>OX384032.1:26897757-29380257 GCA_947534325.1 Agonum fuliginosum | reverse complement strand
TGTGTGTGTGTGTGTGTGTGTGTGTGTGTGTGTGTGTGTGTGTGTGTGTGTGTGTGTGTGTGTGTGTGTGTGTGTGTGTGTGTGTGTGTGTGTGTGTGTGTGTGTGTGTGTGTGTGTGTGTGTGTGTGTGTGTGTGTGTGTGTGTGTGTGTGTGTGTGTGTGTGTGTGTGTGTGTGTGTGTGTGTGTGTGTGTGTGTGTGTGTGTGTGTGTGTGTGTGTGTGTGTGTGTGTGTGTGTGTGTGTGTGTGTGTGTGTGTGTGTGTGTGTGTGTGTGTGTGTGTGTGTGTGTGTGTGTGTGTGTGTGTGTGTGTGTGTGTGTGTGTGTGTGTGGTCAAGGGGTGTTAGTCGCATAACTCAAATACGAATTACCCGAAAATTTTGATATTTGGTATTTAACATTTGTATATAAGTTGGAAGAGCTCCCTAGATTTTGGTACAAATATCTTCATCGGAAGTGATATTTTTTGAAGATTGAAAAGGTTAATTGTCAAAATTGTATATAAATTTGGAAAAATATAGTATTTATTTGTAATGAGAATAAGAGGAAAAGTTATTTGCAACTTACGTTATAAAAAAATTGTCTTTATCTGGTAGCATTAAAGAACTGCAGTAAAATTTAAAAAATAAATTTATCAAATAAAACGTTGATATCTAGTAATCCATGATCGGTTGATTTTTGTTTCTGCGTAAAAAATATTGACAGGTGAGACGGGTGACAAGTTGGCATACTAGCGCTATATAAGTCCTAAGTAAGATATTAAATGTAGTAATTGAACGGAAGATGGCTTCAACACAGCAGAGTTTTCCTGTGAATGAATCTTTTTATTCAGGTGATGCAAATTTCTGTGTTTGAATATTTGAGATTTTTATTTGTATATTTTAAATGGGCACCGGATTGTACGTATACATTTCTGTTTAAATTCTAGATATGGCGGAAGGTTGTGTGATGGCCACGTCAGATTTTTTTAATTTTGGTTTACAAATGAGAAATAAGTAAAATGTTGTACTATACAAGGTAACTGTTTTACTGCTTCAAAGTGGTGACAGAATAGGCTCGTCGGTCATTTCCTAATTTCAGCAGTAATAATAGTTGTAAAGTACAATATTCAAAATTTTATTATTATATTATTAAATACAGAAATTTAATATTTTAGGTTTTTTGTATTAGTTCGACTTTGGCTTATTAACTTATATATTTAAGACAAATTGTTACTACTAAAAATTAATTTTTTTCAAATAATTTACAAATCTTTAAATTCCTATATATATGTAAGGTATGCCACATCATTTTATATGTCTGTTCAGGGTTTTATTCATTTTTTCAGCAATGTTAAAAACTGTAAAAACATAATTACCTACATAAAAGGAAATAATAACGATTCTTAATTAATTGAATATCATATTATTTTTAAATTCCCAAGTAGGTATCCAAGATTTCTGCTTAAATAGAATTCACATGATACAGACTACAAACAGTTTGATTGGTATTTCAATTGTTTCAACTAAGTTGCATTAATGTATCCCAAACCACAATGTATTCGAGAGTGTATTTCTAATTGTATTGCAGCTATATAATTATTCTGATTAATTAAATTCCACGTATTAAGTAATTTACCTTATAGGCAGTCTTGGAAATGGTTTTAAAATTTTGCGAGATCTTAAAATACTCGCAAATGTGTTTTAAAACGAAACTTAGAACTTGTTTCATGAATATTTAATTATGAAAATTACTAGCAAGTCAGGTAAAATTTTAATTCGCTTTGAAACAAATTTCCTTGTAACAAGAATTGTAATATTTATTCGTTTTAATTAACTTTTTCAACAAAATTGTCAAACTTTTTCCAACTTAAATTAATAGTCAGATAAAACATTCATTGTCGTACGATTAAATTTCTAACCTTGTTAAATAAATGTCAAGTGGTTAATTTTTTACGAAAATATAATCAGTGTTAGACATCTACGAAACTTTTACATTAACATTAAACTTCAAACTGTTATAGTAACTATTAAAAAATCCTGCTGGTCATAAAAGTATAAAATAATAACTGCGAAAACTCGTGCATATAAATTAACGAATAAATAATCAACCCATGCAAAGTTCGGACATTCGCCTCTCATTCATAACCTAAAAATAAAGTTTAAAAACACGTCTGGTCCGTGTAGTATTCAAACATTGCGACTTCATAGTGTAAGTTCTTGCAGTGGAAGGATCAGAGTCTCAGTAGCTGTAGCTACTGTTGGTATTCATATTTCCGCCCAGGGTATTGAACCCGAGACCCGATTGTGTTGACAAGTGAATGAGGGCGAGGGTGAGACGGTGGTGTTTGTTTACTTCTCCTTCCCCTAATGGTTGAGAATAGAGAACGTCTCATGGGGTAAAATTCATGTGCTTTACTGTAAAGTGTTTTGTGCTGAAATTTTGAATTGTTGTTGGTGATTTTTATTGAATTTAAACTTGTTTACTTCTACCTTTAGACATATTAAATTTCTTGGAAGTAAAAATGTGGAAATAAAATTTTATAGCAGTTTTTGATAGTTATCACATTTAAAATATTTTACGGATTCTGACTATATATAAAAGTAAATAAAAATTATGTATCAATATGTATATTTAAACTGTAATATTGAACAATTCTATCCAAGGTTTAATCGCATTGTACCTATGCAGTTATAATTAATTTTTCAATAAAATATTTACCACCACATTTATTAATTCGCAATTTAATATAATTTTATTAAATTGTACATAATATACTGTGACTGTGTGACAGCTACATTGTTTACGTTCATTTGGCGTTTGAGTTTATTTTAATATGTACCACAGGTTATTTCTGATATGATTTTGATTTTACATAGTCAAATTTAATAACTTTAATATTTAATGTATTTTCAATGTAACTAACTGCTTGAGAATGGCCAGGACATTGGTTGAAGCGTCGCATAAAGAAATAAATAATACATTTTACAATAATGCCTGTAATCCAGAGTGCACAAGCAATTTCTTTTAAATGTCCATTCCAAATTTCCATTTTCAGCATATTAAACATCTTTAATTATAATTTACTAACTTGATCAATATATTCAAATGTGCTCATAGAATTTTTTAAAATGAATAACTGTTTAAAAAATTGCAAAGTTTTAGCGTTTTTGACAGCCGTTTAACACCTGTGAGTCAAAAGTTATACCATTCCATCATGTTCAGCGCCCCCAAAAGCTATAATATGCTAGATGCAAAAAAATTCCACACAGAAAATGTTTCACAGCAGTGAACAAGAAAATGCCCAAATCCTATGTTAAACGCTCATTTAAACTTTACCCAACTCTTTGGTGGCACTGGTTAATGGAAGAAAATATAATCACCATTTTGGAAATCTATTTTTTTTAATTGTCTGCCGATCCTAGAGGAGCGCGTATTAATTTTCAAAACTTTGCCAAACCATTCTTGAACTTAAAATATTTTTTCTAAAACTATAGAAACACCTGTTCTTTTAAATATTGACATTTAGTTTGAAATTAAGAATTTTGTAACAAATTGGGTTAATATTTATAGCAAACAAAAGAATATAAACGTTACAGAAATAGAATCATAGTGAAGCTCAAACTAAAGCTGCCAAAATCAACAAACTCTAATAATTGCGCGAGACAGCCAGACAAATTTATTTTAAACTTTCAAAAATTTGAAATCAATGTATTTCATATTGAGTTAATAGCATTGATTATGAAACAAACAAGCCCAAATATTTTTTCGTTTACCCCCTCATCAAAATGCCTTCCTCTCCGGCAATGAGCTCTCCAGTTCCATTGAATCATGGTTGGCCCTGATACTTGAAACGAGCCCTTGATAATAACACGGAACGTGAATGGCTCAACTTGGAACTTGAACTGTGATCTCGACTTTGTAATTTTTGTACAAGTTAAATTGAAAAAGGGTCCAGGGCTTACTAAGGTTTACTTACTTGAAATGTTATATATTGTTTGTACACTCGTAAGTATCCGAACCCGACTGCGCGATGCCGAATTGAAAAAGGCGATTCCATAAGAATTCTGGCGGAGGACAGTGATTTGTGAGTTTGTTTTTTGAATGAGGAATACGAGGAGAACAGGAACTCTTCTTGTGCATTCATCGATTGAACTGTTTTGGAATGAAAAATCTCTCTACATGTTGTTTCTTTTTAATGTTGTTTTTCATAAATAATGAAGTCCGTTTAATAACAATTTGATTTGAACAATTGCAAATCTGTTTACAGAGTTATCAAAATATAAATGACCAATCACACTTATGGAAAACATTATTAAAATTAAGACATTAGTTTTATTCTTTTGTATTCTTCAATTATTTATTAATTGTATTAATAATTTGAAATAGTCAAAGCTATATGGAACTATTCAACAATAAGCTACAAAAATTAATGATTGACAAAACGTACACCTATACCTAATACGTCGAATTTTAATATGAAAATTAATTTGTCTCGATTTATAATTAAGTGTAGAATAGGTATGTTTAGCCTAAAACTGAAATTAGTTTTACTCGTAATTTAAGTAAAATGAAAAATAATTTTAAAAAATTTATATGAAAGTGTGTTGAAGAAAACCAATCAACAAACTGTAACCTAACTTTTACCATACCAGAGAACTTACTTCGCTCATTTTTGTCGTGTAGTCCTATTAAAAAAAGGTCCGCTCAGTTTTATGTTAAAAATATGAAATATAGAGTTGGTTGATGATTGTTAAGTAACATGTACTTATGTGTGTTTGTGTGTTTTATCGTTTGACGAAAGATTTCTGTAAAATAATTTACATGATTTTTTTGATTTTTTAATAATCAATAACCCTGATGAAGACTGAATTGCAGTTGAAACGTTGGTGTTTTATTGGATTTTAATAAATTGACTGCTATTACAAGAAATTTTCCATTTTATGAAATATTGTGTTTGGGCTAATTTTGCTCAAACTTTTAATAGTCAAACTGTAACCACTAAAACTCACGCCAACAAAATCAACCTTTCAAACTTGTTTATAGGTAAACTCTTAAATTCGTCTGTAACTAGCACTTACACTTTTAATATTCATTAGTTACTGCATCTATGTAGTTAGATTTACTTCGTATTTCTCTCAAAGTGTATTTTATATCACTGTATTTTACAATGTAGTGCTAAAACAACTTTTTGCACAGCAAAGTTTCCATTATAATTTTCTTTTTCTTTTCCAGGTAAGCCAAACTTTCAACTGGTGCAGCTGTTTTTCCTTTGTTTACTCATAATCCTTTGAGGCCAGAGGTGAGTGTAACAGATTCTAATTCCGCATTACACGAATGCTATTGGGGCTTTAAATATTACAACCACTACCTGGAGTATTCTACTTTTTACGAGAGTTATTATAAATTTTACTTGAACTGTGGTTTTATGGCAAATACTAACGTAATACCAATGTGAAGAATTTCAAAACAGGCTTCGAAATCTTTCCGCAAACAATTTTAGAACCTTTTAAATAAAAGAATAAAAAGGAAAAATTTGTGTGAAATATGTGGTTCTATATTTAAAACGAAAGGTCATATGCAAACTGAGAAAACAAATGCAGCTGTACATTTATTAACCCTATCAAGTTACTCGAGATATTAAATCATGTCGTTTAGAACGACCGTATTTAGCTCAAAGGTCACGGAATTTGTAAACAGGAATGACCTATCGTACTACGGGAATTTTTAAAACTACAAATGATATTTTATTTGTACAAAACTTTGCGCTATCATAGTAGAGTCATTATTTTCATGCTGACTTCATAATTTTATTTTTAATGTAATTCACATTGTATCTAATGAAAATCAAATTGAATGTGATGTATTTGATTGCATGTTGTTATAGTTATCGGAAATGGGTTATGATAATATGTTATATTTAAACGAACCAATAATTTATATGACATACATTACGGTAACAAGAAGAATATGAACATCCATTTGTTTCACGTTATTATTGCTGACAGTTTATTGTTTTTTTTGTTGGTGTTCAATGTCACATGCCTTAAAATGAAATTTGTGATATAAATAACACTTTTCTTATGTGTGAAAATAAATTAAAATATCATTTTTACTAATAGTTCTCGATTTTAAGATCGTATCATGAAGATATTTTTATAAATTTTAGCAAAAAAATTTTTTGCTGGGTTCTGTACTTACAAAAGTATGTATATTACGTATTCCTGGTAAAACTCAAAATTTGAACTCAAGCTAAACTATAGCTCAGCCTTAGCTAAATGTAAAAAGATATTTGAGGTTCAAATTTTCAAAGCACAAAAAAATTCAGTGAGCCCTTGGTAGCGAGATGGAACTGACCCTTGGAGTTTAGTGTGTATAATGTGATAAAACTAATTTTGTCTTAGTTGAGACATGTTTAACATTTACACCAGCATCATTAGCCGTTATGGATGTAAAATAGCAAGCATTTTTTCCTTTCTTTATTTTTACGTTTTGGAGAAATGAAAATATCATTCATGATCGAATGTTTCGCTAGGATAGTGGCAAAATTATCACTGTTAGATTAACAATTGGGTTTATTGATTATTTTTTCATCGTTTATTTTCATGTATTTTCTTGTACATACCTACCTAATGAAATGTATATTGAATTAGGTACTTATATTGTATGATTATTTCTTTTTATATACAATTATTTCGGGTAGTGTATTTTAATACCTTACGTAGATACAGCTAAAATAAAAAATGTAAAAAGAAAAATTGTGAAAATGTAGTAGGAATTTCGTCTGGTTCTTTTCGAAGCTCAGAAACATATTCCGCGTGTGTCATTGAGATGTAACAGTATTACATTTTGCGTATTCAGAACGTTATTCCTATTTTGAAAATGGCTTATATTCGTTTCGAAAGTCCCAAAAAGCAAGACACGCAAAGTATCCACCCATTCCGCATTTATCTTCTTTCAAACGGTTATGATACGATGTTTTCATTTCTTTTCGATACAAAAATAAGTGCACGGGTCCGCATTTCTCCTGGATTTTCTCCATTCAAAACATTTCTACAGAATTACGTACTTCTTTCAGTGCTTTCCGAAATATTCCATTGGAAAAATATTAACAAAAAGTTAATTCTTTTTGTTAACTCTTTTATTAAATGTTGAATTCTAGTGATGGAACTACGGAAGTGTTTACTCAAATATCCGGGTTCTGACATATTTTTTCCTGGTAAAAAATGAGGAGAATTTACTTCTTTCGCTTCGTCGTACGCTTACGGGAAACGCAAATAACGTAACATGCACTAAAAACTCAATTTCTGAACGGATATAAATCATACTTGGTCGATACAAAACCGACGGAATAAATCACAGCTTTGCAGCACGTGATAAGGACCGCTCGGGGGGAAGGGGGTGCGGTACGGTGGAAATGCATATATGTGGGGTAGATCGGGCCTGTGTTGACCATGAGAGCTGTAAGAAAGGATTGGCGATGTCATATAAATCGTTTATCTCGAAAAATGAACAGTCGCTATTTGTGAAATATGTACATGTAAATTGAGATCAGATTTTGATATTTCAGAATTGAGCTAGGAATATAAATTTTTAGATCAGGACGAGAATCATTCAACCTTGGGGTAGTTTATTTCTACAATAGTCTAAACCGTAGAAGAGAAAATCGAGAAGTTAAAATAGTTATTTGTATTCAGAAAGTATTTTATTTGTTGCTCGCGCTATATTATTGATGATTAAGGTACAGTCTATACCAATAATTAAGGATGCTTTTTCCTCAAAACACAATTCCTTTAGAAATTATGGAAAAGAAGATGAAAATACTCAATTTTTCTATTTGTTGTTCCATTTTTAGCAGAACATGATTCTAAGACTAGGTAGGTACACATCGAATACTATACATCTATGGAAAAACTTAATTTCTGCACGAAAAACTTCACTTCCGATTGAAAATAGACATCTGAAAACTGGAAAACTTCTTTCATAAGTTTTGTAAAAAAATGTATTGTTTATCCAATGATAATGATGACTGTAGGTATTATTATTGTTGAGAATGAAATATTACATTGTAAATCCTTAAATAATACTGTTATGAATTATTATTTATAGCATTTCGATAAAAAAACTACGTTTCTTAATGTAATCTGATATATTCTACTAGAATAAAATCCCCTATTTCATTTTACTTTTCATTTCATTGGGCGATTTTTTTTTAGTTTGCACACTCAATACTTTTTAGGCAGGAATATTACAAAAAAATATACAGCTTGTATATTTTTTGTATTGATTTTAAATATACATTTTCAATCGAGTGGGCGTGCGAGATGGTTATGTTGATTTATACATCCTGATATCCTTAGACACATTGGAATAAGCTAAATTGATCTCAAGTGTTTTAAGTATAATCTCCATTGAGATTGCGACGTACAGAAATGTTTTCCACATGGATTGTTTGATGCGAACTGACATTTAAACCTACAAAAATTGTGTTGCAAATATCTCACAAATATTTTATCGTGTGAACAAATATCAACGCGTTAACATTCTATTTACACATCGGGTTTAGTTCCGGATAAGAATGTAGTAAATAATTACACAAATGATAATCATTGACATGAGGATATTATATGACGTTGTGTAAATTATCTCTCTATTGATCAGTTGAATTATTCATACGACCCATCGTTTCCGTATTGACAAATATAAATATCATTGTCGAATCAATTAATTCTTCACTAATGACATATGAAAATATTTGTAGGTTTGTTTGTTTTTAACCGGCTTTAAATATCTGATGGGGTTTATGTTCCATTTGATATAAATAGTCATACCGAGTGCATTTTAAACATCCATTACTGTTATCAGTAATGGTGAAAGATTAAAATAGAGAGGTGTAATGTTACGAAAAAATACTGGCGAAGTCATGGTACAAGCATTTAATCTATTTTAAGACCCAGACAAATAAAAAAGTGATAAATATATCAACAGACCCGTTCCCCAATTTAGCAGTAACTATAAGGAGCAATTTTTTCTCGACGACACATGGTTAACTGAGATGCTAGTGGGATTTAAAATGCATGTGTCAACAAACATAAAATATGAACTATTTGCATTATGTGTGTTGATCATTCTTTAATAATCTTAACTGTGAAACAAACTTTGTTCCAATTGATTTGAGGCGAATAGGCAAGTGTGTTATGTGACCAACTGTGACTGAAGTTCTGACAACTCAGGTTCGAAACTAGTAAGGTACACCGTACACATGAGCATCCGTGGGTTATTACCGGTAACCTTATTGACTCGGACAAATTGATATAGTGATATACTACCATAAAAAAACTTACGATACGAGCGTAATTTTGCTCAGCTTGTTTTGGAAACTTGTTAGGTTAGTGTATTGTGGAAAGGGATATAATAGTAGAATTAACATAAAAAACTAATCTTCGCACACGAGTGGTTCGTATTAGTTTGTACGCTCCATGAAAGGAGAAGCGAAGGAGAGAATTCCACGTTGTAGACAAAATACCATATTCATACATATTTATGAATATTATTTTATGTAAAATATGCTTCGCTGCGTACCCCAAGCCTTAACGAAAGTAGAAAGAAATCCCCATGTATTATAATCTCGCAAATTGTTGGATTATATATTAAAACTTGAAAACGAAAAAAAGGAACTTAAGATATTCCAACTTCCAACCATAATGAATGAAATTTTTTGAAATGTTTCGCTTCCCGTACTTCGTTTGTTATGCAAAGCGACCTAATAAAATATTGAAGTAATGTGTTTTCCTCCAATTTTAATCATTCTCGTCAGCGCCAGACAGGTATTTAAAACTCGAATAAAAAACAAAAAGTACAAAATAAATGCTCGTAATGTACGGGTATTTTTTAAATTTAACTTTATGGCATGGACATTGTATGCAGCCCATAATAACAGTACGAGAAAAACGATTAGTTCCAATAAGCACGTGCAGGTACCAATACAATTTTATTTTTTTGCATACAGAGTATGGAAAATTTAAAAAAGCATTAAAAAGTGTTTTATAGTAGGTACTATTGAAATGAAGAGTCGATTAACTACTAATTTTGGTCTTTGAGAAAGATGTATAGATACTCTCTATCTCAGAACATTAGTTAGAAATTTTCTCATACTGATGCTTACATCCCTTAGAGAATAATTTGTTTTGATGGTTGTACTGTGTTCAATGTTCTGTTTGTCATTGTCGTTACTTATACAGTACATATGGTTATAGTGTAGAATTTAGCAAGCGGTACTAGGTCAAATTGTGTAATATGTGTTGTACATATAAAACTGGGTTCACGCAGCTGAACTGACTCCGTCATTTAATTAGTACTTACAGTACCTCTACTACCTATATATTATTCCTTAGATTTACTCAAATTACTTGCATAATAGATATAATATAATTTAATTCAATTATAAACTATGGTTTATGAATTTTTACAAATTTTATCTGATATTAATATTTTTATTAATTTATCTGTTCGTTATTAAGGACGAGGTGAAAAAAGTATATCAAAATACAAATGTTTGACGTATTGACGTACCTAACTGGTAAGGGTTTGTGCTAATAACGTTATTTTTTAGTTAGCCAAGGGTATTGTGAAAATTTTGTAATTTTTATTTAATTCGACGTGCAAGTACGAAGAATATTAAAATTTGTATGAGTCGGGTATGAGTATCAAAACAAATTAAATCGTGATTTAGTTTCAATGTGTGTACCTTTTTTAGTAAGATGTTTGTATAGTTCAGGAATGAAAAGTTAGAAAAACATTCCAGGGTCCTGAAAACTTTTACACTTTCCTTCATCAATTATGTATCTAAAACATTCCCGCCTTTGTGTTCCATTGCAAATCGAAATCCATTTTGACAACAGCACGCATGCATACGTAATGGCAATGGCATCAGAACAGAAACAGAAACATAAAAACATCGTGTCACATGCTTGTCATATTACCTGCGTCCTCTAGGAATTCAGCTCATCAATATTAATCACCGGAGGTGTCAATTACGAATTTTTATCCTGTGATGGATGCAGTGCACAATGTATCTGTCAAATCGCAGACAGCTGGAAATTTTAATATCGACTAACCTTCAATAATGCACTAGCATCGCAGCCTGGAAACCTGGCAACCCTGCCATGTGACGCAGACAAAGCTAACGCTAATATTCCGCGTTCGAATCAACAAATTTAATTTTCCTGATTGTCACATTTGCTAATGCACTCGAATCTGGGATAACTGATCGAACATGCGACATGCGACGAATAAAGCAGATTTTCCTATGCGTTTTATGTTTTATGTGCCCTACTCTGCTTCTGCTGTTGTTGTTTGAATAATGCACTCGAAACACTTGGGACTGTAAGGTATTCAAATCGAACTGAATAATTGATTGATTAGATTATGATATTACCATATCATAATCCTATCTATCATACGTAAAAGGTTTCTCCTTTTATTATTATTACAAGTTTTTAGAATATTTACTGAAGATAAAGTTGGACAATAAAATTTTGATGGTGCCATTAAAAAGTTAGAAAGTCGTTCCTTCCGTTTTTATTTTAAGTAATAAATTTTGGATTGAGATAATTGATTAATCTTAAATTTGATTTAAGTTTTATTTAGTAATAAATTTTAATCATGATTGACAAAATTTGATAGTCAACACCAAATAGTTAGGTATGTCTCCATTTTTAACAGGTTAACTTTAAGTTAAATGTGAAGGGCAGACCAGAACTCGTATGGATAAAAATATAAATATAAAAAAATTTAATCTTTGAGGTCCGAGACAAGTTACCTTCTTGCTTAACGCTCTTTTACAAGGTCTGCAAGATTAATTATTATTATTTCTATCCAGTGGCGGCGCTAGACTTTTAAACTTGGGCGAGGGACAGCAGAGACTTAGGAAAAATATAGGAGGCATACATATTTTCATATTTTTTCAAATTAATTTTTTATATTTTCCGAGCATTTCACATTTGCGACCTACTAGTTCCCTCTTCAAAATTCAAATCCAAAATAAAAATTAATATTCAACACTCAACAAAAAATATCGTCCTTTTGCAGCATGTAAGTATTACGAACAACGAACTTGCATTACAAATTTGTAGCGGTAGATCTCACAGATGTTTTAAAATGTTATAACTATAAGTAGTAATTGTTGCGATCGCGTTAGCAATGATCGTTGTTATGTTATGTTACTGTGTTTACTTTTGTCAACTCTATCATCTACAGTTGATGTTAAAGTATTTCTTTATCTACTGAAAATGAACGCATAAAGCTAAAGCCTACTTTTAACATTAAGTACAAAATAAAATAATAAATTGCCGACTGACGAAAACTAGTTCATCAGAAAATGACGTACACAAATTATTTATATGTAGGTAATACTTGTATTTACGTTAAAATATGTAAATTTACGGTGTCGGGGGGGGGAGTCAGCCGGGGGCCACAGATGCTTTTGGGGGGCCCGCTCGCCTTCTGGCGCCGCCACTGTTTCTATCGATTACTATTTCCCATGAGAGTTAAAATTTGAGTTAAGATATTTATTCCAAATAAAAACAAATATTTTATATACCCCAATCCAATTTCGAGGTGTCACAGATATTCATATAACCGGGAGTTCAAAACACAAAACAACGGTGAAGACTCAATTTAATTCTCGCACATTGTTAAAATGAAATTTCGCTGGGTATAAAATCAAATATTTCGTGAATATTTAGCTGGCGTGGGCTGCAGGCTACAGGATGCATGCAGGTAGGACAGCAGAGCGTAATAATTACGGCGGCAAATGTGACATCGGGCCAGTGGCTCGGAATTCGCTCGCCGCTACTGCAGATAAATCCGCCACGAAGTAACAATGGAACTAAATTGAACAATAGTTCATATATTGCAGCGGCCGCGTATGTGTGTACAATAGCAGGACTTGATAAGTTGCATCGGCAGAAGCGGTGTACGCTGACTCGTTTTCGTTCTCGTTCTCGTTCACGTTCTCCTAGTCCTAGGAGGCTGTTATTTGCAGGAAATGGTCAATGTATATCGGGACCCGCTTGATAAATCGCCAGAATTTTATCCTGATTACGTGTGCCGGCCACAAAGGATTTTCAATTCGTGAGATATTGGAAAGATTTGTACCGAATAGGACGGTATTTATCAGTGAGAACGACGATTTATTAAAATTGATTCGGCGGCCTGTATCATGTCGCCCGCTGCCGTGGCGTAATGGACCGGAACACCGATAGATGTCACCCGCGTTTCATCCAAATATCAAACATGTTCATGCTACATCCAACATCCTGCACCAACTAAGCCCATCCCCTAACCAAGATGGGGATGGCACAATACTGCGTGCTCTCGCTTTGTTGCTTTGTATTTTACTTTGTCATATTTTTTTATTTCCTTGAAGAAATATGCATGAGTAGATTTTGGCCCTGATGACTGTAACATAGCAACATGGATGGTCGATGCATTTTAAATATTTAATAACAACATTATCTACATGTCATTTAGTATTATTCATTTCTTATGTTCGTAATGTATTTACGTGGATAAAAATGACATCAGAGATACATTTATAAAAATAAATTATTCAATATTATTACTCGTATCGTGACTATGTTTTATAATAATTATTTTATTATACAAAGCTGCTTTAAACGGTAACCTAGTTATGAGTATATTTAAAATTATATTATATTATTGCCTTTAAACCAAACAAATAATTTTAAATAACAAATATATGAATTATGATTATGATTATGATATTTTTGAACATTGTTGAACGCGGCTTGCAATTCTATTAGATTTTTATATGTAAAATTTATTCTATTCAAATAGGTATAAATATTTTAAATTTAATATAAAATTAAGAGATAAAGATTTTAAGTCATGAGGAAGGTAGGGTGGCGAATTAAGCTGTTAGAAATGACAGCCGACTCTTTTTTTTAAATACTTGTAGTTGTAGGTAATATTAAATTAAAAGTCTTAAATATTAAATTCGAACTAAGCTTTAAAACACGGTATATGAATAATAATTATGGTATTATTGTTAGGAACAAAACAGTCGACGTTTCGGCTATTTATTTAGCCTTCATCGGGACAAATATAAATTTACAAAATCGAGTCAAAAATGGTTCAGGCCGTAACATAATCAATTTCACGATGGTTATTGCTCGTCAGTCATTCTCGTCGTTAAGTAAATAGTTTATAATTTTCTTGTCAAATGGTCATCGTGAAATAGATTATGTTACGCCCTGAACCATTTTTTTGATTCGATTTAATAATTGTGTTCGATATGTCGGCCTGTCAAGGGATAAGGTCAATTGATAAAAGCGACAAATACCTATATTAATTTAAACAAATTTAATGAATCGGGACAGCAGTAAATACTTTCTTATCAATATACTTAAATACAATTTAACGTTTCGTCAACCAATTTGCCACAGAGAAGCCACAATCCGATATTTTCAAATCAAGGTACAAACCTTAGAATCAAACTCAAACCACACTACTGTAACGTCTTCTTACCACGTTAGGGCGCGTGTGGAACGCAAGTAACATTACTTCCCACTATACTTACTCCGTTCTCGTGAAGATCGTGATTTCGCGCCATCGATAAATTCAACTTCATTAGCTGGCCATTGCAAACTGATCTTCGACTACAGGAAGCCTATTACGCGCTTGTTCGCTTGTTGCACGCCAAAAAGAACGCACACATCCGGTCATGAAATATACTTTTAATGGTTTGATTCTTGTAGCTGCAAGGTGGTGTTTACAGCGGTGTTTACATTGTGTGTGATAATGAAAATAGGAATTTTAAGATAGCAACGCGTGGGAAACATGTGTAACATTGAACTTCATTGGTAGTTGGAGAGTTTGTTTAATTGCAGGATATCTGCTGATTATAGTTTTATTACTGTTGGTATATATGGTTAAGAATCTACTGCAATTTGATAAATTACTCGAGTATTTCTACTCTTGTTTAATTATTTAATTGTAGTTACGAACTTTAAGTAATGAACCGGATGTAATGTTTCATGTATGGTTTACAGTTCTATAATTATTTACCTAAGGTTTGTTTCTAGTGCTTTGTAAACAAAACGACAAGGAAGCCTTTTCTATGGACGAGAGAAATATAGTGTTTCAGCTGTAGATTAAAATTCTATCCAGGTCATAATAGGTGTTATAGTCCATCCAGCGAATCAACCAATGGGCTACTTGAATGACTTTTTTTTGTTAAATATTTTTAAAGAAGAGATGAAAACTTAGAACACATATTATTTATTTTGACAAAAAAATTTACCAGCAAGCCCAAACATAAAATAATGAAAATTGAATATTAATAGTGACATAGAGATGGTTGGAACCAATGACTGACACAAAATAGTGAACGGCCCCGTTCGTGCTGTAAGCTAAAACGGCCAACCACAGGTTACATTCTTAATATATCCTGTTCAGATAATGACATAAAATTTTCATTTTCAATACCATACAAGTAGCCCATTCCGGCATACTTTATTGTGACAGAATTGGTTGATTCGCTGAATAGACTAAGTAATTAGGGACTCGACCCAAAATGGAAAAGAAACGAAAACCGGAACGAACCGCAGCTATTTTAGTGAACCGCTCTATATGAGACAACATAAAGGTTTAACTATATAATTAATTAAATAGCGGATATTATTTAGTGTACATTGTTGTTTCCAAGTAAGTAACTATAATTCAATCTCCTTTGGTTGAAAAAAAAATAGTTCTGGTGTTTGAAAATAATTAGTATTATTCTGTTCTTTAGTAATAATTGTATTTACATCTTGTATTAAGTAGCTAATTCATATATTTTGTTTTTAGAGTAATATTTTTCCTCCAAATATCCAAGCACATTAATAATTTTCTGAGATTATTATTTCGAAAATAATTAACCGTGAATGATATTGCTAGGTCAAGGTGTCTAGAAACTTGAAACAAATAACAAGTAGTCAACGTTGTCAGTTGAGACAAACAAATTCTCATCTAATGGTAAAGAAGAAAAAAATATCCTGCGTAAATACAAGTACAAATACGGTCTTCTGTCGAGTGGCGCCGTGTTTTCTTTTAAATAAGCTATATTTAATTTGTTTTTAGCTCGGGGTGCGTGTTTTAAGTTGGTACCGCTTGGTGCCACGTGCCACCGCAGCGCTGCTATCGCCGTGTCACATAAATATCGGCCCTAGAGACATCCCCGGAATAAAGATACCTGCTTTTATGAATATCTGTTTTTGTGCCCGCAAAATAAATGTGAGTATATATATTTTCCTGCGCTGTTTTGTTATGGCGCCTATTTTTTGCGATGAAATGTGCTTCGCTGCCTTTTCTACCCCAGGTTTTTTATTGCGAATAATTTTGGACGCCAATTTAGCTAAGCAGTTGAAATATTGATTAATAATTTCTTTTAAACATTGACCGCATATTTTTCTATGTTGTTTCCGTGCAGTCGCAGTTCACAGTGCGTATATGCATTTAGGTACTTTGAAAACATTTGGCAATAGGTGCTTAACGATTAACATTAAATTTGGTAAGTAATTCAACGACCTGAATTACTATCAACTTATGAACTTTTTCATGAACTATAGTATCTATTAGTAGGTAACTTTTTTAAAATTTAGTTACCTACTGACTTTTTTTCTCAAAAAGTTTAATAATTTTATTGTACTCCACATTCAAATTTAGCATACCTACCTACAATTTATATTTATAATTATCGAAACAAAATTAGTGTATATGGCTGAACTGATTTTATAAATAGACAAATGAGGACGAAATATTGTTAATTAAAAATAATAGTATATTATACTACAATGACGCTATAATGATTGCTATTATTCCTGAAGATGAAGTTGACAACACGAGCGAGCAAAGAGAGCGAGGGTTTTATTCATCTGAGGGAATAATAGCCATTATAGAGAGTTGTATTCTGTACTTTATCTACGACTAATTTATTACGTACAAGATTTTAATAATAATACCAATACGCAAAAATTTAGACATTTCCAAATGTCCAATCTCTATCGCCATAGTTACATCAATGCATTTTTTCCCTGATTGGTGCAGAGGAGGGAATAATGACTATTATTCTCTGTGGAATTAATATATGGCATTATGTAGCAAATACCACACATTTAATGTTAGGTATATATTAGTCGTAGATAACATTAAACTTACGTCGTTGAAAATTTACTACCTAATTGATAGTAAAAATGAAAATCAATAAATCAAATCTACACGTGCTTTGATGTTGAAAAATAATAATCCACTTTTTGTTAGTTTTATTACCCGGCAAGAGCAGCACTCATTAAAATTTATTGTCAGGTATAACACAATGAATAATTGGACATAAAATCAGAACAAAGAGCAATGGACTAAAAAGGCAACAGTGTATTGAAAATATTAATTGCTTGACATGAAAACTAAACAACATTAAATGAACATGATTCGTCACAGAGTACCCGACACCGAGTATGAGTTTTATCTCTGGCGCCCAGATCGATTTGCTAGTTTCATTTGTCAGAGCGAGAAAGAGAGAGATCCAGTGCCCTCTTGATTGAAACGGTCTGTAATAATATTAATTAAATGTCATTATTGGAGTGATATCGGCTACGCACAGAGTTATCTGCATGCAGATTACAAATCGGCGGCTGGGGACCTTTGTCGACTCACAGATCATTGAGTTTATGCTGGCCGCCAGGCCCGGATCCACCATAAAGTGGATGATACAGCCGCTTCAGGACCCTGCTATAAACTATGCTCTATTATCAGAATTTTAATCTTTTATTTGAATTTCAAAAATTTATTTAGTATACAGCTTGTTCAGACTTACCAAATCATAAGTATAAATACTAAGTTAACCAATCAGCGCTTCCACAAAATTCCAATTTCAATTATAAGTGCGAACGTTGAGCGCAGGTTGGTTAAATTAGCAACTTACACTTATAATTGAGTCTGAATCTAGCTTTACAGAAAAAATGTGTTTTGTAATGGTAAAAGCTAGTTAATAGAGTAGAAATAGTCGTAAAATGGTTGCTTACAACACATTTTTCTGTTGCCTTGCTGACTTAAGTCGAAACTATTAAGGATTGCTATAGCTCTAGATTATTTTAGAAGAGCATTTTTGCTTATTTTTGTACACAAGTAGAATCTAAATGTAAAGTTCCTTGTTATTTGTTCTTTGTTTTCTCATGATTCTACAGGATTATATCCCAATTATCACAGAACGATAGAGGTTAACATAGTTGAATCTAACTGACTGCTCAACCCTAGTATTTTGTTGGTTACTAAAATCGAACTAGGAACCGCTAATGTACTATAATAAATTCCACATTCTAGGTGGTACAGTGGCCTCGTACGGAGTACTGGGATGCAATTATCTCACTTCTTTGAATCTGCAAGATAAAAATAGTAAACTAAATGTCTAGAGAGATATTTGGCAACGCGATACTATGCAAAGCGTGTAATAATAATATCGTTGCTTAACTATGAACCATTGTACTACGATTGTTCGCAAAAGCAAATTTGACCATTCGACTCTGGATTCTAGATAAGGTGGGGGAGGGTATAGTAAAAATTCCTCCGTTTAGCACACTGAAACGCTAAACGCAACAGATCCTGGAGCCATTTTACATTGAGGTAAAAGAGACTAGCTGGTCTGCAACTGGAGTTGTGCTGAAACTGGCCATGTTGAGCCAGAACTCCCCTAGCATGAATCCTCTTTTTGAAGATAGTGCAGGACATTTGTATAGAATATGCTCTACAGTTTCCTCTTCTTCACAACCTCTGCATTAGAGGCTGGTGACAAGTTTCATGCGATGCATGTGCTTATTTTAACGACAGCGTTTCGTCAAAATATCTACACCGTTGTGAAGATTATTTCTAGAGAGTCGTGTTAGATAACTGATTAACTTAATAATTGGTTTGGCTATAAATCTTTTGCATATTTGCAGTGACATGTAGTAGAGTAAAGCGGAATATGAATTTTTCTAGAAAGCTGTTTTTGACAATACCATGCAGGGCTGATTTCGCTTATGGGAGCATTTACTCTGGACCACAGAGCTTTATAATATTTAATTATTTGAAATAAATAAGAGATCGCAATAAAAATATTTCCGCTTTAGACCTTGAAATTTGTAGATCCGACCCTGCTGGTAGTTCGTTGGTCAACGCAATTCGCAATTGCGGAGCACCGGCAAATAAATAAACTTGCGCGCTGGTCGCCGCCGACGCCCTACGATCGACGATGTTTACTGTACTCGAGCTGCGAAATTGACCAACAATAATTGCGTTATCGCACGTTCTTTATTACATGACATAAAATGGACAGGGAAATTATCATACTGTTGCTGAACTTGAAAGGACACCGATCCAGTAAAAGAGAATAAAGCTGTTTTAGGAAAAGCACTGTAGATAAATCTAATTAATGTAAAATTATTTATAAAGTTATTAGTTATACTTATAAAAGTAAAATAAACCTTTACTGTATTAATCTCAAACAAATGGTTGTACTCTGCGAAAGAGTTTTTGGCATTCATCTGGGCAAAGCAAATACTTTAAAGATGAGGACTAAATCTGTTAGACTAAGTGCGAACCTACTTATAAAAACAAAAAATTATAAAGTAAAGATATCTCTCGTGGGTAATTCCTTACTTTTCTCACTTGTAAAGTGAATAAGTATTACTTATTTGGTCTAAGTTAGTTATAAATATAAAATGTAACATTTATATTTAAAATTTTAACCAGCTTTAAGGAAGCAACTAAGCTACATCTTATGTAGTGATTATCTTGCTTAAAATTCTAAATATCGTATTAATTTCACTTTCAAATTTCCAGCACATTGGTGTTATATCAGGATGGATATATTTCGTGTCAAACACCCTGCAATCCCAGCAGGCAGCAGCGCTTTGTTTCCTGCTGTGAACTGCAGCAGCAGCAGCAGCAGCAATAGCACGGTTCTCATTACACAAGGGAGTCAGGCTCATGGCTCACGGCTTACGACTTACTTGCGGTCATCATCGCCGATCTGTGCTTAATCAATATCCCCGTGGAATTACGGGAAACACGGAACCTCTGCGCTGCGCTACCTCCTTCCTCCTTACCTTACACCTTCTTCCTGTCTGTAATGCTGCAACATATCTGACAGATACACTTCCTGCCTCTCTGGAGACCGTGACGTCAGCCATACATCCCTCTTTTCAGGTTGAAGACGGAATTGAAATTGTGCGATTCTACTGCGAGTGTATAGAGGTAGATATATTGAGCAACTATTCTGCTTGTCAAAAGTTCATTTATTTGGATTATACTGTTATTGAAATATTGGACGCAGAAGTCCTTCCAAGTTTGAAATTTAATTTATGTTTATAGTTGTTTGCCAACGAACAAGATTAAGTTTTTATTTGGAAACTCCTTGTAGATTAGTTGTATCTATTCATGTTGTACTGTAATATATCAAGAATATTTCGTTTTGGTTTGGAAACTAAAATGATTGGTGGAATATAGTCAGGAGTTACTGATTAAACCCTTTTAAATAACTGGTGAATGTCTGAAAGTGGTTTGAAAAATCAACGACCGTATCACTGATATATGCAGGTCCTTTGTCACTCAGTATTACTTATGGAATAGGCATTTCTTTTATTGAGATCAATATATCTCTTTGTATTATCTCGTCCGTATCTTTGAATCGGGAACATACATTCTCTAGATTTTTCCAATTTCTGGTTTTTTCTTTCTCGATTCTTTATATCATTGTTCTTTTTTAGCTGATATTTGCAGCTACATTAATTTTGCCGGAAGAACGGTGATAATAGAAGAACCCGATTTTTACGTGCTTGTCAGAAGAATAATAAAAGAAGTTGATAAGCAGGAATTAATGCAGAGCGATCCTTTTTGCATATTCAAATAACTGAAAAATATAATATGATGTTTCTTTTGAATAATAGCTCTAGCAGCTTCCGTGCATTTCATGCTTTTTAAGTAAGAACTAGGATTATGTATTTAGCTTATGCAGCTTATAATATTTGTAGTTTTTAATCCTGTAAATTGTAAAACCAAAGCTGGGCTAAACAAAATGAAAGAATTATAAAGTATTTCTGTATGTAGCAATATAAAGATGTTATGTTTTCTGTTGTAATTTTTACCTGTTTGCAAACAATGTTGAGGATGTTATCGCGATAAAACCAATGTGTCCCATGAGAAACATCTGCGTTATATCAATACTCGGTTATTCGCGGCATCTACCAAAAAACAAAAATAAATTTACGAAAACGATAGTGCAAAAACACTCGATCGCAAACACATGGTGGCCACAGCACACAATTTATGTGTGTATAAATTAATGGCAAATGCTGCAATGCGCCCAAACCATTTGGTAATTACACGTATGAAAATTAATGTTTAATTAGTTTAGAAATTTAACATTTTGCTCTTGTATTTGGTTTTAATTTCTGCGCCATTTGTGGAGCTTGACACTTTTAGTAAATTTTTATTAATTGCTTGTCTGTTTTATTCCAATTATTTATTTCTATTTTCGTGCTATACTTTATAGTTTAATATTGGACAATCGTAAATTATTGTGCCATTATATTGCTAGGAAATTAATTAATATAATCATCCATTTTATTCTAAAAAGTAGCGTTCGATTAATTGTGACATGATAAATATACCAACTATCGTAATTTAAGTTATGTTTTCAATTAAAAATAATACAAGTTAAACTTTTAAAAACAACGAACAGAACCAATGGATATAGTAATTGAGAAGTCTAGAAGAAATAGTCATTTGGTTGTTTTTATGGAAGCTGCTTATCCAAGTATCCATTCCACTCGCGTCTGGAAGAAGCATCCAAACATTATCCTTACAACCAGCGCGTGTTCCTGTTCTTCTAGTTCTCCACCTGTTGTCTGTATAGCAGTAGAGTTTTTTTCCATCTAATCCTTAAGATAATAACGATGATATTGCTTCCATTTACTCGATTCGGGTGACCGAGTTCAGAGTCCGGTGATATCTGATCGGGAGGCTTTCAAACATTCGCTTCGATCGAAGTTCATTACTAAATGTAGTGGGATGAAGAGTAGAAGGCCGTTATTCAGATATTGGAAGGAAACCTGGCCCGGTTAATAATTACGAAGGACACAGGGACGATTCGGATGTCCTCGAAATGCTGAGTCCGTTCATTTTGATAAACTGCTCCCGCGCCGAAGGGCCATGTTGCCAACTCGGGGACGAAATTCCTTATGTCGGATATATGACCGCTGTGGAATGGTCGTGTTGTATCGATTTTCGATATTTAATATGTGTGTGCATCTGTTACGTGGAACACACAAACCTGCTGAATTAAGTTATTTCGGTTATATATAGTTGAAACATATTTTAGTTAAATTGCTACGTGCGGGACCTGGAAAACATCTAGCGGACATTCTTTGCACTCTTGGCGTTGTTTACTGATTACTAGAGTAGCTTTTCAATTGATTAATTTTTACTTGTTTCATTTTCAAATTTCTTTCATTCCATTGAAATTACAAACATAACACAAATTTAAAGCATTCTTCATTATGTTTTCTTTCTTATAAAGTACACCGTTCAAAATATATATTATTATGAAGATTTAATTTATAGATTCAAAAAGCTTTTCCAGTTTTCTTTCGGTATGACAAGTCAAGAAATGAGTAAAGCAATAAATTGCAAATTTTTATCTACGACCGTTTTGTTACAAGTAAAACTTTTAACGGTTGCTTAGCGAATTAATAATAACAATTTATGACACCAGTGGCGTAACTAGGCGGTGCAGGGAATGCAACGCGTCGAGGCCCATGGCCCTGCCATGTGATGATACAATAATACAATAAATAAGACTCGGTTTTGGTAGACACTCTGATTGCGCTAAATTAAATAAAAAAACAATATTCTTCTTGAGTACCTAACTCGTTTTACTATAAACTCTGGTTAAACTGATCTAAATATACAATCCAATACCCTTCGTGAGTCCCACATACTAGGTGTTGCGGTGTTGGTTTAATGAACTGAAATAAATAAATAATACCATTTTTGAGTGAAATAAAATGATGTGACATTGTATTTTATAATATGCCTACATGCCTAGGCTTTTAAAATAAGCCTAATTTTACAATCTGCCAAATTTCGTTTGTAATTCTTGTCCCAATTTTTCACTGGGTACCATATACTGCACTTGTACTGAGTTTTTTCATCATTTATTTATTATTATAAGTTAAAATGGACTGGCGTCAATTGTGCATCTGACAGTTTCATTACCTCTTGCCTCTTGGCGAGCAACACTAGAGCACTGCATCGGTCAGTGGCAATCGCCCCTACCCTTTTAGAGAATTTATTATTTAATTTGTTTTTTATTTTAATTTCTACTTTTAATGAAACAGCTGTTGATCTTGAACCAAAACAATTTTTCGCCTGCGCCACAATTTTTTCATTTAGAAGCTTTGTGTCGGGACCGCCAATTTATAGTTACGCCACTGTATGACACACTCAATACAATTGACACTGTGCCATTAGCATCGTATGAAAAGTAATTACGTTGCTAATGGTCTCGTATTAAAAGTATTAAGTGTGTCATAAATTAATATTTTTCCGCCAAAGTGCCTACTTTTAACAACGGTCGTATAGATAAAATATTGTATGATATACCTACGTGTTAAAAGTGATTTATTTCGTTCGTGGGGTTGTTTAACTTGACTTTGCCTCGTTATGTAAACTTCAACACTTACTCATAAATGCTACTTCTAACACTTATATCACAAATAACTATTTTATTTGTTGTGAAACGTTCGTGAAAAAATCGTGTTTGTACATTTCGACCATAAAGAGCATTCTGTTTTTGTAGAAATTATTGCAACTGATGCATTTAAATACTCCTGATTTAAAAAGTAAATTGAGGTTGACTGATAGCACGTAATCTGATATATTTTAATGGCTATAAGGACGTAAACGACTATTAGGAGAAAATATCGTTTGAAATGTTTAAATTCATAGCATAGTGCAACACGTTTTTTCCTATAGACGACAAAAAATTGCTTTTTTGTTAGACCTGATGTATGGCAACATTTAAACTGAACATACAGTTGTCTGCATTGAAATATATCGTCAGTTAGTTTTTATAGGTTAAACGACTTGCAGGTATTTCTGTCATTTATACGTTAGTGATATCATCAAATTTTACTTTGTACTGTGTAGTTGTATAGAAATTCAGTGAGTTCACGATGACGATGTCATAATACCCATTATATTCATGTAAAGTGGGACCGGAGGCGATGCATCGTCAAGCAATCATAGGATCGAAGATAATCATGTACATTACTTCAACTACGTCACGCACTGTTACATAACTTACTACAATTGTATAATGAACCTATCTCTAAGGGCAACTATGCGATGCATATTAATATTGCCAGAATAATGCTCTAAAATTTGATCGATAATAATCCACTTTGTCTTACTATATTCCATCAGAACTATATTAAGTTTAATGTTACAGACGTTCAATAATTCATAAGTACTGAAGTACAGTATCATGAAATAGATTATTTTTCTAGCTGAATGAATGCAATAAATAAACATTTATGTATAATTATGTGGGTAAGTACAATGCAACTAATTATAAAGAAGTTAACTGAACTAAGTGATTATGATCATTATTATGTGTATTGCCTTATAGCCCGCAACAATGTACCTAGGTATCATCATAATAGATCTTCGTTCATAAGTCAATGTTATGACCACAAAAATTTACTCGTATATGTATATAATATTATCTAAAAAATTTACAAAATATGATTTTATTCTTTTTAAATTTACCTACTAAAATGACACGTTAAAAAATATTATATCAATTAAAGTAAACAACAGAATTAATACTATAAAATTAGTAACAAAATTTAAATTTCTGATAAAAAGTTAGGTTATTTGTTTTAAAAACTTATTGGTAGTATATATTTTTCTAAATATTGATGCCTTTTAGGAAACACAATTACTGAAAACTCTTAAAATTAAGATCCTAATTCCTATAGGGAGACCAACCACTCCATTGTGGTTCTTCATAATGATTTTGCGTGATTGACTCCTTCCGTTGAAAGTTCTTGTAATGCCTCCCCCGATATTCAAATATGAAGGAGTAAAACATTGAAAAACGCACTCAAGCTCTCTTGACATGATCGAGGGGAAACGTTAAGAGTTAAGGGTAAGAAGACGATTAATTGATATTGCAAGTACATCAAAGAAGACGACAATATAATGCCATTAGCTTAGGGTCGCAGTAACCGCATAGGTTTCGTATTATTTCCTCAAGGTTGTCACATAGTTAATGAAAGCTTTGCGGGAACTGGACATAATGTACTGTCAAAAGTAACGCAAGGGGAGCGTAGAGCGTTTGATTTCCAATGGATAATAACATCCACCCCACTTCAATAATATTCCGCAACGCCATTACCGGAGCAATTCCCAACACGGCACGGAACATAACCTCGCCAATTTATCACACGCACGTAAACATAACGTACGCAACTTGAAGAACTTTCTTTTTTAATTATTCAGAAAACCGTCGTCTCGTAAACGTTTCTTTTTTATTTTGTAATAGTATTTGTGTTTGTACTAAACTCTCAACGTGGTAAACTACATGGAAATGTTTTTTAGGTTGGGTTCTCGTCGTTCTGGGTTCCCGGTTGTCGGTTCTCCACGCTAAGCTGGGATATGTGACCCAATGTTTTACGTTTATGTAATGTAACGTTTCACTTAATAGCTACAGCTTCAAATACTGGAATTTAATGTCTCTTAGATGCTTCTATGTAGCCTTTTTGGGAGGATAACAAATTAGGACTTTAAACTGAACGCAAAGGTGTTACAGAAGGTTTTATTTATGTGACACATTGCATGCGCATTACAAACAAATGTTGTTGAATACAGTAAAACAGTAAAAGGTAGAGGTACTTAGTAGAATTATTTTACTCTAACTATTCCCGTTTACTTACATTTAAGGTACCTATCATTGACAGTAGCAATTAACGTTTTTTCTGTTTTTAATTGAAGATTCACATATAGCAACAATATTTTTATTTCTTTATTCTACGACATTGTATGAAAGATGTATACAATGGATCTAACAACTTTATCATGACGAAATCCATCGATTATTTTAAAGAATATAATTTGATTAAGTAATTATTAAGACAATAGCAAGCCTGTCTGCAGATTTGAATAGAATAGAGGTTCTTGAACGATGGAACTATGAAATAATTCAATGGCAATGAATAATTGATGTTTTTCTTGTCATCGTATATGAGTGTAAGGTATTTAGCTGTTGTATTTGTGTCCAATGGAGCCTCCTAATAAAGACTGAAGAGAATAATGCCTGTCCGTTTAACGACGTTGTCTTCCTACTGAGGAGCTGATGTACAGGGACCTGGGACACAATAGTTCGTGCCTGTTATTATGACGCTCGGTTTGATGCCGTGAATTAGTTTCTATACTGACTTATTGTTTCGTATCTCGTAGTTTCCGCTGACGTTAGCAACTCGAACCTTGGCCAGGACCAAGGAGTTTACGGTTTAGTCATCATCTAACTATAATAACTTGAAGTTTGTAACACTAGTTCAGCAGAAAAACCATGTCTGCACGCTGGCGTTCCTGCAACGTTCTGCCGCTGCTTATTTAGCAAAACACCACCTAACTTTCTTGCTTGCTGCACAACGGGTAAAAACACCCAACACAACTTTGCAAATTTAGAAATTTGATGGCGGACAAGTTTTAGATGATTTTGCCATACAAGCTGACAATATCGAACAGAAATCGTTCGGGAACTATCTAATAAGATAGTAAAGTTTTGAAATATGTTTAAATTTAGAATTTTACGGTCAAAGAAGTTAAGAGAAACGTGTGGTTGGTGTTTATCCATGAGAGAATTTATTTTTTTACAAAGAAAACCTTTTGGTGGCTGAAGTGAAATAAATCAGCAACCCGTAAGTAAATCGGTTAGGGTATAAGGATGATGCATATTTAATTTTGTTAGTTTAAAAGCTTACGTGAAAGTTAATTCGCGTCTGTGTATTTGGGTGACCTTAGCGTTTATTAGCTATTTGATCATTTCATCCTCGTACGTAACATAGAAGATAGGAAGATACGGCAGCTATGTTAGGCAGCAGAAGCAGTAGATGCTGCAGGGTTCTGTTTGAACGGAGATTATCGTCTAGCGCTACATGAAAAACTAGCAGTTTAATCGGGGAGCAATTTGCATATAGACACAGTAACCGCTTGTAGCTCAGCGGCCGTAAATCAGTTCTTAATTTAATAACGGCGCTACGACGGGTTAAACGTTAAAACTTGTCTTGCAGGATTAGGAACATGTAATCATCATTCGCTCCTTCGGCCTTCGGGTTATTCTACTTTCATGGGTATAAGGACGCGACGCAACCGCACGACACAAGACCTTATAAGCTCCTTCCTGGATAATACTCACAGAGAACAGAGAGCTATTAAATATACTACTCAAGCGCATTACCCCCGCAAAAACTAATTTGTAATAGCTTAACAGATTTATAGTATTTTATAGAGTTATTCTTGCGTACATAACATAACGTGTGGTTGTGTTTAAAAAGATGTCGACTTATCCTATTAATAAAATAAGTGTTTTGTCAATTATTTTATTTGGTTGATTCTGATAATAGCTTTCAATTAAGTATTTTTTTCAATTTTTTTATTGACCAGAGGATTGGAACTTAATTATTCAATACCTATTTAAATTACTAATAATTACTTTTCTACATTAAGTAATTGTAATTGAACTACTTTAAATTTTAAAACAAAGTAATTATAATTGCAATTAAAAAAGTAATTGAAAAAAGAAATTCAAACATTTAATTCTTTTATAAAGTAGTTTCATTACTTCAGTTGTTCAGTTACCTAGAAATATACCTACGTTTTAAACTTATTTTTTAATTACTTAAATGTTCATATTCTCAGTAATAATATAACAAGAGAGTGAGAATAAATTGAAAATAATTTGACAGATCTTTCGAAAACTTGTTGCCAGGCAATAGTCACGAGCGCCCGTAGGGCTCGAGTGGCTATTGCCACATGGCAACAAGTTTGAGAAAGAATCTGGAGAATTATTATCTAATTTATCGAACTCTCGAGTTATATTTAATTAGATTATTTTTTGACTGACAAATTTAATTCAAAAATAGGAACCAAAAAACAGTCGTTTTCTCCTATTTTGATGCTCAATAAATCCGATAGATGTCTCTTAATGCTCCGATTACGATTTTCATTTCAGTCAAATAAAGAAAAAAATGTTACAAGAACATACATAATTATGAACATGATTACCAAAGTGAACATTACAAACAAAACATAATTAACAAAATTATGTACCTACCTATTTAAATTGGTACAATGAAAAACGCAGTAATTGAATATATTTCGAGCTTCACTGTTTACTGTCAACTTGTATTACTTGTTAGGTTAAGTACTTTCTTTTCTCTTAAATTATTTACTATAGATGAATGATTTTCTTGATTTAATTGTAATTATGGTTTTATTGAACTGGCAGAATTGTGATTTGTGAACAGTGATTTTAATCAGCTCTTGTTCGCCTACACCAACCTTTGATAGGTTAGTTTCTGCACTTGATCTGACAGAATAATTTGTGAGTTTTTTTTATTTATTGTATTGTATCTAAACCAACTTTATTTGCAGATTTGTTATATTCGGAGTCAATCATTAACTCATAAAAGGAATGCGTTGAAAAGTAAATATATATTTGACATTTGCGAAACAAACAAAAGCGACTATTTATTATTTATTATTCCCGGGAATAATAACAAGAGCATTATTCCCACTATAACAATAACAGGATTGGTTAAAAGGCGCACACGTGACAAAGAATAAAACATTTCATTGGTTATAAGAAACGTCAAAAAATAATCAGAGAAAACACCTCTTTATTATAAGAGAAAACATGTTGATGTATTTCATAAATTATTCTTAATTATTTACATTATGGCACTTGACGGCGGTTTTCTCAAATATTACATTATTTGGCAAAATCAATAAAAATAAGACAAGTAAGTAGCTAGTTGAAAAATGTAATTAAATTTAAAATTACTAGTAATTAGTAATTAAATTTATTTTTATTGCAAGTAATTAAACTACTAAGTAATTGAAACACACTTTTTAATTGTAATTAGTAATTAATGACTTTTTTGAGTAATTTGCCCAGCTCAGCTTGGAACCAAAGGGATAATTTCTAAAACTGGTTTTTTATGTACTTATTTATTATCTAAATTTTAATGTATTCTGGAGATAAAGTATGTCTAATTAATTTTTTCTTGTTTTAGGTAAGAAGCCCAATATCGTAGTTTTTATCATCTGGAGTTTGAAATAAAGAAACCGTAAGTCAAAATATATTTTTGTAGTTTCTATTTATTTGGAGTTACTTGTCACGGTTGTATTGAAAAAATGCTAGGACTTGATATTTACGGACCAAATCTTTGATGCTAGCAGTTTTCGGTATTGTATCCCTGTATTAGGCCTGAAAAGAGATTTTCCATGGGATATTAGGTATCTAGGAGGATACCTATTCGATATTGTCCGCAAGATTTTTTCCTGCGGATGTTGTCTGTTTCCCAAACGATATAGTCCTGGTGCCACTTTTTTGCTGCTTGTTAATCTGATGAAATTCACGGTCAAAGTCACCACCGAATACTTCTAATACTTACTTGCCGGAGGCGGGCCGGTATAAAACAGATAGCCTCCACTGCTGGAGTGGGCGCGGTCACTCTTTACGACTGCTGTTGTCGCCGCATCAGCACTTCCTTGCCGTGGCTGTTGGTCCACGAGCGAATTTTAATAAAAGTGCTGCGCCACCGGCCACGTTGTCGCTGTTACGCCCCTGGCCCGCGCCCCGCGCTGTCTATTGCGCGGGTGTTAATGTGCCGCACAACCCCCACCCCGCACCCCTAGCATCCACATGGGCGGAGAGCTGAGTAAGGGCGAGGGGAATTGTGTTTAGGGAAAAAAAGTAAATTCGGTTTTTTCGATACGAGAAGAATGGGGAAGTATTGGTATTGGTTTCTGTGGCTAAGTAATAGAAGCTTATGTTTGATTTGTGGGGAAAATTAAGCTATTGTGTCGGCATCATAAATATTGGAGGCAGATGTGTAGTATATTTTTTAATAAAATCTGTATTGTGATCATAATACATATACATAATTTCACGTTTATTACCCATCTTGGGTATGGCAGGCAGGGTTGTTCATGTAGTCTACGCGACGTAGATTATGTGTAATTTTACACGTAGATAAACACATAATCTACGCATCTGTGTAAACAGTATAACCAGTGTAGACAAAGCACAAATCACATCGAAAACGAATAAAATTATAGGTTAGATTTTCTGACAATTGAATTATTATTTACATACTTTACGGAAAGTCTACATTGTCTACATGTTACATAGTTTACGCAAACTTTACGTGTAGACGTAGAAAATAATACTTTACGCGTAGATGAACAACCCTGGTGGCAGACTCGTACACTGTGAGTTTTCGCGCTATATAGATATAAAACCGTGTGTTCGGTTGGTTACCAGCCGTGTGTTATCCTTTCTTTGTGGGGAAAGTAAAATATCAGATTACGAGATGATTGAAGGCTTTTAGAAATTTCTTACGAAATGTAGGTAGTGGTAGTATTATCAGAAGTAATAACAAAACATGAAAAAATGCAACTGTTTGCTATTCTCCACGTAGATATCTATTATCGAGTAGATTCTTTTTTTGAGGTACGTTACTTATAACCATTATCAGCTTATTCTTGCATCAACCAATCTTTATTTTTATATTTGTATTCCTAAGTTAAAGCAAGAAGGTAATAAGTGTCTGTCTAAAATTTAAGTCACCTTCAAGTAACTAACTTTTTTACATTTAACATTATCTAAAACCATAATTTAAAGAAAAATAACTAAAAAACTAAGTCAAGTTCAATTTGTCATACGTCTGTAATCTTTATTTTTTGTTTTACCTACTTATTTTATTTTTCGTACTAAGATTTGTCGTCGTATAAATGACAGTTCGTAACTTATTGAGGACGTGCATTAGTCTGTTATATCCACAAGTTGTTAAAAAGATATTTATGTTTTATTTTTCAGAATATATAAGTAGGTAGGTAAGCAATAACTATGAAAGTTTAATGCGGAGGTAATGTCTACCTCAACGTCAAGAGTATTGGATTAGCACGTTTTGCTATCGTAGTTTTCTTTTATATAAGTATATAAATTTTTAAGCACGATCCCTTTTCGCCCACATGGTGTTTTATCATCAGAATGATGTAACCGTAAAACGAGCAACCCAGTTTGCTTAACTTTGTTATCCAGGATCATATGAGGTGTCCTTAAAAAGTCGTTCAAGTTCCTAGTGGATTCTCTATGGATGGCGGCTTGTAATCCTGGAAGATAGAAGATATGTATCGGAAAGATAACCTCACGCCCACTGAAATCCGTCAGATCATTAACATATAGCAATAGTTATTTGGTTTACAAGTGGGCAAAGTAAAGAATTTCTCACGAGCGAAATCTTCTCGAATGGATCATTTCTATTTGCCCACGTGTGAAGTATAAAGTTTTATCCAACATCTCTCAATAACTGCTAATATTTAAAAAAAATTTGCAGTTTCAACCTAAAACATTGTAACTATATGGTGACTTCCAACAAGCAAAGTAACCAGATGTGGATATAATTTTGATCAAAGCCACTAAGTGGGTAATCTTTTACTTTGTTTGTTTAAAATCACCAGTGTTATTAATAGGTGTTGGATAATAGTTATTTACGATACAAGTACGTAAAGCAAATATTTAGTCACGAACGGGTTCGAATTGAAACACGAGCGCAGCGAGTGTTTTAAGACCCGTGATTGACTAAATATGCTTTACGTATGTGTATCGTATAAGATTTTATCTACGATAGAATTTAAAAAACTCGAAAAATATAAAAAAAATCCTTTTAAATTTGAATTAGGATCAAAACAAGTTTGCTTTGACAAGAAAATTTTCACGTTAGTTACCGATTGTTGTGCGGATGTTTAATTAAAATTTTTGCGTGTTTTAAAACTTTAACCACTCGTTGCTACGCAACCCGTGACTAATGAAATCTTGCTATTAAACAATTGTTTTACAAACTAAAAACTGACAACTAATTGTCAATTCTACACACTATCGTAGATAAACAAAATTATGCATTGTGTAGAAACATTATATTTTCCCGGCTTTGAGTAGAAAATGTTAAGCTCACACGCCTGGATGAATGTATTAAATAACCTAAGTGATAGTATGTTGGTATTATTATAACAGTTCTTTATAATTATTATGTACTATACCTACATACTCCTGATTTCAAGATCAATAATATTTTATTTTATTTCATTGGGTCTCCCAAGTAATATGATTTCAGTAAACAACATTTAGTACCTATTTTACTTGAGGCAGGTATAATCTTGTTCATTGGTTAAAAGCAAAATAAAAATACGATTGAAAAATTATGTATCACATAATATTTGCTGCTTATTGCAACGTCATAAATTAATAAATAATTTTTTTCTGTCGTTAACCGAAAGAATAAGCCTCAACTTTCCTTAATAAAAATAGGCCTTTCTTTCTTTGCGATAGGAAAGGTGTTTTTCTCCATTCTTCCCTTAGTTCATCAATCAGTGGTTAATTATTTTTACTATACTATCTACAATTATTTAGCATAGTAACTTTTAACACAATTTTAGCAATCATATCTATTGAAGTAATTTTTGTGTAAATACCTACGTGTAAATGTCAAGAAATAATGGTCGTAGAAAAATCATACTTCTGATGTAAAGTGCGATATTCTCAATCCGCCCTACACAAATACGTAGTTATAATATTATTGCAGTTGTATTATGTATTAGTAAATTCCGTGTTTCATTTTAAACTGATGTTATTCATACGTCATCAGATTATTAGCAATTTGCGCTAGTCATGAAGAACCCATCAGCTTTTCTCATTTTCGCCAACAAATTCAAGAGTTTGTTCCTGGCACATACGGCACATGGCACATAGTATCACATGCACTAAATGCTGAAAGGTTTTGTATTACTTGACGATGTGAAAGCCATTTTCCACCACCTAATATTGCTCTTGCATGCCAGGCGTCTGCGGTATCAGCTTTCCTTTTGTAGTACGTGCCAACGCCGCCGCCGCCGCCACCACTCTGGCGCTGGCGTCGAGAAGCAACTTTCTTTTATTATTGTTATTTTATTAATGTCATTAGGAGTATTTGTCTTATGCTTTTTATTTTTGGTTAGAGATGAGAAATTGCAGTTTGTTGTGATGTATTAAAGCTAGTAAGTTAGAAAAATGTATGGGAATTATTTCCTTAATATCTTCAGACATTAATATTAGATTTTGCTCATTTAAAATGATTTTTAAATAATAACTTTCAATAATGTTTTTCCGTGTAATTGTAATACACTTTTAACTACATACAAAAACAATTATTATACTTTCAGTATGGAATGTGCTTCTATTAAAAATACATTTTAAATTACTGCTTAAAGGTAAAAGTCATTAAAACAAGAGTTCAACCATTCATATAAAAGTTAATTGGTAACACAAAAAGAACAGTGTGCGCAATATAATTTTAATACACGTATAAAGTAATTGAATGTGATATAAAAGGATCCAATGCCTTGAAGCAAAACATTTAGAGATCTGAATAAGTTTATGCGTTTAGTAATATCTGTTCTTGACATTAAGACAAGTTATGTGTGGTCTTATTCAACCGACATTAAAATCAAATTAATTTGAATAGGGTAACATAAAACTTCAGTTAGGTATTTCATATTTAAATATATGAAGAAGAAATATATTTATGCAAAATATTCAGATTCAGATCTGGGTTAACCGACAATCGATAGTTTTGAAAATACATAATTCATGTAAAATATGTGAATATAATCCTTTTAAATACTACTTAACTTTCATTTCTCATAAATTCCGTAATGTACGAAATAAATCTTAAATAAGTATATTTTTTCAATTCTTGAAACTTGGACTCATATATAAGGTTTTATTACATTTAAAATTTGATATATAGAAACGATTTCAAATATCAATAAAAATAATTGCCATATCAATATTAAAATATTATTACCCATTATAATTTATGACATACTTTCTAGAAAAATAAATGTTATATTTTAAAAAGAAATATACCAGTCGTCTTAAGTTTACGACTGCAAATAATAATAGTGGGTAGGATCCATTTGTAAATATTTTATAAGTTGAAAGATATTTTTGTATCTCACGAAAACATATAATAATAAATATTTTAGTCTGCCCATATTTATTTTTTGCAGTATCTAACCTACAAATTTCTTTGCATGTTCTGAGCATATTAAATAAAGTTGCTAGCAGAGTTTATATCATTGTATGCACTCTATATTACCTACATTTATGTTATGTGTGTTGTTCTGTCCACATACGTCATAAGTTACTTTGCACGCCATGTACTACATTCACACAAAACTTTTATTATTATTATTCTTTGTTTTATGCGCCAACCAACAAAATTATTTCCATACTTTGTTCCAGATTTCAAATACTAAAGTTGAGAATAATTTCAATAATATTTATATTTTTATTATTGCGCCACTGTGTATGTTATGGAAATTTGAAGTAATGTAATGGTAAAATTTTATAGAACTGTAAAAGTGTACTTACAAAGGAAACTGAAGTAGTAGTACCTACGGAAACAGTTTTGTATGCAGATTGAAAAACTTTCATTACCTACAGTTGTATATTTCAATTAGTTACAGAAAATTTTAGTCTACGCAGTAGCCAATATGCTGAAAAAGGTTAAAACATATTTTTTTCATGCTTTTTTGAGCCTTGGTTATATGGAAATCAAACGATAATAATAAAATAAATTTGTACTTTTCTTTTTTTGCAAGACAATGTTTGGGTAGGTATAGTGATGCCGCCGAGACGAGAAATTTCTCGTCTCATTCTCGTCTCGTAATTTCGAGACGAGAATCAGTAAATTTCTCGTCTCGGATTTTCGGAGCGAGACGAGAATTCATAATTTTGAGACGAGAAATACTCTCGAGAACTCGAGAATTCTCGAAATTTTTACTTAAAAATATCCTTTTTTAATCAGGAATGAAGAAAAATTACTGGGATGCACTCAATAATATTTTATTTCTCAGTCGACTAGTTTCGACGTCACATGCGTCATCATCAGGAGCTACATTATTAAAAGAACAATCAAGAATAGTGAATAGTTATTTACGAACCAAATGCGGGCAGATTTCGATTCCACATGAGCGGTTTTTTGAAACCCGAGCGAAGCGAAGCATTCATTTACGCGTGAATGCTGGGATGGTGTCTTCCCGCAAGTGGTTTGTACAATGTTTTTTGTAACGAATAAAACTATAATCAAATACATTCAAATTATAGTTGCAGTCTGATCATTAAATTTGAGGTTACGATGTTTTTTCTACTCACTACTACCGACAGATGGCGCGCTGCACACAAGTTTTATTTTTAAATATTGGCGGTTTTCGGTGGTCATCACTAATTATAATTTCGAAATGGTGGCTATTGTAACTTATTTAATTATTCATTTAGAAAATATTGTTGAGTTTAATAAAATTACTAAAATAAAAAATCGTTATTATCCTAAGTCGCACCCATGAACTTGGAAATCAAACTTTTCTTCCTAGAAGTCTAGTTTTAATAGCATTTAAGAAAATTGCGGGTCACGTGACTGTCAGTTTGTTTTGATCACTCCCGATCACTCTGTACAAGTATTACATGTGTGACATAGGCATGACGCGAAATCTAATAGTTCTTGCAAAAATCGTTAGGTGGCTCTAACTTTTTGTCGAGAAATTTGAGACGAGACGAGAATCGAGTTCCTTGAGACGAGAAATGAACAGCTGAAAAATGACCGAGACGAGAATACTAAAAATTCTCGTCTCCAAAATTTGTGATGAGACGAGAATTGACTATTTCTCGTCTCGTCTCGTCTCACGGCATCACTAGGTAGGTAGATAACTTTAGATTTTAGAAGCAAGTGAGGTCAATGACTATTAGTATTAGTTAATAATGCGATTTCAGAGGAATAAATTAAGTTAGTTTAGTTTTTAAAATCTCTAAATCATAATAAATATTTAGTTTAAACTCTTTTTCATTCGCTATAGGACGGTTAGCAATACACTGTTTATTGTAGCTAATTTTAGTATTAGTAGTATATTATCCTCACAATAAGTTAGTCTGACACACCTACGTTGGGTAAAAGACGTGACAGATATGTTTATGATGCTACAAACAGATCTAGAAGATTATAAATTGGCTGTACTTGTAATACAGCATGGCAAGCAAGGAATCTTGAAAATCTTGAAAGTTGTTTGCTAGTGAAAAATCTGAAGATGTCTTCACCTCACCATCACCCTCTCATGACCGGTGTCCGTGGGGATGCGGTAATGCGACGTTGCCAGTGCCACGTTTCCTCTGTCACCGACATAGCGTCACGTATTCCTGGGTGTGTCGTCTGCATTACGAATTCAGAGTACTTTATAATTAATAGCGCTAATTAGGATTCCATTACACCTTCTTCTTCGTTCATCGCATTAATAGTGTACACCTCTTAAGTGGAAACTCCTTAACATATAGCACCAAACGCGCGGGCAAAGACGACGACACCGCTTTTGACAAGTTGTGTTTGAGGGGTTTGAACCCAACACCTGATGTTTATGTAGCATGTTGTGTATTATTTTGCTTTGTTTGCTACGTGTTCTGCTTGCTTATATTCATGCATATTCTCATTCTGAGCTGAAACTGAAACCCACCATACCGTCTAAAACCTTCCCTCCTCGAAATGTTCCCTTCCTAAATTTAGGTACCCACTCGTCTATTTGTAAAAAAAATTTCCGCAATTTACAAATAAAATTGAAATTTCTATTTTATTTGTTTTAGTATAATTACATATAAGCTGTCAATAACTTGAATTTATTTTTAATATAATGTTTTGAGGACAATAATAATTACAGAAAAAAGTCTTGTTTGTAACATATGCGGAAAACATGATTCTGAAACTCCATGCAAATTCCGAAACTCGTTGCGCTCGTTTCAGAGAACTTACATTCGTTTCAGAATTATCAAATATTTTATATTCCTTCATAAAATATAGTAAAATTTTTGGGTGGGCCAGTGGGAGGTCTAAGACCTTTGCAGGGTGGGCCACGGATTACCGGACCTATCCTTAGTTACGTTCTTTTTTTTTTTAATGGAATTGAAAGTACTGTTCTACGTTGTGGTTTTACACGGGGTAACACGCAGTCGATTGACAGACTGTGTAATAAACACATAGTAAATGTTTAAGTAAGAATTATATTCATAATGAATGAATACTCATATTCATTTGATTAAGTACCTCTATATAGATAAACTATTTATACATGAATATGGAGTATGAAGCGTTATAAAATTGCTTTGGAATTGTCTTCATATTTAATATAGATTTGTTGTAATAAAAAGCAGCAAGTATTTATATTTGCGTGATGATATAACTAATTTATTAATTATGTAAAAATTACATTGCATGAGGCAATATAATAGCAATGTATGACCTAGAAAGGACATCATTATACTATGCTATACAGTATAATTACAAAAAAGTGTGATAGGAAAACACAAATTATATACGCTTAATTGAAGATTAATTGATGCTTCTGTAACACGAGTATAATTTTTGCGAGAAATTCTGATTATCTACACTAAGGACAAAATAATAAGAAATGATTCTAATAGGTTTTTTAAATTTAATAATAACAAATATACACAAGGTTGTGTGTTGAATAAGTGCTTAAACATAACGAAATCATTAAGTCTGACAGTTGAGTTAAAAATGTTCTTGTTTCTAGTGAGATATGTATAAACTATTATGTTTCTCAATGACATGACATAAAATAATTGTTGATCTGTATTAAAACCTAGAATCTATTGCTACTGCTACCAAATAATACATACTAAAAACAGTGTTTGTTGTAGTATTATTGATTATTTCCTAGTACATTATGCCAATGACTTATAAAGGTACTAAAAATAATTGTTTTAACTACAAACAGTTCCCAGTCTAGTTATAATAATTCAAAAATGATAAAAAATCGCATTTAATATGAGATAACCGTTAAATTATTGTCAATGTTAAGAAAATTAATGCCATATTTTTAACGAGTAGTGAAAATTCTATTTCATAATAATGAAAATTGTTTTCAAAATAAATAAAATGAAATCTGATATAACATGTACAAAAATAAATAAAATTTTAGCAAAAGCACGCTCATTAATATAAAATATTTTAACTCTCCATTTATTTAATTATTCGCAAAGCCATAAGCCCGCAATCTCTACTCTTCTCACATTACAAATTATAATTAATTAAATTTTTTGTGCACTTGATAGGGTAAGGACCTCCATAGCGCGTTGCTACTCGATGGCATGATGTCACCTATAGCAACACCTCGAGGTTAAGCCGTATAAATGTTTGATTAGTCTACACCCTTGACGTCACCCGATCTGGGTAGTTCACCCTCATTGACGGTTATAATGGCTCGGAATGAGAGCAGCAGCGAGATCCCTGCAGCGAGCGCCCGCCGTGGGGTGAGATATGAAACGTGTTCGCTGGAGTAAAAAGAAAAGTGTTTGACCACTGCTGAGATCGTTACGGGGTAGTTGTTTATTTGAGTGCAGTTTAATTGAGTGGATTTTTTTGTTATTCTCTTGGTTCTGTACTGGGAGTTGGATTCAAATGACTAGGAATTACCTCGGAAATTACGAAATATTACATATAAATTTAATCAGTGACGTAGCGTGACTGTTTCAGCAGGGTGTGCAGAAATAAAATCTAAATCAAGATAATACACTATTTTATTGATTGCCGTTTTTGATAATTGATCTTTGTGAAAATAATTTCTGTAGTAGTAATGAACAAATTCTCCATACTTTTCGAATTATTTTCAAATAATAAACAAAATCACTTTTAATCACTTAGTGTCCATAAAACAACGTGCAAATCCCTCACAAGTGCAACGTTGTTTAAGTACAAAATTTCACTACTAGGTTCGCATTCTCATTGAAATATCCCAATAGACCATATCAATTACTTGCGATGTAACAAAGTGATGCCAGGGATGCCAACAGTTTCTTATTTTTCTAAATAAGTTGGCTATGATCAGCCGTTTCATTGCTAAAAGTTTTAATTATTTAATTTTAAAACATGTATTGAAACACAATATTTGAAACTAAGCATATTGATTAAGTTATCTATCACCCGAGATGTCGGTATTCCGCTAAAAAAATCAAATTTTCATAGTTATTTTCACATAATAAACTAATGATCATTTATATTAAATAGGGGCAGAATTCGATACTTCGTTATTAAATATAACAATTATATTAAAAAACGGCCATGTGATTCTGTCTGCATTCATACTATTTTAGTTTAATAATTCATTTTTACCCATAAGGAAACATTAGTTCCATTTCGGTAGTACTCACAGCATTGTGATTGGTGATTACTGAGCATGCGCATTGAATAATTAATATGATCTAATACTCGCCGTCCGCTCCCAACATGTACTAATATTAGCTACAACACTGGTCATCAAAATTCCTTTTGAACCTAGTTCTGCGTATGGTACCTGTAGGTACATATATGGTGCTCACAAAATAAAAACTAAATAATCTGTGTTACATCGTATACCTAGGTAGGTAGGTACCTACCTAAATATAAGAATAATATTTTTATAATAATTATTTCAAACTAGTTTTCAACTTTTTTCCATATTATACAGACGCAATTATTTCACTAACCAGACTGAATAAATTTGTCTTTTTTACTGATTTTGGAATATTCATTATTTGGATCTGTATCATTTAATATAAAAGTATGATTCAACTAAACAAATATAAAACAAAAACAACCAAATTTAAACCTGCATATTGTAAAATTCGTATGTCCCAAACCACTTTGTAACAAACACCCCTTTCATTTTCGAATTGAAGACGTATATTGGTTTTTGCAAATTTACCTTCTCTAAGTACTACGTGAACTCTAACCTTTTCATTATCAGCATCAATAAACTGTTTTTTTAGCAAGTTTTGTGCAAAATAACCTTGTTGAAGTTTTTAACTTCAACTGACGTTTTAATTTTAGACTATGCAGATGTAAATTGATTAAAATGTTAACCTAGGAGTTTATTGATTCTGCTGAAGAGAAGGGTTTATTTCTCGAAACGTCCATAATAAAATATACACAAGGGTCCTCAATTTGCTCCATTTAAATACTATCTTGGATCCTAGTATAGGTACCATTTAGTCTAAATAATTTATCAACTCGACGTGCGATTAATATTTCTGTATTTCAATCCTTTCGAGCCGGAGGTACCGGGTTCTAAACATATTCTCTGGGTTCTGAATGTCACAATCATATCACCGATATAATGTACCTATGCCTAATGCCAACCATATCATATTATAGGAATATCAAATTATAGAATAATTCCCGATGGTCGATGGACTCCAGTTTAGATATGTAATTTGGGTACCACATGGAAATAATTGTGTTGTGTAGTCCAGGACTCCGTTAGGTATAAGCTGCAGGTCTTTTGCATTTCTCAGTGCAATTAAAATCGGTAGGTTCCGACCCAATGTTCCATTTGGTTCTAGGACAATTTCCGATTATAGGAGCGAGATTTAGAGTCACTATACAAACATGCATAATTTTTTTTCTTATGATTACTTATATGTATTTGTCTACCTGTTTAGGGTGCAAACCTGCAAAATAATAAAGATTATTTTTTTAATTATATTACATTAATATGGTACGTTTCGGGTACGTTATAACTTATAATACGGTTAGAATGTTCATCATTTAAAAATATCTACCTTATGATCATATTTATCACATTTGAAATCATATTAGTGATTTCTGCTTCTACGTAAAATGCATCCAAATGACTTGACGTTAGAAATATTATGAAATTTGATTCAGGATTGCTTTTACTGCGGTGAGGTCAATGCATACACTCAAAATTTTAAATAGTGTTCATATTTGAGTTTAGTTACCTATTCATGTTAACATGTAATAGTTCTTATACTAATATGTATGTATAATGTGTATGAGTAGAGAAACAATGTTTATACTACTATACTATACTAGAAGTAATATCTACATTATTTAAGTTTAAGTATGATTTATATTTGTTCTGTTAGTAATTTAAATAAGAAGTGTTGAAGCTACATTTCATTGTATAAACATTATCCAGCACTCTCTTATTCCCTGACTTTCGGATACTCTTGTTCTTCTTGTACGAATTCCGCCTTCTCAACCCTCAGTTTTCTTATGTGTGCAAGTCTGCAAGTAACACCAGGAGTAGAACAAGGGCACAGTATACGCATGTCGTATGTCGTAGAGCACAGAGGGTGATCATATAAAACCGTACGCACGTAAATGACGGCTTATTGCTCGCTGGCAGTGTTTTTGCGTCCCCAGGACCGGACTCGCCCCACACGACCCTGTAGACCCTGTAAAAATAAAAAGGATATAAAGTAGAGACCGTCATGTCAACAACTTTTATTTGGTTGAGAGGTTTACGATGCCGGGCTTGTGCGTATTAGTTTTGGGAATGGACAATGGATGCGAGGTATTTGTTTTTGAGTTTGTGAAGCAAATACTTTTATTGATCGGAATCTTGTTTGACATTGACGAATAAAGACCAAAAGCAAAGTACTAAAAGGCTTAGAAGAAACTTCTCAGAAAGGAAGGATTTGTAAATAAAACTGTGATTGTAAAATTTATTCAGCTTCGTCCGCAACAGAATAAAGCAAATAATCAATCTAAATGTTTAAGCAACTTCAGTAAGGTACCCACCTTTTTTGTTCATGTCAGTGCATTTATAATAGATATACCGCGTTGTACACAAAATTTTGACATTATATTCTATGGTAGTAGTTTTTAATGCCTCGGTTAGTGGCGTAGGCCAGGATTCTGTTATTGTGAATTATGAAAATTTACTTTTGAATTTTTTTTATTATTGGTATGATGTTATTTCTTATAAATTAAATCAAAAAAATTAACATTATAATCTGACTTTTGCATTAATTCTTTTTTGAGTACATTTCCAACATCGCATTAATCGGCTTAAGTGGCACACGGGCGGCTGTTTATGTTCGTCGTATGATTTTGAATAAAATATAAACCCAACAAATCACAACAAACGTAAACAAAAAATACTTTTAACAAAGCTATACTCTACTTTTCATGTCTTTTTTGACAAACGTAATTCAATTCTTGTTGGCTAATTATTCATTAAGGCATAAGATTTTAAATGCATTAATGCAAATAACGAATAAAAACGAACTACAAAATAAATGTTGCAATTTGCAATGTACTACCTACCTAATATTAACTATACACAATTTTGTAATTCAATATTTTGCTGGCAATAATTTTAAAATCGATATAAAAAGATTCTTAAACCTAATGGGGAAGGGAATTTGACCCCGTGTAAAACCTCCCTGCATACGCCACTAGCCTCGGCTGTAACCAGCAATTTGATAGTTATGTACACTAAATTTAATTCTATAATTAAATGTCTATAGCCGAAATACGGCTTTGTTCGCAATATTTAAGAAATCGCTAAAAAAACAAAAATAAAATTATACCCGCCTTTTCATCCTTTTAGAAAACTTCTGTAATAATAATTTGTCAATTTATATGCAACGATACCCAATAAGGAAAAACTGATTATCCATGTTGATATACTATTTCCACGATTTTGTGGAAAGCAGGATAGCACAGTATTTTTATAAAAGAATGCACTAAAAATAAAGATTTATATTTTTGTGAATAAGAGTTAGTATTAATTTGGAAGCTAAATTCGACTCAAGTTTAAAATTAATTTGAAATATTGCCCCCAGGATGTCTGATGTATTATTTAATTTAGATTATTCAAATTCAGAAACACAATATGTATGAAATTGTGACAGACATTTCTGATGGTTTCATTTGCGGAAGAAGCAAAATTAATATCAAAATATCGCTTTTCCTGTAAAATTTTAATTGAAATATGAAGCAGGAAGTAATTTTATATATGCGCGGATGGAATAAAAGTAAATAGAATTAAAATGGATGTATTTTATGAATGTATTGAACGTTCCAACGAATACCATCACGATGTCAATCTCGATAACCTAGAATGGATTTCGTTCCACAGGAAATGCATTCCACGGTAAATGCTCTACCGTATACGGTCTACAATCAGATAAAGAATGCGTACAAGGTTATTCATTAAAAATATTTATGACAAATATGCGTATTATCTGCCGTGAATTATTATATCATGCACCATATAATTTTTTAAAATACTATATTATTTTTTAAATAACATTTCCTGTTCTGACATTTTGCATGCTCCATTTATTTTAAAATATAGAGGGAAACTAATTTCATAAATCAACGTTTTACGGGATTTAATATTTAAATTATTTCACAACAGAAGTAGGATAAGTATGTAATCAAGGTAGAATCTAACTCCTCGTAATCAATTCGTTGTTTTATCTGTTGATGTGATCGAAGTCGGAACCGCTGGCAGGCTACACAGATACCTACTTAACTTTAGGGTTGTCAACTGTACGCATTTGGAGCGTCCATACTCGTTTTCGTAATTAAATATTAATATGTACGCTATACGCACGCGTTTAGAGAAATTATAGTAATGTACGCTTTTTTGGTAATCAGTTATTTGACATATTCCAACAGTTGAAACCATGCTTATTAGCGACTGTGAGTTAACGTCAATCTCCGTCCAGTTGTTTAAGCCAACTGGCGTGGAAACAAATAGCTTGCGTTTTATTAACGCGTTAATTTAAATTTTTAACCATTTGTTAAATTTGCTTTATCATTTAACTTTGCATTAAATTAAAACACATTTTAACTTTAAAATTTTCAAATCTATCTGTACACGCTTTGAAAATTGCATGTAAACAGTTTCACATAATTTTGACTGAAAACTGATACCATTTTTAAAACTTCATGTAAACTTAATAACTGTCTACTACGTACCCTTAGAAAACATTTCAAATACTTTTACTCTTACTACTCTTATTTGTGACAACTTTTCAAAAGACGTATTGGTTCTCTATGATTGATGATGATTTTTATGAAGAAATGTTTGGGAAGGTAACTGATGGTCTGATGGTATCTCAAAGTTAGGTTGAGGCGAAAGAGTGTCTGGATTTCGGATTATATATTTTTGATGTACAAAGTTGTTTGTTGAAAATCATTTAGCACTTATTTATTTTATTTTATTGTTATAAAATAACTGAACACAATAATTTTCTAAACATAAGTAATGGTTGTAAACAATTTTGTTTTTTGACGCACTGTTGTTTTGGATTTTCTCCGTTCTTCAAGATACCATGATTTAAGTAACAAAGAACAATGCATAAAGCATTTTAAGTCGTCTGTGTTGACTCGCCCAGGCAGTAAAACTATATCTGTGGCATTAAAAAGACAAATTTGTCAGTTAAAACACCAAAATGGTCCCATCCATCGTCACATTAAAATGAATTCTACATAAAAAGCCAACCCCTCTTCAACAAAAAACTTGAAAAAATGCGATGTCTGTTTAGTTTGTCCCAAACACCGAATCTCTCACACATAAGCGCACACTAATCGCAGTTGCAGTGCAGTGAAGTATGCAGTACATTGACATCGGTCCCCTACGCCCGAGTCCTATTCGCTGTCCCAGTGGCGCACGTTGTCTGGATGCAATTCATTGTTCATTGAATCGTTGCCGTTGCTTTTCCGGTCTGTCTAATTGATATTTTCACACGCATTGTGGGGACGTACAATGCTTTCAGGTTTAACTGTCGGGTATTATGTTGTTTACCAACAAAGGATGACATACAAACTTGGATATGTTTTATTTTTCCCAAAGATTCGCCGTTTGCAAATTGTGATATTGAGCGTTATGTCGAGCAATTGACTAGGGAGTAAAGCCTGGTTAAATGTGGATTATGTTGTTTTTTTTTTCTTTACACTCGTAATTTGATCAGTTTAGAAAGGCTTCCTTTGTGGAACAATTCTGCATGAACTACTTTTCACTTTAAATAGACTTATTTAAATAATTGCGGTTTCCGTAAGTCTTTAATAATATTATACAGCTTCACAGAAACCTATCAACACTTTCGAGATACCTACTTCGAATAAAAGAAATTTTAAATTCAGAATAAATAGTTATAACTGTTTGCGTAATCTCAATTTTTACGTAAACCGTATTTCTAGCCAGTAGCCACTAAAACAAAAAAACTGATGTGGCCAGCACCAAACCTTTTGCCTTATCCAGAAAACTGAATTTTTAACATAAATAGGATACTACAATCACTACAATAATTTGATTACTTACTTACTTAAGTATGTCATTCAATGTCGCCTGTCAATATTTTTTTCGCAAAAAATATCAGGCGATTATGGATTACAAAATTTCAGCGTTTTGTCTTTATCTGATAAATTTAATTTTAAAATTTTAGTACAATTCTTCAATACTACCAGATAAAGAAAACTCACTACCCGGTTTTTAGCATGATTCCAATATAGGGTTGCCAACTCTGAATTTTCTAAAAAGCGTCTATACGATACATTCATGGATTAAAAAATTTAAATTAATTCGATAGTAAAACGCATGTAATTTGTTGTGCACTTAGACAAGCAGAGCTACCTGCCACGCCAAAAACGACTGATAACTGAAAACATCTTAAACTTACTCTTCCGGTGCTCTGGTATAGATATAGATGATTCTCCATATCACGCAATGATTACGGTACAAAGCAAGTTATAAAGCTCTGTTGATCATGCTCTGTGATATACTGCATAAAAACAAAATCAAATGGAAATTGACGTTGACTCACAGTCGCTCATAAGCAAGGTTCGGAACTCTTGGGATTCTACTAATGGAATTACCAAAAAAGTGTACATTACTACAATTTCTAAAGCGTGCAGTTGGTAACCCTATATTCAATACCTTTCTTACAGGTATGTGGCGAAAGGTAAAAACAATAAATGTTAAATAAATAGATAGGTATAAATAAAAAGACAAATATTATAATACATATAGTAAATTACTATACGGGCGTTTAACGCAGTCAAGTAGGTATCATAAATCAGTCAAATAAGTCTATTACCATATTTAACAGGAGTAGAATATTGCAATCTACGAAAATATTAAATAAGTTCTATTGGGTCTAAACCTAAAACCTTTTAGAAAATTTTAATTAATTAAGATGGTACACATCCAATATACTCACTCACTAAATAATTGTCTTTAATACAATATTTATAAATAATTTTAATAGAAAACTTTAGAAGTAGACAAAGAAATATGTTTGTGGAGTATTGTATAAAGATGAAATGTCCATTGTGGAATGCAGTGAGTCACGACGAGCACGAAGAATCTATTACTCGTAATTTCTCAAATACTTGAAGAAAATAATGCCACAAAAACAGTTAGCAAAGTGGCATCTGACTGTGACATGTGATACAGCAACCACCTCTTAGTAACTTCCATCTCTTGAGATTCCTGGCAAAAACCCATAATTAATGACCAGATATAAGTCTCGGCAGGCGTTTCTTTCTGCGTTGCCATCAGCATTTAAAATTCTCCGCATCTTATGCAGCGAGCAAATCGCCACACGCAGGAACAAAAAATATAAATGCTCGTTGGACAGAGAGAAAACGCCAACAATTATTTTCGAGCTGCGTGCGGCGTGCGTGTTGAGAGCGCATATTAAGATGTAGCGAAGAAGGGCTGCTATTGATCCTTGGCGCGGGGTGCAGAGGGGTGCAATGGCGGGAAGTGTTAGGCCTCCTGCCTCCCATGAAAGAGGAGAATCTCGAGGAGAATGGTCGGGTAAACGACACCCGCTTGACGTGAATAAGGACCTTTTTCCTTTCATGCTACTCAGTGCTGCTGCCAAGCGGAGATATGTTGAAATGCGGTGACATATATTCACAACTTCCCTACTACTACTTAGAATATTTGTATACTCATTATTTGGAAACCCGCACGGGGTTGCTGGCCTATTCACACAACTACTCAAAGACCATACTTTACAACTTTACTAACATATAAACATACTCAACTACGTACACACCCTAATTGCCTGATTTACCACATGATACGAAACTTAGGTAGGTACTTGTAACACACATTATACTTACAAAGTTAGGAAAACTATTCATGAAAGAAACACTTTTAAAAACTCGTGTTATACTGTTATTTACACTTGAATAACTTAATCAGAATTAACTTATTTGATACCTACACACGGTTAACTTTGATCTCATGGACCGATTCTAGAAGAAATCACATTTGAGGGATTAAGATTTTTTAATGAATTCAAGAGAATCTCCAATAATAGAAATGAGCGAAATATGGGTGCTTATTATTACTGAAGTTTGTACGAATTTGTAAGTGTAATAAACCCTTAAAAGTTGTATAGAGAACGGTCAAATTTAAATTTGTTGTATATAGGTACTCATATAATGTAAGCAATTAAGTATTATCGAAACGAACAATTAATTATTTTTTAATGAATAATATTTTACTTTTATTTATCAAAAAGTTGTATTTCTATTGTTAAACACACATAATTTAATCTACGACTGAAATTATTTGTTATAAAAAAAATTATATTCAGTTCATTCAATCTACGTTCATGACGATACCAATTATATCGAATTAAATAAACACAAAATTTTGTTTCATTCTGTAATTTTCTTTTATTTTATGCAAGCAATAAAATAATTTAGCGCGCGTTGTCATAAGGAGACGCGCAATAAAGTAGTTTTTTTTTGCTTGGTGCTCAGTAACAATCAACTTACGTTGACAACTATAAACTTCTCTTAGTTGTCGGAGATAAAAATATGTTCTGCACTAAAGAATAAGGTCAGAATTGGATTAATTGTCTAGAAAGTTATAATAGTGATTTATAAGGGAATAAAATAAAGGTCAAGTAGTATTCCACTTCAGTAAAGTCACTTAATTTAAATTTAAACCCCTCCGAAATATTAAGAAATTTTATTTAATTATAATTTGCAACATGTTAATGAACATTTCAAGTCTCCTTTCTCATCTCTATACGTTTTTGTCGTTTTGCAAAGAATTTTTTAAACTCCAATTCAAATTCGCGACCATAGCCTGAGTGTATTCATCTGTCTGACGCTTCGTACGTTTCTTTTTTTGTTTTGTTTCTTTTGCTCCTTGAGTTTACACGGTAGCTGTAAATTTTAAACGTAAGACAGTGTGTACGCTACCCTTATGTAAAATAAATTTTTGCCTGTGAATTGTAAAAGACTATTGTCTGAGTTTTTATTTGGCAGGTAACAATTTGTGTACGTGTTACGTATTTTCGATATTTCGAGCTGTGCTTATGTCGAGATAAACAAAATCCCTTGTAGGAAATATTTTTCTTCTGCCTACTATGTTCTTTAAGTTGTTGCTGCCTTAAGATGTTCTACATTTATTTAGTACCTATTTTTTCGTAGCTTTGTTCCTTCAATGTATAATGTAATTCTTTCTTAGGGCAACATATTCATTTATTTCTTATTTTAAATTTACTTAGTGCAAACAGTATTTCTCGTAATTCGAGACCTTGTTGAATGGTAAATGACATGTCAGACTCAATTCTCAATGGAAAAATTTAAGGAGACAAATAGAAAATGCAATATTTTAAGTTTTAAAATATACAAATCTACAATTACAAGAAATCGTAAAAGCAAAATCTGTGTTTATTTACGTTACATGATACCGACTATCTTTAAACTATCTTTAAATTATGAATACCTATATTGAATATGTTATTCTTATTGAAAATTTCAATTTCAATATATAAGTATTACATTCTACATTATATTTTTATTTTCATGTATTGATTCTAAAATGTTCGTTTTGTTTCAGGTATGTCAACAAAGCTGTATATTTGCCATTACCCCGAAGCAGTAAGTCTTTAGAAGTTTCATTTTGTATTTGTTAAAATTTTCACATTTTCAATTTAACGTGAGAATTTGATTGTCACTTGTCAATAAACCAGTGAATTAATAAAAAAAAGTTACGGCAACAGTGATTTCCAATATAATTTGTTATAAAAATTGATGATATTTTTGATACGGTTTTAAACAAAACAATAAACCGATTTTATATCACAAAACAACCCTCCAAGAAAACTGAATTTCCTTTTAAACTTTAAACTCAATTTCTTTGAAACTTGGTCGATTTTTTACGACATTCTGCATAAAAAACTCGATCCACCTGCTATTTATTAAACTTTCCATATTGATTTATATTTACGATACTTTAACGGTTTTTTGCATCACAAATATTTAACAACACGACGAGAGGAATTTTTTCGTCGATTAAGTAACTGAGAAATGAATGGAACCAAAAAAACGGACCGGTTGTGGAAATGTGAAACTTGAAATTCGTTCATTCATTAAAACCGGACAGACTTCTGTATCGTGTGACAGTAGGCGATCAATCTTCGTGGTCGGTGTCCACAGGTGAATGAATTGTTTATTGATGACACGCGTAGAGTCCAGCGGGAGAGCGGGGCATTGTACCCTATATAAATAAATGGATGTGTAGCTTTGTGTCTACATATTCCATATTGCTTGAAGTGTTCTTTTTATCAAATCTTACTTTGTTTATATATTTATCTTATGTTGGATTAACAATTAGCTGAAAACGGTAACGAAATTTAATACGAATTGCCAAATATGGTGACGTACCTACATTAATCTTAAATGGGTTTAGTATTAGATTAGGAAAGATTGTAGGTTTCTTGTTAATAGGACAAATAAAGAAAAAACTAATACATTGGTTTTCTTTTTAATAATTTGGCAAATGAGTTATTTGCGAATTGTAATTATTCTGTATTTGTTTTAATTTATTAGGTAAAGTTAAAATATGAAATGCTTTCTATAGCAGAATATTCAAAATGCGAATTAAAATGAGACTGAATGAACACTTATTTTCGAAACAAGACACAAAAATAGTTATTTGTCCAACTAGAGAGGAAAACGCCTCTTTTCCCTACTCGAACTCGAAGTTGGTAATCGAACGAAGTGGAAAAAGAGCTTTCGCATCGTGTTAGACACAAAAAAAATTTCACGACATATTTAAAAACATTGTATATGTAAGAAGAACACCATAACTAGAAGAAAGGTTATAACTGCCATTTGTCGGATGACGTTTAAAAAGAATGAAATATTTCACTGCAGCCAGTACGCCAAATAATATTTATGTTGTAAAATTGTAGAAGAAGAAAGTATAAAACATAATAATTATAAAATAATAGTTTACATTCTATTACTATCACTATAAAATCAGAATTTTAAATAAAATAATAAATTTACTTACAATTTTTAAAATATTTCCTCTCTTCTCTAGAGAGGGAAAACAAACTTTCATGACTATTTCGCGGGAAGAAAAATTGGTTTTCTCCGCATGTTGCGAAAAATAGTTATTTGTCCAACTAGAGAGGAAAGCGCTTCTTTTTCCCACTCGAGCTCGAAGGTTGTGTCACGAGCGCAGCGAGTGAGGCAATCGAGCAAGAGTGGCAAAAGAGCTTTCCTCTCGTGTTAGACACAACATTTTTTTCACGACATATTTAAAAACATTGTAAATGTAGAAGAAACACATAACTAGAAGTTAGGTTATAACTGCCATCTATCAGAATGACGTTTGAAAACAACGAAATGCAGCCAATATGCCAAATTAAATTTAAGTTGTAAAATCGTGAAATAGTAGAAAAAGAAAGTATAAAACATAATAATTGTAAAATAATAGTTTACAGTATATCACTATAAAATCAGAATTTTCAATAAAATATAAATTTACTTAAATTTTTTAAAATATTTCATCGTAAAATAACACTGGTGGTAACACTGCTTACTTTCCTCTCTAGAGAGGGAAAACCTACTTTCCTCACTATTTCGCGAGAAGAAAATTGTGTTTTCTCTGCATGTCGTGAAAAAACAATATTTCCTCCTTTCCTACTAGTACATACGTAATATTATTTTTACATTTTTAAGTTAACATTCTAACGGTACAATATGGTACAGAAATATCCACTTAATATTAACTATAATATTTTTGTGAAGCCTACAGTTGAATATCTTAGTAGGTTTGTGCCGGGAAAGTAGTTCTGTTATGCATATAAAGAACGGATGAATAGACTTATATTTTGATTTGCTATTGTGAGAAATAAGAACGCATATGAATATTTTGTATATAAAAGAAGCTTTTATGTGTTCAATAAATATTTGATTGTGGCACTAAAGCGGGATATTGATGTTGTGTCACGATTGTAATGCATTTCACAATATCACAATGAAAGATACTTTTGACTAGTAATTGGAATTATTTCCCACGATTAAGAGCAAGTTTGGGTTGTGCAATGTATAACTTATATTTAGATCACGCCTTTTCGCAATTTCAAGCCGAGTAACTACATTTGTTAATGTTACCACTACAATAATGATTTACTTTAATTAGAAAAATGTAATTAATTCTTGTGTATTTTATTCATGTTAATATTTTTTGTTGTTGTAAGTTCTAAATTTGTTTTATGTAGTATAAATTTGGAACAGTCTAGACAAAATTAATGATACAAACAATTTTTCTTGACGATCCATTAGGTTTTGTGCTTCAGCCATTCAAAATTTAATATAATATCACACTACAATATGTTTTATCATCTCATCTTTTGTGCGTCTACATCGTAACAAAACAAAAATGTCTATAGATGTTTACTACGTGGAAATTTTTATAACCTAACTTATTCAGGGATAATTTATGTCCTCACATTAATATGCTTCATTTAATCTTGACGTTTACAACCTAGAGAGATACATATTTCTATTTTTAAATCCGAGTTCTCGACAGTACTAAATAGGCTAGCGCCAAGTTGGACATTTTGGCTTTTTTGAAATGGAGGAAAAAAATACAACATGTCTACCACAGTGCATTAACTTTCCTCGTTTGCGTAATGCGGCTGTGGATATGTGAGTATGCGAATGCATATATTAGGGTGGAGTACAAGGGAAAATGTTTAAGATGTGTTTTGTTAGTTTTTCCCGTGAGGCTATTTGTCACTGGAATAAAGTTTTGCGAATGTAAAGTATGAAAAATTTGCATTGAATTAGTGAAAATTAGGAAAATAATAACTCTATGTTAATTTTGTTGCAACTTAGCAGCTGATATACGTACAAGTTTTCAGGAGACACCTAAAACTATGTTTTGTCGGTTTTGGACGTTTTAACAGATGTTATTTCAAAAATGCATTAGGCGTATTTAAAATTTTCTTGAACATTAACAGATTATACGTGTTATTTCAATACATTTTAAACGTATTGTAAATTTTCTTTCATTTACAGGGTTTTAACAACGCATGCGCCTTTAAATTTTTCAACAAATTCATTAAAAATATGGTTTTCGCTAAAGAGGTCAGATACATATTATTGTCATGAATGTCATGTCACCATCGATATAGTAAATTAGTGATGCCGTGAGACAAGACGAGAGATTTAAATATTCTCGTCTCAGTAATTTCTCGGCTGTTCAATTCTCGTCTCAACAAACTCGATTTTCGTCTCGTCTCAATTTCTCGAAAAAATTCAGGTGCCATATATTTGAAAAGCTAGAAGTGAATTTAGGAATATTTTTGCACATTTCTGTTAAATTTTCTTATATAACAGTTTCTGAGATAAATACAAAAAACTTATTTATTTTTGGACGCAATTTTCGTCCGTCATCTTGAATTTGGGGCACAAGGAGTGAGAATTCGAGCAAAGCAAAACATAAGAGTAGACCTGTTAATCAAATTGTTCCATGATTCGCCTCTAAGAGGTATGTTTTCTAAAAAAATTCTTGTCGATCATGTAAGCGTTTATTCCCAGCAAACACTGTTACATTATATGTATGTACTAAACATATAACACGTGTACATCTACATACTGTGCGATGTACTGTATAACTTCTATTTATATCACATGTATGTAGTAATGTCAGACTCCTGATCCTTTATTATTATATACCAAGTATATTTCAAAAGTACACAGCATACATTATTTGTACGTACTGTGACCTCTGCTGTACGCACTGAACTTACATACGCCGTACATCACTCGCATAACTTACAAAATTTAATATATCAATAAAATGAGATTGAAATTGAATTTACATAATTTTTTAATTGCTTTTAAATCATTTAGTCAAATGCAAGGCAAAAACTGAATATCTATTATATTTCATCATTTAACTAATTGACGTTAATTGATGGATCTTGCTGGAATCGAACCCTTGTTGTCTGGACATCAATCGTCAATCCTATCCGCTCGGCTAATCTGACATATAAATTTAGACTAGAATATAAGGAAAAAGGAATATATTTTTAACTCGTACTTACATATAGCATAAAACAAGTATAAAAAATATTACGATAATTATATTCACACAAATAAACTGTTCATAAAAAAGAAGAGGAAAAAAGATAATACAAAATATAAGGTTTATTCACAATCTCAACAGAAACTATTTTAAAGAAAATCGCTAGCATACTAATACTGACACTGACAATGTGACAACAATACTTGTTCACGGTTGCTCCTCCCAAAATGATACTCTGGAAGGCTGGGGCTCGGGACGAGCTTGCGATCTGCCGCGCCGCGTGCTACAAAGTTTAATATTATGATCGAATTTAGCGCGATATAAAAATATAATTGAAGGGGCAAGTGAATGAAGGTGCTAACTAACAAAAGCATAGTTTCGAGATAATTTAGGTTAAAGTATTTTATTTAGCATTTTTTATTGATTGCAAATACGAACCATGTGTTCATTGTAATATGTTCATAACTCAAATATAAAAGATATTATACAGTATTTTGGTATGAAATTGTCACTTTAGTTAGTTATATCATTATAGGTAATTAATTGCACTATTGTACATAACACCTTTATTAAATAAGAAGTATGTGAGCCTTAAAATTTTACAAAGCATTTACTTACCGAATTTCAATGGATGAAGGTGTTATGTGTGTCACATAGCACGTTCTTTCACGGAACTTCTACATTATTTTGCGCACGTAACACTTTCTTCCAATATATTTTGTACAAATTTAGGGACATAGCACCTTCTTCCACAAAATATCTTTAAAACTATGCGTTATAACAACTGTAGATTTTTGTACGTAATAGATATGTACATAACACTTTCTTCCATAACAAATTTCAATTTTTATAAAAATGTTACTTAGCACCTTCATTCACTTGCCCCTTCAATTATAAGTTGTTTAAATTAATTTTTCTTCGGGCGGCCAGACTACTTTGTTTTACTGTAGTATATAAGTACATTACATACTAACGACATTTTAAGGAAGTACTCATTGCTATATCTGTTTGCATACATACTATGTCCATCTAAGTGCATTTGTAGTTGGTACATACCATCAGTTCATACTAAATATGTACCACAAAAATATACTCTTTGTTATGTACTTCACTTGATACATACTATGTCCATTTCAGTGTGTCTGTAGTTGGTACATACCACCAGTTCATACTAAATATGTACCACAAATATACTCTCTGTTATGTACTTCACTTGATACATACTATGTCCATCTCAGTGTGTTTGTAGTTGGTACATACCATCAGTTCATACTAAATATGTACCACAAATATACTCTTTGTTATGTACTTCACTTGATGTACTATCTATATTTAAGGTACGCAGTTGAAAGTACATACAATTCTTCATGTACTTTCTACATATATGAGATATACCCACTGCTATATACTATGATGATATCTCAAATATATCTAATGAATGTAGTAAATGTAAGTGCTATAGCTGATACGTAGCTGGTATATTTAAATCGCATTGTGTTTGCTGGGTTAGCAGAGCGCCGACGCCAATAAAGTAGATCATTACGGACTAGTTATCATGTGAAATTTTTTTACTGCGTTTTATCATTATAACGTATAAAACAAACAAAAATGATAGAGCGAACTAGATGCCTAAAGAGATATAAGGCAACATGGTACACAATACGTGCATAAGAATAGCATTGCTTTACTTTTTACCTATCCTTCCCACACTAAACCTAGAGTATGAAATTACCTACATTCTACGCTATACATAACTGATTTATTACTGGCCAATAAAGCAATGTAAACTAGACCTACAAATCAACATGGTCAATATTTAATGAAATATCAACAGGAACAATTCCCTAACATAACCTCACTCTATTGTCACAATCCAAATCTTCGTGGGCTAATCCGTCTCTGTATGACCTGGGTGCAATGTAAATAGATACAACAACATGGTAACGCCGAGTTCCAATGCACTTGAGAATTAATTTGCATACTGGTACCCGGCCTCGGCGTTTCTGTTCAAAGCTAGGGGCGGACTAAGGGGGTGGATTAAAGGCAAGGCGGGTCAAGGGTCGCGAACTCTACTGCTGGTCAGCGAAGGCGTCTCTTTGTAGCGAGAAGAGAGTTACTGTGCTGTGTGCGGCGGTATTGTACAACGTAGACTGGTCAAGAGACGGGAATTGGAAGAAGAAAACCGCTGGTGACAAGTGCAGAGACGAATTAGGGGTTGTTGTTTGTTGAGATTTACGTATTTGAGTTATTAACTAACGTGCTAGTGCATGTGCTTGATTTAGTTTGTATAGCTTCAATAATTTATATAATTGCATAACGGAATAATTATACAAAGTAATACAATTATTGTAGGAAATTGCTTTTTACTGTTTGTTAATAAATGGTATTAATTACATTCTGTTGCATTCGTTGGCTTCCATTCGAAGTGTGATGTCATAATAATTGTAAATGTAGTACCATTTTTAGCTTAAGTCCATTACAAAAGTGATATCGCAAATGCGAGCTCGTCAAGTGGTAAAATAAAGATCACAGATAGGTATAAATTGTAAGAGATTGAGGCAGTAGCTGCGCGAACCCTGAGTTACGTGGTTTAAGTCTCTCGGCCGGCAGTGTTAAAACATCCCGCAATTAAATTACAATCGCACGCTTCAAGCTGACCACTGGCTTCTTAAATGTAGGCCTGATTGCATAAGAATCTTTTCGCTGCCGCTTTAAATTGGAAGGTCTTCGCATGGATTGCGTTTCTGACTGCAGTAAGGCGAAGTGGTTGTATTCCAGTATAATAACATCTACCACTATTTAATAGGGAGTAAATCCTATTGAATGGTCACCAGCATTTTTTTTTAATACTGGGTTTTCTAATAATACATATCATTATATATTAGTACAAATCACCGAAGCTGTAGGTTACTATAGTAAATGTAATTAAATCGTTCAAGTTCCTTATCTAGAAAATAGAAATCATCAAAACGGATAGAAATTATTTGAAAATTTTGGAGTGCAAAGGCAATCAGACAAAACACTGCTAGTAATCGACCAAGTATTAGCCATTTATTTGGATTTCATCTAACAAGTATATTTGATAGAACTGCAGAAATAATTCAAACATTGTTTGTAAGTTCAGTAAAATCTTTTGTACGCAACTTGTTAAAACGTCAAAACTGGGGTAAATAAAGAAAAAAATAAACAAAAAGAATCCTTATTGAATGGACTTTAAAATAATGTAAAAACCTTTTTTTAAATATTCTTGATAAACAAAACATAGAACATGTCAATTTCAGTTTTAAAACGTTTTATAACTGCATAGAATACAATCACAGAAAATGTTGTAACTTGTAACAGTAAAGAATGTAAGAAAACCATTTGAAAGATATAAAATTTTAAACATATCCATTACTTCGCATTGAACCGAGATTGAATTAAATAAACGAACTATTATTAAGTTTGATATTTAACTCTTTCCTTTCAGTTCTCAATGCGTGAAATCTATTATAGTAAAACTTTCTTGTAGAAATGAATGGGCTATAATATCAGTTGTTGTTTCCCTAGCGGAAATAATAATTATTGTCATCAGCAGTTTGGTTTGTGCGGTGATATCAGACGATCTCGGCTGCGGCCACTGGCGCTGCACAAATCGCGAGCCGTTTGTTCCGGATTCCGGGCGACTCCGGATACGTTACACGTAAATTCATGTGGCCGCAGCCTCAGCTAACTGACCCTTGAACTCTGACCACGACGAGAGTCTCGAGATTGAGGATGAGCTAATCCTATTATTAAGGAAGATTTTACGATGGTTCTACACTACACCAGGAAATTGTAATTAGTTTTTTTTAAATAAGAGTATAAGAAATTATAAAATGAAAGTTGGCCAATTACGTAGTGAAGTCGAATTTAGGAAGGTGTATATTTGCTTGAGAATTATTCGTACAACATCTGCTTTTCATCTTTGTTCCTAATTTTCTACGGTCTCTGATTTAATTTTCGGTAAAGAACTTCAAACTTCATTACGTTTTCTAAACATCTAAAATGCCGACGATATTATTTTTTTTAAACTTATAAACAGTGTAAACAAATATCAGGATACGATAATACCGGGATAATATGAACTGCGAGACCGAAATCGTATGTATATTTTGAGTACAACAGTTTTTGTTTTGCAAATTACAATTTGCAAAACAAAAGAAGTCAGTATTAGAATCAATGAACATTCTTGATTAGTTGGTTAATCAATTTCGTTACTGGGACTAGGATTCAGCCAAATTGTATTTAAGAACAATTCTCAACGTTTCGATCCCTCGGGAATCATCTTCAGGAGCTACAAATGATATACAATTTTGCAATTTAACAATAAAATTACTGACAGTAGCGTCTACTGTAAGTATTACTGTAACGTATTGTAATTGTTTATTAGATTTATTTTTACTAGATTATATACATTATTTTTAAGTAGGATGTTGAATTCGAATCATTAGTAAATAAATAACTCAATTTTTATTACAATACACTGTTTATGTGATACTATTCAAAATGAATATGATATTTTATGTTTGATGTAGGTATTCATTTCAAATTGTTTTTGTTGAATTGATTATTTTTAAAAAATATGGTAGATTTAAATTCATTTTTAATGGAAATGAAATATCAAAGATGAATGTTTATTTTAGAGGAGCCGACAGACACAAAGCAATAAAAAAGAAATTGTGAATAGCATGTAATTCGTCTCCCGAACTGAAAACTTAGATACCATCTTAATGGAAAATCAACTTCACTGTATTGATTTATAAAGTGGAAAAAATTGAAAACTTCTATGAAACTTTGTAACTTTTCTATAAAAAATTTCAAACTCTATTAAAATGTCTTCCAAATTCATTTAAAAGTAAAAAAAGGAAAAGTTTCAATAATGAATAGTAAATAGAATCTCATGAATAACAACACAATTAATGACAAAACCATCCAATGCTAGGAAACGAAACGATCCCATTCACATCCTCATTAATGAATAATATAATAATGAAGAGATGAAGACATAATTTATTCATCAGAGTCCGGTGATTAAATTACGTAGAGTGGAGCATACTTCTAATGGCTCAAAAGAAGAGCTGAAGCTATGGTCCATGCGCCGTTCCTCGCTTCTAGCATACTAATGTTTTCATAAAAGAAACACGCCTGTAAATAAACTACAAACTTTCAGACTTTTACTACTATTTTTATTTTCTAATTATGTATCATGCTAGGCATAACTTTTGCTGTAAAAAATGTGATATACGCCCAGTTTTTATGAACTTAGATATCTTTTTTGTACGATGTGCTGGTGCTATTAAAGTAAGCATAGAATTAAAAATAACAACTGTGAATCAAAATTTTTATATTCAGGCATAATTATAAAATAAAATTTTATATGCATAACATAAGAAAATATTTGTAAAGTCGTAAAGGATTTCCTTATCGGGGTGGCACACTATTTTTCGAAAAGATATCCAACTGTTATACCGTCGTATTTTACAGGGAATTGTTGACACTTTTATGTTTTATTATTCCTTTCCTTTTATATTTCATCAGATATTGTTTGTAGGAAAGAAATGTATAATTTAAAATTTTAACAACTGTAATAAACTATGCATTATTTCTTTACAAATTGTACACAAGTTATTGACTGGTTCTCCGATTTGAAAGCATCAGAAAGAAGAACATAATTTGCATAAAATTTAGTTGCATGCGTCTGCAAAATTAACAACAGCTACACAGTTTACTCTTTGTTACATTTTCAGGACTTTTTGCTTTTTGTATTTGTTCCGTTTATTCAAGGTTTTGTAATGCCTGGTACACCGCACAATTTGCTGACGTGCCCTTAAGCAAGAAAATAAGTAAAACGAGTTGTCTTCATCGCTTTATCCACATGAACTCATGAACATCATAATCTCTAAATTTGTAACTTTGTATTTACCTTAATATCTACAGAGTTTAAGAAAATTTGAAGTACACAGCAAATAATGTCTAAGTTAAATATTTTGCTGAAGGAAATCAAAAACATATTAAGGTCGTATTAATTTAGTTGCAAAGTATTATAAGACATTAAAGAAGAAGTTTTTGGAGTTAAAATTAATACAAAATATAATATTACTTAAACAAATACATGAAATAAGCAGTTTATTGTCATTTGATTGGGTAATTGTCCAAAAAATTGAAACAAGGTAGTAGTTGTCGAGTTCTCAATTATATGCACAACTATATTAATATTTCTGTCGATAGTTTGGATAGGTGTACATGTACATTAATTACAGTTTGTTTTGTAAATAAATCCATACGTTTTTATAGAACTATGTTTTTAAAACTGTAAAAAGAACAGTTTACTTTAAACATTAACTTCAATGTGAACACACCTTTAAATTCGAAAAATTTGCAACTTTAATCAACAGTTAATTTACGTCACTGTTGAATCAGCTACTTAAAAGTACCTGTTGTTGGTTTTTATAAGAAGTGAAGGATACAAAATAGTAAGTATTGGTCGGCTATGGCCTATGGCCTGCATTTATTCCTTGTCGGTATACAAATTCCTATTACTTCTTATTCATGTACTACGAAGTGTACTATTTTCATTTATCCAGCTATAGATACTATGGTGGACCTTAAAAGGGATTAGGTTGAATTTTAACCGGACTCCCTCTAAAATTTTAATATATTTTATTGTTTTTGTATTACGAGTAGATCTTTATTTTTGTACATTTAATTTGTTTTTCTTAAAGTTTAACTTCATGTTAATCTGTACATGTGTGTATTCTTCAAATACGGAATCTCTATTTTCTTTTTAAGTCTTTGTCATTTACCTTCCAGTTTCCAGATAATATATAGTTGTCCCTCACATGCAGTCATTTAAGTAGAATCTTTTTGCATCGTCTCGGTGCACCTAGAGATTAGATTAGTGGCTGTCAGTGTATGTAGCTGCTGTAGACGTTGGTGTACGTCGCCGGCGGAGCTCGCAGTGCTGTTCTGGCCGCCGTCCAACGCCAGCAGACAGTTCAATCAGCCTCGTGACCCGCGTTCCTGCCCTCCGCCCCCGCTCGGCTTCTAGCCCATTCATTAGTACACTGAGGTATTGCATGCTGATCGCTTGGCAGGACACTCACATTGCGGCGAAATATCAATAGGAAAGGGTTTCTTATTGATTCAAGATCCATACATTTTATAGTCTTTATTATATGGTTACTTCTAACCTAGCTAAATTTGCCTAGCATGCTAGCGGTCACAAGTTCGATCTTATAAACCGACAAAAGTCATGGGTCTGAGTGGTGCTCATATTGATTAAAGGTCGTAGATTTTTCAGGTTAACTGTTATTTTGGATCTGCATGGTTGAGTGTTCGATTAGCATGCCAGCAGTTAATTCCATCAAGGTACAAAATATCACTGGGTCCGACTGGTTGAATTATTCAGTATTTGCAAAATAAGTAGGTACTATACTTAAATCATCAAATACCTACTATTGTTAGGTACTTAAATTAAGTAGGTAATTAAAAGTCAAAGTCAATATCACAATATCCTCTTAAATTTGACACAATTATTGCTTGAAAAACTTAAGAACCATTTCTAATTATATAAGTACACTATATTTGACAAAATTAGACTTATAAAATTAAACTGAAATATTCGAGTAAAGCACAGTTTTATTAAATATAATGAGATGAAGAATATTGAATACCAGAAATTAAAAAATTAATGTGGCCAGTACAAGTCCTCCCGCCATACTCTACCTACGTTTTTTTACTATTCTATAGGTACTCACAAATGTATTTTAATTATTTTATGTATAATGCAGAAGAGTATATAAACGATGTGTCACTATTGACACTGTTACTGTCATAATCAATTAAATTTTACATAGGAACAAATGTTAAACACGATCATGAACTACAAGATACTGAATACTGAAGTTTTATACTCTAAATTATAAACAATAATTTAATTTTTAAATAGTACCACATTTAGAAAAATTTATAAAATGCTTATTGTACGATCAAAAGCATAGTGGAAAATAAGTAAGCTAAATATAATAATGTATCTAACTTCTGCAACTATACAACTAAAGTATGTAATTGCACGTTTTGAGTTGTGTGGGGATCAGAATCAATGGCTAGCGCTGCACTTCGATACTTCGTAGCGTGGGTGATACAAGAACTAAATGGAAAGGTGCACTAATGAGTTTATGAATTATTTAAGAATCAGACTTACAATGATTAATAACTCCCTGTCCGGTAGTTGATTTGTATGAATTATTCCATTAGGTACTTTTGCAGATACAAAACTAGAAATAGGTACAAAGATAATCCCTGTGTATAAAATTGATTTCTTTTTTAATTTTACAGCGTTGTTTACAACTTTGACGATGTTCAGTATGTAGATTCTCCCAGGATTATTTTAAATTTAACTTGTCATTTCGTTTGTTTGTTACGAACACAAAATCTCGCAGTGAGCCTAGGCGCGATCGGTGTTCACATGTTTGTTGTCATTCGTTTTCAACTCTGGGTATTGTGATTGTCTTTTTTATGTGGGCGTTTGTTTTGTGAACCCACGTTTCTGTTTCGTAGTATTGTATTTTTAGATCTACATAACAACGCATGTTAATATTTTTAATATTCAGTTGTCTGTGTGTTTTATTTTCAGTGTTGATGTAGTTTATGTCTATATTATATTTTAGGTGTATATTATTATTAAATATTAAAATGAAGCTTGATTCTTAGTGTTGAGAAAGTAGGTTTTCTATATTTGGATTTTAGAATATTGAGCTGTTTGAATTTTATGTAGGTATATTATGTTATTTGACTTAAATTACTTTGTTCCCGTTTAGTAATGGATACTTAATTTTATTAGATCCATTATTTGTTTACAAGAAAATTATTTATTCAATAAATTGCAGTGCTGCACTTCTGTTATATTAAGAAAAATGAAAATCATTTTCAGTTACATATTTTATTTTTTGAATAGTTATTAAACTGCAATATGTTTCGTAACATAGGTACTTTTATTCATTTGATTATAAGGTGAAATTATGTAATGATGTAAGTAGGTATACACAGTAAATGAAATAGTTAAGAGGGCATTTATACTCGTTATATAAAACATAAAAGTACCTACTTTTACTGTATGTACTCGATCATTTTTACTTTCTTATACACAGTATAAGTAGGTACCTAAATCTAGATATCATGAAAAAAATTGATACCGAGATTTTCGAGGATATACATTTTCTCGGAGAAAATCTTCTAACTGTGCCTTAATTGTTTTAAAAATAAATGTTTCTAATTAAAAATTGTTCTAGAAACCAGAAGTCGATATTTTTGTTCGTTATAAAATGACGTGAATTTTGTCGTGATGAAGCAATATACATACTTGATTAAAATAAACACGTATTTTCAAAATATCTTTTTAAGATTTTCTGGCAAACTATTACACTCTCATGAAAATCGATCAGGATCTTTTTATAGAGAATTTTTTTCCCTACAATTTCATACATAACAGTTTTTCTCATAATGGTCCCATTTACGAGATAAACAAGAAAGTCGTACGCAACTCCCAAAAATACCCCTAAAATAAGGGATGCGGACTGCGGAGCGTCTGAGACTCTTAGTATGTTGTTAAGGATATTAAATAGAACAAGTGTGCAAATTTTCAGCTTCACACTAATTAGTGCAAGGTTTAGCCGAAATTTTGTCGAAAAGGACTGGTCTAGTGTATGAATGGATGGATGTGGGTCCGGATTTCAATAAATCATAAACGAGAAAAGATAAAATATCAAGTTTCAGTTTTTAAATAAAAACAGAATAGCCTTCTGAATATTATATGTTTTTGTTCCATACAATAATTAATTTGAAATTTGAAGTACCTATCAATGTGTAAAAATGAAATCCTAATAAAATTAGGCCGAGTTTGACAGATGGCAATTCCCGTTTTCCACTTCTGCATCGTCGTCCAGTCCGTGGAACCCTAAAGGAAAGCGTCCATTAGCATAATCCAGCGATATCAAATGACCTACTTAATGCATGTGGCGTATTCCACCGGAGATTATAACTTTAACAATGCGAGTATTTGCTTGATTGTTGTTGAAACGTGTTCACCCGCTTGGATATCGCAGTCCTCCGCAAGGAATAATTGGTCCTGAAACGCCTTCGCTCTTTACCGCGCGTGCGCTGTTTTTGTGTGCGAGTGCAACTGAGGCGGTGGTACTGAAAACAAAAATACATTGTACAATAATGAAAACACACAGACATCATGATCATGAGTTGATTTTTTTCTCATTAATGTATTTTGCCATTTCCATAACTAACATAAAAGAAACTTGTCAATATTTTAACTGGAAATTCATCCATCATCCTTGTCTGTAATACAGATGTTTATTTTTAGTTGCGTCAAAATTTCTGTTAAAAAATTTAGTAACATTGGCAAACCTTTTTGTTTAGATATTTTGACTACGTATTAACGTCACAGGAAAATCGGTAAAAGTATGCAGGGAAATAGCTTTAAAGATGATTTGTTACTTGTTTGGACGTGAATCCATAAGATTAATTCAAAATGATTAATTCAAAATTTTATCATTTCAGGACAACACGAGTACTGGCTAACTATTAACACATTAAAATGCAAACACTACTTGTTCAAATACAACTTCATATAAAACAGCAGAGACGCTGTAGCAAAAGTGAGGGAAATTAGGAAGGGATGAATTAGGGAGAGGCACTAATCATGACATACAAAAACTTTAACACACTTTACTTAAAAATATTTGACTTTTAATAAACACAAAATTAACGAATAAACACGAATACAAACAATAAATGGCTAAAAGTAAAGAACATACGTTTCCACTAATTTATTGATGAATTTATAACTAATAAAACTTAAATTTACGCTCAAAAGTGTAATGTCCGTAGCAACGTGCTACATCTTGGACTTATCCCGAGCTCTGCTGTCGAAGAACTATACGCAGACGCCCAAAAATCAAGGGTACAGGGGGCTGCAGATGACCTCTGAACTTTTGTATCTAAAAATAACTAAAGATAACAAAAATAAAGAGCGTAGCATATGCAAGTCATTTTGCTACAACGCTGTTACTGAGTTACTTCTGATAGATGGCAACAAAGTGGTTTGTAACGTGTTAAAATTTTTTCAGCGGTACTGTAGCAACAGTGAATGAAAACAAACTCGCTGTAGGCTTTTTAAACTATATTGACCACAAAATATTGAAAACGCCGCTGCGCGCAGCTTGTGGGACTGCCATGAAGGGTTGACTCAAGTGGGGACACTGTACTTCATGTGGAACTGTCACAAGGGGGGCGGCAAGTGACAATTAAACAAGTCAGTCAATACCGAGTCTGTAGTTTTGGTTTGCGTCTCTTCTGTTTTAGGCTTTTTGATTTTAGATATTTTTGTATGAAGTTGTATTTGTTCCACGAAGTATAATATAAATACAGGAGTGGACACTCCGTATCTTAGCAATACTGTAGATTTGTGGCACTTTTGTTTAGTCTGTGTGAGAGAGAAAGATCACTACAGAACCCGTGCGTTACCGTAGTTTATCATCATAGAATGCATGTTCCGAGCTGGCCCGTATTTACTGTCTCTCTCTAAAAGGTAAACAGAAAAGCCACACTTTATCCGCCCTAGTGCCCACTCCTGTCATATACTATACTTCGTGGTTTGTACAAAATAAAGTTTGCATGATAATAAACAGAACTGATAAGTTGATGAGTATTTTTCTTTATGGTTGTATTATCCCCATTGCCCGCATGTAGTCGGCGTGTATGATCTCTCACGCAGTCATGCGACTTTTGCATACATATCTGGTTACCAACTGTTAAATAATGTATACTCGAGCGACCGTATGAAGTGCTTTGGGATACATTAAATTTTAAAGCAACGCTGAATGCGGTGTTGCTTTACACAAAATTACTCCGGTAAAAACCGTTATTGTTTGACGCGAAATGGCGGATGGCAATGTTACATAATGAGAGGCATAAGGTGGATATTGTATATGGCGTTATACTAGGTAGGTAGGTGTAGTAAAACTGACCATAAAACGATTAATGAGGAACAAAATTCACGAAAAAAAAACACTCGCTTGCGGCTTTAAGGAGGAAACCGGTGACCAAATGCATTCGAATTATATTGTTGAAAAATCCAAACAAGAATTAAAATTTAATATTTTTACACTTCGGCATTAAATTCCATTTGATTTGATCGTTTAATTGCGCCTTGCTCTATTAGTTAACTATTTGAATTAAGGCAGAAAAATACAATCTTATTAGTATTTATCTTTGTCGTACTTGCATTGTCTAATGGTATAGATTGAACACGTTTATCTTTCAAATATTCATATTGTTTCGAGTAAGTTACGACATTCATAGCAAAGCGTTGCTCGTTCCACTCAACACTATTATTGTAACGTAAGTTCAGTTATTAGTACTGAATATGAAAATATGGGCGGAGCTTAAATCTAACTTCTAACGGTGACCTTTTTCTTCTTCTTTTATCTCAAATAATATAGGTACACGGTACACACTTCATATTGGTAGGTACTTTATCTAATGTTGTAATGTTCACGATATTTCTATGTTTTTCGGAAATAAAAATTTTTAATAAAAATTTTACAAACAAATGCTACAATTTGTATTTGTGCATTTTGTGTTGGGCTGTCAGTTATTTATGTGTCCTGATTTCTGATGCTCTCTGTTTTGTTTTGTCTGGATTACAGGGTAATACATGCTAATACCTACTGTTGCAGTCAGTCGTGTGTAATAATTATTACAAAATGATTAGGGTACATGTAAATATTTTGACTAGATACAAATTGTAAATAATTGTCTAGGATCATATTGTCATTTATTTGTCTTATACTCTTGTAAAAATTTGACTTTTTGCGTATAAGATAATATACACGGTGGGCCATTTTAAGTTGCGTTTAGGAATATCTTGAAAACAAAGCATCGGATGAAAAATCCAAGAAACACGACTAAAATATTTTCGATGGGGCCATCCAATGACACCAACCCCCCACCACAATCCTGGGTGGTGGGGCGGGGGTAAGTTCCAAATTGTTTTTGCATATTCGCATTCTACGTGAAAAACGGAATTCAGTGACATCAAATTTTTTTTTCGAGATATTCCTAAACGCAACTTAAAATGGCCCACCCTGTATGTCTAAAATATCATAGTGGACCTGCTGGTACAAGGGCAATAGATTTTCGTGCATGGTATTTGTCCCATCTATTTCTAACAGTGATGTTACCTGAAATTTTTGGTAATTTATTCATATTTTTTTTAGTAATTTACGGTAATAAAAAAATAGTAAATTGCGGTAATTAATTTCATAATTCATCCGGTAATTTACACATTCACAACCCCTTTAATTTGTTTTAGTTTCTATTTCATCTAGTCATCTTACAGTAGAAGAATTGGTTTTTTAAACATTTAATAGTAGTTTTAAATGGGAGATTCTAAGATTCATATTAGCACCACACTTGCTTAACGTGGCCTATGATCAATGAAAGTCGCTTCATGCGTTTGTCAGTAAGAGGCGCAACAGTAGGAAATAATCATCAGGGCAGGGTGTTGAGTACGATGGCAGTATCTCGTGCTAGCAGGAGGGATTAAGTCTATGGTAATGATGGCACTGTGTGTTTGGATCAATCTGGATAAGAATTTAAGCGCGTCTATGCGCCTGATGCCTGCCTAAATGATATGATGCCAGAAACGATGATGACATTGAAGGGTGGATTGATTACCATGCGTATTATTCTGGGGTGGTTTAATGTTAGGGAAAAAATCATGATAAATATGGTTTGTTTGGTATTCGAGAATCAGATAATTACCAAATGTAGGGGCGACGAACAATATTTATTAAAATCAATACCGTACAAACTATTTTTATGATCTGTAAACTCCTTAAGCGACCCGTCTAGGCTTTTTTTCGAAATTTCTAGAATACTCTAGATTTTACTTTTTTTTCTCTTTCTCTTTTTTCCCCGTTACTATACGATTACTTGCAACCAGCCGTAAACTTGTCCTTTGCCGCATCCTAGCTATGCAATGTCATTTTGAAATTGAAAAATATTGTAAAAGTGTTTTCAGATTATTATTATTGACTTCAGGATAATGTTTTTGTAACCATTTAATTAGATAAAGAGTGGATCTACAGAGGTGCCATTTTAAAATTTTGAAAATTAATTTCTATCATGAGGTATACTCGAGAAGAGTTTGCATAAATTGGAATTTTTTTGGAATTTATAAAATCACAATTTTTTAATCAAAATTTTTAAAAGGCACATCTGTAGATCCATTCTTTCTCTATAAAATCCTTGTTGAAATAAAATTTTACCATTCTTGTACTGGCCACAAAACACTTGATTAGTACATTTTATAGTGGATTTTAGGAGGTAGACGGGTATCTTAATAAAAATATGGAATGTTAGTGATACACGTCTCGGTCTCCATACATTATCCTCAACTGCGGTACAAAATGCACTTAACGTCCGTGATGCTTATAATATTTTTTGCTCGATCGATATCAGTCAAGTTCATATACAAATTTAGGTATTTAAGTTGCTAATACAAGATAATTTTTTTGTTAAGAACGCGAAAAATTGAACTGCAAAAATATAGATCCAAATCATGCCTATAGAGCATAGAGCATGGATTTTCTAAATCTTGTTTCCCATGTTTACTATAACGACAGATACCAATCTAAAATTTCATGTACAAAAAGCTTATACATAATATTGAATTGTAAGGTTAGTATTTCATTATATTATACCCGGTCAATCAGTTCATTGGTTATATTGTTTACAATATGAACTAACTTTGCCTTTCATATTAAAATTAATTATCGGCAAAGTAAAACGTACTTGAATTAGTGACCACAGGGCAAGCTTAAACTACATGGTTTTCGTACCTAACCCCAAATCCAGATCACAGTTTGTTGTTAATTGGTAAAATAACAATTTGATCCCAGAATAGAATTGAATGAGGAGTGAAGTTATAGTTATGCCGTCCGTAGGCGATTTACTAAACATTAATTACCAATGAAGTTACTTGTCAAACACGTGCACACGAGCTGTGCTATTACCCTTAATAATACACTATTCATAATTAATATTATCGAAATAGGGTAACTATAGCTATTATAATGTAACGCCATGTATCCTTTACTGACATTATTATACTTGCTTCAGTAAATCATTACCAGTCAACACACTGGTTTGTGGTCTAATTTGTGTTGTTTGCATCTAGTAACTTCCATAATAACAAAGATTATTCAACTGAAATGACCAATAAGGTAATTATTATAATTCTATTAGTCAATATTATGCATACAAATATAACTTTCAAGTTTGCCTGATTATTTAATGACTATTCAAATTTATTTTGATGATTATTAAAGATTTTCGATCGCTGTTTTGAAAATATAATTATGCTGAAACTTATTGAAAATAAAATGTTTTGAAATGTTTCAAACTGATTTGTAAATTGGTGCCTGAAAAAGTTACGCACAACTGATGTACGGAACTGTCAAGAGTTTGAAACTTTTTATATTTTGACACTTTCTAAAGCCCATTTCCTAAAAAGTTTAAATTTACAAAATTCGAAACGAAATTACTAAGTAAGAATTCATATGTAGCTTGCAAATTGTGTTTTAATTGGTTCCCTAAGGTTGTCAGTTTTCATTTAGTTAGGAAACAAGCTTATTTTAAAACTTGTTTAGCTTTTTGCTTGCAGTAGTTTTCCTTGCTCATTTAGCAACTATGATTTACGCCTTTGGGCGAAATGTGCACTGATTTACCCTATTTTCAGTTTTACTACAGTCTGCAGCTGCAAAAACAAACAGTCTGAACTTAAACATCTTTATACGTATTATTCACGTTTAGTTTTAATTAGTTAAATCTACCTACCATTCCTTCTCATTGCTTACAACGAGAGCGAACTAAAATTTAATCAAATTTAAAAACATTAAAGTTTCCTTCATAAACTTGTAAATTAAGAAAGAATACATACATGACGTACAACAGTAAGTTTTCTTACACTGTCAAGATAAAATTAAAACTAATGTAACTTAATTATGACTGTTTCTTTTATAAATAAATTAATAATACTAAATAGTTCTGTGTAAACTACTGAATTACTGTTTGAACTTTGCAAATTTTAACATCTTGTGGGTTGTTCTAATAATTTATACTCTCTTTGTCAAGTAGGTTGGATTCTATTATAAATCGGTTAGTATTCACCGTTTTATAATTAATTGGGATACAAATTATGTAGGTGTGCTAATTCGATATTACTATTACATGTTTTTTTTAAACTGATCCGAGTGAAATAATTTGTCTAACCTGGCAGCTCACGCAAGTGAACTTATTGAGATAAATGGAATACAAGAATACAGTGCCTGTCAAAAGAAATATAAATCAATGAATAAGATAATGTTATTTGAAATTTGAAGCATAATGATAATAATCTCTAGACACAAAATAAACGAATGTTGTTTTCGTTCTTAGAGTTAATTCACCCCTTTCTGGAAAACGCTTAATGAAAATGAAAGAGAAGCTCTTGTTTTATGAGAAATGGAAGAGACATGATAGGAAGTGTTCGCGATGAGAGAAACTGTGGGCGGTCGATTCACGGTCACGATTGATGAGATAATGAACATGTTATAGTTCCGATTGGCGAACGAGCGTGATAAAGTAATTGGCCGGGAGTGCGAGCTGGAGCATCAGAGAGCCATCGTCTTCGTCTTCTGCTTCAGCTTCACTTTCGGCAGCTCTTGCGTTGCCTTCAAAGTAAATTCCCGCTTCTTGGTGAAAGTTTCGCCAGGCGGGCGCGAACACTAATTAGCGGCGAAACGAATTTACTTCATTAACATTTCCCCTTTTTTGCTTTCATTCTTCGTTGATTTTCTAACTATAATTGAATAAATTTGTAATTTAAGCAAACAGAATTAACTTTATAAAATCGAGTTAAGCGTCTCTTCTCTACCTAAGTGTTTGTTTTATTTCAAAAGGAGAAGAAAAAACGGTACACATCTTACCGAAATTAAACACTCGTTAGTTAAGTAAATAGATGTCACGTTCACGTTCAGGGGTATTCTTCACTCTTGTTAACCTAATCACCTCACTGACATGGAAACAGTTTTTATTTACACACAAATTCTCAACTTTTCATAATTCTTATGGGACCAAAATATTATTAGGTATTCATTCTTCCTCAGGGATTTCCAAACTTCACAATCTGTGGCGTTCAATATTTATAGATGAAATAACAATATTATCATACCTATTTATTTATTTTAAATGCTATGAAACATTTTAGTTTGAATTAATTAGATTAAACAGCAAATTAATTAATTTTATTTTAATTATGCTAACAACGATAGCATTATTTTACATGCAAACATGACCAATTTATTATTATGATAGATAGGTACTTGACAGGTGTAAATCTATTATTCCACACTATTTAAGAATCGGCCAATGAAACTCCAAAAACTCGCAAAACTTTTGATACTTTAAATAAGTTTTGTTAACGATGTTAATAGTATAGTTTCTCATTTTTTACACCTATCGAATGGCATAATAGTTCACAATAGTACCTTATCGAGTAAGAATAGTAAAAAACTGGAATATTTTAACATAAACAGTTCTACAGCTTTGACTGCCGAAACGTCAGAATAAACTAAATTAAAGTTTACAAAAATATTTTGTTACTTTATTTCTTTGATTCTGAATGCCATTTCGCTTAACTCTAATAATTTTCGTATTGTGTATCATCTGTTACGTACAAAGAGTTGCCACTATTTTTTATCTGGAAAATTCCACGATTTTCATTATGGGGTTAAATGAAGTGCCATTCTTTTCAATTTAACCAATTGGTTAGTGTTAAAAATAGAATATTCATGAGTTAATCTCATAATAATTATTTTTAATTATGTGGTGGATATTGTGTGTAGGCTGGCACGGAAGTAACTGATTCAGTATTCTCTTCAGCAATAAATTTTAAATTCTTTATTTCCGCTGTGAATTCACGCCCTCTATGACAGCCTGATTTATTACGCTGCCCTGGCATTAGTGATTTACAAGTGAAAGTGGAATTTTGGTTAAAACAATGAGGTTGTTGTAATGTTCTGCCTGCGGCACGGTTTCATACGCTACATAATTTATTAACACGTTCTTCATATTCTCTCCTGATCATTTTCCAATTAATCTGTTTCTTGCTCGTTATTAATTAAACATCTCATTAATTATTTGTATTGTTTTAATACTCGTTCGTAAATTAAACGGGAATTGACGGGTGTGTGTTTTGATTTTCCCTGTAAGCTGATAATTTCCAACTTTGAAACAATATTTCGGCGGTTATATTATAAATTTGTATCATGACTCATGTTAGTATTTAGTTTGAAATATTAATTCCAGGTCAAACCAGTAATCTACCAATACAATATTGTTACAGTTATTAAGTTACTATATACTCTTTTCAAAAAGTGCTGCACCGTTACTATTTCAATTAAAAATCATATAATAAAAAATGATGTAGATCATATTAAAAAACAACTTATTAACAAGAAATATATTACTACTACTGAATTGGCATGCATACAAAAATGTACATTCTTTAAAATTAGCCAGATATTCTACTATTACAATTTAATCTTTAACATTTAAGAAATGTAATAGCTTGATTTTTAGTTTAATTGCGTAGTTTGTTAAGTGTTATTTATTTTTATTTAAAATACGAGTAGCATAAATCAGTAAATTGATCTATTAGTTTGTTCAACTATGGTTGGTTAGTACCTACTGTGATTCTCAAAAATACCATCAGAAACCAAATTATGTACGTCAAACGAAAGCAACAATATAATTACAATATAATACGTACCTATCAATTTTCATCTTCTACTTCGATTAATATGACTAACATACCCTCTTGTGTGTACAGTACTAATTGAGTTTGCCTCAATAATTATAAAGTAATTAGTAGAGTATCATTTGACCGAGTCCAATTGATGTCTTGTTCTAGCGGCAGTGTACCAGTGATAGATATCAGTTGCATTTAGCTTCAAGCACCGGCAGCAGCACCAGCGGTGCTTGGCCGCAGTCCAGACTGTACCGAGTATTATTACTTAATTAACTAATTAATTATTGTTCTGGAATTTGGTAGTCGATAATAGCTAAATGTATTTATTACAAATGATGGATTATACCCACATCAGGGCAGGACACATTACTAATAATCTAAGTAGATTCAAGAGTCTAATAGACGTAAAGCAGTTTGCTTGTTATTAACTTAGGTACTTAACTTACTTTGGCGCATATAGTAGATTTGGAAGATTATATGAAGCTAGAAAACAATACTATTCATTATTTTAAATATTTATCGGGTAGATAGTCGTGTAAATACACTGCAACGAAATGAAAATCGCCAACCCTGAAAACTTGAAAAAAACGTGATATTTCAAATCGCCCGCCCCTTCCTCTTCGCCGCGCAAGTCGCGTGAAATGTTTTTTGTACGAAAAAACGTCACATTCGAAGATTTCTATGCGGATAAGTAGCTATAAATCGACAAATAGGTTTTCAGCCCAAAAAGCACACGAAAATCCGATAATTTGCAACATACACTGAAAAAAAAAAGTTCTTAGGGCAAACTTACAGGCATATTTGATAATGAATTTATTGCATCAAATTTAAAATGTTTCAGCAAATTAAATATTAACTATTATCAAAATCTTAGTAAGTTTAAATCAAAAATTCCGTTTGTTTGAACAGTATTTTTTTCATCCAATTATTTATTTAATTCTCATAAATTTATTGACTTCGTTTGAGGCATCGAATAATATATATATTTGCAATGAATAATTTTTTGATTCATGCAACTGCATTATTGTAAATTTTCGGTAAATAATTTATTGGTTCATGTTTAATAAATATATATTGACACAAACTTACATGTTTGTCTCAAACATATCTGCGATTGCATGAATAATATAAAGATTCCGCGAAATAAACAAATCTTGATAAAATTAAATATCTATTTGTCACAAATAAATGATATTTCCGAAGAATAAATGAAACCCTGAACAATATGCTAGAACTTGCACGAACGTGGTAAGATCGTTGAGTTGTATGAATGCGTGTACAATACTGTTCAAGTGTTCTCAGTGGCAAAATATCGCAGTACCTACTGTAGTGTTATATTAGTGTTATTTGTCGGTTATTTGATATATTAGAATATTACGATTAGTAGTATGGAAGACGCTAATTTTGAAAAACTATTAGAACAGTGGGGTTTCGGAGACATGATAGAACATTTTCGTTGTTTCTCGTTTCGCATGTTCCAAACAACATACACAAATCTTGTGATGGAAAAATTAAAATATGTAATTTAAAACTTAATTTCGTTACATAGTTTTATATAAGAATTGTTTTTTATTTTTAAGTCTATGCATATGTGAAAAAATATTATCTGTATAAACTAATAATTACTGTAGGTATCATAAAACTATACCTAAGTTGTTTTTTTGTTAACTGAAATAGTAATTTATTATACAAGACGATAAAGAGATCATTTATCGAAAAGTGAAAGATGTTAGTTCACGAGTGACGAAGGAACGAGTGGGCTATCTTTCACGTGTCGATAAAGACTCTTTATCGTCGTGTACAATATATTATTTTATTTTGTACTTAATGTTAATTTGTGTAAAAATATTCTTATTTTACTTAAATTTTATTTTATCTACTCAAATTTTACTTTATCTACTCAAATTTTACTTTATCTACTCAAATTTTATTTTATCTACCCTCGATGTTAAAGTAATACTTTATCTACTGAAAATGAACGTATAAAACCAATTTTTAACATTAAGTACAAAATAAAAGTAATTTATTTTCGTTCATTTTTTGTAAGTACTACTTTATTATAATAAGTGTAATAACAATATTATAATTATTTATATAGTTATATTTAAATAAAAGACTGATTATTTTTGTTAATATATATTATATTTAATTTATATATTTATTTAGGATCAGGAACTGAGATACCTACTTTAAATATGTATTTATTTGGCGTGAAATATACAATAAGAGTTTATTTCAATTATTTTTTTGTGACAAAAAAACCATGAATTTTCATGAGGTAATACAATATTTTCTATAAATAAATATTAACTGAAGGCGATTATATATTTTTAAATATTTATTTATCACAAATAAATCGTAAATTTGTGTACATTATCATTTACTCTCTTAAATTCAATATTTATTTACCACAAAGAAATATATTTTTTGCAGAAATAATCATTTCATTCAAATTACATTAACAATTATTTGTGTGAAACAAATTGATTTGAAGATCTGAAAAATATTGATTTTTTCCCGTAATTATATGTTTATTTCGCCATATTCAAATTTATGATTTAATTGCTACAACTTGGATTTATTCTTCCCAACACAACTGTTTTTTCAGTGTAGTTATGATTCTTTTTTTGCAAAAAATTAAAAATAAAACAAGAAGCGAGAGAGCAAGAGAGCGCGAGAATGAGTGCGAGTAACCGAAACAGAGCACGAGTAGATGTGGAATGGGGGAGTTGCATAATATTGTTTCTTTATTCACAAGAAATCATGCAAAGGTAGTTTTTTTTTAAATGTCATAACTTTGTTGCAAATTATCGGATTTTCGTGTGCTTAGGCGTTCTGAATTGTCCAAATTTTGGGCTGTAAACCTATTTGTCGATTTATTTTTCGCACAAAAAACATTTCATGCGATTTGAAGTACAGTCGACTTGAAGTAATATAAATTTCAAAGACAACACTAAGCTTCAAGGCACTCAAAATTTCAAGTGATTTGAATGAAATGTCTCAAAGTTACGGCGGTTTGAAATTTCACTTTTTTCAACGGCACAAAAATCTCTTCTGTGACGTACGACGTACTACGGGTAGATTAGTCTTCACCGGTCTTCACTTACAACCATGAGTACCTACTGGTAAATTAACGACTTAACTGGGATCGGTATCTATTCTCGTCACCATTTCAGATATTGTAATACAATTAACTTGGTAAACATAAAGCTACCGGGCACCGGATGTAACAAGGGCTTGTGCGAGAGGGTTTAGATGGAAAAACAGCCTTGGCTGAATCTCGCACATTGCCAAAAGTCAATAAAGTATATAAAATAAAATAATAATCACACACTTTAAAAAATATATCTTATCTACTCGTATTATATCGATGACTCACTATATGTGAATATAATATATTTCTTGTAAATATATATTTCATTACTAGTTACGAAAGAGGTGGTGGGTTCACTTGCTACTTGCATCATAATTCATCTTATTTTGTCTTGTACTTGTTGGTGTCTATAACGACCTGAGAATGCCGGAGAACATCAAAGTTGAATGATATACGTCACTTGAAAAACTGGAGAGTTGTACCTACATGGAAATCTTTCCAACGCGTAGAAAAGCTATTCGAGGAAGAGAAAAAAGAAATGTGAGACAAACGGGCAATTATGTTAATGCAAAGTGACAATTATTTTTTATGTGTGCGTATAAGGAGGGAAAACTTTAGAAATGTGTTTGTAAACTGCGATGCAAAAAACTGCCTCTTATATGTGTGTGATTTTGAGTTACGACGAGTTTTTTTTCTTTATTCGCTATTTGAGCGTAGAAAAAACGCATTTAACAAAGTACGAAGTTTATGTTGGGTAGGATTAACTTTATGATTATGTACTCTCAAATAGAAAGAAAATATGTGAGTAATAATACTACTCCATTATCTCAATTAAATACAATATTTATAAATATTTGTTTTAATTTTGAAACAGTTTGATGTAGACAAATATTTAGGTACTTCGTTGTTAATTTAACAATAAATTAATTACATTTTATAGTTTGCAAGAAAAAATAAATGGAATATTTATATAAATTTTGTTAAAGACCGTGATCCTATAATGGAAAATCAGATTAAATTATTATAATTTTATGTTTGAGTTGTTTTATTTTATAGGTTGGTAGTTAATTTCTAGTTACTTTTAAATATTTTTATGAGATAAGTTAGAAACTCTTTAATATTAGACAATATTGAAATTCTGGTTCCAATTGTAGTCTGAAAGAAACAGAAGTTCTTTCGTTTGGGTCAATTAAAGCATAAATATTTTAAATTATGTAATATTACTAGCTAGTTTGCCTGCCTAGATAAGGACTTCTGGTTGTGACAAATTTCAGTATTTTTAGCGTAATAAGCAGGAGTAATTTATATAAAATGATCTGAGAATACAGTCACAATAATAAATTGTTACGATTTATATAAAAAATGACATAATTTCTATGTTTGAGCAACTAGCGAATATTTTTACTAATATAAGTATATTGTTTTTTAATTTTAATTTTGCCGGCAACAGGATTTACTTCCAATTACAGAATGGTAGATGTTATTATAGTGGAATCCAACCACCTCGACCGATTTATCTTGGTGCAGTCAGTATTTCGACGATCTTTGAAACTCAAAACGGTAACGGAAATATTATTTTTGCAACCAGGACTACAGTTAAGACGATCAAGTGATCAGCTCGACTGTTCGAGTGTGATTTAATTGTTAACCGCATTTACACATTCGCGCTCGTGATTCACCTCGTCACTCGCCGACATTCGCTAGTAGCATTCGCACGTTCGTCCCCACAACGCGAATGACCGTTTTCACATTCGCCGAGTATTCAGACACTATGACTTGTCCCCAAAAAACCACTCCCGATGCGAGAAACGAGGCGAATGACGAGTGAACCGATTACAAATTTTCCTCGCCACTCGCCTTGCGATTCGACTCGCTATTCGTGCGAATGTATAAATGCGGATGTTTTTACAATTTAACGACAATCACACACTGACGGCCAGGAGAGTCGAACCACGGAACTCCGGATTTCCGTCATCACATAAAATATGCAGAGCTAAGCGCTGTGTCTAAACATGCGCACATGCGCAGCTACTGCCTCGGCACATTATTATATCACTATAATCAAATTGTGATTGACGAAAACTAACAACATAAGATTTATGTTTTATTTAGATGATAGATAGATCAAAAATTTAGTGTTTCATATAGAAGAAAGCATAGTTATTAGTCCAGTCAACGAAGGTAATTTAAAAACATTAAATACAAAAGTTTTTTCATTTGCTTAAAATGTCTATTAGACCTTGCTGTTTAACATACTAAAAGTTCCCTTATCTTTATCTACGAGTCAATGATTATTTACAAGATTTGAATAAAATAAATACCAATACTAATTATTCTCTATCGCCATAGTTACATCATTAAACATTGCAATGCTTTTAAATACATAATTTGCACGGAGAAATTGATTCAGGCAAAGTAATTTTATGATTGATACTGACAATTATTATTCCTTGGTATTATTCCCTACGGGGTTTATATATGGCATTATGTAGCAAACATCACACATTTAATGTTAATGTTATACATTTGTCGTATATAAATAACATTTATTTGTAAACTAATGTATATTGAAATATAATAGTAAATAATAAATTCTTCACAGGAAATGTTTGGAGTGAGTTTACAGAAAACCCCTGTTTTGGACGCAATTTTCTCCAAAACTATAATAGTCCAGTCAACGAAAAGTTATAGAGGGAAATGCTTGGAACACAATTTTTGACTTCGTAACTTTGTTTGGACTAGTCAGGAGGTGAACATATCAAAAGTCCCCGCCCGTAGCCCTTAAGCCGAGGTGTGGCGGAGGGTTTGAAAGTCTCATTTTTCGGTTTTTTGTTTATATCTCGGAAGCTATGCGTCCTACCGACATGACCAGAAATGTTCGTAAAATTTAATGCAAGAAACCGAATGTCGATAACTTTATCCGTTCAGAAGTTACAGCTCATTAAACACAATAAACACAAAATATTTGAATACTTCTGTCGAAAAAAAAATTGATATTTTGGCTTAATGAACGCCCTAAAAAGTTTTTAAAATAACATATTTTATAGAGAAATGTTCGTGAAATTTAATGAAAGAAACCGGAAGACAATATTTTTATTCATTCGGAAGTTACAGTTAATTAAACACAAAAATAACGAAAAAAGTTAAAATTTCTCAACTTTCATTTTTTTGAAAAAATTGCTAATTTTAGAAGAGTCATATCTCGGAAACTAAAAGACGTACAGAGCTGCGGTTGGGCTTAAATTGTTGCAAATTCATTGCTTTCATTTTGTATAGAGTGGTCATGTCGGTAGGACGCATAGCTTCCGAGATATAAACAAAAAACCGAAAAATGAGACTTTCAAACCCTCCGCCACACCTCGGCTTAATGGCTACGGGCGGGGACTTTTGATATGTTCACCTCCTAACTAGTCCAAACAAAGTTATGAAGTCAAAAATTGTGTTCCAAGCATTTCCCTCTATACCTTTTTTTGAGCATTCGTTGCCTGGACTATAAGTAAAAATGCCATTTTGTAAAGAATTTAACTGGCTTCATATTCTTAATTGAATGTAGTTCAAAAAGTTGATAGTTAACAAGTAATTTCGGAAAAAAAGGAAAAAAAAAATTTAACCAAAAATCCAATATGGTGAATGGTTCCCGGGTCCCCACCCGAGGGAACTTTTAGTATGTTACACAGGAAGGTCTAATAGACATTTAAGGCGAAAGAAAAAAACTTTTGTATTTAATGTTTCTATTCGCACTAATCTTGAGTTTCATTGACTGGACTATATTGATATTCCCTTTTGACACTTAGATTCATATAAAAAATGTAGCTGTTCACAGATTTGATATCGGTTAACACTCAACAGTAAAAACAGTTTCTAATTAGTCACACAACCACTTACATTTTACTACGTAATTATAATTACATTCTACTCGTCCTAAAATTGTTTGTTATTTACCTCCAATTACCCTCGAATTTAATTTCTTCATAAGCCTAAAACAAAATTTGTTTACCATACTCTCAAAAAGCCATTACACAGTAGAAACCAACCCGTATTCGTTATGTCAGACAGTCTAATTATCTAATTACCCACGCTTGTTAATTAAAGTTAAATGTAGATTGTGGCTATTAGTCGCTGCGCGGTGAATGCTCTTCTCTCTTGCAACTCGAGAAGACAACATGTTCATGTTCGGCTGCTGTGCTGCACATGACGGGGTTGCTTGGTGCGTGTGTTGTTACATTGCACTGCGGAGGTGGAGGGGCAGGAGAGATGTCTGCTGATGACACCTGCATTGCTGGGTGTAATTGTGCAGGTTGCTATGTGTATGTACGTTTACAATTGTATTCAATGCAGTGAATGCATGGATTAAACTGGCAAATGCGCTGTTGTTTGTCTGGAGGGTTTGTTATTGGCTTTTTATTGCGGTTGTTTAATTAGATTGCACTTTTTTATTTGTTAGAAATATATAATAATGAATGTTTATTATTATATTATGATTGTTAATAGCGAGATTCATACTTTGTTTGAAAGTGTAGGCGCATCCACCAATTTTTTCAGTTTTGCTGTATGTCGATAATCGCTTTTGCGGACTACATACAACATAAATATCACACAATTCTCTAAGGGTTACCTTTAAACAAAAACTCACATATTCGCAACATGATTTTTTGTCGTACACATATCGTAAAATTATTAGGCTTTTTATTAGGGGTATTTTTTTGTTTATTATAATTCAGTTCAGTTTCTACCAAAACCGACTATGTGAGACTCAAGAATGGTTATGGGTTGTTTATTTAAGGGGAATTTCTACCAAAACCGAGTATGTTGGATTTAACCCTTCAGTAGACGTGTATGTCACTCATACCCATATTTGCCTCTATAAATTTTAATTGGTTTATTACACACTTGTGCCATTTTCAGTACCTTTTGAGCAAGGTTTTCTGGTTATGAATAACTTAGTCCTGCTTATTTGATATCAATAAGTATGAAATAGGTCAGAAAAATTGATTTCTTTCAGTGGTTTACTTATGTTCCTCTACGCGCCTAAATACTTGTTAATAACAGGTAGGTGTTCCATGTTCTGATTGTGGACAAAAAAGGACAAAAGAACAAGAAACTATACTTTATTAAATTATAAGAAATGATAAATGTGTAGAGATCAGTAACAAACATGTAATTATTTAATATTTAATAAACTGGTTTGGATGTATGAAAGGTAGAAATTATTCAGGACTGCAGTCAAGTTATTCTTTATTCAATCAAAAGCCGACGTCTCGCTAACACTATTGGCTTTCCTCAGGGCGATAACTAAAATTAGTTAGTAATTCTTGTTGTAAATATAAAAATAATAGTATACAGAACAAAATTTGTTAGTTGTGTCAAGTCACAATAAAATAAAACACAGTACAAAATAACACATCTATCTTCGGCAACAGTCTATAACAATATTGATTGAATAAAGAATAACTTGACTGCAGTCCTAATTAATTTCTACCTTTCACATAAATAATAATTTTAACTTATCCCGTTTTAACACAAAAAATATTTTGTTTTTCTATGCCTCTCTAATGCCACGTTCATTTCATATTATAGGATTCCAAAGATCTAAATAGAATCTAAAGTGGTTTAAAATATATAAGTAAGATTTTTCATCCGACATAGAATTAATTATTACATATTCACTTAAATATTACAATTTGTATAGTTTAAACTCGTATAATAATATTAAATGTTTGTTTTAGTTTCCGTTTCTAAGAAATTTAAGTGGTATAAGCTAATGTTAATTATTTCATACATTTTGAGCCATGATACCCTTATATTTTTAAGTATATTTGGCTATTCTTTAACATATGTACCTAAATCAAATTAGGTAAAAGAGCTTCCTGTTTTCCCATAACCATTAGAGTAAATGCTAATTTAATGAAATTGAACATAAGTGGTGTTTGGGGCGACTGGTGGCTGTTGCTGCTGCATGTTTGGTAAATTTGTTTGGAAGGGGATATTTTACGTCTGCATCTGCAGGTTGTTCTTGCTAAGAGGGAACCGTGAACCGTCGTCGTGGTCTCTGGTACCACTACTTCCGCCTCCACACTCCGACTGCGGTATGCGGCTTTTTGTATCGGGTACGCAATTAACTTAATGGAAGTAATTAGTAATTAGTGTGAGGTCACCATTCCGTATGTGTACTCTATTTAATGTTATTAGCTTGTGAATTATTTCCAACTTATTTGTCAAGAAAATGTTTCGTTATAAGTATAAATACAAACAAATCAATTTAAAGCTTTTCTTGTTGACAGCTTACAATTAAATAATTGCATTATAATTACATTGCTCCGTAGATCTTCATAACGATCTGTAATAACACAAAGTTTAAGTGTCTGTCTAGTGTCTTCTATTTATAATTTTATGAAGCAACAATTACAAAAAATCCTTTTAGGTTTGTGTAGTTGTATTTTTATAATAAAAAAATCTTGTTAAGTGGTACATATATATATATATATATATATATATATATATATATATATATATATATATATATATATATATATATATATATACTATACATAATAAATATACAGACTGACACTATAAATTTTCAAAATAAAGTCAGTTTAACATTGAAGACATACATATACTTAATGATGTAGGTATTCTACAAGTTTCGGTATTCTTGCTTTGGTAAATGTTTAATTGACTATTAAGTTGTTGAAGAAATTACTTCAATATATAAGCAATGTGTACTCTCAACCATAGGTGCCGACTACGTGGGGGCTTCGGGGCTCAAGCCCCCAGAGGAAAACATTCGTGGAAGCTCTGTCCCACACGAAATCTCCTATGGATCAATACCTGTTACATGATCGAAAAAATATTTTTTACTTTTTAATTCTTACTAAAGCCCCCACATGGATTTTCAAAAGTCGACACCTATGCCTTGAACCCTCCAATCTGTAAGTGTGGATCGAAATGACGGATATGTATTGTATATGTATTTTTTGTATTTAGTTATGATGTTAGTTAGCATTTCAAAATACTAAATAATTCAATCCAATCCTGTAAATAAAATTTAAAAATATTTTCATATTAAAATATGTATTTTATGAGCAATTTGAAACAGTTAAAGTTAAATGGAACTTCTGTTTACATTTATATTTCCAAAACAATTTATTCATTATTTTCCTAAATTTCAGCTCCCTTTTTTGTATTTAAACAAAAAATATGCATTTACAGTTTATAGAAACAATAGCGAATGAAATATCGCGAGCAAAAAGGTACCTATACTGAATTTAATTAAAAAATTGAGGTTGTAAATACATAGCATATAATTGAAATTCTAGCCAAAACACAATGCTACTATACAGGGTCTCATCAGGAGGGTTGATATTTGTGATCTGTCGTTTCAACAATGTTTGCTTGTCTGTCAGTCACCGAAATTTATGGACGACAATGTACATAAATATAGAGTTGATTTGTTCTCGTACATGCACCATGTCGAGTATGTTCAGCGTACTGTTTTTGCCGGATTGAATGACATCAATATTCTATTTATTGGCGCATCACGCAAACTCGTTATTCACTGTTTCCTTCTTCTCTTTCTTTCGAGATTCACTGATTTTCTGTCGTTTTCTATAATATTCTGGCCGGGATTTTTCGCGGAGAACAGAAGTTCTCAAACTCTGCACAATTTTTCTTGATTAAATGAATTGTCAAATTATGATACATTTGAGCAGTATAGTAATAGATTTTACTTGCAAAAATTATTCATTGAACACAAAACTGTGAGCAGAAACCTTAATTATAACAGTCTAAATTAAAACAGTCAACGATGTTATTATATAAAACTTTTAATTATTAAATGTTTAAGCCATTTAACTCGTAAGCAATTAATCTTTTAATATTTATTAATAAGGTACCTAACCTATCTAGTTCTCAAACTCTAGTTTTGTCTATTTGAAAATAATACCTATTCCTCATTTTGATAAAAGATATTTAAATGTTTGTCACACCACACTATTATAGTTATATCCAAGAATCCAAGCAGAATTATTTTGCTCATTTTACTTTTCAGTACTACCTATGCAATAATTTTAGTCCCATATCAGGGCCGGCGGAACTATAAAATCGGGTCGAAATAATAATAATAATATTAATAATTGTTATATAAATAATGGAAATACGTAGGAATGCAGTTAGTTTAATTATTTATTTAGTCGAATGGTCAACGTTTCGCTATATTTTGTGGCGTCATCAGGGCAAAGACTATATTCGTAGTCTCTAGAGACTCTAGTAGTTGTTTTCTGGGACGATGATGGTAGTACTAGACTAATCCTACGAAATTTTAGTCTTTGCTCTGAAGATGCCACAAAAGGTGATGATACTTTGGCCATTGGATTAAATAAATAATTAAATGCGCTGACTGCATTCCTGCGGATTTTCATTATTCATCTACTCAGTCACAGTCACTTATTGAGCTTTTCTTTAATAATTATTATACATATAATATGCCATATTATTTAACATAAAATTTCAAATTTTTCTATATTTTTTAAATTGTTTCATACGCAATTGATTCAAGCTAGCACTGCGCGCAAATGTGCACATTGCATCCATAGTCTTGCAGTCATAAAAAGTTTCGATTTTTAATTTAAAATTTTAAGTTAAACTTTATGCAACAATAATTTGCCCAAATTAAAAAGATCAATTTTTGATGTGTTCAAACCTAACACTATAAAATTATAAATTTTCTAATGGCGATTAATTTTGGTTGAGACCGGTCAGTGGCAGGAATTTTCATTATATTTTTTAACTAAAAGAGACACGCCAGTTTTCTTTTTCATAAGTTCCATTTTAAGATACTTGTCATAGGACAGAAAAAACAATTTTGTTTGTCCATGAAAGAGGAAAAACATGAAGCTTCACATTCCTCAATAAAATGTAACTTTTAATTATAAGACATTTGACCTTTAATAAACAACATTTTCGTCTGCGGCGCATTTTCTTCTTTTGATATAAGCCTGACTCCTAAATTTAATAAAAAAGACTCGAATATTGCCACCCCAATCCCCAATAAAATTGCTGAAATCCCACCACTGGGGCCGGCCTACTACTATTTTCCCGGGCCGGCATTGAAATTTGTATCCAACCCTGTCCTATATTATAATATAAGTACATTTTATTTTAATTACATAATACGAGTAGTTGGAATAGTTTTGTCCGGTAATATTTATAGCCAAGTAAGTACTTATAAAAATTAACACAATGTTATTTGATTTCATATTCATATTCTGACAGCTTAGTTTGAGTTTCAATTTGATATGGAGTCTAAACTAACTGAAAATTGTATTCTCATTTTCAGTTCAGTGAACTATCCATATAGATATGATCCGAAATTCAGTGAAAATAGTCTATTGTCTACTGACGTTGTCGCTTAAAATTAAATGTCAGTTAAAATTATAAAATAATAGACACAAATTTGATATCTGACATTTGATATGTGTGTTTCTATAGATTTTGTATACTAATTTAATGAAGAGTTAAAATTAATCCTAAAATGCAGTTATATAATAATAGTTGTGTTTATTGCGTTTTACGAGTAATATGCCGCATTGTTTTAGATTTATGTATTTACTACACATTTTCAATTCGTTTTATTTATTTGTTTTATTTCAGAACAAATTGCAGAATTTTTTAAAATCTAATAAATTAATATACCAATAACAATAAAAAATGATAACTGAATTGTTAAAAATGAGGTTAAACAAATATATATTTTAGAAATGGAGGTACATACCTCAAAAATATTGACGAAAAGTTTGAGATTTGCTGCAACTACATAGTTCCGTGCAATTTAAAATGAATCGTTCCGCAATACATATACGCTCGTAGTATATCTTTGTTTTACTTTTAGTGTATCTTGTGGATTTATTGATGCTTGAAATATTTAATATGTGTTTGGTCTTTTGTTTATCTTCTATCAAGTTGCAGTTCACTGTGATTTGATTTTGTTGTTTTAGTATGTTGTGATTACGACTGTAAAATTCTGCTCTATGATTCTGAAAAATTTAAATCAAGCTAATTTGGTGAAATAAAAATACTGGGGATTGCAGCAGGAGAATTTTGTTTTAAATATGTTGTCAGTTTTAAAATTTGACGTTTTCAAGCGGATAATCGAGATGTGTAATACAAAATAAAGCGCTTATCACCATGGGCTGAAATGTTTGTCGAGCGTTGATAGGCGTAAAGATTTCAATTTGATGTTTGTTTGAACCATAAATTAAATTTAATTCAATAGATAAAATTATCTATTGGATCAGGCATGCATCATTTATAATATACAGCACAATAGCACTCATAAATTACGTAATTCTTGATTCATTCATCGATAGATTGCACATTTTTAATTAAAAAAAGTTTTATCAAGCTTTAATTTCTGCACGAGACAAAATTCCGGTCGTTCATGTCACATATTAAAAACTGACATTTTTAAAATTTTTCGTTATTTCAATAAGCCTTGTCCAATTATTTCCCGTACATATTTAATCCAATTAACGAGCTTGTGTACACGTATATTCCATTATTTTTGTCTGTGTGCTCGCGTGCGTAATTTCTCGAATATTAACACGTAATTTCTCTTGCAGGTGAGCTGTCCATGTTCAATTCCAGACAGGAACCGATGTCGGCATCTGACACCTCTGTCGCCAATTTATTGACATGTCGACATGTGGATTCCGATTTGGTCAATATGGTTTGAGAGAGATCTTTTTATACTTTCAGTTAGAATAATAAACCGGTACTGATGCAAATTTTTTCGCAGATCTAGTATACCTGTATAATTAAATTAGTAGCACATAAGTTTACATTTATTAGTTGAGAAAAATTAGCATGAACTAAAAACTAAAATTAAACATAATAATCAATCAAGTATTATACAAATTTTGAATTTTTTTTTTTCATTCAGAAAGGTAAATATTTATTTACAATCTATCTATTTGGCCACTTAACCTAATGAGATGTCAATGTTTATCAAGTACGTTTGTTTGCCATATTTATAAAGAGATTATGACCATTGATGCCTACTAATTTAATGTTATAAATAGTTTGAAGAGTCAGTTCAGCTGCGCGAACGATCGGAGTTAATTTTTGTGTACTATTCATATTACATATTACATACTTTGACCTATTATGGCTTTCTATATTGAGTTTCACACCATAAATGATGATACTGTATAAGTGACGACAACGACAAACAGAACACTGAACAAAGTACAACTATCAAAAAAAATTATTCACTAAGGGATGCAAGCATCATGAGAAAATTCCTGACTGATGTTTCTGAGATAGAGAGTAGAGAAGTTTTCTCTTTCTTTTATCTATACATCTTTCTCTAAGACTAAAATTAGTACTTCGCGCAACTGACCCTTAATTTCAATAATACTATAGGTACTATATAATCAAGTACAATATTTTTAGTTGATAAGGTGTAAGTTCAAGTAGTAGGTACTATTTTATCAGTTATCACTTACATATTCATCCGTGTTATGTGTTATGTAACACAGTTGCTATTACTTATTTATATATTTGGCAAATAGCAAGAAATGTTATAAGCGAAGTATTGATTTTTTTACAATTACAATCGTTGTTCCGAAAGCAAGGAAGTGTTATGAAAAAGTTTCTCTTTCACTCGTAATATTGCGTTCTTTAAAAATGTGATCGAATCTAGTCTGGAGGAAAATGTTATATATTATATAATGTTAAAAGCATAGCTATGAAAACATAATTTTAATAACGTCCAACGCAGAAAGGTCATTAATGACTATTCATAATACTTAGTTATTTTGCGATGAAATACCCATTAACGTGAAAATATGGCAGCTAATTAAAATTTGAATTGCTATTAATTTAAATCTTGTTGTTTTGAAATTTACGAGACGTAAGATTTGGTAACCTAACTAGGGTGGAAATTATCTAAATTCAAGAAAACGAAATATTTAAAGACATGATTGTAGCGTTCCACTTGAGTTGTTTAGAATAATGAATATGTATATTTGCTGAATAAATTACAATAATAATTAATAAAATTACAGTGGAGTTTTGAAATGAAAAGTGGAGGACATGTAGAAAGTATAAAGATAAAGTAAGCGAGTGAGTTAGGTTTCGGAGTGATACACCCTCAGACTGGGGCACTTGACGCCTGACATTCGTCGTTCGGTTCGCCACGTTATTAAAAATAGAAATAAAAATTGCACCGACGAGCGCCGCCATCGTGTCGCATTTCCATACGACATTGTTGCCAGATGAAATTTTAATCGGAAAGTGAATTAATTAGTTTGATTCGTGAAACGTGTCCGCGACAGTCGTAAAATTTAAATTTTTCACCATTGTACACCAAGATCGTTAATTTCCTTTACATATTCATGCGTTTCGCAAATTTATTTTTTTATTTGGTTCTTTGTGCGTTTTTGTTTATTCTGTGTGAGTTTTGAAAGCTCTGCGGTGCGCGGTGGCTAAACCGATTGTATATATTTATGTAAATTGATTACAGTCTGACAGAGCCGGTGCTGTTTGTTATCTACGAAAAAGTCACGCACATCATTCGTCGGATTGTCGTGACGTCATCAGCGACGTTCAGGCTGAAATATTGTTGTGCTCCACTTGGGAATAATTTTGCCGTTCCAGCGGCTTCCAAACTATTTCTTCTGATCCTAACGACCTTCCACCTCGTACTCAAATAGGCTTCGAACCGAACCGATCTTGTCCTCCAAATTGAAATTTTCACTTTTTACACATTTTTCACTTGCGCTATCAGTCAGCTATATCTTTCTCTACGAAAATTTCCCCTACGGAACTTTTGGAACTAACTTGCACATATTAATTCAATTTCTTTCCTTGACAATATGATAATCATAAATTATTTTAATTTGAATTTAGGCAGGTTCTCCGTAAGAACTGTCTATTAATATATAACTTATACCCTTATTCTCACCTGTAAGTATCTACTGGTTTTGAATTAATTGTCATTGCAAGATATTGTGTTACATAATGTCGCCGATCTGCAAGATCGTTAATTTGAACTTTTGCTATTAAATGTTTTACTTAAATGAACTCAATGATATAGCTAGCTATAATGTCATTTTTAAGTACAAATATTAATACACGTAATCAACTTTCAAGTTTTCAATGTAAAATCCCATATTCGCTCATATTTTCTGTAATTTGTTTTGCTTAAACTATTTCAACTGGGATGTGTAATAAATTTAGAATTAATATATGAAATATGTATACTAGTAAATTTTGATGAGTAATAAATTGATGAGAGTTGTGGGCTAATATAAATTAAATTCCTCTCGTGAGCAGTTAGACAGACATGTCCGAAACTATTGACGATTTATATTTCGATATGAAAAGTTCTTACAGTTCTAAATCACGTATTCCGTGCATATTTGACGTAGAAAATTCTTCTCTCGCCGACAACATCGGAAATGAATAAATCATATGAAACTTTTGACAGTTGTTAAAATCGGGTTTGTTCGTCCTGGTGCGACTAGCGACTCCCGACTCGTCCTCGTCTACGTGTCGCGTGTCCTGAACAATTTTATTGATGCCATGAGAATATATCGGACGTATTTTTATGGACTTACGGATATAAGTTATTTGAGAAGTCTGGCCGAGTTACGAGATTCGATTGAGAATGGAATTTCTCGCACTGTCGATCGTAAAATGTTGTCCGGGAACTTTTTTTACTTATAATTTGGCGAACCGAAGTATGTCGCAGCGCGTCGAGATATGTCTTGCTCGTGTGGGATGACCAGGGACCTCAGAATGACCGGGAATGGAGATGCACTTGCATTATTGAGGTATTTCCCACATTGGAATATTTTGCTATATTAAAATTACATACATACATGCATACTTTCATGCTTTAGTCCACTCTCTGGACGAGATGAGCTTCCAATTTCTACATATTAAATTCAATATGCCATCTTATATCGTATAGTTTTTGTGCAGTCGACATTCTTTGCTTCTTTTCATATACGAGTACGAGTATGAAGAATTCCGCTTCCCACATTGAAACTCATTTACTTTACAGATCGTTAATCATCATTCTTTTTTTGCTAATAAATTGAGTACATATATGTGCAATCTCATATTTTTTTCATTTCTTTTATTGAGCGTGCGTAGAACCATATACTAGTCATGATGAAATTTTCATAGAACCATTCGTGAATTAAAGAACTTTGCAAGATGATTTATAATTCAATCATAATAAACTGACAATAGCCACCATTGAATTATGTAGTATGCTACAAAACATATTTATAGGAAACCCGAAGTTTACAGAAATAATACTAATACTACAATATTCTAAAGAAACATAATAATTATTAATGCACAATATTGTTGGGCATTAGATTTACAGTGCAAATACTTCACAGCTTTTCTGTTACAAAAAAAATTGTTCCGAAAAAAACAACTCGATATATTGACCCGTCTACACTTAGTTCGTAGGAAGAGGGAAGGTTAAGACCTAACCTATCATTTTGTTTTAAATCAAATGGTAGAACTTTTAATGGATATTGACACAGGGTACATACCTATTACTTATATTTCATTTGTCGCCTTTTGAATTTATTTTAAATGTATTTTTACTTTCTTGGCACTTAAAAGTAGGTAGGTACTTGCAGTTTTCTGTAATTATAACATTACTTTTGAATTTTACATTGTTTATATTACATAAATTCAAGGGTAACATTATTCGTGTAGGTATTCCCTGATTTTCTGCGAATTTGTTTTGCGCGGCTGTACTTTCGTGTAGACCCGGGCATCTGTTGTTTTAGCGACAATCCACCTCATTTCCTCATTTTTTGCTGGTGCGTCTCACCCTCGTCGAATTGTCGATCCTTAGACAAACCGAATTCGTTCGGGTCTCGGAGGATTTTCAGATCATTAAATATAATTTTTCCAGAAGGGAGCATCTCCGCAGCCCTTGGTGATGTTCTGTTGTTTTGCGTGACGACAGACAGGTACCCACCGAGGTTCAGTATTCGGTTTGGTTCGCGGTTCGGTTACCGCAGTGAGGGCGACGTGGCGGCGGGGGCGGCACGGTTGTTTCCCAGCGTATTTCCACGTGGATTGTTCGTTCACTCCACTCGTTCTTTTATCGAATCTTGACGGGATCGCATCGCGCTCCAGGAACGGCTGGAACAAATTTTGAGGTATTTTTAATTGGAGCAGCTGAGAGGATGATTTGGTTTTGCTTTTTGATGCTCCTGTCGAATTGCTTTATTGCCCTTAACGGTCCAATTACGATTAGGTATTGTAATTAAAAACCCTGTCAGTTTTTTTGTATTGCAGTATAACTAAACGATTAAAACAGGAACGATATTTTTCTGAAAGTTGCATAATTATAAGTTTAAAAATATATAATTAAAACTTGTTTGACAACTCACTCATAATCACATAGAAAACTGTGTAATTCCCATCGGCAAAAATTGTTGTAAACATGTAACAGTGTATGTTTGTGACGGAGTTGTTATTGTTCTACTTTGCTCATTAGATTTCTTTGTTCGATCGATGTTTTGAGGAAATAGGATTGAGGAAATAATAAGTCCGTCTCTGAACAGAATGGTAGCGAATATCGTCGTCCTCAGTGTAAACCCTACTCATGTTACCCAGCACACCACACGTGCCACTAACGTTCAAACCGAGCGACTGCTGCATGTGAACCGGAGGTTTTCAACGTTTTTACAGATTGATTGACACCCGTGGCCCATTTAGAATTTTAAGAACGCCTGCGAGTGCGAAATATCGGGTTCCAAGCAGAGCAACACCGACACCAAGCCCAGGTTCGAGGATACATTATTCTTCCCGCATTTCCACCGGGGCCGAACGTCCCAACGTCCCGGCGCGCCCCGGGAATATGGATGGATTTTCAGGCAAAAGTTCCTCTCGGAAATGAATGTTTTTTTCGACTCAGACATTCATTTGAATGTGAATCACTTTGCTGTTACAGAAACTTTTTCCTTTTGATGACAAAAATTAAATTAAAATTCCTTGGCCCCTCCAACCGCATTTTTTCTTACTTATCAACAAAGAAGAAATCAATTTACTCCCAGCGTTTGGTAATCTGCTCGAGATTAGTACGAACGAACTCAAGTTTATTACTATTACCTTCTAGACGCTTTTATTGTCGGGAAGTTTCGCAGTTTTTCACAGATCGACCTGATTTTCCATCGGGATAATCGGAACGATCCTCTACATCATCGTGAAACTTGGCTAAATTCCGAGACGCTACCTCCAGAATGATCTGTTCAGAGTATTATCCCTGTAATGCACTATATTTCGATAAACAGAAACACTGCCAAGTATTATGAAATGCGGTAGGTACATTAAATTTTTTATGATTATTAAGGAAGTTGGGGACTCCTGCAGTGGCATACCCCAGACATTAGCCTTGGGGCGGATATGAAAATGAAAATAAAACAAAATTCACTCAACGTGCGTTGGCTGATATCATTGCAATTATTTCCGTTGCGGTGATATATTTTTACAATAATTAGTAATTAACTAATCAAAAATTTCTTGGCATGCTTACATTTTTTTAAATAACTTGCAAATGGTTTAGAAAAAGTACACAAAATCTTCACGAACCTATTTTTAAAGGTTTTTTCATCATTTTATCATATAGTTTAAATTTAAAGCATGCAAAATAAAAATTTGTGAATTGCCCTAAGAGTCCATGTAAAACGAGCGTTATTTCAACATTCAATTACTCAAAAACCGGATAGACGAAAATTTAAAAAAAAAATTGATAATCTTTATAGTGTAATAAAATGGGTTGTGTTTATTTGACATTTGATGGATGATTGAGTCCAAGATTTTATTATACTGGCGTAAACTAGAGGACATTATATCTGTAGAAAAGTCAACTATTTTCACAGATCCTGTTTAAACTAAAATTTTCTAAGATGCATATTTTTTGATCTGAGATCTGAGCCTAGCTATTTCCTATGCGTAAAATCTTAATAATTCACATTTTAAAAATATACGAATATCTATACTTTATAAACCTACCTTTTTCTTGACTGAAAGTTGTATTAAATAAACCTAACAATCAAAATTATATTATGTAGTTGGTGAATTTTACGGTCATTTAGATGCATATCATCGTTGGACTGTGCCGTGTTTGCCGTAGCAAACTTGTTACAAAAGAGCAGATAATAAACCCTTATTTTTGCAGTATCATTATGGAGTAATTTTCCGTAATTAATTTTATTGACTGTTAGATACTGATCTATATTCTTAATAAGCTTTTAATTAATAGCGCGTAGTACCAGGAATCGACGTGGCGTAATTAACAGTTCCAGCACTTTCATCATTACACGTCAGTCACGTTGCAAAGCACGAACCCACACTCATAAACATCTTTCCTTTTCTTCCTTTTCCAGTGTTGCATGCATTCACGTTCACGCACAATGGAGGAAGAATGAAAGAATCGGGTTTAATCTAACTCGCAAATCACGCTTCCCCTTGCATTGTGTGGCGCACCGCAGTAGTCTGGCTTTCTTATCGTGATATGCTAATTGAACGTTTGTTACGCGCTAGAGACGAGATCGTACCGAGTGTCATTAATCATCAGCGATACTTACTTAGCGGTTGTGATTCATTTTGATTCGTATCAATCACGGTCACTATCAATCGCTGCGCTCATTAGAAGGACATAAATAACGGAATTGAATAATTTTGTTGCTAGACGATGCATGCGGGTCTTGCTAGGGTGCGGAGTGCTGACAATGACGAACAAAGTGGAGATTTTTTTGTAATGCAAGGTCTTGTTATATTAACATAATATACTTTGACGTGTCTATCCCGGATGAAAGATTGGTGTTGGTATTAATTTCTAGCTTATGTTGGCTTTAGAATATTGATTGAATTATGATTCTTTATTGAATTTTGATGTGTTATTATGCGGGCATAGTATGAGAAAGTTTTTCATGCATTAAATTGGAATTTATGAAGTATTCGATTATCAAATAAGCTGTATGAAATTTGTACCTAGATGTAACTTAGTTTGAAAATTTGAAACTAACTGGAGATGACTTCTGGTTCTCTGCAAGTCGCTTATATTTTTCAACTGCAAAAACTATAGAGAAGATTATAAAATTCTTTATATTTTGGACGTAGGTAATGCGTTTACGTCTTAGTACACTGCTGAATCCATGAAAACTAAAAAAAAAACAATTATTATTTTTGTTAGAATCGTATGATACCTACATACGTATAAAGTTTACTATGTGCATATGTATCTGTAGATAAGATTTATGCAGTTTTGAAATCATATAGTTCAAAAATTTAATTGTAATTTAACATTTAAAAAATGTTCTCTTACGTGATTCTTATGTTTACGCTCATTGTGAATTAGGACTAACGTATAAATTTACAACGCTCGATAAAGGAACTTTTCAAACACAAACCATTTCTTTTAATAATTTTTATTTTACGTACAATTTAAATAGTTTGTGATATTCTCGCTCGTATTCTCGGTAGTATCGAACTCAGGACTTCTTGCAAGCTAACCTCTCGTATAGAAACTAACCATGGACTATAACTATTTTTTTAAATGACACTTGCTGACTCCTTTTAAAAAGATCTCAATAGGTACCTAATTTTGCATTTCCTCCTATAAAAAGCTCGTCACTATCTAATTTAAGAATATCAATTTTAACGATTGTTATCAAGCAAAATTTCAGTATTAATACAAATATTGCTTGCAAAATGTATCTACTTAATAATTAGACAACAAAATCTTAAACGGAAACATCTTCCAAAGACATTAGGTACAAGTATATTTTATTTTAATTGTTCCATGGAGCTAAACTAATAATCACTAAATCACTTGATCTTGTATAAAATAATCTGCCTGCGTATTCGGCTAAATAGCCAATATTCATTACTAAAATTAGATGAATTTATACTTTTTGCAAATTAGTTTAGAATTATTTCACCTATGAGCTTCCTTTATTCTCTCCAATCTGGGTAGCATCCAAACAGAACAGCTAAAATATGCTGATCAAACAATTTAGAAACTCTCCCCGCTGTCTTACAAATCTCCTGCTCAAGTAAGTCCGAAATTAGTCGTTGCTTACACCCATGTTAAACCTTCCGTCAAACAATCCCGAATCAGGAATCCGTTCATCGTCTTCAGCGCTGCGCTGCATCCCTGTGCGACGTTAGTGCAGACAATGCGCTTTCAAGTGACGCGTTTGATTAAATTGTTCTGTGAACGTTGGTAGCGGTCCGGGGACAGGGGCACGTAATCCTTCGTTGACAGCGGGCTTCGCTTGCCCGCTACGACGGTCTCCATTGACGCCGATAGGATTTTTTTGATAGAAAATCGACAAAATTCTATTTGTGTCTCCGTTTACGGTGGTTATACGAATTATTAAAAGTGTAATCTATCATATTAACGGTGTGTTTAAGCTAACATAAATTACCGTGAAACAAATATAAATTTTGCGTTATGAATTCGGTGAATGAGCCTTTGTGCTACGAATTAGATGTTTCAAAATAGGTGATGAAGAATCTTAGTTTGGAATTTAGATTCATAAATCATAAGTACTATACTTGATTTAAAAACTAGGAGGAGCGATCTGAAGTTAGAATGCTAAAACTGATCGTTTTTGATTGGCTGATGTAACACCAGTGTTACACCACACAAACAAAAAATTCACTATAATGGATTCAGTCAATCTTATGACTAATCAATAGAATTAAAGATAACGACGATGAAAATATTAAAAGCTTTATCGCTTATTGTGGTATTACCTCCGAAAATAATTCAACTTTATAATAAATTAAATTTTTTAAGTAAGGAATTTGTATTTTTTGTCGGCGCCCATGTTTTTCTCCCTATCGTAGATCGTCACTGGCTAGTCGTTACCTCGTGCTGAGTCCGGATTTGTTAGCTCCGCATTGTTTTTCAAATAACGAACTTACTTATCGGGGGTTTTAATTTAGAATACGAGCGCTGCATCATTGGGTGTCAAATTGAATTTGGTTGGGTGGTTGTTGGAGAATTCTAATTTGATTATATTTGAGAATTGCTTGATTACTGCGGATATTCATGAACGACTGAAAAGAGGAAATTTACTGGGAATAATAATTACTCGTCTTGCAATTTTGTTGATGTTGACAGTATGTTTTGGAGAAATAAATCATCGTTAAATTTAACCAAAATATGGGGATGGGGATATAATCGTGAAATATACCTTTTTTAAGTTATCATGCATTTTTTTACTCATATCACCTCTTCTATTTGATACAATGTTATTAATATTAGAAAATGTAAATGAATAATAATTATTATATAAACATATTTAAAAAATACGATTGTTTTTTGATATTGCATATAAATGTTGCAGGCAACAATCTTAAAAGATGAATAACTTTTCTTGAAATGTTTCTAAAGACAAGTATAATACCAGCGTGAGTTTGTGTTTAGCATGAATTTTATAAGTTTATAGCTTGTTTAGTAAAGAGGTAAAACTCAGCTAGAAACTACTATATGGTTCAGGTTAAAACAACATGCCTGAACAAAATTGTTATGCCTTGTCCCTAAAATAACAATTTGTTGCATCAACATTGTACATATTATGCAAATAATAATAATAAAAAGAAAGATTTATATCATTTATTTTTGAATTTTTGCCTCCTCTATCGAGTCATGGTGTTGTCAGTATTTTCAATCTCGTTGCTTTAACACTAAGTGTTTGTAATCATTCGAGTTTTTTCACATAGGTACTCTAAGAATAAAGAGACTGAATAAGGAGGACAAAAAGTGAAAAATCACTATTGTCTTTTCGTGGTCAAATCGCGCACATTTATCGCAAAGTAAAATAAATTGTAGTTGGTATCGATTGTCTCTGGGAGAATTTGTATTTTAAGGTGTGTTCTGGGGATTTTAGAAGCGCATTTGTCCTGATTTGGTTGCGTTATTCGTGAATTGATTCCGCACTTGTCTGCAGGGATTAGTGTGAAGAGCGATGATAGTAAATCCCAGTGTAAATAAAGCCCTGAGCATCCCACTTTACAAATAAATGTTACGTGCTTCGTAGCGTGTCGCTGCACCCGTTGCCATTAAATATTTAGCTGTGTGGAGATTCGCAGCTTCGTCTTTACCCGAATTAGTCAGACAGATTGCACCTGTCTTCCTAAGCACCCTAAGAAATTATCCCCTAAAGCATTTTAATTCGATTTGACGCTATTGTTCGCCAAGCTTTGTTTCTTGTTCCGACATTTTGCACCTGATTATTGTGTTTTATTCAGGTTTGACAGGTGACAATGTTCTCACATAAAACGATTGATAGTCGTTCTTGACCTATTATTCCCTCCTACTGGAAATTGATTGTTGGATGTATTGTGAATGTGTAATCATTTACTGATATTTACGTTGGGAAGCTATGCGTATCGTGTCTGTAATAACGTAGTTCATAATACAGAAAATAATATGATTTTATGTAAGTTTCCTTTGATCCTATTAATGTTGTTAAACATCTTTTCATAATGTTACATTACTAACAATTTATTGAAGATTAAACGAACTTACCTGTAAGTGAAGTTCAATCGAAATTATATGAGAGCCTCGTTCGAAGTAATTACAACTATGTAGTAACGCTTTGCCGGTACGATTATGTCACAATGTTTAGTAAAAACAAAAAACGTAATGTGTTACGTCCCCCTGGATTCCTCTGTCTCCGATCTCCGTGATATTTATATATATGATAATATTTAATCATTTCGTTTAGAGCGGAAAGAAAATTTCTGCTATTTTCCTATAGGGTTGGGAAATGGGTGGGAGGTTGTAATTACTTCGAACGAGGCTCTCATATAATTTCGATTGAACTTCACTTACAGGTAAGTTCGTTTAATCTTCAATTATATTTCGAGCCTCGTTCTCGTAATTACAACTATGTAGATGTTTAGATTTATGAAAAAGCTGAAATTTTATTGCTATATTTTGCCCTAAAACCAACCACATACTTAATAACAAACCAGCATTGTTATAGTTATCCATTTAGGATTGTAACCCCAAAATTTTCCTTATTATAATTAGACACATGTCTATTATAACACTTTGCAATATCTGACAATTCCGCGACCAGCCAGCTGTGTTTCTTATTACTTACATCCAAACTAATTCCTCTTACACCCTGCTAATGTTGACGCATGTCTTGTACTATGCGCTGAAAACCGGCTTTATATTAATTCCACATTCATCTGAAACTGTTTTAATTCATCTAGAAAAAGTTTGTGCACCTACAGCTGTATGTGGTTTATTCCAGGAAATAAAACCATTTATTGGTATGCCGCACTAATTTGGTTTTCTCTAAATAAAGGTTTAGTACTAGCCACACGTAAATTAGGTTTTTCTAAGAAAATCTAGAAAAAATTGATTTGGGCTTGGTCCTGAGGTTTCAATGAAAGAATTTATCTCAATTTCAATGCCGGTCTGTGTTTGATGAATATTATTTATCTCAATTTCTGCTAAAATTTGGATTCTATGCACTGAAACTAGTGCAAATAAGGTACTTAATCTTTTTGTTACATTTTTTAATGATAATTTATCTAAATGACTTTCAGTTGCTAATTTGTCTAATACCTACGATATTAGTATCCCATATTTTACTGAATCTTAGGAAATAATGGTTTCAATCTGAATATTCCCTTAAAAAATCTCTTTATAAAAGTGCTATTTGTTAATAGGCCGCCAGAATATAGGAAATTGCCGACCGTGCTGAATTGGGGTTGCCGTAAACCGCACCTTGTATAAATTGAAATACTAAAATATCTAAAATATCTAAATTATCTAAATATCTAAAATATCAAAAAATCAAAACGTGACTCGAGTCACCGGGTATGATAGCTGTAGGTTTCCCCTTTCACCAAAACTTTGAATAATAAAAAATATACATTTTTACCCAAGTTATTGGACTTTTGTCCGCCCGCTCCTGTGTAGATGCATGGAGCATGCTCTCCGGCATGTAGCGCAGAAGCTCAAAATCCAGAGTGCGCTTGGGCCCGTTTATCTCGGAAAACGGTCAAATTTTAGAGAAAAATATTAAGGACCATTTTTTGATCTTGATTTTTCTCTAAACAAAAACTTCTCTAAATGCTATATTTTAGCAGATATTGGCGGAAAAACGATTTTTGGAACCTTTGGGACTTTTTCTCCCCCGTACAAGAAAATTTTTTACAGAACTTTTTCTTATTTTAAATTACGTGTCAATCTCGACAAATTAATATAAAAATTACATTGGTGAGCGATTTTGTCAAGGTTGGACCCTTCATTTACTGGACTATAAGTTATATTCTGTCGTCATAAACAACTTATATCCGTGACTATCACAGAAAAAAATTTTTAGTTTATAAAAACCCCCTGATATTGTTTTAGCGTTGCGCCCGATAAAAAAAGATATTAAAATATCAACAGTGGCTGGCGAATAATTTAGAGTTTCGGTTTCGAACGCTTCCCACACAATCTTCCTGCTATTAAGGATAGATTGGTTGCAAATGGGTGAACTTATGTTCTGCAAGAGGATAACAATAATGTATTAGCAGAGTGACAAACTAATGGTTTATCTTTTAAACTAACAAAAAAAAGGAAACAAGGTTGCTTACCAATATATTAAAATTCCCTCTGCTTAATCTTCTATAATTTTATGTAAGACCTTTAAAATCATAGCAAACGGTGGAAACGCATAATTATATAGGTTTTTCCATGATATAGTGAGTGCATCAACAATAATTAAACAATAAGGATCACTATGCCATGAACAGAACTTTTCACATTTAGCATTTATTTTCTTTTGGATGGTATATACTAGGCGTAAAGCCAAATATTTTTCTGTTCGCACAATTTTGCTAAATTATGTAATTTGTTAAGTTGCGCTCCACTCATTTTATTAACATATGAGATCGCTGTTGTATTGTCTATTCTCAACCAGCTTTCGCAATTTACTTTAACTCTTGCAAATCAGTGAAGGTCTATAAAATTGCCAGTAAATACAAATAGTTCATAATATGTTCTTTTCTTTAAGCACGATTCCAAAGACTCTGTGCAGTTTGACCTGCACAAAATATACCCGAACCATGCTTAGAAGTATCAGGAAAAATTATTAAATTCAAATCGAATTTGAAATGTCTTATGGGATTTTTAGAACTTAAATTATTTATCGACCATTTAATTTTGTGTTTAATTTATCGGGTAAAAACATAATTTTATCCAAATCGCCGTTACTTTTAGACAGAGCTATGTTTTTATCTGTTTCCAACTGCTTTTGTGTAAAGCCAGCTGTACAAAAGAACTGATTGAAATTAATTTCTTTCCCAACAAAAATTTTATTTTGGTAATTAACATAATTTTCTTATGTTCTGGTAATTCCAACAAGTAATTACTAGAATTTATAATAACTCTAAATAGGTATAATATTTAGTACTAGGTGTTAAACTACTTTTTTCAAATATTTAGTACAACCCATGGTATTGTAAACGATCAATAATCTTTCGCAAATTAGATAAACAATGTTCAAATGAATTGACGAAATACAAAAAAATCATCTAAATAAAAGTTATAGAACTCCTTGCTATCTTAAGCTCTGTACTACTATCCTCATAATTTTTGTAAAATGAAAAGGACTTGTACAAAGTCCAACGGCAAACCAGTGAACTGATACAATTTGTTATTGTAAGAAAAACTCAATATTTGCTGCTACTTTTAGCTATTGGAAATTTTAAAAAATATATACATCCCTTAGATCCCAGTGGGCATCTAAATGAACCGGGGCTAAGCAATTTAGTCGCTTTTCTGGTGTCCTCCATTTTCAAACAGTTGGTGAAAATAATTTATTGAATTCTGTATAGCAATATGTAACTGTGTTCAGTTATTTTTAGTTACCTTTGGCACAAATGTTTGCTTTAGCTGACTAGCGAAGGGCAACTCGTAACCCTTAATGCAGCTCAACTACAAAGGTATCCTTTGTAAACAATTTCCATATTTGTTAGAAACCTTAAGACGACCAGCACTTACCTCTGGAATTACTATTGCTGTGTTGTCGTCGTTGAGACTGCATGTTTACAGCTCACCGGCGTTAAGTTTTCGCTGAAAACCTGAACCTTGTTTGTATCGCTGCAGCTCGGTTGTGAGTCTGCGAAACTACAACTCGGTTTTTGGGCCTATGCTGTCGCACCTCGAGCGCCCATCTGCGCCTGTGTAGCCCTGAGGTGGTGAGCGTTTCCAGTTAAAAAATATTTAACCCACTCCTCTTCTGACAAAATATTGGATAGAGTTTTTCCAATTACAGTTATTGCAGTCTCTAACTGGTTCTGCGAGTCCAGAAAATGATTGTCTCTTTTGAGAATAATCTGGCAAAAGAGCTTTTATTTCGGGTTTCAGTTTTGGTGCGGTAAAGTAGGAAACTTCGCTAGACACGTATTTTGTGAAGTTATAATTTTTTAGTCGCCTTTCCGTCCTGATCCAGTTATTCTATTGTTTTTCAGCATCTGGATGCAGATGCGTGTTTGTTGCATGAAGAGTGGTTCGATTTCGAATTTGTTAATGGGTAATTATTTCGGAGATACGAGAATCTCCGATGCTAATTAGTCTGACAAGGCTAGTAATTTACTTCTCGAATGACTAATTGCATATTTTTCTTCTTTTAAGAAGTTTGAAAATATTTACTTTTAGGATAAGTAATATGCATGTTTTAATTTTTGTAAAATTTAAATCAATAAGATCCATTTTGTAACTGCTTCACTACTTGCGTGAGTTTCAGTTATATAATTGCAGATGTTTCACCACTTGTGTGAACTTGTACTGCTAATTGACAGGTCAATTAAAACAGACTGTTTAATCTCTCGTGTTAAATTAATCTAGCTGCTAATTGGTTGAAAATATATACCTTTTGGGATGAGTAATATGCATAATGTTTTAATCTTTATAAAACCGAAATCGATAAGATTCATTATGTAACTGCTTCACTACTTGCGTGATCTTCAGTTATGTAATTGCAGATGTTTCACCTCTTGTGTGAACTCGTACTGCTAACTAAGAAGTCAAATAAAACAGTGCTAAACTAAGACTTCGAAGTATAAGGGTTCTTGCCCCTCTATAAGAGTTCTTGCCTCTCTATAAGGGTACTTGCCCCTTTATGCTAACTAAGAAGTCAAATAAAACAGTGCTAAACTAAGACTTCGAAGTATAAGGGTACTTGCCCCTTTATAAGGGTACTTGCCCCTCTATAAGGGTACTTGCCCCTTTATAAGAGTACTTGCCTCTTTATAAGGGTACTTGCCCCTTTATAAGGGTACTTGTCCCTTTATAAGGATACTTGCCCCTTTATAAGGGTACTTGCCCCTTTATGCTAACTAAGAAGTCAAATAAAACAGTGCTAAACTAAGACTTCGAAGTATAAGGGTACTTGCCCCTCTATAAGGGTACTTGCCCCTTTATGCTAACTAAGAAGTCAAATAAAACAGTGCTAAACTAAGACTTCGAAGTATAAGGGTACTTGCCCCTTTATGCTAACTAAGAAGTCAAATAAAACAGTGCTAAACTAAGACTTCGAAGTATAAGGGTTCTTGCCCCTCTAAGAAAAATACCGATTCAATATTATAAAAACAAAAACATATGCAAAACCGCATCACCCTCAATTTAATTGTTATAGTTATAAGTGTATAACCAACTTTCGGACTTGTAATAAATGCAACAATCTACTTATTGAAAACAAAATTCGAAAATCGTGACCACCACCGGTAATAATTTACCTTGTTTATTTTCTAAAATTTCCTCTGAGGAAGAAGAATTTGAATTTGCCGAGGACTGTGCTATTTTCCTTTCGAGTTTCCCTTTTTCCTCATCCGCGAGTCTCTATCCTCTCTTCTTTTCCCAATCTTCTTAAATAATTGCAGAACACTGTACACTAACTTTATAACATTTAATTAATCGGAGCCGATGTGACCACAACCGCACAAGAAAGCGTAATGATTAAATATTATCATATATATAAATATCACGAAGATCGGAGACAGAGGAATCCAGGGGGACGTAACACATTACGTTTTTTGTTTTTACTAAACATTGTGACATAATCGTACCGGCAAAGCGTTACTACATAGTTGTAATTACGAGAACGAGGCTCGAAATATAATTAATGTTATTTGATTTGAAAGAATGTATTAAATGATATTTTATTAATCGTTTAATGTTGCATACAGGTGTGTAATGTTTCGAAATGTTTGTATTTCGATTAGTAGATGGGCTATTAATATTCCAGAATTATAATCGTTAACTACATTTGCCGAAATATTCATCGTCCATAAAATATTCCAGCACAAGAACTCGGGTCAAACTGGAAGCAACTTTGAGGTATATCCAAATATTTTATGACGTAGCTAGTGTAGGTTTGGTTTTTAGAAGCAGAAATGTTACAGAGAACTAGTTAAATGATGTGATAAGTATTTAGTAGTATTCGGGATTGTCGTGCTATTGGCTGTAAGCAATTGTAATGACAGAGCAAGAGCACTGTTTTTGTGTAAATATTTTTTGCTTGTTGTGATGAATTGGGATATAAATCTCAGTGGATGTTTCGGTTTGTTATTTGCACAAATGTCTCAATCCGGGCGCTGTAAAAACAGCGTCAAAGACAAATAGTTCCATAGCGAATCTGCGAATACTGTTTCAACAGCGGTTAACAATATAAATTACTCTTAACTAATAAATAAATTTCGTGTTCGACGGCCCTATTTCTCTCTTACCGATAATTCCCGGTAGGTGGCGTTCCATGTTACCGATTTATCTTGGCGTTCCCGCTCGGCGCTCGTCCACAGCTACGGGGATACTCCCCTATTCCTATTCGACTTGCGGGCATCATATATAACCCGGCTGTGCGTTGTGTGCTCACTGCTCACCGTTCAGGTTACACGGTTTCTCACTGTCTATTGCGTGGAGAATTCCTTTCTCTTTGCGTGGAATGTGCGATGCGCGGAATATGTAAGGAGCCTCTCCTCGCCTCCGACGTCTTCCTGGTCACTCCAATACCCGCTGATGAGATTTCACCCTTCCTGCCTGATATTAACGGTCATTTGTATACATACAGTCCCTGTTGGGCCCTGGCTGGGCCTCGATTCTAGAACTTGCTACACGCTATAGCAGACACGGAACATGGAATGAAGGAATGACATCGGTTTCTGTCGGTTTGCGAGCTATTTGTGGTTGAGGGAGGGTGCTAATACTTGAACTTCTGGAATGCGGACTCCATTACTTCATTATCCGGGCTTGTTCTTAAATTTGCATTACAGTTTCATCAATGTCCGCATTCAGCTTTCAGCTTGATCACTTGCAAACTTCAAACACGTTTTGATGTTTGTTTGCGCCTTGCTTTCAATCAATAACAATTTATTCCAAAATTTCAAGCGTAAAGTCTTTCAATAGAGCACAAAGCAGAATGTATCTATAAAGGGGTACTTAAGTAAGTTTTAAGTATTTGTATAACATGACAGGAAGTGTATTATTTCTACTCTCAGCTAAGGGATAAAATGGCACTTCACAGCTATAATTAATTCCTACAGTTAAATAAGTATCGGGACATTGGCCTAGTTTACAACGCAGTCCTATGTGTGACCTATATTCACTCAATTATATAGAAAATATCGGAAAGTACAATCTCCATAATTTAGCTATGTAAATTAAAAGTGCTTCTACCATGGTACCCTCCATTTTGGATGTATTGGTAGCACTGGTAACTCCATAATTATTATTAGTGTCTTGTATTTTTTATGTTGCCTAAAGTTGGTGATTTACTGTGTTTTATTTTAGTATTTTTATCTAAAATCTCCACCAGTATATCAAAATACAGGCAATCGCTAAAATTAAACACACTAGATATGGGGTTAGCAGTGCAGCAATTTATCCAAAATGGAGGGCTCCATGCTGGAAGTACATTTCTGTAGTGATTGTTCTTTCCGTTATTTTATATAATTCAGATCCTATATCCCAAATTCGACATAAATCTTGCTAGGCCGAAAGGAGTAAACACTTAAAATACGAAGTGGCCTGGCATGGGTCAGGCCACTTTTGCCTGTAGTCTGACCCATACTAGGCCGCGGCCCAAACGTATACATTGCGGTGTAAATAGATAAGACCGGACGTAGTTTACAAATCTTTCGGTAAAGGTTGTTTTCATATGCTGTTTGACGTTTGACATTTTAAGTTTTAATTGACATTTGATTATTTTATACAAAATATGAGTGATAAAAATATAAAGGGAATTAACTGGGAAAACGGAAATGTTTATAAAATTATTATTACCTGTCCTAGGCTCTTTAGATTTGTGGTGCAAACAACCCAGGTCTTGTTATATATGGGTCTGGCCTATTTCAGCTCATGCGATGTTAACTGTAGGTACTTACCTATTATGTATAATATATAATATAACTTTTCTTCATTCAGTTATAAAATAAAATTCGACTAAAAAGAAAAGCTTATTTTTGACTCGCGCACGAAAGAATAAATCTTATTTGGATTAATTTTGTAAATGAGTAGTTTATAATAATTACAATGTTGTTGAAATACCTCCATTGTGCGGGTTAAAAGATTCCGCAGGTGGGAAGTAGAATTTAAATAATCTAGAACGGGAGTGATAATTGTAACAAATTCCATCGAGGACCTTAATAGAAAGCCATTACCCAGAACTGTTTTATGATGATCCACTTTGAATATTCAACGTATGAAAATTAATTCGGAAAGAAAATAAGAAATTCCAGAGCATTGTGACAATTGGCGCGTTGTTCTCTTTGTGTTTTAATCTTGTTTGAGGCGCCGCGGCGGAGCGACACAGGCTGTCTGTGAGAAATGTAATTCAGAGAAATCTCACAACCAATATTTGCTCTTCACTCTTGTTACAGTGCAAATTAGCGGCGTCGGGCGCTTGCGCTATCGTTGCTTTCGCACGCTTACGCTTTCCTCTTCTCCACTTCTGTTTGTTGTGACTTGTTTCCTCATTATTTATTTTGTTTTTCGTTTGTCGCAATTCGCAACGGGAATATGAAACTGCCGGCTGCTGGCTAGTTTCTCTAACTAGAATTTCAAAGAAGTGTCCTTTGTTAGCACAAGTGCAGTTATGAACTGTTCATGTGTGGCTGTGAACGTCGTTTGTTGGTGCCATTTTCTCTTGGATGTCACTCTGATGCTAGTTTGTTTGAAATCGTTATAATTATATTTAGATTTTGTCTTTGAAATAAAATGAGCTCTTTGTTTAATAAATTTTGTTGTTATCTGTTTTTGTTTGTTCAATTTCATTGAAGCTTGAGTGTTGGATTAATTAAAATTATGTTACTTATGTTAAATTTGCAAGTTTGTCGTTTTGCTATTCACTTTAATTTTAACTTCTCAACAACAATTGGATCGCGTTTTATTTAAATATATGTTTTGAGAAGAAGAACATCAAACAATTATTTTCTCTGTTTAAATTAAACAACTTAAATGATAGCGAAACAAATTAAGTATATTTTTCTTTAATTATAAAAGTTTTATATTGTAAGTACAAAACTTTAAATTACTTTGACAATGCGCTTACGTAAATTGTGAAATATTTCCTCTCCTTGGACTATAGTAGTTTATGCAGGAGCTCAATTCAATATAATTCATTTAGATCCTAATTAAGATGCAAAGGTAACTAAACCACATAATCTATGTTTCGGGTGCAAAGTTCAAAGTTTAGTGTTAAATATTCCCGGTCTCTCTAGTTGGTTATACTGCTAAACGTATATTTGCAAATATGAATAGGGGATTATTTAATTTTTACCCTGAATAGAATTCATTTACATTTATGAATGCTCTATTATTATTATCTGTACAGTTGACACATGTTTGTAATATAATATGTCAAAATTTTAATGCTTGCAAAAGAACTACATATTGAAATTTAACATTTTTAACATGCATTAATCAGAATCATAATGTGCTTTTATTCATGAGTAACATTTCGAAATTATAATTTTGTAACTTGTTTGAAACAATAATTTGATTATACATTTTAACGTTTTATGGTTGTGAAATAATTTGTTTAGTGCTGTACGTTGCAAGGTAGGAAATCATAATAATTGTCACGAAAGAACTGTAGGAAGAAATAAAGTTTAGAAATGCCTGATCCATTCCCACGGGAGCCAAGAAGAGTAGGAAGATCGCGACCTCGCGTGGAATAAAAGATGGGTCGAAGACTCGGGACTGTCCTCTGTCCCGTGCTCCCTCCTCGCTCTTGCTGTTGTCTTCGTCAGAGAGCGCACACCGCGTGAACCTAATGATAAGATATAGGTCTTGTTATGCTTGGCACGTACGTTCCGCATAAACTGGGAATTTTGAATGGAGAATTTATTGTGGGACGAGAGTTCGTTATTTATGATTTTGCATTGGTTGTCCCAAACGCGGAAAATGTATGGCTTTGCTCTTCATTTACGTTGTACCTGACTGTTATAAAGAAAAGCTGTTTTATTCATAAGGGTTTCTGTTTCTCTTCTAGCAGCTGCTGCATATGTGACGGTGACATAAATAAGTTCAACGGCCAGGTGCATTCTGGCTGCTAAATACGTTTCCTTGTGCCAAGTACGAGACTAAAACCCCCTTAATCGTTTATTAGACCATTTGACATTTGAATCATTATATGCACATTAGCATTTTTCGACTTCCGTTTCAAGTTCGTAAGAATTTACTCCAAATGAAGCTAAATACATTTTGATTATAGGATTAAAGTTTTGTAAGCGCATATAACAATTTTCTCCTTTTGGAGAATCTCTGTCGGCATTTATTCAATTTGGTAAATTGTCCGAATGTCCAGTGGACACATTAATATTAGCTCGGTCTGTACTCTCAGCTAAACTACATGTTTAGTTAACTATGAATACACGTTGTTTCAACCACTGTTTATGATTATTACCTAGCTTGGGTTTGCCGTTTGGTTAGCCCTCACACCCTGCAGTAATAACAATAAACCTTGCAAACACACTATACGCTTTGATTTATATTTTACTGTCCTTTCATGAATCGTAGCCATAACACATTCACTCCCATAAATTATGCAATTCTTGCTCTAATTTACTTTCAAGATGTGTCATCTTGCAATTCAGAGCGTATTTTATTGCTCGTCATAAAATATATCAAACCAAACCAACTACTAACTACATGCTTCGGATTTTCAACATTTTCTATTAACTAAGAAGCAAGTCGACAAAAATAGATTATTATAAATTAACGTTTGCTTTTTCATCAAAATTTCAGTTATAATATTAACTCACTTTATACTCGTATAAACTATTCTTATACTACATTACTAAATTACTAAATTAAACGGGATAATATGCTTTACTTGTACCATCGTTCTACCAATATCGCATAATCCTCGAACAGCTCACAAGTGTTCATGATGCGATTGTTTATACAGATTTTTATTTGATTTGTAAACTAACATACAAAAAAAATATTGTCTTTAATATGAAGAACCGTTGTTTACTTCTTCTCCAACTTAAAGGGAATTGTTGAAAGTTTAATGTATGTAGCAGAAACGAGCAAAAAGAATACCTACAATTATTTATTTACAAAATAAAGGGTACATTTACAATATGTATCCTGCATAATTTTGGTTTGAAGTGCGGAAACTGAAATATGCATTAAAATGTTTATCATTTTTTGAATTTTTTAAGTATAGGAAATACACAACATTAATGGTGGGATTCTGTGCAAATTTGTAAGTTTTACAAATTTGTAAATTTGTATTGAACAAAATTACATCAATGTTTGTTGACAAATATAAAAATGTTCATATGATTTTAAATTTCATTGCGGTTTTTTTTTAATATATACAATTTTATAGATCTGTAGCAACAAACTACAGATTTTCACAGAATCCCACTATAAGATATCCTGAAATGTGTTCATAAAATAAGCATCTTTCTAACTTGTTAGTTTGATGTAAATTGCGATTTAACTTCGAAGTGTGGGAGCTCTTAATAGACCATTTGACTTATTTGCTTATTAATAAACCTTTACTTATGACAAGAGCAGACTCTGAATGTATCAAAAGTGTTTTCCTTTCTATGAAGGAAACTAAGTTTTAAAATTATGAGTAATAAAAGAAGTAGCCTTATTTTTGTGTTGATTACTGCCGAGAAAGATTTGGGAAGACAGAGTTGGTAAACATGAACATACGTTATCCGGATGTAAACATCTGCGAAGTGAAATAACTCACCATTACTTCCTAAGCCAAGCATTCATTGCCAGTTAAGCATCAATCACGAGCTCAGAGGTCTCTTTCATCGCATTCTGTTCGCTGTTTTTTCACTTCGGATATTGTTGACTCACATGCGCTGGAGAATAATAAATACCAGCGTCGTGAAATTTCGTCTTTAGAGAAGGCTCTTGTGATTTATGCATGAATCTACTTTAAGAAATACTCTTTTCTCTCTTCACGCGTTTGTCGCTCTATTTGCATGAACGACGCCGGTTACTAAGCATCGTCGTCGTAAGCCCCAGAGCCGGGCCCGGTCTCAGATCCCGGCCGCACCACGTTATTTATGAACGCTAGGGAGATCTCTTCTGTTCTCTGATCGTCCAGAATTTTGGTGCACTCGAAAATTTGGTAAATTGATAGCGAACTTGTGTCATTAGCTCACTGATAATTTAAATCATCAACAAGACATCAAATTATAATTTCAAAGATGTAATCTTGATATTACTTATATGGATAATGAACACTAGTTTGTAATTTACTTTACAAGTGGGCAAAGTAAGTAAATTACCCAGGAGGTAAATTTTAACTTACTAGGCCTAGGGCTGAGTGAGATAATTTTCTCGAGTGGGTCATTCCTTTTTGTCCACGTGTGAAATATAAGGTTTTATCCAGAGACACTTTATTTACTATTAGTGATTCCATATTCTAAATTCAGTGTGAAAAGTATAGTATATTTTTACCACTTATCGGGTTAGACATCTAGTTCGCTCTTTCTATTTTGCAGATCAAAAGGGAGATGTGGTATCCCTGTACTTCATAAGAGCTCACACAATTAGGTATAAGTAGTTCTGGAATGCAACGGATTTAAATAACCACGAAACATAAACACAACATCAGCTTTTCCGTGATCGAATGCACCACCGTGCGTCGTTTCTGTGTTTAGACGGTGGCATAACGAAAAATATAGTTGATATAGCTGCATTTATTTCTGTCGTTCACTTCAACTGACCATCGAGGGTCACCTCGAGAGTCACAATGTGTTATGCAAAAGGCTATAGAATTTCATAATGGAAATTACACATTCGTGCTGTGGTTCCATTATCAAATTTGTACATCTATATTTTGTTTCTTATCTTAGAGAACCTTTTTAGAACAAAACTACCTAGATTTATGTTTCAGTTTTTTTCTAAAATAAACTAAAAATGGAAATCCATTAGTTGTTAGTCTGCAACGAAACGATAGATATTAATAAATAATAACAATTTCACAAAGAAGAAAATATAACACAATTTTGTAATAAAGCACTATGAAAATCTACTGATGATCCTAAAGTTATATTATATATATATATATATGTATATATATATATATATATATACAGGGTGAGTCATCGAAATGCCCGTCGTCGATATCTCCCTTGTCGTTAAAAATACAGCATAAATTTATTAACAGAATTTTTCGTCTACTCAAGGAGCATAACTTAAAATTATTTTCACATATACAGGGTGTTGCATAACGACTTGGCAATAATTGTTCGTCTTTTTTTAAATGAAACACCATATATATTTTTATATATTTTGAATTGTATTTTATTTACCTATACGAAAATATAAGTTTCATTTTAGTTTTCCGCGGCGTTGCCAAGTTATTCAATTTTTTCTCTAAAAAAAGCCGAATACACATCTAGCTTTATAAAGGCGTACTGAAGTTATTTTAATAGTAAAAATTATGAATTTTTTTTTCTGTACAACTGTAACTATACTCTTTGTTCTGACATAACTTTTTTTAATGTTATTATACAGGATGTTCAGTACAGAGAATCAAATTTACTCAATTTCAAATGGCTATAACTCGTCATTTTCAAATGGAACACCCTATATTTTATTATTCTGTTGTGTGTATTTTTGCATCTTCTTATGTTATAAAGGGTGTCCTATGCCTTAAAACATTAATTTAATTAATTTCGAAATTAATGATTTTAGACATAGGACATCCTTTATAACATAAGAAGATGCAAAAATACACACAACAGAATAATAAAATATAGGGTGTTCCATTTGAAAATGACGAGTTATAGCCATTTGAAATTGAGTAAATTTGATTCTCTGTATTGAACACCCTGTATAATAACACTAAAAAAAGTTATGTCAGAACAAAGAGTATAGTTACAGCTGTACAGAAAAAAAAATTCGTAATTTTTACTATTAAAATAACTTCAGTACGCCTTTATAAAACAATACGTGTATTCGGCTTTTTTTAGAGAAAAAATTGAATAACTTGGCAACGCCGCGGAAAACTAAAATGAAACTTATATTTTCGTATAGGTAAATAAAATACAATTCAAAATATATAAAAATATATAGGTGTTTCATTTAAAAAAAGACGAACAATTATTGCCAAGTTGTTATGCAACACCCTGTATATGTGAAAATAATTTTAAGTTATGCTCCTTGAGTAGACGAAAAATTCTGTTAATAAATTTATGCTGTATTTTTAACGACAAGGGAGATATCGACGACGGGCATTTCGATGACTCACTCTGTATATATATATATATATATATATATATATATATATATATATATATATATATATATATATATATATATATTATACTTTTTATATATGTTGATACCATACATCTATCTTGTATTGAATATCGGATGGCATACTTTTATCTTTGTGGTTCTTTTCCTGTAAAAATCTGCGCGTGATAAAAATCGTATGTGTACGGCTCTGCGGGCTTCAACCCTATCACGCTCTCGGTAATGGAATGAAAACAGCCGATATATAAAAGCCATACGTTTCGCTATAGTGAAAGAAGTATTTGCACAGAGTAAACATAACACTTGGCCTGACGTATCGAAGAGAATTCTATAAAGTTTAGCGATGCCGTGGCGCCACCATCCTATGGTTATTTCATGGTGAGATCCACTCGCCAACACATGAATATTGAATGCTTGTTCTTGAAACTGAACATGCTTACATTGCTACGTACATATGTGTGCTCCGTGGCGAGATGCTTTTTTGTTTATGCTGCAGTCAAGTGTTAAGTGGCTGTAAAAATGTTCCAGCCACTGCACGTGTCGAAGTTCGAGGACGTACTAATAGAATCACTTCACTGCTGCACTGATAAGGGAAATGTACGAAGCGTGTTGGGCTTTGGCGTTAAAATTAACAGGAGCACTGGGCATATGGTTTTTGTTCTTATCTGTTATGGTGACAATGTTTATTTTGAATTATGCCACAAACAACTGGCATATTTTCGTACTGCATAAACAACGAACATGAAAAAAGAAATTTTTATTTCAACCAATAATAATAATAATCTAGTATATAAGTAATTGTTTACCCAAGTAGGTACATGGATCGAATTTTGGTAATTAGTGACAGAAATACAAACTTTAGAAAGTGATTACCTTTTTTGTATCAGTATCAGTTTTTGCAAAGAAGTTTGTTTCAGAAATATATTTCAATTAATCATCCAAAATTGAAAGACGTCAAACCTCGATAATACGAAAATAATTATTCAATGTAATTTGTAAGCCATCGAAAAAACAATCGGAAGATAACGATGATCATTAATAAAACAAATGCTTTTTTATTATCTATAATTCGGTTAGTAAAAACTCGACTAGACACATTCATCAAATAATAAAAGCTTAGGAGAATTCGGACTGCCCAAAATGCGTGTCGTCGTAAACACATCGCCGTGTCTTCTGCCAAGGATTCCCCGTAGGCCTCGAACCGCGGGGAGAAGAGGGAAAGCTGATTTTCCGCCCCCCAGGTCGTTACGCACACCCACACAACTTTTAATGATCCACGAGTTAACGGTCTCGTAAATCTGATAAGTTTTATGGATGATAACTAAAAGTGTCGCAATCCACGCCTCACTCTGTTTTACTAGCGTACCAACACAATTATTTACCAACAACGAGTGGAATACTAAAATTAACGTAATTAATTTGTTATGAATTGAGTCATCCCTCCTGACAAGCCCTCTTTATTACCACAATTTTTTCATTCATTGCTTCTAAAAATATCTTTATCTGTTTTACTGAAGGTTTTACTGTTGTATATTATCATTGTTGGTAATATAAAGGCTGTACCATAACTTGAGGTACAAATTGTAATAGCATATAGTATTTAACGTACTTATTCTGGAGCAAACAGATTTGTTTCGACATTTCTATAAATGAGGGTAGTTTACTTCAGAACATTTGTAGTACCACTGAATACTATTTATTTTGAATAAAGACAGTTATGTGGCCGTCTTATTTAAAACTAAATTATATTATTCTATTATGCAACATTGTTATTAATTAGTTATAACGTAATATTAAAACATTAAAAAAATTGCTTCCATCATAAACCCCAAAAATTAATTATCGAATGTTGAAATAAATTATTTTTGTTCCGTGATCAGTACGTCAGGTTCTATGTGCCATTCTAACATGTACCTCAAGTTATGGTACACCTGTATGCATTTATTTTCGGGAAAGTTTTTGTTAGGTATATACCTAACAACATTTGTTAACCACTGTTCTTATTTATTAAGAAATTAAATTTTGTGAATTTTTTATTTAATTTTTTTGACTTACCCTGAAAGCTTCGTGGTTGGTGCCAAGTTAATTGTATCCCAATTTGGAATGGTGCCATGGAAATTTCACACCTGACCCGGATTCGAACCCATGACCTTTGTAACCAGAGCCAAACACGCTGAACCAAATTGTTAAAATCTGACATTTTAATATAAATTTTTAAAGAAACTCATTTTTTGATTTGATAATTTCATGCTATTAAATAATAATTTTGGGTGAGTCTATAAAATAATTTTTTCTTCTTCATTATTTTCGTTTGACTTACTTAATAAATTTATTTCATCTGAGTAATTTGCTGCGAAAATGCATGAGAAATTCTGTAGAAATTAGAGCAGAGGAAGTGTAAACTCGTCAGTTTTTCATCTAATAGGTTTGGGATGTTTATGGAACATATTGCAGCGCTATGTAGCAAGTATGTTGAAGATAATGGAATTAATGGAATCCTTTCCCAAGGGTCTGTAAGCCGGTACGATACATTTCAACGCGAGCCAAGTTATCTGTAGAATGGAATATCATATCTATCGTTTTTGTTGTAGACCGTATAATAGATGTTTGGCAGGTCGGTAGATAGTGAAGGGTTACAGCGAACAGTACCGCTAAGGATATTTTGCCATGACCTGAATCCTTACTGGAGAAAGGAGAGGTAACTCACAAGGAGGAAATACAAAAAACCTGTTAAAACCGCATTATAAAGAAAGAAGAAAGTATCTTTCTTTTGTCAACAAAAACTTACATATCCTATCTACATAACTTAGGTAGGTCATAAAAAATAACTAGATAATGTAGGTAATATTCAAAACACACTATGATCTACAGACATAGGTAACTACAACTGTTGGGATATTATTTATATTTAATAATGAGAGTGTAACGAGTTTGGAGTCGAGTTTGGTAAGTTTTTTTAATTCTTGGATTACAGGCACCTCAGCATCGAGGCTATTAATGTCCTGGTATTCAATACATTAGAACATTAACATTACATTACATTTATATAAGGTGTATCAATTTTATATAGTTACCTATCCTTATATTATTATTATAGTATTAATCTTATTACTAGCTGAGGTGCGTACCCGGCGTTGCCTGCATTAAATAAACATACCTTAAAATCTGACTGTTCCAAATATACCTTCATACAAAATTTAATAAGGATCGGACAAATGGTCTAAATTCTACATTTTTAAACCCCACTCCTAATAGTCCCATCGAATTAAAACAAACCTTAAAATTTGACTCTAGTCAAGAGACCTGTATGCAAAATTTCATGGAGAACGGACAAACGGTCTAGATCTTGATGTTGAACTCCCACCCCATATAGTCCAAACGAATTTTACCATAATTTATGTCCCGATTTAAAAAAATCTTCTTTCTCATTTCATTTCAATGGTGAACTGAGTTTCGTTACAAAAGAAACAAAAATTGCGTCCGTCAGAGCAATTTATTATTTCTACACTCACCCCTAATGGTCCGATCGAAGTCAAATATACCTTAAAATCTGGCCCTGGTCAAAAGAGCCTTGCATGCAAAATTTTATGAGGATCGGACAAATGGTCTAGCAAAAACAAAACAAACAGACAGGCAGACATACAAACATTCAGCTTTATATATTAGAAAATGATAGTAGTTTGTGAGTGTTGTTTTAGTGATTGTGATATATTTTTAATTTTTTAGTAAACTTAAATACTCACACTTCAATTTTATCGGACAAACGGTGTAGATACAAAACAAAAGACGGACAGACATACAAACATTCAGCTTTATTATATTAGATAATGATGGTTGTGAGTGTTGATTTAGTGATTAGTGATTTTTTGTTAATAAACTTAAGTACCCACACTTCATTTTTTACGAATTTAGTAGGACATTTGAATAAATAATTGATGTGTAATTTAAATTATTTAATACGCGTCTCGGAAAAACGTCACCAGGCGTCAAGCCTTCAAAATACCAGTTTAAAATTTAAAGAAAACACTTATATCTACAAGGTTTCTAACTTTGTAGTGAACTTTGTTATCCCATCCGTCCCTAGCATCGGCTTCAACTGGCAAACATCAACGCGCGTCGAATCGTCAAGGACGAGCCAACAGAAAAGTGGTGAAGAGCAAGGCAACGGCGAGGACTGCTCTGCCTTCTCACACCCGTGCTCGAGACAGCTTTCTGTGCTTTTTCACAACTCTGACACTAAACAATTCGATTCTAATTTGTACGTCTGACAGATGTCAGTAAAACTTCTACGCCAGAAAGAAATGGAATTCGTGTTTGCAAGCGAGAAGTTGGGCTGGCGCACGCCACACGCTTCCGATCAAATCTAACGATGTTTATCGCATTACTCTACGTATCTTGTGGTTGGATTTGTGTTTGAACCAATGGAATTACTTCTCTGTTCGAATTCAAACTCTCAAGTAATCGTTTCAGTGATGGAACACTCATTATACAATCTTCCTATTCAAAAATTTGTGCTACTTACGTTGAAACGTTCGCGTTCATTTTACCAATTAAACTGTCTGTATTGAATTGGAAACTCATTATTATAACTGACGTATTTCAAAATCTCAGCATTCTGCATGAGACCCTTATTTCCTTAATAAGTTTTATTTTATTTTAAAGAATCTCAGATACAACCTACTTCAAGAAACATCATTATTTCTTGTTAATTACATGACTTAATTTAAATTGTTCTTCATATTATTCTTTATTAAAATTATAGCACCCAGTTGTGTACTTGCAAAAGGATAAGTGGCGGATCTCCAGAAAATCTCCAAGGAGGGGGCGAATTATCATAAAAAGTAGTACCTGGATATTTTTTTTGAGTTCAAGGTCAACGGCTGTTTCATTAAAATAAGATTTTTAATAGAGGGGAAATTACAAATATATTTGACACTCTTTCACGAACAGAAATTAAAATATAAATTACAGATTTAAAAAATAAATGAAATAAAAATTAGGAAATATATTTATTTGTAATTTGTCAGGTAAAGATTTACAAAACTTTTATAAGTAGAACAAATTCTCTCAAAAGGGAGGACGATCGCCCCTTCCTTGGATCTGCCACTAAAAGGAATCATAAAACTTAAATAATAAATGAAATATTACTCCGGAATAAAATAAAGAGCAGCAGTCATGCATAATATATTATTAGGACTAGATTTAGCTTCTTTTTAATTCATATTGTATTTTAACGACAGCAGCAAGAAAATAGAATTAAACTAAATATTTAACAAATAGGTGCGTGTGCTTTTCATGATCAGCGGATCTGCTTATATATAATTGGTAAAATGTTGAAATACTTATCATTTTTACCTTCCGCTTACCTGTAAAGGAAGGTATTGGAATCATGCAAAAAATCGGGTAGTGAGTTTTAAGTGGATGAGCACGAATTAGGGTCCTTACAACTCATTTTTGATAGTTTCTCGATGATGTCTGTATGTATGTATGTGTGTGTGTGTGTGTGTGTGCGTGTGTGTGTATGTGTGTGGTCCGGGCCGATGCCGGATGTTGCATAACTCAAATACGAATTACCCAAAAATTTTGATATTTGGTATTTTACAATTGTATACGAATAGGAAGAGCTCATTAGATTTTGGTACAAATATCTTCACCGGAAGTGATATTTTTTGAAGATTGAAAAAGATAATTGTCAAAAATTTCTATAAATTTGGATAAATATAGTATTTATTTGTAATAAGAATAAGAAGCAAAGTTATTTGCAACTCACGTTATAAAAAAATTGTCTTTATCTGGTAGCATTAAAGAACTGCAGTAAAATTTAAAAAATAAATTTATCAGATAAAACGTTAAAATCTTGTAATCCATGTTCGGTTGATTTTTGTTTCTGCGTAAAAAATATTGACAGTTGAGACGGGTGACAAGTTGACATACTAGCACCATATAAGTCATAAGTCAGATATTAAATGTAGTAATTGAACGGAAGATTGCTTCAACACAGAAGAGTTTTCGTGTGAATGAATCTTTTGATTCAGGTGATACTAATTTCTGTGTTTGAATATTTTAGATTTTTATTTGTATATTTTAAATGGGCACCGGATTGTACGTATACATTTCTATTTAAAGTGTAGATATGGCGGAAGGTTGTGTGATGGCCACGTCAGATTTTTTAAAATAGTCTTATTGTTTCTGAAGCATAGTAACGCAATTGAAAGGAAACATTTCCAGATTTGAAGATGATAAATTTAAAATAAGGTAATCATAAATCACATACATGAAAATAAGTATATATAAATAATTAAATGAATAATTGCTGTTTCTTCATTCTACCTTTTCCAAATCACGAAACGTCTAAAAGTCTAGTTTAAGTGGAGTTCTCAAATAATATTTCAGTTATAATTCATTTATCATACTCGGACACTGAGTATTGCAATCACAATCTCTTATTTCATTACTCTCATTTGCCCTGTTCAATTCTTCCTGACTAATTTAAGTGAAAGGATATACTTATTAGCTCTTCTGGTGCAGTGGTGCACAACGTTGCACTTGCGCGGATCTCTGCAGCTGCAGACTGCAGCGGCAGCTCAACGATAATGTTATTTACTAAGTGTAATCTAATAAACGACATTAAATAAATTTAAATTAGATGATGATCGGCAGCTTTGTTGATGGATCGCAGTGAGCCGAGGCAGAAGCCAGGGCCGGATTTGTATATTTTAGATACAGAAGCGTAAATTGCATTTAGTCTAAATAATAATAATACTTTTCGAAGCTGCGAGTGCGCAGTTTTTGTTTTGTTCAAAGTAGTTACATTTTTAAACTTTTGGTAAGTCATAGAACGTCTGACATCCTCGTTTATATATAAGTCCTGTGAATCAATACCGTACAGCTACCTACAAGGATTTGTAATCGCTGGGTCATAATTCCTGAGAATATGATGTTATCTAAACCTGTCGTGTGTTCGAATTTGGATCAGATATGATATTTTCGTGGTTTGATTTTAATTTGGATCTGTACCTACCTACTCTCGTCACCATTCCAAGTATAAGTAGGTACAAATGTTTATTATTAGCTAGGTACTCGTAATTTACATTGTAATCCTCCGAAAGGACAGGATGGGTAAAAGGGTTTGCAGGACTGCGCCAGTTAGTTTTATACAAAACTAACAAAACATATATGACACACACTACACGTAACTATATATATATATATTTATTAATAATATATAAACATTGAACTAAAACTAACTATAATGCGATACATAACGATATACACTACTACTATATAAACGAAAAAAACACAAAACTACAATCTGTTCGACATATAGAGTCACACAGTGACTCGACAGATTACTAATTACGTAATTGTACCAAACTCATGAGAACGGCGCTCTCTCAGCAAAACCCGTCTCTGTACCGACTTGAGTCAAACGATCACTGACTCTACGTAATTATTCGAACTTAAACTTTGCTCGAGCTCGAGAATACATTTTCTCGAGCGTCTGAACTTAACGAGGAGCACCTACTGACTGTCTATTACTTAAATTTTTCTCATGCTTCTTAATACAGCTGCGTATATGGATCACCAATTGTAATAACACATTTATCTTCAAGCATAAACAATAATAATCGAACAGTATAATGCACTTATGCTTGAAGACAAAGGATCCATATACACAACTTACTTACGTCATCTACACGTGGGAGAAGTAAATATAATAAATTTCAAAAATGTTGATTACTCATCAAAATTAAATCTAAATCATATTGCGCATTGTTACATTCCTCCCTCATGTAGATATAATTTTATCTTAAATAGATAAAATTATTTCCAACAAAAATTCCAAAATTTTACTGAATACAGGTTTCTGAATACGGGTCTGGTAGGCAAGGGCTACCTCATGAACTACAAAACATCTAAATCTAAACATATAGATAAACATAACAAACCTTAATCTAAACAAAACAATAAGCAATATGGTTTTGATAAACACAACAGTGAAAAACTCAAACTTTTATCTTACGAAGAATAGACAGATCTTAAACTAAACAAAATAATAAACGATATAATTACAAATGTGCGTTGAAATTTAAAAAATATTGAGCGGGTGTTATTTTTTTAGAAAAATTAACAAAACGATCGAATGAAAATTAACATGATATCTTTAAATCATAGCGAATGTTAATTTTAACACAATAATTAGCAACTAGCAATACAAACTTATATTTAATGAACACATAAACAAAACTGAAATAAAGAACATAAACACTGATATTTGCATTAACACGACATTAACAATTTCGTAGCACAAATCACAGAACACACCACAGTACATGTCACTACAGGGGCAAGGGGGTGGTTCTTCGTTACGATGGGGACGTAGACTACGAACGTACGGCGACGGCTTTGCTAAGCATCGCGACGATTGTTGATCGTTGTCGACATGAAACGGTTGCTGGACTCGAAACGGTGTTATTTGATGCGATTTTACCTGCTGACGATGATACAACCAAGAAGAACGGTAGCAGCGATCAAAGTAGTAACGTGGTGAAGAATGAAGTTTAAGCGATAATTCTTCACTTCGGGTATAGCGATCATTACATCTCTCTGGTTCACTACGTGTTGAGGATTTCGGCCTCTTGTGAATTGCCTTAACGTAGCACAATTCGCTGCGTTGAACAAGTACTGTACTTTGTTCTTGTTCCGAACTTGACTTACTTAAGTCATCATTTTGAACCAGAAGCGGTTTACGTTTCTTTTTACTACTTTTTATCTTCTTGACTTGCGGTTGTTTGAATTTTGCGTCATTTTCTTTCTTAGCGGATATGACTTCTGTAGGACGCGGAATGTCTACCAAAATACGATTTTCGGCTGCTAATAAAGACTCGATTTCAGCCAAGGAAATTTTTCCTACTGGTAATTGCGGTGACTGAGGCGTCGCTGGCATCGGTTGCGCTGGTATCAGATATGAGTATCCGAGATTTTGATACGGCGATGATAACTGATACGACGGCGATACTCGAACTGGAACTTGCCACGGTGATGGTGACGGATGAAACTGTGCAGGAATCGGTTGCGGCGGCGTCGGTGCCGAATAAAAATGTTGCAAATACAATAGATCCATTTTAAACACTTGCACTAATTTTTAAAACCGATTTTAGTTCAATTATTTTTACGCGTGTGTGTCATTTCTTAACGATGGAATAACGATACAGGAACGGATAGGAGCGAAACTAATTATGGGATGCGTAGATTCTTTTATGGTGCAGGATATTAGATTTTAATATCTTATTTGAAACACCATACTACCGACTGGAGCCAATGTAATCCTCCGAAAGGACAGGATGGGTAAAAGGGTTTGCAGGACTGCGCCAGTTAGTTTTATACAAAACTAACAAAACATATATGACACACACTACACGTAACTATATATATATATTTATTAATAATATATAAACATTGAACTAAAACTAACTATAATGCGATACATAACGATATACACTACTACTATATAAACGAAAAAAACACAAAACTACAATCTGTTCGACATATAGAGTCACACAGTGACTCGACAGATTACTAATTACGTAATTGTACCAAACTCATGAGAACGGCGCTCTCTCAGCAAAACCCGTCTCTGTACCGACTTGAGTCAAACGATCACTGACTCTACGTAATTATTCGAACTTAAACTTTGCTCGAGCTCGAGAATACATTTTCTCGAGCGTCTGAACTTAACGAGGAGCACCTACTGACTGTCTATTACTTAAATTTTTCTCATGCTTCTTAATACAGCTGCGTATATGGATCACCAATTGTAATAACACATTTATCTTCAAGCATAAACAATAATAATCGAACAGTATAATGCACTTATGCTTGAAGACAAAGGATCCATATACACAACTTACTTACGTCATCTACACGTGGGAGAAGTAAATATAATAAATTTCAAAAATGTTGATTACTCATCAAAATTAAATCTAAATCATATTGCGCATTGTTACAACATCTTTACTGTAGATAGGAGTAAAAATAAATTTCTATAGGGTGATACTATACTAATGTTGTCCTGAGACGATATAACTATCTGTTTCATCTTGTTTCAAAATATCGAGATATGAACTAATCGAGACATAGGTACCTAGTTAACCTAAAAGTTGTCTCGTCTAGCGAAAACAACCACTGTTTTTACACACAACACTCACCAGTTTGGCAATTACATATTTTCCACGAATTATTTTTTTCAATATCCATTTATTCCAATTTAACCTAACCTCGCCTAAATATACTAATTTTATTGGAAGAATGCATTAATGGAAAAAATTATCATTGGACAAAACAGATTGGATGACGTTTTGAATGAGCTGTTGTTATTTTATGCATTTATATAAAAAATATTAAGAAAATGAGGTCTTCTTGTGGGTGGTAGATCCGGCCCTGGCAAAGGCGACAGCGACGTGGATCGTCGAGTCGTCGTCGAGTGGTAATTGATCACGTGATGAATGCGACGTCACCGACACAGAGCGGAAGTTACGCTAAGCGATGGAAGGAGGAAGAGCAGAGTTCGATGGAGGATGCGTTCTACTTCATTCAACGATTCTTTGAACGATCTTTTGAAGAAGAGCTGAAGAGTTGGATTAATTTGAACTGTGCTATTTTGGAACGGCACTAAATTTAATTTTGTTAGATTATTCTAAATTATTCTTTAAGACGCTCGTTTACTTGGTGAGCAACTGAATTTTAAATCTGGCTGCAAGAATTAAAGTGCGGTAGATAGGTAGTAGAATTTCGTCTCCCATATCTTCATATAGGTAATATATTCAACCGAACTTTAAGTTACAATATTTCAGGATTCTTCAATAACGTTATGATTTGCCTGTAAAACTAATAGGGTTGAAAAGTTACTCGAAATATCAGTCATACAACATATACTTCTTACATAAACGATATTAGTTAACAAACATTCAGTTGGCAAACTTCGTAAATACAAAAGCATAAAACGTACACATCCAATTACTCTCAAAATTAACTACGAAATTTAATCTGAAATCGGATCGTCCAAAAGTAAATAATCAATCTAATAACAGGCCCAAGAAAATCTGAAATACTTAGACATTGAAAATCCAGCTAGAGTTTTACAGTTGTCCTGGGTGCCTATTGAGATAATAGCCAAGCTACTGACCCTACGACTTATCAACTCTCACTAACTACCGCTTGTCAAGTTGTTCATTGAAAGGTTTAAATATTTTTGCAAAAAATATTGAAAATGTATTTTCGTATCAGAGATTAGACAAGTAGCTTCAAATTACTTGATATCAAGTCAAGTAGTAACGATAGAAAATCAAGTCAAATCAAGTAGTGAATTTTTATAAAGCTTTAGTTTCAAATTAAGTCAAGTAATTCACAAAAACGTCAAGCTACTTCACTTGATGAATGATGAATCTCTAATTAGAATAGATACCCTGGTCCTAAAATTCAGAAAAATTAAAGAAATATATGTTTCATATAGTTTCTAAAATGAGGAAATTAATATTATTAGGTAGTTATGAGATAATGAACTTTTGACGTACGTACGTCTTTAATGTAGTAATAGTAAACTTTATTGTCATATGAACTAAAATATTGTTACTGCTATGGAACGAAATCGGAGATGTCTCGAACGAATCGGAGTGGAATGAAATCTAAAATGGATGATGATTCGCCTAACAGGGTATTATACTCTCGGATCAATATTGGAAAATGTAGGACACTTTCAGGATACATTCACACACCAACTTCTCTTCGCTTCTCCTTTTTACTACTTCACCTTTCGGATCGAAGGGAACGCAAACGCAACGGGTTAAGTGTGTTGATGTCTTCAATAGTGGCTCAGTGAAGGGTTTACTGAGAGTTTACTCATAAGCATAACATGGATACATCACAACAAGACTAAAAGCAATCTCTCTACAAACATCTAATTTATTATTCTTGTTACGCAGTTCAGGACTGAAGAAGGGATTAATTTTACACGATTCTCCTTTACGTCGACAAACACGTGGATATGGAGGTTTGGCGGAAATATTTTATTAAATTTATTTACAATTCATATTTTCCAGAATTTATTAAGAGAGGAGGTACCTATTTTTTTTCCTTTGACTGTACCTACCTAATATCTAAACCTACCATCAAACAAATAATATGGACTGGAAATTATAAACATTATATTATGCTATACGATATAATAATAATAAAAATTATTGAAAGCAACTTAATTTAAATTAATTTTCAACATCAGACATTATTAGACGTTGTGCAAAGAATTATCTATGATATTTTATATAGTTGTCGGGGTTAGCTATCATGTTTTTTTTTTTAAATTAAGGGGAAACCCCTATGGCTTTAGGTACTTTGCCTATCAGCCAGTAACAATGTGAAATAGATTATACATATTATATATAAATCAATATTTGGACAATCACAACGTCCATGCTCTTCAGTGGGATTTGAACCCACAACCTCGCTGCCCGCTCGGACCACAGTGAGTCTAGTCACGTTAGTCCGCGCGGCCATCGTGGCCGGCAGCTATCATGTTGATTGTAATAATAATTAATGATATAGGAATGCAAGTGTACTAATGAAGTTATGGTCGTGTTTGTTTTTTCGATTACTTTAGTACACTTGGGCAAAGTCTGGGATTACGTACTAGGTGGGAGTCGGTTATCGGCAGTCTTGAAGATGCTCTGATACGAGTAGCACGTGCCCGGGAATTGCCATCTTTCCTTATCGTCACAGTTTGTATATCACGTTTAACTGGTTCATGACATGAGTGCTGAATGTGTGATTTATTTGGTGATTCGATTATTTAACTATTCCAAAAATTGCGGCATTTAGTAGTTTTGTTGATCACGAAACTGATCGTCTATTGTCCTCTCCGCTCGTTCTCCGACATAGTAAATTTTAATAATATATTTAGAGAAACTATCTACTAATGGTACTAAAAGTGTTCACTGCACTTTAAATAAGTGACTCTTATTTTTGCGAATTTTTCTAAAATTCTTTCTGTTCCATGCTCAGTACCTAGTCAGTACGATATGTAATAGGTAACGTACTCGTTAATATTTTTCCTGAAGTACAGATACAGCCTGTATGTGATTTCGATCGTGTCCCATTTTTCTACTAAATATAAATATACCTACATTCTTATTAATTATTAATACTAATGTTTCGTTTAAATTGGAATAATGTCCTCCTCTCATTTTTACTGTGGTACTACTTCAAACACTAAAATAATTATTATTCGTGTCATTTTCTTTATCCTTACATTAAATCGAAATTAATATTTAACATTAAAGATACCGTTCCTAAGTACATAGTTTACAATTTGTGCACCTAATTTATTAATAATGAAACATGGAAATATGGATATAAGTATAAAAAATTACTTGTATTGATTATAAATATGTCGGCTCATTCGACTAATTGGCTACCTAAGTATAAATGTGTATGACAATAATATTGTAAAACAATAATTTTTCTAATTAAAATCTTTGATAAACCAATAGTTAATTTCTTCATTGTTCAGTAGGTATGCTAATTTATTTAAAAAAATATATAGTGCAGGCTATGTATAAGCATAAAGTAATGTGTCAACTTAAATGAAATACATTTGTTAAAATTATCTAGCCCCTGAGGTTTTTTCTAACACTATTTTGTAACATTCATGTAAGTAAAATTTGTTTCTTATGTTTATTTTGCATGTAAATATATTTTTTGATTATTCACATGTATTGTAACCTAACCTAACTTTATTCATACCAGTGTTGTTATTAGTCATTTATTATTGTAAATTATAAAATTTATCAGTTGCACAATTTTTATACGATTTTGCATCACAGAAGCTTTGATATGTAATTATGTCTAGTCTATGTATGAAAAATTGTTTGTATGTTAAATATCGTTTCTTGTATTGTAGTTGTCCCGATGAAGGCTAAATAAGTAGCCGAAACGTCGACCGTGTGAATAAATAACAAAATACAACTTGTACGACTGGTGTAGGTACCCATTATTTCGACCTTACAATATCAAAATTTCAACAGTCAAGTTTTCTATCATGTTAATATTATGTTATGAACATTTGAAAGACTACAGATTTATTCAGGATCCGGGATAAAATGAGAAAAACGCACACTTCAGTCTAGTAAAGAGAACAACTTTGGAGTCACAAACATTTTTGACTTTGTACCTACTTAGTATTAATTTACTTCAGTAGTACCTACTACTTTTAGCTATTATTAATAGTAATAACAATGAAACTGCAAGCGTACAACGCACAAGCTCGCAACGCTGCCGGCTTGCCTACTGCAATCGTAACTTGTAATGTATATTTTTAAATTATCTATAAATTATCTAATAAATATCTAGATAATAATTATTTATCTATTATCTAGATAATTTCTTCACTGATTACTTATCTATTATCTTATCTGGTTAAAACAAAGTTTAGTTATATTTATCTAGATGCAAAATACGGTTATCTATATTACAACTCTGCTTATAGACCCATGCAACAAATTTGTATTTCATAAATATACTATGTTGTTAACCAGTATTTTTTTAATAGATATTCGTATTAAATCTTTAATTGTATATGCTAAACACAAATAATATGGTATGGAAATGATTGGAGTTCTTTGTTCATTGACTCGATTTGAATAGACGATCCTTGGTCAATGATAGATACGGATAGATGTCTTCAAGACAAGTTGATGGTTGCGTGTTTACTAGTAATTTAGTTTCATCAGTTTTCTTCAATGATTAATAGAAATCTGTTTATTTACTCGCAAATCTGCAACTCGTAGGCGTAGACACAATCGATTATTTTATCTTTGAAAACAATAGCATGCCGTAGAATTATATAACTATTACAAAGTTCGTGTTTTGTAAATCATTTATTCATCTGTTTTGAATATGTTTTATTTACGGTTTATTTTTAATTTTATTTTTATTTTTTTAAATTTAATTAAAATAGTGTGAATAATATATTGTAGGTACCTACTGTTATTTTTGATCAAAAGTTTTGAAATTGTTCTGTCAGATAACACAAACATATTTTGAATGGAAAATACTTTGTTGGGAAGTATAGGTAGTTTAATTACACATTTCTATGCAACATAATTTATGTGAATTGTACATAGGTAAAAACTTTCAAAGATCAATATAATTACGCTACTAATAATAACATTATATCTAATTAAAGGGGGTTGAATAATTGAGTAACGTGTATTGTTTTAATATGTAGTTATGAAACATTTAATGAATACAAATCCCCAGTTGCAATTATAATAGAAAATTATGTAAAATATTTTAGCATTGTTATAATTATTATAATGACGTGTTTCACTGCTTGAGCAAATATTATAATTATGTTCCTCATTGATATAGTAATCAAAACATGCTATAAGTATATTAATATTACAATTAATAAAGCAGTATTTATATTCATGTTTTCCTTTACAGAATAAAATGTTTTTTATTTTGTTGCATCTTATAGTTTACTGTATAAATTTGCTGACTTGCTTTAAAATTTTAATAGGTTTATTCAGAACTTATTAAGTGTTTTTAAAGTTGTTATGTAGCAATGGAAAAATGTGCTTTGGGTAAAATGTATAAGTTATGTTCTCATTAATGTTAATGCAATATTACTTTTTATTTTCAGACAAATATACTTACCTACTTTTTTGTAAAAATGGTAATAAATTTTAAATTTTATAAGAATAACAAAATGTCGTTTCTATAATGGCAATGCCTATATGTCACACCCAGTATAGCATGAAGCACAGTGCGTGATTACACAAAAAATTATTATTTTTTTCATATGGGAAAATCAAAATGCCATACAGTTTTTCATCGCGCACTATGCTTATGACGTTATGACATACCGATGTGGTATAGAGGCATAGTAATTAGTAAATAAAATATATTGTACAAATATATAATATAGAGTAGATACAATAGAACAAAACTTCGCATAGGTATACAGTTTGTATTATAAACTAATATTAGGCTATTCTATAATTGAATTTATATTTCATAAATAATTTATACTGCAAAATTCAGTGTTTGTAATTGATTTCGTGATTTTGTTTTGTTATTAAAGTATTGCGCACAAATTTAAATTACAAAAAGCTTTTACCAAACATGAAATTATTTCATAGAAGATTAGAACAATCGATAGTATCTAAATAAGTAGTTAAAGTAAAATTTACATACTCTGTTCACACGTATAATTTCAAGTTTCATATTTCTTATCCACCAATGAAAATGTTTTTATTACTCGTCGCGTGAAGATCAGAACGAGATTAAGGGATAGTTAAGAGGCTTAATGCCCCAACATCGCGATAAGACGCACGTCTATGGTACGCGGCATGGCTGCACGAAGCTCCCTCACAGCCCCACCCACTTCTGGATAATAACTAGTGCTCCATTACCCATAAGACGGACGCTAATGAACGAAAGACGAAGCCTTGGATGGAGGATCATTATAATGGGGATATATTGTTTGGTTGTGATCGTCAGCAGCATTGAATTCTAGTCTCCGCAACTAACGATTTTAGGGAGAAAGATTTTCATCAAGATTATGAGAGATTCGAAAAATCAATGTTGGTAATCGTTTAAACGACGTTGGAAGTTTATTTGAAGATTTTCCATTTGTTATTTTCATAGTCTGTATAGAATGAGAGGACAAAATAATTATAATATAGGCAAACGTGACTTACGAAAAAATGAATTCTATGTAAATATTAGAATATAGTATTATATAATTAATATAATATTAGTCTTTAGAATTATTAAGTTACAATCAATTTTTATAAATTGCATACAGCATATAAAACTACGCACCAAAACTGCAGATAGAAAATTATTTGCTCTGGTTATCTGAGAATCAAAGTTACAGTGTGCAACCTTTTGTATTTAGAAAACCTCGTGTTATTTATAAAGATATTACAAAGTTAAAGTTACAGAGAGGAGCACGAATTAATTATTTTATTTAGAAGACAAAATACTTTATTTGTTGTAATGAAAATAGTTCTTAAAGAACTTCTATGTTTCAAGTAAAATTAAATTTTGTTGTACAGGATTTGCTGTTACAGAGTTTAAAAGCAAACAGTCTTTGTTGAAAATATTAGGTGTTCTTTTGTGTCTACATTAAAAGCTTAAAACTTATATACTTGTGGAAGGGTGTACTCTGTATGTTTAACAACAATATGAAAATTAAAGAAAAGTTATATTCTCTGGGATTTGAACACAATGTAGTAGAGAATTCAAGTTATTTACAATTTGAATGTTTCAATTGTTAGGCTTGTTTAACAGTAACATTTTAAAGTCCGTGTTTGTTTTGTCAATAATTCAAAGTTAAACTAAATGTTAAATGACAATAATAAGTTCTCAGACAACTACTATGGAAAATAGCCATAACTGTTTTATAAACTATTATGGAAACAAACAAGTAACACAAACTAGCATGGTAGCAAGTCATTCTCTAACGCACACTTATAACGTAATACTTATTGAGCGCTATAAGTAAAAACCAAATAATATAATAAATGTGACTAACAAATTGTATTGAAGCAAATTTTAATTTTTTAATTTAATAATTATTTATTTGCTAATGTTTGTGTATTTTTAGTATTTTTGACACTACAGTTCACAATTGCACAGTTGATATCGAGACATAACCTGACTTTTAAACGTCAGTGTTTCAACATCAGCTGTTAAAGTATCTTTGTCAGATACTAGACAACTGAACTGGTGTTGTTTGCAATTATATGTTTACAAAAATAGAATTATTTAAAAATCTTTTGTCAGTAAGATTTTATATAATAAAATATGTAAACCAGTGGAACAGTTTTATTAAAAAAATAAATTTGCAACTTCCCACGTTCAATATGTATCTACATGAATGTAGAACGTTGCCGCGATCGCACTTCACACTCATTACTCACTGAAAGCTGTTGTATGTTTATGTCGTTAAAATAATATCCGTCCACTTGTCAGTTTTTGTATAATTTTTTATTGTAATTAAATTTTAATAAATTATCGATTCCTAAAACAAGTGAACACGGGTCATCGCTTCCTGCACAATGCGAGTGGCATTTCATTTCAGTGTTGTGTCAAATTATCATGCGCCGTCGGTCTAACCCCTACCCCCTCTTTTCCGCCGTCGTCCGTAACCCTTGTCATTTCGACGCTATGAATATTCATGTTTTATATGATGAAACTTTGACTGTGCCGGACAAAAATGTCACTTTATTTTTTGACAGTTGCTAATTTGTATTGTTATGGACGCTGTAACAATTTGATGCGTTGAAACGGCAAATATTTCATTTTGTTCTACTATTAATATGAGTTTTATCTGCATTTGAAATTGTATTTGCTCTTGTTCAGAGAGTCATTTATTCATATTTCATATAATTTTATAAATGCGCTGGCTGTTTTAATATTCACTGTTCTACAGCGATGAAATATTTCAATTTATCTAATTCAATTTTTTCTTTGTTTCAGGTGAGTGAATTATCACATTATCAGTTTACTCGTGACGAAAGAAATAGTCAGTTAGTTTGATAAACTAAATCAATCCATCAATATTGTCAATGAAATCTACAAGAAGAAGATTCTGGAATCCGGAAAGGTAAAAGTTTTGAAATCAATTAATTGTTTCGACACAGAAGACAAGTGTAATTGGTTCTAAAATTAGATCAAATTAATGGGCTTTATTTAGACATTTTCCGTTTCGTCGTTGTTATAGCAACGTGATAAATAGAAATTAAGGCTTTTTGGAAGCAAAAGCAAATCTTGTTAAAGGTACCTAATTAATAGTATATTAGTATTACACAAGTTCAGAAAAGTGATATTTTCCTGAATGAGTATGGCTGTTTGAGTACCAAGAGTAGCGAGTACTTAAAGCCATACGAGTGTTGTAAAACCACTTTTCTAAACGTATATGTTACCGTTTAAACTCGAAGCCAGTTAAAACTAGTTTTAACTTATAGTAAAAACTCGAAAAAATTAAGTTTATTTGTACAAATTAACCCAACCTAATCTTACCTAACTTCGCGTATTGAGTATTCAAAACTGGCGATTGGTTAGGTTAGTTTTCCAGTTTCTACTAGTTAAAACTAGTTTTAACTGACTTGTTCCTTGTTCTTTCGTGTTCTTGTTATGTCGGTCCCATACTGGCCAAGTGTTGACAAGTATTAACAAGTATCTGGGACTGAAATTATTGGTACTTGGTTGCTGATTGCTGGTGCTGCCGGGTCTCATCGGTTGTCGGTAAATCTGCTACAAGTCAAAGGATAATTATACTGGTCAATGCGCTCACTCCCTGTCAAGATTTTCAAGTTTCCGGCGCCTTTTCAAGACTAATATTCCAGTTACATATCGTTTTATCTTTGCATTTGATAGTATGAAGCTGGATGCACACATTTTTTATTAAATTTATCATAAAAATGTACAATATTCAATGCTTCTAAAATAAAATTTCGCCTGCGGTACATTTTCTTCTTACATTTCTTATAACTATTTAATTCTTGTTTTCTCTTTTCGAAAATATATAGGTATTGTTAAATTTTGTACTGATTTGCATTGCCTACTCCGGAAGAAAAAAATTCCCGCTGTAATAATCAAAGTGGTAGCCCAAATTTAATAAATATTATATTTTAATTCTACTTCTGTGCAGCTTCACAACTCTTGAAAAAATACAATTCAATTACAAAGAATTTGACCCTGAAGAAAAAAAATTACCTGCGGCGTATTTTCATTTCCATGCGCAACTTTTACACAACAAAAAAATTACCTACCCTACGCCACGCCGTAAGTTCAACCTGTATACTTGACTGCGTTGGGCTGTATCTGTATATTGTATACTCATACGCAACTGTGGAAAAAATGTGAATTGCCCACTTTAAAATTCGGGTTGCCCATTCTAAATTTAGGATCTGGTTATACGAGTCAGTACCAAGTAATTTTGTTCCATCAAGAACAAACATATCGACTACTAACCTTTGTTATTTTTATTTTTTTAAATTTTTATTACCATTCTTGATTAAGATTTGTTATAGTTCATATTAAATAAATTTTGAATTTATTATGGCACCTTTTCACTGACAAATACCTGCCTGTAGATTTTCCTAGTTACGCCACTGTTGTCCAGTTTTATTTACTGAAGCTCCCAGACCACTGGCGAAACTTTGGTTTTCTTTTTGTTGCTTTACCATATTGTGTGGCAAGTATTCACTTGCATTCGCCAGTAAGCACAACACAAATATACGCAAATAGTCTGGGAGGTCAGAATAGACATGTGTACAAGTCATTAAAATATAGTGAATACCTACTTGCCAAATACACCAGACAAGTAGTTTAGGACCGGCTTTATACTCGTAGTTCTTAAATTGTATTGTAAATCCAGCATACCTAATGAGTAATATATAAAAGGCATTAACAGTAATGCAACTGCAAGTTCCGTTCATATTGCATAAATACGATGTACGTACTACTACTTAGGTATTTTATTTATTCCGGTAGCAGGAAAGCAGGCTACACAATATCAGCGGGTGATCATTCGAGAATTCAAAGGCAGAGTGTAAAGGGAATAAATTCATTATTGCCGGTACACCACGTATGTTATACTCGTCGGTGTGAATACAAGGCATAGTATACATGTCAGCACGAGGGACAAAGAGGCAGTTGCATGTGTGAGTGAGAGGATGATATGTGTACATGAATATTGCAGCTTCAGCCGTCGGCAGCGCGCTCGCAATTACGTGGTCCTCACCGTGCAATTTCATCCGAAATGAGAAATTTTAATCTCGCAAGAATGTCCGTCCGACGCTGACCCCGGACGCCGTGTGGTCCTTGTCGCGTAATAAAATGAGCGGCGTCGGCGTTTGACTTCTACATGTGTTTAACGCGATGTTTTGTTAAATTGGTCTTTACAGCGTCCAGCGTACCAACGCATTTTCAAATGAAATTGTTAGTTTTACACCAGACGAAGCTTTCTTGGTTTTGTTAAATTAGAAGTCAACTATGCAAAATATTTTTTAATAAAATTAATTTTTCGCTGACTAACATGGGATAGGTACATTCTTTTTCCGGCAATCATGATGTTCACTTTCAAGTCTAAATTGGGACAAAAAAATACATTGATTAATTATTATTAAAAACGTAGCCATGTCATGAAAGAGGATACCGCAAAAATAGTGGAACACGTACATAAAGTGGATTCTACCATTCGGTTCGGTTTACCCTTGAATTTGATTAGAGCATTTCGCTGCAAAAGTAACAATCCTAAATATTTTTGCCCAAAAACCGTAAGAACAATGTTACACAAACATTACATTGTTACTTATCTTGCTAGGTACCTAATTTGTTACCTATCTTGTAATGTTGTAATACTCAATATAAGTAAACTTAACTATAGGTAGCCTGAATAAAATCAAACCAAACAGATATAAGACATTACTGGAAACCTTTTTTGTATCACTGTCATTTTTCATATTCTTTTCACCTGCCAGTGTAAACAATTAGGTATTAAATTTAAGATTCAACAAGGACGTCTTCAAACGACTAATTCCACTGACATAACACCAACTCTATCTCTCTTGTGTAATGCATCAAATTATTATTTTTGTATTTTTATCAGAAACCTGGTGTCAAATTTATGTATGTACTAACTACCGCCTAATATGTATATTTAATATTTTGTTCTACAGCGTAATTGCTTTATGTACATTATTTTTATTTTAGTAAGTAACGCCCATAATAAGTACCTATATGAATTGTCATCAGGTATTTGAAACTGCAAATCCAACATTTTTTATTTTAATTTTTATACGAATAATTCAAAGGCAACATGAATATTTCCAATACACCAAAATACCTCATAGTAAAATTATCCCGCAGTCCACAGATCGAATGAATTTTTTTCACCATGTCGCCTATAGGGCTTAAATTCGCAAAAATCGAGGAAATTTCATTTGTAGCTCGACATGGGTTGTGTGTATGTGCGTACATATGTAACCGCCTCTAGGGATTCGATTGGGCGTAGAAATTAATATCAGCCATGCATTGTTTTTACCTGTTTTTGAATGTTCACCTTTTTATTTGCCGCTGTGGCAAGTAGAATCATTTGAATATGAACGTCGGAGAAACAGCTCATGGGTTTTATTAGTTTCGCATATTAGTTTTTTTGTTTTGTTTTCGTTTCCAGAATAATTGCTTTTGCCACGAAATCTATTTGATATGATACATTTTCGCTTTTTATTTGTGGAATGTTAAATTACTTTACATTACATTACTTTTCTGTAATATATTTTTTGTTACATGTCTTTACAATTAGGTAACAATAGCGGCAGCAAAAAACGCAAATATTTGATAAAAGAATTAATTAATTAAAATTGAAAACAAGATGTGTGGTTTGGGGTTTACTAATTACTTTTTTGCGGCAATATATTAATTTATCAAATGTATTTGACAGTAAAATTTAGTAATGATTTCCATTTGTAATTAATTATTATCATTTTGTATATAGTCGTCCAGATTGCACACATGTATCACTTTTAATGTCGATTAGTATGACTTTAAATTCACGTTGTTAATATTACTTTATTGAATAAATAATTTGCGGTCTGCAATATTAACTGGTAAATATCATTTTAATATGGTCTAATTTATCATGTGGTATACCCTATACTGTCCCTTCTAATGCTGCAATATCATTTGGAATATCAACGAACATAAATATTCACCGAGCTAATAATGCGATACGCGAGTAATTTGCGAATTTAATGCCTGTTTTGTTCGTACCTAGTTTCATTATTATTCACTATAATTATTTTATGCCAAGTAAATCCTTTTTACATGCGAGAACATAATTTCATATGATCATATGCTAATTTAAATGCGGTATTTTAATTCTGAAAATGTTAACCAAAAATATATATTATGTACATTGGTTTTACCTTTACGTAACATGCTGTTTTATATTAAAATCTAGGTACTTAATTACAATTGAAAATTTAGGAGAAGCAGTGAATTCTCCAAAAATTTTCATTTTATTGAGGTCGTGGAATCAATCTTCTACTTAAAAAAAAATTCACAATCGTTCATTTTTTTGCGTTTACTTGCTCTGTTTCCAAGGCAGTAAGCCGTATGTTTTGTTTACAAATTAAATGGCGGTAAATAATTTAGATGGCGGTAAGAACTAAACAACAACAGAAACCAAAGGCAGTTGCATGAAAACCAAAATGGTATATTGATATAGTAATTAATATCGTGTGAGTGAGAGTATTGATGCACGAACCACGAAGCTTCGGAAATCTCACGTACATTCGGTAGACACTTTGCTGAGAGTTGTATACACTACTTTTCCCAGGACCATAAATATTAAACATTTTATTCATGAATGTATTTTGATGTCATCCCTGTCATAATTTTAATTTTACGAAAAATCAAATATACCTACCACGATCATGGAATACACGATACGAACTTTTCAATAACAAGAATATAAATTCTACTTAAATTTATAATTATACCGGATACAGCAAAAGTACTACCTACTTTAATTTATGTGGATATGTCACTTTTAATGTCGTGTTTGTCCTCTTACTGAAATAATGCAATTTATCACGAAATACTTAATGACAGGAAAAAATTATCAAATTTCAGATAGACAACACACGCCTACTAAAAGGTGAAACCAAAATTGAAATTGTGGCTATAAGCCCTGTTCGATAACATATCGAACGGGTTGAACAGATGTGTGATATTATTTATTTTCGTAGCTAAGTAGAAACTGTTAGTTTCGTATTTGGTCATGTGAAAAAAATTATAAGCATCACGGACGTTAAGTGCATTTTGTTTTTTGTACCTGTTTTTGATTATATTGGAAACGTCGACTATGTCTCGGTCTCCAAACATTATCCTCAACCGATAAAAAGCACTTGCCGCCCTTAATACTTAATATACTAATTCGTATACCTTTGTATCAGTATTTATTTTACTCTAAGAATTAAATTACTGTTGGAGTTTAAAACTCAAAACCCGGAGTTTTCTTATTATCTTAATACCGGTGAAAATATAAATAATAGCATTAATTTAGCGGAGATTATTTCCAGAGAGGTAGCATTAAACTTTCAATTATTTCAGGTGACAATTTGTGGTATCGAAAGAAGTTTCTTATAGAAGTTTATCAATAAATTTTCTTCAGTTTGTTTCAATAATTGTTTTACTTCGTTTTATGTGTACAAATTAATTCGGAACGCAGAGAAATGAAAGAATTTCCCGAGTTTGAAGGCGTCCGCCTTGGTTGCCAACCTTGCGGTTTCTAATATCACTTAAAACCTCGGTTACAACAAAAGTCAACAATTTCCGCAACATTGCCAGCGACTTAATGAAAATTCATAGCATCAGCCTTAATTAAGGGAGAAAGTTAGTTATTCTGCAATTTATTTTAATTCATGTTTAATGTTTCGCGGTCCGTACATCTTACCTGCGCACACTGTCTCATTGTGCGCATGTGTGCTTCGACTCAGTGGTAGATGTATACACATTTCATCTAGAGGGGAGCTAAATTTATGACAAATGAAGGTTTATTTAAGGGCGCTCTTAAAAATGAAAAAACCGTAACACGAAGTCTGTAATGGTAATGTTTTTAACCCGATAATAGTCAAAATCTGATTACATGTCATAATTTGATGTAAAAATAATGTTTTTTTTCTGTAACTACTAGTGTCACGTCAGCGACCCTTTAAAACTTTTACATGGCTCATTCCGGGTAAACGATGTAACCTACAATGAAAATTATATATAGGTATATTATATTATATTATCGTTCATTTCTATTGCAAATTATGTTTATTTTCAGGTACCTATTCTTATTTAGCATAAGGCAATCTAGTAACTCTAATGATTCTATTGATATATTATTTATGCCTATTGCTTGTTCCTATTTGCAGAAAATGACTATCTGAAAACGGTTTCGAGCGCGATCTTGTAGAAACGTAAATGCACTGCTTAGCCATTTTTTCGTTTGCGGTCAAGTACAGTTAAAATGTTACAGTACTTAAATAAATAAATAAAAGCAGTGACATAAAGACTGATGTATTAGACATATTATTTTCGACAGTGCAACTTTAAATTTAAATATTTAAATTTTTTGTTGAAAAAGTGAAATTGTAAACATCATAATATTTACGTACGGTAACGGAGTATAGGGGTGCTGTTTTTATGATATAATCAAAATCTGTAAATTCGGTCTGATTTGTCGTTTGTGTTGGTGTAGTACGCAGTGTGGTGCGCTTTGACGAAATTTAGTTTGAAGTGTGAAACAATGTTTAGTCGTTGAGCTACTCATATTGTAAAAGAACATGTCTGAGAATCGTTATCATTCCATTACAAAAATTAGTATTTCAGCATTTTTGTTACCTATATCTTGTGAGTGCCGAAATTATGATTTGTTTTGGCGATATTTTTGTTTCAGTACTACCAAAAAATGTGTGTTTAAAATGTTTATAAGCTTGATCGACCATATCCCGCCTATGTCATTTGCTATTTGGTAGGTGTATGTATGTATCGGTATTGGTGTATATTAATAACCAGAATAAACCTTAATCCATCTGGCGATAAAATTTTATACAAGAAGAATAAATATTCCTTAACCACAATCGAAGTATTTTTGGCTGTAATACATTGCTCAGTATTATGTTATTTGTGATGATGCTAAATAACATTGGCACTCTTCATTACTGTTGAGAATACCGAATTGATTAGCCATTTATTACATAACACAAGCGCCGTCAGCGGTCATTTCGGTGCCAAGAGAAGAGGTTGGCATCATCCCCTAAACCTACCACTGGTTCGTCCTTGTGCAGGATCCTGCGCGCGCATCGCATGTGCTCATGATAGAAGCGTTGACGGATGCGCTGCAGGAAGGACGAAATTATAAGACGGAAGAGACAAACTACTGTGTAATTTGCTGGTACTGCTCGGCAACTGGGAACGTCTTGATGTAAGTCGTTTTGTATGAAACGCTCTGTCAATTTCTAGAGTTCCTTATCAAATTTTGCGCACGTCAGTTTCAAGTTTAATATTATTTTTGTCAAGCATTCGCTCCCCACAAAATTCTACGCTTATTAGTTTTCAATTTGAAGACTAAACGTTTTTTAAATACATTTCCCTTTGGGAGGGAAGAAAATATTAGCGAGTGTGGTAACATGATTTTTTTTTCTTTTATTAAAATAGGAAATATTTAAATCACAAGGGAAGCCTTATTTAAACTTAATTAAAATTTCGTTAAATCTAAATTAAATAAAAGTCATCAAATTTTGAACAGAAAACATAACTACCAAACAGTAGATTAACGAAATGCATCTGCGGTGTTATAAACTGTATTTTACTATAATGTGTTCGAAATAACTAACTAGGTACTTGTTTTTTAGTAGTTCTCGTTACAAAGTATATTTATTTCCAGAATACATGTCAATTTAATCATAAATTTATATCTTTATTGTAGGAAATACTCGTAAATTGTTGTATGTATATGCAGGACCCTTATTTTGAATGATAACTAACTACACTAGTTTCTAGAAAGTAAATGTTGATGTATGCCATTACTGACACAGTTCTAGTTTTGATTATGTTATGTAGAGGAGTCCCAACTATGTGATTAGGTAATAAAACAAACAGGGATTGTTGTATGGATAAAGTTGGTAAAACGTATAAGCATAAGCACACAGACATTTGCAGTGAAGTGAACTCGGAGTAATTTATAAGTTAATTCAAAACTACCCTAGGCTAGCCACGCACTAACTTGCTGTTAACACAATTATTACTAACACTAATTAACACAAAACTTTGCTTTAACTCTAAGGATCATTCTTTTGTTTGCGTACTACATAGGTATGTTTTTATGTTCAGTAATTAACATGTATTTCATTTAAAACTTTGTATACTTTATACTTTTCATGCGTATAATTTTATTATAAAACATGAATACACGTTTTAAATAATCAAACATGTGGGTAGTATTTTCATTTATGCTTGCTGTGCATGCTGGTTAAATGTGAATATAAAGGTTAAAATTTATATTGTGCACAGTAAAACAGAAATAAAATTATATACAGGTACTGTTTAAATTGTTCAATATTCATTTTTCCACTATCATTTTGAAAATAGAATACCTAGTACATGTTTTTCTAGAGCTGCTTCAATACAAGACGATTCGTACTTTTGTTAGATTTTAATATAGTACCTACTTACTTAACCCTTAACTGGTACAGAGTGGAGTCATGGTTGACCCCAATCATAGAAAAATGAACATACAAGGCATAATATTGGAAATAATGTGGTGTATTTTTCAGTAGCTTCACCAAATATATTAATTGATGTTTAGATGCCTTGTTTAGCTAATATAAACAATTTGAGTTGCTACCGATTTAAAAATTTTGTTGAAAATTTTCTTATAACACAATCATACCTATATATGAAATTATTTTAATGAACTAATGAATGGTAAACGAAAAAAAAAGAATTTGTTATCTTTTCAAGTTATTATTTAACATGTTTATTTAGGCAATTTAGAAACTATCGCAAAACGGTGTTTTTCTCTGATTTATATGTTTTGTTGAAATAAATATTATAAGCAAATCAATTTTTTACAATATTTTACTTTAGTCTTATTAAAATGTAATTGAAAATGTAAGAAATGACAAAAATTGTAAAATTTTAAATTATTGCAAGAATGAGAGCACATTTAAGTTGGGGTCTTGGTGACCCCAGAGTCCACTATACTAGTTACGTTTGTCAAAAGTACCGTATCAATTAAGCGTTAAGATTGAAACGACTTAACGAGTAGTTAGTTTGTCTCGTCGGGACAAAATAAATAAAGGTCGAGATTCGAGACGAAGACGAGAAACACCAAGTTTATCCAAATGTCAGTTGCAACTTGCAAGTAAAATGTTTAGTTTGCCTTTAAGCGGTTGTAATGTTGTTAACAAGCTTTGTGAGTGTGACTTAGATATACTAGGACTAGACAATAAGAAAGAGTAGAAATATTATAAAGAAAATTAACTATTTTCATTATCTTTATTGTAGTTTGTTACTTTACGTGATATGTGGAGAGCAATATACTGCTTTCTGTTTGTAACACACCACACACCACTCGGTTTATACACAATATTATGAAAAAAGTATTCCATTTCAATGTAAAATTCAGTTAACGATTGTTTGATTTTTGTTCTAAAATACTATTCATGTACAAAATGTGGAAAGAACAAGAAGTATGTCGGTACTTAAAACAATTTAGCTTGGTTGAAGTTTACGATCTAAAATTAAAATCTCCTTATGTTACTCGTTCTTTCTCCACAACTTTCTGAATTTCTTCTTCATCATTTTGTCTCTGGCTTCTAATTTCATTGTTCGTAAAATATAATTTAAAGTTGGAAAATGTTTAACATACTCTGCATTTTGAGCAGCAGGTAGACCCACCCTGTACTAATTTCTTCAATAATAAATACTGAAGGAAGATGAACTTTATTTTAGCATGATAATATGAACGAAATTACTCAAAGGAAATGCTGGCAGACAAACGGAACCCGGCGTAATAGTGTTGCGTTTACTTTTAACGGTTGCATGACAACCGCATTTAATAATCTTATTTGCAAAATGTAATTTTCTGCCGCTCTATTTCAATATCTGCTTTTGTACTTCCTATTTCATCTTTCGCTTTTCATTTGAATTATGAATGATATTCGAGGGTTCAACGAAACATAAACGAAAGAACTTTAGTCATTTATAAAAATTAACTTATTTTTTCAATCAATATGAAACTGTCATATGCACAACATCAAGTTCTTAATGTAATTTGTTCTGTAGAAAAACTTAAAGTGAGCAAACAACTTTTATGGTTGTTGGCGAAAGAATTGAGATATTTCTAATAATATTTCGCGAAGTTCTCTGGAGTAATTCCAAAGACACTTTTGGTAAAAACGAAGTATTTGAGCACGCGAAGATATGAAGTATTAGTTCTCTTCTTACTGCATTTTTTACTCTTTTTGCCTTGAACAAACCTAGTATTTCGACCTTATTATTTACTTAGCAAATAACACTCATTCGTCATAAAGTTAAACAAGAGAAAATAATCATAAGAATAAAGCGCATTTCTTTACATTCATAAATAATTCATATATGAGTTTTATAATACAAACCTTATTAAAATCATATTACATCTGACACACTTTTTATTCAAGGAAAATATAAATAATTTTTATTCATCCGTTGTTATTATTATTTAAATTTACAGGTAAGACAACTTAATTACGTTTTATATAAAGGATTGTTCTTTATCGTATTAAAGTAATGTATTAATAACAAAGTTTCTTTGTGCCATTTGAAAAGTGCGGCCAGGGGAACAAATCTTGGAATATCACGTGTTTTGTTTGATATTTGTGGCTAAATTTAGCACGTTGCAAGAATTATATCTTGTTTCTTTTCAGACAATTGCAGGCTGGCGACGTAAAATCAATAAATTTAAATATAGAACTTAGCAGGCAGACGGAACAATTAACCATGTAGCACTTACGTTGTTGATTTTTCCAGAGACTTACTCGTAAAATTGTGCACTCCATTTTCACTTGGAATTGCTCTCTTAGTACATTTCCTCTGTGTTTTATGGATATAAACATGTTTAATTTCAAATTAGTTTGGAAATTTATGATTCCTTAAAATTAACTTTGCAATAAGTGTGGAAAATTAAGTTTTATTGAATTGTACACATAATTATTACGTTTTCTTACTTACAATAATAATAATATGAAATAACTAATAAAGAAATCATTTCGCTGAAGCGGTTTTTAGTTGGGTAATAAGCTGGCGCCATTTATTTATACAATAAATAAAATTTTAAATCATAAATATCTATATTTACAAAATATACAGATATATGAGATATATTATCATTATCATCCTACAATAGAGTTGCCAACTTTGAATTTTCTCAAAAGTGTAGATACATCGATGGATCCAAAAATTGGAAAAGAAATTGCGCCGCATTTAACAAATTGTAAAAAAATTAAATTAACGTGATAATAAAACGCACACTTCGGCTTAGATTATTCTATCACTTGGTGCAATGATTACTTGGATTACGTATTACAAAACAAGTTATATAAAGCTTTCGCTCACAATCTCCGATCATGTCCGAACTATATCCGACGGAGATTAATGTTGGCCAACAGTCGGAAGTCTTGGATTCTACTGTTGGAATAGATCAAATATCTATATTTCAGAAAAGCGTACATTACAACAATTTCTTCACAGGCATGCGCGTATAGCGTACACATTAGTATTTTATTACGAAAAGGCGTGTGTACGCTTCAAAAGCGTACAGTTGGCAACCCTAGTCTGCAATAGTATAATCTCTGGTAATAACAGAAAAGAAGTTTATTTTTATCTTTGAGTACTTGAGTATATATGAATATTAAAACACAAAGTAAAAACACAGATATAGATATTAGCACATAATAAAATATAGAATTTTTGAAGTTTATACAAAGTACAGAAATTTCACTTTGTTATTGTTAGGTACTTCATCTTTCTACTTTCAAGTTTGTATTTTTTTTTATTGTAAGATCGTAATAATTGCCGAATTTGACTATAAACTAAAGTTTATTCTCACAACTTGCAGTATTTTTGTGGATCGATATAATGGTTGTAGTGCTGCTGCAATTCTACAATTAAAACCTTACTAGTAATTCATCAAGCAGTTTACCATTTCATTCTTTTTGTTTATGTATTTTTTATTTCAATATTATTCAATTATCTGACATTCTGTTTGTTCTTATTATTCTAAATGCTGCTAATTATTTCAAGTAGGTATTGCTTTTACTACCAGTATTGATATTGGTATAACATTATTCTATAGTGCAATATTGCCGACTTGTGGAATAATGTATTTTCGGCTATGCTATTTATCTGAAGTAATTTTAAAATTTTTATTAGCCTTTCTGAGTATTTTCAATTGACTCCTAAGGACTGACGAGTTTAATTAGGCTTTTCTGGATACAGATATAATATGTATACTCGTATACATGTTTAAAAGGTACAAAATTCCTACTTGTGCCAGTGATTAATCAATCCCTCGATCGATCATAATTTTCTACTCCATTCTTAGTATTTCTACGTCTTTGAATAGCATTAGCCAAGTATCCTAGTATCCACACTACATCCTCAAGTTCTTTTATCCACTTGCATTCTTCCAAACCTGTAGTACTCTCCATTCTTGTCAATCCGTTTTCCCTCGTTTTTGATAATCAAATCCTTGTGTTCAAGTCTTCAAAGCTCCCCTTGTACCTACATTCCTCATTTCTTCCTGCTGTCATTTGTTCACTGACGTCGCATCGGTTCTTGTTATGCCAACATGGTTTCCCGCACTGTTTGATCACTCGTGTGTTTGTGTGTGTTCTGTGTTGTGTGCATTTTGTATCGGTCCCCTGGTGACCGTTGTGACGTGTATCACCCGACTAGTGATAGTTTCGTGCAACGACAATACGCATGTCGGACACTGGACACTCTATTTGCAGATTGTTAAACATTCAAGGCGGTGGATGTTTATTGTGATATTGAGTTTTCTGTTTTTAGGGTAGGGGTAGGACCATAGGTTCACAGAAAGAAATAGAAGGGGTGCATTCTTTATTTCTTCGGATTTTGAAAGTTTAGTTAATATGAAACAAAATATGCAGGTGTATAAACAACAGAATGATTGAAATATGTGCAAACATAATGAGTTTTACATATTTATAAATATCTACTGGTATCTACTATCAAAAACATGGGTATCAATGTTTGTTGACAAGTACAAAAATATTCATAAACAATAAATTGTAGATTGTATTAAAGAAGTGTAGTGTGTATTTTATATCCATAATTTTATAGATCTGTAGCAGTAACAGATCAGAGAATTCCACTGTAAAATATAGGAACAAAAATTTTCAGAAAAGTGGATGGCAAAAACAAAGTTCGAGACCCACTCTATCACAAGTTCATAATAAAATGTGTTATAAATCGGTCAGTGGTTAGAATTGCGTGAATAATCTTTTAAAACATTTAACCAAAATAGTTTGCGTTTTTTAGTTGGATTAAAAATGATTGGTAATTTATATTTAAACTCTCGCATTTTCTTTCTAAAATTAGATAGTAGGGAATATTTGTAATTTAGTATAATTTGTTTGAAACATGCAAGCATATATAATTTCATTAATTGCCGTTGGTTAGTTGCTTCGGGCGAAATATTTTGAAGGAAATTGTGGAAATTAATCTACTATTAATTTTAATGACTTTTGACATAGATTTTATGGTAATTTTGTGCAAATATTCTTACTTTAAATTGCTAAATGAAATGCCATGGTATTAATTTTATGTAGGTATAATTTTATAGGTCTTAAGGGGCCCGTCTACCTTTTTTATTCCTGGAATACTCTCGAAATTACTTTTTTTTCTATTTCGCTCTCTTTCCTACTACTACGGCTGCCCGAAACCAGTCCGAAACACGTACTTTGCCGCATCCTAGCTATGCAATGTCATTTTGAAGTTGAAAAATATTGTAAACATGGCTCCAGTATTTCCATAATAACTTCTGCATTTTAAAAGAAATTAAGTACCTACCTAACACAAATATTCGAAAAAGGAATGTTAGCTGCAAGCTTCTTCCTTTTTAAATTTTTCTTTCCATTTATAGTGACCAAAAAAATCATATCAAATAATGACAAAGAACATCATTTAGTGCATGTGCATGTGAATTAATGAAAATGTAAGTAAATATGTATAAAAGTATAGTGTGCAACACTTGTCGAAATGCTCCACTTTGGGTTGTGTCGCAAATGAACCACTCGCAAGTAAGATGCTTATTTCGACACTTGATCCACAATATACTATATGTTTATAACAAAGATAGATACTAGTCTTTTGTTATGAAACCAGTAAAAATCAGAAAAGATACTTTTGTTCATGCATGTGCTTTGTCGTTTTCAGTATAATAATATCCGGCTATAGATTGTTAACTTGGCAGTATTTTGTATTTAAACTTTTAAATGAATTAAAAAATTACCATAGGAGAGTCGCATTTAATCAGGCTTAAAAGCGTTTTTAGATAAAGTCCATGCAGTAGGGAAAACTGGTGGACTGAACATGAGAAATTTCTTTTCCGCTATAAAAGATGTATGTAATCTAACGTAGGGTTAGGGTTGGTGGTTTAATCCCTGGTGTGATGCGTGGGCTAGTATACTATACTGTCCTGCGTCCTGTAGCTGTAACGCACCAGCAGGAAAATTAACGAAGGCGTAATCGAGTAATTCGTTCTCGGACATGCAGGTAGACAACAGTCGAGTGTCGATTCGTACTCCGTTCCATTTAGCAACGACAGATGCGCCATGTAGCCGTGTTCACATGAAAACACATTTAATCCATTTCAATATCCGCACCATTCATTGTGAACGCGCGCACGGACAAGGGATATTAATAACCATAGCGGTAACGGTAGAGGTAGCGCTAACGGCAACTGCTCAACGCTTGGGAACTATGATGAAAATAACAATAGCACACCGAGAAAATGTGAAAATTTCAAAACAGAACCTACATAATGGAATCCATCACGCTTTAGCACTGGTTTAAGTAAATATCGACGATTTTTATTTTCGTTTTATTCTTTGTTGTTTTCTATCTACTGGTTTGTTTTCACAAACGATTAAAAGTGTTATTTCAGGAATATGCAATTTTTACAAAATGCCATCAACATGAACTTATTCACTTACTGACTTCCTCATATTGGACAACATGGTGCTTGTAAAATTTTGACTTTTATTACTAAATTTTTGTTATAGTCCGGTCGCCAAGCCATCTAACCTGGAAGTTGGGTACAACAAATATTTTATGATTGATTCTAGTAGTATTTGATATACTGAATCATAATATGACGGGTGCCAGATTTGCACCCCTGGGCAACTCTGAAAAATTCGAAAAAATCGCCCAAAAAATGGATTTTTTTGGTTATTTGCCAATAACTACTAAACGGTTAGTTCTACGGTTAAGATTGTCCAGTGCATTTTTGTAGAGAACAAATTTTCCAAAAAAATGAAACTTTAAACTGCTCTCTTCGATTAACCGTTTCTGAGATACACGCGTTCAAATTTTGAAACTTGAATTTTTTTACTGTTTTCATTATTTTTGTGTTTAATGACCTGTACCTACTAAACAAATTAAAATTTGGATATTTGGTTTCTTTTATTAAATTCTGCAAACAATTCTCTATAAGATAGATTATTTTAATTTTTTTTGAAAGCCTTGGTTAAGCCAAAATTTTAAGATTTTCTTCGAGACAAACATGAATTTTTTTACTTTTTTCATAATTTTTGTGTTTAATGACCTGTAACTTCTAAACAAATTAAAATTTTGATATCCGGTTTCTTTTATTTAATTTTGCAATCAATTATCTATAAGATAGATTGTATGAAATTTTTCTTCAAAGCCTTAGTTAAGCCAAAATTTTAAGATTTCCTTCGAGAGAAACTTGAATTTTTTTTTACTTTTTTCATAAGTTTTGTGTTTAATGACCTGTAACTTCTAAACAAATTAAAATTTTGATATCTGGTTTATTTAATTAAATTCTGCAAACAATTCTCTATAAGATAGATTATATGAAATTTTTCTTGAAGGTCTTAGTTAAGCCAAAATTTTAAGATTTTCTTCGAGAGAAACTTGAAATTTTTTTACTCTTTTCATAATTTTTGTGTTTAATGACCTGTAACTTCTAAACAAATTAAAATTTTGATATCCGGTTTCTTTTATTAAATTCTGCAAGCAATTCTCTATAAGATAGATTATTTTAATTTTTTTTTGAAGGCCTTAGTTAAGCCAAAATTTTAAGAATTTCTTCGAGAGAAACTTGAAATTTTATTACTCTTTTCATAATTTTTGTTTTTAATGACCTGTAACTTCTAAACAAATTAAAATTTTGATATCCGGTTTCTTTTATTAAATTTTGCAAATAATTCTCTATAAGATAGATTGTATGAAATTTTTCTTGAAGGCCTTAGTTAAGCCAAAATTTTAAGATTTTCTTAGAGAGAAACTTGAATTTTTTTTACTTTTTTCATAAGTTTTGTGTTTAATGACCTGTAATTTCTAAACACATTAAAATTTTGATATCTGGTTTATTTAATTAAATTCTGCAAACAATTCTCTATAAGATAGATTATATGAAATTTTTCTTGAAGGCCTTAGTTAAGCCAAAATTTTAAGATTTTCTTCGAGAGAAACTTGAAATTTTTTTACTCTTTTCATAATTTTTGTGTTTAATGACCTGTAACTTCTAAACAAATTAAAATTTTGATATCCGATTTCTTTTATTAAATTCTGCAAGTAATTCTCTATAAGATAGATTATTTTAATTTTTTTTTGAAGGCCTTAGTTAAGCCAAAATTTTAAGAATTTCTTCGAGAGAAACTTGAAATTTTATTACTCTTTTCATAATTTTTGTTTTTAATGACCTGTAACTTCTAAACAAATTAAAATTTTGATATCCGGTTTCTTTTATTAAATTTTGCAAATAATTCTCTATAAGATAGATTGTATGAAATTTTTCTTGAAGGCCTTAGTTAAGCCAAAATTTTAAGATTTTCTTCGAGAGAAACTTGAATTTTTTTTACTTTTTTCATAAGTTTTGTGTTTAATGACCTGTAATTTCTAAACACATTAAAATTTTGATATCCGGTTGCTTTTATTAAATTCTGCAAACAATTTTTATGTAAGATACATTGTACTATATTTTTAAAAGGCCTCTAATAATCCGAAATTTAATTATTTTCTCCGAGAGAAAATTGTAAAATTTTAGAATTTTAAAAGTTTCTTTTGTTTAATAAACTTTAATTTCTAAACGGTTCAAGATATCGACTTCCAGTTTCCGGCATTGGATTCCTCAGACATTTTTATGTAAGATACATAGTATTAATTTTTTTAAAGTGCCTTTAATAAGCCGAAATTTAATTATTTTTTCCAAGAGAAAATTATAAAATTTTAGAATTCTTATATTTCCTTGTGTTTAATCAATTCTAGTTTCTGAACGGATAAAGATATCGACTTCGGGTTTATTTTTTATGAAATCGTACAATAATGACTAACTTTAGCTCCGCTAAATCGTAGTAAAAAGTAAAACTTTAGTTCATAAATTATAAGTCATTAAACAAAAAATATGAAAAAGCTAAAAAAATTCAATTTTCTCTGGAAGATAATCTTAAAATTTTGGCTTAACTAAGGCCTTCAAGAAACATTTCATACAATCTATCTTATAGAGAATTGCTTGCAGAATTTAATAAAAGAAACCGGATATCAAAATTTTAATTTGTTTAGAAGTTACAGGTCATTAAACACAAAAATTATAAAAAGAGTAAAAAAATTTCAAGTTTCTCTCGAAGAAAATCTTAAAATTTTGGCTTAACTAAGGTCTTCAAGAAAAATTTCATACAATCTATCTTATAGAGAATTGTTTGAAAAATTTAATAAAAGAGACCGGATATAAAATTTTTAATTTGTTTAGAAAGTACAGGTCATTAAACACAAAAATTATGAAAAAAGTAAAAAAAATTCAAGTTTCTCTCGAAGAAAATCTTAAAATTTTGGCTTAACTAAGGCCTTCAAGAAACATTTCATACAATCTATCTTATAGAGAATTGCTTGCAGAATTTAATAAAAGAAACCGGATATCAAAATTTTAATTTATTTAGAAGATACAGGTCATTAAACACAAAACTTATGGAAAAAGTAAAAAAATTTCAAGTTTTTCTCGAAGGAAATCTTAAAATTATGGCTTAACTAAGGCCTTCAAGAAAAATTTCATACAATCTATCTTATAGAGAATTGTTTGAAAAATTTAATAAAAGAGACCGGATATAAAATTTTTAATTTGTTTAGAAAGTACAGGTCATTAAACACAAAAATTATGAAAAAAGTAAAAAAAATTCAAGTTTCTCTCGAAGAAAATCTTAAAATTTTGGCTTAACTAAGGCCTTCAAGAAAAATTTCATACAATCTATCTTATAGAGAATTGTTTGCAAAATTTAATAAAAGAAACCGGATATCAAAATTTTAATTTGTTTAGAAGTTACAGGTCATTAAACACAAAAATTATGAAAAAAGTAAAAAAATTCAAGTTTCTCTCGAAGAAAATCTTAAAATTTTGGCCTAACTAAGGCCTTCAAGAAACATTTCATACAATCTATCTTATAGAGATTTTTTTGCAGAATTTAATAAAAGAAACCGAATATCAAAATTTTAATTTGTTTAGAAGTTACAGGTCATTAAACACAAAAATAATGAAAAAAGTAAAAAAAAATCAAGTTTCAAAATTTGAACGCGTGTATCTCAGAAACGGTTAATCGAAGAGAGCAGTTCAAAGTTTCATTTTTTTGGAAATTTTGTTCTCTACAAAAATGTACTGGACAATCTTAACTGTAGAACTAACCGTTTAGTAGTTATTGGCAAATAACCAAAAAAATCCATTTTTTTGGGCGATTTTTTCGAATTCCCAGGAGTTGCCCAGGGGTGCCGGTCTGGCACCCGTCATATTATGATTCAGTATATCAAATACTACTAGAATAAATCATAAAATATTTGTTGTACCCAACTTCCAGGTTCAAGCCGATTTTCTCATTTGGCGACCGGACTATTACCCTTGTTTTGTGTACCAAGACAGATGAACATGTTATTATACCGCTGTGGCTTCATGTGTCGACACCGTGATTTTATACGATGTGGCCCGCACTCCTTTCTTTAACCTTATATTTTCAAAAAAGTAGAGAAGTTCTTGTATTGGAGAATTCAGTCAATTTAATAAAAACAATAACACACCAACGTTTCGACTTCAATTAAGTTCTCTTCAGGGTGATAATTGTCACAAACTAGAATATACTTTGACAATTATCACCCTGAAGAGAACTAATTGAAGTCGAAACGTTGGTGTGTTATTGTTTTTAATCAATTGACTGAAATTCAGAATAAGCTCTAACCGAACCTATTTGAATAGTTGTCCCAGCTCCAAAAAATAAAGAAAAGAACAAAACTTACTTTCTTTACTACGTTCAATCCCTTTACATTTTTCTTGCAAAAACTACCATTATGTGTATAAAACCATCTTAGAGGTTGGTGAAAAACCTGCCCGTATAAAATCAGTTTCTCAACGCTGAACGGCTCAACACAGATTTAATGGAGAAAAACTAGCGAAATAGTAAAAAGCTAGAATAATTAGCGCTGTTGGTAGTTCTCGGGTTCACGCTAGGCAATCTATCAATATTCCGGGGAGACTGACGTTACTCCGGAACTCCATTAGTGTAGCCCGTTGCCCGGAGCTCTAAACCGGATCTTCCCTACACAGAAGGACCGCCAAGGGGAGATAATGCTCGACCGGCGCGCGTTAGCGTTTGTATAAATTATTCACGGCCGGATTATCGAAATAGCTATTCGCATTTTGAAATAATGAAAATTCATACAACAATCGTTTCACGATTTACCATCTACGCTTGTGCAGCTCTTGTTGTGTACTATGGGAATTGGATAGATGCAAGGATTCATGAATAAGATGTTTTAAGCAAGGATTTGTATTTTATGAATAGTGCTGACTAAGTACGGTAATTATTAGTTGAAAGGGATGAGATTGCACAAGCGATGTGGAATAATGCAAGGAGGAAGTAATTATCTACAGAGATAAATGTTAAGTTTTTCGTATGTTCTACTACTCAGAAGTGCATATGAATATAAATATTACTTACGTATGTACATGTAATAAATGCATTTCATTTATTTCCTCATATAAATCTGTTCAGGTGGTTGACTACAAGACGTTAAAATGGATAAAAGTATATTTAGTGTTCCCATTAAAATTGAAGTAAGAATTAAAATTTTCGAAATAACTATGATATTTTTGAATAGTTTAAGGATGTTGCTTCAATGCCAGTTTTTTAAATTTTTTATTTTATTTTGTTATGTGCACGCCTAAACATGGCCAATTTTGTGAATATATTATATACCTAATTGTCGCTAATTGTATATAAAAATTTTAAAATAGCAAAAATAGGAAATCTTCAAACTTTTCAAAAACGTCTTATTAGTTTAAAAAATCTTATTATTTATACCAATTTTATGGCGAAAACTGTATATTGTTTTTTGCTATTTCCCATGTTTTACGTGATATTAAGATCATTCCGGAAGCCTCCTATGCGGGTGACTCTATTTCCCGTGACTTTTACTATAGTAGTAATTACAGTGAATTAGCAATAATGCTACAAGCGAACAAATAATATAGTTGGTAACAGTGAGTATCATTGTATTTTATATCATTGAAGAACCATAATTGTTTCACAGTTAAGAAAGTATGTACTACATTGTACAAACATTTTTGAGTGCAAAACAGTCATAATATTCTTAGCTTCATGTACTTACAACAGAGATCCAGCAAAGTACGTATCAGCAGTAAAGTAACTAATATACTAACAATTTATTATGTAATATTTGTTACCGACCCCATGCACCAAACAAACATATGATATTTTATATTTTATCAAAAGTTTGGACAACAGAAACAGCTCTTTACTGCTTTTATTGTTCAAAAACGTCTTTCTTTTGTATTTTGGTTGTACAGTAGAAGTAATACAATTTGATATAAATTAAGAAACAAATTTCATTAAGTTCAAGATTAATTATCATTAAACTTCTAATAAATAAAATTATCTATAATCTGCAAATCAAAGTTAATTTATTGACAAAATCATTAAAATTTGTATTTAAAGGTAGGTATGTTTTAATTTAACAGGAAATTTTTTCTTAGTGCTATTACAATTAAAATTGTTACATTATTACATTTCAAAGCAATTAAGTATGACCAATGGCAATACTTCATGTGCTACAATCTACATAAGGGCTGGTTTATAATGGATGTAATCGGTTACTTCTTCTGTATTATGTAAGATGTGTGATGTGAATGAGAAGTTTGTGGTTCATAATCATTTCTGCTAGTTTGACGACATAACCTTTCTTATAAGTGTCAGAATTGGATCCGTTTGTTGAAAGTTACATAATTGGATCTACAATGTTTATGACAAAAAATATTATAGCGGAATATAAAATACTCATCAAAATGTAAACAAAGATCAGCAAAGAACAAATAGGACTTATCATATTGTTATAGTTAAACATTAATTAATTCTACATTTTTACAGTAAGAAACCATGACAATTTGTTTGCAATATAGATGCAATGTAGATACCTACTCTAGATATTTTTCTTAAAAGTTGGTGAACCTTACAGTATAGGTAAACGTCCAATTCAGTGTCATTATGAACCGTAACATAGAAATACAACATGTAACTCAGCTCATGGTAACAGAACACAAAAGAAGTCATCAGTTACATCCATTATAAACCAGCCTGAATTCTAATAACTATAACTATGAAATTAAATAAGTATAGCATTACATGTCATTGTAGTTTACTGATATATAAAGCAGATAACGACGATACTACCAGACTTATTGCAACAGTATTTAAATATTTTACTGGCAATAATATCGTTGCAGATAATGTCAATTCCATTTAAACAAATCCTTCTGCAGTAACATTTAAATATCCAACAAGATATATGCAAATCGTTAGCAGTAACGATCGGATAATAACACTAAAGATTGATCGTGCAATATTGTTTTTATTGCATCCGTGTGTTATTCCAAGTAAATTGTGTAAACTGAAGTTCCGATGCGATGTTGTTAAATGCACCGTGCATGCTATATAGTCCTAGTGTCGTAGTGCGCCATGACGCCATGTGTTCGAATATTCATGTTACAATTTATATAAAGCACTGCTATAAATTGGGGTGCGAAATTTAATTTCGTTAATACTGGATTTGAGAGTCCCCCCATTAACGCTTGCAGTTTTTTACCGAATGAATTGTCTAATAAACGAGGGGTATTAATTTACCTAATTGAATTTATATTTTTGATTTGTTTATTGTGAGCGCATTTACGTGATCAGATGTGTTTTGTTCTGTAATGAACCTGTATAAAATACATACATGTAATTATTATCAATTAAATATTTGTATTATTGTATTTAATGATAAAATAATTTAATTTGTTACTGATATGATATTTATATGTACCAAATATTATGATTACCTAGTTTGAAATTTATTGTAATTTGCATGAAGCATTTCATTTAATAATTTGTAAATAATTAGAAAATATTACCTATCATATGTATTAAAATTAGTAATTTAGAACAATAATTAATAAATATCTATATTTATAAATTACAATCGCAATTCTATATTTGACCGGATCAGAAGATATTTATATAAAATAAACTAAACTTACTTTTTGTATCACGAAATTGTTTTGGGTTTCTTATTTGACCTCTTATGCGATTTATTTTTATAACCACCAGTGGTCGATTTATTAACCAATTGATTTAAATAGAGCTATATTTACACTAATCAAACATCAAATTAGCGATGATCGAAATCCTACAGTGTTGGTTGTGTTTATACGATGGTACAATCAAACACTAAAGAAAATGATGCGTTCATCTAGAAGCGTGTACGTTTGTCTTTAGCTTATTTGAAATTCATTGCTTACTAAAACCGTAGCAGTGATACCTACACAATACTACCAATTTTAACTTTTAATAGAGCTCTTTTAAATTTATTCAATGGGGGTCGATACCTAAATGCTGGATTTCACTGTGCGGCATGTTACACATGAATAAACAAAGGATAAAATTATTAATTTAAATAAATAAATACAACTATTTATGCACTATTTAATTCAGAAAATAAAATTAAAAATGGTTCAACACAAGCCGCCAAAATGGCGAAAAATCATATTCAGTTTTTCCATTAAAACTGGTTTCAATATTAAGATTTTTTAAACAAATAAGATATTTTTAAATAGCTAAAGGTTATCCTCCTGTGCGTCTAAGCCAGCTTTTTTAATTTTTTTGTTTTAAATATGTGATAACATACGTATAAACAACTCAAAAAATAGCTCAAATTTGCCTAGTCACGTATATAAAAAAATAGAGTACAAAAATGAAAAATGTGGCATTAAACGCATTTGAAAACAACCTTTATTTATTTAAAAATTTATTTGTTTTTCTAAAAATGTGAATTTTTACTACAATTTTAAGGAAAAAACTAAACATAATTTTTACCATTTTTACCGCCCTTAAATATTTAAAATGTGAAATAGTTTTTGTAAAAATAGCAACAGTTCGATGTTTAGATATTCCAAGCGACAGAAGAGTTATTGGTGAACTACGATTTCTAATGGTTTTCTAGAAATTCCATTATTTAAAATTTGGTTCATAAACCAATATAAAAAGTAACAGTATCTACATTACATGAGCTTATCGTAAAGATTTTAAAATGCATGTTTTCTACCTGTTGCTATGTAACCGCGTTATTCATCAGAAATAAATAATGTCAATGTGTAAAGTGAAATCGCGTCATAATTAAAGAAAATGTAAGTAAATTATAAAGTTGTAGTTAAAGTATAGTACGCAAAACACGTGTCGAAAGGCACTTTCATGTTCATGTTTCTTGCGGAACTGCTCTTCCAATCGTGCCAGAGTTAAACATTCACAAGTAAGATGCTTTTTTCAACACTTGATATAGGTACAATATATTATTTCAGAACTGACATTTATAAATACCTATAGGTTTTTAACTTCTTAAACTGTTTAAGTTTCACTGTTCCATTACAAAAACGTACATACCAAGACCATTAAAACTTTTAAAACTAAATTTGGTAGACACTTTACCGATCTTGAACTACTGTGTTTTAAAATAATTTTAATAATTATTTGCCTATGAAGCAGAACTGAACAAAGGTTTTAAAATTACTTTTAAATCTCCTCCGTAGATAATATATTTTATTTGCTAATACTTCGTAAAACTACCCCAACTATCGCTTACAATAAAGTCAAATTATTTTCGTTTGGCTAGATTCTTCGTCACGAAACGTTAGTCCAGCATTACGGCAATGGCATTACGGGTTTCTGAATCAGAAATCAGGGGGTATCAGCGACTAAGCACCAAGCGACTAAAAGCTAAAGAATTAAACATTCGAGCCGTTTGTTCCCCGTGATTGATTCTCTATGCTAGTGAAGTTTATGGGGCCGTAAAGCAACATAGTTATCGTACGACTTGTGCCGCCGCCATGCTGCGCCCTGTTGCGCAAATGAGATTTACGTTACGTCTTTGTTTTTATTGAAAACAAAGCAACCGAATTAATTTCACTGCTATATTGGACCGTAACTCATTCTTTAACTGCTCTTAATGTCTAATTTTGCTTTCTTTTCTTTCTAAATAAGTTTTTATACATTGTGTAGTTGTAGTAGCTGGTAGCTATTAAGTAGTTGTTATTACGCTTTCGCATAAATTTTAGACTTGAAGCCAAATAATTGGTGGAAGTAATTAATCAAATTTAAATACTAAATTAAGGTTTATGTAAATTACAGCTTTTAACAGGATTTGTCTTTGGGTCTGGATACTTTATTTTATTTCCTGCTGAAAAATGGAATTTCTTTTTCAAATTTGAATATACGCTCTTTTGTTTGATGTTATTGATGCGTTCCTATAGCAACGCATTTCACGCGTAGAAAAAATGAAAGGAACGCGCGGTTTGTTTGAATTAAAGAATTTTTATTGCATTATTTATAAAGCTCAACAGAAATTTTTCATACAAATTTCGGTTTAATTCTTTTTTGTCTGTGTGAAATCCATTGAATGCATGTGGGGTACGCTATATGGTAGTCGGGTAGCCGCTAGGTATACATAATACGTGTAGCAATATGTCTGCTGTCTGCTCAGATTACATGGTTGATTACACATGAACTAAAAATCGATTCCGGTGTTACACGAAATAAGTTTCACTGAAATGAAAAATTTAAATCTGCATAATATATTTTTTATGTTTCATACAGATTAAAATTTATACATATTGTACCAGACAAATCGATTCGGCTAACAAAGCAAAGACAGGCTAGAAGCAATTTTGTTAACAGGTAGGTAAAGGTAAAAAAAATTATATACACATACATAAAAATTACACTATATCCATAAATAGTATTAGCATTAGCATTAACCCCAAGACTTTCATTCATTCCACACGTCAAAAAAAACAATTCAAAACCAAAATACAAATTATCACAGATTTTGAAACATTTGCCTGGGCATAATTTTTTAAATAATGCTTTTAGTACAGTCGTAGTATCCCAGCAGCCCAGCAGAGTTATGCTAGTTTTAGTGTTATTTTTTTGTATGTGTTACGAAAACTTTTAGACTTTCATCTTCATAAGTTGACTATTTGCTTAAGAAAATAGAGATAAGGGTCTTTTAAAAATGGTGTGGAATGAAGAGTTATTTTAAAATATGTAGGTATAATTGAATTTCTATCATACCATATTTAACGATAATCGTATAAATTTTCGAACAAAATAGGGGTTTATATTGTCTTTATTCTTTTAATATTTGTCAGTCCATACGTTTGCTCTGCAGCAGTGCAGTCTCGTATATGTTTGTAGATCCGTCCCGACAGCACCAGTTGCGGGATTGATGGCAACAGTCAGATTATCATACGGTTTTCCGAAACGGAACCGGAATGGAACACAATGCTTCGTATGACTCTCCCAGTTCCTGCACCGCGCCCCGATCTCTCGACGTACGTAAATAATTAATTGTTATGGAACAGACGGTCGTCGTGAATTATTCGCAATCCCGGTCCCGATGTTTCTTCTCCTCGCCTCTGCCTCTTGCATCCATTCAAGTCTCCGAGGCGTCGTCTTAGAGCATCGGCGCTGGATTAAGGGATGCTGAGTTTCAGTTTTTATCGATAATTCATTTTCCCCTAATTTTAGAAGACTAAATTGTTTCTTATGTTCTTCTTAGTCAGAATGTTAGATGTGACTGTTTTTCATTTTTCAATTTGGATTATCTTGAACGAAGTTCTGACTAATGAAATTTATATTGAAATCATTTAAACATTGGTACTGGAGTGATTCTGAATTATGCTTTGCTTGCTGGATAATTAGTTTTTTTTTCTTTTTGGAGGTATAATTACAATATATTAGCTTAGTTCTTGGGTACTTCTCGAGTATAATAAAATATAAACTATAAATGAGAAGAAGAACGAAAACATTTTTCATTTTTATAATTTGTGTTAGAATTGTAAAGGTAAATAGAAAATGTTCCTCATAATTTTTGAATAATCTGTACTTATTTAGTTTGAATAAGGTATAAATTATGTTCACTACTACCATCATATTATTGTGTACTACTCAAGCATATAACACAATAACATTAGCTGGTTGTAAATTAGATTTGGACCATTTTCTTCTTAAAAGAGTGGGTTATATGCTAATTTATGTACTTTTCGTTTAACTTTTTTTCCTCTTTTATCTACTGAAAAATAGAAAGGTTCAATCATTTTGTATAATTATTATTCTAGTTATGTTGTATATTGTATATTTTTATCAGGTATTACCCACTTGTGGATTAGAGCTGGGCGCGTGAGTAACTTTTTGTGTACGATCATGCACGCTCACGAAATTGAAAACGAAATCACGACGAATCACGCACGATATTTTACGTTTGACTCACGCTCACGAATTTGTTTTTATAGTCACGCCCGATCAAACACTACGAGTCACGGTCGGGTTACATTAAAATATTTTTATGAAATTATGCAATTGTAATTTGCATTAGCTCTGTAAAATGGTAAATAGATGAACAACTTTTGCTCCAACTATTTCGACCAATCTGTGCACTGCCTGTGTACTGGAGCACAAAGGAGTATAAGTAGCAATAACCCATAATAATTATCATTTGTTTTGTGTTGATATTTTGCAAATTGTGTATTATTTTTATTCATGCTCGAAAAAATTTCGCTCACGCCCAATCACGCACGATACATTAGGTACTTACACATCATGTTACCTACTCATGCTCACGCCCGTTCACGATCCAAATTTTCAAAATCGCTCACGCTCACGCGAGTTACGCTGTATCACAACGTGACTCAAAAATTTCACGACCCTTGCTCACCTCTATTAATTGTGGATAAGTTTTGAAAGCTATTTAAATCTCCAAAATTAGTTCCAATGAAGGTGTGTTTTTATATTATTAAGTAGATTTCTAAGTTTCAAATGTTAGTTGCTTGCAGGATAATACATTATAAATAGAATTAAATATGTATTAAAGCTCAATTTCAACAATGTTCTGAATAGTAACAAATTGGTTCGTGTATTAGCTTGTTGCGGTCGAGTGGTGTTCAGTCAGTATTCTCAGGTGTATTCTGAGAACAATTGTATCAAATCAACCCCGGTCGGTTTCACAATCTGCAAAGGGTTCGAACAGAACGTAATAGATACCGCATTGCTCTATAGGCAGTACATGCACTGTTTGCTCCGCACCACACAACTAATGTTTAGCAATTCGCGGCTGCTGTGCCAAAGCGCGCTCGGCTACCAGGTGTTGTAGGCTGACGTATATACGCACCATTTAATAATTCAGCCGAGATGAGAATTCCTCTGCATTAATATCTACTCGAGTGGAGTCTTGTGAAACTCCAGTGCGTAAGAGCCTTGATTTACAACAGAGGTTTACATTTTAGATGACTTCTGGATTGGACATTCAGATTGCATGATGAAAAAGAAATAAACCAATGTAGTATTTCTGTATTTCGCTTCTTGTATTCGAACATTACCATTATAATAAATACAGTAAACAGCGATAAAGATAGGGCAGCAACAAATTTTTTGTCTACGTAAGTACTTGCCAAAAAATATGAAGCCGGAACAAATCGTACTTAATAAACAATTACTATGTATTTAAATAATTTAATCTTAATTTTTTAAATTTAAATATGTTCATAAGTTCTACATTTTTCCAATAAGTGTTCATCCACTAATTTGGTAGGTCTGTATTGTCATTGTCCATCTGATTTACACTTATAATTGTAAATATTTCACTTATAAGTCAGTAGGTCTGAATAAAGCTTTATAGTGTCTGAAACGCTAACAGCTAACACCATTGTTTTTTCTAAATGCTTCCATTACAATGTTTAACCGATATAATTTCCTTGTGAATAATTTTAAATTCCACGAATTTATACAACATAATCAACTAGGTACTCGTATAAATACACAATATATTAAAATAAGTGTATTTAATGTACGATACATGCATTTGTATTTTGATTTCTTTAATTCCAGAGAATCTCTCTTAGCTTTGTGGAGAGTTCGGTCCATTATGTTTTACAAAATCATAAAATAAATACCAGTGCAAACAATGTTTAAGTACCTTGCTGGATATATTCCGTTATTCATGATGCATAAAATAAGTTATTTGTAAGCTAAATATTTTAATATCACGTCGTAAAATCAGAAATATCTCTAAAAATAAACAGGGTTTTATAAAAGTGTTCACATGTTGACTTATCTTTGTGTTGCAGCAGCACTCTCCGTATCCACGCGTTGAATTTGTTTGCATAAATTTTCATGAGCCTTCACTAAATATAATACGAGTGTTATTACAACGCCAGAAACTAAAATTGCATGGAATCTTGATTCTGTTTGTTTGTACACATTGACTGTTGGTTTTCGTTTATATCGGTTGCCAAACATAATATTATTGCTTATTTGAAGCATGTACGTTTGTTAATTTCTGGAGGAATTATTGTTGATCCTATATCATTTGTAACATAGTATCTAAATTAGAAACCTTTTGACTTTCATAGAATAATATATAAAAAAACTCCAGAACTCATTATTTAATTAAAATATGTGTGGGTAATTTAAAATAAACAAAACATTTTCAAAAAGTTAGTTTATTTTGTAGGCGAAAACAAATTTCAATGAAATGAAAGGTTATTTTATGGTTTAACTTGTGTACAAAGGTCAATTTTTCAATTTATCTAATGTATTTTCTTTTTCATTTAATTATCTAACAGTTTCTTGTTCGGCCGTATCGTAACATAAACACTATCTTTTTATTAATATGTAAGAGAAAAACTAAAATGGTTTTAGAATTTTGAATGCTGAAATCATGTAATGAATCTTCAGTGGATACTATAAACTGATGTGGTATATTTAAATGGATAATCAGAATGATTTGCTGTCTCCATCTGTATTGCAGCAACTCTTACAAAAAATTTAAAATATGGAAAATTCAAGTAAAAATTTATTGTACAGCAAATTGCAATGAGCGGAATAGTCACTCCAGAATGGATATTTTTTATTTGTTATTATATTGAATAAGAGACAATCAATGATTTTAAATTACGTTTAAACTGAAATTCAAACAAATTTTTGTTATTTAAATTTGTTGTATGTACTCAAATAAAATATAATGTAAGTATAGGTACGTGTAGTTGATAGTACCATAATGTTGTAGCTTGGGCTACGCTTCCCCAAATACATACAAAAAAATGTAATGTAAATGAAGGTGTTATCTAGTAATTTAATATTTTCATGAGCTAATCATGACACACCTTCTTCTTAGCCACTTATTACACGTAAATGAAGTAGCGGATCTCATTAAGATAATAACAAAAGGTGATAAATCGCTTTTTAATTGTACAGAAACATAAAATACAAGACTATAAGTAGCGTTTTCAGGGGAGAAGATAATGTGGTCGTAAATTGAGTAGATCAGGTGCATCAGTTTATAGAAACAGAGTAATGAAGTTGCAGCAGCTAGGATTTCATTAGCCAATGAAGCTGTTAAATAAAACATTGCATCTGTTTACCTCGAGGAAGACCCGCTCCCCTACGTGCGGGTATTAATTAAACCGAATTGATCCCGTCATAAAAATGCCTAACGATTGAGACCCGCGGTAAATGAGGTTCTTACTCTGCGAGGGACAAATCTCTCCCGCGATTAAAGTGACACTTATATTTCAATTTCTTACGCTTCGGCTGATAGTACTATCACTCTATCTAGGGGTGCATTTGCACACTGGTACCTCCTGGTACAATTTTTAAGGTTAGCAGCTGCAGCAGATTCTTTGAATGTCTAGAATATGTGAAATAAATAACATCCCACTTAATATAGTTCTATAATTATTAGAAGGTTTAATTTAATTGCTGCACTTCATCAGGTATCTAATACTACATGTACACGAAACATTTTGTGTTACTAAACAATGGATTTAAATGACACCAAAGAGTGATGGTATATCTACGAACAAACGCCATTTTGACAATAACTGAACGCTATAAAGTTCGTTCCAGCTAAAGCTATGTAAACACTATGCGAACGACAGCGAACGAAAGTTTACTACCGAACGTTCGTTTCCACACTGTATCGCTCTCTGAGCGAATTGTACCGCTCGTTCGCTATCGGTCGTCTGTAAACAGTATACAAATTCCCCTCATTTGCACACGTTCGTTCGCTATCGTACGCATAGTGTGTATATAGCTTTTAAAAAGGCCAGGGATACGCGAAGTAATGACGTCGCATCAGTAGCATGCGTTATTTATTTGTCCACTTTTAAAAAGTTTATAAATGTACTGCAGTTTGTCGATTGGAAATAGTAAAATTTAATATATTTAATTTAACAACCATGGAAAAACAAATCAATCAAATCAGACCAGTATATCTGCCTACTCCAAGATATTTTGTCTTAAACTTTTCTGTCACATGTAAAAAGATTAGGAGAAAGTAGACTGATAAGTTATTATATACGTAGTATAATGTAATTAATAATTTTTTTCTTTTTTAGGTAAGAGTCGATATCCATATACCCAACACTCAAATACATCTATCGTAAGTTACATACACTACTTAAGTATACATTAAATATTATATTAAGACCATGCATGTGTCTAGCAACAGCAACCAATAAGTAATAATTTCAAAATCAATGCTGTTGAAAAACTACAACTAGATTAAATAATTTTTTTTCTACAACGATTATTGCGATAGATAAGGTGACCATTGTTTACACGTGAAAATACAGTACAAGGGAACAAAAGAAAAGTGCTGCGCAGGTGCGGGAGTGTGGCTCAGGGAGGGGGAAACCTCCTTCCCGTAGAAATATTTTGAAAACACACTTTAGAACGTTATTTAAAAGCATTTTTAATGCAAAAATTAAAAAAATTAAATGGAAAATGTTCTGGCAGTATCTACATATGATAAGTTTAATTTAAAAAATCATCGTTAAATGTACATTTTCTTCTTTTAGGCATTATAACTTTAAATAGAATATTTGTAGTAAATACCTACTAACTGTTTATTTGATGATAGAATTATACAAAATAAAGCATAAAATTTAAGTAACTTCAAAGGATTCAGAGTATGAGTTTTTATATGTAAATTAGGTTGCATTTATATGTGTGCTTTTGCGAACGAACCTTTAATTAAAGGCTCATCCGCAAAATCGCACATTTTTGCCAACATTCAGTAATTCAAAAATATACAATTTTCATAATATTTAAAATATAGTTCAAGAAATAATACAGTATAACACCTTCACATACTGTACTGTACTGTATAATACAGTACGAATGGTCACCGTATATAATTTCCTTTTAAAAATTTAATACATATTTGGTAGCTTTCCGTAAATAAGTTTCCGCGTGAGAAATGTAGATTTTCATTCCGGGGAAAGTTCCGTGTAAAAGTTTCCGGGGTGTGCGTGAAGACCAGAGCCGGAGCTGTATGGTACGTTGTAAATCTGGCTTTACGTGTGGGGAGCTTGGCGCGGGTGACTCATCCCCCTCCACCCCCGCACCCCGCCGTAATTGCATACAATCTCCCACCACCGCCGCCATGCTGATTATCTTCCACTTACATTGTGCCCTGGAAGCTCCCGCTGCTGCTGGTTAGTTATATCAGCGTCCCGGCCGAATTTAGACTAATGTTAGTTTTATGTTAATCATTTCTATACTTAGATTATGTCGTGTGGAACCCGAGTATTAACGTTAATCTCAACAATACATTTGGGATTGCAAGTTTAAATGTCCTGCGATTTGGTTAAGTGCCCTTGGCTGTTCAACAAATTCTCCTTTCCCGGTAAAACACTGAGTGCGGATTTTTTACTACTGCAATCACTTTGGGTTTGTATGCTGTATACTCCTGTATTCTCTTTGCAAAACAAACAGAGGGTTTATTGACTCCAGTGCGTGCAGTTGACTGCGTACATTCGTTCGTTCCACATCTGTCGCACTAGAACAAATATTTAAAATTACTCTCCCTATTTGCGAATTGTCGAACTTCTGGCGCAATTAATATTTTTCCGCTGTACGCTAGATTTAACTATAAAATACCGTAAAATACGTTGTATTAACTTGAGTATTACAAATTGTTTTGTGAGAATTGCATTAATCAATTCGGTTTGTCTGATGTGCCTATCAGTTCTCATGCAACAGTTAATTCCATAAATTATTTTGACGATTATTCCGTGATTTACGATTCATGTATCAAATTATGATAAATTGTTGTTTAACATAATAATACTTGATGAATGTGCTATACATTTCAATAGAAAACAGCCGTAATAACAACAAAACAGGAAATAAAAATTGATTGCTGGATTATGAAATCAGTATCAAAATCTTTGAGCCATAATAGGTATCAATATGTTTGTTGATTAATACTTTGAAAATATGCTGTCAATAGCTGCAGTGCATTTGTAATATAAAGTGGAAATATTTGAAATTTTATCGCATTAGCGTTGAAACGTATCATCAGACAAGCTTCACGTATTTCATGTTTCAATAATTTTTAGTCTGTCGACGAAGCACGTTGAATTATGAAATTGGAGTGACAGGGTTGTCCAAACTAGTGTTCGGTGTTGGTCGGTATTGCAGTTATCGCGCATACCTCGACCAACACACCCACACCACACGGAGATGATTGATGACGTACTAATCTGTCATAATGCAGGACAGAGCACGCGCGCAAATTTATTGCCGGCCGAGCCCTAGGGAATTGCCATGGCCGCATGGCTGTCATTTGGCGGTTGGCTCTCTACACATATTCGCTCGTCCAGCTCGAATATCGGGTTTCCATCGTTAAATGTATCCAGTTCCAGTGGCAGTGTCTTCTGGGCTCAATTGTCGCGCCCACAATAGCTGCCACTAGTGCCACTGTCGCCCGACGCCTAATGAAGAGGGTACACTGGATAGATGCGTTGGCCGTTACTGACCGAATGGATGGAATTTCATTTCACAGTCACTGTGACTGCTGAATCTCAGCGTCAAATAGAAGCTGATGGAATCTCTTTCAGAGACGGGAAATCAACTCGAATAAGTGGGATTCGTTTCTACAGAATATCTAAATCATATTAATGACAGATTTTAATGACCCAGGTCTTCAAAAGTTGCAAAGAAAAGGTCAAGGTTTTTCACGTAATTAGGAATGCTATAATTTTATATTTTATCTTTCAAAATTGTCTCCCCCAATCTATATTACGCAGATGTCATTTCTCTCACTAGAAATTCCATTTTAATCGATTCTGGTTGGAAAATTCTAGAATAAAATAAAGTTTATTTATCACGCACACCATGCAACCATACTTCCTTATTATTTGTAGTACCTAAATCCAAAACGTAATATTTCACTATGTGCCATTAAATCAAGTTAGGCGAGGACCATTGTTATAGAATCTGCTGATTAGTACGTATAAGTAATATTGTATTTGGATCTCTTTTCTTTTTCCCTTGAGATGAGTAATTGTAATGGAACTATTGGATTTTATTTCACTTATATTTTATCCCTTCAAGCGCGTGAGGGGTTCGAATCTCGAATCATTATTCGTATCTGGGGACGATGACAATGATAAGTTCTTCAGGAAGCTACTAATAGTTTTCCTAATGGTAGTTATTTCTTCTGAAAAATTGAGCGGTGAGTCGAGAACAATAATTGCAGACAAGGACAGTTTGTCAACATGTCCGAACGTTTAAGACTTTCAAGTGTTTCCATTTTAAAACTCGACTGATATCTCAAGTGTTCAAATTATAAAACAACAACTGTTGGAAAATAATTATTCGCTAGTTGCTCAACAACATACTTAAATGTATAATTGGATGGTGCTTACAGCTACAATGAACAAACTAATAACTTGGAGTAGCACTTGTGTTTAAAACTGTAAATGAAGTATCATTTAATTATTTGCTTTTATGATATTTATTTGTTGCTACTCGTTCAAACTAAAATCCAATTGAAATAAGTTTCAATGAAATTTAATACGAAATGAGATAAATTTAATCAAGAGAGAAGAAGAAATGAGTAATATTACCTACATTATTAAATTCCTGTTCAGGTATTATATCGTATAGACTGATTCTATAAAGGAACCACATAAGCGTTTAATTAATACACCTCGAGGAGAAATAGCTGAAATTCTGTAGATGTATGAATAGGTTTAGAGCATATTATTTTTCACTGTCATTAAAACATTTCACAAAATTAATATCAGCACTCAGCTGTTCTTGATTTGTGTAATTAACATGTTATAGTTACAAATGCACTAAGGACTTATGAGCAAAAATAGACTATGTCGCATCCGTATCCGGGTGAAACAGAACGAAAGGAATCTGCTAGAAGCTTTTACGTGTAGTGCCTCTGTTCGCTGTTTCGTTTACGCTTGACAGCTTTGGAAATTGTCCGCGTGTAAATTTCAGTTGCGCTAGAACCGGAGCAGCAATTAATACCAGTTACTACATATACTCCTGCACCGGAGCCGAGAGTATTATCATTATGAGTATTAATTCTTAAAAATTGTCTAATTCTATTCTCTCGGAAACATGACTGATGTACTGAGATTATTTATAATACGCGGGCTTCATCTAAAAGCCTGAAAATTACTTCGATGTAAGAGGCATTTATCTTTGTTCATATCTATTTCTTAGTTTACGTTTATTACAGGGTGTGGTCTATATTTCAATTAGTTGTCAGATAGTAAAAGAGGATAAGTTTCCATTTGATTGTTTTCCGGTTGAAATAATGAACGGGGAATGGCGAACGGGTAGAAGATCCGTGTAGCGCTGCAACGTGAATGTGAAATGATGGTATGGTGCAGTTCGCGTGTTTCAATTACGGTAATAGCTTTTCGATGTCCGCGTGAGCTCTGGCTCTGGCTGTCTGTACGAAGCCGACGTGAAGCGTGAGGCATGCAGCATGTCAACCGCTGCTGTCGTCCCTCGGTCCGCGCTGCTGTCGTCCCTCGGTCCGCGCTGCTGTCGAATCGGTCGATTGCGCGGCACGCGCATGGTAATCGCGCGTCGCGAGCGGCGCGAATGACAATTTGTTGTTCGCTGCAGCGCTACCGGAAGAGCGGCGGTCTCGTGCTCACGACCCTTTCATTGGGGACAGTTCCCCTCTGTACTGCGTCAACCAACATTACTCCTCAATTGCTCTTTCCGCTCTTGTTGTTGTTTTTAATTGTTAAACAAAACCCGATACGCACGTTTCTAATTTACTGGCTGCCTTGAACGTTGTGGTATTGATATGCGCAGACCGTTTGTCTTTTAGAAAAGTTGCCTTCTTAGAATTGCTAATTTTCCGCCGTCATGTAAGAAAAACAAATGTTGATTATCAGGAGCGGACGTTTCCGGGGAGATATTTATCAGGGGCTTCATTTGCTTAGATTAATTCCCTTTACGGGGCAATCTGTTCCTCGCCGCTGAAAGAAATAATAAAATGCTGTGGATGTGACGTCAGATAACAGTACGACCACGTTCGTTTCGTTTCGTATCCGGATTTCTTCTCGCTCTTTCATTTATTTAAGATGTACGAGGCATTTTAAGTAACGAATCGCATCATTTGTTTTGCGATGTTTTTGAATTTCGTATGTTGCTCGACACGGAGCCAGTAACAAATGGTTTTGCTTAATCTCATGTTGAATTAAATGATTCTAATAAAACTCCGTCTGTCTTCTCCATCTGTCGTTCGTTGCGCTGTGTGTCTGTTGTTGCTCTACTTCTAGTGCACAGCGAGATGCTGAGACCGAGGACACGACAACGACACGAACACGGACACGGAGATGCGAAGGGATCGTTTGTGACTTGGATTAAATCTAGATTGCACATCAAATGGAAAGAATGGACAAACATCGTACCAGCACTCTGCGCGTGCTACTTAATATCGTATTTAATATCACTTAGGAGAGATTTGTGGAGATAAGCATCGAAAATAAAGGGGAAAACTTGGGTTGTTACAAATCCAGGAAAGTATGATGATTAATGAGCAAAGTCTGAGACGATTTCTCAGGATACAGAGCGGTGGATAGGAACTTGTCGCACATATAAACCAATAAATGGCTACGAGTTGCACCGTCTGGCGCCAAAGCCAAACTCGATCTGTAATCCCGTCACATACTCGCAAGACGGGGGCCTTGACAACCTGACGTAACACCTATACCTAGTCACGTTCTACACCAGGAACACATAATCCAGTTAGCCATTATGCCTTGTGCCTTGGAAAAGTACAAACAGCCTTCGTGTAAAATTAACTCTGTGTAATTAAAACCAGGACTTGTGGAGTTGAAGGTAGCGCGGTAGTAATCCTCGGGCAGTAGTCCTCCTTAAGTCGGTCCTGACGAGGGTAACCCACCTCGCTGGGCGTGAATCGCCGTGTATATCTAATGAGGTCTGTCAGCGGATTTGGATTTTCCGGCTAAGATGTGTGCTGCTGGTAGTGGTGCTGGCGCGCACGATAGCGGGATTACGACGGGGTATGGGACTCTGACTAGTAGGTGATTTGCATTCATGGGGCGATACAACCATCGCCATGGAAACAAATATAGGAGTTTCGTTTCCGGCCGCGTTCAGCGCTCTACACGTTCTAAATACTCCTCCACAGCGAACGTGTGGCGATCTGCTCCCAGTCTAACTTCGCGATTATTGTTCCGCAATAAAAGTAAATGGCGCTGCGAGGTTCTTCTCTGCTGGTGTTAAATGTATACGCTTTGCTTTTACCCTAATCAACCATGAATATTAATGCAATGAATTATTACCTGTATTGATCTCGCACAAAACAGATACCTTTGCTTTGCTGCGTTTCCATTCGTGTTTGCCGCTATCGATTTACTGCGTGCTATCGTAACTTTTGATCTGGAAACTCGTGTAATCAGCACCCCCTTCTGTACTCATGCGTTCTACTTTAACTTTATCGTACCGTACATTATCCATACTCCATTCTGCTTAAATACCTACCTATTGCCGAATGTTCCCCAGAGCCTCCAGCCTCCATGTAAATTAAATGTTATGATGCTTCTGCTTTCACCTCATTTCATCGTTATTATTTTGCATTACTACTGAATACATTTGCAGATTTACATCGCCAGATTTCGCATAGTTACTGGAGTTGAGTTGCCTAATGTGTTTTAGTTATTTAATTGATATTGTTATTTCCAAAACACTAAAACTAGAATAAATTTTCTGCACCATAAATTGAAACGTAACATAACGACTTGTTTAAGAAACTAATGGGCTGTATAGGTTAAAATCTGAAGTCAAGGGATACTTAATTGGTAAACTAGTTCTCGTACATGTTCCCAAGTTGAAAGTTCTTCCAGTCTCGCATAGTTTGCAATCATAATAATCGGTGTACCCAGTATTCCAAAGTTTTTAAGTTGTAAAATTGACACAAGTTGTTTAAAGTAGTTAGGAACTACTTGCAACGTAAAGTAGCACATAGAAGGGTGATTACCAGCAATTGCTAATAAAGCTGAAACGAAGTTTATAATGTGAAGCAAACAAGAGATGAGGGCTTGTACTTGTAGCCGTATCAATCCAAGTGCGAGCGTCTAGAGGGAATACCTGTTGACAATGTGCCACTATGTGTACACTCTTGAAGCGTTAAGTGGTGTAGTAAAAGCGAGGGGCATCGGCCGTGATTCAAAACCTCAAAACGCCGTAAAGAGCACGTGTGTGCGCCATTGTCATGGCTGCGCGTCCCGCATACAAAACAGTTGCAGTAGTACAAGTCTCACACACTGCGCGCTCAAATTGCATTAGTCCTGCACTGCAGTCGCAGTCGCCATCACGGCTGATTGTGTCAGGACCAATTTGCACCAAATTGCGACATCGCCGGCTCTAATAAGGGCGACTCGACTGCGACGGTCTCTACGCTCGTCCAGTACCGGATTAAGATTTATTGCGATTGCCACTCGGTTTCATACACTATTTATGCCCACTGAGATAACACTGAATTTCGATGAAAGCCGAGAGAAATAATTTACTGTTATCGGTTTTATTCTGATACTTCTTTTCGGATATTAAAAGAACTAGGGTAATTCTGGATATGGTCACGCCGATATCATGCCATTTATTACTTAAGTAACTAATCTGACGTATATGCCTTACATTACAGTAAGTAATGTTGTGAGGGTATAGCAAATAAATTTCAGAATCACATTCTGTATTTGTGCTTTTTTAGTTCCATGCTGCAAAGTAAATTACATCCCTTGTCATATGCAGGTTTTATCTGAATTCACGACTATTTTTATTTTGTGTATTATTCTTACGGTTTACATCAATTCAGCTTTATTATTTTTCCATCTTCCGTGCCAGACATGCAAATAAAGGTACACAATAAATATTTTATAAAACCAACAAGACCGCAAAATTCCATCTAGTAGAAAATGTTATATTTTTAAAATAATCTTCCACGCAAAATGAATTTTACATAGGAGCCTGTGAAAACAGAAATATTTTTTCGAGACAGAAAGTTTTCCCTTCGATCGATGGGTCCAGAAACTTATGCATTTACAAATGTAGAAATCCTTGTGAAGCAAGTGACGTGTTATTAACGCGCGGAATTGCATTACTGGCAAAGGAAAAAACTAGTGCAGAGTAGTTGAGTCGTTTCCATAATGAAATCACATTGGAACCCCGGGGAATAATCAGATCGTTACTAGTAGAGATCGGAGAACGGAGATGGACCCTGGTTTGTTCGGAACGCATTCTTAATTACACAACGATGAATTCTTGGGGGAATATTTAATTTTACAGTAGACAGGTCGTTATGTCTGCACGCGCGTGGAATGGCTAACGAAGCTGTGGACTATGTCGGCGTCTGTCCTCCACTGACGAGTGTTTCGGGACGTGGACAAAGCGACGTATTGAGAATAGAAGAGTGGACAGAATTCCACATGAATTGACATTGGTTAATGACTGCGCCAAGGATCTCAAGGGTTATTACTTTTAGACCGAAATTTGCTGAGTACTATGTATTTGGGGAGGTAGAGATTTTCATAACTTTGTCTACAATATTAGTTTTAGACGAGGTTTTAGAGCTGTAAATTTTGCGATAAAATTTGTCCCATATACGTAGCTGAAATAATCGTATTTTGTCTGAAGAATAAATTTGTAACATTTTCTTCAATTTGAGTATGGTTTATAGAACAGTTATAATTAAGAGGAATTTTTCTGTTAATTAGGTACCCTCTGTGTATATATGTACCGTATTGGAAATTCATTTATCTAATTTAATATAAAAAGTGAAGAATATTGCATCCAAATCATGGAAATTTTAATTCCGTTGTCATTCTTTGATATCTAATACATATCTGGCACAATGAGAAAATTTCATCATAATTCGAAGCCATCTAAAGAAGAAATTCGTATCTTTTATTGTATACGGCCATCCACTATAAAATCATTCTTTACAGTTTGAAATGATAATGTAGAAATACAATTTTTAATATAATATACGTATGTAAAAATGTCTTATTAGTATTCTAGACGAAAACTTTAAAATCCGGTAGATTTTTTCTTATTTCCTTACAACAATACACAATTTAAAAATACGCTCGGAGACCATTAATGATATTCTTCGTCTAAATATGAATAAAAATTATAAATGTCAATGCCTTTTGATACGTTTAGTCGAATGTATAAGGGTAATTCTAGTTTCATTAGTACTTCCATAATCAGAATCAAAAGCTTTAGTTTTACGGTTTCTTATTTTATTCATCACAGGAAAAATATAATAATATGAAACATCAATTATTTATTGAACAAAAATTCTCTTCTTTTGCTCCAGAAAATATTTATCCTTCTATATTACCATATAAAACCTTATTTTTGTTTTCCTACTTAACTTATACTTGAAAGTATAAAAAATTTAAAAAATGTACAAACAATTTTATAGCACATCCTAATTTTTCATCGTGATTCATTCAACGAAAAATGATTGCTCATTTAATAAACTTTAACTAAAAGGAACATTTTTCTTTATATTTTTTCCGATATACTTATAGCATTTTTTACGTTATTTCCTTGAAGACTGTAAGATAAAAACTAACACATACTTTGATTAGAAATTAAGCTTTCTAAATAGCGTCATTTCAGATAATTCCTCCTTTTCTCAAATTTCACTGATTTACGTATTAGCATTCCAAATTCCCCCAAAACAGCATAATACACCATCTGTCAATATTCTTCCCAAGCGGCAAGTGCAAGTGGTACGGTTTATTACAAAAACAATTAGGCTGAATTCTCTTCCCCCACCCTTCTCGTTTCTTTGCATTATTGCGTAAATCGCACCCCCCTCCCTTCGTTACGTGATTGCGATGGACATCGTAATCCGCTTTGAATATTTCTACCCGCTTGGCTAGTGACGGTCGCAGGAGGCCGTGGAATTTAGGGGTGAGGCACCCTTCTGCCTGCCCACGGGTGACCAAGTGGTGAATATTGATATGATCGTAAATTTTAAATGGAATTTCGTCTTAATCTGATATGAATTTTTAATGGCTCATATAACCAAAGTATTTAACTTAATTTGTAATTTAACGTCGGGATTAAATGCAATTTAATACGTAGTTAAGTTGATAAATCGAAAATAAATGGACAGTCACGTGTCATGAGACGTGACTTAACTACAGTAGTTTTTGTTTTGTGAGTTTTAAAATTTTGGTCAAACAGTAAAAATTAAATTAAATTAGATTAGGTAGGTACTGACATTGCATAAGCTTTTTGCTTGTTAATTTTATCAATTTGGGGTCTATTCTGTAAAAAAAATATGTTTAAAAAAAATTGTGTTAAAATAAATATTGTAACATGAGTATTATTATTTAACAGTGTTAGTGGAATTATATTGTATAACATTCCCTTTAAAACTTGAAATTTTAACATACGTGTTAAAATGCCTTGTGAATTTAGTTGCAACTGTGCTTCTTTGCCAAGAAACTGAACGTAGTTTCTTGAGTCATACTATAAGTAATATTTCGTTGACATAAAAAAGCCTTAATGGTATGATATTAGTTTTTGTAATTAAGTAGGTAGGCGGTTGACGTGTATTGGATAAACATAATCAAACATATTGAAAATTGTGTTAAAACTGTATTTCTTGTCGTTGTAATTTAAATAATGCTATAACAGCTCCTCTTCGTGCTCTTGGACTTGGTTAAACGATAATGGCAAAGATTACATTTTTCTTTTGCTATGAAAAATGGCAAAACATTTTTAATATTAGTCGATAGTTATACATATACTAAATGGATAGATTTTTGGCATTTAAATTCAACTACCGCCGATAAAGTAATTAATTACATAAGAAAATCAATTCCTGTTTTTGGTATACCAGCCGAAATCGTCAATGATAATTGTCCTCCTTTTAAATCTGAGGAATTTAATATATTTTACAACAGACATGAAATAATAATAAAGATATAATTAAAACACCTTAGTCGATTTCTAAAATAATTTTATTTTCAAAATTTCGCCTTTCTCTAATGGTTTGTTGATATACTCGTTAAAGCAATATAAATACCTACAGCTGCCATTTTCCGACCATTTTCCTTTGAATAACATGATGTTTATATTTAAAGCCATCTAAATCAATTTCTTTAATAATTAACAGAAAACAGCAAATTTTAACAAATTATGTTAATAATTTAACAGAATAAATTCTTACAGAATACCGAAAAGATATCTGTGTGGCTGTTAAAATTTTGAATATGTTGTTTCATGTAACATTTTTTTACAGAATAGACCCCATATTACATAATGTATTTCAATATGGTTAAAAATAAATATTTTATTTATATCACATATTATTGATGAAAATGATATCATCTCAATAATGATAACCTAGTTTAAGGACAGTAAATAAAATTTTAATTATAAAATAGGATATTACAAATACAACGAAGTAAAAGAGAATATTTTAAATGATTTCTGTAACTAGAAATTATTATAACATGAACAAAATTTTTCGAGCTGTTGGCCCATTAAAATAATTAATGTCTAGCGGGTAGAGTCTACAAAAACGGTTCTGTCGCAAATTCGGCCAATGCACGCTCCCTAGATAAATTTTTACAAAATCATGAAATTAACTTTTTTTTAAATTCTGGTTTAAACTGTTCTTTTATATTTTATTTCATTTTTCAAATTTAACCATTTAAAAGTTAAAACTAAAACTATCTGTATATTAGTAACCTAGAGAAATAAAAATAAGTCTAGAAAGTCTTGATCGAAAAGAATTGCGCTGAAGTTTAAAGTTGTCAAAATAAATTTCAAATAAATGTAGGATTAAGGTCATCTTTGAAATTCTCTGTCTAGAAAAATATCCTCAGTAAACACAACGATTTCATATTTTCTTAGAAATATCTCTTCAGAGTTTAGAAATACAGATTCGTGGAAAGACGTATTTGTTATTGTCTGCAAGAGTTTTTGCTATTTTTGCTACTTGTGTTTGTTTTATTGATTATGTGTGATGGAGTATTAACAAGAACGCTGAATGGCTGAATAAAAATAAATTAAAAATTGTATCATCAGATTATTGTCCACTCCACTTCACACGTCAGCTCGCATCAGACAAGGGTGGTTAAAAAATGAATCATGCACTGTATATTTTTCGACGTATTATATTTTGATAATTTCTACGGTCATGTAAGAGAAAAAGGGCTTCCAATCATTTGAACATAAATATATCGGACAGTATAAAAAGTACTGTTGCAAATACATTGATTTTTGATTCATGCGGCAACGAATAATTTAACGCGTTATTAAAAATGCTGCTGTCAACTACGCTAAGGGAAAATGTAATTTTCCGTTATAAATTATTGTTGCACAAAATATAAAAAAGTAAACAGTTTTTAATATCGAATACATTTATCATCCATTGAGCTCGCTACATAGTTGCTTATGCGCGACGTTCTTGCAATATTTTATAATGGTAGATGGTTGGTGGTGGTATACGTACTGGAATACAATTCAAAATACCTTACTTTCGTTATTGAGCTATAACGATAGTAGTTTTCTCACACGTTTATGGGTAACACGTTTATGTAAGTAAATTGAAATTGATCGGAATATGACATTGACTAAAAAGGATTATTAGACACATAAAGACGAAATTTTACAATATTTATATTTTTACAAGATTAATATGAATTACGTTAGTTCAAGTTCGTTTGGTTAGGCTAGGTTTTTTATGCAAGTGAACCTATAGTCAAGAAAATCAAGTTATTTAAAATTTATTTAGTTAATTACTTTAACATGAACTAAAAGTGAAATGAAAAAATAAAACGAAATTGTATTAATGTTGTGTAGTTTGGAGTTGAATATGTTTTTTTCGTGTTCGTTTCTTTAATTTAATAACATTATAATAGTCTCACGAAATAAAAAGCATCAATCCATAATTTACCACTTAAAATAAATTTATATCCATCCATAATTTACCACGTGAATTAAATTTATAACAAACTATTTTCTCCTTTTCATTTGCATAAAATTTCAGATTGAACCTCCTTACGTTTAGGTATAATGATTCATTTAAATAATTACAATTTTATTACACATGTCCAAATGATTGGATTCCACTAACACTAGCAAACATAACCATTTTGTCATTTGGATTCTGACCTACAAGTATAACATGTTAAATGCTTACCAACAATATAAAATAAATGGTTGATCTGAAATTATTTACGTGATCTTTAATAATTATGTTTAGATTTTATTATATAACCTTTGTTATGTTATAAGTGATCGCAGTGCATTTTCCATTTCCAGTATATGATGCCTTGCATATTTAACGTTTCTTTTATTCTTTGCTCTTTTGATCCTAGCTCAAGGTTCAAACTCAAAATTTCATCGGCTGGTACGTTTTGTGTTTATCTTGCGGTATTTACATTTTGACGCGGCGCTGGCGTCAGCTTTGCTGTCCGATCCGCGAGCCTTCTCCGACGTCAACATAGACTTCTGGTATTTATTTATCCTGCCAATATCAATCCTGCGCTGTGCGTTGCCAGCGGCGGCAGATTGCATTCTGGGCATACAAGACAACGCCATCTTCCATTCTTTTGAAGTTGTTAATCTCGCCCCCTAGTTGCCGAACGCCCTTCGTGCGATGTCTTCGTCGAAGGAGACTCTGTTCGATGCTCTAGGGCGGCGGAGGGTGATGTATTAGCGGAAAAACTGCTAACGCCAACCCGGAGGCGATTTTACCAATCAGCCGATCGATTTGCTGAAGGGATGGATTTAATCACGAGGACAGTCTGGCTCGAATCAAATATTCACTAATGCTTCCCTTCTTTATCATTAAATGAAGCATTATAGTAATGATGATACATTTTTGTTAGTATTCGATAGAAAAAAAATGAAACAATTTTTTTTCGGAATTTATACAAATTTTTCGTTTATATGACATAATAGTAAAATCTCACAATCACAATGTAACGAGCTGTAATTCTAGTAGGTAACGACAACTCAAGTTCCAATGTAATCAACTACAATAGTAATTTATGATACAAGTGTGTGAAGACAGGCTTTTATGCATGAGATGCAAAGTTTAAAGCACGAGCTGAAAGCGAGTTCTTTAATTGCAGCGAATGCATAAAAGCTCTTCACACACATGTATCATACAAGATTTTATCTACTAACATACGAACCATTTAGAAAAAAATATACAAATACAATTTATTATATTTTATATCAATAATGATTTTCTTACCAATATGATGAATAAGTACACAATGTACAAAACACACCGAAGAAGTACAATTACAATCTTGAAAACCACTTGAAAACAAAATGGTTGTTTTGGGTTGCGTTCAGTATATCTCATTCTGAGAACAATGTGGTGTTACCATTTCATTAAATAGTGATAAAATTAATTAATCTATAAAAATTGTCATATTTTGAAAAAAAAAATAGTATGGTAAAATTTATTGTACAAAATATAAAATTGTTATAAACTGCCTTACTAGCAGTTATTATGTTAGAGAATGCTGTTAGTACTAGGTTTTATGAATGCAACCATCTTTGTCAAAGTTTACACATGCGTTGCACTTTAATAATGAAAGTCCCATTTAAAATGCATTGGTCTTTCACGCACGATTTGAATTACTTCACACACTATTTCTATAATGATACTTTTCACACACAATAATATGAGCATTAATGTGTTCATTATGTACTATGTGTAGATAAATTCCATTCTAACAGCACTTTGATAAGTTTTAGACATATTTTTGCTTAAAGGTAACACTTCTATTTTTGCGAGTTTACCGATTAGTACGAGAGCATAGGGCATTGCGTGGCAAGATTTCGTGCCGAAATTTGTCTTGTTCGGTCAAAAACTACCTATACAGATTAATAATTTCCATGGTGTCATTCCATGTTCTAATGCAGATAGATTTGGTGACGTCATAATGTATATAACCTTTATTTTTAATCCGATTTTAGCGTTTCACGGCTCATTCGATATAGAATTTTTTCTCTACAAGGAGGTTGTTTTTATTTTATCGATTTTTGCAGATTCATTATACTCATGGCGGATTTGGTGGTTTAAGTGCTGATGATATATTTTTTAATTAAAATATATGTAAGAAGGCACCTAAACTGCAGGAGATCCCTATTTAAGCCCTGATGTAACCCATTTTAGGGGGCTTTAATACTAAAGCATTGGAGAAAATAAGGCCTCCTGAGGCAGTTTAAATCAAAAATTTCGGGAGTGGTCTTGTTCGATGACAATCTACCTATAGATAAATAATTTCCATGGTGTCATTCCCTGTTCTAATGAAAATAGATTTGATGACGTCATAAAGATGGCGGACATAATTCCTTTATTTTTCATCCGATGTGAGCGTTACACGCGGCTTATTTGATATAGAATTTTTTCTCTAGTAGGAGGTTAGGTATTAGAAATTCTTTCGTAAACTTGATTTTTCGCAAAATAATTAGAAAAATCTGAAAATTCTAACGATTTTTACAGATTCTTCATGACTGCACTATTCTAGCCAATAGAAATTGTTTGAACCAATTTCAAGATGAAGATGGCATAAATATATTTATAAATATGTCTAATTTCAGAGACTTTTTATTTTATGTTTCGTTTAATTTATTACAGTTCTTGCCAAGAATTCTATTTCGCAAATAAATAATTGCGAAAGTAGGTATTAACCTTATTCTTGGAAATAAAAATACTTGGGTAGCAATTTCTCGTTGTGCATTGTATTCGCCATGCCAGAGGCCATGCCGTTGCCGTAGCTCACGGCAGTGACGTGACAACATGACATCCGATTTGTGCTGGGCTGCCCGAGTTGCTTTCTTGCTTTCTTCGACATTATATTGTTAAATTGATCACGCGATTTTGTAGTTTTCGCTGAAATTCGGAAGAAGAATTTATAAAACTTGTCAGTTTCGTGACTAATAGATATTGTTCCTACTTTATAATATTCTTATTCTTTCGTTTCTTTTGTCTGTTTTATACGAATATTTGCAATTAATATTGTGGTTGGTTAGGAATTCTTTTGTTTTAATTGTTTGTGTTTAACCTATTTCAAAGTATTCTAATAAATTAAATATTCATTAGGTAGGTACAAATAATTAATTATTTTACGGGACACCATAGAATAACTAATGACGTATGTCGTATGTACTTTGAATTTTTAATGTACCTACCTAATAAACGTAAAAGGTTAAATTGATTCCTTGTATATTAGCATAGCCTAGAAATTTATTGTGAGCAGTATAGTTGTATTGTCATATTTTGTTAATAATCTGTGATGCTTTTTTGTTGTAAGAAATGTTAATATTGTAGCATCTAACACTAAAAAGGTACCTACTGTCCAAGTTTCAATGGTTGAATGATTTTTAAAATAATTATTTTGGAATATTCTATTATGCGAAATAGTGTTTTTATTAATAATAATGAAATCAATTAAAATTGCAATTCTAAAATTTATATTGTAGTATAAAATCATAGTACTTTTGCAGTTTCATTAATGTTTTTGAAACTTGATTTTTAAATGTGCTTTGTTTATTGTATTAACTTATGAATATTTGTAAACTATTTTTTTATATACTTATTAATAAATAAATTGTACAGTTTATTTAAAAAATACAATCTAAATTAGGTATTACAAGTAGTTGGTAACCAAGTTTTGAGAACCTCTGGATTTGTATTTATATTATTTATTTCACTGGTATAGCAAGTCCGAATAGACGATTTCCATTTGGGAATCGATAGTGGCGCCAGCGGTTGCTTGTAGAACTATTCTAACAGCAGTATGTAGATAACCCTAGATTTGATTAGTATTTTGACGGTGTAGAAGGTTTGCATTACATTACAATTAAGAATAATACATAAATTTTATTGTAAATATTCAGTTTTTAAATATTTCGTTGTGCACACGGTTTTTCAAGCCATCGTTTTAATTTAGCTACTGAATGTTGATTTATAGTAATGTATTTTAATTTAGCCTCGGGCACATCATCTTCTCTTAAATGTAATATATTTTTATCCATAATTATATATTAAAATTATAAATATCAACAAACAACCATAACCAAAATCAAAGCTATTGTAATTACTGTCAGAATAATTTCTAAATCTGCCACAGCGCTGCAGTCAAATGACGTCATAATGGAAATCGTCTATTAACATTGTCTTGTTTTGTTTTGTTTCATTTAGTTAGTAGTGAGTATTATGTTCGATTCAGCAGTATACGTTCCGTTTTTTTCCTCTTGAACATTTTAGTGGTATTTTTGTAGTTACATTTATACGATGTATCCAGATTTGATTCTTATTTCTTTTATCAACTAACTAGCAGATTTAACCTATAAATAATGATTCTACTTTTTAATTAAAAATAAACTCCTAGCTCGGCAGTATTCTCGGGATTTCATGTGATAAGTGCAGTGTGCAATTCTAAAAAACGATTGACCTGAATTGAAGGAAATAAATCATCGTGTCAGGCAGTCAGGAGCACAAATATCGAATTCAGGTAATTGATAATGTCTTGAACATTGGATGTGTCATCTGTTCTGCTGATGCATCAGCTGGTTGGTTACTTCGTTCATTCCTTGTCGCCTCGTCCTATGAAATATGACGGTGCTTTATACTCAGATTCATTACTAAATCAGGTTATGTCACTGCAGAATTATGTTCAATGTTCTATTAGTCTTTTCATGTTGATACGGTCATCAATTGGATGAATATGAATCTGGGAATCGTTTTAATTAAAACATTTCTGTAATGACAAAAGTATTTATTATAATTATTATTAATAATAAAAACTTCACCAATATAATTATTATACTTATGTGTACAATTCCAATAACATAACCTATAAGTTATTAGCAGTAAAGAAAGAGGTAATCCCTGGGTAAACTACGAGTAGGTACTTAAAATATCATTATGGTATAAAAATTATATTTATATTTATAAAGTCAGTTTTTGTTGTGTCGTGTCGTATGTCGCTACCGAGTCGCTACATTTAGATTTAAATAAATAAATAATTAACAAATTGTGCAATAGTCGTAAACAATAATTGGAATCCTTAAAAAATCGGTAAAACTAATTCAAAACTGTGTATATTTTGTGAGTTTTCATCTTTTGTAAAATTGATAAAATCAGGTTTTTGAATGTTCATCATAATATTTCTGTATGTAATAGAAAATTAATTTACACCTCAATTATTTGAAACATAAATTAAAAATGAAACTAGAAGTGTAGGTACCTAATTAATTTAGTTAACGCGCAATTTAATTTTTTTTTATAAAACAAAATTATCTAGATACAATAATCGCACTCCGTGAACCAGTAGCTATACTCTTTTTAAATTTGTTATTTAATATATTAACTTTATTTTTCTGTTTTAGGTAAGTGGAAAAGTCCAGTTTCGTACCAGTTGTTGACGCTCTTAGTAAGTTATACTTATACTTTTATATTATTTATCACAAAAATTTAGAAAAGTATACTAAAGGAAAAATAAAAGTCATCGCCTTTCATATTTTGTAATTAATTCATCAAAATATATAAAATCCAGAACTACGAGCCATACCGAACAGTGAATAATGCAAATCTGTTGACTCAATGTATTTTGCCAAGTATCAGTTTATTACGCTTTGTAATTATGCTTGAAGTATCGATTTTAATTAATTTATAATAACAAAGTTGGTAACTCTGCTAATGAAATATCTAACATGGATTCCATCGTTTGGTAACTAAATCTAGTGTAAGTAGTGAGTATATGTTATTTGTATCGTTTCGTAGTTGAACGGGAGATGAAAAACCCTATTTGATGCTTGACTAGATCCTGTCAGAATGCAATAACGCGATCAAACTCTAACATTTACTTTATACAACGTGATCTTACGGATTTCACCTTTGTCTAGTCAAGTAGATAATCGATCAGTCGTATCTGAAAGGAAATGCTGTTTTTATTTTATTTTTAATTAAATTTGGTTTTTATACGATGCTTTCAACTCTGTTTCATGTAGGTAAATATAAATTAAATGAAATTACCTCAGTTTGTATGTTAAATAGGTTGAATACTGCTGCTTTGTACAGTGTTTTGTATTTGTTTTCTGTTGTAACAAAATATTAATTTAAAATATAAATTTTACAATATAAATGTTATATTCTTACTGTTCTTCTTCTAGATTAAAAAGCAAAAGGTGCTAATGTGCTATTCTTTCATAAGCTTTTACTTAGTTCTATTTTTAGTTTTAGTCTTAACTATTGTTCGTTTCAAGAAGAAATAATTCTTTCTTATTATATAGGGTGTTTCAAAATGAGCCCCAGATTTAATAGTTTAATAAAATACATCACTTACTCAAAAATTGCAAATATATTATATGTGTGAAAAAGAACCAGAGTCGTAGGTATAGAATGCTTGTCTGGTGCCGTCTTCCTTTTGTTGTATTTTTCTTTGGAAGTGAAAATAATGTCTTTTTAAGGTTGAACTAAAGTGTATTATGAAAAGAAATTGAGCCGCAGACGAATTTTTTTTCTTCATCCAAGTTCAATGCCTTAATTGAAAGTTTTTGTTTTCAATTGTAATCTTTATGATGTATTTTAAAATTTTGATCTTTTAAAGTCTTAACATAGAACATCTAAAAAGTCTATGCCGTCCAAAAAATACAAACTGCTTGTTGAAATGGTGGCGAACCGATATGCCTGGATTCTCACCAACACTTTTTGCAGTAATTAATTGTTGGTTTATGCAGCAACTAAATTATAAAATTAAGAAATTTAACTAATAAGTTGAATAGTTAACTATTGACGATGGTGTCTACTTTATAAATTTAATTTAATAATGTCATTTCTTAATTTTCTAATTTTCGAGTGAATGATGTCTTTTATTGAGAAGTTAAATATTGCACTCATTTTAAAACAACATTTATATAACCTATGAAAAAGTTTGCTTTTGTATTACTCAAACCAATATACAAATTATGGACGACAGCATGCGTCAAAGTTACATTACATTTGCTACACTTGTGGTTGTGACGCATACCAAACTAATCCATTAGTTTCCATTACTATAGTTCTTCAGTAGTGCACAAAACTGTTAATTTCTTTCTGCACTCGATAAAAAAATTGCTATGTTTACAAAAATTAACTATTTATTAACTCTTATAATATACATATACAAAATTTCATTGATACAATTTTTTAATTGGGTAGGTACTACTAATATAAACATTGGAATGAAAATATAAAATAAAACTAGTCAAAAATAAACACTTAATCAGAGTTTTCACACGTATAATACTATTTGATTGGCAGATTAGCTAAACATCAAACGACATATGTCGTAAAAAATAGACAATATATAAAAGTATAGGCAACTACATTGTAATTTTTCAATTAGAATAATTACGCCTTTAAATTTTAGGACTATTAATTTTCAGAAGAAACGAACATGGCAATTATCGTGTAAACTACGATGTTAACGATTTGCAGATAAGAATCTTTTGATGTTGTAGATACCTTCAGCAAACTTATTACATGCATAATTTATTATACGCCGTAAAATACTTGTTAATATTTGAGTTGACACAGATTGAAACAAATTTATTTTCATTTTTACAGGCATTTATTTATTTATAATTAATAACATTGCTACATATCCGTCTGTTGCTCGGTTCTGATGAGAACGTTTAAATTAACCGACTTGATAATATTTTTTAAATATGTAAACATAGAATAATTGGAATGCCATTCTTAGAGCACTTTGACTTTGAAATTGTATCTACGATTACTATGAAAAATTTATATTATTTATGCTTTTAATTGTCTACATAAAGTTGATTGTTACTGAGGACCAAGCAAAAAATCTGATGTGGACACCACATGACTTCTTTGTACGCCTATGGAACTGTTCATACTTTTCTTAATAACTAAAACGTAGAATAATATAATAACCGTATTTGATTTATGCGGAAAATACCAAATAATAAAGTGCCTTTTTAGTACGAACTATCGCAACCAAAAATATGAGGTGATCAACAAGATGCAACTTGAATCTCAAATACAAAATTCGAACAAAATTTCAACTTTCTACGACGTACCATTTTTTATTAGTGCGAAAAATATCACAACCAAAAATAGATGTTATAACAGTCCGAAATACAAAATTTCAACTTTCTACGTCTAACCGTATTTGAGTTATCCGACACACATACGTCCGTACCTACAGACGTCACGATGAAACTAGTAATATAGGCCAGTTATATTAGGTAAAAATACCCCTCTACATGGAAATAATTCCATAAAAGCAAATACTTTGCATATGTGTAGTACTAGCACCCAGTAACAACATATCAAAAATCAACACGCGTACATGCTGTGCTATGCCCGCCATATTGAAAATGGCTGCCGACTTTCACTCCTTTTACCATATTTCACTAATCGTTGAAAATAATGAAAAATGTTTCAAAATTTTTTTTATAAAAAATACATTGTTTTTGTTCTTTTCTTATAACTTTTGTTCTATCTCTGACGGTTTTCGAGTAAAACGAGAAAATGTATTTAGAAAATACAAAGATAAATTAATAAATTTATTATATAATTTAGTGTCGTGACACAAAAACGGCTGTAACATTTTAACGGATAGAATAAATGATTTCCGGTGTTAAGCATTCGATTCCACAGGCATTTTTCTATTAACAATATGGTTTAGCCGCAATTTTAACAAATATAATTGAAGGATTTTAGTATTTTTTTAAAATTTCCGTCAAAATCTGAGAACCGAATTTATTTGCGATTACAATACCTAAGTAGGTACTTCCTTTTTACTCCATACAAGGAAGTAAAACATTTCTCTATAAAAAAAGATTATAGTTTCCATTTCACTTATTAACACCCTTCTTTAACCAAGCCATCTTCCATCTTTAATATTTCAACACGCCACAGCCGTCATCAACATCATTTCATACACATGACAGTTCTAGAGTGTACCACACCCCATGTGACGGTTGCACGCACGTCGCCCGCTAACACGCATGCACGCACGGTTGTTAGAAAACGCGTGTCCGCCGTAATGACGACCGAGGAACAGAAACATACATGGAACGAATTTAAATATGCGCAGTCAGTCTGCATCATCATCAAGACCGCAACGAGCAATGAGTTGAGTGAGAAAAGATGACTAGGGTGTGTTCTGTGTTCGGTGTCGTGATTGTGAGTATTCAGATCTGCGTGACTCATTTTTTTAATAAGGGTGGTGAAATGAATATGCATTTATGGAAAATATTGGTTTTGCTTGTTTTAAGTATATCGATATACCTACACTCTAGAATAACGTTCCTAACTAAGAACTATATAATTAACGTTGATTTTCAAATCTGACTGAAAAACTTCAATTGCAATATATTATTACAGAATAATAATTTGAACAAACTTTATTGTGTACCTACCTAAAGAAAGCTTAAAGCCGTTTTCAGAAGAACTGTTCTTTGTCCTTTATGTCAAAAACTTCATTGCTTTGACGTTGAATATCAAACACAAATGTGGCATGACGTTACGTCAGTCAAACGGTTTTGATTTTCTCTCCTTTAATATTAATATTAATACATAATACTTTATCAAAAGGAATACACTTTTTTGAAACAATAGTTAGGTATAAAAAAGTGAAACATTACGGTACGGTACAAGCAAGTTGTTGTTGTCGTTGGCGGTATTACTTGTAAGTATACTTTTTCTTTGAGATAAATACATCGTACCAATGTGTCAAAAGCGCACGTTAACCATCAATAAAAAATATAAACAACTTAATATTATTTACCGTGATTTGGAATAAAATATATTCCACCGAGTTTTGAAGGGGGTCCAATAACAAGTAGGCAATCGTCATAACAGTTTCTACCAAAACCGAGTAAGTGGGACTCAAGAAGGGTATTTGGTTGTTCTTGGCCCCCCAACGGAGGCTTTAAAAAATACCAAAAACGTATTTAACCTAACACGAGGATATTGCTACTATAATGTCATTTGCACACGTCAAAATACACTTCGTTCGCAATTCTGGTTCCTATTTTTCAGGGGAACCCGTACTGCACTTTTCATACTCTTTTCGAGTGCTGGTGCTTCAATTAATCATTATATTCAATATATGCGAAATAACAGGATTTAAAGTAAAATTTTGCGAATCAATCATAATAACAATAACAATATTGATTTTAAAACTGATTATTTGTTTCTAATCGATAATCAAGTGTAAAGAACAGGGTGGGTTAATGATCTATGATTTATCTATTATACAAATGCGCTAAACATCATTTAGTTACTCATTAGCACAAAGTTCAATCGCGTATTTCACTAAATAACCAATGTATTGCACACGGGATTAAATTTATATACCTACCTACGTACGAATCAATATACGATGACATTATCCTGTAAATGTGTACATTTTCAACTCTGACCCTCAAAACATATTTACCTACATTAATACAACAAATACGAGTACAGTGCACCCTGCATTTACTGTACTAACCTAATTAAACCCATGTATAATGTAAATAAAATTTCCATTTTAAAAATAAACAAGAACTGTCAGCCTGCATCAGTTCTATTTTGGACCCTCGCACTAGGCACTAGGGTAGAAATACATCAGTATGCAGATGAATTTAAATTCATCAGGGTTCAATGTTCCGCGATACATTCAAGTGCACGTAATCACTCTGCAGCATTCTGACAGACCGGACACGACGCGATGGTTAAAAATTCATCGCAGAGTTCTTCCTGCATTTTTTCCTGCGAGCCGGTCTCATTCAACGAGCGCGGACTGATTACTATGATTTGAGCCCAGAATCGCGGCGCTTATGAATTTTAAAGAGAATGTAACAATGTGCGGGTATGTGTGACAAGGGACGACAGGGAATGTCTGTGCACAGAATAATCACTTGTCGACTTCCCACAAAGGAAAATTTGTCAACCGTATGTCACTGTAAAAACTATTTCAATTATGGGTTTTTGTGAGGTTACATTTGTATGATAATTTGCTGAATTACTTTTTGAATTTATATTAGGATTTTATTTTCCATTAGTTTTTATTGGCTTTTCGGTAAACACTGCTTTTGTAACGGAAGTACAATCTAATACGTATGTATGAAGTGTAAATTGTTTAACACTTTACATATATGAATGAATTTAATTTTGATTTAGTACTTACTTATAAAATAAGTAAATAAAATGAGATACAGCCCTAAAAAAGGATTCTCCTGCAATTTATGTTCCTTCTTACATATATTTTAACAAAATAAATTCGATTAAACTTTTTACCAACAAATCCAAAATGGGTATAATGCAGACATGAAGAATTTGCAAAAATCGATAAAATTTCGACATTTTTCCAATTATTTTGGGAAAAATCAACTTTACGAAGAAATTTCTAACAACCTACTTGTACAGAAAAAAATTCTCTATCGAATGAGCCGTGTAACGCTGAAATCGGATGAAAAATAAAGATTTTACCATTCTTCACGTCCGCCATCTTTATGACGTCACCAAATCTGTCTGCATTAGAACATGGAATGATACCATGGAAATTATTAATCTGTAGATAGTTTGTGACCGAACTAGATCATTTCCGCAATTTTGGCACGAAACTTACCACGGAATGCCGGGAATGCCCTATACTCCCGTACTAATATTTTTTCAAAATAAAAATATTATATTGGTCTACCGGCTCGTCCCATCAAAAAAACTGTAACAATATTTTGTTATACTGGTAGATAATTTTACGAGGAACATTTTTTGTCAAATTTTTTTTTTAATATAATGCACAGTTTTCAATATAAAGCATAAAACCGTTTTCTGGTGACTGTTTCCCCCCCTACTTCCCCCCCTGGGGGGATATGAGTTGTGTCTCGACGATTTTTGACAAAGGACATTGTGTAGATAGTATATGCAAAATTTCATGCTGGTATCCAAATATGAACTATCCTTGAAAATTTTTAGACTAACAGAACGCACTATTAAAGTTGATGCCACTTTTTTCAAAAGTTCTATTTAAGATACTTATTTTATGGCCATTTCAAGTTAAAGACAACAATATTATCATGTTAAAAACTTCTATGCGATATATAATGTGTTATTTGCTCGTATTTTCCGTTTGTTATTTTTTATTCTCAATTTGCCATTTCAGTAAAAAGTTAATTATAACGCAAATGTCAGGTGGAGTTGAACATAACATTTATGTCAACATAACTTTGTTTTGATATCGCGAGTCTATTTTGTCGCATAATTTCATACTATTCAAAACGATATTCTGTGTTTTTTGTTTGGACGTAATTTATGGAAATATTTGCAAATATTTATCGCATATTTGACAAATTTAACGAGGTATATTTTTTCTTTAAAATTACATTAAATGGTAATTGTACCAAAACAACCAAATATTCAACGCACAATGTTTAATATAAACAAAAATAAATTGCTGCATGTAACTACGTATAGGTACTTATAAAAATATGATGCATATTTCCGTTCCGTTGTTAAATGACAAATTACGTATTCTATGATGTCCAATATATTGTTTTTAAAAAGGTAGATGCATTTAAAAGCAAATTTGAATGTCTCTACATTATTTGTAAGCAAATTTTAAAGTGTTATTTAAAATAATTGCAGCCGTCAACTCGTGAGTGCTTACGGTTTTTAAATGAGTCAGTGTAGTACAACTTGGGGGATTTTTGTGGACTAAAATTGATATACGGATCTCATTGAATTTGAATTTAAGCCCGTAGTCCCTACTCGTAATATCTATAGATATACGACCTTAAAGTCTGTGGTATTTATTATACCTTGACTTGATAAAAAAGATAGACAAAAATAAAAAAAATCACAAAAATTACAATTTAAAACAAAGTATAACATAAAATTACAAAATCTATTTTACATAGTTTATTTAGTAAGTCATATACCTATTTGCAAAATATTAATTTGGTTGTCTAAATACTTCTATAGGTATGCTTCTTTGATCTGTCAAATTTTTGCACGTGAAATGAGCGAAAACCATAGTTTAAAAATCTGACGTGGACACCACATGACTTCCTTGTACGCCTATTAAACTGTTCATACTTTTCTTAATAACTAAAATGTAGAATAATATAAAAAAATCTGACTATATTCTTTTAACTTATTATACAAATATATTAATATATAAGTACCTACTACTACTACTGCTCCTATAGGTACTCACAAATATATTTTAATCATTTTATTTAAACTGCAGAAGAAGATATAAAGCATATTTTATTATTGTCACTGTCATGTCATAATCATTTAAATTTTACGTAGTAACAAATGTTAATCGATCACGACTACACGATACCGAAATACTAAATTATAAATATATACTTTAATTATTCTTAAATGATACCAGATACAAAAATATTTATAAAATATCGATTGTAGGTAATAATCACATAATCTTTCATTTCAAATTTAAAAATTTGTCTTAAATTAAATATTTATCGAAATATTTGAAAAAAGTACTACTTCCGGTTTGTAGATTGAAACCAAAAATAGGAGGTGCACAACTAGATGCTATAACAGTCCTAAATACAAAATTTCAACTTTCTACGACTAACCGTATTTGAGTTATGTGACATACATACGTCCGTCCGTCCGTCCGTCCGTCCGTCCGTACGTACGTCCATACGTACAGACGTCACGACGAAACTAGTCATAATGGATTCAGAAAAGGTCAAAACGGATATTTCCGTAAAAAATACTTCCTTCTTACTCCGTACAAGGAAGTAAAAATGCAACTTTCAATTTTATGGCACATGGCCTTGCCTGACAAAAAAATGGCCTGCGGTGCATTCCTAATTAGATAAACTATGGTTGAACCAAAGTCGAACCTTTATAACTACATATTTGTTTCGTTGGACAATAGTTTTATACGCGAAGAATTTTTGTGTATTTTATTTTTAATATAATAAATATCTTAAATTTTAGCTTGACCTAAATATACAGTCTGGCTAAGACCCTGCATAACGCAATCGGTTATCAAATCAACTCCATAATATTTATACTTATAATATCTACAACAAAATATGTAACCTTTTTTACTTAAATTGGTAACATAGCTACAAGCATTTCATGTTCGATTAGGTATTTAAATGTTTATCATTTAAATTTGAATACATATTTCACAGCTGGAGCTCAAACCTGTCATTAATCATACATAATTTGTAAGCTCTTTTCTAGACACGTTTTTAATGTCTGATCTGTGGCTACACATACATGTTCATTGCTTTTAATAGTTGACATTAGTAGGATGATTAATTAATCTTTAACTCTATGCTGTTACTATTTTCTATACCTAGCTATCAGCTTCGACAAAATAGAAAAGGTTCGAAAAATATATCATTTTTTGCTTTTAATAATAATTCAGACAAAATTTATTAATTACAACCAGTAGAAATGTAAATGAATGATGGATAAAACAATTGTATAGTGCATTACAATTTAAAATTATTATTATATTATATTGATGATCATAAATAAATTACTAATTTATTATGAAAATTGGAATAAATTAATTTATCTTTATTTGTAACTCAATATAAATCTTGTTTATGCATTTTATATGTGTATAATAATTTAGCATCAATAAATATACATGTCAACTGCAGTATGTATAATGTTACATCACATTCCTATATCCAGTGTATATTGTTTTAGAGTATGAACATATGCGAAATAATGAAATTGCATAATCAATAGCTGGTGATAATTTTGTGCACGCTACAATAGGCTTTATGATTTCATAAAGGCTCAAATTCTTTCCCGTACTGCATCCATTCATTCTGTGTTTTATTACTAAATTTACAATAGGACAAGTTTATAGCATTTTTATGATGAAATAACAACAAACATGTTTTGTTATTTATTAATTTTGATCAAGCAACATTGTGTCTCAAGTCTCATTTTAAAAGAAAATCAGTTATTTCTACTCAGCAAATATTTATTTTATAGAGATTGCATTTATATGACGTACCTAGGTATCTTAATTTTATAAAGTTTATTTAGAAAAACAGAAAAATAAATTAATGTTTATGGATAATAATATCAATTTATATCTCTATTATTCATAGAAATAGGTACTGCCGTTCACAATATAATAAATGCTTGTATCAGCTAAGTCAATATTCATGACCAAATAGCAATAGCCTTAGTTTTACAAAAATATCAATTATTTAAACTTACAGATTTAGATGGTGCATACTAATGTAATTCACATTTAAAACATATTTTTCTAATATTACCTATTTGGCATAGGTTACTTTTGCGCAAGAATAAACTGATTTCAAAGCTCAATAATATTCTTTACGTTTAAACAACTTGTGTAATACAGTCAGCAAAATTAAATTAGGTATTTTATTTAATAGTAGGTGTATATACATAACATACCTATATTTAGATTTTTTTTAAACATACATTATAGGCTCGATTATAGGTAAATTATGTTTTCCCTGAACTTCTAAAAAAACTGAACTGACACATTTAACCTTTTATTTGTTTAACCATTTATTACCGTAAATCAGGGTGACTTTGATCTCCGGAGGCTACTTTGATCTCCACTTTTATTTTATACTCTTGATAGTGTGGTAATGGTGACACTATATTGTAACTTAAAAATTTTCTGAACGGAGCATTGCTTAGTCCAGGCATGGACACGCGCGAACAGGGTAGCGGTAGCGGGTTCTATTTTGTTGAAAAAAAACTATACTGGTGTACGTAATTTTGTTTTTTGTATAATTTCTAGCACCAATTCATCACCCCGAAATTTAATTGTTTACAAAAACTGCAATAGCATGTAATAACAAGCAGCTTGTTCCTAAATTATGTTTTTGTTTTGGTGTCAATTTGCAAGAGAACAACATGCAACGTTGCAACCTGCATAAACATGGTTATAATAATTCATCGGATGCTGCAGCGCACACGTGCCGCAGTTTGTTTGCGAAAATAATGATAATTAACGGTTCAGCATATAACTTAGTATGAAGCAGTTTGTGGCAAAATATACCACTACAAACTCCCATGCTGCTCTAAATTGTTTACAAAGCTTTCCTGAAGCATGCATGTTATTAGAATAAGTGATTAATTTGTTATCACTAATTAATAAAGTACCTACCTAGCTAAATTGTGTAATAAGTTTAAGAACAAAAATATTTATTATTAACTGTAGAAAATGTTAGAACTCAGAATAAAGAATACATTTATTAGAATTGAAATATTCTCTTAATTAAGATTTTAACAAAAATAACATTATGATGAGATTTGCTGACATACATTTCCACGTAAGTAAATTTATTACATAATGATATAGGTGTACTTGTGAAAGAACTTTTTTAACCTTCTAGCAATCGGTCAGTATTATTTGTATTAAACTGTCAAAGTCACTAATATGTAAGTGCAAGTTTCACATTATGAAAATTAACAGTTTAATATAAAAAATTATATTTCTGTCACGGGCAGAAAATATGAAATATCATGTTTTAATACACAAAACTTAAAAAAATTGCTCCCAAATAATAATTATTTGCAAATTATAATAATTATTTGTGTATTAAGAGCGTAATGCGACTTTTTGTTACTCGCGCACGCGGCAATTGCAGCGCGAGCCGAAAACGACAGCTGCAATAGTGCAAGAAATACACTTTACGCTCGTAATACACACAATTTTATCTACAACTGAAATAATTTGTTATTAAAAATAATAGTATTCAGTTAGTTCAATCTACGTTCAACCAATTAATGTTTTATTGGTATAACCATGACGATACTAACAATATCGAAATAAATTAACAAAAAATTTGGTTTGATTGTTTTTCCTTTATTATATACAAGCAATAATAGTATATTATTATTAACAGAATTCACATACGTTTCAGGACACACAATTATTTTGGATTATGAATTACTCACTGTATTGGCCAAAACTGAGTTCTTTTTATATTTTTATTTTTTTAGAAGCCATTGATTTATAAATAAACTTATCGAGCATCAAGGGAGTAATTACAAAAAAATAAATAACTAATTGGAATGTGAATTCTTCAGTAGATACTAATAATATATTTATTTTATCTCGATTGAATTGTTTAGCATGCACAAACAATGTAAAGTAAATAAAAACTATTGCTGAAAATCTAGGCTATAGCGGGATAGGTGCGAGTACATATATTTTTCCGGGTTCTCGTATAGCAAATAGCAATACCATACGTAATACGTATTTATTTATTTATATTCAAGAGCAAATGCATTCATGCATATTTTAAAGTCAAATGGTGCTATTTTTGCCTCACAGTACCTAAATAAATTAATAAATCATGAATAAATCCATGAACATATTTCCAAATTTTTTTGTTTAGGTAAATATTTTTAAATGAGCAATGTGTTTTATTTTATATAAAAAATAATGTTATCAGTTTAACGGTAAACATACATTTTAAAAAAATTATTTGACATTCTAATTTTGAATTTTAATTAGTTAACAAAATGAGGTCAGCAGAAACAAAACAAATAAAACAACAATCACTGAACCAATTTGAAGTTTAATTAAAAATGTTTCAAACAATTATTTTCCTAATGAAATAATAATTTGATGGGTATTCTTTTTGTAACTAATTATAAATTTCATTTACTTTCTCCTCACTTCTTAGGTTTTAACGACGCGTCGATAATTAACGATATGCTGGGCAATTAGATCAAGAAAAATAATTCCAAGAATTTTAATTTTCCACGCGGAATTTATTTACTTTTCAGAAATTTTTATTTGTGTCTTCAATTTTTGTAAGTATTTCAAATTAATAATTTGTAGAAAATTTTTGGCATTATATTACAATTTGAATTTTACTAAATTTAAAGTTCGATATATTTTAAATTACTTAAGTATAGGTACTGTTTAATACTGGAATTCATACATACATACATATCTTTCACGCCAATTACCCATCTTGGGTGTGGCAGACTCACATTGTGAGTTTTCGGTGTAGATATAACCGTGTGTGCGCTTACCAGTCGTCAACTCAAGGGTACCTACTCATGGTTATTAGTGGATTTCAATTAAGAAAATATTATACAACTTTCGATATAATTATAGATCAATTATAATTTAGAAATAAAAAAAAAATTACACTTTGAAAACAAAATAGGTATTAACTATACTAAGTAGGTACCTACTCTCGATTTTCCGAAAGCAACACTGCAACGAGTGGGGATGATTATAAAGATAGTAAAGATCAGTAAAGATATAACATAATACCTACCTATAGCCCAAAATGCTTAGTTCTTTTATAATGTATGAACTCTTCGGGTCTATACTCTAGCCTTTACCACTTTTTACTATACTTTAATCGTTTTTACTTCTTAAGGAAAATTAACGTTTTTGGCTCACTTCGGTTTAGTGTTTTTACAATTCAACAATTATAGCATTTGGAAGTGTTCCAGTCTGGTAAAATATACGCATCTCACAATCCCACTCTCAATTCTCACATCGCCTTTAAATTATTGAATGTTTTAATTATTTTTAATATTATGAAATGAAAATTTTCAAATTTAAAAAGATTGTGTTATTATAGTATAGTATCTTCAAATTTAAGTGCCTACCCCTACCTATTTTTAAGTAATTCAATACAGGTAGATTTAAAGTGAGTTCCTTAATTGGAAAATGACCCTTAACTTATCTTTTGTCTTGGTTTTTTTTTGTTATGCCCTAGAAAAATCAGAAATCAACAAAATTTGTCATTTTTTAATTGGTATATTCAAATTTGTTTGTACAGTTTTTGTAATTGTTAAAGATTGATTAAAGTAAAAGCGGTGACGCAACTTTCATTATTTTATTGCTTTTTCATTATTCAATTACTTGAGAAATAGAAATGATACCAATGAAAGAAAAAAAAATTAAAACTTTAAATGCGATACCTACTCGTAATTATGTACTTATATAAATTATTTTTAATTGTTTTCATGATATTCACACGTATAGGCATACTTATTTAAATTATTATCTAATTTATAAATGTTAAGATTGACATAATATGTAGGTAATTTAGTTTTGTAATGATTGTTAGTAAATTTATGACGTACCTCGTCTGAATAACTTTTGGCAATATCTTGGTATTTCAAATTGGTAGACAATCTAGCATTTTTTACTCATTTTCTCAATTTCAATATAATTCGAAACCAACCCTTAGCTATCTTCAACCCTTCCTCCACCATTCATTCCACTTCCACTAATCAGCGATCAGCATGTGAGAGCATTACATTACGCCCACGCACGGCACAGAGTACAGAGAATCACACAATACAACAGCGTAACGTAACACGTAACGCAACACCGGCACCGCGCTAACGTTGCGGTCGCATAAAATCGAAGTGACGCGATATTAGCGACACCGCGGTCGTGTCATCTGCGTTGCGGGGCGACGGAGGACCCAGCATGGCACGCTTCGATGTAATTAGCACGACGTTTGTATAAATTAGTAGGTGTAGCTCTCTGATCAGGGATTCGAACCCGTGTTTGGTGTTAGAGGTAATAAGGACGGAGGTTTGGTGGTGCGAAGGAGATAAGATGAGAGTGGGATAGTGACTTGTTAGTGGGATATTATGTAATTATGTTTTGATGATTCTGACATATATTAGCACTTATGTACTTTATTTATATTTAATTTAAGTTTTTCATATTTTTGTAGACGATATTAGAACTTGGGAAAACGAGATGAGGTTCTTTCCTTAAATTAAAAACCATATAAATTCTTAAGTTGTTGAATGTATGAAAAAATGTTTCAGATTTTAAAAGAAATTTTAAACGACTGATATTTCGAAGTAATAATAATAATGTGGTTTAACACTCCTTGTGGAGTTGCACCGCTTCAGTCAAAGCTTTCTAGATCCTTTTTTAGAGGGAATCATTCTCCATTTCTGTATTAAAAAATATTCTTGGCTATGTTGTCCGATTGTATATTTCGAAGTAGATATCTAATTATTATATCACCTTATTTATAAAAGTAAAAGTGATATATTTCGAGTGTCCATACTAACATTCCATCTTTCAATGCAATAGGTTCAATTTTTGTTTTCAAAATACCTTTTCATCTTGCAGATTGCAGTAGATATTGGTAGATATCAATATCTATCACTAAAATCTAACATAGAAGTACCTATTATCTTACTTACTTTATCTCAAATTTGGTTTAGATGTGTATAGATGTTACCGCCACAACGCGCCCGAAGTCAGTTAAAACATGTTTAAACTATTTAGTAAAAACTGGAAACTAAACTAACCAAACCCCAGTTTTGAATAGTCAATATGCGAACTTTGGTAAGGTTATGTTAGGTCAATTTATACAAATATCTAGCCATAATTTTTTTGAGTTTTTACTAGGTTAAACTAGTTTTAACTGGCTTTGGGTTTAAACGGTAACATATGCACATAATAGTGTGACCCCATCCTATATTCATGTATTTAATGTCAGAGTGAGTACTTCATCAAAATTACATGCCAAATGAGTGACAATATCCTAGGAAGAACGTAACACGATGAAACATCAAATATGTACTTCGAAACATCAAATGTTGGTCACTATATATTACGCATATTAATTATGTATGTCCCCAAGGAAACTAATATACAGGCAGTAGCGAACAGAGTACACTGGCTATTTCGCATTGCAAGAGGGACAGTAACATCGTATGATTTATACAAACGCCAGTAATTACACAATGTGTAACGAACGTAGTAATGTTAGCGCATGGAACGTGAACGTGTATGCACGTTTACCCGTTCAGGCGATGTGAGGCGAGGCGTTCCACAGTTCCACTGCAGTATTAACACCATTCTGCAGACCAGGAATGATAAGACATGAATTTGCCGCACAAAAGATGTGATTGCATGCGGAATTAGTCGTATTGGACGGAATTAGGCCAGCTAACTTCACATTGTTCTAGTTTCTAAAGGAAGAATCATTACTATTATTCATTAGTTCTATTATTAGAACTAAGTGTGTACTTACTTAAATTTATTATTGTAAACTGCACTTACAGCTAAACATCTAAAGAGAATTCCATAATACTAAATTATTTATAAATAATTTTAATCACCTAAGAGAAACGAAAGTCATAGTGTAACGCAATGTTTAAGTTTATAATAAAAAACTAATAAGGATACCAACCATTATCAGACGTTTATTGATTCCGAGTGAAGAATAAATGAGCAAAAAGATTATGATTGTTGCATGAGGCAAAAAAATTGTTAATGTACGAATTTTTAGTGAAGATTGTTCATGGATATAATGTAAGCAATTTTAAATAAATATCTACATATTAAAATGTGTAAGAGTTTGTTTTAACGGGATCATGTCAATCCTTTTCAGGAAAATGGTGTAATGAGGAAGAATAAAGTAAAAAAAAAATTTGCAGCGATATTTGGCAATCAAGAATTCAGGAATCATCGTATCAATAGTAAATTAATTTATTATTTATGTTTCGAAAGCGGTGATTCCATTTTCATATTTTCTGCATTATTTTAAAGATTTCTAATTTATTATCATGATTATAGTAAGATTATTTTTTATTCGATCTTTTAATTTAATCATGAATGAAATCAATGTGCTTTAATTAGGATAATAGTTAATAATATCATTTGATTTGCATTCAAAAAGTGTTGAAATACCAACTTATCTTAAAATAGTAAAATATTACATTTAGTTTCGACTTAAAATTTTGGTGAATAAACACCTTTATTTAAATTAATTGAAACCAAAAAGAGGTATATCACTGTTAATATGTTCATGTGTCGTTTCACCACCTTTTGTGGCATTATCTAGACTAGTATCTCTAGAGACTCTAATAATTGTTTTCTGTGATGGTAGTACTAGATGTGCTCGTTGATTTTTAAACTTAACAACATCACTTTTATGGTTTACTATTCCCACAAAATTTAAGTCTTTGCCCTGATGATGCCACAAAAGGTGGCAAAACATTGGCCATTGGACTAAATAAATAATTAAATAAACTGACTGCATTACTGCGTATTTCCATTATTTACATAATATTATTAATTATTATTTCGGCTCGATTTTCCTGATAGCTTTCTTTCTATAGGAAATAAATTTTGTGTACTGGCCAAGTTTTGGACAAATCGTACAAAAACAACACATGGACAGTAAATAATCAGTTACTTATTGAGCTTTTCTTTAATAAATGTTCCTTGTAGAAAATTGTTTTTATTCAATTGCGGAATATCTATCCCATTAGAGTACCTAGCTTATATTATATTAATTGCTATATATGTTTGTAAACCTAATTGCTATGACTAAATCTATATCATTTATTATGATCCTTGATTTAAATAAAATTAATAAATAAATAAATAAATATTATACATATAATATGTATCGGCAAATGATTCAAGCTAGCACTGCGCGCAAGTGCGCACATTGCATCTATCGACGTTTCGATTTCGAATTAAAAAATTTAGGTTAAACCTTATGCAAGAATAATTTGCTTAAATTAAAAAGATCAATTGCAAATGTGTTCAAACCTAACACTGTAAAATTTTCAATTTTAAAATGGGGATTAATTTTGGTTGAGGGATAACTAAAACAGACACGCCAGGTTTCTTTTTGAAAAGTTCTATTTAAAAAAAATTGTGCATGAAAGAAGGAAAAACATGATCCTTCACATTTCTCAATAAAATGTAACTTTTAATTAAAAGCCATTTGGTCTTGAATTTAAAAAAATTTCGCTTGCGGCGCAATTTCTTTTTTTAGTATAAGCCTGTCTCCTGAATTTGATAAAAGACTCTAATATTGCCACCCCCTATAAAATTATTGAAATTCCACCACTGGGCCGATCTACTACTATTTTCCCAGATCGGAATTGAAACCCGTATCCGACCCTGAAGTCGAGTAACTACTGAATGTAACTTCAACTACTATATCTAAATGACTACAATTACACTAATTTACACATATTAGAAAAAGTGCTTTCATCTAGAGTCTGGAAAGGTAATTTTGGAAATGTATAATGTGTCCTGTGGAGTTTTTATTAAGCAGTTGCATTTGTGTACAAATGAATAAAGTATAAGCTACTTTAGTAAGTGCATTGTCGTTGATGTAATCCATTTCATGTGTTGTATGTAAACAGATACGGTGGACTGTACCCTGGTTTGCTGCATGTGTCTGTGCTAACCAGCTTGTGTCCACAGTCGTGTGCGCATATTTAATATCAAGGCGGTTTTTGCCCGGCCTAATGGCGAATTAATTAGTTTGCTCTGTTTTGTTGTGGGGTAAAATGTGCAGCGCACGTAGTAATTGCATTTGCACATCCAACCGTTGCATTTCATTTCATGTGCTAATTGGTTTTATGCAGTGTACTCGATCACTGCATTTCCAATAATCTTTTGTTTGAAATATGTTGAAAAACAATCGGTTAGAACGGCACCGATATTTAATGTATTGTTTGGTAAATTAATATGCTTTGTTTACCGAAACACGTTTATTTTGTTTACTAAACTATGTTGCAAATAAACGATTTGTACACTATTGCTCTTTTTTCAATGTTTGGAATTGTATACCCCGATACCAGCATAGTGGAAATGTAAATAAAATCACAAATCGTGTTCCGCTGTTTAATTATTTATTCCAATTAGGTGATCACCATGCTAATAAATTTTTAATTTTAACTGATTTCTGAATCATTTATTCCACGAGCTCCACTATTTGTAACATTTTCAAACAAATTTGATTTATATCATATTACCTTATTTATCTGTGATTTACATGGTAGGTACAAAAGTTCGTTTGCAGTGGTCTACTAATAGGTAAATATTTAGATTTTAATATTTAAGTTACTTTTTAAACTAACAAGGGCAAGGGACTATATACGCATATAATATAGAAATTAACGAGATAATGTTTTCTAAATTATAATGTTGAAAGACAATAGTTCTGCTTTTTTAAACGTAAAACGTTTGTTGATCAGTTTTTTGGGCATCTATTTAGTTACATATTTTAGGGTTTATTTAAATAGAGTTACATATCTATTATTTATCTAATGGCGTGATTGTATGTATGTATGTATCTACTGAAATTAAATAATTTAACTAGATAGTGTAACCGAGGTACTACTCGACTTAACACATTAGATAAAATGAAATTATGCGTACCCGTACCGTACATTAAATTTGATGGACCATTTCTCATTATTATTATTATAAATTGACAGTAAGCACATAATATTTAATACACAGTAAGGGGACTAATTAAATTTTTGCTGTTTTTGTCCCTTTTAACTAACTGTATTTGACTGTACAATCTTTTAATGAAATTTCCAAATAATTATTTTGCAGTTTTGAATTTTATATTATAGTTTGGCCCAGACCTACATAACTTTTCCTCTTTGTTCGTACATCGATTGGTAGTTGGCTGCAGCTTATAATCTCTCAAATATTCATATCGGAATTCTAAGAAAAAATTCAAGTGATTTATGTCGGAATAATATAAGTTTCCATATAAAATTCAGCAGCGTTTCCTGAGGGCAGAAAACCTTTCAAGGGCGCGGGTGTGACACCCTGACGAACAAGTCCCTTCGCTTGTGCCCTTGTGCGTTCTGAGTTACCCATAAAGTGCCCCATAGAAAAAGTATTAAGTAACGTATATCTTGCGTATTCGGTTAGCGTCGGGACGCTTTTAATGGCACGGAGGACGGAGGCTGCGCCATCTCGACGCCATGCGAGCAGCCACTGGCAGTGTCGTAGGAACCGGGGTTCGGAGTGTTCGAGGAACAAAGAATTCTCTGTCAAGAATAGATAATTTTTGATTAAATAATTTTATTTAAGTTCACAAACAATTAAATTATAAAATTAAGATACAAAAATATAAAGAAGTTGAACAGCCTACGATTAGGCAACAAAATGTCTACTTTTTTAGTTTAATTTAGTTGTCTGCATAAACCTACCATAATAGGTACCTACTGTTAGTAAGTAGTAGCTGCCCACAGAACTATAATTTAAAAATTTGATAGCAATGAAGGTACATCAATATTTAGCTGAATGCAAGAATACTCGTAACAAGGCATCTTTAATAATTAATGGAAAGAATAGTTATTTGTCCAACTAGAGAGAAAAGCGCTTCTTTTTTCCACATGAGCTCGAAGTTTGTGTTACAAGCGAAGCGAATGAGGCAGCCGAACAAAAGTGGTAAAAGAGCTTTCCTCTCGTGTGACACAAAAAATATTTCACGACATATTTAAAAACGTTGTAAATGTTTAAAAAAACACGTAACTAGAGACTATAAGTTAAGTTATAACTGCCATTTGCCAAAATAACGTTTAAAACAATGAACTGTTTCACTGCAGCCAATATAAAAAATTAAAGTTGTGAAATTGTAGAAAAAGGAAGTATAAAACATAATAATTTTAAAATAATAGTTTACCGTATATCACTATGTAATCAGAATTTTGAACAAAATAATAAATTCATCGTAAAATAACATTGGTGGTAACACCTCTTACTTTCCTCTCTGGAGAGGGAAAACTGACTTTCCTCACTATTTCGCTAAAAGAAAATTGTGTTTTCGTTGCATGTTGTAAAAAAACAATATTATTTGGAGGAAATTGTAAATTCAGCCCAAATAGATATTAGGTAAGTACCTACTGTTTAAAAAATCTAAATAATATTTTACGAGATATTTCCTAATTAGCTAATATATAAAAAATCTGACGTGGACACCACATGACTTCCTTGTACGCCTTGTGTGTTCATACTTTTCTTAATAACTAAAATGTAGAATAATATAAAAAATTCTTTTAACTTATTATACTAGTATACTCACAAATATATTTTAGTCATTTTATTTAAACTGCAGAAGAAGATATAAAGCATATTATACTATTGTCACTGTCATGTCATAATCATTTAAATTTTACGTAGTAACAAATGTTAATCGATCATGGACTACAAGATACCGAAATACTAAATTATAAATATATATTTTAATTATTCTTAAATGATACCAGATACAAAAATATTTATAAAATACCGATTGTTGGTAATAATCACATAATCTTTCATTTAAAATAAAAAAATTGTGTTAAATTAAATATTTATCGAAATATTTGAAAAAAGTACTACTTCCGGTTTATAGATTGAAACCAAAAATAGGAGGTGCACAACTAGATGCTATAACAGTCGTAAATACAAAAATTTCAACTTTCTACGTCTAACCGTATTTGAGTTATGCGACACACATACGTCCGTACGTACCTACATACGTACGTACAGACGTCACGACGAAACTAGTCATAATGGATTCAGAAAAGGTCAAAACGGATATTTCCATCAAAATCTGAAACCCGAAATTTTTCGCGATTACAATACTTCCTTATTACTCCGTACAAGGAAGTAAAAAGCAAAAGTTTATATTGTTTCTTGATTCTGCTAACGTTGAATTAAAAAGTAGATTGAGTAAATGCAGTATCTCAAAGCTTGGATCCCGAGATCAATAAAATTTTCTGATATAATCGACGAAGTACAATCACTGCAACAAAGGAAAAGATTATTCTGCTAACGTTTACTTATAAAGTAGATTTAGTTAAAACAATAGGTACCTATCTCAAAGTCTGGATCTTTGTAGAACATTTTTTCTAACATAATCGGCAAAGTACAGTACAATTTATTGCTGCAGCAAAGGAAATGTTTTTCTGCACAGATACATGTTATCATAGCTGTGGAAAGGAATCCAAATATAAAATACACACTACGCTTCACCTTTTCGTTGGCTTTTACTATTACAATTGCTAGAAAAATTATATCATATCATTTCCTTTAAATTCTTCTACCGATAAATATTCATCGTTTACTCATTTTTGAATTAAACTTACAGGAAAGTCTAAGTATTGGTTAGTTAATTTGAGCGGTTATTGTAGTTTGTAAACAACAATAATTTACTATTTTTATTTATTTTTCTATGAATCTAATCGTTTGGAACAGTCTGTAGTGTTAAGTACAAGATCTCCAAATAGTTTTTAAACACGTCCTTTTATTGCTGGCTACGTCACTGGTCGGTAGGCAGTAGTTCCGGGGTGGATTTCAATTTGCGCGCGGGATTTATGGCGGCGGACACAGATGCTAATGCTATTAGTTGAGCTCGTATCGAACGTAGCGATTGCATTCTCGCAAATTCTTCCTTGCGGTTACAACAGCCTCCGTTGCCGGCGTCGGCGTCAAGTCGATACTGACAATGCCAGGCGAGGCGAGCCATTAATTCTACCGGACGGTGATGGTTGAGGTTTTACAATGTCGCCTTTGAATCACGGAATTTTGCAAAGTTGCAGCTTCTTGCTTCAAGAGGATGCATAGGGTGCAATCAACATACAGAAGACGGGCAGAAATGCAACAAAAGGGCTTCTTAACTAAATGACTGTCTAACTAAAAGCTATTTAACAGTACTGGATAAAACGTTTTTAGAAGCAATTCAGTTCAAGAAATTTTAGTTAGAAAAGGTTTCTGGTTAGCTGTTAGACCGGATTTTACGTATCCAGGCTATTAAATTGTTAATTTTGTAACCCCCTTTACACCCCCGAAAAGAATAAGTTTTGGAATCTGACTTGGTGACAGTGGTGTTTTGGCTATGAACGCGTCAAGATGTAGTAATCTTGGTCCGCATGCTTTTGAGCGTTCATAGTCAATAAAATTAGTTTATTTAAGTTCGTTTATTAGTTTCCGTTTAAGTTAATTTATGTATATATTGCCATAATTTGTTAATAAATTAAGTAGTTTAACACACGCACATACGCATCACGCTTGAATCTATATCGTCATAAACAAAAAATTTATATGTCAAAATATTTGTTGATGACGACACAGATCAGGCCATAGCGTCATAGCCATTTATAGGCCATTTCTTTTAAATCATCACCTCATTTGATTTCGTGCCTCTACTATACCTACAACCTTTGACTGGGTAAAGCCGAGTTTACATTGGTATAGTACCTTGTAAGATAGCTACTAATCCAATGTAAACCTAATGGGCAAATACTGGTACAAGATCTTGTAGCATTTTGAGGACAGGCAAGTGAACCCGAGCCATACATTTTCACTGTCGGCACTACTAACCACGTCAACTTACCCAATGGAAACACTGTAGGGTTAGTGGTTAGTGTAGAGTTTTGACCTTTCTTTTCGAACAACAATGCATGATTACGCTATAACGACAATGACAGATCTAGTACTAGCGAAGCGAGTATATATGTAAACACCTACTTGGCTTGTGTCTGGAAAAGTTGACTTGCTAGGCAAATACTGAAGCATGTAGCTGGTACTAGTAAAGTCGGCTTAAGGCTTGGAATGTTCACAGGTTTAGAATATCTTCAGAGCATTTAGTTATTTGATTCATTTTGATAGCTCAAGTTAAAAAAGTAAAATATGTGGGTTAATACTGATTTGCTCAAATCAAATAATTTAAATTGTAAACTTATTTTCCAGTTTGGAAAGAAAACATCAATTTGATGTTGCGGAGTTTTATTAATTTAAATTGGTAGATACTTTTCTCAAGTATTAGTATGAGGAAACATTCTGTAGATTGTAGAAATTAAACTTTAATTAAAAACTGGTGTTTTTTATTCATCCCAGAGTTTAATAATGTAACAACCACCAAAGCGAGAACTTTTGTAACTTGTGTTGCAGCTGCATTTTAACTACTCCTTTCAGAAGTAGAAATTGTAAATTCGCATTCGGTTCCGGAAAACTATCGAACTGTTCGCTGAAGCACAAAAGCACGATCAACTGGTCCCGCTTTTCGCTTCTATACGGTGTATCCGTACCGTGCTCCGTGCTCGTTCGAACATTTACATAGATGTATCGCAACCGCTAACGTCGCCGCGTCGAATAAGAATTAGAAAGTCACAGTTTATTTGTTCGTGCCGCCGGATTCAATTAGCTTTTACCCTGATTCGGTTGAGAATCCACCCTCTGCCGCCCCGTGACCCCTGTATTTTCTCGTTTTTGTCCGCAAACCTCTTTTCTTTCCCCTCGCGTCGTCCTTGAGGTTTTTGTGTTTTATCGTTATTGTTCTCAAATGGTTTTATACTGAAACTAGAACATTTTTTGCTGATTCTTTTTGTTAAAATTTGTTATGAGAAAACGTTTTAGACTATCCGGATTCTTCTATTTTTGTGTCTATTTCACAAACAATATGTTTGACGTTTGTTCTGGAGTTGTTTTCGAGTGTAGGGTTAACTTCTTTATGTAATTGATCGATAAAAAAGGCGCAGGGCAGGGAATATATGGTAAAAACAATAGAATTTATTATGTTTTCGACGACGAACCTAACAGCTACAAGATATGATTCTCAATATTTTCTGCCTTCTTCTGAGATTGGTACTTGAGTTTGTAATGTACTGTAGGTATTAGCGGATGGCGTCCATTATTACTGTATACAGTGGCGGATTTAGGAGGGAGGGGTGGGCACCCGTGCACGTGCCTCCCTGTGAGTAGATATTTTACAATAAATACAACATAATATAAAGGTGTCTGACTTAGAATTCAAAAAAAATTCGCCTGCAACGCATTTTCAATTACATTATTTATAATCACCCTTTTTTAAATTATATAAACTTGTTTTTATTTACGTAATTAAGTCATACATTGTAGAAAAAATTATGTAAATTACTACGATTGTTACTGGAATCCAAATTGCCTATGTGAAATATAGTAAATTTATATAAAAGCTGTAATTTTCCACTAGAGTAGTACAGCTTAGTTTTTCTATGATCAAATAACCAAATTGATTTCTTGCAATAAAATACACTCAATATGATGCAAATTTTTTTTTAAAAGTAGAGTTACATCATTATTTTTTGACATATGACATTTGAATATTTGTTGCCAACGTAGCTCTTTTTGCAATAAAGCAATTCTTTTTTTACATAATTTAATTAATTTAATAGTATTAGTAATTTATATAAGAATAGTTAATTTAATGATTTTAATTATTATTATTTGTCATGATAAAATCATAATTTGCACGCATAAATAATTTTTTGACATATTTGACCTTGAATTTCATATCCACACCTGATGCGAATATGTCATCCATATTCACACACATGATGATGATGTATGTAGATATGAGTAGAAAATAGTATATTGTACAACCAGAGTGGATGTGATGCCTAGCCTATATCGCACGAGAAGGAGTTTGCAGTCACGACCCCATAGGGGGAGTGTCTGTAAACGTTCGCGTGCGATATAGGTAATCCACTCGAGTTGTACAGCCTATTTTTTCTACGATCAAATAACGAAATATAGTTTTTGCAATAAATGCACTCAATATAATGCCAAAAATTATTTAAAAGTAGGGTTACATCAATTATTTTTGACACATTTTATGACATTTGATTTGAATAATTGTTGCCAACTTAAAAACTCTTAATTTGATTTGCTCTTTTTGCAATAAAATCATGCTTTTAAACATAGGTAATTAATTTTTAAATAACAGTTGATTTACTGTTTTCAATAATAAATTATTTGTCATGATAAAAAAAGACCTTGAATTTCATATCCACACCTGGTATGGATATGACATCCCTATCCACACATGATAGTATGAACATAATATGTTGCCAATATCCACTAGGGAGTAGAAAAAATAATATGGTGCGTTTAAATTGAAAGCTTCAATTTTTTAAATGCAGTTAATATAAACTTTATATGTTTCTTAACAAGTGATATCCTCAGTACTCAACATTATTACCAATCAATACAAAAATAATTTTCATTTGTTATTGCGATGTTAATATCAGCGAGTATTATATCAGTTGTGTTAATTTATGGAGAAAATTATTTTGTGATAAAACATGGCATGCATCTATATCCGTGATATACGATCGTGTTATTAATTATACGCTTGAATAATTTTAATTTTTGAAAACCGTTTATTCACTGGTTGCTATAGAAACATGTTTCCATAACGATAGACTGTGACAACTGATACATAGATACTGTTTATGAATGCCATTGTTTGATGGCAGCTTGTTCATATTCATTTCAGTCGGGAAATCCATTGTTAATATTATCTGATACTTCTATAATTTGAGGATTATAATATAAAATTTTACTGAATGGAAAATGACAAAATGAGGTACCTATTTTATTATAATAACGAAGAAGGGATTGCCGTATAACATTTATTATTTTGATGCGCATTGTATTATTTTAAAATTGACATAGTCTGCGTTGGTAAGAATGATTACTTATTGAAATTTATTATTAAGTTATTATTTTTCATTTCTGAAAGACAAACTTTCGAGCAAACTTTTAAATATTTGCAAGCAGATTTCATAAAAATATGAACAGGCTTAATCTTCTTCAACTTTGTCAAATGGAGAAGGTATTTGGAGCAAGGATAAGTGCTCCAAACTTCTTGAAATAACTTCCGCTTGTGTGCTAACTAAGAAAACCAACTTGTTCTAATTCACCTCAAAAGACGTCAAAACAAAACAAAATCACTGACATTTTCTCTTGCCCTACTGCCTACTGTTCACCTTCCATTAGGTCCAATATTCCTTACCACGCAGGCTTGCCAACCTTATCAGCACGTTGTTAAACCGTGTCTTCATGGTGGCAAATTAGCCCAACTTCACTTGTAACCAGTCCTCGCGCTTTTATCTTTTACGAGCGTTTTAGTACGCGTGAACAATGTATCCGGTGGGCCTTGGAAGCTTGTATGACATGTGTGGTTGGTAAATGCATGTAGATACAGGATACAGGATACAGGGCCGACTCTATATTAATTTTCTAAATTTTAACCCTGCACAATGACAATGAATATATTTTTTACCAGAAAATTAAAGTGTAAATTAAATATGGAAAACCTAATCCAGTACCGTACATGCTGGTATTTTCCGTGATTAGTTTATTTATAAGGTATGATTTAAATTAAAAAGTTGGATTGGTAGGTATGTAAATAAATAAATAATTGATAATTAAAAATTCAGAATATTTCAAACTTATACCTATACGTTAAAATGGATTATTGTATGTTCAAAATTGAATTAATTTTATTATTAGTAGATTCCTACGTAATCTATATTTATAGAATAGATTTAATTTATGTGTACTGAATTTTATTAATAATTATTTATTTTAATAATCGGGTATTAAAGTATAAAACTAACTATTTTAATTTATACAAAAATCAGCAGTCGGAATAGTACGAGTATCATGACAATGCTATTCTAGATTAAACAATAACCTTTTAGGCAATATCTCTCTAGACAACAATTTCAAAGCAATATCCTTGTAAAATACCCCTGGATAACACTTTTCGTGGCAGTTTATGTAACCTACTATTTTTGTCCAGGGGAATATTACCAGGAAGGCGATATTGTCTTTATATAGTATTCAGGGCATTATGGTATATATTAATAGATTTATTATACATTAATTAAGTTGGATAATGTTTAATGTTAGAATAATCTTATTGGATAAATCTTTGTATAAAAAATATGTTAAAACAGCGTAATATGGCACAATCGGTAACTCGATAGGACAGAAAAGAATTCAGTTCTAATATAATCAAAATTGAAATGTAGGTAGGTTATTATTGAGTATGAGTCCAGTGAAACTAAGGCTTATTATTCTTATTATGATCTCGAGTTTAATTAGAGACGATAATTTTAAATCGGTTGTTGTAGATTTATTTCCCGCACAGTTCCGGCCCTGTTCATATGTAATAATTGAAAACATCGTCACGGTTACAATGACACCATTGTTAATTCATGACCCCAAAAGGTCAGATTTATCGCGTCAAGGTCACATATTTGTGTTTTGAAAGAGTTGATAATGAAACGTACTGTTAGTTAGATTGTTAGTTTATTAGATTTCTTCTCCTGTCGGTCGATAACGGCGCATACTATTGAAACTATATTATGAATATTTGTTGTTTGATTGTTTATTTAAGTGGTACAACAGCAATACAGCTATAGAGTTTTACATTTAAATGACAAATGAATTATAGATGAACTAATTCTTACTTAGAAGATGATGGAACGTAAAAGCTTTTCAAAAGTTTTAAGTATTATAACTTGAACTGGATTAATAGTAATTTACATTATAAGTGCGGTAGAGTTCATTTTACAACGCGAGGTTCTATATTAAAGTACGACGAGCAATGTACAAATACCTAACGCACACATTATGTTATTAAGTATTATATATATTTTTGGCCGGCATACTTATTTATTTAAAATATCGTATTTTCTATGAGGTTAAGTGAGATGCATTTGACATTTGCACTAAAATTTCCTTCTGTGAAGTATTCTTGAAACATCTGCTAAGAGATGTTACCAGTAAGTGTCATATTTAAAATTAATCTGTTTTATAATATTTTAGTCTCTATTGAACAATAAATTGTATAAAGTAGCGTTTTTTTAGGCACTCTTTCTTATTACAAAAAAACTTTTTTGAACGTCCTATTAAAGCAATAAAAATCGATGCTCTATAACGCATTGATGCGGAAAGTTTGTGTAAAATCGCAACTACTATAGACGTTAACGATACCTATGTTATTAGTATGTTTACTCTTCAGAAGGCCAAAAAATTAATTATTGTTTTTTTTATTTGTAATTAAATTTGAATAAAGCTTTAATTGAATTTTACAATTAGGATTATACATGACTTAAATTAAACGATGTAATCATACGATTCAGTAATTTATTAGTTTGAATTTGTGAAATATTTTATTATTTTTTATAAACCAATCACTTGAATGTTACATTTTTGCATTGTGGATTTTATTATATTTGATATAATAATAAATAAACAAATAAATAAAAAGTAATAAACTTTTTCTTTTAACACACAAAATATGAATACAAGCAATTTCTCTTCAGTCAGTTTAGAGTTCAGTTCGAGTGCACATAATGAATTATGAAGTATATTCATTCGTTATGAAAGATAGTTGGAGTGTATTTGGGGATTACAGAAGCCGTATCTAATTTTATCAACTTATACTATCATTGTTCAAAATATAATAATTGCTAGTAAATATTTCTAAATTACTTTTAGTCCAGTAACCTAGTACATCGTAAGTTGCATCAAGTGGTGGTAGTAGGTTTCTATTTTTTTTCTTGTATAGGATGTGACTGAGATGCAAAATCCAAGTTTACGACCTCGGCAACCCTCCGGAACACTTTTGAATATCTCAAAAACTGCTAAATTTTTGCACTTTTTTCGGATTCTTACCAATTTGACTATGAAGGAGCACGATTTCGACAAAAACCATTACATACATTTTTAAACTAGATTAAATTGTCTACAATCTAAAACCAGAATGGGCTCGGTAGCACTTATAGTTTCCGAGATACAGCTTTTCAAAGTTTGGCAAAATATACAGATTTGAAACACCAACCGTTTCTCTTCTACAAAATTTTTACTATATTCTCTCGGGGGAAAACTTTAAATTTCAGCTCAACCAAGGCCACTGAAATTTTTTGACAGAATGTATCTTATAGAAAAAAGTACGAGGAATTCAGTGCTGCAAACCGGAAGTCAATAGCATTATTCGTTCAGATATTATAGTTAATTAAACACAATATACAAAACAATAAACAAAATTTTTACTATATTCTCTCGGGGAAAAACTAACTATAATATCTGAACGAATAATGATATTGACTTCCGGTTTGCAGCACTGAATTCCTCGTACTTTTTTCTATAAGATACATTCTGTCAAAAATTTTCAGTGGTCTTCCTTGAGCTGAAATTTAAAGTTTTTCCGCGAGAGAATATAGTAAAAATTTTGTTTACTCTCTTGTTCATTGTTTTTAATCAACTATAATATCTGAACGAATAATGATAGAAACTTCCGGTTTGCAGGATTGAATTCCTCGGACTTTTTTCTATAAGATACATTGTGCCAAAAAATTTCAGTGGCCTTGGTTGAGCTGAAATTTAAAGTTTTTCCCCGAGAGAATATAGTAAAAATTTTGTTTATTATTTTGTTTATTGTGTTTAATTAACTATAATATCTGAACGAATAATGATATTGACTTCCGGTTTGCAGCACTGAATTCCTCGTACTTTTTTCTATAAGATACATTCTGTCAAAAATTTTCAATGGTCTTTCTTGATCTGAAATTTAAAGTTCTTCCCCGAGAGAATATAGTAAAATTTTTGTAGAGAGAAACGGTTGGTGTTTCAAATCTGTATATTTTGCCAAACTTTGAAAAGCTGTATCTCGGAAACTATTAGGACTACCGAGCCCATTCTGGTCTTAGATTGTAGACAATTTAATCTAGTTTAAAAATGTGGTAAGAAACCGAAAAAAGTGCAAAAATTTAGCAGTTTTTGAGATATTCAAAAGTGTTCCGGAGGGTTGCCGAGGTCGAAAACTTGGATTTTGCATCTCATTTACATCCTATATAAGAAAAAAAATAGAAACCTACTACCACCACTTGATGCAACTTAGGACCATTATAACCATGACAAGGCTACTGGACTATTTCCCTAATAACTATAAACTAATATCAATTATTAAAGAACGTTCCTAACGAGATCCTTATATTGAAACTTTAAAGTATCCTAAGTAGTAGTTCTTAGGATTTCGTAAAAAAAAGTTTATAGATTAATATTAATTTAATAAGAGTTGAGTTCCATTTTGTAAAAAATTTAAATAGGTATTATTAAAGATCGAATTTAATTACGCATAAAATCTACCATCCTCAGGTAAAATACATCGTCTTTGATGTATTTGATATCAATTGCACTACTACCGCTCAAAAACATCATGAACAAAACAAGATTGAACCCCAAACAATACACCCGGAAACAATAAGTAACAGTTACGTACGACATCAGCTCAGCGCGCCACCTCACACACAGAATACAGTTCATGAAACTTTGATATTACCGGCAGTAGAATATGTGGGATCAGGGAAATCACAGAAAGCTCCTCGCGTTTCCTGCAAAGTGGAGCGAGGGGCAGACAAAGTACTCGAGGCTTTAATGGTCCCTGGATCACTGTAGGTGTCTCTGTAGTTCACAATGGATGTGCCCCAGCACTCGGAAATACCAATCAGATAAAACGTTTCCGTTCATACACACTCAGAACTAGACTCAAGCTCCGCCAGGATGGGATAGGATATAGACATTATTTACGAAGAATTATTGTTATGGCTATTGATATTCTCGATTCGTTTAGCTCCAAGTGATCTCAGTTCACATGTGGTGACCTAGTATTTGTATCATTGTATCGGAAAACGGTTGAAATTTAAATTGGAAATTTCGAAATTGTACTATCTTCTACCTTCCATATTTCTAACACTAGTTATTTTATATTGCCTTTACTTCCATGCAGTTAACATGCATTATACTCGTATATAATATATTAAGCATTAAGCTATTTTTATTTTTAGTTATACATTTTACTTAATTATATCGAGATGTGTTTTTAATTACAATTAACAAATATTTAACAATCAAATCTTAATTTTACGTTTGTGAATGCAGGCAAATTTTTAAAACCAATTTAAACTAATTATTTGGTTGCTTTGAATATAACTAAGGATAACTCATATACCTAAAATGTTCCTTAAAACTTTTTGTTTAAATTATAGAGGTTTATTTGGTATTGGTTTCTAAACATTGATATGGTAAATGAAACATGATTATTAGTAGGTTAGATATATCTGATAATCTGATGTTGAGACGTTAATGCATACCGGCCCAAACTATATCTATACCTACATATTAAACAAATAAATAAATCTGCTTTACTAAAAACATTCTATAAACCACTCTGGAAAAAGATAGTGAGGTGTAGTAGTATTATAGTTTTCATTTTCTTTCATTTGTGCTTTGATCAGTTTTAAATAATGAATTGTATATCACTGAGAATACTTTGTGTATGAAGGCTATAAAAGTGATCTATTTTGGACGAACCTGTAGTTCGCAGCCGAGGTGTACGCCGAGGCCCGCAATTCAGGTGAGGCAAAAAACACTTTTAAGCCGAGGTACACAAAACATTTTTTAGTTGGCTATCACAAAAAATTATATAAATTTATTTTTTTTTAAATTTCATATCATAAATACTTATACTTATATCGGGCTAATTAATTACTACTAAATTATATTAACCAATTAAAATATAATAAATTTGTTATTTAAAGAAACGAGCAAAACAATAGCGGCCGTAAATTAAATGCGGCCGTGAAGTAAAAGCGGACGTAAAGTAGTCATGTAGTTGTAGTTGTAAGTGACAATTGACGGCTGTCAAAGGATACGTAAAACAACTATTTATGCAATAGCCACCTAAAAAAAGATTTTATGCAATATTCCCTAAAAAAAATTACAGAATATCACGAAAATAAACTAGTGATCGTTGAAATTGCGAAACCAAAAAATAGTAAGAATGTAAACGGATGAAATTTAGTTCAGAGTTTCTTTAAATCATAGTACATTAGTAGTGTAGGTAAGCGATTCGAATTTGGAACCACTGAGCACAATCTTTCAGAAAATACATAGGTTTTACACTTTAGAAACAAAAAATTAATCACACCTCATAAACTAACAAGCAGCTGTTGATGTACCGATCAGAAGGAGCACCAAAACTACGAATTAAAAATTGAAAAATACGTATTCATTTATTTTTATCTCTCTTAGTATGATTATTAAACCGTATAAAACATAGAATTTTTTGTATGCAGTCGGTCTAGGATTCTAGAAACCAGATCGATGTAGGTAACTTTTTAATCAGTAAGCACCTACCTACAACAATTTTAATTAACTTCTAATTAAATTTCCTATATTGGAAATAGGATATAGGTGAAAAGACATATCATATTATAATCTTTTGGAGTGGAGAACAAGAGAAGAGAATAATATTAGTTTGCTCAAACGCTGAAATCTCCACGTGTGTGAGTTATCAGAACACAGAATACAATGTGTGTGGTTTCTGGACGCGCCCATCATTCGAATGAGGTGCGGTCTGCATTATTATACAACACACACACTCACGTCTCTCTCACACATACACACCTGTACTACTGCCAGGCAATTCGAAGAATGGCGTTTGCTGCTGTGCAAACAATGTTACGTTTGTGATAATTTTTTCTTGTCCAGACAATGGAGCACTTAACAAGATGAAATAATTCAGATGTTGATTTAATTTCGTTTATGTTTTACACAGCTGTCTAAAAATAATTAATCAAATGAACATCAACATCTAAAGTCGACTGTTACAAGATACAGAAGTCACGCAATATTATGATTTTTGTTCTGTTTGTAATGTTTTGTAATTAATTATTTTTTGGATTATCATTAACGACCAGCAGGAATTTTGTGAAACAAATTCAAAAAATATGTTAAATGTAATTACTTTTTTCTTGATTCAATACAGTAGGTACATTATAATTTGTTAATCCTGACAATGATAATGTGGTCAATTTACAATTGGCTTTGCATGAACGTTATATGGATCATAAAGTTTATTACAGCTAATTAGATCTTTAATGACACTGATGAGTGTATGACAAACATTACTTCGTTTAATACAATTTGCCGCAAACACGATAAAATGCTCGATAGTGAATAATACTCGAAGTAAAGAATAGAGTGGAATACATTTTTATATTTGTTTACACGTCGTTTCTATTTTTTATAAAATACAAGGTGTCTAGTTTATAGGACCTATACTACTTTTAAAGTAAAGAGGTACCAAAAACTTTTCGTATTTTATTATAAACGTATTAGACGAAGAAAAGGTATGAGTACCTATACCATGATATATTTTAAAAGTGAAAACCGTTTAGCCACAGTTTCATATACTGCATAGTATTCCATTTAAAAACAACGTAATGCACAATACACACAAGAACCTTTTGCCATCGTTTAGCGATTAAACACAACATACACAAATGGCGTATCCGGTCACCTAGAAGCTCAAGTTTTGTTCCTGTTCCGTGACTTCTCGAGCCACAAACTATTTATTCTGATGTGATAAAGCAATATTATCAAACAGTAATGTAATTTGGATAACTTTCAATTAAAATTATAAAGCGAAAAATATAAACAAGGTCTCATTATCAATAAAATCACTACACTTCAAATCATTAATTTTGCATCTTCTAACCTTATAACTAGACAAACTAGAAATACAATTTTACTGGCATCTCATAATACTAGTACTTATCAAAATAGTCCTTTTTACATGGGTGCTAAATTATATAATTATTTACCCTCACATTTGAAGGAATTAAGTATTTCTGAATTTAAAAATCATATACAAAATGTTTTGCAACAAAGGCCATTACATAAAGTAAATGAGTTTTATGAGTTGATATTCTAGTTTAAGTACTAATCTTTTATTCTTTTTATTACATTGTGTATTATTAATATATATTAATGTAACCTTTTCCAACACATGTTGTATACTTGTTTAATGGAAAATATACTATTATTATACTCTTAAGGCGGAACTTCAAGGGTCTAGAAATAGTGGTATCATTTATTCGGAATTCTGGGCTTATTTTTAAAGATATTTAAAATTTTTTTGAAGTACTGTAAAGATAAAGGATGGTTCTAAACCCGTCTTAAAGTTTTAATAAATATATCAATTGTTTATATATATGTACAGTTTTTGTTGAAAATGGCCTATTTTCAACCATCAAATTTGAATATTTGTATTATTTTGTTCGATTTATAAATTTACGACTGCTTTAGAACAATTCCTTAACTTTGTAAAAATTATTAAAACTTATTAATAAAATTAGCCAATATTTCGTAATAACGAATAAATGATACATATATTTTGACGAAAATCTGCATCTGTTGTTCAATACAAGACATACTTTCCTTCTACTCCGATTACCCAGGCTAAGAAATTTTGTAGTGAACTGCACGTCGCTGCGTAGAACATATGGTATAGGTTTCGAATGCGGAAAAATTTGATGTTCCGCCTTAAGCCGCCCTACACTATTGGTCAAATTTTATCAAGTACCTTCGACAATGACCAGTTGTCTGGAAATGAAATTATTGGTATTCTGCTTTCTGCTATATTGGCTGTTGCTGGTGCAGGTACTTGCCGTTTCCCATCGGCTGTCATAAAATTCTACCACAAATCAAAGGATAATTACACTTCACCATAGTGTGTGACAAGTATTTTTCTTCTACTATTGTTTTGGTCTCTGAAAATATATCGTTAATTATAGTCCTTTTATATTATATTCATCAAATAACGTGTTTTTTGAGTGAATGTTACATTTTGGCGAACTATAGACAAGTCATTAAAATATTTATAAATACTTGCCAAATACTATAATACCAGTATGGGACCTGCTTTCCTAGAAATAATTATCAACAAAAGCATTCAGTAGATGGTATCTAAAATATCTCAAGTTTACAGCTCAATTTTCTCCATTTGCTTTTAGTCCGTTTTCTGATTAACATGTTTGAATTTTAGTTCGTAATTGTCAAAAATACATTCTGGCTATAGAACTGCAATTTTAAAATTGATCAACCATTTTAGAACATATCAATCCATTAAAAATCATTTGAAATTCTCCTACCTACCACATTTAAATTTCCCATGCACATCCTGTATTTGACTTTGACGTGAGTGTATTTCCTGTTTGATGATGTGTGATTGATTGGTGCAGCACGAGCAGCAACAGCAAGCACACAGTCAACGAATGACGTTGTCGTTGTGTCTGTTGTGATTGTGATATTGCACGCAACGTCGGCTGCTGGCTGCCGGTTGTTGTCGCTGTGGTCTGCTGGCGCTCTGCTGACAGCACCGCATCGACACCAGTGTCACCACACTCGACGATGGATGGATGATTCCATGAGGAAATGGTAAAGGAGCTTGATGGAAAAATGATTTTCTGAGAATAGGTGTTTGATTCGATATTGATTATTTATTTTTTGTGTGTGGCTCTTAATTTCATAATAGGTAATTTTACTTTACGCGCTTGTTGAGTTATATGGAAAATAAGTACCTATATTGCTATATTAAAATATTTTCATGCCATAATTTCAGCATAATGCTTGTTTTATCAGTAATTTTAGTATTTAATATTAATAATGTAAAAATGGAAGTATTTCACCATAAAATATCCATCCTTAAATTACGTAACGCAATACTAGTGGTTGTAACAAAGGACTTGAATCTGGTTATCAGCACAAATGATAATAATGTAAAAATATAGTTTGAAACTTGAAAAGGAATAATAATTCGTTTGAAGCTTGTCACCCTAGGGATATAACGAAATAGGTCAAACAACGAAGTTCAATACCCAATATTGAGTGGATTTGCAGTCAAAGTGACTAATTTATTTTACTCTAAACATCAGTATAATCACAAAATCAACACACAGTATTAAAATAAATAATAAAGTTCAACACTGAATATTTAATATTGCTTCAACAGTCTGAGGATCCAACATTCATAGTTCGAACTGTACTCTGTAACTACCTTCTGCTAATACTGGTATGATAAAATTTTAGCTTCTGTATTGAATTTAAACCAGTAAACGTCTTAAAACCATATGGATACACCTGTAAATCGCAATGTATGGGGTTTAACATTATTTTTACGTACCATTTTCAATATTTGTGGTACTACCTACTGTAGTATTCTTTAAAAAATATATAATAAAAAAAACAATTGTGACAATGAAAGTAGGTAATGTGCAGAGATGAATAATGATGAATTAGAATTTTTGAAAATCATGACCACCACCGGAGATTCAACCCGAGACCTTTACTCGCCTTTACTATGCCGGAGTAATGCTCTCCCAACTGAACTACACTGGTCCTGTTCAGTTATCGATGGTTATCATGATTTTCAATTGTGGTTTCTCATCAATTTTGATTCTCAAGTGAATCAAATTCTGCTTCGTTAGTCTTTAATTAATATCTGCTATTTCACGTAATGCTTTATGTGTATTTAGGGCAGGTTGCCAAATAAAATTACGCCATTACCAATCACATATCAACTACTAGACTAATTAGTATTGTCATATTGACCATACTGAAAAACTCATTTAGTGGATCTCAACGGCGGTACTCAAAATGTAAAGCGATTCATTAAAAAATATTGTTATAATCACGGTGTATAAACTATATAGGAGACTGATATCTGACGGTTTGAGTAGGCAAGATGGCCGCCAGAGGGACCCACCTCTTGTTTGGTCAATGGTGACGTGACAGCGCCGGGAAAACGGGACAAATAATAGTAACCCTTGATAAAATTGAAACAAAAATACAAAATTTATAGATTAACACTACAAGATCTCCTCGCGTAAATAGGAAGTGTTACGTGCCTAATGGGACCCTTAGCACAAAGCTTAGCATAGGTGGCAGCACGGCGCTAGTCTCCGCAGTACGTATTACACGATACATACTTAAGTAAAAATAAGAAGACGTACGCATAATGTTATTGAGTCGCAGACTTAAAAAATGTATTATTTCAAAGAGGTGCCAAAACATCGGGACGAAAAACCGAGTTAATACTTAATAGAAAGATTACTTGAAATTTAATTTGTATATTAGTTTTTTAACACATAATTCAATTGTAGACTAGAGGCTTATGACAGAAATAATAATTTCGGAAACATTGTTATTACGTATTCGAGCATTTTGACATTTGTTTCATACACAGATTTGACGGTTTGACGTCATTTGAAGTAAAAGGAACTAGCTCACTTGCGCACCTATCTTCAGAAATATTCCGCTAAGGGTCCCATTGTAAGACGGTATACAAACTATTGAAATTAATCTCCACGGGATGCTATGTGGAAAGTATTTTGGCAGTTATTTCGAATTAAAAATATAGATGTCATAAACTGGGTTCCGGTAAAGCGAGACATCTAGCGGTCAAATATCTGAACTAGCCCACTTAAGAAGTCAACTTCGCCTTTATATGGCCGTGACATACACCGTGGTTATAATACATACGATGATAATAATATTAGATTAGTTAATTTAATTTGGTTGAATTATCAATACACCCAAATGCAACATATTACAATTGAAACACAAGCAATATACCTCTAAAATAGCAGTATAAACTTGCACATTTCGCTTAGAGTTCCCAGCTGAATACCTCACTATCTCACGTACCCACGTAGTGATGTTGGCAGTGTCAGTCTTGCTGTTGGTTGCTCTGCTAGTTGCCATTGCCATGATCGTGATGTGTTACAATAAGCTGCGAGCGCGCGTGTACATGCACATAAACGTTCGCAACGCAACGCGAGGAGTTTATGCAGATTAGAATTTATGCAAATGATATCCCAGTCGCATTTCGCGAGGCGAGGCGCGTTCGCGGCTTCGTTGTTGCTGGGAGCGCGAGGCGAGGGAGCAATGCCTCTGCGATTAGAACCTGCAATCCTACTGCTAAAGATGCTGGAGCAAGCAGGAGACTCCCAACAGGAGGATGTGCGAGCAGGGACGGAGTCGAAGAAATAAACAAGAAGATGAAGCAAGATTTTAATGCTACACTTGGAATTGAAATGAAATACTTGCAGTTCTGAAATGGTAGCCAATCTGTACTGATATTCCAGTCTAGAATTTCTAGATATGCAGGATGGTTTTGAAGTTAATGTCATAAATTTAAGGGTAAATAGTATGACACATGTAGATTACGAAACAGAAAGAATTATTTTAAATCGCTAAATTAATTTCCATGTTTCCCAGTTAAAAATTTTTCGAAGAAATTTTTTAAGAATAAGATTTGTTAATGAATGCTAGACAACTAAAATTTAAGGTAGGTACTAACAGTTCAATAGGCACTCTTAATTTTAAATAAGAAAATTACCACCTTTAGTACTTAAGGGTAGTTAAAATGGATCTGTACATAAACTGTGACGAGAAATAATATCCAAAATCTTATCTGCCCGGATTAATTTCAAATAGGTATAAGTATTACGATTAATCTTAAAAGAATGTATATAAAATGCTAATTATACAGACATCATCGCGGAATCTTCTAGAATCTGGTTCACTAGCTGTTTCCGGTTTCATTCCGTAATTAACTTTGAGAGTAAGTGGATGTGTATGTTTTATGCTTATGTACTCGTAAGTACGAATGTATCTGATACATGCATTTTTGTAAGATGTAAGATCTTACTATTAAGTGTAATGAATATTTTTTATGAATGTTTTTGTTATGATTTATGTATGTTTGTAGATCTTGAAGAAAGTTAAGTGTAAAACGTCGGTTATATAAGAAGAAGATTATATATGTTGTATGACATATATTTTAAGTAATTTTTTCAAGCTAATAATTAAATAAACTCTAAAAAGAATAAATATACAGAAACATTTAAATATGTTTCTAAAATCTGATGGTAACAGAAAACTATTACTTAATTGTCCTAGTAATGGTACAATGGCTGAATGTCCAGGTAGTATGTTAGTGGTGTGAAATATTATCTCCAGTATAAGAAATACAGTTAAAAACAAAAATTACACTAGATTATAGCTATAGGTCCAGGCTCCAGGTTGTTAGAATACATCATTATAACATACACCATTCTGAAATTTAGATAATATCCTACTCATTATTTCACCTAAATATAGTACCTACAACGTAAACTTAATTTATAAACAGCGCATATGATAAAATAATTTTAATTATGTTCGTAGATATTAAGTCTAATTTTTAACCATGTTAAAAAGATATAAGATTGCCTTAAACTAAAATAACAAAGACAGAGGCAAACGCCAGTTTCACTTTGTAAATAAGAAATGATACAAGATGTTACAAAAGTAAGTAAGCTTCAAACTTCATCTAAATTTGACTTGGAGCGTTGTTATATTTATGAAAATGTAATAAGATTTTTCTACTCTGCGAGTAGAACTCTCATGTGAATGTGTCGGTGCCGTCTCTGCATTGCACTACAGTATCACGATTGTAAGACAACGCAAAAGGCGTCGTTGTAGACCTAAGGCGCTTCGCGTCTCTTGTCGGTGGTAGTGGTTGTCAGTGCGTTATGATAAGCACCAGCTTCACATTGCGCTCCTCCTTGGCTCCTGGCTCAATCCGCAGCTTCCGCGGCGATCGCGTTGAGATTTGATAAGTCCCACTGTTATCTCGCAGATTACGTTTTTACGAAATGACTACGCTTTTAATTATTAACAAACTTTATACCCAGTGCCGCGGAGCCGCTGCTCAAGATACGGCCGAAAAGTTTTTAGCACTGGCAAACATTTCGTTTGTTTGTTCTTGCGAACTGCTCAGCCTTTAATGTACTTAGAGCACTTATTACTTATTCTTCAACGCAGAGTTTTCTGTTGTTTATGTAGTCAACACCCGACTTATCTTATTTGAAATGCTAATAGCAGATGCAAAATCTTACAAATTCCACTGGACGACCACCAGTATTCTCATTCCCGGAAATTCTTTACACATTCTTTCGTATGTCTCAACCAATGTCTTCATCCTTGAATATTGAGCTAGTTCTCAAGCATCGGCATTGCTGTTCATCCGTGAAACTACCAATACCGACAAAATACGGAAACGTCTTTGTAAGTTCTTATCTATAGGTACCTACAGAAGAAATTTAAAAACTTATTGATTTTCCTAAATTTTTCTAAAATTGTGCAGAATGTTTGAAACTCATTTCGATAACTCGTTATTTCCAACAGAAATCAGCATTAACCTTTTAATCCCACTTATCCAAGTATAGTGGCATTAACTAGTGATGTCAAAAATAGTAACCGGTTAACCGTGTTGCTAAATCGCAATTAGCTGGTTAACCGCGGTTAGCCGGTTTACTGCGATTAACCGATTAGCTGGTTAACCGGCTAACCGATTATCTATGTAAATCTAAATAAGTGGTTAACTGACTAACCGGTTAACCGCGTATCCAATTAACCTGTTATCTGAGGCAACCAACTAACCGGTTAATCGCAATTACGAAACTAACCGGTTAACCGCTATTAACCAACTACCTGGTTATCCGTTGTAACAGTATATTTCATTACGAGCTTAGAGGAATAAATGTAATAAATATTTTCATCGAGATTTTTAAACTATTTTATTTAATTTACAATACAAAATTTATCGATTATTAATACATAACAAAATTTTATTGGTTTTATTGATATTCTTGTTTCTAGCAATAGCCCGGAAACCTAATAATAATAATAATATTTAACCGACTAACCGGCTGACTAGTCAACCGACAACCGACTAACTGGTTTACTATTTTTTTATTTTTCAAAAGTCGTATTAACCGGTTAACCGATTACTTCTGACAGCACTAGTATTAACGTACTAACGTCGTGTCGATTTTCAGCTGTTTTAGGTTGGCGACATAAATTTGAATAAGTAATATTAGTATTTTAAGACTATGACAGACGAATGTTTTACATTTCAAACTAACTGATAGGACGTACGTAGTTTTAAAATGTTGTAACTTTGGTACACCGTACAAGACGTCACATTAGTGAGTTTAGCATTTTTTTACGGTACGGTACGGTGCGGTTCCGTGTTGCAACTTCTTCTTTTTTCGTCCGATTCACATCAACCACATCATCAATAAAAATCATTTTCTTATTAAATAGTATTTAATAAATACCATTGTAGGTAATGCTCGTTTTATTTGTTGTTCGATATGAGTCGCTATTTAGGTTGTTAGATACTATACAAGAGATTTCGACGTAGTTCGCTGGTTAATTAATCAAAATATTGGTCACGTATAGTGCGGTTACATATGCATAGAAGTCAATAGGTTACAGTAAAATCGAAGTAACATATCTTATCTGGCGACACGGAGGCACGAAGTATGAGCTAGTAGTAGTAGAAGAAGGTAACAGGAAATTACGATACCACAGCCACGAGTCAGGCAACGCGTGCGGCTTGCACCTAGCATCGTAACGTCGTATCTGGGCTGATTCCAAGTTATTAGCGGTCGCATCGGTGCTGACCCCTCGCAACTCGCATCTCGGCCCAAATTAATTGCTATTTTAGATCATTAGCGCTTAATTAATATATCCAATGCATTCCCATTACGCTGCATGTTCTGCCACTCGATCGTGTATCACTAAATTACTCGGATACGCTAAGCTACGGTACGGTCTACGGATGTGATTCCCTGATTCCAGAGATGTTCCATAACTTGTCAAAACTGTGATTTAAACTTACTACATCTCTGCTATAAATAAATTTATTACTTATTACGATTTATTGCTGTCTCCTTCAAACTTTGGACGTAATAATTTCTGTTTGATCTATATAGTATTGAATCAAGATAACATCTTCGCTCCTGCTTTACAAATGTAAAATTATTTGTTTACTATAAATATTTCAGATTTTTGTTTTTTAGATTGGATAATATTTTACGTTTTTTATATTAGAACTTAGTTTTATTTTGAGCTTCATCTTCCAGTATCCAATGTATTTGCAACAATAACAGAGGTTATATGAAATCAGGACTAAGGAAACACATCTTTAATATTGAAGATGCTATTATTTATAAATTTCGGAACATTTTACTTCATTGCTTATTGATGATGGCTGTTATGATATACATGATATAAGTCTGTAGAGCATTGATATAATATGCAAAAGCGCACAATCTTTTTTCTCAAAATAAATGCAATTCACAAGTGGACTAAATATAAGTACCTACATGAGTTATAAATAAAACACATACAAAAAATTGGAATCGAATAATAATTAATCTAATTGTTTCATGCATTAGTCATTAATAATTGAAGAAATTTCTAATTAAATTACAAATTGACTGTAATTCCAATCAGTTACATTTCCTGTATAAATGTATCTCTGCAATATATTTATATTGATTAACTAACAATCTGGGTCAACCAACATTAATATACTGATCTACAGAAATATTATCCAGTAGAACATTGGCAAAACATTAGTTACGTGTAACATGACAGAACTTGCAAGAGATATTGTCGGTACCTTCTTGGCGGCTGTTGACATTCGTAACTGAATTAATGCAGAATAAATAATAAATCTTGTTCTGGCGCCATGTTCCTGCACCTCCTCCCCTGACTTTAGCAGCCGTAGTTCACCTATGATAACATGACCTGAATGCGCAATGTTGCTGGTTGCCACATTGCACATTGTTCATTCGCTGTTTACGCTACCGTTGTTTGCTGTATATTTTTATCTCAATTTAAGCAATAATTAATGATTCGTGTTTTTTAGTTTGATTGTTCCAATTAAATATTCCTATGACGTATTGCATCTGGTATTAATTTTAGTTATCCGGTGAAAATGTTCGTTTGCCATTTTGTTTTGAGAGCCACGGGTCGCGGTTTATATAATTAATAATTATAAATTAATGATTCATCGCGAAATGACATGGACATGTCTTTCCTGCAATCAAAATAAATCACAATATATTATTGATTAACTCTGTGTAATATCTGTTAGCCATATCAACAATTCATATATTTAAAAATAATAATTATAGTACCTCCTGGCTATTATTGGTTCTGGCCTCAGCTTTGGATTATTACAATAAATGCATTGTGCATTTAACGATGTTAATTTTAATTGGATTGTAAAAATTTAATGAAAGAGATTAATTTTCCAATTTTAATTTGTCGGAGGAAATTATAATTAATATACTGATATTTTAAATACTCTACCATATTAACCATTGATTTAATATTGTTATATTAATATTTGATTTTAGATAAATTTTAAAATCTCAGTAAATCATAAAATACTTAAGTTAAGACAGATCAGATTGTCTTCAAAATTTCTATTGCTACTGTACAAGATTAAGTTTTTGATTAAGTGTTCTGATAATAAATTATTTCCTAAACTTATTAATGTCTAAATGGCGTCTATTCTATTTTCACTGCACAAAGAATAAGCTTAATTTAGAAATACTACCAAGTTTATAGAAAAACTGACTATAGTGCTAATAATTTTAGAGAACTTTAATATTTCTTTTTTTAGGAAAGCTTTAGAAGCAATCGTAATATATTTTGCGTCCATGTATTCTAACCTGAGTATGATATTTTCTTGTAACTTGCAATTTAACTTAAGAAAGTAAATGATATAACATGTAATTTTATGTAAGCTGCTTTAGAAAAGTTGGTCGTGAAATTGATAAAGACATTTATTTACTAACGTTGCAATATGAATAGTTATGAATATTGAATATAGTGATTGAATAATGTTTTGCACAGCTGGGTAAATCGTTGACAGTTCTAGTCTCGAATATGCATCGCGCACCTATTATAAAGTTGAAATTACTACATTCAGAAGTTGAATATACGCTGGCACATGCCAACACGATCACTTCTACCCGCTCCGCAGCTGGATTAGTTCCAAGTTTCACTTGCGGCAAATTCTATTTCGCAAATTAAACTTCATGTATCACATCCGACTGCTAGCAAAGTATATTTGGAGCTTTTTATTCTTGTTCCGATGTTATAATGGAATCTATAACTCTCTGTCTACGTTCCAATTTACAAATCTGCCCTTTCATTCCACTGCAGAATTGGAATGACAAAAATATATCACTAGCAGAACGAACAACGGTATTGTCAGCTCTAGATTTATATACACTTGTAATCATCTTAAGAAGTTTGTGTCTTTTTAACAGCACTAAATCAATGTTCTACATCAGCACAGTTACAAGAATGAATCTCTGAATTACTCTTCTACAAATTCATTCTATTTATCTCCAGATTTTTTCAGGTTTCATGTTCTTCGTGCTTGTTGGATTAGTCGGCATTTAAGAAACTTTACTTACAATTAAACACGTTACCATTTTGCATTTCGCAAATTGCAACTAAGTTAAGAACTTTTTGACTGCGTTGATTTATTAATGTTCTTTGTCTATATTTTATTACCTTTAATTATTGATTCCTGTCAATGGGCGAGATTCAGCCAAGGCTGTTCTTCAATCTAACTCTCTCGCGCAAGCTCTTGTTGCAACCACTAGAGTGTCTAATAGATTTGTGGTTCTCATGTTAATTTTATGCCAACTTGAAATGATGATGAGCGTTAATACCGATCCGAGCCAAGCCATGAAAATATCACACCTAACACGGATTTAAATCCACGACCTTTTAGTCAGAGCACTCTATCACTTAGGTTTCTCGCCAAACATATTATTGATAAATACGTAACAACACCTTAAACTGAAAATTTCTTAAAACAAGTACGAATTACTTTCCTTAATTCGGTCCCATATCTTGTATCAGTATTCATGATTCAGATTGTATATGGTCAAACTTCATCTTAAACATTCTGTGGACGGTTTGAAATACACAACCAAAGGTTCTCTTTTACACACTTGCGTTGTGGTATTGGTTTATCAAATCAACCCAAACTTTTGTTCATTTTGTTTCATTTTAAATAGCATGGATAATGATTAGCTCAACAAGATTCTAAAATTTCATTCCCTCGAATCTTCTATTATACATAGTGAGTTTATTTTAACGTGAAACATATGATTTACCGTTCTTACCGTTCTTTTTAAAATGAAACATAGGGAATAAATTTGAATTTGTTAATTGGTGTCACGCTGCTGCTACTTGGAAATATGATGTATACTTTGAACAATTAAAAGTCCCTTGGAATTATTGCAGCTGCTCAAATATCTTATATTGTGCAAGAATAATACAATTAAATTGATGCCTTATGTTTCATTTTTAAAATAACGCCCTAATACATTGCTGTCAAAGTCGTAACGGATACAAAAAATTTCACGTTAAAAAAAACTCACTGCATAAAGCTGAATGTTTGTTTGTCTAGCTGTCTGTCTACTTGTTTTGTATTTACATCTAGACCGTTTATCCAATCCTTTAGAAATTTTGAATGCAGGTCTCTATTGACCAGTATCAGATGTTAAAGTAGGTATGTTTAAATTCGATAGAACCATTGGAAGTTGGGGTTAAACAAAATTTTCTTTTATCCGGCATCCGGGCAACGTTGGGTACCTACCCATTACCCACCTCAGTTAGTTATTTATATTTATAATTTGACCTGTTATTATTCTTCCGTCAATTCTGCTTATTTATAATATAATCTTATTTTAAGTACTTACATTTTTAAAAATAACTAACTACGTTGTAATAAATACTGTTATTGTTCTTAAAATCTCTGTCCAAGATTTGACAGTGTCGCAATGTTTTTATTATTACTTTGGTGAAAGCGTTGGTTTTCAGGTTTTTCTAAACTAGAAGATTTGTAGTACCTATTAATAAACGTCGTGTAATTTCTCCCTCACAAAATATTTGAGTTTGTTTACGATGTTGACAACTTATCTGTGTCATTCTGCTTAAAAAACAAAATACTAGCTGTAATGCAAATCCACAGTTTATCTTGTATGTTTTTTTTTATTTTTTAGTGTAACTCGTATCTCAAACGAATGTATAGCTGGTATTTATGTAGTCATGAAGCGTATTAACATTTTTGATGCATTACAGAAAGCTTTTAATTTCATGATACGCTTGTTAGAATTTTGATTAACGTTATCAGCTGCAACATTCTTTCATTAATTTTGCTGAATTTATATTCAAAATTCTTATCACAACGAATGAATTGTTTGTAGAAAATAGATAAATAGAGAGCAATTTATCTGCTCTAGTGAAGCAATTATTCACATAGAAATGGAAATATTTATCTCGTTGTTGTAATCTTCCCAATTCATCGTCAAGCATTTTTCATTCTTTACAGCAACACAATCTGTTGGGGAATTGAAATAATTTTTATTATTTGTAGTTTTAATTTTGCTTTTCTATTAAAATATTTCTGCTCATAACAGCTTGTCGTCTTCTGTTGAAGATTGAAGTCTGTGAGCTTGTGACAGACGAGTATGATTATAATTTTAAATGTTAGTGAATGTTCGCTTTTAATATTGAATAGTATTTATACGAAAATAAATTTTCGAATAATTTAAATAATTTATTAAAGACTTTGTTGATTACAACTAGATTTTGGTTACAATCCTCGTTTGAAATTTCGAATGACAACATAACCACGAACATCTCGATCAGAATCCATCAGTAGTTCTGCGATGTGTAGCAGTTTGACACAGGTAGCCACTCTTACAGCAGCCACCGCACACCGAGATTTCCTCCTCTCGGTTGTCGGGTTTAGAACAAGATTTGCCACTCTGTGCGTCGAAGCTTCGATGTCTCCTCACCGAGTTCGTCCTCTGGACGATGGCGTTCGTCCCGTGCTTTTTCGGACCAGGTACCTAATTGTTCCTTGTATCTGGATTTTCCGTTCCAAAACTGCTAACTAACTCGGACCAATGACAATATTATCATCAGATAATTCTATAATAATTTGTTTGGAGAGTTAATGGATGCGTATGTTTTATACTTCATGCCTGTATGCACGAAGTTTTTAATGGAATGTTAATCTCATGAATGTATCTGATGCATTATTGTTTGTAATAAGATCTTTCTAACCGTGAAAAAGATTAAAGAGTATAAACCTGAACGTTGATTATATTACAAGAAGAAGAATTAATACCTATATGTTGTATGACTAGTATTTCAAGTAATTTTTACCCCTATACCCACTTGACAAAATAAAATCCTCAGAATATTGCAAGAATGTGAACATCCTGGCTTGTTGCTTGCTATATTTGCCCATTAACATCCTATTAATATCCTAGCAATTGCTAATGTCCGGCCTTAGTAACATTATCTATGTTACTATGCAACATCCCAATATTAGTAATTTGGTAATAATATCCCAGTTATATGCATCCCATGTAATTCTCCGAGATGTTTGTATTGAGTATATAATTTTTGATCGTACTCAAGTTGTGGCTAGGATAGACTTACGTAATATCACTTAGAGTACAAGAATAATATAAGTTAAACATCCTATGGACGATTCATGTTAAGTGGGTAAGTAATAAATAATAAATTCATAATATGAAAACAGTAAAATATCAACCAATATCAATAATATACATCAAATTTGTATTAAGTTGAATATATTACGTTAATTTGGCCGTGGAATTAAGGATTTAGAGATCAATATTTACTAAGGCTACAATGCTAGAAAATGAGATTAAAATATGAAGCAAGTGCCAGTGAAATACTGGATCGCATTATCTATAATAAAATTTGTATAACTTTTTTACAATTTTACAAAGTATTGGCACCCTGCTGTACACGCAGTTAGTCCGAATTTCTAAATCTTTAAAAAGAACCTGCTTCGAGAGATTCATGGGTAGAAAACGAAGCATATTAGTAAGTTGGTCCGAATACGCACGGGACGAGAACGACCGTCCCCCTGGTCTGGCTCTGGTTCTCCACGATGGCAGACTTAACGAAAAGCCGCCGAGCACTTGAGACAATTTTCTTCGTACGGCCAATTGGACTCCGCGTACTGCAAATCGATTCTGTTGGGTTCTCTGGCGAAGTCGACGTCGTCAATGCTGTCTCCTCGAAAGGTGTGAGGATTTAGACACTCAAGAGGTTTGAATGAAGGAATGTAGAGATTTAGGCGCTTCAGCAAATAAGGCTAATAAATATTGTTGTTGATTTTTCTCAAACGGAAAATGATTGTGTTGGGAGGACTTGCCAAAGATTTAGGTAAAGAAATACAAGCTGTATATTTTCTTTCATCTTCAATGTATGTATGTATGTATAAACATTGAGATAAATATTAGTATTTATATATCCCTCGGCGGTTTGAATAGGTTTGGTGTAGACTTCTAAAAAAGAATTAGGATAAGAATATCTACAACAATTACTTTATTACCATAATTCACATTTCTTATTTATTTTGAAAACATATGGTAAATTCGAGTATATAACAACATAATTGGGTTTAATAAGATTTTGATTATGTATAGGTTAAAAATTTTAAGAATGTATACTATACTAAATTCCACGGAAACTTTCATTAAAGGAACTTAAGTTAATGTTGTTTCGAGTGTCACGATTTTTTCGAGCACGTGCCAAAGTCGTAAACAAATCGTAGCGTTATGCATACGTTTGAGAGCCAATAAGAATGAACGAAACCACGTGGCCATGTGTCCCTTTAATGAAAACTCTCGTGAAATTTAGTAGTCATTGCAGTTTCTTTAATTTTCCCATAATTTTGTAAATGCCCGACAGTATTTTTACGTTAAAAATTTATCGTGGTTAAAAGTATTGAGTTATAAAGTTTTATTGATGGAATACATTTCCACACTTTGCGTGCGGTTAAATTAGTTGGCGAATTCTCAAACTACTGGTTGTTAATAAGTTTCTCTGCAACCTCATAGTTCACATACAAGTTCTAATGAAACGTTTCTTTGTTCCAGGTAAGAAATGAACTCAACACATAGTAACATACATACTGACACTGACGCCAGTCAGATAACTTCACGATGAGGAATTTCCCTTGTTGGAGATACACGGTGAATTTCCCTTTCCGGGTGAGTTTATTAGTCTGTTTAAAAGGATGTCATTAAAATCTTTGTTGAAATATCACGTCATTATTTATATAAACTATTAATTAATACTATTTATAATGTTTTAAGAAGTCTTATTTATTTTATAAAACAAAATCGTTCCGTTTATGAACTCGTCAATGAGTAATGTATCGAGATTAGTATATGGTGTGAGGTTTGATACAAAGATCGATAAAATGTATGATTCAATGCAAAAAAACCAAACACAACACTAACTGGGATATAAGACTCGGCACTAGGTTGATCACGACGCGTTTCAAAAGATCGAAACTGAGAACATATGTTCACCACGCTAACAAGGACCGAATACGATACGTAGATCTTACCTTATTTCAACACAGGTCCGTCGTCCATTTCGTAGTCAAAACGACAAAAAAATATTCTTACACGAACACATCTACTCACGGTTTGGTATCAAAATTAACAAGTATTATCACAACTTATATATACTCATATATGTTGAAAATTGATATTCAGTAAGTACTTCTTTAAAAGCCGTAGGCTTAAAACCCTTCTGGCTCAAAATTCAAAGGAACGAGTTAGTAGCGAAAATACTCTAGTCTAAATTATTAATATTAGAACAAAGCTTTTTATAACCTAAAGTTTCCACCAACATATTGTGTCAAATATACTTCTTACGTATTTCTTTCAACCAAAAATTTCGTCGGGCACACTCGACGAGACAACAACATCGAATAATCTCCTTCGCAGGGTTTCACACGGCCGATTGTTTAGAAACGGTAGTTATTAGTTGCCGCTTCTCGTTTTCACTCTGTAATAACTGACCACGCTAAGTGCGGCTATCTGAGCCCCGTACCGTGCCTGGCTGCCCCGCAAAGAAGGAAACGAGAAGGATATATTGACTACGTTTATGATATTGCGGGCTCACACGCAAACCTAACTTAGCTACCTCCTACGACATTTCCGCATTCTGGGGGCCATGTGTAAGATTATTTCTTGTTTATTTTGCACTCACATGAATGAGATAATGATAATGATGCTATTGATTTTACTATTTGTGAACATAAGTGGTAATGATTTCGGAAAGTTATTTCAATTTACAAGCAATGGTATTTTAACTGCCCCAACCTTAGAAAATCCCCCAGTGATCCGCAACCATTGTAGCACCATTCGTCAAAATATTCGAAATACGGCCTTCAAATAGTTGCTTCAATATAGTGTATTTATTAATTAGTAATAATTAGGATATCGTGTTTGCTAAATCTGCGTATCATAAAATCAGAAACGTGTAGGTAATTGCTATTAACTATCTACAACAGCCTATAAAATTATGTTTATAAATTCCACATTGACTACTGATATTTAGACAAGTTTAACCTTTAATTAATAGCCAAAAATATAATTGCTATCTTACATGCCTTGGTTAACAACCTACGGCACGCAAATGCAAGTAAAATTAATAATCAAATAGGGGCGAAGATTCCTTTCGCCTGCCTAATGTTTCACGAAGAACTAATTTGTGAATGGAAGAGAAGTGGGATTTCAAGAATTCAAATATGAAGACAAGACAAAGTATGATTAATTAAGTATGAAATAAACCACGTTTTTATGGATTTATTGTTCAGTTCAGCAACTCAATTTTCCCAGATAAAGTATAACTGATCCAATATATAAATTCCCTCGCCATGTTTTGCACATGTTTATTTTTACAACCTATATTATGTTTTTTATATTTTTATCGTGGAGCTTCTTGCGTACGGAAGAAAGGAAGCATGCAGATTAGGAAACATGTTATATTTAGAGTTTCGGGCGGAGAAAAAAGTTGTTTGTTGTGTGAGGTGAAGTTATTTCAACATTTTTTCTTCGCATTTACTTTTGTTATTAGCAAAAATAGGTCAGAATTTACATTTAAGTCGAAATTAATGCAAATTGTTTGTAAATGGGATAATTCGTTGTTATCATGTAATGCATTGAGCACGGAATTCACTACAAATTTCAATTATAAATCCAGAATAAATACCTACAATATTTAACTTGACTCGGAAATTAATCTAGCTTTAAAAATGTGGGTTACAATGAAAATAATTGCTATAAATCTCGGCTGTTCCCGGTACATCTAACGTAATTAATAACAATAAATAACCTCTGACGTTGATTTATACTTCACGTATGAATGCACGTGTCACTTTACAACGGGATTATAAATTCACAGGAACAGCGAACAGTGCCACGTGGTACGCCAAGCTCAGGAACTATTTAATTCAAGCTATAATATTTTTATGAAGCATTTCATGCAGTTGCTCCATTATGCCAGTACCTAACTTCAATAGAACTTTCAGGAGCGAATGTGTTGATAGTTTATTAACTTAGTTACATATTTCAGTTCTAGGTAATATAATTTCTTACAAGTTAATTTGAAATACTGGAAATTTTCTTTTGGGGATACAATAACTTTAATGAGTGTACGATATTCTGTTAATCCTTATCTTGCATGTAAGTGTTACCATAAAAATATGATCCGCTCTTTGGTATGTTAGGTACGTCAAACAATTGTCAGATAATTGTGAAACAAGATGGCAGCCACAGTTTTTAATAATTATTTGACGCACAGAGCCTTATTCACACACGGATTCTTTCATGCTTTTGAATACTCAAGAAAGAAATCAATGAATTAGAATTCTTCTTTTCCAAGAGTCTATTGTATTTTACGGCGCTGTTTGACAGGCAATGCTCAACAGAATTATTTTTTCTAATATCAGAACTGTAAAAAATCCTTGTGTGAATAAGGGTTACGATACCAAACAAGTTGAACTGAATCATAAATGTTGATAGCTCTTGAGGAAAATGAAATACTGAATAGTATTTAAAAGAGTAATTATAATTATCATTAACCTTATAAAAATTTCATAATGTTCTTGTGAAATACTAGCTATTTATGATTTGTAATTTTTTACGTTGGTTTTTAGGTCTTTTGCCACCAAGACTGCATTTTAGTTTTAAAATGATCAAAGAATATACTTTTCTACCGGATTTTCAGAACTACTCTATAAAGGAATAAAATAAAATGACGGATGGACCCACGTAAATGAAATATTTATGTTTTTGTAGATTATATTAATAGAATTTGACTTGCCTCATGCGATGAAATATTACCCCCATGTCTCGCCCTCCTCTAATTCTGTAATTGTAAACTATGACGTCTAGACTTGAAATATGTAGGATCTGATTACGTTTATTGCATATAGTCGTTAGGTTTATGGATTTTAGAGGGGCCTAACATCTACTATCTATCAATTTGAGTAGATTAGATCAGAATTATTGGGAGGGTGTGCAAAATAGTGGAACATTATAAAATATTGTTTTGGACCCTCCTCTAGTATTTCTGAATTTATTGATATATGAATATGGACAACTTGATTTGGGGTTCTTGTAAACTGTAGGTACTTTGGGAAAGGGCGCGATATGTATTATTTTATCTGTTTTTGAAATTTTTTTGAGGTATAAAATCTTTATATGTGTGTAGATTTTTGTTTGTGATTTATTGTTATCGATGTTAGTTTTTTAAATGGTTTTGCATGGCAATGAGTGTGATAGATGTTTTTATAGTGGAATTACAGGTAGAATCCAATCAGTATCGTATCCAGTTGCATGCTTTTTAGCTGAAATCCAAATTCTTTATTTGGGTACCTACTCGTCTATAAAATCAAAATAATAATTATACTATACAAGTTACTACCTATGTGTTTTAGAAACTTTAAATTTTCTACATTGATAGAAACATCGTAAAGTAAATAATAGTATATTCTGTAATGTGTGGAATGAAGCATAACCCAGCTCGAATGGAAAGATTGTGACACGAGCTTAGGCAAGTTTTATGGTTCCACCAGAGCCGAATAGTACTACAGAGTACAGACTATACTTTCTGTACGACTATAATTTGAATTGCATTTAAATAAACATAACCTAAGTAATTTGTAAAAAGATATATTTATAATATTTATGTTAAACATAAAGCCGCATACTGACTTGGGCATTTTTACGGGCTTGAACGGATTGCGCGCACGAATACTCAAGTCAGTACGTAGCTTTTGTCTGTGCGCGTACGATACAAGCACGCACGAACGTTACCTACCTGTCGTTTGTCGGTTACATCAAAGAATTTTCCCGTGTATGCTTTCGCTTGCTCAGTGTGGACGTGGACGTCGTATTTGCCAGTGTAGAATTTATGCACACGTTAGTGGCAACAGATGGAATAAATTTCAGTTGTTACTAGATGATTATTGCAATGGAATGATTAAGCAATATGACTACTGTTGTTTGATGAACAATATTATGGGATGCTAAACACTTTTTTTTTTCTAAAAACATAAAATTAGATGCTTTGAAAGCAATAAACTGAGTGTTTCCTTTATATAGTTGGGTAACCCACCAAAATTTAGATTTTGACTTCTTTTTCAAATTATATTCAATGTACACCGAACCTGCTGATACAGTTTGTAAAATTTTTCGACGAACGACTGGAACACAAATGTTCGTGCGCGCAAACCGTTCGTGCGCGTAAAAATGCTCAAGTCTGTAAACGGCTTAAAAGTAATGAATTGTTAAATTTAAACGATTTTAAACTACCTAACTTACTCGTAAATAATATCGAATAAAATTACAAAAGAAGTACACGATAATATGTATACATTATACATTCCTAATATGATTGACAATAGATATCTAGGGCTGCCATACCCGCAAGTTGTATTAAAGTCATGATATAAATATTATATGTACCTATGTAACTTTCAACTTTTACATAAACTTTTCGTTTCATTATTATAATTTAAGTTTGTGCTTGCACAATAATCACGTAATGGTAAAACGCGAGTTCCAAATCTTTTGATAAGCTCTCCTATTCATCAGCGCGTTCATTTTAAAGCACTTATTTGATTGAGTGTAAGTGTTGGTAGCGCTTGAATGGCTGAATGCCTATACGTATTTCTGACTGGGTATGTCGCTTTAAAAGCTCCGTAGCGAGTTCACTACATTGCAAATTTTATAGCCCAATTGATATAATGCTAATAACATGTTGGCGTTCCCCGTTCTGCGCTGCAGGCAAGTGTGTTTACCCTAAGCTCCCGTTACAAGATACCTACCCTATTTACGACGACTGACGGTTAAATTGGATTATAACAAAATTCTGCTGGATATCTTCGTCGGTTTGCGCGCGTTTATCCTTATCTCTTCTCGCGATGCCGGGATGCGTCGAGCAGCCAAGCGCCGTTTCATCATACATACATGTACGTGCAGAGAAATGAAATCTCATTTGAGAACTCAATCGTTCGCAGAGAAATGCCAGAATGTCGCTTATATCTGTTTTGGAACACCCAAACATTTACCAATTCTGAAACAATTTACTCACTGCTACAATGCTTACAAACGCTCACTTGCGAGAATAGTGACTTAAAATTTTGTACTTTTGAGAGTATTGCAAATATCTACTCCAAATAGTAGGTACTTATTTTAAATATCGATACAAACAGAGCTGGGCGAGCTACTTGCAAAAATTAGCTAAGTTAAGCTAATCGTTACTTTACAAAAAAGTATCTTAAGCTACTGAATAGCTTAACTACTTTGCCAAAAATGTAGCTAAGCTACAAGCTACTTAAGTATTATTCGGCAGTCTTATTGTATTTCATAGTTTATAATGCATAGGAAAGAAGTTACAAAATCAGATACATTTATTATTTTTATTCATATATATTATGCCTGGTTGATATAAAAAAATCAGGTCTACAATATATTTTTATCAATTCATCACACAACATCTAGTATGAAATATGAGATTAAAATATTAAACTGTAGTATAAAGTTTAGTTACTTACCCATAATACCCCGATATCACATTATTTATCAGCTCATTACAAAAACTTTAGTATCGTATCTATTTATTGCTTCCTGGTAGAAAAGCACATTTTTCGGTATCTAAGCTACTTTCTTAGTATTTGGTGTCATTGGATGGCCTCCTCAAAAATATTTTAGTCATGTTTTTTGGATTTTTCATCCGATGCTTCGTTTTCGAGATATTCCTAAACGCAACTTAAAATGACGCACCGTGTATATCGTGTTGCGTGCAAAATTTTATCGAATTAAGATAGAAATATTTTCTAGAAGATAGACTTATTTTGGTTTATGTCACTCTTTTAGAACAGAAATTACAATAATAACGACATAACTTTAAAAAGAGATGAAAATAACGTCTAGGAAGGGATAGGGTAAGAAATTCTGCTACAGATTTAACGCAAGCGAAACTTGTGATTGTCAAATTAGTATCATTGGATTTTTCATTTCATTCTGATTACAAAATGTAGTTTAAAAAATCATATTGAAAAACAATATTTTTAACCACGTTTCCTGAACATTTAAATTTTTTTAATTGTGTCAATATTATCGCAAAGGACCAATATCTTTATTATTATTTCTTTAATTTAAAAAAAATATTTGAATATAGCACCTTAAAATAATGTAGTTTCTATCTCCAAACTGCAATTAGTAATTTATTAGTAGTTTCTGCTATTTAGTAGGTACCTTTAAATTAGTAGTTTAAATTATAAAATTTATTGTGCAATCATAATAGTACTTATCTAATTGTTTTTTGTTTAAAAATCAAACAACACAATCAAAATAGTTTTAAAGAATGTGGGTGTGATTTTTATGGAATCTACTTTTTAGTTATTTATAATTAAATTTCCTTATACTTTAATTGTAACATATCAGAATAAAAAGTCCTTAATAACTATGGAATAAAATTTGATTTAGTTAAGTAAGGGAGTAACTTATTTTCTTGTTACGTCTTTTTACTGGAGTTATTACATAATACTGATAATTAGTAAATTGTGTCCCCCTTTTAAGATTTGGCGAAGAAGATGGTTTTTATGTTCATTCTTCTCCCTCTTTTGGTATTCGAGATTGCTAATTTTGTTACAGGCTTTAATGACTGCTTTAAGAATATTTTTCGGCTGTAAAAACTTTTTTAAGTTCTTGTTCTTTACTGAGATTTTGAAATTAGGTTCATGGGGTAAAGTGATACTTTTTACTCCGATTACGAAATTTGTTAATAAATTAGTGTTTCATCTCCAAGTTTTTAATAATTTTCTTTTGAAACATTAGAATGTTTATAAGCTTTTGTGATTTTATGATCTTTTACTGAAGTAATTTATTTTGTTATACATTTAATATCTGATGTTAAGTTCCATAAAAGTCTGGAAACTTTTTTATGAGATACCTAATACCTTAATTTTTCATTCATATCCCCTAAATCTTTAATAAAACAACGATGAACTCAGTTAAGCTCATATTTTAATCATCCTCATTGTCTATAGCAAGTAATTGAAAAACATTACGTATTACAAGTAGTTGTTGGATTTAACTGTAGTACTAATGGCAGCTACTATTGAATTACTATAATTCAAATCGCTTTAAATGGTTCTGTGTCAAGAAAATTATTCGCTATTTTTATGGAACAGTTTATCTCCTAAAGCAGAAATTATTTTATTATTTATCTTTTAACAAAACACAACTAGTAGGTATATTGTTGTTGTCTTTCCATAAACCGTATTCGTTGTTATTGTTTTTGTTGTCGGTGGCAGGTTAAATGGAATTGGTAATTGCATAACATTATTATCACTTCGTCACAATACTTTCCAATTTTGCTTTTATTAAAGTATTAAGTTCACTATTTTATATCTTGGAAGTATATCGTAAGTGCGAGCATAAGAATCGTAATATATTCTATAATTTTTATTGGTCATGAAAATGCAGTTAACCGGTTGAAGTGTCAAAGTAGGTCTTGCAAAAACCATAAGGTCGTAAGAGTCGGCGCTACATTGTCTTGAAATGTAATATATAAAGGGTTCTATTCTTAGTCGCAACTGTACATTTGTCCACCATAAAACGTATTATAACGCACGTGTATTTTTATTGTGTAGGGCGTATAAAATTTATTTGTTAGTTTTTAGCCAACCAGAAATGGCTGTATTCGTACCAACCCAATTTCTCTAATGGAAAACAAAAATTTTATTCTTCGACCAACGATCGTTTCATACTTCTACGAGTTACAGAAAATTGTATTGCTGTATGTTTCTTTTTCTTATTGATTATTAAAACACCCAAACATATTTATATTTTCTATATCAAAATAACAAATTTAAACTTTTAAACTGAATTAAATTATTCTTCGCTATCTTGTTTGAATTTTAAAATTTGTTTGGTGTGTAGGTACTACTACTAGGAAGATTAAATTTTATTTGAATTTAAAAATAGTTTTGCAACTTTGTTTATTTAATTTTCTTTTGCATGTTCAGTAAAATTTGAATGTCTTTTATGTTTTATAAAGGAAGCATATTTTAATAAATTTAATATTTACAGCAACCAACGAGAGATAAGAACATTTTCTAATTTCCGCATTTTCAAATAAAATTGTGCATGGGAAAAAGACGAGGAATTTTTTACCTAAGCTACTTACTTGCGTGGGTGGAAACATTGTTGGAAGTATTTTAAGTTCGTTGACATTTACTTTTAATTAAATTTATTTGTAAGATAAACAACAATTGATTTTTTATCTTTTTCATTATCTTAAAAGGTAATTTTACAAATTTTAAATAAGTTTCAATATTATACCAAACTGAACCTTTTTATAAAATGAATAAATTAATAATGTAGGCTCAGATGTTGCTTCTTTCTTCCGAATTTTGTACTCATCAGTAGGGACTACTAACATTTTTATATTATTATATAAGAAAAAATCTGAATTATTTATTTAATCCAAAGAAGTATAATGAAAGTACATAATTTGGTTACTTAGGTAGAATAATTTTTGAACAATTTCCTATAACTTAATTTAAGTGTTTATTATTACTAGAGACCGGACTAAAAGACACAAAAAATAGAAAAATGCACTATAATAGCATAAAATGTTGATCAAAAAAACATTGAAAAGCTTAAAAATTAGACAAAAGGCATGGTAATTCAATGAAAAGCACAACAAACAGAAAAAGGACTTTAAAAATATTTTGGACAAAAAACTGAAATATTTGGGTCTTCTATTTGTTCCCAAAATTAGTATATTATAATGTAAAGAAAACGCTCTAAATAAGCATGAAAATGAAAAATAGGCATTAAAATTTGAAAAAAGCAAAAAGGCATAAAAAATATCTTATTTGATTTCTTTTTAGGTATCTGATTTTGATAAATATTTGTTATGCCATCAATTGCATATTTTCTATAAATCTGGTCTCTCATTCTTCCTATAGCCTGAAACCACAGGCTGAAATACGATGCCGTTATATTTTATTCAGATGGCTTGGAAGCTTATTTTGTAGGTACTATTTATGTAAAATTTGTGATTTATACCCGATTATTTTTGCCAGCCACTGTTTTTACCTCTCAAAATTGTAGATATATCTTTGTAATTATCCTTAAAAATCACAGTGCCAGTTGAAATTAAAATCTATTTAGAAAATTTTCAGATTTGAGTGTTTAATGCGAAAATAATCCCGTCGAAATATACATGAATTTTCAGGGTCGGCGACCTTTATCGCATCATATTTCATGTCCCTATATTCAACTGTCAAAACATGTGCCAGGCGGATCCCGGACGACAGGGCCGGTGGAGAGGCCGAATTCGGGCTCGTGGTTCCAGGTTCCCTGCACGAACGAGACATAAATTCATTACCTTAAATTTGTGTGACGTGTTTCCGTTGCATGAGGGGTTAAGATGACGTGGTAGAAGTATGAAAGTTTAAAACAAGCAGTACGCTGCTTGGCTTGTACGTAGGTGATATGTGATATTTTCAGCTGGTATATGACATTGCATGATTCCTCGTGCAACGCAATCAATCATCTGGTGTCAGCTGTGTTGTCACGGCTTCGATTGCATCTCTCGGCCGCTAATTAATAAAACGCCGACAACTACTGGAAAAGTTCAGAGCGTTATGTTCCTGATATAGCCCATACAGTCGGCAGGATGACGTCATTGTTCAAGGGTTCATTATACACTTTAACCTTACTTGTTTTAAAAATATTGACATTCACATAATCCGGGCCATCCGAGTTTCACAGTACCGGTCTACATAAATCTCATAATAAATTAGGACAAAAGCAAATTATTGAAATAAAACCACGAAGTATAATAAAGACAGGAGGACATTTTTACTCCGCGAGCAACTAAATTGAAGGGGAGGGCGCCACTTAGTCTGAAGTTAGAACGTTAGAAGCATATGAATAAAAATTAGATTAAACTTGTTTTATAATAAGTTTATTCATTATTGACGTTTCAAACTATTATTTTTAATACTAACATCAATTTTAAATCAAAATTTAGGTTGGAATGTAGAATAGGTGTTTAAGAGAAAATGCGTTTTTATTTTAGGAGATCGTTTATTATGCTTAAATATGACCTAAACAAGCAAAATTAGACCGCGTTTTTAACATGATTTTTTGAAGAAAATGAAATTTTTTTGGTTAACCTCAATTTGTCAAAATGGCTAAAAATAAAGCCCCACAAACTCGGTTTTGGTATTTACTACACTAACAAAGCTAACAAAACCGTAATAGAGCCCCACAAACTCGGTTTTGGTATTTGCTACACTAACAAAGCTAACAAAACCTAGTCCAGGCAATCTAGAGAAAAAAACCCTCTAACTTGGGCAAAATTGCTTCAGAAGCATTCTAAACGGTTTTCGGCTCAGAAAATGTCACAGAATAACATATCCAAAATCTGCTAAAATCGGATCACGGGAACATCCCCAAAAATGGGTTCGAAAATTAAAAATGGCCGCCATTTTTAGTTTTTTAGCTTTATCTTGTATGTGGATAATACTACGACAAAACTGTTACCTACTAAATTGTAGAGCATAAAATTCTCTACAAAAAGATGCCAACAATTTTTTTGTAACTATTACAGTTTATGAGGAAATCGTGAAAATAAATTTGGTTAATTTCTAATGATTTTAAATCAAGTCGTAATTTTGTCTTATCACACAAATATTGCTCTAATTTTTTAACGGATAATAATATCGATTCGCGGTTTCCAGCATTCGATTCCTAAAGCTTTTTTCTATAAGAGACATAATTTTTTTGAAATTAAAAAAATACGCTTTATAAATAGATATAATACTTTCTCTAAGCAAATAAATTACTTTTATTAAAATCTGATTTACAACAAATATCCAATATGACCAGAGGCGCCCTTAATTTTTTTTCAAGAGGTACAGAACAAAACCATTTTATTAATGCATATAACAAATTAATTACTTCGAAAAAAAAATTTGGAATCGAATGCTGGAAACCGCGAATCGATATTATTATCCGTTAAAAAATTAGAGCAATATTTGTGTGATAAGACAAAATTACGACTTGATTTAAAATCATTAGAAATTAACCAAATTTATTTTCACGATTTTCTCATAAACTGTAATAGTTACAAAAAAATTGTTGGCATCTTTTTGTAGAGAATTTTATGCTCTACAATTTAGTAGGTAACAGTTTTGTCGTAGTATTATCCACATACAAGATAAAGCTAAAAACTAAAAATGACGGCCATTTTTAATTTTCGAACCCATTTTTGGGGGTGTTCCCGTGATCCGATTTTAGCAGATTTTGGATATGTTATTCTGTGACATTTTCTGAGCCGAAAACCGTTTAGAAAGCTTCTGAAGCAATTTTGCCCAGGTCAAAACGTAAATTGCCTGGACTAACCGTACTAGAGCCCCACAAACTCGCATTTTTTTGTATCCATGTTTTTAACATGGCAAACACTATTGAAATTTATATTAATCTAAAACAAATGTAATATTGTATTTATATCAAATAATTTCGAAAACTAAGAAAAGCAAGTAATAAAAAGCCTTATATCTGTGAAAAATATATTTATTTATTGATATCTCTATTACATAAATGTATAAAAACGTTAAATCACATGTTTAATCTGTTAATTTTTCAGCATAACCAGTGTTGACAGTTGTCAAAAATTTTACCCTAAAAACTAACTAAAATTTTGCTTTATTCTAGGACAGAGAATAGGAATGAACCGATTGACACAAAAAAAAAACGAAATTCCTTTTAAACACCTATTCTACACTTTAGCCAAAATTTATTTTATTTATTTGTAGACTATAGATAGTTTTAAAATAAATTCAGAACATGTTATTATGTCAAAATTAAATAAAATATAATATAAACTACGTAAATAAAGTTCTCACCCAATTTGATTGTTTCGGAGTAAAATTGTGTAACATGGAAACACATACGTGTCTTATTATAATTCACGAATAAAATAAATTATGTTTAAGAATACATATTAGTATATTATAATTTTTAAAGAAAACATAATATAAGGCGGGTATTCGCATTATGCCGGCTACACATTACATGGCAAACTAGGCCAATGGCAAACGTTGGTGATTTGTACATTTTTTTCATGTCGAATGACATTTTACGGAGTACTCCCTACACATTACATGTCGAATCATACCATACATATGACATAAACTAAATGCTAGATCGCGTTTCGTATTGACAAGTGGCCAACATTTCTTTGATTCGGGTCTCATTTACCGACTTCAATCCGAACGTAGACGAATGCAAACGTTGGAAGGAGTTTGTCATTTGTGGTACCGTACACACTATTCGGCAAACTTCACATATCACAAACGTTTGCCTAGTTTGCCATGTAATGTGTAGCCGGTACATCGCTGAGAGGCTCTTTGGTTCAGCCCGTCGATATTACATGTCAAATTGCGATGTAAGTAGCCGATATATCGCAGGTCTGTAACTTTATTCGGTACGTATGTAATTTTTAAAAAATATTCAAAGTTTAAACTAATACCTATACTTGAGTAGAGCTTACCTGAAACTGAATTAAATAATATATGATTTTAACACTAGCAACTAAATATTGTTGGCGTACGTTTTAGTCCTGTGGCGATTCGTGTCTTTTCGTCCCATAACCTGGCAATAACATTTTTAGAATTAGGATTACCAGTGCGCACAGCAGAGTATCAGCAAACAAATCAATATGTACATAGAAAATAATATTAAGTTGAAGAAATTAGTTTGAGTTTGAAGTTACCTGTTACCTGTTTAGTGACCTGTCACTGCAATTCACGGTATATTTAAACTATTACGGTTGGGATTAAGAATATTATAATAATTGCCACTATGAATAATTGGATCATAAGCTATGAGCAAAATACGCAGTATCTTACAACAGCTACATAATATACGATAAATTTTGGAGAATATGTAACTTGTAACAGGTACTACACATTTTTGTTTTACAGATTATTACTCTCCCCATGCATTCACTATTATAGGTTAGGTACTTACAAGTTTAGGTAATTTGAATACCAATTATATGTAATTTCCTTACTGGTCCGACAGTCTGATGATATTACTAATTTGTTACTTACCCACCCTGCTGTGCGGACAAATAATCACAATCCTCAAAAAGGTTATTGCCAAGTATTTGGGACGAAAAGACACAATTAAGCGCTTGGTCCAAATCATCACAGGACAACGTCGCGCTAAACATTATGTACTTCGGGGTTCGGGCCTCTTTAAAAATGCTGATTTTTTTTCTTCTTTTCAACCAGAAATTATTAATCTGGATCTACGAACTTAAATTTTGTTTCAAAAAATGAAGCTTAATTTATTACGTACTACCATAAATAATCTAATTACTGATTGGCTGTTTTTTTTTCAATATGCTGTATTATTGTAATGAATATCATTAATGTAGTTGTTTCATATCATTTCATATATGTATGATAAGTAGCTTATTCCAGTCTAGTAAATTCAGATTATGATTTCATAATTATATAAATAATTAATTGTGATTATATACCTATCTACTTTAGTAAATATGCATGACATCTATTAATTTATGACAATATTAACTGCAAGTTCTCGATATTAATACTAGGAAATAAATGAAAGAATTATTTTTTATTCTATGGATAATCTATATAAAAACTATATTATATAGCTACATTATAAGTTACAATCATATTAATAAAATACAAAATAAAATGTTTTTTTTTTAACAAGTTTAAAAATTAATGTGTCGTGTCGTGAGATATAGTAGAGATAAAAAATACACTTTTTCTACGTTTTTCATCGTGAATTTTAACATTTATTTGAATAAGCTATTTTCACTTTATAAATATATTTAGATAACAGAAATAATTTAATAAAAATAGTTATCTAGCTGTAACTATTTATATGCGGAAGCGTAGAAGGGTTAGTGTTGTTATAATATAATTTTCATCTTACGGAAAGGTGAAATTTTAACTTATAACTTATTATGTTGAAATGTCAACTTATGAAAAGGTGAAATTTCAAGTTATTGAAATTTCAACTTACAAAAAGGTAGATGGGATGATGATAGGTGCAGGGGTGTTTTTATTCAAGGGCGCTGTGAAGAGCTCAAATATGTCGAATTTCACTGTAAATTTTTATTATCTCAAATTCATTAAAATTGTTTTTTACCTTCCGCTTACCTGTAAAGGAAGGTATTGGAATCATGCAAAAAATCGGGTTGTGAGTTTTAAGTGGATGAGCACGAATTAGGGTCCTTACAACTCATTTTTGATAGTTTCTCGATGATGTCTGTATGTATGTGTGTGTGTGTGTGTGTATGTGTGTGTGTGTGTATGTGTGTGGTCCGGGCCGATGCCGGATGTCGCATAACTCAAATACGAATTACCCAAAAATTTTGATATTTGGTATTTTACAATTGTATACGAATAGGAAGAGCTCATTAGATTTTGGTACAAATATCTTCACCGGAAGTGATATTTTTTGAAGATTGAAAAAGATAATTGTCAAAAATTTATATAATTTTGGATAAATATAGTATTTATTTGTAATAAGAATAAGAAGCAAAGTTATTTGCAACTCACGTTATAAAAAAATTGTCTTTATCTGGTAGCATTAAAGAACTGCAGTAAAATTTAAAAAATAAATGTATCAGATAAAACGTTGAAATCTTGTAATCCATGTTCGGTTGATTTTTGTTTCTGCGTAAAAAATATTGACAGGTGAGACGGGTGACAAGTTGACATACTAGCGCCATATAAGTCATAAGTCAGATATTAAATGTGGTAATTGAACGGAGGATGGCTTCAACACAGAAGAGTTTTCGTGTGAATGAATCTTTTGATTCAGGTGATACTAATTTCTGTGTTTGAATATTTTAGATTTTTATTTGTATATTTTAAATGGGCACCGGATTGTACGTATACATTTCTGTTTAAAGTGTAGATATGGCGGAAGGTTGTGTGATGGTCACGTCAGATTTTTTATTAATTGCTAACATCAATACCTATATTGAAAATTTTCAGTTTTTTTAATACGTCAAAAAATGTTATTATCTTGATTATTATTGATGTTATTAAAAAAACGATTTTTTTATTTACTGTTAAAAATCAATAAAAAAATTCAATAAGTTATTATTTGAGATGATAGCTTCGTCAGAAAGTGCTTACCGAAAAACTTCAAATACGTCGATTTTCACTGGAAGATTCTGACGGTGCTATCATATCAAATTTATTTATTTTTAAAAAATAATTATTAACAGCAAAATAAAAAATATCAGTTTTTTTCTTCTACTCTGTCGTAACGTTATCCAGAAATTAATTGTTATAACACATTTAACACACTACTTATTACAAAATGTGTGCACTGTTGTTGAAAAAGGAATGTCTCAAAAATGAAAGAAAATGTAATCATTCCAAATTGTCATAAGAAAAATTAATTTAAAAAAGGTCTAGATGAATTTGAACGTTGCAGTTTTTAAACAGTTTAAATATCTTGGTGAAAACCAGCATCGACCAAAATAAAATAAGACTTCTCTTAGTGTGAAATCTTCTCACTCTTTCTCATAATAAATTCAATAGTTCCATCTTTTTCTTTCTCGTAGATATCGTGAGCTAGCCATCTCCTGAATAATTCAGGGTACAATTTAAAAACGTGCTGCAGGTAATTAAAATGTGCCGCATAGGAGTGCCCGAGTGCCGTGAAAATTGATTTTCCTCGCACAAGTTTTCACGGCAGTCCGGCTTTTCTTTTTGCAAGTTGGCGATCGATTTCTAGACGCGATGACTTGACACGGAAGTAGTGTCAGATGTTTCATAGTTTTGCAATTAAACTTAATGGACTCTATTCTCTATCCACTTTAATATGAACTGATCTTTTTATTAGATAATTTTGCATATGTCTACATTTTTTATTATTTAATTGTTGATGAGAATCATGATTTCGTTTCCATTATATAAATTAAATTGATGGCATATTGACCTGTTTATTAAAATCGTAGGTAATTAAATATTAATTTTAAATTAACCTAAAAGCAGTGTTATATGCATATGTCATATATGCATATATCACATGTCATATGTGGTGGCAGCGTTATGGGGTAATTATGATTTTTGGTATTTTGTATAAGATGAAAGGCCTTATGATAAATCCAAGATTTCGACAAACCTCCGGATCTTTGTCAAATATCTAAAGAACAACAAAATGTTCGACTTTCTTTCAGTTTCTAACCTCAAAGGACTTGCTTTTCGTAAAGTACCTGAATACCAACGGTTGTAGAGAATAAAATTTCCTACAACTTCTGTATTTAACCATTTTTCTCCGATAAATTGTTTACAAGTTATAACAAAAGAATGCGGAGCACTTTTTAGAAAAAAAATCACATTCGTTTTTTTTTTTCGTAAAACAAAAAACGACTGAAATTTACAACGGATAAAAATATCGCCTTCCGGTTTCAAGTATTCGATACCACAGGTTTTTCTGTATCTACAAAATATAGTAATTTCCATAACTTTCAAGGCCCTAGTTTAGCCACAATTTTATCAAAGAATTTTTTTAAGAAAAGTGTTTTTTTAAATTTTGTGTTTAATCAACTAATATAATTTCTGAATGAATGAAGATAAAGACTTCCGGTTTGCAGCATTGAATTCCTGTATTCTGTAAGATACATTGTGTCAAAAATTCTAAAGACCTTGGCTGATCTGAAAATTTAAGTTTTTCTTTGAGAGAATCTAGTAACATTTTTATTTTTATTTTGGTTACTGTGTTAAATCAACTACAATATCTGAACGAATAAAGAAAATCAACTTTCTGTGAACAGAATTTTATAGAAATATGTGTCAAGAATATAATTCTTAAAACCGCAAGTCAATATCTTTATTTGTTCAGAAATTATAGTTGATTGAACACAGTAAACAATTAAAAGAAATCTGATGTGGCCAGCAAATGACCTCTCGCCTAATTCTGCTTATTCTACTAATCTAATAAATAGTTTAACTTACATTTTAGTAGTTTCATGTTCATGTAATAATGTAGGTTAACAATAATGTAAACCAAGATGCAAGCAAAAGAAGGCCAACTAACTGTATTGTCATAATAATTCAAATTTTGTGTAGAATCAAATTTCATTATGATCACAAACAACAAGATACTGGTTTCAAAAAAGTAGAATATTAATTGTACCTACTTTATTTTATTGTTAAATAGGTTACTACCAGATTCAGCAAATTATATTAGAAATTATCTGTACCCGTAGATAATTATCTTTAATTTTTAATTTGAAAAGTTACATATTTGTATTACCGGCCTATAACTTTTGTATTTTTTAAATATAAAATCATAACTATTTCTTTGAAAATTAAACAGAAAGTAATACGAGGAGATATATTTGTGGTATAATATAGGTGAATACTCATGTGATGTTGTTTATTAATTAAACTCAAGTCAAACTTCATGGAAGCATAATTTTATTTAAAATTATTCGTTAGTTATACTCGTAGTTGTATGAGACCTCAATGGTCTATTTATCTTTACCTTTAGTTATCATATTGTTTAGCGTAAACGTTTGTGGTCTGTACTCCGTTCAATTTTAAATTTCCTAGAACGGCGCTTATTTGCATGCATATTTAAAGTGAGGGAACACCAACAAATGCACACAAAGGCGTGGCTAATTAATGAATCTGCATGTTTATATTAATTTCGCAATTACACAAAATGCACACGGATATCAAATAACTGTGTTGCATTACTATGGTGTATATATTGCACTTTTGTTGTACATTATTTATACCATGTACGCATGCGCGGAAATCTAGCTTCGACTGAGAGCCAAGTTAATTAATTGGTACAATAGAAACGAATAGGTAGCTGTCCAATGCGACCAGAAAAACAAAAATAAATTTAAATATTTTTCGCTTGCCAGAAATTTATAAGCTTGAACAAATGAATCCATTTATTTTGTTAATTGTACTAAACACTTTAAATAATTTATTAAAAAATAAGATTTCCCCTCTGTTATTAAATAAAATTCCATTTCACATGCCAAGATCAATTTCACGCTAACGTAAAACGTTTTATTTACCACCTTTCAAAACTGTAGCGGTAAGTAAACCTGATATGTGATATATTTAGTATTTTTGAATAAGAATGTGTTATTTTAGTTTAGTGTAATATATAACTGTTTTTACTTCCTTGTACGAAGTAAGGAAGTATTGTAATCGCGAAAAATTTCGGTTCTCAGATTTTGACGGAAATATCCGTTTTGACCTTTTCTGAATCCATTATGACTAGTTTCGACGTGACGTCTGTACGTACGTACGTACGTACGTACGTACGTACGTACGTACGTACGTACGTACGGACGTATGTGTGTCGCATAACTCAAATACGGTTAGACGTAGAAAGTTGAAATTTTGTATTTAGGACTGTTATAGCATCTAGTTGTGCACCTCCTATTTTTGGTTTCAGTCTACAAACCGGAAGTAGTACTTTTTAAAAATATTTCGATAAATATTTAATTTTAGACAATTTTTTTTATTTTAAATGAAAGATTATGTGATTATTACCTACAATCGGTATTTTATAAATATTTTTGTATCTGCTATCATTTAAAAATAATTAAAGTATATATTTATAATTTATAGTATTTCGGTATCTTGTAGTCCATGATCGATTAACATTTGTTACTACGTAAAATTTAAATGATTATGACATGACAGTGACAATAGTAAAATATGCTTTATATCTTCTTCTGCAGTTTAAATCAAATGACTAAAATATATTTGTGAGTATTAGTATAATAAGTTAAAAGAATTTTTAATATTATTTTACATTTTAGTTATTAAGAAAAGTATGAACACACAAGGCGTACAAGGAAGTCATGTGGTGTCCACGTCAGATTTTTTGTATTCATTTACTTGTTTAGGGTGATGATGATATGATTATTATTATTATTAATTGTTTCAAAAATGTTTGTATTATTAAGATAATCCTCTAACATGGCAGAAAACAGCCAAAAACATGGATTTCGCCCGCTACTTTGACTCTATACAGCGTTTATAGATTTATTAAATATAATATTCTAAAGATATTCTTGAAAATGAAAGTAAAATCTACGAAATAGCCGATGCAGAATTTAAAAATTTTGCTTTAAAATCGAAGTATGTATATTAATTTGAATGTGGAACACATAATAAATCTTAAATTAGTATTGTTGTTAACGATAGTTAGTTTTCATATCTAGGCTGTAATATGGCACATGCCAGTGCATGTTAGTAAGGATAGGAACATAGAAAAGAAACCCTCATAAAAGGTTTACTTCCAGTATAGTTTTAGAGCAGAAACTTGCACATAAACCAGTTAGGTTAAACATATATATATAAAATGATATACACATTTTTTTAATTTTAAGATGACGCTTTGGTGAAAAGTGACCAAAAAATTCCGCAAAAAAAGATTGCGGAACTGTCGTAAAAGTGGAATACCTTCTATAGTAAAGCTGGATTCAGACCTACCCAATAATTAAAAGTGCTAAATTAACCAACCAGTCCTTCCACAAAATTCCAATTTCAGTTATAAGTGCGAACGTTGAGCACAGGTTGGTTAAATTTGCCAACTTAAACTTATAATTAGGTAGGTCTGAATCTAGCTGAAGTAGAGATAATTTGATTACCATTTATTATTTGAACTCTAAGAGGGGCCCACTGGGTGCACTGAGGTGCAAGGTACCTGGGCACCGAGTTTTTGAGGATTCCGCTACAAAATTTTGATGTTTAAAAAATAATTTCCCAATTGCTTAACAGCGTTAAAACTCTTTTTCACATTATCATTTAGGTACTATGCTGGCACAGATAGATTATTCTGCAAAATAGGTAATAATTATCAAAAATTACCAATGTGTAATGACAGGATGATAGGTTAAATACTCTAGCTTATGATCAGAGAAAAAGATATAGTAATTAGCAAAAAAATGTGACTTTAAGAATATAATGGAGGAAATGGCGTTAAAAAACACACATTGTTTAACTATTTACTGTTAAGTGGTTTTGTTTTGTTTGATTGTTTTTCTTTGTAACATTAAATGAATTATTTTGTTTATACCCGGTATATACTTTCATATGTAATAAAAACAAGAGTTTTCAGCCTGTACATATTTTTCATGACTATTGTGAAAACAGAGAGGTGGGGTTGCCATAGAGGGCCCGAAAAATTGCTCGCATCCAGGACCCCATAAACCATTAATTCGGGCCTGTACCGACTGCTCGCACTAACGGCAGTGGCAGATTAAAACTTCACCGCCGACTGTAAAACTAGAACTATGTTTTTGTTAAATCGGATTTGATGATAGCGTTTCCAAAGAGGATCTGTTTGTGCTTTCGACTCGACAGAGGCAGGTGAGCCGCGAATGGCGCACTGCTTTTTCCTCAAATGAAATTAGCTAAATGGCATCCTCGCGGCTTTTACGGGTTTTTCCATATCATACTGGAAGTAGATTTAAATGAACATATTTCCATTTAAATCATTTTTATCTTTGAGGTTCTGCTTTGAAATGGTTTTATGTAGGTATACCTATATCTGCACAATATTTTAAAATATTGTAAAGCTTTCATCATGCTGGTAGTAATATGTACAGACCTCGAAATATGATATTTAATTCGCTATGCCTTGCCTACTCAAGTAAATTAGAAAAAAACAATTACGATGAATATTTCAAAATCAGTCTCTATTAACTGAAATAATAATTTTTTTAGTACTTATAATGCTCTCTAAAATCGTTACTTTGCGAACTATTTTGAGTTAGCAAAATAATATTTTAGGGAATCCAGTCCTTTAAAATAACGTAATCTAGGCAATGAGCTGTTATTTATATTTTACATTTTATAGGCTTATTTTCACTGATTTTCATTGTTTCGTTGTTTTTGTTTTTAAAAATTGTTTTTTAAAGTTATATTTTAGGATAATTTCGAATAGTTACTATACAAATTTGGAGGGCATATACTAAAACATTGTATGTAATACATGTACACAAACTGAGTTTTAGAGGACCTAATTTAAAGACTCGGCTTGCGCCATCAATAGACTCGTCATCTAAAACTCTATTTTGCGTACTTTTTAATTAGCACATGCACATTGCTTTTACCCACCTTTATGTGGAGATAAAAAGATTTTTATTTTTTTAATATGTAGTAAAAAAATTAATTACTTAGTTGTTCTATCGTCCCGGCCCCTTGAACCAGTCCTTGAATAGAATAAATTGTAAAATACAAAGGAGACAACAATTTTCTTTTTAATTTCGAAATAACAGTTAAATACTTTTACAGTGAAAGATGACAAACAAATAATCGTTTTTTCTGGCTTAATTTTTGTATAAGAATTATGTTTATTTGCTGGCATTGTTTTTGTTAGTCGCTAAAAGTATCTTCTAACTTTATTTTAATAATTGAATCCCTTTGAGGAATTCTTTACTCATAAACTTTAATAAATTTCAGTGTGTAAAAAGAAAGTACGAGAGCTACTTAAAACTAATAAGAAAAATAAAAGAGAAGTAGTTAATTTAAAAAGCTCTCAAGCAGCTTCCGATAGTTAATTCGCCCCGGGACTAACTTAATTCCACGTTGTGTCCTGTTTAATCTCGCAGTACGTCGCAACACGTTATCCTGAAGACGATCGTGGATTGGCGATGCTGTGTTTTCAAAGAAATTAAAGCGATCTTCTATTGACCAAAGGAATACAAAAAAACAGAAAAATCTAACTATACAATATAAAGTTAATAACTTAAAATATTAGTTTTGTATAATATAATGTAGGAAAAGGTTTACCAACATTGTAGTAAATGGATGTATTTTTTAATATTTTAATTTTCGTAAGGTGCGTTATACAAAACAATTGTTTTTAAATCTGATTTTAGGTACATTATCTGAGCATAACCAACGAGAAAGAGAGCTTTTGATTTTTTGAAAAATATTATAGACAATAAATTTATTTTCAATTTCTTATATTAATAACAGAAGCATTAAACTATGTATGAATATTTTTTGTATGACAAAATAGTTAAAAATAAAAAAGTAATAATATAAAAAACAAAATTTGTTCCAGGTATGACAGTCTCTCCTACGTGTATGGCTCCCTTAAGACGCAATAATTAATTGAAGCAAAAATCAAAAATGTTTTCTTACAGTTTAATTGAAACAAATATTAAAAAATAAGACAAGAGCTCAATAGAGACATGTTTACTCAACTATTTAAAAAAATAAATTTCGTAAAATCTAATAAGATTGTATTTTTTCGCCTTAATTCAAATATCTAATTAATGAAGTCGGGTGTATTTAAACGATAAAATCAAATGGAATTAAAGGCCGTAGAGCAAATATATCAAATTTTAATTATTATAAGGATTTTTCAACAATGTAATTTGAACGCATTTTGTCACCGGTTTACCCCTTAACAATTTATCGAATACAATTATCGAAACAAATATTCGGCAATTAAGTAAATTTTTGTTTTGAATGACGACGAAATGAAATTACGCAACAAGATTTTAAAACATAATCTGGAAATTTTGCTACGACTTGAATCTCGAAGTAGGTATATTCGGATCACTATTTTCTAAATTACAATATGTTACTTACTATAATACTAAGGATTAATAAAGACCCTCATAGTTACTAAATTACTAATAATATACAGCAATTTATTGGATAAATATTGTGTGTCGATTTTGAAATAAAATATTGTAATTAATTAGAATATTTACTGGCTATTGGAAATACTTAAGTACATAATTATGGAAAAACTTTGGAAGATCTTTAAGTGGAATATACCCTGTGAAATTTCCTGTTTTTCGTCATTTTGTTGGTTAATAAAGGATCATCTTAAGCGACAATATTCCAGTGAAGAGTAATGTTCGCCTCGTTAACTAATTATTCTGTATCATTTATTTGGTCGTGCAGATGTCCACAGACCGGACTAATAATTAGCGAGCGAGCGCGAATCTGTGGCGGAGGCGGCGTGACGGTCGCGTCAGAAGGACGGATTTTTACCCTGTTTGCGGATGTTTTGGCGAGCGATGAACGTTGAGCGGTTCACTGAGTGAGGATGGCCGCTTTTGGCTCCGACGGACATTTATTATCTCTGTATTCATTAGACTATCGACCGCTTGATGGCCAAGGCGCCTGTGACTATTGCGCACAGGGACGGATCACAATTTCTTTCACTCAAATTTCATTTTCCTTTCCAATTTCTGCCTATAATGATACAAAATCAAATGTATTACTTAACTCTCTATTTTTTTCTATTAATAAGGAAGTTTTGCTAACAGAGATTGTAATAAATGTATACTTTTTGTAGTGTTTCATAAAGACAAGAAATTTTGTCTTGACAATCAATTCTTGTCTTATTGTCTTAAATTTCAAGTCAAGAAATAGAAAGCTTCTTTCTCGAGGAACTATTTCTTGTCTTGAATCAAGATTTCTTAAAATTTCTTGGATATTTATCTTTTCCATAACAGTGTAACATTAGGGTTTACAGAAAAAGTAATAAAAAACTAAATCCTAAATCAGCGATAAGTTTTCTTGAATTTTTTGTTAAGAAATTTTGATCTTGACACTCACGTTCTTGTTTCGTCTTGAAAAAAAAGTACAATCTTGTCTTATCTTGACGTCAAGAAATGTCAAAATCAAGATTTTTTCTTGATTTTTGTGAAACACTAATTTTTGTGTGAATATCTCGTATGTGCTCGGGAATAATGGAAAGGATATTTTCTGTAGATCTGTCTACAATTTTTAAAATGAACATTTATTGATTTTCGATTGATTTGAACTCTCCCCATACCTATCTTATTTGTACCGTCTTCAGGCAATAGATGCTCCTATTCTTATAATATTTTTTTTATATTTCGTAGCCTTTAAGCACCTCCTGAAGAAGGTCCAAGCGGCATTGACACTGGTCAGAGATGAAATTAAATTTAATTCACTTTCATCTTATATCAGTAAAATCAACAATAAATGATTAACTAACGCAAGACAATGTGTTCAAATGATTTATTACTTTAATTTTCTAATATGCTTAAACTTATAAGAACGGATTAATTAGTTTTTTGGCTTCCTGAAGTGTAAACATAACAATCACACATCGTTGTCATCTATAGTAGTTGTGATTTTACACATGGCCATAATGTTTCCACACATATTCGGCAAAAATCATAGAATTTTATTGCTTTAATTGGCCATTATAAGAAAAGTTAACTTTAAAATAAAAATGAAAGCTTAAAAAACTCTACTTTACACAATTTGTTATTCAGTAGAGTCTGAAATAAATAAAACAGATTAATTTTATTACTGGTGACATCTCAGAGCAATTGACACTTGACTCAAGGAAATTTTAGTGCAAAGGTCAAATGCTTCTCACGTAACCTCATAAAAAATACGATATTATAAATTATAAGTCGAGTGCGGATTATATGCTTTTGCATAAATATTGTATTATTGTGCATATTGGTATATTCTTTACAAATGTTTGCATTTCATACAGCAATAGATCAAAATATGGTTTAAATTTTTTGCATATTTTGCTATATCAATATTTTTTTCTGTATATAATCCGCACTCTAATTTAAGGTATGTCGGCCAAAAAATGTAATATCTACATAATGTGTGCGTTAAATATTTATACATCGCTCGGTTTTATTAAAGTACGACGCCAAGCGAATTCGCGTTGTAAAATATACCCTACCGCACTTATAATGTAAATAACCATTATAATTTTTCAGCAGTGTATTATAACTTCGGCCGATTTTCTATTGTGATTTGGTGATATATTATTACATAATGGAGTTGATGACCAAGTACGTCAGAATGATGATAAATGGTTATTGCCCACACAAGTTGGGTTCTGATCCTGTATTAAATTCGGATTAAATAGTCTTCAATACACAAGTAATACCTGTTTACGTGTACTTAACATTTTAAAATAAGGCTCAACAGACGTTATTCAATGGAAGTAAGCTATCTAACAAAGAGTGTCTCGTCTGATAGCCTTGTTACAATTCCATTTTAATTAAAAATGTAAAAAACTTGAGTTCGGTTCTGGTCGTCCACCAAATCGGTCAACGGGGTCGCAAGGGTCGAGGGATGAAGAGAGGTTCGCGGCTGGCTCGCTATTAATCTCCTTAATTAGTTTTTGCCGGTCCACTAGGCTGGCAAGTCGCGCGAGAAATAATATCGATCGATTTCGCACCGGCCATCGTCTAACTCAGCGCTGACCTGATGTCGTTGATGTCGCTCTTGTTGATGACTAGGCGTCGCCGGCGCCAGCGTCGTAGTTGTCCAGCGTCGCACCTGTTCTTTTGCTCTCAGCGGCGATTTCGCTTACTCGATAAGTTTGCTCGTAATCCACACGAATGCTGCTACGTCACTCTGTTCCCCTAGCTCTCCGACCAGATGATCCGTACTAAACTCTATCTACTAGTCTTGAATCGAGAATAATGTCGGTTGTAAAATCGACAGAACTGAACGTTAAGCACTTCATCGACGTTGCCAACCTAATTTTTTATTCATTGTTAAAGTTTTTATTGCTTTTAAGTTTAAAATAAAAATTCTGGTGAATGTTAAAATAATAATGTGACATAAAGAAATGCAAATATATAACATCTCAGGTCGATCTCAGGTGAATGATTATTTCAGGAAAAGGTTTTTATCTAGAAAAGTTACTTCAAACGTTTATTTCTAAAGCAAAAACATTGATTAGGAAGGAAGTCATTTTGAATGCAACACGTTTTTAGGACGGTTCAATAAACACGCTCAGTCGAGTCTCCAGTTTAGTAAACAATCTCACTAAAGTCATGTCCAACAAAGTCAACAGTTATATTGGTCTTTATAAAACTTGTCTTTGAACCTTTTTCCCTAAATCCTGAAGCTATTTAACATTAAAATATTCAATACTACTACTATTAAAGAGGTGTTTAATGTAAGATAAAGGGTTTGTTCGAAATTGCAAACTCTTGCCAACATCGATGTTATTTTTTGATATAGTTTCATGATTTTAAATACAATGATTCACAAAGAACTATACCTACTTAAAGATGAGGATATATACCAGTTTATTTTAAAAAATTCTTCAAGAACAAAATACCTAAAAGGTCATTTATTTCATGGAAAACCATTTAGTTGGATTTTATGTCCTAGTTATGAAATGGTTAATAATATAATGAAACTATATACTCGCACTCAATAGTACTTTTATCAATGGCTGGAACCAACTAGAGAAGAGACCACTACTTGTACTTTGCGGACACTCTTCCGTTCTGTCATGATTAAAATATGAAAATGAAGAGATTTATTCTGATAATGATTTCGATAGTGAAACCATCAGACGGAAGGTGCATTAAGGAATAAAAAGTGCATTACTGCATCCGGTGGTGCACTGTACCACATTCACGTACAGTGAATTGTATTGTTGGTTAATATATTCCATTGTCGTGTGTTCCTCGAATGAGCATGGCCTGCACACCTGCACAAAACAAAAACAAAGGCTCGAGACCGAAGGAGTCTGTTTCCATTCCACGCACGGCGGTGAATAACAAGCAACAATTAGAGCACCTTGGAACGTGCTCGACCGGAGAGCGAAATCCATTTTTGTGATCGGCACGGTTCGCACGCGATCAACATGGCGATTATAATTCAGCGCGCGTGGCTCTGCCATCCCGGTAGCCTGCAGCCAGTTAGTCAAGAACTGAAAGTATTTTAATCTAGTTTTTATCAGCGCCAGCAGCTAGCAGCAGCGCAGCCACTTTTGTTTCACATTCATCGCATCAATCTTGTTCCAGGCCCGACGACAGCCTGACGGATAGACAATCAATCTATTGTTACGGCTAAGAATGGCTTTAATCCGATTTCAATGTATTTTTTCCGCAAGGAAGAAGACAATCCTCAGGCACTGAGCACTGGGCTTTTATATGCAATATAGAGTATAGAGTGCTCGTCTGCTCGTTGTACCATGATTGATAACTGCCGAGCTGGCGGGATTTGCTTTTTAAACACTCGAATGGCATCGCCGTGTATTTGCTTCTGCGCTAGGATTACCGGCCATGCGAGGCATATTTGCAACAATTGCTACCAAACCTGAAGTGGATTATGGATGTAGCCAGACACGGAATCGATTGCATTGCAACAAAATATAAAAACAACACACGACCCCAAATCTCTATCGCTGCATGTGGTACCTACATAATCCGGATACTCTATTTCGAAATATTTACATGTTTTCAACATTCACTGCAAATATCACAAACAATTAATGTTATAGTGTTATGAATAAATACCTTCCTTTGATAACAGCGCATTCTTAACATAACTGATATATTAAACTGACAATATTGACATGCAATATTGGTGAACGAGTCATTAGCTTCTGATGCATATACATAAACTGTAGTAATTACCATCAAATATTAATATTCGGTAGCGGTACCCAATATGTAGTTATTCGAATGCTTATATTGATATATCATTGAGGTAAATTACTATCTGGTTTATTATTGATACTTGTAATTTCACCATGTCATTTGAGTTTTCATGTTTCTATATATGCTTTATATTCTGCTTTGATTCCGTCAATATCACTTTTAATTAAATCTCAATGATTGACTATTATAACACTTGCAATAAGTTTCATTGAGATAAATATTTCACGTAGGTATTAAATATATATTTTGATCCAACACCTCCTAATAAAAACATCATTACTATGGTGATTTTAAACAAGCAAAGTAAAAGTTTGCCAACTAGTGGTTTTGCTCAAAATTAAACCCACTAGTGAGTAAATTGTTACTTTGCTTGTTGTAACTTTGTTTTTGGTTAGAACATAATATTTTTAAATATTTAAGCAGTTATTAAGAAGTGTTGGATAAAACGTTATACTTCACACGTGGGCAAAAAGGAATGACTCACTCGAGAAAATTATTTTTCTCGTGGGCAATTCCTTACTTTGCCCACTAGTAAAGTAAATAACTATTAAAAGTTTAATACAGCTCCATAGTAAGTTTTGATGTGTTTAATGCAGACAAACAGTTTTACGATATTTCTGACGGCATCTTTCTCTTTAAGCAAAATATTATTCCTTTAGTGTTTATACATTTTGTATCAACTTTGGTTGTATTATTATTAATATGCCTATTATCATTCAAAAGACTCAAAACGATTTGTAAGAAATAATTGTACAGAAACGTATTCTTAATTTTTGTTCTTATTCTAAAATTATGGAGTAAATTCAATTTGGTATTGCACTACATCATTTACCACTATACATTTTTCAATACTTTTATAATGTGTACTTTGAGGGGTGTTGGATTATATTTATAAGGATTTTGACACTTCAGTGTTTATGAATGAGTTGTGAAGCGGGTTTAATAATGATTCAACTCTTGAGTATTCATCACAGCGACCAATTATTCAGTGTTCTACAGTTCCGCCCCTTCTTTTAAGCCATAAGCGAATCTCGCACTATCGACACTCTATTCTCCTCGCCGCTATTTACAAAACAAAAAGTCCAACTTTAATGATTGATGAAAAACCAACCAACGTCGAACGAGCACACTAAGCAAAATCCATACTTCATGGCTGGCGTAACATTTTAATCAATGCTTGTTCCGCATCTCATGGTTATTAAATTTCATGCGAAACTTCAAAAACTTCAATCCCCTTTAGCTTTACGGCGAATCGCAATTAAAAATTGTTGCTAACAAACCCCTGAAGTGCATCACGTCATTAACTTTCAATCGCTCGACGGCAAGCGACGCCGGCGGAGAACACTTCTGCATCGGGACGGTCGACGACGCTGCGAAGCTCGAGCGTCCTCGAATCAAATTATGACGGCAGGATTCACTACAAGCTGCAGCAGGGAGAAATATGCCACTGAACTCTTTCACCGCGTATCAACCGAAATCAACCCGATGTCAACATTCGTTTCATCAGAAATGTTGCAGGATTTCGCCTGAAAAACGAAAGATCAAACGGGAAGCAGTTATTAGTTCGTTTTTAGAACTTGGTTTGACTAATCTTTTGAAAATTAATGACGAAGAAAAATTATATCCCGTTTTACCTTTACTTTCACTAATATATGAGGTTAGGTAAATTACTCATGGTACAATAATCATGAAAATGTTATAAGATGTAAATTTTACAGGCCAATAATGATTAAATCTATTAATTTTAGAAATTAAGTGTAAAGTAAGCTTAATTACTTCAATTTTTATTTTGAAATAGATACCTACCTTAGATTAGTTTTTGACATTTTATATTTTTCGTTTAATGATATACAGCCCTCTAAAAAATAGAGTATAAAATAAAACTTCTATGTATTTCAGACAAAAAGTGCCAATCAGATACTCAAAAATAATTCAGACCTGACCTCGACAAAACTTGCTTGTAAACCTATCTTAAAGTATCTTAATATGTTGTAATTCTTCCCTAACAAAAAAAAACACATTATATTAGAATGTGCCCAACACACACAAGTAAGACAAAAATATAAAATACACAACACACTCAAACAAGCACTATCAAACAAACAACAAACAAGATACATAAGAAAACTTGTTAAAATTAATAAACGACATTCAAATAACAAATAAAATATAATTTTTAAATTTATTCCTGTGCACTGAAAAATTCTGAAATTGTTTCTTAGTAATTTTGTATTCCTGCGATTCCTGCATTTCTGGCAAATTTAGTCATTTTTATGTTTATTTAAACTTCTTGGTAACTACCACTATTTACTCGTATATCTATCTATCAAATCGTTTATTCCCAATCATAACATGCAAAGCAATCCGATATCTCAATTTGGTATAATTCCTCGTAATACTATCTCCGCTATCTTCTTTCTTTCACCTACAAATTTCTCCGAAGTACTTCACTATTTCCTGCTTGGAATCCGCACTCAGCAGATCCTGCCCGTGAAAAAACCAATTCTCCAAGTGATGGCAGATAAGTGTTCGCAAGGCAAGGCAAGGCAGAGGTAGAGGCACAAACAAAGAACAAGAACGAGGTGGCGTTAAGACAAGCCTCGGGTTCTCGCTACTGCGAGGCACCCTCAGCCCTCATGTCCCGGAACGCGTAGTTAATCGCCGGCTTTGTTCGTTGCTACGATGGGATTACCGACCGTGTGGGGATACAACCAAGATTATACATTTTTCATATTTTCATTAAACGATTCGTACGGCGAAAGGGTTGGAATGTTGCGATTGTCGGTGCAGACTGCCGACGAGACGCCCATATGAGATTTATAAAAAAATTAATTTTGGGTGTTTTAGATTTTTCTTATTATGTTCGAAAAGTGGTGGTAAAGTAATTTTTCACTTAACTGTACTAAAGTATTAGGTATAAATATTTTTTTTATATTTAAAAATAAACTCCGAGTAGGTATGGTATATATGTCGCAAGCTAGTTATAAAATGAATCGTTTTAAAACGAATCGACATATAATGTCATATCATCTCTGAAATGAAATAAATAAAAAAAAACAATACCCTACTTGAATCTCACAGACTCGGTTTTAGTAGACACTCTGATTGCACTGAATTAAATAAAACACCCAATACCCTTCTTGAGTTTTAAATACATGGTTTTAGTGTAAACTATGATTGAACTGATTTAAATAAACAACCCAATACACTTCGTGAGTCCCACATACCTACTCAGTTTTGGTTGATTGAACTGAACTAAATAAAAACTTAATACCTACCCTTCTTCTTGAGTTAAATAAAATGATGTAGGTAACATTGTGTTTTATAATATGTCTACATGTCTAGAGTTTATATATAAACTCTAATTTTACAATCTGCCTACGACATACCTATATAATAATAAATTGTAGATAGTATATCAAATTCTGCATTATAATTTATAATATCTTTTGTATTTAAATGAAACGAAATTCCTACACTAACAAAGACATTCTCAATTGGCGGCGATTACAGACTCGTTTTCGCGTATGTATGCTTCCACGGCAAAAGCGCGTTGCTCGTTCGTCCTCATAATGATTACGACTGAAACCTTTTGTAACGCAAACGGCATATCTACCGGCCGCTATTCCCATCCTTTTACGACCTCTGTTCGCTTCACAATTCTCTATTGAAACTAGGGAGGTTGTTTTGCCCCAGCCTGTACTACGCGTTCTCCAATTTCTTAGGCATATCGACAAATTCAGTACAAAGCTATTGTTTTCTGCTTCACTTCTATAGCTGAACTGATAGGTATTTTATTATATAATTATGTTTCTATAATGAAAACATAATTATTTAGTAATATTAACAACTCATTAACTATTGACATTTACAATGACTCTTCTATTTCAGTTCAAATTGTTTCATCTATTCCACATGTTAACAGTATTATGAAAACAAGTAATATGTTTACATACATGGTCAACAACTATTATTAAGTGATATATCGTACATCAATAGAATACCAAACATATGTAATCAACAGAATAGGCTACATGCATGGTATTGAAAATGAAATTTGTATTGTATAGTGGTGTATTTACGGGGGGAGATAAAGGGGATATATCTCCCCCCAAAGCTCTAAGAAAAATCTTTTTTTCTGTTATTATTATTCAAATTCATCATAAAAATGTTTTTCTTTATTTTGCACGTAGAACAGAAAAAAACCGTGTTGTTATGAATCTCTCAAAATTCATTTTTACTTCCTTGTACGAAGTAAGGAAGTATTGTAATCGCGAAAAATTTCGGTTCTCAGATTTTGACGGAAATATCCGTTTTGACCTTTTCTGAATCCATTATGACTAGTTTCGACGTGACGTCTGTACGTACGTACGTATGTACGTACGTACGTACGTACGTACGTACGTACGTACGGACGTATGTGTGTCGCATAACTCAAATACGGTTAGACGTAGAAAGTTGAAATTTTGTATTTAGGACTGTTATAGCATCTAGTTGTGCACCTCCTATTTTTGGTTTCAATCTATAAACCGGAAGTAGTACTTTTTAAAAATATTTCGATAAATATTTAATTTAACACAAATTTTTTTATTTTAAATGAAAGATTATGTGATTATTACCTAAAATCGGTATTTTATAAATATTTTTGTATCTGGTATCATTTAGGAATAATTAAAGTATATATTTTTAATTTAGTATTTCTTTATCTTGTAGTCCATGATCGATTAACATTTGTTACTACGTAAAATTTAAATGATTATGACATGACAGTGACAATAGTAAAATATGCTTTATATCTTCTTCTGCAGTTTAAATAAAATGACTAAAATATATTTGTGAGTATACTAGTATAATAAGTTAAAAGAATTTTTTATATTATTCTACATTTTAGTTATTAAGAAAAGTATGAACACACAAGGCGTACAAGGAAGTCATGTGGTGTCCACGTCAGATTTTTAAGTATTGAAAAACAACATTTTCGCCTGCGGTGCTTTTTCTTATAATACAATTAAATTTTAAATAGACATCGTCACCACTGTTAGGACTCCGAGATAGCCGATATCGCAAAATTTGTTTTAATTATTTAATTTATTTTCATATACCCCTCCCCCCAAGACTAATGTCTGTGTACTCCACTGTAATGTAGGTACCTAATGTTAGGTCGAAAATATAATATGTGAATTGTTTAATTAAAAATTTTATTTAAAAATTATTATATGTCTTTTTTAGTAAATTGAGAAAGAAAATGGTATGTGACGTCATTATCTTGAACCGGAGGTGGGAAACATATTAAGAATGTAATCTGTTGTTGACCGTTTTAGCTTAAAGCACGAGCGATTTTTTTGGACTTGCTGGCAAAATTTTTGTCAAAATAAAAAACACGTATCCTAAGTTCTAATCTCTTTAAAATATTTAATTTTAAAAAGTCATGCAAGTAGCCTATTCAAACACTACATCAAAATGTACATAATGTCACTCGCTCTATAACATATGCACATCATATTACTTTTCCTTCACAAACAAGTTTTTCTTGGTGATATTGAAATGGCCTCTGAGATGTTCGATGCTCTATGACCGAACAGCACCGAGTGTTTGCTCTCTCGGCTCTGATTTCCATTGGAACTGCTCTGCTAGCATGGCACACTCGAACTGTAGTGAACCTGGAAATCCGGAGAGAGTAGATGATGGTGTCGTGTTATTGCAAAGGTTCAGTGTTGTATTGTTTCCTGATGTACTTGACCATCAGTGATGGTTTGATTGAGAATGATGAAGGTGTAGGACTTTGGACTTTATCTCTGAAGGATTTAACTTAAGCTGTAGTGGACTTTAAGAATTGCATAAATAATGTTTATTCTATGTGCACTAATTTTAGTTTTTCTTTGTTTCAGGTGAGTTCAATTTTGCCGTAATTTACGTGGAAAGGGAAAGAGTAAGTAATATAAATCGAATTTAAACCAGACTAAAATTAAAATTCAAGTTTCATTTTTGCAACCGCATTACATAAGTATATATTATATATGTTATATTACTACAAATCTTGACTAACAAAACTTCGTATCATTTATTAAATGAAGTCTTTCACAAAAAAAGTTCAAAGCAAAAATGCATTTTACAATCTTACAATAAATCATTTTGTGACTTCGGACAAAATAACGATTCAGATGAATTAAGTTAATTCGTTCCAATTCTAGACTAACATATAGGTAAAATTTCTAAAAAATATTAAAAACTTGACCAAATCATATAAAATAGAGCAATTTTTATAAAAATTTAATAGCATTTTGATGAAAAAACGTCGAATTTCGATAAATTCTTTAACCGTTCCGAACTGGTTCAGCTCTGGTTATGGGTTTGCCAAATTATTTTTAACGGTTTGGTTCGATTTATGGTTTGCTAAAATAGCTGCGGTTAGTTCTGGTTTTCGTTCCTGTTCCGATTCAGCTCGAGTCCCTATTTTACAATGATGTTCTTAAAGGTTGTGCGCAGACGGCTATAGAATGAAATTTGCAAAAACACCTTTTGGTTAAATAATTTCTAAAAATTACTACAAATTTATCGTTTTTACCTCTCGCCACTCATATCTGTAAGAGAGGTATTGTAATCATGCTAAAATTTCGATAGTGAGTTTTCAATGGATAAGCACGTTTTGAGGTCCCTAGAACACGATTTTGATAATTTCGCGATGATGTTTGTGTGTGTGTGTGTGTTTGTTTGTGTGTGTGTGTGTGTGTGTGTGTGTGTGTGTGTGTGTGTGTGTGTGTGTGTGTGTGTGTGTGTGTGTGTGTGTGTGTGTGTGTGTGTGTGTGTGTGTGTGTGTGTGTGTGTTGTGTGTGTGTGTGTGTGTGTGTGTGTGTGTGTGTGTGTGTGTGTGTGTGTGTTTGTGTGTGTGTGTGTGTGTGTGTGTGTGTGTTTGTGTGTGTGTGTGTATGTGTGTGTGTGTGTATGTGTGTCAGTGTGTCAGTGTGTGTGTCAGTGTGTCAGTCTGTCAGGATGGATGTTGGAGGTACGATAACTCAAATACCACTGAATAAAAAAATTTGAAATTTGGTATACAATATTCTGACACCCTAGATTAGATCTGATTAGATTTTGGTGTTGATCGTGCAACCGGAAGTGGTAGTTTCTTGAAGATCTGAAGAGTTTTTCTGGAATATTCTCAAAATTTATGAATTAATAGGAATTTTTTAAATAAAATTGTATACTAAATGTTACTATCTACAATATGTATTCAAAACGTTGTTTCTATCTAGCACCATTTTCCAATTACAAGAAGTTAAAAATTCTACAAATTTGTTACAATTTTAATTTATCTGCCTACCTATGGAAACAAAAAATAAAATATTTGAGTGTTAATGTCACATGAATTTTTGACTTTTTGGCAAATTGAAATGGAAAATATGAAATGTCATTTAGTATTTATAAGGTCATAATAAACTTTCATAATATTATAAAAACTACAATTCCCGAATTCCCTTTTAGTACAATGGTATATTTGTGAGTAAGTACTACATAATATATTATACTTATATTAGAAAAATAAAAATAGTAGAGTATGGCGAGAGGTTATGTGTTGGCCACATCGGATTTTTTTCTTTAATAACGTCAATAATAATCATATATAATACCACTATATTCAATTGTTTAAAATTGTCGATTGGATCACTAGTGAAAATTGTCGAAAAATTATGTCGCTGCGAGCACTAGTCATAAATTGTCGAAAAAATTCGTTTCAATTGGTGGAAAATTTATAAATCCTCAAAATTGATTGGTCCATTTTTGACAGATGACACATGAGTTGAATTGTCATATATAATACCACTAGTGTTCCAAGTTATGTCGACAATTTTTGTTGCTGTATCACGAATGGTTATTACGCTTAATTGAAAATTGCACGAGTGCGTAGCACGAGTGCTATTTTCTTAAGCGTAATAATCATGAGTGATGCAGCCACAAAAATTGTCTACATAACTTGGAACACGAATGGTATTCGGAGGACAATTCACCGAATAAAAATGTATTCTTTCTTTATGAAAATGATTTATAAATAGCTTCACTTCCATTACAACAGTTATAACAATAGGATTTTGATTAATAAAGATATATTCAATTGTTTAAAATTGTCGATTGGATCACTAGTGAAAATTGTCGAAAAATTATGTCGCTGCGAGCACTAGTGATAAATTGTCGAAAAAATTCGTTTCAATTGGTGGAAAATTTATAAATCCTCAAAATTGATTGGTCCATTTTTGACAGATGACACATGAGTTGAATTGTCAAGATAATAACATTTATATTGACGTTATTAAAAAAAACTGATTTTAAATATTTTGATGTTAGCAATTAATAAAAAACAATTATAAATTAGAGATCATAGAAATTTCCGGTGAAAATCGATAAAATAATAAAATACTATATTTATATAATTATTCTATTTCGAGTAATGCAGTACAATGTACATAATACTAGAAACGGTATTTCAAACAGGTACGAGCTTATAACATATAACTTGTATCAGATTTGAAACATGTCAATTAACAAAATATATCAAAATTTGCGTCGAAACACAATCGCGCCTTTAATACTACAGTGTGCAGTGTGGTATACACAGCAGGACAGAGAATGTTATCCATGTCCAATTAATTCTAGAGCTATTGACGCAACCAGTAACCACTAACTTGCCTATATTAACTTTGGTGATGTGACAGAATATACGCAAAGTGGCCGTAGCTGTGACGGTACTACTGCTACTGGTCTCACTTTTGAGCTAGTTTCAGTGTGTCATACCATCATAACCACGTCTATTGTGAATGTTGTAATATGTTTGATCTGTCCATTATGGACTAATCGTGTTTAATGCTTGTACCTGCGGAATCGTATTTGTTAGGTAAGCTATTGGATTATCAAAAGGATGTATCTAACGCGGTTACAACTAAACACAAAGACGTGCTTTAACTATTAGATTGTAATTAACATGCTATGCCACAATTTCACTTCTATAACCCTATAGCTACTGCATAGCTTGACCCCTCTTGGAACTATATTATATACGACCTCGAACTCCCTCCTAATAGAATGAAAATTTTTTTTCGTACGAAATGCGAAGAAAATAGAATTTTCTTCTTGCGAAATAGTGAGAAAAGTAAGTTTTCCCTCTCTAGAGAAGAAAGTAAGCAGTGCTACTACCAGTGTTATTTTACGATGAAATATTTTAAAAATTGTAAGTAAATTTATAATTTTATTGAAAATTCTGATTTTATAGTAATATACTGTAAACTATTATTTTACAATAATTATGTTTTATACTTTCTTTTTCTACAATTTCACGATTTTACAACTTAAAGTTAATTTGGCATATTGGCTGCAGTGAAACATTTCACTTAACCTAACTTGTTGTTGTAGTTATGTGTTTCTCCTACATTTACAATGGTTTTGAATATGCTGTGGAAAAAATGTTGTGTCTAACACGAGAAGCAAGCTCGCTTCGCTCGTGACATAAATTTCGAGCTCGAGTGGGAAAAACAAGCGCTTTCCTCTCTAGTTGGACAAATATTTTAAGATCATAGGTATATTTTGCTCATTTTTACCACATTTACAAAAATAATAATCCAATCCTGTAAACATTATTCAATCAATACGTATCAAGATAATTCACGTAATTATATTACCCTATTTGAAATAACGACAGAATTTTGACAGATATATTCTTGTGATTCTATTGGTTGGTTATTTTTATTTATAATTACCTTGCTATTTATATGAATTACGATTTTGTGAACTATTAGCGCTTCATCGAAAATGTTTTAGTGTAAATCAAACTCCTAAACCACGCTCTAATTAACTGTAAAAATTCTTTCGTTATTTCAAACAGTGTATAGCAAGTATAGTACCTATTTGGATATAGTTCAACTGCCTCTGAAATTTGAATAATTCGTAATTTATTTAGTTAGGTACATTACATTCTAACTTAAATTAGAGCGTGAGCCATATAAAATTCAACAAGATCTTCAAATGCAATTTATGTATCTATGTATGTAATTCATAATTTTTTGTGCTTCAATACAAACTCGTACATTAGTGAATTACATTAGGTATTTAATTTTGCATATTGTGTTGCTGTGTTTCATATTTGAATGTTTTAATGCATTTGAAATGAGGAAAATAGTTGTAATGCAATTCATGAATTATTAATTTCTTCCTTCCAGCAATTGCAGCAATTCCTCCATATAGTATGTAATGATTATGATAGAAAATACAAATTGAAATTGTGTCACAGTAATTGCGGTTCACTTTTAAATTATTTCTTTAGAGAATAAATTATTGCACACCCAGTTTCTAATTGATTCATTATAATTACGACTGCAAAAGTTTATAATTAGGTCACTTAGGTGAAGTCTTTAAGTAAAATTTACTGTCTAACTTCAAATTAAATCATTTAGAACTTTCTAACAGAAAGAATCATCACTTTAGTTGACAGTCCTATAAAATAGATCCAGAAGATTTCCATTTCTCAGGAAACTCTAATAATCCAAAAAGAGGTTATGAGAATTAACAAATCCTTTTATAGTTATAATTAATTAATTCACAACTAATGCCATAGAAGTCCACAGAAGAAGGAAAAAGGGAAAACATCCCCCGTCAACTAGACACTTATAAAAACACAGGACATTTTGCAGAGAAATAGGCAATAAAAATATACAGGCTGTGTAAAATGATAGGAAAAAAATCTTTTGGATTTGGCTCACTTCGTTGTTCACTCGACATTTTTACTTCATTTTTTCTTATCTCTGCACGACGAGGTTAATTAAAACAGTTTCTTGTTTCGTGTTGGTCTAATTTTTATTTACTTTAAAGACATAACCTCATAAACCAAAATAAATTATTCCAAAAATTTTATTCATCTTTATGTCTTATATTGTGTATTAATGCTGCACTCTATTGAGTCGCTTCTAGGTGAAACATAGGATTGGAATTCCGTACCGGTTTCATTTACCTTATAGAAGATTCAGAATCACACAGTAGTTCGATTAGTACGATATCTTCATATCTTGTCTCTTGACCTTTTGCTCCGAAATTAAGCACTTACACTTACATTGGTTGTTATACTATGCTGTGACTATATGCTAAAATATTTCTATACATATTATATGTTATAATTTAAGGGAAGGTATTTATTTTAAACTTTAAACTTAATTTGATGTATCAAAGAAAATTTTGAAAATGATTTTATATGAGTTTACCTTCAAACAATGTATCTCGCAGTGACGCAGTTTTATTCTGGCATTAGTATCCGAACGGCTGCAGAAAACTGACGGCAAACGTTTTAATAAATGAACATCTATATCATCATCTCTGTCTAGGTTATCATCACTTGGTATATTCCGTCTCTGTCATACAGTATACGAGGCGCTTTCATCGTGATCGGGTTAACGCGCAGCGCCACTGGAAATGTTTTATGGAATTAATACGGTGTTCATTTGTTCGAGCTCGTTGTCCGAAGTTAGTGAGAACGAGCAACTAGCGACGAGCTGCAGCTACATGCACTTTATGTGCGCATGCAATGTCATTACTTAACACAGGAACACAAATGAGGATTTTATGCAGCTTTCGAAAATTTACAGCCGCATTCAATGAAAAGAATTGCTCGGTTAGTTTTGTTTTATTTCGATTGCAAGCTACATTGCTTTATGGGTTTTGTAACACATCGTTAGTTGTTAGATTCCTACATTTTTCCGGGATATTGCTCATTTTTCTTTGTTGAGCTTTTTAATTTGCTTCTGCTTTTAAATTATATTTTGTTTGTGGAATTATTTCCCCGCCTGTAGTTGCAACGTAATTTTCTAAAGAATTTTAAATTTTTTGCTATTCATAAAAATTTACTGTTTTTATGAACCATGCTATTTTTAGTTTTTTGAAAATAAATAAACTGATTTCTTTCATTGTGTTTATCCACTATTTTCATTCAAATAGATAACATTTGGGCAACCAATTCCGATAATTTTAATGATTTAAAAATTGAAAATTTTATAGATATTTAAATGACAAAACGAACTGCAGCTATTTTAGCGAACCACGAACCAAACCGAACCCTTCAAAAATAATTCGACGAACGGATAAACCCATAACTGCGGGAGCCGAATGGATGGTTGTAAACCGGTTCGAAACGTTTTGCAGCATTAATTGAAATTTAACGTTATTTCGTGAAATTTTTACCTATTTTCTATATTTTAGTCAAAAAATTTTTCGAAATATATTTTAGTTAAAAACTAGAACGTCGATTTTTTAAATTGCTTGTTACTTAATAAAACCATTGAACCGAAACCGGAACTGTTTCATTGAAAACCCGTAACCGGTTTATTTCAAGAAGATATTTGAAAATCGCAACAAAACCGAACACTGTAAAGCACAGTGAACCTCGAACTGAACCTGAACCGTTATTGTGTGCGGTTGAAGACCCTGTAATAAAGTATATTTAAGTAAATATATGGGAGAGAAACCAACTTTATATGATTTTTTGTTTTTGTACTGCAAAAATGTAATGTAATGTAGAAAATAAACCGTGTAAATATAATGAACTCTGTGTGTACTAGGTATATGCGGGAGGTAGTTGTAAATTTAATTATGCTACATTCTTGTGGGATATATTGTCTAGGTTCTAGAAGGTAGACAAAGACGCAATATGTAAAACAAGTTATGTAGAAAATAATAACCCATCTGCTCCACGATGCAGCGCACATCAAAAAACAAAAGTTTCACATGAACTTTTCGTCACAAGAACTTTTGCTTTAATTTCGGGATTGGGAGTTGGGCGTCTGGCGTCCAAATAAACAAGTCCGTAATCAGCCAACACACACAAAACAAAAACCGTGGTTTATGTAAAGTTATGTCAGCGCGCCATCGTCGCGATTTTAATGACTGCACAGAAAGCGCCGATGTCATCTGAAAATGTCAGTTTAGCCAAACTGAACAGTGAACTGAGTCGCGTTGTGCATGCATGAAAGCGTCTGCATATCGCTGAAGTTTTACATGCTCGCCAGACTCAATAATTTACTACGAAAAGAGGAAACGCAAACAAAATGAACTGGTCACGCTTGGGTTTGACGCATTCACCCGCTGAGCTCTGATGATGATGGCCCTAAAGGATATAAAGGAAAAATTACTATTTTATATACTACATATACCAAACTTTCCAACAAACTTTAAATTAAATTCTTCAACTATGAGTTGACTGTGCTTCAGTATTTTCATTAACTACTAATCAATCCATGGTAATTTTGCATTATAGGAGTAGGAGGTACTAGGTCATGTGGAAGTGAAACATATACGTAATCAAAAGCCTTTGAAATAGTTGCGGGAATATGAAACAAACAAAGAGCTGCTATATAAAAATAGATTCAAACTGATGGTAAAGTGGATCCTCATTTTACTTCATATACATTATGTATGTTTCATAAATTTAACCCTTAAGTACTCACGCAATAGCACTGAGTGCACCGTTGTTCATAATGTTGTGTAACTTTTTTTCTGTTATTTTAAATTTTGTAAATTTCATGATATATTTTCTAATATTAAAAATACATTTATAATGTTAATAGTAATAATGTTAATTTATCTAGTAGTCACCAAAATTTCACCCATAATTACAAAAAATATTCCATTATGGTACACAAAATGCTCCGCGCGAGCAGTTATGTTACAAAATTTTGCGCGATTAACTAAGGGTTAAGGGTGGGTATTAGTATAATACCAATCATTATAAATTCAGTAAGAAAATTTTTTATAAATGAAATTACTGTATTTTGCTGGTTGTGAGACAATCACTATTTTAAAACAGTGAAAATTACTATTATTTATAAATATTATTGCACAACTTTAGTGTCATAAAATTATTATTACCTATTATTATTTGTCTTGACATTATTATTCCAAATACCACTTTTGACAGATTTTTCACAGGTATAACATTTATTAAGGTTTTTAAATTTAATTGTCACCCTAAATAATTTTTTATTACACATACATTATAATCGATATTAAAAACATGCAAATGCGTGCAAAAACACAAGACAGAAACACGTTGTATTTGAAGAGTTACTAAGCAACAACAATGAAAACATAAACATAACAAGAATCATAATTAAAATACTGTTTTCCAAGTAGGATGTATGTGTAATAAAAAAATAGCGTATGGCACACAAGTTCTTTTAAAGCACTAGCGACTTGTTGTACGTGCTTTAAAGCGTACACTTATATCATAATTTGAAAATTATATTTAAGGTGAAGATAATTTGAGCACACTATTCATATTAAACAACAATTTTCATGTTACAGTAACAACTGCACATACTCGATGTATTTAATTTGTTTTAACAGTGTCACCTTAGTGAGTATATCAGCATTACTAGCACTAACGCCAGCTAAGAGAATTCAGTGTGTAGTGAAACATGTAATCAATGGGTGAAACCTGGCCCTGTCGGAGACGGATACTAATCTGGAGGTTGGAGTAGTATGGATCTGTAGATTTGGCAAAGTGCATTATGCTGTCTGCATTCCTGACTGACTTGACTGGCGCTTGGTGCTAGGAGTTTAATTCCGAGTGCTCCACATGGCGCACGAGCAGTGTTAGTGTCGCGCAGATGTGACGTCACGTATATACGACAGGAGAATTTTCCATGTAGGTTGGGGAAATTATTTCTAAAGTATTTTTCTCTCAAATTTCATTTCTTCATATTATAACGTGTTTTAAGTGTGAAAGGTCTGGAGATTGTCAAACTCATATTCATATTTTAAAAATTTGTCGTGTGGAATGACATTTTGTTTAAGGTTAAATTTTATGATAAAAAATAAGCACAGACTTACGATAGCTATTTTGGTTTTACATACTTCTTTCAAATTCCATTGTAGAATAAAATAATTATTACTTTTTGTTTTCAATACAACCTTTGGGTAGATTTTAAATAAAATTTATTTTAAAACTAATTTAGCTTAGTAGCTTGTAGATTTAAACACGCATTATGTTCTTGTTTTGTTAATTTAGGAAAAGCTTCTTTAGTTTCAAAGGCTGGAGAGGTCGCCTGAATGCCACAATTTTTTATGCTACATCTCAAATAGGTAGTGTTTCTCCTGATTTTCAATCTGAATATTGTGATTGGTATAATTCTGCAAATTATGTGGTGCTTTTATTTGTAATTTGAAATGATTTATTCTGGAAATTCAAAGTTAACTTCTTTGCAATTTTGCCTCACCTTTATTTATAGTTGAAGATATTCTGTAATTGACTGAACTGGTGATAAATGTTAAAAAATATAGTATAAATAGAGTTGCAGTCAGTTCAAATAATTATTTATTTTCTTCACGAAGTTTCGTCAAATAGTCACAGTCAAGTATATAAAATAAGCATGTATTAAGTTAACATGGAGCAAGAAAAACAACATCGTGTGCACTACACTAAAATCTATACATTTCACTTTTATAATTATTGTGAGTAGTTTATATCGTATGTTTTTTATTTGGAACAATTTAACAAATGAATACCTATATCCTTCTTATTGACCAAAAAGTACAGTTCTGTCCAGTGATCTCTATACCAGAATGGATAGGAAACGCGTATACTTTAACATTATAGTGGTGGTTAAGGGGCTGACGCCATAGAACTGTCATGGAGGTAATGTTCTCATTGCCTTTCGTATAGTGTTTTGTCTTTCTAAGAGATAATAGGAAAATAGGAAGTTGTCATAACAGCCTATTAGGTAGAATGAGACAGAGTGACCTCCTGTAGTGCGGATTGCATATATTTCTTTGGAATCACTAAGCCACGCCTTCAAGCCTATCCATAATGGTATAGAGTTCACTGGTTCTGTCTGATTACTTAAAAACAAATCCAATATGTCACTATGTTATTCGTTATTGTATTATTTTTTGTACAACATTTAAAAAAGTACAAATTCATGTTATTCGAATAATAAACATGTCCCTAAAATCCTCTCCGCCACACTCCTAAGCCCTAAATCTGTCTCCAGAACCATGATATCTGGCATTCAGTGTTCAGTGTAAGTCCATGCTCCTCGTGGCACATGGCATCGCTCCAGCTGCAGACTATCAGAGACTTCAGAGTCGTTGAGCCATCAAGCTCCAGTCAGAGCTGCAGATAGACTGACAAGCGGGCTTTGCTGTCACAACAACCCAATCGCACTGACATGTCACAAACACTGAACACGGCTACGTGCTACGTGCAAGTGCAATAACAAGATGCGCTAATGTGCACAGACACGTGCTGGGAATATTTGTACAGGTTGAAGCAAATTCATGGGTGATGAATTAAATAAGTGGCTGTTACAGTGTTACACCTTTCAATCTAGTTTAGATGGTTTTGTCGAGGTGATGAGTTCACTAATTTATTATTAGAGGTATCTTTGATTCTGAATTACTATTTTAATCAAGTTGCTTGTATTTAAAATTCTATAGACTGTTTAAGTCATTTGTATTTTATTACATTCCATAATAAAAACCTAGTGGTGAAATTTTGTACTAAAACAACGGTGCAGTTGTGAGTGATTTTCACGTTGTTGTATGGACACTAAGTGATTAAAAGTGATTTTATTTAATATTTTAAAATATTTCAAAAAGTATTGAGTTTAAAATTTGTTCATTTTAGTTCATTGTTTGTAAAAATATAAATTAATTTACTATTTATTGCATACTTTATATGATTGATAAGATAGCCATTGTAGGCATTTTGTACACTAAACTAGAAAGAAAAAAGAATTAACACATTAAATATAAACTAAATGTTAGTGGAATTAATATTGACTTTTACATACAACTGCTATTTAATAGTACACTTAGCAAGATCTAAACTATATGTAGATAACCTAACAACTACTGAATAATGTACTTAAAATGCAAAATAAAACAAATTTACTACCAAAACTACAACAATAGAAAACATCAGTTAATATTCTATCAAAATTAGTAGCATACACTTAATAAAAACTCCATACAGAAGAAAAAACAACAAAATAATACACTGTGCAATATTATGCTTATGGAAGCCGAAGTAAAGTGCACCATTGTTCAGAATTCCACGTAGGTGAACAGCGGCATCTGTTAGTAGTACTGTTAGTAGTCAATATCAAAAGTGCAATAAATTTAATCGATAAAATTTGACATTGGCTTATGAAATAAATCGAATGATTTTACCTGAAAGAAGTTAATTTTATATTATTAGTATCATCTAAATGACAGCTATCAAGCAGTTTGAAAATGTTTTCGCACATTTGAGTAATGTGAACATAATTTCGGGTAATTTTCGATAACGTCCACTGTCCACTTGTGCAAAATTGTAACTAGTATGCAAAGTTTATGAAAACACTGTGACATCACATCGTAGAACTGTTGAATTTAATGAGAGACTAGTGGCCCAAACACTCTCAACGGAGCTGGACTAAATAATTACCCCATTCACCCTGGTCATGTCTCGTATGTCTGATATATGCAGCTGTATTCACACTATTCTATGCTGATATGTTCCACTGTGTAGTATGGTTTAACACACGGCACGGGAACCCGAGTGCTAATCTATACAAGTTGTGTCCCGCTTCCACTAATTGCAGTTCATGGGAGGATATTTCATTTGTTATGTCGACATTTGCTAGAGCACAGTGCATACTGCGCTCTGGACGATAATATGTGTCAGTATTGTTGTTAGTTTCGGAACTTTCTTCACTGCTCGTTGATTATTCATTTAAGTAGGATGCGGGAATTTAATGTTATGGGATACCTACTACTAATTTCAAAACTACATGTTTTCAGTTTAGTGTGCATCTAGTGCATCGTTTCCGGAAAATAATCCTTCGAAAAATGAATTCTTGCCTTATGATTTATTGTAGACTTATTAATTTAGTAGTAGAATTGCTAAACTATGAAGAAAGTTGAAAATTGTTATTTGTTGAGATGGAAACATTTTTTTTAACATTTGCCATTTTATATAGGGGAGACTAAGGGCTAATTGCACTTGGGGTTAAGTGGACCACGCAGTTTTAAATTTTCCCGCTTGAAGAAGGTAGCTCATATTAATCTCAAAAGATGCCTCTTAGCGTTTTTTAGTTTTCCAAAAAGTATTGGACTTGTGGTTTAGTTTTCATAGGCAGTCATAATACAAGTTGAAAGTAAATATTTTTGAAAAACTTTTGTTGGTGCAACATTTATACTATACATGTATTATTATTTTATTTGGACCTTAAATTAATAGCCCATGTCCAAAATGTTTGCTATGTAATATGGGGACTAGTAGGATTAACAAAAGGGTACTATTGGGACATATATTTAAGAATGAATTTTGGCTGGAAACTTATCTTACTATAGATACCTCAAAGCATAAAACGAAAGCTTTAAGTTTTTAAAAATATAACACAAAATTTCCATAATTGCTGCAGAAATGCACAATATGAAAAGATTTGACAGAAAATGAGATAATACGAGTATATTGCCAAAATCGAAGAATATTATGTCCTTGTTGAATTTAGGGAGAAAACGAAAATAGTTTTTTATGGCGGACAAAATAGAAACAAATTAATTTAACCCTAAATCTAATTCCATTAGACCCAAGGAATGGAACTATTGGGACATTTGCCACATTTTTAATTACATTAAAAATATCATATAAAATAGTAATTGTTTGCTAATTTAACCAACTTCGTAGCTCTTATACTTATCGAGATAGCAATGGTGTGCCACTTAAAATGAACACCCTGTATCCTGTATACAATGTTGTTACAATCGTCCATCCAGTATATCATAAATCTAAAATATTATTGTCAATAACACATGAAATGAAATAACAGTTGCATTTTATTACATTATTTTATAAATTCTCGAAAAACCCAAAATCCATTTCTACAAATCATTTTTTACTTTGAAAATTTTTAAATTGGTACCTATTGCTATAAAGTTCGTGTAAAATAATTTTGGGTGTATTACTTCATAAGTAAAAGTAACTGAAAAGTGAAAAAAATTAACGAACTACGAACAGGATCAAGAAAGAAAAAAGCGCGAATAACTTTTAGCGGAACAGGAAGTTAAGAATAAAACAGAAAGTTTTACACAAAACAAGAAGACATATAAATCTGACTTTTTATAATTCATGCCATGCACGTTATTTTCAGTCTTTTCAGATATTAATCTTACAACTTGAACTTAACTTATATTTTTGCTTGAATTATTCTTTAAAAATAAATAACATAATATTTCATGCAGAAAATTAATTATGTTTCGTACGTTTATTGCATGAACAACAAACAAGTTTTTACGAATTTAATCTTGGTTGGTAGTATGACGATTTGATCCCCGCGATCCATTGTGTGATCCCGCTACCTGGTCATGTGACAAGACTCTGATTAAAGGCTCTAATATAACTTGTCAGCCTGAAGCAATATCAGCGTCCGCCGCAGCGTCTAATCACAATAATGCAAGGCAGGGGGATCTAAGTGACAGTGTGAGCGAAAACTAGGTTATCACAGCTCGGGATCTGCGAAGTTTCAGTCTTTACACTGGACACGGAGATACGGGGACAGAGTCAGTCAGGTTTAGAGATATTGTTCTGATTTCGGTGTTAGACATGTCATGCGAGAGGCGAACTGTATCGCTTCGCTTGTAGATTTGGAACATTTCCAATGGATGCGAAATTAGAAATTGAGAATGAGGACAGTAATAAGTTAATTACTTTAATCTTAAACTAGTGTTGTTAAGTTTCGTAAATGCAGTTTGTCTTCAAATACAAAATATATTTTATTCGTTACACCACTTATGTCTAATGATGGGTTTTCACTTGAGCAATTCACGCCGAACGCATAGAACGCGCAACACGAACCGAACGCTCACTTCGAAAAAAAGATCGGTCCATTCGGATTGTTCGTATTATGCGCTATATTCGAAGTATTTCCCTACATTTTTTACTTCCCCGGCATATATAATAAAACTTTTTTTTAAGTCGGCCAGTCTGTCTGTCCGTAAACACGATAACTTACGAACGCGTACGAAATTTCAACTGAATTTTATATTTGAGCTGTTTACAAAAATGTTAATTTAAGATCGTTAACGAGCTTTATACAATCAGTGATACCAACTTTATGATTTTTTTAAAAATTGGTACCTACTTGAATTGATAAAAATATTGTAAACATTTGCGCTTTCACTAGTATTATTTAATTTAATCTACATATTGCTCGTGTTATGTTTAGGTACAACTTATAATAAATAATAAACTTGAATTTCATACATCACTAAATGGCTGCTGTCATTTTGACATTGACAGCTGTCACTTTGACATTGATAACTGTCACTTTGACATTGACACTTCACACAATTTGTTCAAATTTTGTTGAATGAAGGATAAAATTAAAGCCTTTATGAAAGCATTTTACTAAAAAGAGAAGTACTGTGGTGGCCACAGCAGATTTTTTAGTATAGTATTACTATATCGTAACAAAAACTCGCCTCTATTGAGCAACATGCGCACTTCAGTTATTTTAAGCAAGTTCAGTTTACCGATAAGCAATAGCGTTTGGAAGAAAACTTTTTAAATTATTTATTATTAATTTATGTTTTAATGTTAATTTTAATATATGTTACACTATACAAAAAATGTTTTAACTTTCACTTCCTGATGATGACCCAGGTGGGGTGTGAAACTGGTTGAGGTTGAATTAAAGCAAATAAAGTTGAGTAATTGTTTTTATAAAATTAAGAGCCACAGTCAAGAAAATTACATATTTTGAAAATTTAAATGATCAGCTAAATTATTAGTAATTGCTAAAATTCTCCAGTGGCAGGTTTTAAAGTCCTGTGGTAAGCAGGAATCAGCTACAGTAGAAGATCAAGTCAAGTCAAGTCAAATCTTCAGACATGTTAATTCCATAACCGAAATAAAGTTTTCTGTAGACGCATCAAATCCGAAACAAACCAAAATCCCGGTAACAAGAATCATCGACCACAAACAAAACAGTTAGAGAAACCAGTTTTCTCATCCCCTAAACCACCGCAGCGTCGCAGCGACTTCATGCTCCAGACAAACTCTGCGGAGTTGGATCGAAGTTGAAATTAGAATGTCGAGTCTCATATATTTCAAGCGACAATTCCCGTTAGACATCGTGTGCTTCGTGCATCGTGCTAAACACGCACGTGTGCTCCGGACTCAGAACTTGCTACTTGGATCTGGGATCTAGAAAATGTGCAGAATAATTGGATTGGGATGAGTTAGAATTATTGATGGTGTGGATGGTATGCATGATCAAACTCTCAATAAGATTAGGAAGCTATACATTCAAGAACCCTTTCCACATTTTACACGAGGGATTTTTGTTCGGAATTCTACCATAGTGTGAGATGTGGTATGCATGCAAAGGCATGTCTGCCGATCTTTAGATTAGTCATAACGTGTGAGTTGTTACTTGTTCTGTCTGGAACATTCCAGAAGCTTTTCTAGAGTTTAACAATTGGCAAGGTAACGGAAATGTCACTGTAGAATATTTATTCATTCAGGGACTCGAACCGCACAAAATAACGATTTCGGTTTGGTTCGCAGTTCGCTGTGCTTTATAAGGTTCGGTGTTATTCTAGTTTTTATATTTTTCATTAAATTAACCGGTTGTTATGTTACATTCTTTCCTACCGGTCCACATCCATAGGTTTGCTTTTGTTTTGGTTTTGGATTTGCTCAATTTTTTTTATCGGTTTAGGTTTGATCCGAGATCACTAAATTATTTGCGGTTCGTTCCTATTTTCACTCTTGTTCCTATTCGGGTCGAGAACTTTTCATTTGGATATCAAGTCTTGAAAACTACAATAGTATATAAAAGAGTTGAGCATGAGCAACGAACGGTCCAGCAATAGCATAACTATTATAATAGTTTAAAATCGAAGTAATATTATAACATAAACACATCACATAAGTACATTAATATTCACAAATACTTTATTTATTTAGTATTTTCAACGGTTCTTCAACAGCTACATGGTTATTTGAATCTTGGTACATTAGTTATAGACAAATTCATAGTATACATTAAATATTTTGGTTACATGTTCTTCGTATTATAAAGTATATTTTTATTATATGTATGTCATTATATAAATTTGTATCTTTAAGGAATGATATAACTTTCTTTTCTTGTTGGATGTTGTTGGCTAGTGCTCTTCCCGTATCGGTGGGTATGTTGTGTTGGTTTCTCTTCTGTATGTATTGCGGGCAATCTTCTATAATGTGTTTGATGGTCAGTATGGTATTGTACATTTCGCACATTCTAGACTGACTGTGGAATAGTTTGGTGTGATCTATGCGCATTCTTGTAATGGTTATTTGATCTTTTTTGTTTCCTGTGTTATTCACGAGTTGGTGTCTATCTTGACCATTCTAAGTTTGATATTCGTTGTTTGAAGCCATTTGTTAAGCCAATATCGTGATACTTTTTACTTATGACTTATGAGTTTGTATTCTTGAATTTATTTCGAATGAAAAACATGTACGGTTATTTAATTGGATAAACATCCAATGTTGGTAACTGAAGTATCGTACAATTATTCTATAGTCTAATAACTTCATAAGTATACTGTAAGGGGAGAATAATTTGTGTTAATTGTACACCTGAATTCCAATTCGCCGTGAAGCCAATACAAATCCCGCCTTGTATAGTCGTTAATAACAGCCCACAATTCTAACAAGCAGCAAAATTCAGTGATGAAAAAGTTCCCCTATTTGACGACAATTAACGGTGAACAACGAGGGATAAGTGAGAAGTGACTAACCCGATTGCCTCGCCAGCCATCTCACGCTCAGATCTCGAGTTCTGCGCTCTTGAGAGGCGTCAGAAATCGCAGAAATTTGTCTTCATTCTTGCACGCGTCAGCTAAATTGAATCTTAAAACTTTTGCATTATCAAGATTTATGTCATCTCTGGGTGCTAAATAACGCTATTCTGCATGACGAACTGTTGGGCGCAAGAGAGACGGGAAATAGAACGTGCCTCTCTGCTAATGACGGACGCGCTCCGATCTAAATTGCAAGCGATTTTTTATAATTGTGCGCGAAATCTCTACAAATAAAATACATTGCTACGTGCCTCGCGGGAATAATGATGGCGCGATTGTTACTGTTCGATTTTGAATTATAAGCGAATTTATGTGCTGAATTTCTATTTACATCTATTTCGCTGGTTACCCAACACAACGCCCAAATGAAGGCTTTCATTATTTTGACATTAAATAATAAGTTAGGTACTTCATAATAATTATTTTCGCTTTTTTAATATTTTATCTACGACTAATGTATAACATAACATGAACATTAAATATGTGATGTTTGGTACATAATGCCATATATTAACCCCACAGGGAATAATACCAGGGAATAGTAGTCAGTATTCCCTCCTCTGCACCAATCAGAAAATTACTTTGCCTGAATCAATTTCTCCGTGCAAATTTTTTTTTTAAACATTGCAATGTATAATAATATAACTATGGTGATAGAGAATTGACATTTGGTAATGTCAACATTTTTGCGTATTGGAATTTATTTTATTAAAATCTTGTAAGTAATAATTTAGTCGTAGATAAAGTACCTACAGTAATACAACTTGCTATAATAGCTATTATTCTCTCAGATGATTAAAACCCTCGCTCGCTTTGCTCGCTCGTGTTATAAACTTCACTTTCAGGAATAATAATAATAATTTTCTAAGAATCAAAGTTCGCAAACTAAATCAAAATGAATCTAATTTAGCTAACTCTTTCTTTGTTTTGTTAGTTCAAATTAAAATTTATAATAGTAGTTTATGATACATCATTTTTAATAAGGAAATAATTTGCCATTGCCAAAAATAGTGTAGGTACCTATTAAAATTGTTCGTAAACTGTATTTTTTACACTTGTTACTTTTAGAACTTTTAGAACTTTTAGAATCTTAAGCAACATGTGCAAAAAAGACTAACTTTAAGAAGTATTTTCATACACTATTTTTGGCAATGTCAAATTATTTCCTTATTAAAAATTATTCTTATACGGGATTTATTAGTGTTTTAATTAAAATAACCACAATACATGCGGTAACTTTTTCTATTACAAAAACAAACATATCAAAATATTTCCCATATCTGTATGTCAAACTGACTGTCAATTTGAAATTTAATACATTAACATTAACAATTTTGTATCATTGGATGGCCCCCTCGAAAATATTTTAGTCGTGTTTTTTGGATTTTTCATCCGATGCTTCGTTAACTTAAAATGGCCCACCGTGTATGACATATTGCAAAAATCATATTTTCTGGTCATAATTTTTGTCATGTCATGCCGACAATTCTATCTATAATAATTTAAATTATTAAACAAGTAGGTTCATGTTTTATTAATAATCAATTTTGAATATAGTAGTACCTAATTGAATTTGTAAGTAAATTACAGTTGCTTCTCTGTACGGATAAAAATGCAATTATAAGTTTGGGCGTGCATGAGTAAAATTTTCTAATGCGATTAAACCATCAATTTATTTAGTGCTGTTGACTCAAAAAATCTCTTAACTTCTTAAAATATGAAACCTTTAAGCTTAATATATCCCCTGATGTTTCTGAAGCAATTTTCTTTTTCCAATTTAATTTTCAATCACGTAATTTTGATACAAAGAGACTTTTATTCTTCACTTGGTTATCGATTCAAATTTGTAATTTAAGACGATTACTTTTAAAAGCCTACTGTTAATATTACTTCGCAAAACAAACACGAAAGAACAACATTCGAAATTGAATCTAATTGAACAAAACTCAAAAATAACAACCACTATATTTTCGCTGAAATAACAATCCAGGGATACAGCTGATGATCATTTTATTTTGACATTTAAATTGATAAATTTAAAAATATGTGTAAATATGCACAATGTTCCATTTTCGAATAAAAATATTATTATATTACGTAATTTGTTATTATTATATGGCGTAATTAATGTTCATAAACAGATACATTAATTTTGAACATGAAATATTTTACATTAAACATATTTTATTTTTCATCTGTCATAATAATTTTAAAGTTGCGTGTTGCATTAAAATTGAAACTGTTAACAAAGAGCTTCAACATGTTATGAAAATAAATAGTTCTACTTATGCTAGTGACATTTTTCGAGAAATATACGATACTCACGCATGCAAACATTTTATTTACACTAGTCTATATTTTAATTAGTTTTTCAGTTACATTTCAAAGCTATCGTCGACAGTGAATACATTATCTTATATTTAAATTATTGAGTTGAGAAGGCCATTAACAAACAGTTATTTAAAAATATTGTATTAGTGTAAAATTATAAAGCAATTTGCGATTTTATTGAAAAATTACCATGTAAATTGAAAGTAACTTCAACAAGTAAAAATAATTTCCACAAAAACAATTCGGCATTATCAGTTTTCATGATTACAGCAGTAGTGCAGTGCAACAAGATACAATATATTCATGATTCCATTCCGACCTTTAAACTTTAAATGCAAATATCGTAAGCGCACCATGAAAATCATAATTTATAATTTTAATCAAAAATAAGGGTATACGTCCGCAGCGTTTATTTAACGCAGGTTGCACAGTTTGCAACATTTTCTCTCTATTATGCAAAACAGTTGGTGGGTCCGGTTATTGTGTTTCCAGCTTTTATAATCCGCGGCGAACCCTGCGTCAGCAACTCTTAAACTGTTTTAATGATGCGCTGCGAGGCGCTGCAGTTGCAAACTTAACCCTGCTGATGCTGCTTCTGCTTCGCCCACTCACAATTCTACCTTTGCTTTACACCCTTTGTTGCTCTTTCAATCCTAACATCGTATTTTGTTTTGACAAACTCCTTAATTTCATTTTACTTATTATGCGGTCTTCTACTTAAATTGTTTTCTTTTTTATTTTATATCTACTCGTGTATAGGTACCGGGTGTCTCCTTGAAATCTGTTATATATGGATGGAAAACAAGGCTATTTTTAAATTTGGCTGTAGTTACTTACCTATTGATTTGAGATGAAAGTTGTAATAGGTTGTAATTACAAAACTTGTTCAGAATTAAAAACTACGCAATATGAGACCACGTTCGACCATATTGCTTTTTTAGTTCCCGAGATAACGCAAAAGAAAATAGCCCTTTTTGGCATAATTTCAGAGTACCGGAACTAGGGATGTTTTTTAGATTAAAAAATAATAATTTTCTTTCTGTGTTTAGTAATACTTTTAATTATGTTGTAAATTTATTAACTTAAAAAAATAAAATGTTAAGATTTGTCTAAAAAACAATCATAGTTCCATAGCACTCTGAAATAATGCTAAATGACTATTTTCGTTTGTGTTTTTCTTTTCTACCTTCTAACCGACTAAACGACCAGACCTATAATATTAAAATTTATCAGTATCTTCTCTTATGCCCTCAACTATTGCAGAAGTAATAATTTTAGCGTCAATAAACGAATTATGGCTGTAAGTCAGATTCAATATACGAGTACGAGTATACTTATCGAACAAATAATATTATAGAGATTTATATTAAGGTAGTAAATCTATGACTATAAATATTATACTACATTCAATACAATTCGTAGAATTTTGATAAAAATTAAAATTCATAGGTAACCGTTGAAATAACGAATATAATTGAGTAGTTGGCACTATAACTCGCAAAAATGCATTGCGTATTGAGGTTACCAGTAGTTTTATTTAACGATTAGAATATATTATATCATAACAATGCAACACATGTTTGGAAAACGAATATGTTATTTGAAGTATTTATAAAAAGAAAAAGAAAAACTATGCGTCCCGCAATAAATGTTGAGAAATCGCACGTAAAATGTTTCAATCTAAAGAAAAATTATATTTTTGACGTCTTACTAGTTATGATTATAGTTGTTAATTGCTGTTGATACCATGTTTTTATGAAATAGAATATAAACTTATCTTTGTCTATAAATTTTAGCTACGTGCTGTATATTTTATTCAATGAAATTAGGTTTTACAGTGGACAGCACTTTAACATTGTTTTGAATTTGTCAAAAAAATTAAAATGCGTTTATAAAGGAGTATGAAGTCAGAATTGCAAGTTTCAAACTTAATTTATAGATAAAATACAACGATGTATCTTCTATACTTTTGTAATCTTGAACTGAACTTGAACCTGGAAAACTACGATCATCAATTTAAGCTGAGAGAACTTGGAATATAAGAAATATGTCAGAAATATCATGGGATGAAATATCACCGTCTCTATCTCTACTTCGTTTTTGCTTCAGTGAGATTTAGATTTCGGTCCTCGAATAACTCAGTTCATTAGTCGCGACTAGTTTTTATTTGTGTTGTGAATTATTTTCTGTCCCTCGTACGACAGCCGAGGAGACCACGAACCACGGAACGTGATTTAAGAACACTACGCCTGCTTTCCACAACTCTGCAATTCAAATGTTTGTCTCAAAGAACTAGATCGGAATTTATGACGGCGAATTTAAATTACTAGAACGAGTGAATTTATTGCACGACTGAAAACTGAAGACTTATTCCACCACCGTGTGATCAATGCACTGGCCGAGATTGTGATATATGATCACGAAGATAATTTTAATATTCTTCAATAGAAGAGTTTATAGATTGAGATATAATGTTGAATATTTAAAAATGGGCTACGATAATATGAATAAAATTTGTGTAAGTCAAAAAGCAAGTCGAGTAGTTTGTAATAATTTACTAATTTAGTTTGTAACTAAAAACAATATTTAGAATGAATGTTTTATACACCTAGTCTTTAATAATTATTATACTCGTATATTTTCATACACATTGTATTATTATCTTGACTTATGCTTCGAATGAAAATTTTACATTTAGTATAGTATGTAAAAAATACAATTCCTCAAGTGAATTAACCGTAGGTACCCTACAAAAACTAAACCATAATATCGAGAATCATTTTATAACTGTGACTATGTCTGTCGGAATAAATTAGACATAAAATTTTCAAGTAAACAAAAGATACAAATTATAATACTTGTCCGAAAAAAATAAAATTATAAACTTAACTAAATATATGAAAATCTAAACAATGATAAGTAAAAACGAGCCTAAAAAAACAAATAAAAATAACTAAACCAAAACACCGATAAAACTAATCTAAAACTATGAAATTGAATGTCAAAACAGATCTGGTAGAGCTAAGCTTTTCGAGGTGGAAACATCACTAGGGATGGCTCTTCGATAAAAACACGATATTATGTTTCGAGTAACCACCGCAAGGGATCAGCAGACCAGCACTCAATATAGAGCGTAAGGCTAGCTCGTAGCTCGTAAGTTACAGAATAGATCCCCAGTTTTCATTATTTTCGAAATTATTGACGTAAAATATATCAAACAAAGAAATACAATTTCTACTTCAAAAATATCATACAATTTTTTATGGGTTTATATAACAAGAAAATCAATTTCAAAGTTGATTGAATTTTGCGTTTTATAAGGTTTAACTGTGAATTTTATTTTATAATGTTTTACGTCTATTTCAAACAATTCGTTATAATGGCACCTGGCACCTCCACCTTTTGTGTGGACAAAATTTTATTGATACAATATTCTAGGTTAGAGACACCGAGCTTGTAAGCTTCATATATTTGAATCAGTATTGCAAATCGAATACAATATCGAATCCCTGAAATTGTTTCTGATATTCAAGCTTCAGGTGTAGAAAAAGAACAAGAGCAATGTCTTTTAGTGTTCGGTAGTAGAGCAGCTACCAGCATCTGTTCATACAATGTTTCCACTCAGCGTCCGAGCAAGAATGCAACAAACAGGCGGCTTCTCTTCTATTCACCCGCTTGTATGTAAATTTATACAGTGAGATAACGTCAAGAGCAGGCCAGTGGAGTCCAAACACCGGAGCAAGAGAGCACTATTCTTTGACGGCGAGTAATGGATAGCACGACCTTTGTGCAACCGCTGACCGCAGAAAATGAGCCTGTGCATATTTTTCTTTTTATCCTCTTGCGCCGCCACTGATGCTTCTACGAGGTGTTATTAAATTTTTATTTAAAAATTTTGCTGCATAAAACGTCAGGTTTACTTTGTGTCGATGTGTTATTTTCCTAGAGGATTAATTTTCAAACCTAGTTTGTTTTTAATAAGATCAAGAATTTTTTCACGATTATAAGCGGAAATATGCAAATTAATATTTTTCATGCAAATTGAAAGTAAACTGTTCTTATTTTGTTTTTTATTCCCCAGGAAAATTTATAAATTGGACATGATTAATTTATGCCTTTTTGTTTCAGGTACGTTGTTATCCACACAAACGCCCACCAAGCCAGTTACATTGTTTTCAGGTAAAATTTATCTCTTGTATAAAATATTTTAAAAGATGTTTACGCATCAAAAAGACTCTTGACACCATTCCATACCGTATATAATCTGGTTGAGATGAAGGATCAAATAAAGCAAATTATTTATCACGCAACATATACAACAATGCAAAATAAATATTCGTATATATACTTGTCATTTACAGAGCCGCAAACCGAAAACAAAAACTCAAAACTGGAAAGCAAAAAAATAGATGCGTGATGTTTTTTTGAAGTAAAGCAGAACGCGAGAGGACAGACTTTGTTTAATAGCGTTCTGTCGGTGACAGTTGTAACAGCAAAAACGCCGTTGGTTTGAGAAGCAGCCTCGGCAGTCGCATCGTCGTTGCGCCCGCGCTTGTTTGAAACAGTTGAAATGACAGATCGCTGTTCGCTTTGTAGAGCTGTGCCGTTAGCATATTGTAGCGTTGTTGTGCTCTATCCGCTCACAGCTCTGCTCTGGCTCTGCATGTTACTAACGCACTCGATCGGAAGCGGAAGAGAAGACGCGGCACCAGCGCATATTTGCTCGATGACACTGACAAACTTTGTGTGTATATTTAATCTGCATTTTTGGCAAAAACGCGCGATTTAGTCCGATCGAAACTGTAAAGAGATATTGCATCCTATTTTTTTTATAGTAGGTAGCTGCAATTTTATTCAATCATCATCATTCAATCAATTGAATATATTGACAGAAATATTTTCATCATTCGGATTCTATACTTCTTATATAAATGACTTAAAATCATATTGACAACAGATGAATTTTTATATATTATACAATGTTAAGTCCCTAATTTTTTTGTGGAAAAAAGCATTGGACCTCTATTTTAAAATAATTTCCTCTTTTAATTGAAATTACTCATATTTGGTCTTTTTACACATAAACACTTTGTTACCACCAGTCGTTAAATGAAGCATCTGCATACACCAGTTTCTAGGTGGTCGAACGTACAACTGTGTTCATGAATGTTCTATAGGGCTACCGCCAACTTCTAAAAAAGCAACGCGTTCGGTTACCGAGAAGCTCTGGTTAGGTCCTTAGATGTTACTCCATTTGATAATTTTTTTACTAAAAATGACCTCTGTTGGTCGTATAGATTAAACCATATAGATAAAACAAATTCAAATTACATATAATTTCGCAACAGTAAAACGGCAGTTCCATACATAGAACAACTAACTATAGGTACCTACTATTATTCGTTCTTTGCCTAAAACTAAGATATTAATATTTGTAAGATTAATTTTAATTTAGATTCATTAGAGATTCATCATGTTAAGTTTTTGTGAATTACTTGGCTTGACTAAAAAATCAAGCTTTTATAAAATTTGACTTGATTTTCTATCGTTATTACTTGACTTGATAACAAGTAATTTCAAACTACTTGATATTACTTGATCTTGATAAATAACAATTTTGTTTAAAATGCGCAATTAATAAAAATAAGATGCAGAATTTCTCAAGCTAATTGGAACTATTTTTTAATAACACCAGCGCTGTATTTTTATTATTTTCTTGTAAAGGTTTTTTCTTTCAATAATCAAATTTTAATTTGTATTGGCTTTGTGAATGATAGTCTATATTGCCAGGCCCATAAATATTGATCTCTAATATTATGATAATATGCAATGCAGTTTTGAAAAATTAATTCATTGTTCACCTTTTTGCTTCATTTTCAAGTATCAAGTACTTGATATTTTACTACTTGATTTCCAAGTTACTTGAAATATAACTACTTGACTTGACTTGATTTTCGGACTCTATCTCTTGAAATCAAGTCAAGTAGCTTGAATATATAGTTAAGTAGTGAATGTGAAACCTTCTTTCATTGCACCTATTTTCATGCACAATCAGGCCACGGGTTCCAATCGTACCAATCACTATAGCCACAACCTGCAACTGTAATACGGACAGGATGTAACTTGATGCTACGAGTTATGATTATATTTATTTATTTTATTTTAAAAAATCTGTTAGTTAAAACAGAAGCTGAGAAAAGGGATGTTTAATCTTGAGCTATAAAGGCGAGGTCGGAATATAAGCGTGATACAGCAGATTGTCGCTGTTAGATTTTCAATTACGTAGTGTACTTGGCAGTACGTTTAACAAAGAAAATTATTGCAAAGTTTTATTACCGGTAAATTACGCCCTACTTGATAAATGCATTTAATAGTCAAATTACGATGCCAATCATGTAAATGCACTTAGAAAAACTTTGTAGTTCGATGTTATCTACTAACATGTAACTATGAAAAAGGAAAATAAATTATTTTGAACAAGGAGAATAATTTAAAAGTGAAATTAATGTGTGTTATTCGAGGTTAAAATATTGTAGCGTAATGAATGAATTATTAAGAACATATTTTTATGAAGTCGACGGTGGGTTGATAATTAATTTCGGTTGGCCAGACCACGGTTCGGGTTCGTAGACATTCCCAAAATCAAGAATTCATTTATAACTCTGTCATAATTAGGTTTTCCCAGCATTAATCTTATGCACGCGTTTGCTTTACTCCTTGAACATTAGTTACGAAAACAATTTCTGATGAAACGTTCCTTAAACTGTGAAACAATGATTCATAGCTTTCATCTCTTTATATTTGAAAAGTTTTGAACCCTTTCTCATGCCACGAGGAGCGGGTACTCACCGCACTTTTCTCCAACTCTTTCTACCAGGACCAGGCACGGCTTTGGCTTCATCTCTTTCAAGTTTCAAACAAAACAGAAAAAAATTGACGCTTTTATTTTTCTTTCCTCGTAATGAATCTCATTACAATAAAAGCATTTTTCTAAGAGGATATTTATTAATATATCTGGTACTACGAAATTTACTCATTTTTATTTTCCCTTATTTGCAAAACTGGTTGAGTTTGTACATTATTTACTTTGTAATAGTAATTCACAATTATAAGTGTAAAATATGGTAGTATAAATTTATAAATTTCTACACAAACCATAGGCTGCAGACCCGTAGTCTAAATCTAAAAGCTTACAGGTTCAATAATGATACAACCCGAATCATGATTGTGTTTTATGGCGTAGATAAATAATGATTATTTTAGGCTGTAAAGCTACCGATTGTGTTCTTTTTTATTTAGTCATGTAATTATGTCCAATATAACAATCGCTGCTAAGAGTTTTGCTTTGCAAATATATTTTTTTCACCTGCAACGCTCCATCATTATTATCCAAATAATAATTTTTATGAAACTATTCATAGAAAATGGGACATGGGATATATTTTATGGAATAAGAATTGGAATAAAAAAGTCATAAGTAGTATTAAAATTATAATTCTTCTTTACTTGTATTTGTGTGTTAAAACTGTAGCGTTCGGCCCTGATAGGGTAAGACCACGGCGAAGCTCTCGGTGGCTCATTACTTGCAACGTCTTGTTTACGGCTGTCGGTGCGCGAGATCTTGATATAACTTAACCAATTTGGAAGTCCGAAGTCTTGGCTAAGCCGTCCACCGCTGCCGCCAGCGCCTCCACCATCGCTTGCGCTGTAATCATCGAGGGTACTTTCCATTCTTTCCACTCAGCGCCCTCATACTGAGTTACGCGTGCACTTCAACCCTTATTTATTCCTTTTATAAACTGCTTCTTCCTTCATCTCATTCTGCATGCCTTCAACACACCCTCTGTGACTTGCAATTGTTTTTTCGTTATCATTAATTTATTTCCTTTCTTTTCTTTGGTAGATGTTTAAAGTTTTCTTTGATTAACGAGAAGATTAGAGAGCTAATATCGTTCTAAATGTTACAATGAATAACAATTTTAACAAAAAGTCTTGTGTATAAACAAGTTGCAATTTCTTGGATAAAATTACACTTTACCATTGAAAAGTTTATTGAGCTTTAAGACTTAAGCAATAACCTCAATCAAAATATACATACCTCAAATCCTTATAGGTACTCATTTTCAGATACACTTTTCTATAAGTCATTTTAAAACAAACCCAAGCACTTAAACTAGTTTATTAACACACCAAACTTACTATACGGGAGACTGGAGTTGGTTCTGACAATTTTTAGAAAATTTATTCCAACGTTTTATTGGGTCAAAAGATTGGAATGAAATTGTTAGGATTTAAAAAGTAGCTTGTTGGCTATACAATATGAAATTTATTTGGAGGATAATGTACCTAGTGGTAAGTAGATAAAAATTGTTGTATTTCAAAATTTGGTAGGTGTCACAACCAAATCCAATCTTGGGGTAGGTTGTTACAGCATACGGGGCAAAAATTTACAGTAGCGTCTTGAATATTTTCATCACTTATTTATCATTTTAATTAATGGAATCACTTTAATAAGTCAGTCTTGAATGTTGATTTCTTTCTGATTAACAATTAACGTTTTTATCTGACGTGTCTTTCAAAATTGCTGATTTTTGTCGTATATGTAATCTTCTTTACTTTTGGCGCAGTTTTTTGTTAAGGTCTATAATTATTATGTTACGAAAAAAAGATGCTTTATCATTGTTAAGTAAGTCCTATCCTGGAAATAATAAGAATTTCAAACCAATAAGTAACTCAAAACTTTTGAAGAGGGCATATTTTAACGCGTAACAACCTGCCCCATTTGTATGTAACTTTCTGTCCCAATACCAAAATGAAACATTTGATATGAAATAAATAGGAACTACGCAAATATTTTTAAACAAACAAGGAACTTAAAATAACATAAATCCAATAAATTATCTACTACATGAGACCAAAATTACGAACAATAATAAAAGTTACGAACATGTTGTTTTTGGTCACCACGTACGCAAATGTACCCAGTGACTACGTAGACGCCACTAGAGTACAGCAGGCGATAGCAGATGATGCCATGATCGTTTGTCTTTATAGAACATTATCGAAGTCTTTTGCAGTATCTGTAATGTGCCTTGAATCAACTTACCCCTGTAACAACTAACCTCGGTCTCCTATTCCAATTATTATAAATTAATCTAGGTCACGTTAGGTACCTAAATAAAAAGTTGTTGGTAAAGATAAAGGATAAATTGATTAATTTTCAGTATACCCACTAGCTAGCGTCAAATTAAATTTTTGAGAAAATAATAACTAAAGATAAACTTTCATATCGTATCATATAAAACTTTTTGTCAATAAAGGTCAAGATAGATATCTTTCATCTTTCAGCAAAAAACTGAAACATTCCAAACTTTCGATACGAGTCTGAACAAAAATTTTATACATTTTTTCAATTTTAGCCAGAAGCGATTAAAAGAACATTAAGAACTGAGACTCACAAAAAATTCCGGCTTTATACAAACAAAAAGTTATTTGATAACAACTATTAGTGGAAAATACCATACGTTCGTAACCTCCATAAATTACTGAGCTAGGTAACAAGTGCTAAAGTTTTGTCTCGACTTCTAAAATTGAAGTAAAGTTTGATCAGTCTTTGCTGAGAATATCATACCATAACCTAGATGAATGCATAATTAAGAAACGTTAAAGCACGTGTAATAAGAAGATAGTAATAAAACTTTACTTGTAACGAACTCAAGCAGATATAAAGTTTATTTTAGGTTTGAAGATCTCTTTGCAAATATTAACTTATGGTTTTATAATTAAAATCGAAATTAATTTTAGTTGTACCGTCGCTAATGTTGTATTTAAAGCACAATAAAATGAGTTTATTAAATGTATTAATTTTCCGTTTGAGTTACGAATAATAATCGATGTTAAATAAATTTGTGAAAGGTTAAATGAGGCACCAAAAATTGTTACTGACGTCTAAGCTCTTTATTAATACAAGAACATTACTTTCACAAACCTGGAAATGACAGAAAACGTTTATTCGTATAAATGTTTCGTTATAATCAGACCTTATTTATCAAAGATATTCTTTTATGTGAATTTTTGTCAGTTGTTTCTTAAAATTCTTCGCTCCTCGTTGTGTCTGTCACACCCTATTCTGGTCTCGTCCTTGTCTTTTAATATCTGCCTTCCATTTTGTCTGGAGTCAGCGGTTTTTAATGAGTATTTCATTGTCGAAACCGGCTGTGTCAGTTGTTATAATCACTCGGTTATTTTCGTTTTCCGTCGGTCTCTTTCGTTTTCGCACCACTTGTTTCTTGTGACAGCTGAAGTAATATAATAATGAGCATCAACCCTTGGTGGTATATATTTGCTGAATAATTATCAAAATCGATCAATAAGGAAATTTCAATGCAGCCCCTTATTGTTTTTACAAACATCTCTTGACGTTTCCCATTTTACTTTTTTATTGAATTTGACTCTTTGTAATTTTAATAAATTATCACAAAAGTCTTTTGGTGGCAAGAGTTTTGCTAATGAAACACGTGAAATACCTTGTGAAATTATTCATCATCTAATTCGCTATTTTGAGCACTGAGCACCATGTTATTAAAGAAAAATTGATTTACCAATTCACGTTGGAGATGAAATTTTTAATAATGTAATGAGGAGAAAGCAGGTGTTAGGTTTAGAGGAAGATGATGAACAATGCGCGTGCCAAAAGGGCACTAACGCACGTCTGGTGTTACGTGGATATGCGCATGATTAATTTGATACGGTCTGTTATGAGCCAAGCCCCACATATATTTCCTACAATTGTGATTTGCTGAATTTCTGAACAGCTGGAAGATTTGTGGTTTTGCGTACATCTGTATTACCTGTCAACGTTGGAGAATATGTTACAGGGATTATTCTAGATATTCTCGACTGCGCTTATATTGAAAAATAAAATACTATAACAATTCTCATGAAATAGTCCAGCGATAAGCCTATCTCAAGAGTGGTTATATTTTATATATGTAGTTTAAAATATACAGAGTTTGTAAATAATTGCTTTGCCGTGTATGCTAGACCTACGTATTTTATTTATTTTGCTACACTGGCAAATTTTTGTAACCTCCACTGGTTTAACAGTAAATAAGAATCTAGATTCTAGAACATTCATATACAGGAAGATGCATGCATAAGAAGATGCAAATCTAAAAAAATTACACGTACCTAATAAAAGATTTGCATTATAAGATTCATTCGCAGAAAATCAAATCTAGAATTTTAGTTTCAGCATAAATGCGAACACAGGAAGATTCAATCTTGAAAAGTTGTATGTGGCAATGTGGCCAGCACAAGACCTTCCGCCATACCCTATACTTTTAACTAGGTACTATATAAATATAGTTGTAATTACAAGAATATTTTGAGACTGTCATTGTCGTCACTGTCATTTTACTGTCATAATCAATTAAATTTTACGAAGTAATAAATGTTAAACAATCATGGATAATAAGATACTGAAGTTTCAAACTGTAAATTATAAATATTACTTTAATTTATACATATACAGAAAAATATATGAAACATACTAATTGATGGTAATAATAATATAATCATTCATCAGAAATATAAAATATTTTCATAACTTTATTATGAATCGAGATAATTAATAAAAGTACTACATCCGGTTTGTGGATTGCATCAAAAATTTACTGGGTTCTTAAGATTTGTATTAAACCCTTAAATATCAAATTTGGTTGTTAAATATTTGATATTTTTGAGTTATCGTTAACGAAAAAATTGTAACACACGGACACACGCACACGCACAGACATCATTTAGTAAAATTTAAATTCGTAATCTGTCCTAAAACGTGCCTATTCAGTAAAAACTTATACTAGAAAATTTTGACCTGTCACAATACCTCCCCTTATAGAATATAAGGCGGGTGGTTAAAAATAATTTGGTAATTGGAAATAGAAATATTATGAATGTTTTCCTCTGGAATGTAGTTTAGCAGTAAGTGGTGTTTTGTATGTGAACTAACCCTAACTCTAGTTGGTCGTGACTGAAGCAAACGATATCTGGGCTCTCGGCAGAAGCACAAGCACATCAGAGGTTTTTGCTTTATGATATTTAGACGGAAGCGCCATTAGCGTAGCGCAGACGTCGTCGTCGCGGCGCGTCGCACCCGCCATCCATGAAACGAGCCCGCATTATCATTATACACCACCCCCGCGCCCCTGCTCCTGCACAAACCTCGCCGTCGGCACCAACTAAACGACAACGACGCTAGAGACATCTTCACGCAAAAAAACACCAGATACGTCAACCTTCCCCTCTCGATTTTTTTCTTGGTTTTTACAAATCGCTGGGTCATTTTATATATTCTGTGAAATATAGAATGGAATGAAGGTATTTTAGTTTTATGTCAACCTGAGAAAAACAATTTACGTGATCTTAGGGGTACTAGATTTATTGAAGAATCGCTCGGTAATAATGGCAAAAGGAAATAAACTGCACCGGAAGATTATAACGTGCTCGAGAGATGACTGCAGATTTATACTAAAATGAAGCTTTCTATCAACAGGAAATAATTATAAAGCTTCATTTTTATATGGCATTTTTCGATAAACCGTTTAGTAAAATATTGTAACGTTAGTATACCACACATGTTGATTGCTTTTTCTTTCCATTCTGAAGTAAGCGAAAGATTGTAAAGTTTACTGAAAATCGGGATAAATAAATTGTTCAGACATTTTCCATGCTAAATTTTTGAGTATAATTTTAAGTACTTATATACGAATGAGGATTACTCTCACACAAAAAACGGCATTTTAAATAATCCCTCCCCGACGTACCAGGTAAGAAAACTCACTGCTGTTTGTGGTAAGCCGACCGATTATAGGGTACCGCCCGTAACCCTATATTTTGGCGAGCACTAAACAAGATTAGGTTATTTGAATATCAAATAAATGTAAGTCAATAAGTAATTGTATTAAGGTAGGAAATCCGTCGATCATGATCATAGGCGTACGTGAATTCAGTGAGAGTAATAGTTTAAATAAGTATACCGTAAATTGCGGTTACGGGTCTCTTAAGAGTTATACAAATTATTGTTTCTACATCTTCAACTTCAAACACAAATTAGCATAATATTTCTTTAACTTAATATTATTTCCAAAGTAATTATTACTGATTGATTTTTTTATACTGGTCTCAAACTCAGATGACATCACTGACTTGCGACGGAGACTCATATAATCCTAATCCTTAAAAAGGTTATACCAGGTAATATGGGACGAAAATATACGATTAGAGCCTTGGTCTGAATCGTCACAGGACGAAAAGGACTACCACCGGATGCAAAACCTTGAAAGCACAAAGAAAAGCAATGTTTCAGCTTTAAATGTCGCTAATAAAAAAATTAAAAAATAGCACCTAGAACTTTTTTGCTCTTACGTTCCATTTATTTACTCTTAGCTTGCTTACATCCGTTCGAAAAGGTTTATCATCTAAACATAACGCGCTAGTAGTTTCTTGATGCCTCTCCGTGTGTTTTACCTTTGGCTAGTTAACGTCTACCCCGAAAATATGAAAATATACGATTAGGGCCTTGGTCTGAATGGCCACAAGATGAAAAGGACTGCTACCGGATGCAAAACCTTGAAAGCACAAAAGAAACGCAATGTTTCAACTTTAAATGCCGCTAATAATTTTTTTTTTTAAAACACCTAAAACTTTTTTTGCTCTTTCGTTCCATTTATTTACTCTTAGCTTGCTTACATTCGTTCGAAAAGGTTTATCATCTAAACTGAACAGTTCATCTCAGTTCTCCACAGAACGCGCTAGTAGTTTCTCCGTGTGTTTTACCTTCGGCTAGGTAACGTCTACCCCGAAGTTCACACAGTCTGGCATCAGATGCTGAGTCGTACTGATGAGGCCTAATAAGCCGAAACAGCTTTCTACGTCTGTGCTGTCTGTTTGATTTCTGAGGTGAACTGTGAAATACGTTACTAATCGAATAATTAAATGTTTTCACAATTTTCTATTTTGTTATATTATTTATATTTATTATTTTTTTAAATTTACGTGAAAATAGTTAATTCTGGTAATATTATATGTTTATGATTGTAAAATAAGAATAATTTGGTTCTTCCACGAACGTTTATTTAATAAATCGTAACAAAACAATATTACTATAACAATATAAGTATATATGAGAAATTTGTGGATTATGGAATGAATAGTAAATAAATTATTGTCAACTGTTGTTTGTTTTTCTTTTTGTAAACAGAATCTACAAAGTCTTTGTGAATGCAATGTATAATAAAGTATTTATTTAGTGCCTTTGATATTCTCAAAAATATGTTTTGAAAAGGAGTTCATATTATATGAAAGCTAGCCCAAGTTGTGAAGCACGCAAGTTGATCTAGAAGCAAGTAAAAAGAAGAAAGCATGGTCTCGTTCGTGCACTACCAGCAAGCGCATCAGGGCATCAGAGAACGACATGACACGACGCGTGTCGGCATGTCTGGCGTCACGTCACTTGACGCCCCACGTTGCGCCTCTCGCTAGCTCCACCTCATTTATTTTTATTTAGTTTGTCTCATCCCGGCAAACGTCACTTCTTCAGATACGAATATAAAATATAATATTTGCATTGGGTTCCTCGGGTGCCATATTTCACCGAGGGAAATGCCATCAGGCTGGGAATATTGACGGAGATCGTATTGAACTTATAGATAGCGCTGGTGGCTGCGGCGTCGCTCTCTTTTTATCTTATCGCCGCGGGGAGGCGGCAGAGGCGCCACTATCGCGCCGGGACTTCCTGGAGCCTTTGATGGCCCGTCGAGAACCAACGGTCTCGCGCGGTAATGAGCGGCGGCGACGACCGAAATATGACTTGCAATGTGAACTTCTGATGTTCGACGTTCGACACTCGATTCGCGCTAATGTAATGCACTGCTCTCATCGCACTTTTTGGTGGAGTCGCCTGAAGCGTTTTACTTTTCATTGATCTTTTAAAGAAGAATATGGCTTTTCACATATTTTATAATTACATTTCGATTGAAAAGTTTTTCTAGTTTAGATGCTGTTCTCTTTGAATTTACAATTGTAATTTTCCTTTTGCTCATTTTATAAAATATGGCCCTTTATAGAAATTTTACACATATGCATTCACTTGTAAATTGAAATAAATTTTTTGGTATTGAATTATCTGTTACTTACCAATTTTAAAACCTTGATTCACATTCACGTTTTTGAATCTTCCGACGATTTTAATAAAATTTAAATGTTGAAACAACTGTTAACTTAAATAGTTACGATTTATGAGGTTTTTTAGTCATATCAAGTATTTTCTTGAAATGAAAAGAAAATCTAAGAATTACAGTTGAACTATGAGTTAAGCAAAAGTGTCAACAAAACGACTTTTTCTAATTTCTACGCCTACCACCGAACATTTTAAATAGATTCTAAGGGTTAACTTTTTCACGATAAAGGTAAAAATAATAGCGTATTATACGACAACACTATAATTGATTCATTTATTGCCCAAGATGAAGTTTATAACACGAGCGAGCAAACAGCTATATTATAAAAGTATTATTAATAATACCTAACTATTCGAATAGAGAATATCTAATTACCGGTAATTTTTTTAAAAGAAATCCGATATTTACTGGTTAAGTGTTTCCTATTTATTGCTATTGTCGAAATGCGCGTACATTCTTATGTTTCTCGGTGATCTTCCTTTCGAGTCGTGCCGCAAATAAAACACTCGCGAAAAAGATGCTTTTTTCGAAACTTGATACACAATGATATTGTGTATTTCTTCATGTTGTGTGTATGTTCTCTTTGAACCCAGCAGATTTTTCATTTTTAAATTGCCACGTAACTTTCAGATAAACTGCTTTAATTTGTAGAGCTGATTTGAGTTGATATTAAAGAGCTTATTAGGTTATGCGAGAGATGTAACGATGCAAGGGTTAGAGTATTTATGATTTAATATCACACATAGCTTGCTTGAAGTAACAGAGCTCATGGCAGCAAGGCAGCAGAACAGCGTCGCTTTAATCAATTATTGTGTGTCAGATGTGTGCTGTTTACATAGTTCGTGTAATTGATGACATTTTGCCGTTCTCAGACCCGTTAAGAGACTGCTAACGCTTCGAGATAATGTATCATTTGCAACTTAGAATATTTTCCGCCTATTTTATAAAGTAAACAAAATGGTACTTATTAATTTAAACTATTCAACAATATTTTGCCTTTTGCGCTTACTCGATACCCGATGCATTTAAAAATTATTTTTATTCCAAACGCCTGGACCAGATTTTTAAATTTAATGTCGTTTATATTAATAATGGGAATTCAATATTAGTACATAGGTATAGATTTAAAATCCATTTTTTTCCAAATTTAGTGACCTAGGTATATATTTTTCTGGAAAACACAAATATTATTGTAGGTATCTTTTATAGTACCTACCTACTTAGTAGTACTTATATTTGATTTCAATAATTGTCCTGGGAGGACTATCATACAATTTTCACCAGAGTACTAACTACTTCATAGTTACGACAATTAATAGACTGTATCGTATCGATATTTATTTCAAGGTTGGAAATATAAATAAATCCTTTTTTGGATGACTGGCTTTATTGTTAAACATAGTTCTAAGTTTTGTGACGTTTCGTTGATCTTGGTCATTCTCAAGCAGAAGTTAACATATTGATAATTTGAAAAATTAGTTGAGTTACATTATATGAAATATTACTTAATAGATTAGATTAGATATTTATTTTATTATATGACCCTAAAAAGATGATAATTTTAAGAGCTTTATTGCATTCTGATTAATTTATTGAATTTATTATTTTAAAAAATTCATTGACTGTTGTGAATTACGATATTCAGCCTAAGGCTGTTCTATTATCTAAACCTCTGGGACAAGCTCTTCAGTTACTTGCTGATGCCTGATAGCTTTATGATTGCTAAATTAATTGTATCCCAACAATGATGACAATAGTTGATGACATTTGACCTGGATTCTGGATTCAAACTCACCTCTGCGTTATGAGTCAAGCACTCTTACCGTTGCGCTATCTCGCCACGTCGCGTAGAACTCTTTACGTTAGTTACGATCTTACACTGACATAAATACACCCCTCAAACGAATCAGCATTCAAAGTACGAGTAGATAATTAGAGATATTGAACTAAGCACTGTCCTTCAGCAAAGATAATTTTTACTCTTGCACGTGACTGTAACGTGCACAATGCAGTCAGTATTGCAGAGTGTTATTTTACCGGGACTTAATGGGTATTTACGTTACATGCGATGTGCACTAGAGTCGTATACTTCAGACGGTTCATTTGTGTCTGCTCTGCATACCAGAGACCGAGAGAACGTTGCATGCTCCTGCTGCTAGTTGCTTGCTAGTCCTAGTCCTGCTGGAATTAAATGCAGCGAGTTAAGTTACGTCTTGTGAGGATGGCGAGGTCAGTAGCGGTGCTAAACGGTCTAAGACGGGTTGTAAAATGTACGTCAACTGTTAAGTCAACGTTTCAATTGACTGGAAGGATAAATTAACGTAAATAGACTCGTTACTTAATGTTGTTATATGTTTCCATAATCGAGAATAATAATGACTATACGTAAAATGAAGTAGTGTCATTATCGAAATATAAGTAATGTGATATTAATTTAAATAAAATTATTGTTCTTTTATTCTATCTATTAAAACCAGGGTTGGCAGGTTTAAAACATTTCGTTTTAAACAAATGTTTAAACTTGTTTAAAACATAGCAAGTGTTTAAAACACGTATAAAGCGTTATAAACATTTTTAATACGTTATCTCCGTAATAAAAAAAAACAAACAAAGTTACAATTGCTAATAATAGTGTATACTATTTCTCACTAAATGTCACTCATAGACATAACCTGATAAAAAATAATAAGTATAGGTAGGGGAAACCCCAACATATCTATCGCCATAATGCGTAATGATGCATATTTTATTTAATATAAAAAAGACATATGTTTATTATTCCAACCTTGGTTAAAACCTCTACGACCCGATAGCTTTGTGATTGCCATATTTATTATCTTTTAGAATTGTGACGAGAGTGGTACTAATTCGAATGAAGCCATAAAAATTTCACACATGAACCGCATTTGGATCTTTAGACGTTTCTATTGTAATATAAACCTAATAACGGTAACCTGGTTACGAAAGTTAATTTTGTATTTTAATGGACAGTGGCGCATATTGATTGCTTTGTTGTTTGGTTTAATGTTCTAGCATAAATATAACTACTTTTAGATTATAAAATTGTTTGTTGTCTACGCCACTGCAGCACCAGCGCCATTGCTGTCGTAGGAAGTTCCTACTTCCTAGTGCCAAATCGCAAGGCGCAAGTCGGTGGCGACTTAAATAATTAAACGATGAAATTGCATTGTTCCATGGATAACTGGTTTCTCTTTCCTATTTAATATAATCTCTTATATAAATTTAAAGGATATGCGCTGTGCGGTGCAATTTGGTTCTGTTCATCTGCTCGTATTGTTTCATTAATGAACCCACATTTGTGATCTAACTCCATAGGTATTTTAATAAAGTTTTGCATAATTTAATTTGAAAGAGTAGTTTGCTGCAAATACAGCAAATTTCAACATACTTTTATTTTTATGTTTAATTGCAGCATGTTTAACACCCAATGGACCGTAGCTTTTATTCGTTTTAGTTTTGTTTGTCAGTGTACTATATACATAACATAATATCTTTAGGGTTATCAGTGTATCGTTTACTCCAAATCCCAACGTCGTCCCAACCTAAGATCAAACACCAACAAAGTAGTAATACTAAATTGATCTTGACTTTAACTTTTGAGCTAATTGTAATTACTAACCCGCACATATAGTAGATACACAATAATTATGTTTCATAAGACTGAACAGAAATCTATAAAACTTATTTTCCGTTGATCGTTTATTAAAGAGTATCATTAATGCAATTTTTATTAATCAACGATTTTTTTGAATGCGCATTCAGCTCACCTAATATAGAATATATTAGCTAATGCTAAGCTGTAGAAAAATGATAAACAAAAATAAACGGAATGATTTTAACAGATCTAGCTAAATAATATTCAGGCAATGAAGTGCTCTGCAGTTTCAAACTTTACTAACCAAACATATTTGTTATGGACAAAAATTTGATTTTCTCCAAATTAAAACGGTAATGATCAACGGAAAAATATTGTAACTAACTCATTATTAATATGCGATTAATAATCTCAACAATTAACACGTTCGCTTCTCTTACGCGTTAAAATGTGTAAATCATTAATCCCCTCATTATCACACTAGATAGTTAAATATTAAATAACTATTATTTCCACCTTAATACATTCCAAGGCTCATAGAAGTGACATTACAGGTCTATCCTCTCAATTTTCCTACCACCAACAACCTTTGATTACAAAATGTAATGTATCTTTTTTAATTATAAAGTTAATTTATCAAAAAAACGCTGTAAAGGTGGAAATAAAATTGTGTACGCGGTTCGCTTGCAAATAATCTTTTCTCACGACCATTTACGAATCAAACAGTTTCCATACCAGCTACCTAGCTACGAAAATAAACAATATCAAATATCTGTTCATCCCATTCGATATGTTATCGAACAGGTCATATCGCCACAGTTTTAATTTTTGTTTCACCTTTTATCAGGCGTATGTTTTGTCGACATTTGATAATTTTTCTTGCCATCATGTATTTCGTTATAAATTGCATTAGGTATTCCATTAAAATGAACAAACACGACATTAAAAGTGATTTATTCACATAAATTAAAGTATACTTTTGCTTTATCTGGTATAATTGAAACATTTTAACAATTTATATTCTTGTTATTCAAAATCTTGTAAGTATAATGTATTCCATGATCGTGGTATATTTGTTTCTTCGTAAAATAATTATAACAGTGACATTGGACATTAAAATACGTACCTATATTCGAGAATAAAAGTGTCTATCGAATGCCCGTGAGATTGCCGGACTCGGCGAGCCTCGTGCGTTAGCATTTTCACTCACACAATATCATTCTCTTTCTGGATTAAGGAGTCTAGCTCCTTCATCGCTCGCCCCCAAACTTTCCAACTCGCCCGTAAAGATTAATTTACTACACTCGTCCCGTAAATAACTAGCAATTATATTTTTCATTACATTTTTTAAGTTTAAAATAAATTTTAAATCCAGTACCGTTCTTTTCCCTAATTTATCGTTAAAAATTCATGGAGAAGAATTGTACCGTTTAAGTAATATTTATGAATTATATTTGGTGTATTTTGTGGAAAACAATAGCATGTATCTGGTGAAGAACAAATGAATAGAGTTGTTGAGTTGAATTGAGTGAAAGTAAACGATTCCTTCTTCCACCCATGTAAAGAGCCCTTAGAAGTGGTATCTGAATTCGTCAGTACTCAGCGCTGAACGTTCAGAGTAAAGTAGGAAAGTGTGAGAAATCTCCGTGAAGGAATATCAGCATTTGTTTGAAGTTTCGTTTCATTATACGGCAAACATTCTTTTATTTCCCGTGAATGCTTACAATTAATTAACGTCAAATGAAAAGTACAAAAGGAAGGATGAGAGGACGACGAACGAGGACGGTGGAGGAATTGTGTCTACCGTAAACGTTTTAATTATCTGCGCTCAATTTTACGCGGAGTGCGGGGACATTGGCGGTAATAAATCCGCCACCGCTACCGCCATCGCTCGTATTACGCTACTCCGTCCGGTATTGTTTCTCTGTGCTTGTACTGTTCAATGTTCATTCTGCACATGGTGCTTCGTTCGCGTCACTGAATTAATTGTGAACAATCATCACAAAAGCAAACGTTTTTCGCGGAAATTATAAATTTTCACTGTATCTATTCGTTTGCCGAGCACTCAAACTAATACCGACTAGGAGTTCATTTAGAACTTTGTTTCCTCTGCGTCGAGCGTCTCGTTGACTTTTGTTTATTTCAATTGTTACATAAAGACAAATAAAAATGAAAGAACTCATTGCAGCATTGTTAATGTCAAAGAGAAATAAACGTGTGATATAACATTAGTTCAATTTCAATATAAATAAAATAAATAATAATGTAAATTGGATGCACACTTCCTTTTTATAAATTCAAGTAGGTAGGTACGGCAAGAAATTTTTGGCCTTCTGAACTCTAAACATAACAATCGCACATCGTTGACGTCTATGGTCTATGTTTCCGCTATGGTTCGTTAATACGCACCGAATTTTATTTCTTTAATATGCCATTCAATAGAGTCTGAAATGAATAAAACAGATTAATTTTAAATGTGACATTTTCTGGCGACATCAGACTTGATAAAAAGAAGTTTTATAAGAAATGATTTTTTCGCACAGGTCCAAATTTAGTAAAACGAGTCCGATGGCGAGTTTACTGGACAAGTGCGAAAAAAGTCCTATAACATGAGTTCTTTATACTATTTTTTCTATTTGGTATCTTTTTAATATTAAAATATAAATTTAACTATCATAATATACACCAAGTTGATCTAGGGAAATTTATGTATGTAACGTTTTGGTTGATGACCTTAATATTGCCATTTATTTAACTTTCACTGTCACTGTAAAAGTATATAATTATTGAACTATTCTGTTTGATAAGTGATAACATTATAGAAAATATTGAACTTATATGTTTTCCATTACTATATTCATTAATTTTGTTGAATAAAAACTAATTAATTAAGCAAAACAGATTTCGAGGTTATACTGAAATTTGTACGTTTTTAGGTTTGACGTTTGACAATAATTGAAGTAAATTTCATCTAATACTGCCAATACCAACCTTCTAAAAAAATATGTTGCGTGTCATAAAGTGAACTCTGGCGGCATTCAGTTGCGTTTCACAAAGTTAACTTTGTGAACGCCAAATAGAAACAGGAAATTTTAGTTCAAATGTCAAATGCATCTCACTTAACCTCTCATATAAAATACGATATTATAAATAAATAGATATATCGGCCAAAAAATATAATACATAATGTGTGCGTTAAATATTTGTACAACGCTCGGTTTCATTAAAGCACGACACGAAGCGGAGTGCTTTAATATAGAACCTCGCGTTGTAAAATTAACCCTACCGCATTTATAATGTAAATCAATATTCTTAAACATAATGTACCTATCATTTTACACTAGTTTTTTTTAAAGCCATATACTTAAATTTTAGTTTCGTTCGTGCTACCAATCATCATAACCAGGTTTCATAAAAAGTGATGTGTGATATGATATTGCAGTTGGCACAATTTAAAAAAAATGTCGGGATAAATAGTCTACCCAAATTTTTGTAGATATATAATATTCAACACTTCTTATACGTTTTACGTCAACAAACTTTTTGAATCAACTGATGTTATTAACTTTGGTTATAAACACTTCAGTTAAAATAATTCTGATTTCTAAAATAATAATCACGCTTTTGGAGCTTATTCAATTATCCTTGAACATAATTTTCGCTTTTAGCTTTTCTTTGAGGTAACCTCTTGCTGTGTTCAGTTTCTCTCCCGTGGACATTCATTAGCAACTGTTCTCTGTAGACACAGAAACACAGACACACCAACAACATACGCCGCACGGCGAATCACTCAGCGGAAACCGCGAAACGGTAAACGGAAAATGAAATCACACTTTTTACGTTTAGCGTTTTCATGCTAATAAAATTAAGTGGAAAGTTTAATTATTTCTGTTAGTAGCGTTACATGGTTTTGGCGTGTTCGTTTCCTTTACTTTAAGAATTTAATTTATGTTTCATGATGATTTACTTTGAGATACTTTTGCTTTACGGTTTCATACTTATTTATTTTCTACATTTTTATGTGCTTTATAATTTAGAAATGCGATTATTTGTAATGATTGCATGATATTACTTTGAAACGTATTCTAACATTTGTTATTTTATCGTAAGTAAAGATAATTTTATTTACTGCTGTCGTAAATTCAGATCTTTTATTTTTTATTACCTTTTAAGTAAAAGTAAACGTTCTATATTTTAAAAAATTGTTGTCGTTTTAATTAAATTCTTCTATCGACCAAATTAAGGATTCAAGAATTCGGTATTCCTACTCATGAGTGTAGTTCACTTTAGGAGGACATTGTTAGTGCCACTAAATACTATTCATTTTGAAGAGATAGAGTCATGTGGCCGGCTACTTGAAACTAAATTAAATTGTTGTATTTTGCAAACATAGTTATTAATTTGTTACAACGTTATTAAATATTAAAACTACCAAGTTAGCTAGTAGCCCAAAACTGTTACCTTCACATACCTTAAAAATTAATTTTCTAATTGAAAAAATTCTTTTTGATCCATGATCAGTACGCCAAATTCTATATGCCATTCTAATATGTACCTCAGTTATGGTACACCTGTATATTCTAAATAGTGCGTTCACTAAATAGTTATAGTAGTGTTTTCCATCAGGTTAATTAATGTAAGAACTTCTTTGGAACAGAGAGCATAATTTGGACACGTAATTTTTCCTAGGTTATAATTTTAATTTTTTTGTTCAAATATAAATTAACCGGTATGACTGCAAGACTGCAACAGTCTGTCATTTATTTCTTACAGAAAACTGAACAGAATAGAAATACGTTGAACGTCAAATTAGACAACAGTATAATTTATTTGCAGATATCTATTATACTACCTATTTGTTTTCGATTTTCGTATGCCATTAAAACGCCCTTTTATTCTTTCATAACGTTATTATATGATTCGCATTACGTATCATATTCTAAATTATTTCGGATATGTAATTGTGTATCGAATCAGATAAAGTTAAAAAAAAATGAAACCCTATGAATCTCATAACGCAGAAAGATCAAAATGTCATCTTGCAGTTGTTGAGTTGCAGATATTGAATTATAAAACTGTCAACTCTATAACTACAATGTGGTAAATGGCGTGATGATATATAATGTTTATTTATATTTTCATCTAACCGCATAATTGAAGAACAGCAAGCATTTACTTCTTGAAGAGCGCGGAGCTATTAACTGTAATGATTAATTACTTGCAACTTAATAATGGTCTCGGGTTGGCTGCGACATGTAGAATACTCTCACAATGAATAATTATTCTAGAGAAAATTTTTGAAGCATAGCCAAATCTCCGCGCAATACATTCCATGTTGGGATAAATTATTTTGGACGAGTTCCATACTTACTGAATTTCCCGAAACAAATGCGAAATAGTTCTTTGTAACACTTCCACAAAACGAATTTCTCGAAACATAAATTTAACTGGAGCAAAAACTTTTCGAATTTGTAATGTGAGAAACGACAATAATAAAAAATACTCCCGATTAGTTTATACGAAGAAGTTGGAAGAACTTTAGTATCTTAGATGATTTTTCACATTTTGATATCAGAGCCAAACGGAATAAACAGAGTAAGCCTTGGCTTTATTAATGTGACATATTTTATTTTTATATCAAAAGAGTATCTTTGAATTCTAGTTTACAAAATCTACTGTTAGTTTGTGACAAATACAGAACTTGATTATGATACTTAAATATGTTTTAGAAACAAATATAAATTGACGAACTTATTCGGCACTACAAAAGTAGTCTACATTCTACAATCCGTTAAATATGTTTTTGCTCATTGTATATAGTTCTAATAATATTGTTGTATTTTATTCATAAATAATTATATAATTACTTTTATTCTTATTGCAATTTGTTGATCAAAATAGCTTTGCACAATTTAATATATTCATTTCAGGAACCATTGTGCTCGGATTATTCTTGTAACATAGCTTAAGTTAGTTAAGGCGCGTTTACATTGCAGGAGTAACTGAGACAGTTACTGGTACAAGTAGCGGGCTATTCTAGTATACTCAACTAAGCGCTAGGCTAGTAGGTGTTTACACCAGAAATACAATTTAGACGACTAGTACCAGTACAAGTTGTTCTGTAGGTGACAAAATGAATTCATTTCGTGGTTGTATATTATCTCGTACAAAATCTATTATTAAACGAAATAAAGTAAAGATAAGAAATTTTATCGACATCTCATATTTTATCCCACAAACACTCATGATCACGATATAGTTCTACAAACTTTATTGTCTCCGTTTAAGACCACTTTTTCATTTTAATAAAGTAAAAATACCGAATTTAACTATAAAACAATTATCTTTAAAATGAGACGTCAAAACACACTAGTATATCCCTAATCACCAGTGACTGTTTACATTGGTATAGTGCAGAGATGAGTGTAGTGGATAGTGCAGAATGTATGTGGAAGGGGAAGGCTAGTAGGTGAGTAGCTAACTCGGGAGGTTAGTTACTTCACTACCTCAACTACTTGTACTAGTACTGGTACTAGCTTCTGTTGGCTACATTGGATGAGTTGCGGTCTGGCGAGCTAATAGTACTAGTAACTAACCCATTTACACGACCAATGTAAATCCGCCTTTAGTAGTAGGTATCTGAATTCGTTATAATAACCGATTATAATTTACCGAGAGCAATTTTTATGAAAAAAAATGTAGTTAAATAAATATCCAATGAAATTCTTTCATTTCTGATGACGTGACCAATGAAACCAACATAAATATGACAGAATTGTTGACGGTTATGTAATTTAATAGTAGGTATTGTTTTAAAATAACTTTCGCGTTTTCAATAAATAATTAAGTTAAAATTGCTAAAAATTATCTAGCCGAATAACCCTCGATCATTGATAAATAATTTATAATTTTGCCACAACTACATCAAGCACGTTGCTGTAGGGTTAACAAGCAACGTGCTTTTGGAATGTGACAAAATTATTTTGTTATTATCAATGATCTTGGGTTATTACAATTGATAATATGTTTATGGCAATGTTTCTGTACTGACTCCAAAATTAAAAACTACTTAAATTAAATACTTTTATTTACTACATTGTTGATAATTTGAGTGAATGGTTCATATTTTTAACATTAAAATAGAAAATATGATAGGGATTAATTAAAAATCTTAAAGGTATCTCTGCCTTCAAAAGTTAAGTTATTTTTTATATAATAAAATACTTAATGAAAACTAAAAGGACTGTATGATAAGTTTGTTTTATTTGATGTCGTTCCGTTTGAACCGTGTCAGGGTTTAACTAATTTTAATTTCTGGCGATAACTTCTGACGTGTAACATAAAAAATATCGTATATTTTCTCCCATTCTGTTGTGATATTGATATATGGCATGAAACCGAATTGTGAGGACATCGCATGTACGTGCCGTCGGCTTGTGTAAAAACATGATTGATATTCGTGGCTGCTGAATCCATCATGTTCGGTAGCCATTTTTAATATTCGCGCACGTATTTGCGGCTATGTACTCTGCGCTACGCTGGACTTCAATACATTCCCACTGCTATTAATAACTTTTTATTTCTGCTACTTTGACACAAATACAAAAGAAATTTCACCGCCATGCAAAATCACCGTGTTTATTTTCTTTTATATGCGGCTAAATACCGAAAAGTTCACCGTAAATTCTGTTAATTTATTATCCTAGAAACCTAGACTTACAACTGATTCATATTTTTCGAAAATGTGAAACAATTTTTGAACAACTTTGTGATAAACTGTATACCTAAAACCGTGATGTTAACGATTGTGTAATACGTAAAATATGATATAATAATATACAATCACGGCTAAATATTTTCACTATTGATTTTTTTCTAAAAATCATTATCACTCATCATTAAGCTAGCTTGCTCCCGTATCAGAATGGAAAATTTTTGTATCTTACTCATATTTTATATGTTTAGTTTTCTTTTACTAACGAAGTTTAAAGTTATATTTTATTTTAAAACTAACTTACTTATTTCTATGAAGCAATTCCAACCAGCTACTATATGATTTCATAAAAGATATTCTTGATATTGCAAACCACTTTAGAAATTGGGTTAAGCAGAGAAGAGCTTCAACAACCGACAATATGATAAAGAAAAGTGTGGAAAATAACGCGATAAGAACGAATACTGCGAGAGAATTGCGATAGCATCGATTGGCATATGTGACCGTGTGAAACCCTTCAAGAATGGATTAGTAAAATTTTCGTAACTGCTATACTTCCAGCAGATATTTTCTTCATTTTGTGATACTTAAAAAACCATCAGTCATGGCCTATGATTACAGTGACGAAGTCAACACAAATTTACTGAAGATCGATATCTCGATGACAGTTACACACGTTTTGCCCAGATTTTGAACGCTTTTGCTTTTGATAGTACAACATTGCTCAAATATTTATTAATCCACTATTGTTTGCCTTAACATCGATTAGTATGTTATCCACGAAAACAGAATATAATTTCTCCAATAGCTACTATTATAAAAGTTTTTTATATTGTCAAATTTTATAATAATTTTATATAATATAATTAAAAAACTACGGTATTTATAATTATCATTCAAGATTTTAATTTTTTTTATTCTCTTATAATCTATTTCCAAAACTGAATAGTTTCCTAAGCGAAAATGTTCAAATTACGTATTTGTTGTTGGAATCAGGGTTTGAACCTACTCACTTTTGTAAAAAATAAAACATAGACATAAAAGTTCTCAATAATTCGTTTATAATATTAAACATGGATGGCAAAAGCTATATTTTTATTTCATATCTGAATCCCACAAATCCGGTTTGTTTAGACATAATAATTTCTCTGCAATTATATTCTGGGAATATTTTATTTTGTTGGTAATATGTTGTGGTAACCAGTGAACTCAATACTACGTACCTGGAAGGGAGCCGTAGCGCACTACAAAACAGCATCAGTCAGACAAATTGAGAGAGAAACAGACTTATGGCGTGTAGCATTTGGGGAGTATCCCTATTACTGCCTAACTCATGTAGAAAATGGGCAAAATACTTCCGTTTTTAAATACACACTTGCCTCAGCGACTCTAACGCGCGCGTCCTTTCCAGGTACGTAGTATGGAGTTCACTGGGTAGAACAGTATAAATGAAAATGTAGGAAAAAGAAAATAAATATAAGAACATTGGATGTGAATCTTTGATGTGTGATGAAAAATATCCTCACTTAAATCAATGTATAATCTAATTTCAATGTTGATATTGGTGGTATACTTGCCCTAGTTAGTAATATGTGTCACTAAACGTTCATCTAGATTTGCTACGTCGTCTCAACCGGAATTCAATAACATTCCGAAACTAGTCTCCTAATGTAACAACTTCTACCAAACTTGTAGATCTTATAATTCTCAAGATTCCAATGGTTAGTTCCAAAGTTTTAATTTTTATTTAGTTATTGTAAAGATAGATCATTAAAACAAGTAATAAGCATTTTCTACGATCTTGCACGTTTATTCTACAAAGTTTTCTTTTCGCTCTGTTATCGCTTTTGTCACATGCTTTGAAACGTTGTATGCGAAATAAACATCCTTAAAGTGTCCTGCCATCGTGCGGTCCTTGAATAAACATGTCCTGTGTCTTTCACCATTCACACATCAACATCAGGGTAAAGTGTTCCGGCGTACGACGCGGACGCACTATGCACGCATGTTATTTTGATACTTTAATGGCGTTTCGTTAGAATAAATATCCGTGTCTTCCTTTTCTATCGCATCTTCTTTTCCTTGCTTCTTGAAGCAGTATGTTAGAAGTTTAATACCGAAAGAAAACCGTTCTTTTGTAAACACAGTATGAAAGAATACAAAAGTGCATTTAAATTATGCATTAAAAATATGAAATAAAAGCAAAAATTTTTTCTTAATTACCAAAAGATTACAAAATCTATTGAGAATATTAAAAGAAAATATGAATGCAGTCAACAGAATTTAAAAAGTAAATGTTAGAATATTAACTGCTTATTCAATAATATTTATTGCCATTTACCTAGCTATATTATTATATAAAAAGTGGGTAGGTATATTTATCACAAAATTTTTATGGTTAAATAAATATCCAATGAAATTCTTCCATCTCTTGTGAGAAATTGACCAATAAGATCAACATTAAACTGACAGCAACCCATGGGACATTATCACTTGTCAATAATGACATATGACAGAATTATTAAATGTAATGAATTTAATAATATTGTTTGAAAATGACTTTCGTGCTTTTAATAGATAATTAAATTATAACTGCGAAAAATTTTCTAGCCGAATAACCTTCGACCACAAGCATTTTGCTTTTAAGTTACCAAGCAACGTGCTTTCGGAATGTGACAAAATTATTTCGTAATTATCAATGACCTTGGGTTATTACAGTTGACAATTTTTATGTAGAGAAAAAGTTTGTAGCAACAACTACATATAGTCCAGGGAAGTTAGGAAATGAATCGGAAATTTTTAGGGACAGCAGATATCGAGATGCGGTTTTCTGCATTGTGTTCAGAAAGCTTCCAGGAAAAAAGTCTGCATTCTGGTGCAATAAATGCATTTTGCAAATGCATAATTACTTGCAACATTATAAGAACGACTGGAAACTCGTAAAAAGCGTTACTCGGGGGTTTTCGGGGATGCCGAATTCAATTCTGCCATTAGAATTACCCGGGGGGCGCTCGGGGGTGGCTCTGCGGGGGGTGTTTGGGAGGGAAATTGCAGCGTCCATGAAAATCGCTCCAAAATAGTTACTCGGGGGTTTTCGGGGATGCCGAATTCAATTCTGCCATTAAAATTAGCCGGGAGCGTTCGGGGGCGGCTATGCGGAGGTGGGAAATTGCAGCGTCCATGAAAATCGCTCGAAAATCGTTACTCGGGGGTTTTCGGGAATGCCGAATTCAATTCTGGCATTAAAATTAGCCGGGGGCGCTCGGGGGTGGCTCTGTGGGGAAAGGTAATGGAGAAAGTTAAAAATCACAAATTATGAAAATAATACTTTATTTAAATATAACTTAAATACTAAACATCTTCTTCAAACTCTTCTTCTTCTTCCCCTTCTTCATCTACTTCCTCGTCACTATCCTCGACCTCGTTGGAAGGCCTTTTTGGTTTGAGCAATTGCCATCTCAATGCTTGCATGCAAGTGAGCACTCCAACCCAATTCGGCGGCACCCGCACCTTGTGCCACAGTCGGTTTGACAGGAACAAGAAATTGAAGAATTGAATTCGGCATCCCCGAAAACCTCCCGAGTAACGATTTTCGAGCGATTTTCATGGACGCTGCAATTTCCCACCCCCGCAGAGCCGCCCCCGGCTAATTTTAATGCCAGAATTGAATTCGGCATCCACGAAAACCCCCGAGTAACTATTTTCGAGCGATTTTCATGGACGCTGCTTTTTCCCACCCATACACCCCCGCAGAGCCACCCCCGAGCGCCCCCGGGTAATTCTAATAGCAGAATTAAATTCGGCATCCCCGAAAACCCCCGAGTAACGATTTTTCCGAGTTTCCAGTCGTTCTTATAATATTGCAAGTAATTATGCATTTACAAAATGCATTTATTGCACAAGAATGCATTTTTCGAAAAATGGCATAACCAGACGATATAGACTTTTTTCCTGGAAGCTTTCTGAACACAATGCAGAAAACCGCATCTCGATATCTGCTGTCCCTAAAAATTTCTTTATTTCGGGCGATTTTGATCTAAATGCCCTGGACTAATAAGAAAATCAGTGAATAGTTATTTTCAACATGCGAATTTAAAGAATGGAAATGTGTTTTAATTTCAATTCTTACCAGGGTGGATTGAAAAGTTTCCGGAATAACTAGGACTTGTTTTTTTTGCAAATATTTTTATGTCGTTGTGTTTGTTATTCTTTCGTAATAATTGACACAAATTTTCAAACCTATCTGTCAGTTAGTCTGGTTTTGATGACTATTTTAGTGTGAGTAGGTTTGTGTGTTTTGAAAAATGAATAGAAAAGAAATTCAAGCGGTTACCAAATTCCTTCATTTGGAGGGGAAAACTGCAACTGACATCAAATCCAGATTTGATGCCGTACTTGGGGATTCATCTGCTTCATTTTCCACCGTAAGGTGACCGAGACTGTAAACGGCTATTTTGAGGACCTTGAAGAAAGTCACTTCCGACAGGAAATCGAAAAGGCTTATATAAATGTTGGGCCAAGTGTGTTGAGCTTCGAATAGATTGTTACGAAAAAAAAAATTATAGTTTAAGCTAAATTTCTTTTGTTTTCTTTATCATTCCGGAAACTTATCAATCCACTCTCGTATTTGATAATTAAGAAGGTTATGTCGAGTATAAGCAAAACAAAGACAAACTCTTGTGTATCAATATAAAATAAGAAAAGATTAGAAGTCATTTCCATGATTCCATGGTTATTACAGAACTTCAGAAAAGTCTGTCAAATAGTGTCAGTGATTATAGTGATACTACGTATCATAATTGTCAAAATATACAAAATTTGCATTGACAAGCTTGTTTAGAAATGTGAAAACCGTTGTATTATTATAAAAACAGAATAAAAATTTGTCAGGTCTTACTGCTGCTAAACAGAGTGCTGATACACGATTCACGTATAGTGAATGGTTCAGTTCGCGATATCACCACAGACTTCTATGACGCTCTGTGACAATGTGTTCGGTTTTTATTCGGAAAGTTTTAATTGAAAATAATTTTTTGTTGGAAATATAGATACCTAGTTGTGGAATTTAATTAAATACGTGACGAGAGTGAAATATTTTTCTGTTTTTCAGCAAATTATTGAATTAATGGGAAATATGATACCAGCATTTTAAGTACATAACAAAAATACATAAGTGTAGATGTTTGCTGTAACCCGAATATTGTAATTATTTTGCTTATCTCCTATAGTGCAGAGCACGCAGTGCAATAAAAATCGTTCTGAAATTGCTTACTCCAAATTTAATATAAATGCAATACTAAATAAAAGCTATAAATTTTACAGGATTAAAACAATTACATAGGAAAGAAAAATTATATTTTGCTTTGCATTTAAATGGAGTAAAATCAATAATATAATCCTGCATTTCTTTAGAATAAATATTATGGTATTAATTCAGCATGAGCTGTATATTTCCATTGCTCATTTTGTGTTCATAAAGCCTGGCTTAGCACAAGATAAAAATGTATTTTTAAAAGTAACTTTAATTATTCACGCATACTAATTGAAAAGTTATTTATCTTTTTAATTTCGTTATAACAATGTAGCATACGTTAAGCAAAATAGCTTTTATGCGTCATATCTACTTTTAGTTTATTTGCATAAAAGAAATTAATTCTAACTTAAAACTTTTTTTTATTTTTTTTAGGTAAAAGTTTTTTAATCAAGCTTTCGAAAGGGTACTTTGTTTTACACAGCTTGTCAAAGGAAATTTTCTCTAATTCATTTTATATTAATTTTTATGCGATCGATCTTTTTAATAACAAGTTTTCGGTGAAAATATTTTTCGTTGCTAAATGCGATTTTAACAACCGGATAACCGTTGACGGTTATCGAAAATAGACCGGAAAAATGCCAAATTTAACATGAGTTTAATTATTTTTTCACCACAGCACCACACCATTTACAAACAATTATGGGACATTTAGTTTCACACAATTTAAATTTTTATCTGTCAGCTGCCGTCTACTTTTTTCCGAATTCGTAGAATACTCTCGATTTTACTTTTTTTTCTATTCCACTCTTTTTCCCACAACTACAACTTTTAAATCCAGTCCATAATTAGAATTTTACCACATCTAAGCAATGCAATGTCAATGTAAACTGTTAATTTATTATTGACTTGAAGATAATGTTTATATATTAACATTTCATTGAGAAATAATGGATCTACAGATGCGCCTTCTTAAAATTTTAATAATAAATTCCTATCAGGAGATATATCTGTGTCAACTTTGCATAAATTATATGAATTTTTCAGAATTTTTATAATCATGTACAATTTTTTTATTAAAATTCTAAAAAGGCACAACTGTTAATTGATCCTTTAAGTATATAATCCTTGTTAAAATACAATCTTACCATTCTTGTACTAGCCACAAAACATTCGCTACGTTAGTACATTTTATGCTGGATTTTAGGATGAAGACGGGTCTCTTCAGTTCTTAAACTACGAACGAAAACACAATTTAACATTATTAAAATCAGTGTAGAAGTCATCATTTTTATAATTGTTACTAAGTAGTAGTAGTACATTTTTATAATTATTTCTTTAAAATAACATAGGTAGGTACATTTTTTCTTTATTTGAATACCTATAACCTTCTGGTATAAACATATGAAGTAAATAACAAGCAAACTTGCAAAAATTGTAAAATATTTTTAAATTGATATATGTTTATAGAAGACGACCAAATAAACGTTCAACCCTGTTTCAGAAAATATTGATTACCTAAGTTTAAAAAATGAATAGGTATCTAGAGAAAAATATTGCAGATATCTATACCTATTACCTTTGAATGGAAGAAAAATCTAAAATAAAATAATATATTTCATTAAACTATCAAGTACAACCTCTTTGCGAAATACCAAAATGCGTGTTAATAGATGATACTTCTAATATCGATGGGATGAAACTGGGGTGAAATACTGTATTTAATTTAATTGAACATAAAAGCCTGTATAAACTTAGATTGTTCAAGTGAATAGTTAAAGGAATGAACTCCCAAAGTTTTAGTAGGCCTTCTTCGTAATTAGAAACTATAGTAAAATATCCTCTTGTTGTGGTAAAACTGCAAACTATTAGAAACTAATAGCGCAACGCTCGTGCGGCGTGCCGCTCGCAGCGTGCAGCGTCTGGCGTTAGTTATAAACGGCTATGTGTGTAGTGTTTTAATGAAACTAAGCTTTAATCTCGGAGCTAATATCACTTCCAAGTAAAATTTACTATCTCGTGCAGAGCTTTATTACTTTGGCATTTAAATCTAGCGTGGAGCTTGGAAGCGGTGGCGGTGGTTTGGTTCAGCAGGGCGATTGAGATGAATTATAAATAATTTCAATGTAATTTAAGTTGTGTCTTGTGGAGCCGCACGCGATTCTTAACCTGATTCCATGTCGTGAATCGTGGACTTACCACCTTGCCGGGATGCGCGATTACAACCTGCACTTTCCTGTAGGCAAATTGTATATCATTTCATCGGTACAACATCTTAACCTGTTATTTAGTACCTACTCGTTCTACGTTATCTTCAAATTAGAGTTTGATTTCTTTCACATTGACCCAATATAAATTTTATTATACTTGTAGTTGAACTGTCACAGACAAAAGGATATTTGTCGTTGGCAGAATTCATTTTTAAAGATATTTCAGAGAAAACTTTTTGCTAATTTTAATGATTTACCTGCAACATTATAAGATAATTTTACATCAAAATTTAAGTCTTACCAAACTTCAAAGTAAGTCATTGTTTATAACAGCAATATAAAATCAAATTAGTACCTATACTTTTTTTAAATAACTAACAATTCAGAAGCATATAAGTTCATGAAGATAAATTAATTAAATACATAATGTTTGAACAAAAAAAAAATCAGCAACTGTCTATATTTTTATGTATGAAACTGATTGATCTTGTTCTTTGATTTGATTTTTGATCGTCGACCGTTAAGAATTTTATTAGAAGTCATGTACATTTTATAATAATTTACTGATTATTAATTGTATACATTTAGTGTTGTTCTGACTTCATTGGCATAGCATTTATAGCACAAATTGGAAAAAAATGGTAAGTAAAACCAAAAGACCACATTGCAAAAAAGAGGAATGTAATTATTCTTTTGTAGTTTTCAGGAAATTAAGAAAATAAGTCCTTAGCACATTTTTTCAAAAACAAAATATGGATTGAAAATATATAATAAAACGGCAAGAAAACACTATGAAACCCACATAAAACAAATATTTCTCATAAATTCGCTTTAAGTTTAATATTGCATGGTGCGTAAAAATAACATTTACCTGTTTTGTTTTGCAGTGTTTCCTATTTATACACGTTCCCCGTTCTTCTGTTGCAATGCTATATTTCAAATATATATATTGGAAGTTTGTGCATAAAATTCTACCGTATTTGAAGTACAGGACATGAAAAAGTGACATTCCTCCTTTTTTCTTTTATTTATTTCATAAATTACTATGAGTGCTGCTTGTAATTCCATACTAAAATAAATGACAAGATATATAACACCATTAAGATTCAGAAAATAAATCGAATGATTACTTACTTTATTTTGCTAGACTTTTTCAAGTTTGTTAATTGGCTCAAGTATGTCCTTTCATTAATTAACTTGTTTTTTATTCGATTATGTCAAAAAGTGACGTTTTTTGGTTAAGATATTCGGACGAAAAGCTAACCTTTTAGGTAGAGTATTAATATTTGTGCCGTTGCTAGGTGACCCACTTTTCGTCTTAGGCCGAGAAGTACTTTTCGTACGCAAACGCGTTTTTTTAAGCAAACTGACACAGTCGAATAATTTTTTGTTCTTTTTTGTTTCATTTGTCTGTTTCGCAGATAACTACAATTAGCAAACTAAACAAAAATTTAGAATAATTTATAATAAAATATTAATATTCTAGTTATTTTAAGTTCTCACTTACAATCGAATAAAAAATAGTGTATGTTACACGGACGAAAAAGCTCTCGTACTCCTAAGGTTGCCGAACTCGGCTTTGCCTCGTTCGGCAATTTTCCATAGTCGTACGAGAACTTGCATTTTTCGTCCTTGTAACATAAATAACTATTGTTTTAAGTTTGTTAGCTAAATACCAAAAAAGAGCTATTGATTGTATAGAGATAAATTTTAACATTTTGTACCTCAATTGTTAGTATTTATTCACACATCCACAACAGGTGTAACAGGGCCACTCAGTTCGAATGAACCCATCCAGTGTCTGTCCATCATCTTTTTGTTTGCGTGATATGATTTCCGATTCCACGTCCAGTGTTCAGGTTCAACACGCAATCTTTACGATCGTTGGTTGAACGGCGTGAGGCGACGCCTGCCCCACCCGCCTACTACCCTCTTCCCTTCGGAAGGTGGAATCTTTCACCATATGTCAGTTTTATTATCGTGATTTCGTTTCGTTTCTTTTTGTCTCGAACACGGAGCGGTATTAAAAATTGAAGTGAATGTTCTTCCCTACAGAAAGGTGACTTGCACGCAGAGAATAAAAAGGATTTAAAGGACCACGCCCTAGAAGTTTAAAATGTAGGTTTGACGAACCATCATTTTGTCGTTTATATATTTATTAGCGTTTCTGTGTACTTATGTTTAATTTTCTATATTTAAAATTACTTATAGTAATTATTTAGAGAAGAAATTTTTGTTTTCATTTGAACTATACAACTATTAAACAATACCTTCATTACATTTTTTTATTATATTTGTCTCATTACAGTGTAATACATATACATACATATCTGTTATGCCTATTACCCATTTTGGGTGTAGCAGACTCACATTGTGAGTATTGTATATTGTGTAATATAAAATTAAAATTTCATAGCTTAAAATCAATAACAGTCTATTTTTTAAATCGTGTCCGTTTATTTATAATTTATGTTTTGTTTATCGAAGATTATTATTTATTAAAATTAATTGCAACTGTAATGAATGTCTGCGAATACCAACACTGAAATATAATAAACCTAATTGGTACATATTTTATAATTGTTCCAAATCTACTTTTTAAGATAAGGCCATTATATTTTCAAATATTTCAATAAATATTAGAGCTATTCAGTGATTACTGAGTAAAGAAATAAAAATGCACCTTACTTATTTTTTTAGATTCATTTTAAGGACGCGCAACTAAAAAGGTCATAATATGCGCCCCGACCTGAGATATTGTTACCTATGTATGTAATATAATATTTTAATAAAGTTTTGTTTTAAGAACAGCGGAATATAGATACATTGGTGTATTTAATTGCATAAAATCGTTATGTAATCCCAGGCAATATTCTACATTTAATAAAAGGGCTTTTATTGAACAGCTGCTACATCTATTGAATAATTAAAAACTAATTAAGAGATTATTTATAGCATGGAACACTTTGTATTGAAAAATTTGCTCGTATATGAAAAGCGGCGAGAACTTTTTAATTTTACGCTGAAAATTTAATTTCGTTCATTAACAAATGGACACGCCGTCAGTCTACATTGAACCAGATTACGCTGCATAGTTTTATCATTAATTATGGAAAATTAATCGAAAAATTTTAGTTTTAGAATTGAACCCTACCGGTTAACGGAATATTATTATTAATTATAAAATTTGAATAATATATAAAAGTTAATAAACTGTACTGATAAAGTTAGTAAGTGAGTAGGTACATCCCATTCGACATTCGATACTGTTAAAAGAAATGTAGTAACTACAGCAACATAATGGATCGACTTTGTCGATCAAAGATGTCGATGTGGCTTGACGTTGTTTCTATAAATTTATTAATAAATAGCTACTGCATTCTATCTTCTTTATTAATTATAAAAACCTACCGAATTTTTTTATAGTTTTATTTTTTTAATATCACTTGACTTATGCTATGCATAATTAATATAATCTTTGATTTAAAAAAAAAATGTTCAGACTGGTATTGTTATTAGTTACAATAGTTATAGTGAGTGTATACCGGGTTACTTACCTATTGATTTGAGAAGAAAGTTGTAAATACAAAATTTGTTAAGAACTAAAAACTGCACAATTTAGACCTCAATCGATCATATTGCTGTGTTAGTTCTCGAGAAAATGATAAAAGAAAATAGCCATTTATAGCATTATTTCAGAGTGCCATGAAACTAAGGATGTATTTTTTTTACTAGGTATTCCACTCATAAGTTTCTAAACCAACAAAACTTCATGATTTTACCTAGTTACCATGTTTTATTTTGACAAAACACCCTCACACAATATTTTTCGCAATCTTCTAGCGTAGCGTGATTCCGTAACTATGTTAGTTGTGAAATTTTAACGTTTCAATAACTTCCTTAGCAACATGTTATTTAATTAGTGTCAAAATTGACTTTTTAGTTCGTGAAATAGTAATTCGAATATAATTCGTGGTTAAATTTTATCTTGGCAAAATTTTCAGATTGTTTTACAAGAGCTTGTTGCCAATTTATTTATTTCGTGACATTGATTAAAAATCATTCGCTTGACAGCTCGTGATTTTGCCACTCAATAAATTGCTAGTAACAATTCTCGTAACAATCTAAAAAACACAACTTAGCACAAAAAATTAAAGGGTTATACTGTACGACGTGGTGATCATGAAACAAAAAGAATGTAATCGTATCATCAACTGTTTTTAATAATATGCAACATTTATTGATAATTATATCAACAACATAATACGTTAGTTACTTGCACCTCGTCTCTTAGCAACATCCTCGGTATTATAAATCGCATAATATTCTTGTTATATTAATAGCTACAATTTTTAAATTAACAGTAGTATGCAAAACAATATCATTTTGGGTACTTACCACTTAAATACAAAAAAAGTTAAACAATAGTTATGTAGTATTTATTATAATAATAAAATAATAATAATAACTTTACAAACAGGAAAAAAATTAAATTTGTAGGTACATTAGCTTGAACCCATTTTTAAATTTGCGAATTTCGACAAAATTCTTTTTTATTCATGCTAAGTACGAGTACTATACAGTATACACTCTTAAATTTTGTTACACAGGTTGGGTTTCATCCTGTATAGTTAAATATTCAACCAAATCACAGATATATAGGTATTAAGTATTATAAACGCGAGTTTTACTATTGAAGTAAAATATTTAAATTTTACTTAAGAAAGTCAAAAATGAAAACAAATATTGTTTACAAAATGCAGGAGTTCAGGAGTAACAAGTTTTGTATACATTTTGAAATTTAGAGTTGCAGCTGCTAATAATATACAAAACATGCAAACAAAACTGTCCTATTTATAAATGTACCATGTATTTAAATGTTGAAAACGGAAATAACCTAATATGAAAGTTATTTCGAGAGAATTTGCATGATATAATTATTCCCCACAAATTTTAATAATCTAGGCAGATTTTCCCGTGTCTAGCTACTTGAACGTAATTTATGTATTTATTTAATCAAGCTGCTGCCACCATACTGTGTGCCGCCATACTATATACAAGCGCTAAAAATTGTTTGTAATTTACTACATCTATTAATAACTCCCTTAGTGCATTACATATTGTGCTAAGTATTTTCTGCTTCCTTTACGATATAGTCGTGTACTGTGTATGACGCATGTTTGCTAATTAATCTTTCAGTCTGATCTATTATGTGAAATCTGAGTTAAGTACACAGTGTTTACACTATACATCTTGGTCGAGTCTACACGCTATGCTCCAAAACAGTTTCATTTCATATATATCTGCAGTATAAGTCTAAATTGAATACAATTTATATTTAAATTCTGTTATTTAGTGATGTACTAGCTCAGAAAATAAATATTACATTGACGTCATAATTGCATAACTTTTTTCTTCAAGAAATAGAGTTTGTGGGAATATGTAAGAAAATAAAAATAGAATTTTACAGGCAGTATATTCTGTGGTGACAAGTAAACTGCATTCCAGTTGCAGTCAAAATAAGGACGATGCGTATTGTATTTCCCTTGTCTCTAAGGGTGTCGGATTCGGCCGATTACGATTATTTTACGATATTGAATAATATCTTATATTAACCATATTATAAATTATCCAGGATTGACTGTTAAGTTTGGCCATTAAGTTTTAATTGGCAGAATTTTATAATTATGGTTCCTGATTTTTTTTTAAATGACTTGTTCTGGATTAATTTTATTCGGAACTAAACTTGCTATAATTTCAATTATTTCGTTGAAACTAGTATCATGCTTGATTTTTTAATATAATTTTTTATATAAATTAGATGCAAGATTATGTACCTAGGTACCTATGTTTAATAAAAGGAATAATATGTAATTAAATTTATCATTTATCACACAGAGTTTTTTTTTATAAAAAAGTTTCAAATCTTAATAGCGCATAAGTACATATTTATAATCAACTAACCCTATTTCTTTGAAGTTAAGGGGCTCGATTACCTTTTTTCGAATTCCTAGAATACTCTCGATATTACTTTTTTTCAATTTCAATCACTTCCCCACTACTACGGCTGCCCGACCCGAAACCAGCCTGAAACTCGTACTTTCCCGCATCTAACTATGCAATGTCAAGTTGAAATATACTGTAAACATGACTCGGAGCCATTGGTCCAGTATTTCCATAATAACTTTTTTTAAAGAAATTATGTAAAACAAAAATCATTCGAAATAGAAAGCTTTGCTACATCCTTCTTGTTTTTTTTTTAAATTTTTCTTGCCATTCATAGTGACCGAAAAAAATAATATCAAATAATAATCATATCTGAATCCCACAAATCCGGTTTGTTTAGAGATAATAATTTCTCTTGCAATTATATTCTGGGAATATTTTATTTTGTTGGGAATATGTTGTGTTAACCAGTTAACTCAATACTACGTACCTGGAAGGGAGCCATAGCGTATTACAAAACAGCAGCAGTGAGGCAAGTTGAGAGAGAAACAGATTTATGGCGTATAGCATCACTGTCTCACTCATGTAGAACATGGGCAAAATACTTCCGTTGTTAAATACAAACTTGCCTCAGCGACTCTAACGCGCGCGTCCTTTCCAGGTACGTAGTATGGAGTTCACTGGGTAGAACATTATAAATGAAAATGTAGGAAAAACAAAATAAATTTAAGAACATTGGATGTGAATCTTTGATATGTAATGTAATGGATGAGATATTCTCACTTGAACCAATGTATAGGGTGAGTCAGCTAAGTGTTCCCTATTTCATTCAAATTCTACAGGCAATTTCTGAAGAGGATGAAGCAAACCGATTGGAATTTGCAGAAGGTGAAATTTAACGAATGAATGAAAACCCTGGTCATCTGAATAACATCATGTTTTCTGATGAGGCACATTTTCATCTTGATGGTGGATTTAATAGACACAATCATCGGTATTGGTCAGATGAAAAATCCAAATAGGGAATAGTTAGCTGACTCACCCTGTATATAATTTTTTTTTGAAATTCCTAGGCCAAAGACAAAAAATAATAATATAGAAGCATTAAGACAAACTTTGTTAATAAACTCATTTGTAAAAGCATCATAATATATTTCAATTATAATTAACGTAAACGTGGAAGGCGTACACCTCTGTAACGCTGTAAAATGCCAAATCTTTGTAAATTGAAAATTATCATACTATTTACCTATAAATGTTATTCCTAACAGATCAGAACATAATATTAATTTGGTTCACTGTCAAAAATTATAAGTACCTATGCATTTTTCTATAAACTTTTATTTATATTTCATATAAAAAATCTGATATTTTAATTAACGCAGCTAAAAAATCATTTAAATGTATATCTGGCATTTCGGGTTTTTCTCGATATCCCGGCGACCCAATCCGCCCCTGCTCCCTATGCTGTTATATTACATTAGCTGATTATTTGATTTTTAATTAATAGGTTAATTAGAAAGAGTAAATAGTTTGAATATTGAAAATTTGCAGTTCGTTGCTTCGAATTTAAAACGTTGCAGGTTTATAATTAATTTATATAAATATAACTTGTACTGTGCAATTATTAATTTAATTATTATGTTTCCGTGTTAAAATATAGGTAAGTATTGTAAAATGAAATGATATCAAAAATAACAAACAAAAATTTTCGTTGTTTTTCAACACATTGTTAGTATATTTAGTATCATAGTATATTTTGCCATATAATTTACAAAAATTATTGTCCTTATACAGCTAAATTGGAAATGTTTAATTTTAACTATTTTATGTATTCTTATGTTGCGTTTGGTATGAATTTATAACATTTATGACAATTGGTTTCTAATTTAATACTGTTTACTATTTATTACCTTATTGTTTAATTAGGATAAAATTCAGATAAAAATAGAGTGATTTGGTCACTCTATTCTATATTATTACTTTTAAAATATTTTGAGATCAAATTTACTTATTAACACTGATGAAAACTGAAAAACGCTCAATATATTTTTTATTAAATTGAACAAAAGAATTCAATCTATAACTAAGCAAAAAATACTTCCAATATTCTGTCGTCTGACAATAGCATAAACTTTTTGCGGTTTTGTAGAACGAAAACACCAATAATCCTGATTAATCCTCATCTAAAATCGCAAACAAATTGACGTTACATGTGGGAGTGAATAAATTCTCGGAATGTACGCCCAACAAAGGGTTAAATAACCTCGCATTTTAAATTATTGTCCGTACAACGTTTGTGAGCATCGAACACAAATACCTACAACGCGAATTAAAATTGGCGCTAATAAACGACATCCGTTTGTGCTGTTATGCAACAATGGGGCGACGGCACACAAAACATCGACAGGATAACCAGTGCCGTCGACTGGGGGCTGCGAGGGTGGAAATAATACCCCCTTTCCTGCTGTGCGTATATTGCAAAGTAGTCGTGCAATACAGAATACAATTCGACCATTCCAGTTTCTGACTCACTTTAAAATGGAAGGAAAACATAGTTAGGTTTTTAAAAAAAAATCGGTCATGTAACTTTTAACCGGAACATTTCTAATGTTACCGGTCACATTATATTATATTTTTGTCAAATGCCTGTGCTAGTTATGTGCTTATGTGAAACACTCTTCATAGACTATTAGACCAATTTAGTTAGAAGTCATTATTATTATTATTTATTAGATAATTCCACACCTATATAAAGTAAGCCATAAACAAAACACTATTTTATCGCTTTGACAGCGGATAAAGAGGAAGGTAACTTTTTGCAAGTGATAAGGTGCGTTGGGTCAACTGGACCCAAAGCGTAAATGCTAAATGAGTTATGTGTTGTTCTCCGCCATCTAGTTGATCAGATACTTTCTGGTCGGAAGCTCTTTTCGGGTACCCAAACAATTCAAAACAGCAGTCATTTGCTTGTTTACATTTTATATACATTTATATCGTGGTGCAATTGTTTTATGACAGCTTCTAACATCTAAATAAGGAAGTAATTTCTGCCTAAACTTTATTTTTTGCATAATATTGGAACTAATTTAAATGATAAGTGAGGTTAGGGAAATGTTGGCTAATAAACATCCGATTGTCTATCGGTGGTCCAGTTGCCCCAACAGGAATGGGGCAACTGGACCAAGGGTTATTGGACCACAAGTCGGAGGTAACTGGGTCAAGCCATGGATCAGTAGTTGTCCCTGCCAAAATTCTTAGTTTTGGTCTTCTGATAATAACGACGAAGAAATGGGAGGCGATTACCTTGTCCAGCGAGGTGACTTTTGTTTAGTAAAGGCTTATGGCAAGACTGCTGCGTTCTTCAGACTTTATTTGTTCACAATTTTACAAGCGCCACAATTAGACAATTAAATAAATACATTTGGCATAAGTTTTTATGACTTTTTTATTACCTGCTCTACTCCTGTTAGTGAGTAGGAGTTGCGAGTGATTTGACATTGTTGTTTCCACGATGTAAGTTGACAGAAAATTAGAAAAAATGTGGTTGGTAATTCTAGATACATATATAAACAGGCTCAATTACTCCAAATCATAATAGCATAAAACATTCAGAAGATAGATGGGGCTGGTCCAGTTACCTACCGCTTTCCAGTGGGGAAACTGGGCCCACTAGCATAGAATTGAAGTCACTATGGATATGGATTAAACTGCACATAAATATTCATAGTTTCGGGTAAACATTATGTCAAAATTAGAGGTGGGCACGGGTCGTGAAATTTTCGGGTCACGTCTTGGCATAGCGTGACCTGTGTGAGCGTGAGTGATTTAGAAAATTTGGATCGTGAACGGGCGTGGGAGCGTGAGTGACATGTAATGTATCGGCGTGAGCGAAATTTAAATAAATACAAATTCGTGAGTGTAAGTAATCGTGAGCCAAACGTAAAATAGCCGTAATTCCGTTTTCAATTTAGTAAGCGTGCGTGATCGTGCACAAAAAGTTACTCATGCGCCCAGCTCTAGTCTGTCTAAATTATGATCCCAAAATATGGATCTCAATTTGCGTTGTAAAATCATGGCGCATTCACGAAGTTGAAGAGCTCGAAAATATTTCTAAATAAAAAAAATCATGGCCCAGTTTCCCCGACGCACCTTAAAACCTAATTTACCTTTTTCTTAGAAACCATACATAACACCAAAATGATATTTACCTACTTCATATTTCTAATATTTGTAAGCACATGATTAGATTTTGGGAATATTTGTGAAGAAGAACCAAAAGAGTTGTTAAATTATCTCGTTGAATTACACTCGAGCATTTTATTTCCTCAACCATGTAACCTCTGACAGCAATTTGAACCTGAAATAAATGTCTAGTTTTAATTATTCAGTTATAACGGATCACTGTTTAATATGTTTTAAAAATCTCAATGCTGTATTTAATTGTCTAAAATTATTTTTAAAAAACTTCTAATATAAAACAGAGCAACCTCACTGTGTCTACATAGTAAGCAATTCTACTTGTTTCTCTTTAAAATATTAAGGTAGCGCCGTATTCCTGAAAGTTTGATGATTTAGGTCGATTGTTGGCAATCAGAATGTAACCGATTTATTGATATTTGATTAATTCCTAAACCAGGAGTGGTAGAATTGAAAGCTGCTGTAGGTTGTTACATGACAGGAATGTTTTTATCGCAACGGAATTACAAAACTCTTGCTTGGCAACATGCTATTCCCATTAGCTGATCCCGTTCGTTGCCCTGGTAACTGCGAACGCGTGGTGGCTGATGGCGTGATGCTGTGGTGGTTCGCCCCGTAGCTCCGTTTCAAATCATTGTTGTCGTTTTTTTCTCTTTTTTGTCCTCCTCCGCTGCTACGATTGCCAGGGACGGACAAGAGAATTATAAACACACTCATAGTTTCAGATTTATTTGCCTTCCTTTGTTGGAATCATACGGGGTGTATAAATGAGCTCTCGACGAGAGCCTAACAAAGTTGCCAGCAGCTAACAAACGCAGTATTTTATTCTGATGATTGCCGCGCTTTTTCTACGCCGTTTTGTACATTGAACCTAATCACTCACATTTATAATATGGTTTTTTCTTTTGCTATAGTTAGTTGGTTGATATCAAATAATGGTGTTTAATTATTCCATTTAGTTGTTCACCTTATTGTTCAAATTTCTAAATGTAGGTACTATAGGAATATATGGCTTACAAATTTTAACATAACATTTAACAATAATCGATAATACATCTTTAAAAAAATTGAAAAGTACTCAATACAGCTGTTTTGCTATGAACTTTCCCAACCTAATGTTGTATGAAAAATGATTATTGACATTCACCTAAAAGTTATTTTCGACACATTTCTGCATACTGCTCTCTCTCTAAGATTTTTGATTTAAAACTGTAGGTATTTTATGTGATTTATTGATCTAATGGTAAAACAAGGAACAACATTATTTTTGACACTTCTATAGTTAACTGAAAAGTAAAATAAGAAAAAACATAGGTTTTTTGGAACTGAAATGGCAGATTGGAACATATTCTTCCAATTGGCATAAACTGGGTGTGAATAAAAATGATGTGGAAATTTTGTTAACCAGATTTTGGTTTTGTGGCACTGGTAACGATATCCCCGGTGTGTACAGTTCAATTATATTTATGGTCACTGAATGACAAATATCGTTTTCGCGTAAATACCAAAGTAATAATTGAAATGCGCGTGAGATATTCCCAGTCGTTTATATTCCTATAAACCTGTCATGACAGTTTGCCATTTACACTTTTTTATTAGCAATAACTTACGGACTCTCCACATTTAGTGATTCCGCGCGACACAGAGGAAACTTTTAAATTGTTGACTATCAAATCGATTTATGATGGTTCCGCGCGCTATTGAAGCTGGCTCGCTGCACGCTGCTTCCACGCCGCTGTCGATCAATTTCTTAAATCTCTTTTCTAAAACTATGTTCTTAACTTTTGCCATTATCTCGTGCGCTCATAAAACTTTTGTCTTATAAAGACTTTTTGCGCAGCAAGAAGCGGAATATGACATGTCAGCCTGAATGGGCAGATGGCTCTGGCAGCAACGACCCCTAACTACCAGCATGCTAAATACCCCAACCCCTCTTCTACTGCTCTATACACAACTCTACCTAATTATTATTCCTCTAATCTTCTTACTTCAAAACTGCATCGAACACCCTCATGAGTCGCGACGATACTAATATATACAACACTTTAATAATACATTATCATTAATACGCACATGCTACAATCCCTCGTAGTATCGTATTACAGAGGCTGATTGTAGTTTATTCATTATTTAAAATTTCTTCATTTGCATATTGAATTTTCCTAGATACAGTTTTAGTGGTCAAGTCAATATTTAATTTACGTCACTCGGGGGAGGAAAGCAGTGTTTTCCTCTTGCTAATGGAGGGAGGGAAGCGAGTTTTCCCTCCCGCTCGGGAGGACCGTACTAGTTTTCCTCCCGGGCGGGAGGAAAACACTGTTTTCCTCCCGCCCGGGAGGAAAACACAGTGTTTTCCTCCCGCCCGGGAGGAAAACACTGTCTTCTTCCCGGTGCTGGCGGGAGGAAAACATTGCAAGAAAGGTGATTTCGAGGCCCTCATGACGTAAAATATTGTGTGTCCCACGGGAGGGAAGGCTATTCCTCCCTTGGGCGACGCCGGCGCCCTCGCTCGGGCCGCCGCTTGGCCCGCGGGAGTAATAGCAATTACTCCCTTGGGCGAAGACGGCGCCCTCGCTCGGACTCGCCTGCGGCTCGCCTTCGGCTCGGGTCGCCGCTTCGCCCGCGGGACTAATAGCTATTACACCCTTGGGCGAAGCCGGCGCCCTCGCTCGGACCGCCGCTTCGCCCGCGGGAGTAATAGCACGCTTCCCTCCCTAGGTGCACAAAATACTATTACTAAACAATCAAATGTTTCTATTCTCGTTATCAAAGTAATTTGTGGTGTCATTTATACAATACTAATATTCAGTATTATATAAATCCTTTATATTAACTTCATCGTCGTGCGTACGTACGTACGTACGGCAAAAAAACAAAAGTCAAAAATGACCCACTTCCCGGGATCCTATCGAGCTGAAATTTTGCAAATAGACTTTTGTTACCTAACAATGCACTTTGGCATAAGAAAAAATCTGATGTGGCTAGCACAAGACCTCCCGCCATACCCAAACCCTTTTCCCCATATCCAATCAATCTGAAATTTGGTACATAGACTCGTTGTGAGCAAACATTTACTTTGGCACAAGAAAAAATCTGATGTGGCCAGCACAAGACCTCCCGCCATACCCATTTACCCAGAAAGATCCAAGCAATCTGAAATTTGGTACATATACTCGTTGTGCCCAAACATTTACTTTGGCACAAGAAAAAATCTGATGTGGCCACCCAAGACCTCCCGCCATACCCATTTTCCCATATCCAAACAATCTGAAATTTGGTACATAGATTCGTTGTGACCAAACATTTACTTTGGCACAAGAAAAAATCTGATGTGGTCAGCACAAGACTTCCCGCAATACTCATAACCAATCAATCTGAAATTTGGTACATAGGCTCGTTGTGACCAAACATTTACTTTGGCACAAGAAAAAATCTGATTTGGCCAGAACAAGACCTCCCGCCATACCCTACTCTTTTTAACTCTTTCTTGAAACACTATCTAAGAAAGAGTTACAATGAAAACAATATAAATAAATATCGATCGAGTCTCATACATAAAGGATTTATAGTCAAAAACTTTGTTTTTACGGGTTCATTACAGGATAATATTGTTTAACAAGACATGCTTGCACCACTAAACCAATCGATTACTAAACAGTGATAAGTTTATCAAAAGAAACGCCATATAATGATCGTATATTAAAAATAAGTATTTGATTTTTGCACATAATATTTATGTGAATTTTTGTCTTAGAATAGAATTTATGAAAATATGGTCCATTTTATTGATGATTTATGAGAATTTTATAGCTTTTAAACTTATTCAATTTTATATTTTATCTACATTCAATTCCATTTAAATTGGCCATAACACATTAAATACTTCTAGGTTATTATTGTTATTAATTTTGGTTAGTATGTAACTTATAAATTAAATATTTTTGTTTTCATCAATTCTAGAATGTAATTTAGCAAGCTTTTCGAGTATTAATACTTGAAAATTTGCGACAGAAGAAACAAACACATAAAAGAGAATTCTTTTCTGGAGTAGATGAGGTCAAAACACTCATCTAGATTCTCATTTGACGTAGCAGTATCTCTGCAGCAACCCTTGTCGCAAGGAGGTCAGAAGGGCACGCGTACGATTACAAGTAACCATACACTCACAATTAACGATCCCTTGGATAGAGGCAGGGCCGTCGCTTTTCACTTTTCGTTGTCATGGTTGAAGCTTTTTTTACAAACAAGTTTTCAAATGTAGATTTAATTCTTTTTATGAAATCGTACAATAATGAGTTACTTTAGCTCCTCTAAATCGTAGTGAAAAGTACAACTCTAGCTCCGCATTTTTCAACCACTCGAAAAATAATATTACACATTCGTAATAAAAAAAATCAATACCATTTTATTAACAGCGGATTACTTGTCTGTTTGTTAAATTAGAGAAAATATTTTATTTTATACAAGATTTCTGATGCACGATTGGACATTTAAAAATTATTATTTTGAACAAATCATTAAAAGTTAGAAATGTTTCCTATTTAATAAATGATAATGTGGTAATAATATTTTGACTTATCAACTGGTAGGAAAACTTACACAAGACTTTATACAGGGAAGCCTTAATCCTTTCAAAATTAAAATTATTTTAGATAATATGCGCAGGTACTTGTATTCCAGCATTTATATTTTCTATTATTTAGTTAACCGTAACAGTAAGTAAATATTTCGTAAATTTGGAAATGAATCTACAATGGCTTAGACATGGCTTAGATAAAAACGGAATCACTTACGTAGGTACCTACTTGCCCAATTTAGACAATTTAAACGAGTTATTTGCACTTGAAATGGAAATTGTGTTGAGTACAAAATTACAACTACTCTATAGACAATAATATAATTTAAACCTCAAAAAATTACAACCAGCCTATTATGGAATAAGCCTGCATTGCCTAAGGTTTTAAGCACACGGAACAGTGACACTTGATACTATTTATCAGCTGTAATCAGCGCTTATAAAATATAGCAGTAGACAAGTCCAAGTAAATTTAAATATATGAGTTTTGGACGGTTATACTATAGGTATCCACGCAATGCACTTATGCACTTATAGATACATACCTAAACTTCTTTATGCGGTTTCGTTTTATACACTATATCACTACTCCGTTGTGTGTGCACATACCTTAAGACGGTCCTGAGTACAGGATACTATTCTCAGCATCAGGGCGTCAGGTTCGCCTTACTAGCAACTTAATATCCACGCTGATTTATACACACACTATTACTGACGCTCCATACATTAATATAAATTGCATTTGGTGGAAAACTTGCGCTGAACACGTTCATCCATTATTGAAAGTTTGAACTTCCGAAGTGTGTGGCATGGCGTTTAAACGGACGTAAAATAGAACCCCGGTGAAATTTCACGAAGGAAATTTCCCCTGTCGCGGTAAAAATCTCCAGGTTGACTAATTATTATGTTTTGAACGAACGGAGTAGACACCACACAGAATATCTTGTACTAATGGAACTATTGTTCTATATCTTCATTAAAGATTTGTTGTACTTATTCGTGTTTTAGAAAATGTACGGAATTGTTTACTTAATTATTTCATGCACACAGCGTTGTATGTTGTTTACTATCATGTTTACATCTACCTTGTTAATTATTAATCTTAATTCATTTCAGGTAGAAATTGCAAAGTAAATAATCCATGCTAGATTATCTGTTACACGGAAATTGTTTACTTCCAGGTTTACTTGCCTATTTTCTCATTCTTACTGGTTTGCTTGGCGAAATACTTACAACATTGCAGACAGGTACATTAATCAAATATGTTATTGTATCTTCCTTACTTGTAATGTGTATTATTTTTGCTCTTCTTTCAAATACTAAGTTATATTTTGAGTTTTGCAACTCTTCGATAGGTACCAAATACAGCATGCTCTAGGTTCAGTATGGGCTCTTATGAAGTACAAGGATGCAATATCTCACATATAAGTTATAACGAGCGAACTGTATGAAAGATAATTGGCAACATGGCACACAAAACGTCCATAAAGAATCTTTTCCACACTGCATCTAGAGTGTAGAATTAGGTATACCAGTGCAGTGTTATGCATTTAATCATCTAGAGCTCCATTTAAATCCATTGCTTACTGAAAGACTGAAACTGACCAGTGTTTCATGTGGTCTTATGTAATTAGTTATTACATTAAGAACTGTAACTTAGCAATAAACCTACTTCTGTAGCAATTTAGAAGCAGAACTACTCTGCCTGCAAGCAAAACTATAACTTTGTATTCTCGAGCACTTATGAATTATAACAAAAGTTCCTCAACAACTACTGGATTTAAACTGATTTTCAGTAATTGTGTTTAAAGGTTAATCCGTCTGTAACTTTGACTAGTAGATATATTTTAGTTATTTCAAGTTTTAACTAAACATAGTAGTTTTAGTTAAACATAGGATGTATCTACCTATCTAATAATGTGGTGATAATATGTCAAATAAATAATAATAAAAGTAAAATATAGCGGCAGCAGATTGTGCACAATTCCAAGCAACGTTACACAACAATAAATTTAATCCTATTTAACTTTATTGTACAATAAAAGAAACTACAAGTTTAGAGTTTGTACGACAAAAAATCTGCAATGCAAAGTCGAAAGAATGTAAGAATGCAAAGATCCAGTGTGGCGGAGGCTTATTGAACGCAGGAAGTAAGTACAGAGTAGTTTCAAGGGGTTAAATCATGGGTTCATGTCCACTAAACCATGCCAAAGTACACAAACTAAACTAATTAAGGGAAAACTTTGTCACTTATCCTCGATTTACTACTAGTTTCCTTGTTCTGCAAAGCGCAGCAACTGTAAAATTTCACTACGGAATACTTTTGCGTTTGCTCTTGCTACTTGCTGTTACGGTTACGGCTTACGATTCGCAGTAAAGATAACGCCAAGAAATGCATGTAAAGCTCCGGAGGACCAGAATTTGAAGGAAGCAATGAATCACCTTTGTTTTACTGCGGCACTACGGGATTTTATTTTACATGTCGCATTCCGACGCGTTTTGTAGCGTCCTATCAACGATGTTTTCAACTATTCCCCAACTATGAATGCTTGAATTTTCTAGATTCTCATGTAAGAATTAATTACGTTGCTAAGTCATTCCGTGTTTTATGAGACTTTGCTTGCACTTGTCTTACAATATTAATAAGCTACTTCCAGCTATGTTGAATCATCAACTTCAACTGATAAAACCTAGTTCATACTACTACATACTATTTAGTTCAGTCATTTTATTTATTAGTTTTCAGTACATCCTTTAGAACAAATAAATAGGTGGACTATAAATAAACAATAATATTATAGCTCCTGAATTTATTTGTGATTTATTTTTATAATTTTTTTTGCTTAGTTTATATTATAAGTAAGTAGATATTAAAACATTTTGCAATAACAAAATCACTTCATATAATGATGTTTATTTTCTCATGTTATCCTTGTCAACAAAAATTATTTAACATTTATCATTTATAAGAATATGTACATGAAGGTATGGCTTTCTTTTGAATTATGTACCAACTAAATAAAACAATTTATTGTGTATAATATTATGTTATTATAAGCAAATTGAACTCTTACCCTTAAAAGATTCAGAACAAATATTTTCGTAAAATAGTATGTTAATGTTATATAAAATCTTTACAAAATACGATATACATTTGTATACATTACATTTCCAAATTACCAATCAGCTTCGTATTTTTATCGAGTGTAATAAAAAAGATAATTAATTAAAATTGTGGAAATTTTTTAAGGGATAATATTCAGAATTAATGATATCATTGTCACAATAATGTCACTGATGATGATCTAAAGATCGAAACGCGTCGTGATCAACCTAGTGCCGAGTCTTGTATCCCAGTTAGTGTTTTGTGTTTGTTTTTTTTGCATATCGATCTTTGTATAATACCTTACTCCATACATACTAATCTGGATACATTACTCATTGACGAGTTCATAAACGGAACGATTTTGTTTTATAATAGTATTTTGATTTTGAACGCCACGAATTAATGTTTGCTAGTCACCTATTCTGTTTATATTTTATAATATTCAAGTTAATTTTCTGTAGGTACAAGATACAAGGTAGGTACCTACAAGCTAGTTTGTTATAATTAGTATTATAACAGTTTCCATGTACCTATAGTTTAGCGCTTGACAATAACTTGTGCTTCAGTAGTTTACTCTCCGTAATACATCAACTACCGCATTAATCAAGCAATGATTTGACCCGTAATGAATTATAAGTTTTCTCTGACGGACAACACAATAATTAACTGCACACTGACTCACTTTCAGCTTTCAGTTTTCGGCTCACGGCACAGGGTCTATAGCACACAATGGCTCAGGAACAAACGGCCGCCCTGAAACTAATTTCAGCGAACAATATCAGCCGCTTAGAGTCTCTCACATCTCGCGCTATATAGAATTGATGCTGACTGATTGGACAATTTGTATAGCTAATAATGGCGATTCGGCAATTAATGAGTAATTACGGGCTACACACGTAGCGCACGCGTGTGATTAGGGCCAATGTAGTCGGGAGATAATCTAAAATGGCCAGCGAAGTGGTGAATAGGGAGCTGCAGCGCTTGCATTCTGCGTAACAGCTAAGCAGTTTTGTAATTGTGTATTTAACTGTACTGTTTACATCGTTGTGGTTGCTAACACTCAAAATTTTAACTAGTTGACCGAAATTTGCATTGCTTCATGAACATAATAGCTGTGGTTTGTAAAATGCATTTTGTACATATATACTAAAGTTTATTGAATAACAGGAATTTATTAATCAGGAATGCAGTCAAAGGATTTTAATTATTCTAATATACCGACGTTTTGGCACACTCTAGTGCCTTCCTCAGGGTTAATTAGAAAAAGTTGGTAAATAATAATAATACATGTAAAAAATATTTTTAAATCTACATAACAAAAATTGTAAAAATTGTAAAAAAAATTGTAAAAATTGTAGATTGAATAACCTCCAACCCTAACCCTAATAATAATACCACTCCTAATGGACCACCTACCTACGATATATACTACATTATACCCTATGGCATTAAGAAATTATCATGGTAATATTGTCACACAAATCTTTTTCGTCCGAAATTAATATATTTCCTGTTCGTTACTGTTACTAGGATACCAAAAATATTAACAAAATTTGAAACGACAAAGCGAAATGTCACATTTAAATAAAATAGTAAGACAAAAAATATTGTATGTAGGTACCACGGGCATCATTGATGTTTAAAGCCCTTGGGCTATTTACAAACCCTCGGGCCAGAGGTCCTTGGACTAGAACATGTAGCCCTCGGATGAGCATAAACATCATCATGATACATAAATAACTATTAATGGTAGGTTTAGCTATATGCCGAGTTTGGCTACAAAAAAAACAAGAATAACGGCCGATAGAGCGATTTTTAAATTGAAACCTTATCCCTAATGTTCCAATCGAATTCAACATATCTTTACAATCTGATTCAGGGCAAAAGAGAGCTGCATGCAAAATTTTATGAGGATCGGACAAACGATCTAGATCTAGATGTTTAAACCCCACCCCTAATGAAAAAACACTCCAAATGGTGCGATGTTATTGACTAAGGGAAACTATCTTTCTTATTTTATTTGTACCATGATACATACCTACAGTGTATAAATCTAACTTTAATCAAAAGAGACATGCATGCAAAATTTGATGAGGATCGGACAAAGGTTCTAAATGTAGATAAAAAACAAATATATAGACCTTATATTTTATATACATTGATGATGATGATATTGTTCCACACATACCACAAGTAAATTTAAATAGTTGCAAGATTTGAGGACGGACACTACATTTCCCTTATTCAGATTTATTTAATCTCTAAACATATTATCTGTTGGTTGACACATCCTCTTCAAAGATACGGAAGATAATGCAACTTGTTTAGTAATAGGATTTCAGTCTAGCATTATGATGTCTATCGAGTTTAAGCTTTGAGGATTCCACACCCACACAGTAACGGAACTAAGCACACACCAAAGGGATCTAAGCTTCGTATGTGGTCTACCCTGATCTAAATCTAAATTTTAAAAGGGCATATTTTTCATATTTAAAATTTAAACCTTACAAATATTTTTTCACGTAATCTGTTTCCGGTTTTTATCATATTATGATAAGTTAGAGAAAATTCATACCCCAAGATAGAAAGCATGTTTTGTTAAAAATATTTCAATATTTATAATTTTTCAATCAGTTTTGCATAAAGCCCGTTTGTCACGATCTGTAATTCTGGACAGAATTCTATACGTGGAAATTTAATTTTGTTTGTTTGTTTATTGTTTGTGGTGAAATACAATGTGGACTCGAGAGCAGGTGACAATGTTATTGGAATGCTAACATATCCATGACCAGAAGTATATCCCAAATTATGTGTAGTAAGCATACAGAAAATGTATGTACACATAATTCTGTCCACAAATTTGTTCATAAAAATTATGTCTACAATTATGTACCTACATAATTCTGTCCAGATCGTGACAAACGGGCTTTAAAAACAAAATTGCAATTGGTTCAAAATATCAGAAATATTCTTCATTTGTGCGCTGACCGTGCTGACTTAATATCTTCTCTGAAAACTTGATAACAATCATAATTTACTTTATATTCTTGTCATTGACAATAAGAATAATTTAATGTCGGTATTTCAATTTAAAACAAAACTTAATACCAATTTCACGTGGATCGAAAATCGAAATGTCGTTGTTTTAAATAAACATTTAATAAGGAATGAGACCCAGTAATGTTCCTACCTTATTTCAAAATTAGTTATTTACATTGTAAGTGCGGTAGGGTTAATTTTACAACACAAGTACGACGCGAAGCGGATTGCTTTAATAAAACCGAGCATTGTACAAATAGCTAACGCACGCATTATGTATAATATTTTTTGGCCGACATACCAATTTATTTAAAATATCGTATTTTCTATGAGGTTAACGCTTATTATAAACTACAAGGGAATGAGAAACATAATTTATTTGTAAATCTTTAATCTGAATTTAACAAATACCTATACTTATAACAAATCATGATAAATGTAACTGTTTAACTCGAGTTTAACTATAGGAATTTCATAGACACTCTAAATATACATCATAATACTATTTACTGCAGCAGAAGGATCAAACGCGGAAGGATTAACAGTATGTGCATTACATTAGCAACAAGAAAATAAAAACACCTCGGCTAAAACAAATTCTAATCCGACATAAACAAACTAAACATGCATCACAGTATAAGTTTAATCTCCCGTGCATGATAAATTAAACCAAATCTTAGACTATGTTTGCACGTTGGATAAACAGCAAGCTGCGAGTGCAAGCTCCAGTTGTTTCATTTGAACATGCGAACACCTCGACGCTATTTTCATGTAAGCTCTGCTTATTCTAAAGTAATCACAATTAGAGTAATTCGTTATTAAACTGACCCTAGACAGTAAAATCGCAGTGTCCGAGCATAGCCTCGCATATATTGTAACAAACCAGTAAGTGTACGAAGCTTATAGAGAATTATGTGTAACTAATGCAAAGGATTAGATTAAGAATTATTGCATAAATTTCAAATTTACGATAAATCAAAATCGAGCTTGTTTAAATTATGTTTTGTTACGGAATATTCATTTCATTGTTTGAAATTTCATATTTTTATGCTTTAGATAGATAATTATTTGGTCTGGAATTTTGAAAAATACAGTTTTGTACACACTATAATTATAAATTTAATTAAATACATGACAAATAATTTTGTTCGTTGAAAGTTCATATGAATAAATTTTATAAAATAATATGTTTAGTTTTTATAATACAAATTTCATATTTGTGTGATTTTTAGTTATTATTATTATGTAGGTACTTTGAAATATTATTATACCTACTGTAGACTTCTTTGTTTTTGTTACTTTTGTTTTGTGAAAAATATAACTCGTAAGCAGGGTCGCGTGAGCAGTAAGCATATATATATATATATATATATATATATATATATATATATATATATATATATATATATATGCGTTTACTTTAATCAATGTTGTTTTCGTTCGTAAATACTTAAAATTTCTCCTTTTAAAGCAAAGATTATAATTATAATTTATAATCGCACAAAACGAGATGTATCGTAAAGCTTGCTTATCTCTGGCAAAAATGTGACTTTGAATTTAAAGGTATTTAACCTTGAACTTGGGACACATTAAATTACGTCTCAAATAAATAAATAGCAAATATGAGCAAATTTGGCTTGTCACTTATGCATGCCCGGTAGCAACTTTACTCCGCATCCGCCCCTATTCGTAAGTAGGTACATTAAAGTTTAAAAATTTAAATTATAATGAGAATAATAATATTTAATGGAAGAATAAAATCACTGAATATTTTTTCATAATGCACTATAGTCACGAAATTATATCCTAATAATATTTAATCTACATAATACATATTTTGCTGTAAATGTGAATAAATTATGCATAAAGGAAATTATAAAAATGTAATAATTCAATAATTGAATGGATTATTCATGTCATCGTTTAAATGTTAAGAATTGTTTTTACCTCTCGTCTCATTTTTTATAAGAGAGATATTGTAATGGGTCAAAATTTTCGAGTATGAATTTTTGCTGGATAAGCACGTTTAAGGTTCTCTAGAATACGAATTTACTATTTTCACGATGATATGATTTTGGTAGAAATATAGAAATCCGCAAACTGAAAGTAGTACTTTTTGAAGCTTGATTGTAGTTTTTCTTAAAAAAATTGGTACATTATTTATTTATGACAATTTTTTGCAATTAATAATAAAAAAAGAAAATATAATTATTTATGGGTACAGTTAATTTTAAATACAATTTGTTGAATCTGGTAGTATTTAACAATAAAATAAAGTACAATTATTAATATTGTACTATTTTGAAATTCCAGTATCTTGTGTTGTTCATGAAAGTTTCTACACAAAATTTGAATTCTTATGACCAAGATTATGACAGTGACAGTAGGTACAACAGTTGACATTTTTACTTGCATCTTGGTTTATATTATCGTTTACATATTACATGAACATTAAACTAGTAAAATGTAAGTAAAACTATGTATATTAGATTAGTAGAATAAGCAGAATTAGGCGAGAGGTCGTGTGCTGGCCACATCATATTTTTTAAATATAGTTTTCTTCAAATTCCACACAATATAAAGAGCACATTTTAATAGTAAATTATGAAGATACCTACTTATAATTTTAAATTATAATTGTAACAAAAAAACCTATATAATAGAAAAGCTTTAAAACACATTTTGTTTATATATTCTGAATATTTTGTAAAATATCAATAATACTTTTACGAGATTTAAATTGAAATGAGTAGGAACAAGCTCGTGTTCCAAAAGGCATATCAGATCTCTAATCTACTTTGCTAATGGATATATTCCATTGTTTCGTACCGTATTTTATTTTATATTCAAAATATTACTACCTACCTATACATAATCCTTAATTTTTGGATAAGAGTAAAATCACTTTTAATTTAACATAACACCGAGTGCTCATAGCTCAGTGCTCAAATGTGTCCGCCGGTGTCCCTCTAGCATGCTAGCGGTTCCCAGTTCGATCCTTCAACTGACAATAATACCACACGGGGTCCGAGTGGTTGGATTCCACTATAAGCACTAATATTTACCATACTGTAATTTTGAGTTAACCCTGTTGAATGGTTACTAGTTTGGTTTAGTATCAGTTTTGGGATTTGAACCTTCTAAAGGATCCTTCCTAGCCCTAGGTTCCAGGGTGATTTGCCACATACATATTAGATTTTTATTTTGCTTTACAAATGCCACGTTGTTTATCCACTACTAGCACGTGAATTGTCAACACAGTGCCAGCCCATTGTTACAGCTAAGCAGAATAAGCAATTTAAAAAATGCACAAGAAAAAGCACTGCAGGCAAAAATTTACCTACAAATTTTTAAATAATAAAATAAGAAACTTAGGTTGCATTGCATGTACACTGATAAATATATAACTTGTTGATATAAATACCAATAATAAATATAAATAGTGCTGATAATAATTCAATATTTCAAAGAAATAGCGTAAACAAACATAGTTCAAAGTTTGTCCGCTAGGTTTGTAAGTCATCGGGACTCATTCGGAATGTTTCGTAAAATTCGAAACATACACTGGTGTATAAGATACGTCACTTAAAGAAGTTTTGAAATTTGAAGTCGTTTTTGAAAAATCATACATCGTGAACTAATTTGAACCCACGACTCCTGTAACCAGAGCCTAGCACTCTACCACTATGCATGGTTACTATCAATAATATAGAATATGAAAAATTGCCTTGTTGTGTAATATAGTAAAATAGCCAACTCTGTTCAGGTAAAATTACAATTTATATAAATTACTAACAACAATCGATAAGCACTTGACATTAGACAATCATTTTTAATTAATTTGCGTCCCAATTAACCTAAATAATAAATTACCTCTAATAAAACTCCCACCTTTTATCTCACAACATTCCCACCCTCCAACACCTCTACTTCCGCTTTCCTCACAAACATCCTCACATATCCTCTCGGTGGCCTGGGCGGAGGCGGGGGCAGGGGAAGTGATTAATGGCCGTGGACCGAGTGACGCTTTCGGATAAAGCATTGAATGAGACATACAGATTGAAATAAAACTCCAAGTGCCCGAGACTCCGGAGTCGAGGCGATGTGAGCGCCATTTCACACTGGAGACTGCGCCAATTTCATCAACTACGATGGGTTTCAATCCGGTGATCAGTAGGGTTTTTAAGGCGGGATTAAGGGGGAATTTTAAATGGGAAGGTTGAGGTTTTAATTTATTCTGTTGTTTTATTAAATGTTGGATTTATTTTAGGTTTTGTGAGGCAGTCGATATAAACATGTTAATTTTAAGTTAATAATTCGTACCTACTGATTTAATTGATTATCTATTAAAATTGATACTTTACCTATTTTTAATAAATCATTATTGCATTCGGTGTGACCAGTGACTATGTCCATTGTAATTCTTCTTCTAAATCATTTTAATTTTTAATGTGTAGCATTGGTTTTTGATTATTTGTTAAATTCGTTCCTTTAATTATCCGAAGGAAAAAAAATTCATTTCATAGTAGTTATTATTAAACTTAATCAAGCATACTTATTTTCAATTTTTTATGGTAACCAACCTACCAGGATTAACTTCCAGTTACAGGATTGAAGATGTTATTTATAGTGGAATCCAACCACTCGGACCCAGCGGTATAATTGTCTATTGTGCTGGGAATCGAACTGGAGACCGGTAGCATGCTAGTCCTTCCAAAATTATTTTGCATTGGCCTCTCATACTATTTCACAGCGCGGAGCCGAATTTTTAAAATAAAACAAAAGTCCGGCCCGTCTGGGGTCCGACTGTTTTTAAGCACAGTCCAATTCGGCCCGAAATTTAAAAATAAAACAAAAGCTCGGCCCATCTGAAGCCCTACTGTTTTTAGGCCCCTAGGCCCGGCCCGATCAATATTAAAGCCCGGCCCGGCCCGTTTTACAATGTTTAAAATATAATATTTACTACCGTTTTCTTTGTTAAAAACTAAATTAGGTGTCGGGCCAGCCGGGCCTAAACCGAATCCTATTATTTATCAGACCCGGTCCGACCTAAGCCCGTTGCATATTAAACCCATCATATAATCATCATAGTAGGCCTGGTCCGGGTCATGCCCGTCATGCAGTAAGCTCGGTCCGGTCCGAAGCTCGACAATGTTTAAAGAAATTTGGCCCGGGCCCGGCCCAAGGGCCAGATAGCCCGGAGCCCGTCCGAGCTGTACAGTGCTCTACTTTGGATCATTGGATCTTTGTTTATACATATCTCTAAATATATACCTACATACTTAAAATTTATAATCCTTACCAAAATACAAAATTGCTAAGACCTTCTTCGTCCCAAATCTGTCATATAAGCTTCATTTCTTCTCACACCACCCCTCCGTTCGAGGTCACACAAGGTATTCAGGGCCTGTGACGTCACAGCGCATCACAGGCCTAGGGTAAACATCGGTGTTCGCTTTCTTTTGTGAATCGAGAGCACGAGACTTGGAGTTTGTAGCGTCTTCGTCGTCGACGTCGACGCTGTAAAGTGGCAATGCTGAAATGAAATTGCTGGAGTGATTAATCGCCCGCAATAGCGAGGATCGCAGGATCGGAGATCCTTTTGAAACGAAGATGTGTGTGTAACGAATAAGATGCCTTGTGGTGAGGGTGATACGAGCGAGGATGCTCAAAATGTCAAAATTAGCCCTAAAGACTCGAGAGATTTGTAAATATGGCAATTTTAACGAAAGGCTGTGGATCTCTAAAAGAGTAATAATAAATTCATAGGTATAAATAAAATATTAACTTTTATACTGATATATTATTCAAAGGTAAATATAATATTTGTACATTAAAAAGTATAATGAATATAGAGGGCGCCATTATCAATGTTATTTAAAATTTATCTCATTAAATAATTAATTTATGTACAGCGCACCCGCTTAAAATCTAAATGTAAATTTATAAAACTATTTTAAACGCAAATAGTCAATAAAATTTCCGCTTAGTTGATTCCAACTTATTTATCAGCTTGGATCATATGGGTTGCGCCATCTGTTGACCAAATTTTAGGGTGGCCACCGTTGAGTTTAGGGACGTAAACTATACTTCGTTCATATAAGAAGAAACAATTTTAAAATTATTTATCAAAATCTGTTATGAGCTTATTAAATATTTCAAAAGTTGAGTTAATTTAATTATTATGATACATTAAAATTAACATAATGAAACAAATAATTATAATATTTTCATATTTCATAAAAATTTATATCCGCATATTTCATAATTACAATAATAGTAAAAACATAATACCTAATTAGGTATACATTAATTTGTATATTTTTAATGCATATATAATAATTAAACATTGCAACAAAAATAATGTGTAAACATTTTACCTCGCATTTTACCGAATATGAATAAGTAATAAAATCATAATTCTTTAATTTGTATACTAATAAATTTTTGAATTAAAATTTCTATTTACTTACCTATAATAGTTGAATTATTATTAAGTTATACACATAGGTTGTAGGTTGGTTGTGTACCTTTTGTGTCTTAACCGCATTTGTGTGCAATTAAATGTTTAATTTAGTAATTATATTTAATATTTATCTTGAATTATTATTATTATTGTTGTTTTATTTTAATGCGAAACTTTAAAAACCGTTTCTAAAACGTTAAATCTACGCCGCATGCCGCTACAGCTATTCTGTGATATATTTACTTCCTTATAAATAGATTGTCAATATCACATTAACCATCCCTCCTTCATCTTAAAATTAGGTCAACAACCTTAATAACAATAAACTTCAAACAACTTCAATCATTTCACTCTCTGTAACATTTTCCTTGTCACTGCTTCGTCGCATCTTACTCTTGTACTCGTCTCTTCTTGCTCTCTCCTTGTCTCCTTGCTCTGTGTGACAAATGTCACAGTACAACAGCGTTGTGATCCGTCCTAGGAACATGTATGTCACACTCACACAATGTTGCTCCTACGGGACTCAGCTTCGTTCCCGACCCTGCCTTCCCAATCAAGAACGCAGTTTAGTTTGTGATTAATGTAAACTGGTTATGTGCGAGTAGCAGCGCTTTGTTGGACGGACACACGCTAGATGTCTCTGCTGTGCGACATGCAGCTGATGTGCGGGGTTCATTCAGTTCTTCTTTTGTGCGGCGGTGGAGCGGTGGAGTGAAAGTGTGGTGTTTTGTTTGTGATTTGTTTTGACTTAAAAATGGCATTTGTTTAATGTTTGTTGCTATAAATCATACAGAATTGTTAAACTAATATTATGGGACAATGAATAAATATAGGTATAAAGCTCCAAATCGGCTCGAAATAAAAGTAATCGAATTACTAGCAACATAACCAACTTTTCGGTGTAAACATGAAACGTCAAATTTGTTAATTAATTTATATTCAAAATTATAATAATGATACCTATATATGGATTACTTATTTGTATAATAACAGTATTTTCGGTAATAATATTGTAACTGATAATTATAACATTTTTTCCAATAGGTAATCCGGGATTGAAGCTTACTTAGTTGAATGTTTATTTAATAATAATTAGGTATGTGTATAATTAAATAAAGTGAAATAAAAACAGTTCGTGTTTCTCGTCTCGAAATATAAATGAGAAAATGTATTTCTAACCTAAATTGTGTTTGTGGTTAACATCTGGCACGAGTGAATGTTACGGAGGGGTGAACCGCTGGAATATAAATTTAAACGAATATGTTTCTAAAATGTATTATTGTTGCTGTATTAGTAACAATTGTAAAAAGTGCAGTACGTGATACCAGATACAGCAGATATCCAAATATTGTACATTATGGTAAGAATATTAATTTGGGGGTGGTTAATTGAACCAAAATATTTTTGTGTACCTACATTTATTTTTATAAATGACATGTTGTTCTTCGTTTATAAATTTTATGAATACAACAAATAAGAACTTACATTTATTTTTCAATTTGAAAAATTGAAAGCAAATGAAATCAACGTTTGAGCAAACGCTGAACCTGAGCCTAAATTTCTTTATTGATTTGAATTTTAATTATGAAAGACAAATAGAAAAATGCTTAAAATTACAAGCAAATTTTTGTCTGTATTTGGTTTATTTTACGCGAGATTTTACATAACACTCGGATATTTGTAATTTGTAATTATTTTTATTCGTTTAAAGATCATTTTCGCAATTTATTTGTACCTACATATGTACACAAGTCTTAGGTCGCCCAAGTTGCATTACATTATGCGAATATATTTTCTTGTTTTATAACTGGAATTACGGAAAATAAATTTTATGTAGCTAGCAACAGTTTCTTAAGGTAACATTTAGTATTGACTTGTTTTTTACAGTTGAAAATTTAGTTTATAAATTTCTGTTCTGTACCTACTGTGTTTCTTTGTGTTTAGTAAAATTTGAAGTACCAAATTATATCACATGGATATTGTTTCGTTTGTAGGCACATTCAGTTTATGATATTTATTTATTATAGGTATTTATTAATTTACAAATTTAAATAAAACCTTGCATACGATTGTAACAAACCGAACAAAACATGGCAAACTCGTAGAAAACTTAAATGATTTTTAATTTATTTGCAAAGATTTGTTGATCTTTTATGAAAACTATCGAGTTGTATCGGAATTTCCAAAACGTTAACGAGACTTAATTTAAAACGTATATAGCAGGTAAAGGCTAGATAGGAGCCTACAAAATATAACCCTTGGGTTATCCTTTATTGTATTAGAATTTCGGGATTTGAACCTCTCGGGTTTGTATCCCTAAGGTGACTTGATGGCACACACAATATTAATTTTTTACTTATACTTTTGCCACGGCGTTTTTACTTCACTACCATGTGTGTTGCCAGTCAACCCGGCGCAAGCCCTTGTAACAGCCTTTAGCCGGTGCCCGATAGCTAGAGGTTGCCAATTTAATTAGATCCCAACTTGGAATGGTAACGGAAGTAGGTACCGATCCAAATCAGGCCGTGAAAATTTCCTGACCTGACCGGGATTCGAACCCACGACCTCTGTAACCGGAGCCTAGCATTCTACCACTATGCTATCCCGCCGTTCTTATCCTTTATTAAATCAGTAAACATGAATAATTTCTATTTCTACTAAAATAAAATAAAATAAAATTTTTATTTGCGATCAACGGATCAACATCGACTTTTATGCTTCCGTAGTAATTAAGTCGAGAACCTGAGATATATTATTCAAGAACTGACGGTATGAATTAAGTTAGTTCCATTTAAGACAAGTAGAAAAAGTGATGAAATATATCAGTGTGTCGAAACCGTTGATTACTTACTAGATCGCATGCCAGAGGGTAATTTGGTTTGTTATTTGTTGCAGGGGTGGACGACGTGTATCGTTTCATAGGCAACGACTCAGTCACAGACTACTTCCGGTTGGTGCTGCGAGACGGGGACTCACTTCTCGTCGGTGGAAGGTAAGTCACAAACAAAAAATCCCTCATAGAGTAGAGTCTTGTTGTTCACTTCCGCCACTCGACCTTGCCGGCGACCCGAGGGCTTTTTATTCTTTTTCTTAATGATCCGACTAACAACCCCGGTATTTTAGATGAGCTATTGATGAGGATGAGATTTTTTGTTACTGAGAATTATCATTTAACAAAATTGCTCGCAGCAGTTTAATATAAAAACGATAAAAACTAATATACGTTTCGTTACCTAATTCCATCTGTTTCTAAAGTTTTGTAACTTGATACTTCTGCACATTTTCACATTTGTGTAGGTAGAACGTTTGTGAGATTTGATCTCGCTAAAATATTTGAACGGAAATAAAAAATTCAGTTCGTAACACAGTTTTAAAACTTGGATATTATCCACTGTGCGAGATCTACTGTAACACTAGTAAATTTTTAACAACTTTGTAGTAACTACTATTTTGTTCACTACCTCGTTTAGATATTAGGGACGTTATATTATTAAATTATAATGTGAACGGTAAAATTCTTACAAATTTCTCTGTAGCAGCCACAATAATATTTGGTTATACGGGTTTTACCTACTCTTTTCAACGTTTCGAACTTACTCAGAAGGTAAAATAGTCTCAAAAATTACTAAAACATTATGGTGTATTAAGGGCGGTATGTGCAGTTTACCGGTTGAGGATAATGATTGGAAACCGGTACAAAATGAACATGACGTCCGTGATGCATATAGTATTTTTTGTCCGATCGATACAATAAAAAATAAATTTGATTATTCACATCATCTGTCATCTGTCAAAAAAGACCAATAAAAATGCAGAATATTTAATTACACAGCCAATGAAAATGAGTAGACTCGATTATTTAGTACTAGTAAGGTTGTGTGTCGACTATTCGCTACTAGTACTTTTAGGTCACTATTTAACAATTGAACATTTTTATTATAATCCATATTTCCAAATTGTATTGCACCATTTCCTTGACCATTTCTATCTCTGGGGTTTCTTCAAAGGTCTAGAACATTTTTAACTTGAAATTCACTATTTTGTTTGTCAAAAAACACATGAAACACATTTGCCGTTACGTCTAAATTTTATCAAAATATTTGTTTTCTGAAATCATGGATAACTGCTTCTTTTGCCATTTTAATTTAAAACTGAATCTGAATAATCCCTTGAATACCATTCGTACATTCGTAGTCATAGTTAAGTAGATTATTTTTCTGGTAGATATATTATGCTTGCGAATATTACTCGTGCTGCGCCCTCGTAATATTAAAATCCAAGCACAAGGAACATTTGTAATACTACAAGAACAATAATCGACATAACTACGAATACTTATGGTATTATAAGTGAAAATATTTCGGAAAATATGTTCATTTTTAGTTATGTAGGTTTAGTTTGCATTTTGATGCTGTTGCCTTGGTTTCTGTTGTTGTTTAGTGCTTACCGCCTTCTAAAATTGTTTACCGTCTTCTAAAATTGTTTATCGCCTTCTAATTTGTAAAAAAAAACTACTACCTTGGAAACGGAGCCAGTAAACGGTAAAAAATGACCGGCCGTGCAAAAAATGTCAATATTACATAACCTCAAAATGCAAGTAAAATCGGTCAATAAACCGATAGCATTCCGCTCCGATTCTATTCTTTGGGACGCTTGGTCATAGGTCTCTGAGTCACGAAATTATTTCGTTGGTCTGCGACGGGCTTCAAAAACAGGAAGGCACTAAAATACATTTACCCGCATTTATCGATTAGTTGGGAGGTTATGTGCTGGCAACATCCATCAGTTTATATTTTTATTGTGAAATGTAATTATTGATGATGCAGCAAGTTTGTAATCTTGAAATATTAATTTTCTAAAAACGCGTTAAATTCACCGCAGTTTGAATTTTTTTCGATTGGAATTACTGTGATCCATCAACGTCATATTAGATTACAAATTAAATCATAGCTTATTTATAGCTAATTAAACTGCTGTAAATTGTAACTGCTCCTGAATTATGTAGAAGCTATTTATCTCTTAATAATAGCCTCGGACCATCAAACGAAACGCTACATTTTGCAAGAAAAAAATTAATAAGTTTTTTGTGAAGGTCATGGTCATGTATTTCAATTTACCGTAGCTAGATAGTAATCTCAGCTCTAGGTATATAATGTATTCCGTGTAATATCAGCAATCTTCCATTTTAGATGAGTTTTGAAATTATCAATTTGCGCTCGTTATATCGACTAATTGACCAATAAACACGTTTCTAATTTTAGACTATTAATTTCACGGTTTCTCAAGGGACAACCCTAAACGCAGAATCTGTGACTCGGCTAATCCATTTCCGATTCAATAGTTCTTCTTCCCTTTGATTGACAGGTTTGTTAATTAATTCTACGGAGCAAATATTGCGTTCCTGATATTCCAAAGAAATAGTCATAATATTGACGAAAATTGATTAATCGTATTTTGTAATTTCAATTTCTATTAAATATTAAATGTGGTTATTTATATTTTACACCGATATTATACCTACTATGGACTTCATTGTCGTGAATTTCGCTTCTAAATTTTATTTTTCGGGTGCGAATATCGCAATATGGGTCAATTAAAGTTTACCTACGTACCTATATGTTTTTACCTCTCGCCTCATATTCTATAAGAGAGGTATCGTGATGGGTCAAAATTTTCGAGTGTGATTTTTTTGTGGATAAGCACGTTTTAGCGTCTCTAGAATACGAATTACACATTTTTGAGATGATGTCTGCGTGTGTGTGCGTATGTGTGCGTATGTGTGTGTGTGTGTGTGTGTGTGTGTGTGTGTGTGTGTGTGTGTGTGTGTGTGTGTGTGTGTGTGTGTGTGTGTGTGTGTGTGTGTGTGTGTGTGCGTGCGTGCGTGCGTGCGTGCGTGCGTGCGTGCTTTCGTTCGTTCGTATGTTACAATTTTTTCAGACACGATAACTCCAAAAATATCAAACATTTAAATACCAAATTTTATATTTAACGTTTTAATACGAATCTTAACAAGCCATTAAATTTTGGTTTCAATCTACAAACCGGAAGTAGTACTTTTTTAAAATATTTCAATAAATAATTAATTTAAGACAAATATTTTTATTTTAAATGAAAGATTATGTGATTATTACCTACAATCGGTTTTTATAAATTTTTCTGTATATGATATCATTTAAGAATAATTAAAGTATAATACTTATAATTTAGTATTTCGGTATCATGTAGTCCATGATCGTATCATTTGTTACTACGTAAAATTTAAATCAAATGATTATGACACAATGACATGACAGTCACAGTGACAATAGTAAAATATCGTTTACTTATATCTTCTTCTGCAGTGTAAATAAAATTGACTAAAATATATTTGTGAGTAGTAGCAGTAGTAATAGTACTTATATATTAATCAGTGACCTCTAATATATTAATATATTTGTATAGGTAATAAGTAAAAAGAATAAAGTAGGTATGGCGGGAGGTCTTGTGGTGGCCACGTCAGATTTTTTAAAATTAAGGAAATAAAATATTGTACAAAATGTGTAAATCAGAGCTAATTATTGTTTTACAAGAATAAATCATGATCTTGACATTTCTTGACGTCAAGAAGAGACAAGATAGTACATTATTATTTCATGATCAAGATTTCTTGACAAGAAATTCCAGATTTCTTGAAAAGAAATTCCAGATATATCTTTAAAACAGCTTAAAAATTATCTTTTATGTTTTTGCGTGTTTTTGTCTCTAAAATTAACTTTTGGTTGTTTATAACCGCGAGCAATTAAAAGAAATCTGAATTTATTATTCAACAAAACCTGTATAATTTAATTTACTGTAAATGATTGTAATTTAAATAGCACTGCTAAATAATAAACATATTATTATTATTTGACTCATACAGCTATTTAGACAAAGAAAACTTATCGCTGATTAAGGGTTTAGTCTGTTTCTTATTAGTCTTTCTGTAAACTACGTCAAAATTCTTGATTTAAGATAAAAAGTAGTCCCTCAAGAAATAGCCAAGACAAGAAGCTATTTTATTTCTTGACTTGACAAGTAAGATAAAAATATATTGTCAAGGTTTCTTGTTTTAATGAAATCTATATTAAAAATAAGAGGAATACATCATAGTTATAGTTAATTATTATTTATAGTTCCATAGAGAGTGGCAACATGACCGTTTGTATTTTCTTCTGAGCTAATCCATGTCCAATTAGACATTTCTTCGTAATAATGATTGACAGATTCGTTAATAAATTCAACGCAGGTAATTTTGCGATTATTCTTCGTAAGATTTCACGGGGTAAATCAAGTTGCTGAAACTTCCAAATATGATCGATCGTCTGTGCGCTGCCAAGGCAAGGAATTAGCCGCGGAAGTTTGTAATGTTGCTCTATAATTATTTCATTATTAACGGGTGCGCCATGCGCCCGCGCCACCATGTATGTGGCCATTGTGTAACAACTTCTAACTGACATCAATCTTACCAACAACGTGCCCTGGTTTCACTTCATCTACTGCTACTAGATGGGGGTAGTATGTGTGCCCTGTACAGGGGAATTCTTTTCACACGACATTTAATTTAATTTACCTTCCATTAAATCCACGGTTAACTTTTGTATGATTTAAATAGCATGGGTGAATTAAATTCTTTCTTATTTACAGATTTAACTCAAATTTTTATATATTTTTTAATTTCATAAACAACAATTTTTGTAACTAATTAGTTGTCCATTTTGTAAATCTGTTGATAGTGGTACAAGGTACATAGTTACCAAAACGTCGTTAAGTGTAATCAGCGGTGGATCTAAAAAAACATAAGAGATCATAGAATAGTAAAAAATAAAATATTTATTTTATTTATATACCTAATTGATATATTTTTCACATTAATATCAACATCAATACAATACATAAAAACAGTTTGGGTATCCCAGATTTACTAGACTCAAATCAAATAATATTTTGGCCACAATATTTTTATGGAGAAATGAACCGGAATGAACTAAACCACGAAACCTGTTGAAAACTTATTTGCGCTTATCAATAGGAACCAAGCTAGGAACCGATATTTCTTGCAAGTTTAGTTTAACTAGTGATGGGTAAATTCCCGGGAACGAATATTTCGGGAAATTTCCCAGGATATTTCCCGGGAAGTTTTCTGGGGAATTTCCGGGGAATTCCTGTGAAAACATTTACGATAAATATTCTTATAAAAATCAAAGGCACAACAAAATTTTTATTTCAAAAATAAAGAAAATTAAATAACAATTATGTCATAATGTTTACTATATAATAATAATAATATCAATATTATATGTATATTATACGTGATCAGAATCATCTATGTCGGACAGAGAGTGGATATCATCGTCTTCGGTATCCTCATCCAAGCAGACGAGCAGTGAGCAGTAACTACTAACCAAGTTTAAACAATAATGGAACGTTGCTAAATGTTCCAAGAAATAGGTCTGAACAGGTTGAAGCATGTCGGTAATGCTGGGCATGCGTTAAATTTCTCCGTTTATTATCGCTATCGAGAATTTCCGTTCAGGAATTTCCCTTCGGGAATTTCCCTATTTATTCTCGGGAAATTTCCAAAATGAAATTCCCGATTTTTTCCCGGGAAACGTGTCTAGGGAAATTCCCGGGAAAAAGAAGAATTCCCCACAGGAAATTCCCAGTGACCCATCACTAAGTTTAACGCGGATTGTCATATGTATGTATCAATGTTTATAAGATAAAATTTATAATTTTATCTATAAGTATATTTTGATGTATCTACATATAGAAATATCTATAAATTGTTTGTACCTACCTATAGGTAATAAGCTCGGTAATAAGGTACCTAATTGAACCTTTGAATGCGTAACATTAAATAAAAATAATAACGACTATTTTATATTTAAAGTGTAGTGCTCGGTAGTCGGTAGTGCCATAACAATTTAAAAACTTTCTGGGACACGTCAGAGTACACCATATTATTATAATAAAATATTAACGCTTCTTAGGCATAGCTGGACCCATTGGGAAGAATCGCTACAAACCATATGAAAATTTAAATACTAATTAACTGCTTAATTATCGAATTTGAAACACTGTTCCTTACTTATTTTAAAAATAATTGGTGTTGCTAACTTTTAGAATGGCAAAAAAGATTTATTTATTCTTAAACAAAAATAATTCACAAAATAATTTTTTATTTTGGAATATAGTAAGGCCATGGACTTCATATGGCCTACCCCTTGGATCCGCCCATGTAATTAATAAATATAAAATGTATAGAGTAACTTATTTGAAATAATTTTTTTATTTATTTTGACAAAAGTTACTAGTAAAGTCATTTCTGTTTTTTTTTTCTGGTAAATTATAACAAAATGAAAATAATGGGATGAATCAAAGGAAAAGTTCCGGAAAAGTTATATTAATTTTTGCAATAAAGTTTTATTTTACTATACCGTCAACTTAAACTTACGTTGTCTTTCTTGTCTTGTTTACGAGTTTTCATCTCCTTGTATTTGTCCATTAATTAAATGAAATAATAATGTAGTTACCTACCTACCTACTAATTAATTTAGGTTTTCTTTTCTTTAAATAATTAGTAAAGTGTATTATTATATATAAATTTAAAGCGTTCAGATTCATAGGTACTTTAATCAGACCGAAAACAAATTAACAAGTGTTCAAGGGTATTTACATTATATTCGTAAATGAAAAGTGGCAGAAAATATCATACGCGTTAAGTATAAGTTGCAAATTAAATAATTCCTTGTTCCTTGTAATCCAGACTCAACAATTTAATTATTTCCGCAAAATCCAGGACACTGAATCCACTAGTGCGTAATAAGAAACATTCCAGTTTCCAAGCAAGGTGGAACTCTGAATGCTGAGACTCTTCATTGCGTTAGTTAGAGTGTAATGTAATAAGTTGAAGAGGTGAAACAAACGGGAGTGCACTTGAAGATGTGTCGAGAGTATCGCTATTATCACATTCACAGGTGCAAAGTTGTTGCGCAGCGACGTTGACGCCATGAGCTTTCCTCGCCACCTACATACAATTAGAGGCTGAATGTGGTCAAACAAAGACAAATGAAACATTTGCTAAAAATAAGGAAAATTTTAGAATAACTACACCACACATGTAGAAATTAATTTCGCAGGTCCGTCGCTAGGCATTTGGCCGCCCGTGGCATCACCTCACTATATATCATTAAAAATGTACCATAAGGGTGCTTAAGCTAATGTCTCAGCAGGTCTAAAACTACTTTTAAATGTTGTTTTGTCGCTGGGTTAATAATAAATTAATGTTTACACTAACAACTTCGGATAGATTTCTTTTGTATGACCACCACAGTAGTAAATTTGTATTAGCAATGGATGTAAATAAACTATTTCAACCTTTCAACGGTACACAGTTTTACTAAGAGGTGTACAAACGCATTACTGTCGGTTGTATTGAATTGGGCAATAGCGAAACACTTACGAAACAGTTCAACCACCGAAAAGCTGTCTGTGCGATGAAGTTTACTAAAACCTAAAATAATTATTTTCCTGGTAAAATAATAATTTAATCTTTTACTACTTGGTGTACGGTTAAGTGTATGGTAGTATGGTACATGTTTGGGTTCGTTAACTTTGTTGTAATAAAATCGATTGGTTTTATAGGTGTACTACCTACCTTGTATAATAGGATTTATAAATTAACACACGAATATACAATTTCAATTTTCTCTATACTTACACGTGTGCAAGCTTATAAGTAATATGAAACTTCATTCAATGCAAAATACCAAAAAACACATAATTATTTTAATAAAATATGAATCTTTTCTAGCATTTATAATATGAAGTCATATTTCATCAAGCACGAAATTCAGAAATTATATATTTTATTAAGATAAAATGGTATATAGAAATACAGAAATTCTCGCAGAAATTCATTCTCCATTTTATATATTTTAATTTTGCACGTACGCCGTATGGTTCGGACAGTTTCAGTTGTCAAAAGGATGTTAAAATTTGGACGTATTTAAATTTTATTTAAATCTTAATTTGTAAAAGAATGTTGTCAAGTAGGGGTAAATCATACAATATTATTAAAGTAGTAAATTAACAAAGAAAAGATAATTTGAAGCTATAAAATGTGATATGTAATAGCTATTTATGTAACAAGTAAGATAAGGAAACTAAGGTACCTAGTTACTTTACGTATGCGAAATTTGCAGTACGACGCGTTGTCCGTAGTCGAGCTCTGTAAACACATAAGAAAGGTTTCTACGGAGATTTCTTACGTAGTGCGTTTAATATTTTTTCTATTTTCGTTCGAATATAAGTACAATTTTTGAAATTTTGACATTTAATGACACTTATAAACTTTGACATAAAACAAAAACATCCAAATTGCAAAAGACATTTTTATTCGAATTTTTTAAATTTTAACTATAAAATACGCGATTGCAAGTCAAAACTATTTTATATTCACGTTTATTCACAATGTGGTCTATAATTTTTTTAATAAAGGTAGTTTTATAATGTGTATTCTTTATTAAATAAAAATAGTGAAATAATGTGTATTAGGTACCTAACTAAAGTAGAAAAAATGATTTACTAGCAGAAAACTTGTGTAAAATAAACACAAGCATTAATTATTTATTTATCTAGTGGTAAAGCTGGTGTTAACTCCCAATGATACACGTAAAGATTTTTAAATCCACTTTCCGAGCAAAACTTTGGTTTCAGACTTTTAAGAGAAGTTGAAACTCTGCACTTGGTTCCTCCCCTCACTTCCCATGCAGTGAAACTACACGTGGATTAAGGCACAAGCTCCTCGCGTTGAGTGCATTGGTAAATCTTAATTTCAGCGCCTCTGGCGGAACTTATTCTCACTAATCGGCGTTCTAGACGCTCTAAAAGACGTCTAGCGAAGCTTTCTATGCGGCGCGCACATGCAGCAAAGGTTATTATTCTGTCAGCTTGTGCTGGATCGGTGTATCGCATCGTTTTATCTTGATCTATGCAGTAAACAAACACGGAACGTGAACAAATGAGTGACGAAGTAGGGCATTAATTAATTTTGTAAATAAGGAAATTGTTGGATGATTATTAATAATACATCGTTGTTTGAATGTTAATGCATTGTTTGGATCGCAGATGAAATTTACGGATCTCGTTATTGAAATTTATGTTATTGATGAATAGATGAAAGCTGTATTTAATGATAATTAATTTCTGAAATTGCATTCGCAAGTGCAATGTGTTCAGGTCACTTAAACAATGCAACTTATTAATATTAATGACTTATTAAGTGCATAGAACAGAGGATGCCAGCAGGCACCGGATATCTGAAAACTATAAATAACTAAATAGCTAATTTTGATAGTTTTGCAACTTGCAAGTTGCTGTTTTGAAAATGTTAACATCTAGTTCAATAAAAATGTAAGTGAAATTAAAAAGGTATAATTCTTTCAATTTATTGTTCTACCACCAACAACTTTTGATTACAAAATGTTATGTATCTTTTATTAAATTATAAAGTTAATTTATCAAAAAAACGCTGCGAAGATGGAAATATAATTTTGTACGCGGCTCACTTGCAAATAATCTTTACTGGGCTCACTGGATTAAGAGCAGTATTTACTCCCGTTCTCTGACTTCCAAAAGTGTTACAGAAATAAAATCATATCTCAGAATCTATATTACATATAAACTTCATTCAAAAACTAAGATAAAGTTAAAGAAATCTTTGTTCGTCTAGTGATAGTTTTTTGTATACTTTGTCTTAAATCGAAGAAAACAGCTGAGAAATCTTTAATAAATGTCTGTTTTCAACAGCAATTTTTAATATATTACAATTAAAAATTGAAAATTTCAACACTAGACGAACCTAGTTTAAACCTTAAACTAACAGCAAATATGTTTTTAAATATAAAAATATGCAAATTTCAAGAAAATCTGTACTTAGAACGAAACCTCTGTAACACTGTATTTCAAGCAGAAATGCATGTAAACAGATAGGACTCTTCTTCGCGAGCACAAAGTGTAAATACAGCTCTTAAGGAGTCTCGCTCATTCGTCGCTCGCCCTCCAAACTTTCCAGCTTGCCCGTAAAGATTAATTTACTACGCCACGTAAATAATGGGAACCCGCTACTGCGTCAAATTGCCGTAATGTCAAATACCCGCTGTGTTCAATTGCCGCAATGTCAAATTGCCACTGTGCCAAAACGCATCCGCACCACTTACATACTTGTAATAACGTATGTCGAGAGACTACGGCAAATAGTATGTATGGCAATTGGACACAGCGGGTATTTGACATTACGGCAATTTGGCGCAGTGACATGCACCCTAAATAACTATAAAAAGAGCGCTCTGCTTTCCTCTGTCATAACGGCGTACTATTGATCGGAGAAAAATTTGTTTAGTACAAAAATTGTAGGAAATTTTATTGTCTACAACTTTTATTTGGGTACTTTTACTCTACGTAGGATAGTTTCAGTTTCCGAGATATTAGCGAAAAACTGAGAAAATATACGGTTTTCGCACCTTCTCCCTCTTGCCCTTTCCCAAACCCGACATAGTCTGACTGCGGAGACTTTTACCATATTTAAAACAAAGACTAATAATCAATTTGTAACACACAAACCTTTGTTTTTTTGGATTACCGGGTTTGGATCTAATTTAACTGTACTAATTTGAGATTTTAATAATATTACTTTGTTTTCCGAAAAACCGCAAATAAACCGGAATAAACCTACTAAGCAGGATTTCGCATCGTCATTATCGAGGTCATTATATATAACCATTTTTTACCATTTATTATATATATATATATATATATAACGTTGCATGTTATTATAGTGGGATTATAACCACTCAAATTCAGTTGGTAGTATTTTGTTGGTTTCTGGCTGGAATAGAATTTGGAACTTCTAGCACACTAGGTGAACTAATAGCCATAATTATTATTGATTTTCCAAGTGTGCAAATTTTTAAATTAACTTTATAATTTAATTAAGCTTATAATATAATAATTATTTTGATATACTAACTGGTCTTATACTATTATATTTATTGATTTGTTCTTTTGTATTTTGTGCTTTTCTTGTACATTATATGTTATTAGCTGAACTGAACGAAGAATATTTATAATTTATATCACTGGGATTTAATAAAAAATGTATACCTAGTAGCTAGTACTTAAAAGTCTATTTGTGCTTGATGAGCATGATAAATTTATTATATTTACATTACGTGGCTTCATAAAAAAGTGGTTATGGTAGGAACCAATTGTTAAGGAAACATGAACATAGTCTACATTCACACTGGACTATAATATAAATTCTAAATAGAGACTAATGCATGCACATTACAATCACAATGCAGTGCAGTAGGTACAACTGATTATATAATGTGCCGGCCTTCACGATGCCTCGTGTCGAGTTTATCAAATGTCGGGACGTGTCTACTAACTTATTTATTAACCATCTCCACGTACAAGTCAACACAAACCAATTACCAACCGCAGCACTAATTATTAACATAACACGTCGATCATTACCTACTGCTTACATTCCTGTATTCAAACATACCTACATACAGTCATGCTGCACACATTTGTACACATCCCACATCATTACGTAATCACCGCCGGTGAGTCCTGCTGTTTCCTGATGGCTGGTCCTGCACAGTAGCAGCAGGAACGCAGCAGGACACTACGTGATCCCCGGGGAACATGCTCCTGATGCTGGTTCTTCTTCCTGCTGAGTGCAGAGTGCAGGACGGTATGGGGGTAGGGTCAGTACAGTTGAACTTTGTCTCACTTAGTGTAATTACTTAAGAGAAACACATGTGGTTGTATAGGTATGATTATGGAAGGGATTGGTTAATGAAGTTTATAGTAAAAATAAAGTTTAATTAATTAATTTCATTGTTGGAAAATAACTATCACTATTACTAGACTTCTAATGCCATTCTTTCAGGTAACGCATATCTTATTTTATCCTTGTTATACAACTACATAAGTCTATAATGCATATTTTTATTATTCATATATTCTTAAGCTTCTTTTTTTTCCATATTTGTGCAAAAATGTGTCTCTTTTATAAATTTGTAATAAACAATAAACCCAAGCTGTTATACTGCTATTAATTATAAGATGAAATTTGTTTTTATGTAGACTCGCCTCTTTGATACTTTTGGACGAGTGAAGAAGAAAAATTGAAAATTTGGGGATCACTATAGTCATAAAAACTACATCCGTAGATTACAACTTCCATACAACGTGGAGTTTTTTTAGGGGATGACCACCCCAACATTTTTAAATAGTAACTCCTGTCGAGTTTCACCTTATTTTAAACTTTAAAGGTAATGAAACCAAAACCGGATATCTTAATTCTTTCAAAAATTTAATTTTAATGTTTTCGGCACGTTTATTTCGATTATTGTAACAAATGTTCAAATTGTCGAACTTTTTCAATTTTTTTTCTTCACTCGTTCAAAATTTATAGCTCCGTCCCGGGACTTTTGAGAAACCTTGTATAGGTTTGCTTTTAATAATCTCTCTTGAGGTAGTATAGCCGTTAGATGAAAGTTATGAAATGTCCTTTAAAACTGGTTAAAAATGCAGTAAAAGTAGTTTTCTTCAAATTAGTTAGACGCAATTATTATACCTTTATGGTATTAATTTTTGAATAAAATGATTTTAAAAATGTTTTGTCATATGTATATGGGTTAGCGTCCGCGGGCTTGTTTATTTCGAAATAGTAAAGTTATTCATGTTGAGAAAACTAAAAAATGTATGACACAGGTCGAGAATTTAATAAGGAATCCAATTTTATTTTCGTTAACCTGCCTTACGAGGCATTTAAAAGAGTAATCAAGTAAAAACTGCAAAAAGCAACTTATTTCTAAAACGGCAGCTATTAGGTTAGACGTGTCAGATACCATGTCAGCACTGATTTTGTGATCGGAAAACGCCCGAATTCAAGTTAATACAATTAAGTAGTGAATTTGTTGCGTATAAAATTATTAGGTATATGATATTTCATCTAAATTGTATAATTAAATAAAATGTACTAATGTAACGTTTAGATTGACAATGAAAATTGAAAAACCAAAAATATCACGGTTGGCCACTGTGTACATCGTGTACGGAGAGCCGTAGACGGCCGAATCGTTCAACCTTACACGGGCAAAAAATCAAACGAAATTCTTATTGTAGTTTATATATGACTTTTATTCGAAATTTGTATGCCATTAAATCTTTTTTTCAATTATGAGTTTTATTTTTTATCACTGTCATTAAAAGTTAAACGATTGACTAGCGCCTGGCACGGCCACACTATCTTATCTAATGGTCCAATAAACTAATTTTATGTTCGGTCATGTCCGTTTCATCATTTTCTCTGTACCGCTTGTTTTATAATGCAATGGGTAAGAATTTCTGATTTTTGAATTAGAAAGAAATGTATCGGAAATTTTGTTAATTTTAAATACACACAGATCATATTTAACTTTATTTTCGACTGTGTATATTTCATTTTATACAAGTTAAGCTTGAGCAAAAAATCTTTTACTACATTAGGTATATTAGGTAATTTACATTTACGTAGGGTTTTTTTTTTTCATTTGTAGAATAAGAAGAAAATATTTATATCTTATTTACGAAGGTGCTTTTGCGTAAATGCAGGGAAGTATGATTTTTGATGTCTTCTTACATTGTCCCAAAGGGATAAAGAGATGTTAGTATTCTCTTTCCTCCGTTCTGTCAGTCACGAACTTCCTCATCGTGCATTTCTTGCGCCTGTGCTTGTATTCATATTAATAAAACCGTCCATGCGTAAGTTTTTATTTCAAAACTTAAAGCATTACACTTCTTAACAGTTCTCTTAATTATTATGTCAGCGAGCCCAGCGTTTATTTCCATTAACCTTAATAACTTTTTTCTCCCTGAACACATTGCTTCTAATGATAATTTAGATATTAACATTAAACTTTATCACAGTATGTTGCCTTGCTCATCTACTGCTCTTTAAAAGTATATGGGATAATTTATTTAATGTCTATTAACCTGAAGAGCTTCTTTTCTTCATTAATGCGTACCTACCTATAATCCTTTTAATAATATTGATAAACCTATCTTGATGAGTTTGTTTCGGTTGGTATCTTGTATACGCACTGAAACAAGAAAATTCTAAAATATTTAGTAACCACAATCAATATAAATTATCTATATTGAAACTTCTTAAACTGACACTAGATTTTAACTTTATAAATCTTTTATATGACGATAAAGTTATCATCTTCGGTATCATTGTTTCATATTTTTTTAGTTTATGTTATTATTAAATACGTCTAATGATCACTGGTCTAACAATATAACAATACAAAAGAATACAAGTTTTAAAAATCACATTTTAAATAACGAGCATAAAAGAAATGTGCATGCCTTATGGACAAAATCAAAATAACTAAAACTAATCTGAAATAATACACGAATTATCACTGGAGTTGCTTAAATGAATAATGATTTTTTCAGTAATATTATTTACATCTATACAGGGTGTAACAGCTAAATGAACCTCGAATAACTTCTATGTTATTATAGTTAGAAAAAAATGTTAAATAGCAAAGTTGTAGGAGACCAAGGGGGACATCTGATTAAAGAATAAAATAATTTTTTAAACCAGTGGTTCTCAAGTTAAAACACAAAGTTATATTTTTTCAAATGGCAATATACATATTTTTTAGGCCTATCCGATAGAGTATTTTTTTCTGAATTCAACCATGTATTCGTTTTATATCCTTACATAATAAAAATATTGAGAAAAATTCAATTGAAATTTAAATAATTTTTAACTTTTAATATTAATGTGCAGTAATCTATGGATGAAAAACAAGTGATAAATTTAAAAAAATAAATAAAAATACCATACAAGCTTGCGATATTTATGCTACGAGATATCCAAAGAAACCACGTCCATATTTAATTTATCACTTGTTTTTCATCCATAGATTACTTGCACATTAATATTAAAAATTAGAAATTATTTAAATATCAACTGAAATTTTCTCAATATTTTTATTATGTAAGGAAAAAAAATGTAGGAAATTTTGTATAGAATAGACTTTTCGAAAAAACGCTTCCTTTCTGAGATATAAGCCAAAAACTGAAAAAAGTGCAAAAATTTGATCAACAAGTGCCCAAAAAACAAAGTTCCGGGCAAAATTTTTGCCCGCAAACTTCAAATTCGAATTCAGTGACCCAAAAAACATAAACGGTGAAAAAATGAAAACTATATCAAAACTTTCCTCTGAGACCCAATATTTTTACTAATATGCCTAGCCTAATATACTTATTTTCCATGTCTAACACTGTTTGACCAATATTCTGTGAAAACGTTATTAAGTTCACGTTTAATTAATTTTATTGCATTGAAACAATTAGTAGGTGAACTGTTATTTATTCTTATTTTGGTCTTTAGCTATATACTAGTTCAATTGCATTATTAGAAAATTTAACTTTATGTTATGAAAACCAGCATTTAAAATAATCCCACCCTGACGTAGCAAGAAATCCTCCTGCTGTTTGTGGTAAGCCGACCGATTAACGGTTACCGCCTGTAACCTTATATTTTGGCGAGCACTCCAAATGGTATCTTCTTTGATGCTGCCGGAATCATATTTATTTATTTTTTAGTCATATAGATAAAATCTCTAGAAGGTTACTTTATTCACTCGATATGTTCCAGGGTTCCAGCCTTACGTTAGTCCTTCGGAATCAGTTGTTCGTATTAGCAGTTTATGTTTTTAAATCTTTTTTGGTTTTTTAGAAACGAAGTACATTCAAATTTTAATGCTTAACTCAATAGTTTATTCCAATCTTCGATCACCAGTATGGAGATGGTCAATTATAGAATAACATCAAAAAACGAAATAAGTTGGGCACCAAATTTTTTGTTGAACATTGTAGAGTAAAATCTAAAGTTTAATAACGTTATTAATACTTAAAAAGTTCGTTCTACACAAGCAATCCTTTGTTCAATCGGCAACAGCCTCCATTTTCAAAAAAACTTGAGGGTTGACTGAAGATTTGACAGTTAAAATTATGGCAAATAAGTCATTTTTTATTAAGTAAAAATAGGACACTCTTAATTTGTCATCCTGTATAAATCGTGAAATGTAAATTAGAAAAATTCGCATGGTAAAGTAAATGTAATTTAGCGATATGAAAGCAGAATGTATTAACCACCGCGGAATATACGCGCATAAATATGTAAAATATCAAATGTATTTTTAGCATATATGCACTTCAACTTCTATAACGCCTTATGCAAGTACTCTCCTCAACATTCCCGTACATACGCAATTTGACTTGAGCCTCGTAGACGTATTCCGCCTCCACGTATCAGTTACGTCGTAGCCGTAGCCGTACGACATTTAAATGCAGAGGAGATGCAAAACGACTTGATATCTTCGTAGACTGGTTGCACTCCACTCGTAAATAAACGAGATAAGGGTTAATAATGTATTAATATTTCATAACAAGGAGTAATACTGGCCTTTTTGCCAACACTTTGCTTCTTATCAACCCTAAGAACATTACACTGGGAATGTTAACTACCCCTTTTAAATGAAAAAAATGCCATTGCGACGTTCTATGCCTACTGTTATTACAGGGGAATAATTTGCTTGGGAAGAGAAATATTGTAAAGAAAAAGTTAAAAATAGTTTCTACGCAGTTCAGCATTAATTCATGTTAAATGTCGTTTTCTACCTTTTATAAAAGTCTTGAATTGTTGAATTTATTGTAGTCGACTATTTTAATTGTGAAACTTTAGGTTCTGCAAATAAAAGGTTAAGTTTGAAAATTTAGTACATCTGTACATCTAACTAAAATTGCTATAGTACAGAAATCCGATTCTGATTGGCTATTGATAACGATAATAATAACTTGAACTTAATCTACAAATACATAGTATTCTCATATAATGGTGGCTCGACACTTAATGTGTAGTAGCGTCGCCCCGTATGGAGCTTTGTTGTAGATTCTTATGCTGGAGGGACTCAGTCTCGTTTATTGTTTTAATTTTTTTTAATCGTTCCATTTCTTCCTACCTGTAGCTTTTTGCTTCAAATTTCTCACTCCTTTTCCTTCTTACTTCATTCAGCCATGTAGATGGTCTTCCTTTTCTTCTTTTCCCCTCTGAGCTCCATACTAAGATTATCTTTATCGGCTCTTCTTCATCGGCTCTATGCACGTGTTCCAAATAGGGTTGCCAACTATACGCTTTTGGAGCGTACATACCTACGCATTATCATTAGAAATTTTTTAAGTGTACGCTATACGCACGCTTTTAAATAAATTATAGTAATGTACGCTTTATTGGTAATCACGTATTTGACCTATTCCATCAGTAAAATCCAAGAGTAGCTTATTAGCAACTGTGAGTCAACGTCAATCTCCCCCGGATATAGTTTGGACATGATCGGTGATTGTAGGACTGTGGCACTGTGACTGTTTTGACAGAGCTTTATAACTTTCTTTTTAATACATAATTGCGTCAAATGATAGGGAGAATCATCTAAGTCGAAAGTCGAAACACGGAGCAGTAAGTTTAAGTCCGATTTAAGTCTTATTGTTTTCTGTTATCAATCGTAAGCCAACTGGCGTGACAGAAATACGCTTAGCATTGCCCTTGATAATTTTCAAAAAATCTTCTCTCGGTTTTTGGATATTTCAATATATGAGTAAATTCAGAGTTGGCAATCCTAGTACCAACTTATCGTATTCTCTTATTTTCACTTATGCGCCAATGACTTTTAAGTCTGAAATGTTTATTTTTTATGTTTCAATTTCCGCTGTTTTCTTATCCGATATACGGGTTTCAAATTATTTTACCCATGTTAATGAAAAAAGTTATATGTCCATTGAAATGTAAATAATTGATAAGCATTTGTGAGTAAATGGATATGCATTTGATATCGTTATTGATGGGTCATGTTCAGTTTTCGTACTGCAACACAATCGCTAACGCGCATATTGAGAGTGTACAATTTTCCGCATTAGTAATGACCGTTACATAGTTCATTACACCGTTCGTGTTCACGTGATAGCGCGTTAATTAGACCAGTTTTCATTGGTTCGCGGTTTGTTTGCAATACGACCATTCGCGAACTGCCATCAAATTACCCAACCGTGTGACGTGTGTGCGCTGCACCCCATACTTCAGCCTCCAGCTACCAAAAATACATATAATAAACAAATACCGACAAATACGAAACACATTGTTTTGTCATTTGCAGCGCCTTTTATTTGATCCAAAACGCTCCAAAATTTGAAACGAATTCATTATTACCAAGCCGTAACAGTTAGTTATACCGCTATCCAGCTATCCCTTAAAATAACTTAAAATTTAAAATATAACTACAAAAAATAAGACATTTTCTTATTGTTTTTGTTATTGCTCTTTTCATATACAGGCTGTCTGTTTTTAAATGAACCAGCATTTATCTCGCTTATTTGTTGATTTAGCGTTTTTTGTCAAATACATGATTTATACAGTATCATGTGTAGTAAATGATAGCGGATGTGAATCCTTGGTATCACTTCCGGTTTTTGAGGAAGTCATAGCAACTTTCAAATTTCAAATGGAACATTGTATTTTTTATTACGAATTTGAAAAGTACATTAAATTTGCTTTACGGTGGTATAAAAAGTTATATGTTGTATTATTAAAATATTAAATTACAGGCACTTAAATTATGCACCTATGAATAATAATAATACAATATATGACTTTTTTATACCACCGTAGAGCAAATTTAATGTACTTTTCAAATTCGTAATAAAAAATACAATGTTCCATTTGAAATTTGAAAGTTGCTATGACTTCCTCAAAAACCGGAAGTGATACCAAGGATTCACATCCGCTATCATTTACTACACATGATACTGTATAAATCATGTATTTGACAAAAAACGCTACCTCAACAAATAAGCGAGATAAATGCTGGTTCATTTAAAAACAGACATCCTGTATAATATCATAAGTGGTTAAATTTTGCTGCAAAAATTTCAGATTTTTACGATAGTTTATTGAGTGACATTGACAAAAAATAGTATATTACATTACAAGTCATGAAAATGTTTCAAGCAAAGACATTTTTATGACGCGTGATGTATTCTATTTTTTTTAAATCGGCAATTAAGCTTAAAATTATAAAAAAATTAGGTTTGCATAAATCATCAGAGCTGTCACAAATTTTAGAAAAAGTTGTCATGACAAGTAAACAAAGTTGAAAGTAAAAATGACTAGGCATGAAAATCTTACTTTCATGCCGCAAATTAGTCTGGAAATGACGATTTTCATGCCGATTTTAAAAAAAATAAATTACTGTTACGAAATAAATTGGCAACAAGCTCTCGTAAAACAATCTGAAAATTTTGGCCAGACAAAATTTAACCACGAATGATATTCAGATGACTATTTCACGAATGAAAAAGTCAATTTTGGACACTACGAGTAATTAAATAACATGTTGCTAAGGAAGTTATTAAAACGTCCAAAAATTTTACTTATCAAAACTAACATAGTTACGAAATTACAGTCTATTTGGCTAGAGAGGTGCGAAAAAATTTGTGTGAGGATGTTTTGTCAAAATAAAACAAGGTAACTAGGTAAAATCATGAATTTTTGTTGGTGGAATAGTCACTAAAAAACCGTTCGTACGTACAACTGTTTGTCTATCTTTTCAAATAGGTACAAAAGTTAGTAGGTAATGGTGGCATACGTTGCCCGTTTATAAATAAAGTGGTTTTACCTCGATATAAAGGTAGAACAAATTTATGCGAAATGTGTGATTATAACAAATACTGGGCTTTGGATGTTTTAGTTCAAATGAAAAAGTCTGTATACAACATTTGAACCGGGTTTGTTAAATTAACTTAAGTAACCTCAGTGTTATCTTTCGTTCCTGCAATCTATATACTTTCAGATACATTTTCAAAAAATGTTTAGTATTTTAGCTTATAGTTGCTAATTTAGTTAAATCGAAATAGCAATGGGTAACAACGCTCAGTTACGTTCAGACTTCATTCTTTTTGATTGTGAAAAGATAATAGTAGAAATTTGTGTTCTGTATAGCAACAAGCCATAACTGCATGTTAGAGGGCTTACAAACATAATGCTGATAATGTGTGACCGATATTAACAAGTAATTAGTGTAATAATCTATAATGAAATTGAGCCGTGGTGCTCCATTAGCCTTTGTATGCCGCAAATGCCATAATAGTACTTATCTTGTAGTATGTATACATACCTATACGTATACACTACATACGTGTACACATATAATCGGTGCGTATGTATATTTGAGCACATTTTACTTGCCAATATAATGGGTACAGTTACAGCAACTAGCAGCATCCTTTGCACACTACTCACTTTGAGAATATTTGCGCGTTTGTGAAACGATAGTTCTGTGTAATTTCTGGGCTATGCTCTTGTTATGTGTGCCAGAGAAATGCAAGCGATGCAGTGAATCATGTTGTTGAATTTCACATGTTTACATGGCCGTAGCTTGAGCTTCCTGTAATTTCTATCATGAGTTTACTACGATTTATTTTGACTTTATTTAAAAGGACCTTACTAAGCACAAAGAGTGCAAATACTGCGTTTGTTGTTTTTAGATACTGCGTCACATTTAAATTTGATATGTCGGTGTACGAAACATTAATCTGTAATAAAAAAGTATTTAAAAAATATAAATTACACTTTTATGAAAAGTCGCAACAGACAGACAGACCGACCTATTATAAGATCACTATTATGCAGGGTGTTCATTTTAAGTGGCGCACCATTGCTATCTCGACAAGTATAAGAGCTACGAAGTTGGTTAAATTAGCAAACAATTTCTATTTTATATGACTACTTTAATGATCGAAACAAAAAAATTTTTAGACCATTGGTTCTCAAACTACGGGATGCAACTTTCTTATTTCAAATGGGGACCTATTTTTTTTATTCGCTTATTCGATTCAGCATTTTTTTCTGAATTCAACGAGATATTAGTTTCATACCCTGGCATAAAAAAACATGAGAAAAACGGTATCGAAAATTATGATAATTTAATTAAAATCTGAGTGATACAAGAGTGCTATGAAAGAAAACAATTGAATATTTGTTTCATATTAATTGTTATTTGTCAATGAAAAAGATTCTTTGATTTTAATCAAGAGATCAGTACCGCTACTGAGTGTATGAGTTCAGGGTACTAAGTTCTCAGTAGGGTATAAAATGGCAGTAACTACGGACACGTGTTTCGCCTTTATTTGGTCAGATCAGTGTAGTATACTAGAATCTTTTTCACTAACAATTAATATGAAACAAAATATTCAATTGTTTTCTTCCATAACACTAACTAACAATCAGATTTTAATTAAATTATCATAATTTTCAATGGCGTTTTTCTTATGTTTTTGTTATGCAAGGGTATAAAACTAATATCTCGTTGAATTCAGAAAAAAATACTGAATCGAATAAGCAAATAAAAAAAATAGGTCCACATTTGAAATAAGAAAGTTGCACCCCGTAGTATGAGAACCACTGGTCTAAAAAAAATTTTTGTTTCGCTTATTAAAGTAGTCATATAAAATAGGAATTGTTTGCTAATTTAACCAACTTCGTAGCTCTTATAGTTCTCGAGTTAGCAATGGTGCGCTACTTAAAATGAACAATCTGTATACTCTAATACAGTCATTTCAAAATGTACATAAAAATAATCGTCATACTCACTAGTACAATTTTACAACAAACTATGATGTATCAGATAATATTCGTAAACAAAAATTCGGTTTTATAAAACATACAATGATATAAAATATACACATCCATTTACTTAAAAACACCCATTTATTATTTATAAATGTTTTTAAAAAATTTAAAAGGCAACAACAATGTACTCTGATACAGTCCAAGTTCCAATTAATGCGAATTAATGTCAGAAACTAGTATCTACATTTTAAATAATTTTCGGAATAAATAGCAAATTTAATTTCATCATTATCGACATTTTCATTTCCAAATTCTCAATTAACCAACATTTTCCGATCTCTTGATAATTACCGTGTAAAGCAAACTATCGAATTACACGTGAAATTTCCATACAATTTTGAATCCCTTTTATTGAGCGAATTATAAATTCGCTGAAATTTCCCAGCTTCTGTATAGAGCTTCAAAACACATTTTGTATGATAAATATTTTATCCGCGTTGAACATCATGATAATTTATCTATTAGACAAGTTTGATAATAATGAACACTGAACACACAATAATTATATTATTGAATAATGCATAAATATACTAAACAATACTTTATCGGCACAAAAACAAATATTATCGTAATATTATGAAATACTATAATTAATATAAAATATCACGATTAGCGAAAGGATTAGCCTTCTTCTCGGCATTCAACAACGTATATTTATTTCGATTCGTTATGATCGTTTTATTGAAGTTGAGCTTATATTTTAATATTTATGTTAGTTCGATTAATCCTCGGATTAATCTTAATCATTATGTACACAAAAATAAAAATTGGGCTCTATCCAGTGGGTAAATAATTTTTTTCCATTTCAATACAGTAAAATAATTTTTTTGTTCATTTTGGAATATCTTCTTTATAATTATATATATTATAATTTATAACGGAATTATAGATAGATGTTATGTCCTCTGTGTGGTATGTTTTGAAGGCATTCGATAAAATTATTATTATACTTGAACTATTATGAACAGCGAAGTCATTTGAGCTGAATTTTTGTGGTTCTGTTTTCGAGAGTTCTTGACTAATTATACTCCTCTGAACTTGTATTGATTTTTGCAACTTTTAATAACTTTTCCTGATAATAATGGATTCGTTTACTGGATTAAAATTATATCTTTCAGGCAAAATGAAAGGATTATGAGTAAATTACTTTATCTAAATTTAACCCTCGACATAAATATTTTCTCATTTTAACCAATTTAGGTATATCTCTGGAAATTACAAACGAAAATACATTTCCAATTATAAAAATGACAGAAATGAAAATAGCTACGCAAATAATTGACATATAAATGTAAAATCTCATACATGATTCATTACTACAATTTTGTAAAGAGAAATATATTCAAATTCGAAAACAAACATGTGACGACAAAATCTTTCGTTTGTCATATCAGAAAACGGAGTATTTATTCGCGTTACAATAAAATGAAATTCTTCATCGACTTAGAATTCTGCACTGAGTTTTCATTTTTCAGAGAGAAAAATAAACATGATTGAGCGGTATTGTCTCACGGGGTTAGAAACTCAAGGAAAATTACAATTTTATTGGTTGTGTCAAGTTTGTTATTTTGATCTTTTTATGTTTTGCTCATCTCTTGTCTTGTACTCCACAATGTGAACTCTCGTTTGTTCGCTTTATGTCAGACGTCAATGTTTTTGTGCTTCATATGGAGAGTCATTCATTCTTTCTTCTTTACATGATGGAAGACTTTGAAGGACTTTTATTTACTTACGTTTATCCGTATTCATTATTTAGGGAATCATACAGATTTTCTATTCTCTGAACAATTTGTTTTATCACTGAAAAAACAAGACAAGACAAGAAGTTAGTTAGGCAAGAACAAGAATTCTTGCTATTTATTTGCAAGAATTCTTGCCACAATTTTTTTTCAGAGTTTAGGTACAATTCAAAATATATAAAAATATATAGTGTGTTCCATTTAAAAAAGACAAACAATTCTCGCCAAGCCGTTATGCGACAGCCTGTAGGTATATGTGAAAATTATTTTACGTTATGCTCCTTGCGTATACGAATAAATTCTGTTAATAAATTTATGCTGTATTTTCGATGACTCACCGTGTATAACAGATTTCAAGTAGATACCGGTAATCAGTAAATTATATTAAGTTCAAATATAAGTTTCAATTTGAATACTATACCTACTAAGTCAAAATAGTTGTTATTTTGACTTCAGTTAGGTTAGGTAGGTACCTACGTAGTACATAAGGGCGATTTCATAATTAAATAATATTTTGATATTACATGTACCAGGACTATGAATTACCTTTATGTTATGTTATGCTGTAACATTATCAAATTTCCTCATTTGTCTTTATCTCTAACATCTCCGCTTTAGGACGGCATTACAGATCAATACCAAACCCAGCACAAACCAAACTGACCGTCTTTGGCTTCTCCGAAACCATTAAACCTCGTCTGGTAGGTCAACTCGAACCACCGGACCGCCAACCACTCTCAAGCAGCTCGTTATCTAGTTACAGAGTTCCTCTAGGACTAGTGCAGCACATGCCATCTCTTGTGACCGTGCCTGCGTCTCTATGTCGTCTGACGTCGCGTCAGACTATCGCGTGCCTGGAGACATACAGCGTCGGAGAGACGCCGCGACGTTGTGATCTGTTCGTAGTGTCCAAAGCAAAAAGGCAATGCAGTAGCTTGTAATAAAGTTAGGTGAGGTAGTGGTGCGCTGGGAAAATATGGGAATTTGTTTGGTTGTGTTTTCAGATTTATAACTGGAGATCTCTAGACAAGAAAAGGTTGTTGTGTATTCAATATAACGTATTTTATTTGGAAAGTTGTGTTTGTATGCAATGACAAATAAAACTTGTTGTAGGAATGGTTCTCTAGTGTTAGCAATAACATGAGAATAAAAACAAGTGGTACAAAAGAATAGAAATCTGAATACGTTAAGAGACAAATATTTTGTTTACATTTAGAGGTTACCTCAGATTTTTGCAAACAGCAGAAAAAATTGGAGACACGCTGTAATTACATCCTGATTTTATTTCGAATACCCAACTAAGTTTTTTTTATCAAGTCGGTCCTAATATTTATCCACAATATAATATTTTCTACGAGAAATCATTTACTTTTGCGTTTTTTGATAGACATTGCTACATATCGGACGATATCGGAGTACCAACCTAACTTATTTTATTTTATTTTATAAAAGGTAGCAAAACTTAAAAAATATCATACCTACGATCTATGCGTATGCATTCTGAGTAATTCGTCTTTTTTTCGGCGAGGTTTCCATTAAACCAAAGTCGTAGCTCATACATAGTTTTTGATATTCCACAACTGTATTACTATCTTATTTGGGTCACGTTTACTTAATATCAAACTAGAACATCCACATTTATTGTTAGCGTTAAAATTATTTAGTTGATTTGTAATTTTACTTCTAAATAAAGCAGTCATAACTTATAATGTTATAACAGTAACAGTGGAATGAAAATAGAACATTATTATTGTTCCATTTCCTGAAATTAATTTTACTAATGCAAACAAATAATAATTTGCATATAACATAATGTAGATGTGTATGAATGTGTGATAACATCAAACATACAACATCTAATGATATTAACATGGAACTTGTGAGCTTTCTAATACCTATTATTATAACAATTAATATACGATATCACATAACATAATACCTTTATCAAGAACCATAATTCGATTATACATCAAAACAGACTTGCCGCGTAAATAGTCCACCATTTGTTACAATTATTTATACAATTGCTTGATATTAATTTAGATAAAGTACTATACACTTACACTAATAAAATATTACTCTGATAGCTTTAAAGATAACTTTAAGTATTACACGAGACAATTTAATTCATTTACGTCATTGTTTAAAGTAAAAATCTATTGTAGCGAACTAATATCAAATGTAGAAAATTTCTCTTGGGTCTTACATGTTGCACTGAGATATAAATTATTGTATAGTAGAAAAGAATTCTCCTTATAAGTTAGAAGTATAACGTAGTATATGAGTGCGGAAGTGCATCCAAGTCTTCGGTTGCTATTTTTAATAGTTGGAAGAGAAATTCAATGCAGTTCTAGTTGAAATAATTGCTCTCACGTATATTAAAAATTATTATTGATTAGTTACCTACATTTTGAAAGCATTTGAATTTAGAGTGAGACTGAGAGTTTCAAAGTATTTGCAACATACTGAGAAAGTTTCAAGTAGCAACAGTTGAATCATCGTAAAAGTAAAATTATTAAATTAAAAGGAAAAAAGAATCCTCTAATATGAATGCAATAAATATACCAACACAATTTATTAAAGAACTAAATTGGTTTAGTTACCTATACCAACATTTTGAAAGTATTTGAATTCAAAGTGGTACTGAGAGTTTAAAATTATAAAACATACTGACAAAGTTCCAACAGTTGAATCATCGTAAAATTGGGGTTGAAATAATATAGTACTATAGGATTCAATGTGATGTGGGTGCAGTAGAAAATATTGAAACGATTTAAAAAAGAACTAAATTGAAGATTAATGCATATTTTTAAAATTCAAAATGCATCGTAATTATAATATAAAATCACGAAAAGAATTTGAACCCTTTAAAACAATAACTCATTTTTAAGATTCAACATGAAGCCAATGTCTTTACCCCGGCCACATTAAAAAATCATTATGATTTCAATATTTTTCTCGCACCTTGAAGTATTCGCACCTTCAACCAACTATCAATCATCATTCGTATAAAATCCTCTTCACAAGCCTTTCATTCGACTTCCATCTCGCGTTCCATGTACTAAACCACTATAATTGACTTTTTTCTGTTCTTATTACTTACATTCTTTATCGTTGATTGGCCGACTCTCTTTCTCTTCATAATTTCACAAAATCGTGTTATTTGATAAGAGTTTAACGATGAATGATGGTCATTAGTGTCATTACAAATTGGAGTGTAGTACACTATAATTTATCCACGACTAAACAAAATAATTCATTCGTAATTCATTAATTTTATTAGATAAATTGCACTAACAACATCTGACAGTTGTGAAAAATCTTTTTATTTTTGCAATTTGTGTACTATGCCTATACCTAGCAACGAACTATTATGTTTGTATATATATTCGATTGGTCAAAAGATGTAATACAAGAAGTTTTATTGGTCGAAGCCGAGGTTGAATTATAAAGAAGTTGCTAGTGAGTGATGGGGCTCATTATTCACTTGCAAACAGTTGTGTTGTATTTATATAACATAATCAACAGTCGTGGATAAATATTGTATTTTGGATGATTTACAATAATTTCGTCATAATTTCTTCCTTCTAGTCTATTTCTCCAGCATTTCTTCTTCCTCTTGAGGCAAAAGTCGTACCACATCCAGTGCAGCCTCGAACCTCTCGTGACCATAAACACTAACAACTGAGATTAAACTGTAAAACCGTATTGTTAATTACAAACCGCATTATTACGCTGTTACTTAATTGCATTAGTTCGTTCATATGTATGGAATGCTGGTGCTGGCTGCTAGGGCCTGTGCTTGTATTATACCAGCAGTACCTCATATGTTTCATACTGTTTAATCTTCTATGATGCTATGTATTATGTCCTCTGCTGCGTTGCGCGTATAAGTTTATGTAATTAACTTCCCATACCAAGAGGTTATAGTGTTGTAATTGTGCGACTGTATGGGGCTTAAATTGAAGAAGGTTTTTTAAATCAAATTGGGCGTGGTTGATCTTTGAACTTTGTAGGAAGTACACAGATAATAATGAAGTAATTGTATTTTTGTCAGGAATAATCTTTATTAAATTTCGATTATAAGTTTGTTATCTACTTACGATATTTTCTGCTAGCGAAAAAAGTATTTAAATTATTTAGGTATTGTTGTTTTTCAAGTTATATTTGTAATCTAATAGCATTATGTGGATGTGTAAGTATAGGGTGACTCAAGATCAGTTTCGAATACCTATATCTCAAACGCTACGGTATTTGTCAGTGTTAAAGTAACTTTTGTAGACTAGAATCTTGTACAAAATTAATCATGGAGCAATACACGACGGAATGCACAACTTATTATGAAAATGGAGAAGTGCATACCGCGTGGTCTACGTGAATGTTTTGGTATACAAAATCGACCTTCTGAGCGAACAAGATGGTTTTACAATTTAACGAAAATAACACACGGCGGCCGATAGACTTGAAGCTCTGCGTTTAAACCAGCGCCAGCTACTTCTTTGTCAAGAATAAACTTTATCAAATTTCGATCATAAGTTTGTTATCTATCTATCTACTTACGACATATTCTGCTAGCGGAAATTGTATTTCAGGAAAGTATAGATAAATTAGTTAGATAGTTTTGCGAGCTTTTTGTATAAAGTTTATTTCATCTAGGTATTTATAGTAGTTGAATTGTCCCGAGGAAAATATTAATCACGTCAAAACGTCCACTAATTAAAATACAATATTGTGTTTATTTTATTTCTGTAAAACTCGAATAACAACTCCATTCGTTAGTTAGTTGTTCCGTTTTAAATCTCGTATAGACTTCACTTCAAAACGCTTCAAGATAAATAAACGTTATTGTATTATGAATAAAACACTTGGGTTTCAGTGTGAAAATAATACTGAAGATAAATACAAACGACAACAATGGCAACTGAAAGGTACAAAGTTCAAATGTATAATATGCCAGTGTGAAAATTATTCCGTAACTTAATGGGTGACGTGTGTAAATTTAAGCTCAGGATCGCGAGGAGGCACACATTTCATGAATAGAGCTTTACACACTTCCTCGTGCGGCACGGTATATAAGCGAGCGGATATGAAATTTAAAGCAATTTTAATGCGACATCCGATATGAAAAGGCATTTTGTTGAGATCTGGTTTCCATGTAAATGTAGATATTAATTTGTTTCTGCATTGTGCAGATGGGTAGATTATATCTATATATGCTATTTGAACACAGAAACACAATCAAATTCCATGCGTATTACTCTATTATATGCACTTCTTTTGTAGGTATTATTTTAGTTAATACATATTTCCTGGTATTCTGGGATTGTTTCATTGGTTGATATCGGTGACATCACATAAAATTCTAGGAAATTGATATTTGCATAGAGAATGAAGCAAATTCCGACTAATTCATTTTACATGTCACTGTTTCATGTTTATTTAAATTTATTAATTATGAAATGCACTGTTCTGTTACTATAATAATTCCTCGTATTTTATAAAACTCAATAAAAGAAACTTATTTCCCATGACAAATTATGTGCTTTTATTAAAAGAGGTTTGGTTAGGTATCAAGCAAAGCCCTGCATCGGGCTAGTTAAACACATACTTACAGGTAAAAAATGAATTATTACAAATAGCATAATGGCAATTAACCCTAGGGTTAACACCTAGTTGATCAAAGATAAAAACAAGTATTGCTCACTTTGAAAGAAAAAGTTGTCAACTTTAATAAAAACGGTGTAGTGTTTTCTTATTTTTAGCTATAAGACGCCGAAAAAACTCTGAAATTCGCATTGTCCACTCTAAATATTGAACCTTGAGTCCAAAGAAAAGAATAATAATAATGTAATTATAAAAATGATCCCTATGTTGTTAAACAATGGAAAAATAGTATATTCCATAACGAGTATCGAAGGTAAGAAATATCGAGCGAGTCTAAAGTTTCAGGAACGAGGTGTAACCGAATGAGTCAACTCACGATCAATACAAAATACAATATTACTTTCAAGCGAGTTATGAACGCTATTTTTTAAATGACCAAAAAAAATAATACTTCAATAAACATAATTTGTCACATTTTAATACACACCAAATGTTGATTTGATCTCATAATAATTGCGATATAACCTAGTTATTTAAAACTTTTTTAGGCTGCTGTCGCGATATCTATTATTTTCTGAAGTGGTCGTTTAAAAACATCATAATGTGGAGTATAAATCAGAACAAACATCTAACATTGTTCTTGAACACTGTAAAACTGTAACATTTTTATACACTTTTGTGAAAAGCTTTAATTTCTCATATAAATGTCCTTGTTGTAGTAAATAGTTAAGTAAATAGTTTAATTTCGTCCTGGTCGTAGCGACGTGAACGCACGCGACTCGAGACTCGCGACATGCAGTCGTAACTCCTGCTATACGTTATCTGGCACTCCGGCCATCATTCCGGGGCAGAAATTACATTCCGCCGTACAAAAGATACCGGCTTATCTCACCGCTTGCTTGGATTGATGTCTTCAATCTTCATTATTACTGTGCGTTACGTCTTTCCACGTCGCCCTTTATACCTGTTTGCTTTTATTCTGCGCCGTCCTCGCTCAAAATAGGTCGCGTTTTGTTCGTTTTATTTTATTAATCCGGTTAACAGAATTTCAGTATAATGGATTATTGATAAAAAGGGACAATGAACTATATGAGATCTTTTCTAGATTTCTTTGCTGAAGTTTTGATTTTGATGGAATCTAACTGTTGAGGGTTGTGACCTATTTCTGAGTTTGTAACTTTCGGTTTTGCAACTTTTTATTAAATTTTAAGTATTATTTTTAATCTGTCTGGCTTGTTATTCACAAGAGATAACAACATTTTTGTCAACACAGTATTACTTACTTACAACTTGATATCAACCATAGTCAAACAATTTTGTTTTTTATAAGTACCTAACTTGAATTTGTAACATTTGTATGTACTTTTTTCTGCAGGGTTGGAACGTTTAAAACATATCGTTTTAAACAAACGTTTAAACCTTGTTTAAAACAAAGCAAGTGTTTAAACACGTTTCAAACATTTTTATTACTTTATCTACGTAATATTACAAAGTTCCAATTACTAATAATAGTGTATAGTATATTATTTCTCACTAGATGTCACCCACAGCCATAACCCGATAATAAAGGTTTTTAAATAAATACCATTTAAACACTCAGTTTTGCTTCTTCTACTACCTTCCTTATTAAAAATGCAAACTGAATTGGAGAAATTCAACATCAAAAATAATATGTATTTTGACCCGAGTTGTCGTTTCTACGCAGGAATTATGAGTAAATTTTACCAATTAAATTTATGACTCGAATTATATTTGCTTGATTATTTCACGAACGAATAACTTCTCTGTATATTATTTTAGTTTTGACGGTGGCAACATTAAAAACATTTAATAAACAAAATATAACCATGGTTACCCTACTGTGGTTTTATCAAATTTTATTGCTGAAAAACTGCCCTCTTCGAAAAAGTTATGCATTCTTATTGGCCAGAAATGACGTGTGTAAAATAATCAATAATAATAATCACGGTTGTTTAAAATCTGTTTTATACAAATAAAACAGTTTTTAAACAACCGTGCTTTTAGTAAATATTTGAGTTAGTATAGCTTTTTTCAGAAGTGTAAGATTCTATGAATCTAATACTAGGTGGTCAATAGATATGGAATAAATATGTACTATTTGTTATTCTATTACTACTTTTACATACATTTTAAAATATTAAACAAATATTAATTACAATATTTTTAAATTTGTATACATGTAATAAGTACCTACATAAATCATTTCTTATTGCCTGTTTTATTTCGTCCGTTTGAAATCTGACGCAAACAGAAAATAAAAATTTAAATGTCATTTTCATATTTTGGCAGAATTTTTTTTTAATTCGCAACTCGTCGTATGAATGTGTGTGTATTATTGAAAAATATATGAGATTGAAATATATAAATGTCAGTTTTATGATACTTTAGAGATCGCATATGTTGCTGAGCAGAAAAATTGTCGTTCTTGTTATAAAAGTGTAGTATTAAGCGTGACGGAAAACAATAAAATCTTGCCTGGGTACCATAAACGTCACTCATGTTTTATTATATAGTCGCTTTAAAATGAATCAGAAGAGATGAATATCATTTTGATGAAGTGCCTCTTTCAACAAAGAACATATGAGACGTCACTGCGTTGATTTTTTATTTTTATGGGATCATTTATTATACACATACTACCAGCCCTAATTAAACAATGTTATCGTTATCTACGCGTCTTTATTAATAATAATGACCTTTCCGCAAAGTTAAATGAGAATACCTGGAAAATGCTTTCATTTACGTAAGTCTCTTGTAAAAATACCACAAAATTTTTATAAGAAACATAACGATGACGTATGACGGTAACTTAAACCCTGGGGATAAAAATAAGAAATGCTGTACGCAATTTTTTATTCTTTTACGCCGCAAGTCTCTACTTCTTCATCAAGACAAAAATCACCTGTGAAAAATTGCCTAAACACAAATGTTTCTCGCACTTCACCTTCTCATATTTCAACTGACTAAATGCTCTTAATTGGAACTGTCATTTCAGTATAAATATTAAAAATTATTACAAAAATGTATGTAAGTAAATTATATGAATTACTCTTAGCTATTGTTGCAAAAAATTGTGTCTTCGTCGAGGTTTAAATATTACAAGTAATTATAACACGTAGGGAATATGTGAATGATAATTTGATAACACAGCAGCCCAAAATAAGATCAGATAGCCGAACAGTAAAACCAGCTCTTACATTTTGTTATTGTAGTGGATGCATTTTAATTTTTAAGCTTTGTTGAAGTACAACTAAAATAATTTATTAATAATTATGAGTTCTGAAAATTTTTATCAGTTTTTTTTTTCACGTTTATTAATTGACGTCTACCAGTTTCGAGTGTTGAGACACCCATCGGGACCGGGCACTTAACTACAAAACTTGTACAACAATGATTACAAGTCAAATAATCAAGAAACAAAATACATAAATAAAGTAAAATATAACTTAAACAAAAGTTACAGCAACTATAAAATATACAGTCATTAACAACTGGAACAAATCAACACATTCATCACTAGAATTAGAAAACTTTGACGTAATCATCGTGAAGAAATGCGTTCAATACAATAAAAGACACCATTGTTATATTATTATTTCTTTCTTCTAATTCATTCCACTTCACTCTTTGGCATAATTCATCTTTTTCAACATTATACAATAAGTTAAAATAATATATTAATATATATTCGGGATATTGTGACAAAAATATTTGCTGAGGAAGTCTGAGTCTCGACATTAAGTATTTTAACAATAATTCAGAAAGCAGTTCCAAACACTACAACTCCAACCCGGAATTCGCTGTTATTAACTTGCTGTCAACGTCAAAAATTACAGTAACAATAAGTGATTTAGCCAAAAACTTGCGAAAATAAACTAGTTCTGTCAAGTTCGTAAGTTGAATTCCAACAACAAATATTCCGATCACACGATATTGCATCGGTGGCCAAGTTTCAAACTCAATATTCGTTGCAGAATGCAAGAGACGTACGTATGTACTTGTGTGTGTGTGTGATGTTCGTGAGTCGTGCGGCAGCCTAACTGAATTTACGGTCCAATACTGTACTGACTGCTACTGCGTCGACTATACATGTTACTGCGACAAAAACTACTCACTTTACATGCGGAATGCGCTCTTAACTATTGTTACTTCATTACAAACTAAATTGGGAAAATAACCGACATCTGGAAACTGGCATAATTGCTTTGTTCAAGCGTAATTTAATTCCTGCTTTGGTGGAACAAGATTCATTCGATTCCTGTATGGAGTTAATACTTCGTAATATAACCACTTTGTTTTTTAGCTTTGTAAATGATATAAAATTAATTGTTTTTAGAAAGTACTACGAGTATAAAGGTTGTTCCACAACTTAGGACAAAAAATTAAAGGGTATAAATACTGCAAAAAATCGTCATAAACACACATTGTATATTATACAATTTGTATTTATGACGATGCTTTCTTTTATAGATCAAGAGCTCTTCAATAATGAATAAATTTTATTTGAAACATTGAGAAATTGAAAATTTGAGTTTTAATTGATTCCCTTGGTCCAAAATTCCGACTATTCATCACCAAAACTAATGTTAACATTATTGAATAAAAAGCAGAATTGCTGGATTTTCAGTCAAAAATTTGTATATTTATTATTACGTCAACGTTTCGGCCTTTAGAATTTTTCTTGCTAGTCACAATCTTACGGATTAGTTAGTTTATTTTCTATTATTATGTGTATTCGTATATATCTACCTTACAAATGTATTATTTTTTTATTGTTGTTGATGTTTTATATTTTTGACAATATTAGTCCTGAGGAAGGCCTCAGCAAGGCCGAAACGTTGACGTAATAATAAATATAAAAAATTTTGACTAAAAATCCAGCAATTCTGCTTTTTATGCATCTCCCTTACCAGTCACGAGTTCAACTTATCGTTAACATTATTGTATTGCGTTGACTTTTACTCCTTGAAGAAGGCCCAGGTTGAGCCAAAATTTAATAAATAAGAAACTGACCGAATTCCAGGAATTTTTTTATCCTTCCATTATACATATTCAGTCAAGAAGCATTATCGAATCATCTAATTTCTAATACAATAAAGACTAAAAAATAATTCGTAGTTTTACAAGTAGTACTTATCTTCATACATAAATAATTTTGCATTCTATTCGCGATGCCATCCTAGCACTCGCTACCAATAATAATATCTGTTAATATTGAAAACAGTTGTTATATTATTATCAGGGCTTTATTTTCTATTTTAGGAATCAAGTAGTAATGTTCCAATGTTGACCGCTTATAGCGCTTGAGATCTATCGATAGGTACTAGGTACAATGTTTCAATTCAAATACATGAAAAATACAATCTTAAAATTCATCTCTCTACTCTCATTTTCCTTATATGATTCCCTGTAAAATTATACGCTGTCGCAGTCAATTTTATTATCATGTCAATTCACCCAATCTAGTAAATCTTGTATATTTGTGATTTGTGATGTCATCATCCGACTCCACGCTTACGTATCTGTATCTTATACGTTACACAACACAAACTACGTTTATTAATATTGCCTGGTATCTTGGGGTCTCATATCTCTTGACATCACAATTCCAATAAAATCCACCTTGAATTTATTTATCTTGAAGTCATGAAACACGAGGGTTGAGGAACCGAGAACAAGAGCAGAGGGTCGTTGTCTCCTTTTTTCCTAGTTCAAAAGGGTAAGAAGTGACATAACCGCTCTGAAAGACACACAACGAGGGGTGACAAAGTTATTGGCGGTAAACTATGCAATTGTTTTAATTTATGGTTTAAGAGTTTTAAATTCTTCACTCTTCATAGGATAAATGGATTAGGGTGGTTAAGCAATAACTTTCTTGCATTTTTCATCTGGGTGAAAGAATAGAAGGAAGAAAGCTTCGAAAAAAGAAAGGAACTAGTGTATACAAGAAGATGTCAAACAATATTTTTTCGAATTTAATTTAAAACTGTGTTTCGTGTATCTTACGTAAAAGTTGTCATTTGAGTGACTAGAGTGAATCATTTTCCGAGCAGTAAACGTAGCCAGCCTGGATGAGACCAAAATTTGACAATTTTCAAATTGCTACAACATTTACAATTTTAATTATCTTTAAAAGCTCATCTCTACCTGTACATAACGTCTCAAACCTGTTAGAAAATCTCCACCATTGCCTCCTGAGCGCACACGCGTCGATTGACGCAAAATTTCATGTTTGCAATGGCGTTCGATAGATCGCACAATTTCGCATAAGGCACACGAACTTTCAAGTTGATACATTGATTTTTGAGCGAGAAACAATTTTTTGAAGTTGAGCGCATTTGGCGCTTTTTTCGCCTATAACCAAATTCTGCATTAGAACTGTGGTTCTTGAGCACAGAAATCCGTGGCAGTCTCAACTCAACAAATTGTTACTCGCATAAAAATCAACATACCAACTTGCAAGTTCGTGTTCCTTACGCGAAAACGACGCGTATGCGCGTACGAAGTTTCGAAATTTTTTATCCAAGAAATTCCTTCTTTTCGAATAGGGCTCAAGGGGCAGGGGTGCAAAATTTTCTAACAGGTTTGAGACATTATGTAGAGGAAGAGTTGAGCTTTCAGGTGGAGAAAGTTTCATGCAGATCTGGTTAAAATTGTAAAAGTTTTAGCAGTTTGAAAATTGTCAAATTTTGGTCTCGTCTAGGGTGGCTCTTTTTTTGGCCGGCAGTGTATATAACCATTTTTTCTAAATCCACCACTTGCCATTGGCAAATCGTATCTCGCAGATATATGCTACAGTAGTATACTAAGCTATTGCGTTTCTTAGCACACAAATCCTTTCATTATTTCCCCGCTAAACCACCTTAAACTCCTCATAACTGCACTAATCCTCTCGACTCCCGACACCCATATCACCTTATTCCCGATGATTCCGCTCTCACCTCCGCAGTCTCATTCGTGAGTATTGTGCACGCGGGCACACCGGGCAATTTCTCGACTGATCACGTGACTCGGGCGTCAAACAGCACCCGTGACACCCCCGTGTCCCTGTGACCCGCTCGGGTCGAGGGAAAGGGTTCGTGACATTTATACTTATCTCACTGGAGCGGCAGCGGAGCAGTGTGATGGTTGACGCCTACGCTGTCACCGGTGAAAGAACAGTCTCCGGAGATCTGATATTTCCAAGTTTTCTACCAGGATTGGTATTTAGCGTATTGATTGAAGAGTAGCATTTAAATTCGGTGGATGAATTGTGATGAGGAAGACTGATGAATTTCTTGGAATGAGTTACATTTTTAAATACTAATCTATATCCAAACTAAAACAAATCACTAGTGTATTAGTGTAAAAACATCCCTGGTAACAGTAGCACTAATTATTACACTCCATAATGTACTAAATTTAATACATATCTGCAGTTTGTATTTGATACATGCTATTTTTTCTGCAATTAAATTACGATTATAGTTCAACTCGAATGTAAATTATAAATATCATATTGAAATTATAAGCTTATTTTTTTAATAATATTGGTTGCGTATTGAATATTGAATTGGATCGGAAGTATTTACAACATTTAATCCTAATCTGTTTACGTGGAATCTATTCTGCTCTGCGATAAACTAATTTGTCATAAATTTAATTTGTTCAGTGAAAGATTGGCCCAATTTCTCCATTTATTTTGTAAAAGCAAATGTTTATTTATGTGATGCGTATTTCGGTATTTCGAGAATGAATGAATTGGTGCATAGACAGTATCAGAGAATCAATGTGTGTGCATGGTCATGTATAGAGAAGATTTATGAGGGTCGAAGTATATAAAGTAATATATTTTAAGTTTTTTATCAGGAAAATTCGTGTTCACCCATATATTAGGAAAACCGCTGTGAACGAATATCCGAGTTATATGGGAAATTTATGTGTGTATTTTCCGACCAATCCTGTGAATGTGGCTGCGGTATTATAAAACGGAATAATTTATATTTTTAAATAAGTCTATGCAAATACTGAATTATTAATATATGTCAGCCTTTTTGCACATTTCTACGGTACTGTTAATCCTTCATACAAAATAGTATAATTTTATTTAGATTAAAAAGAAAATAGTTGCGCATTTTAAGCGAGAAGAATTATGCAAATTCGTGCGAACAAATAATTTATATTTTTCTTTCTGTTCCAGGTATGTAAAGTCTACTCAGCAATTTTGCATCTGTTCCATTTCATTTTTCTCGCAGTATTTGGTAAGATAAACACAATTTTCTTCAATAGTTTGCATAAATTTAACGTTTATTCATCTTCACGTAAGTGAGACGTGCCGGGTCCAGGATTAAAATTAATTCTACGGGATACTCAAAGAACTACACTCGCAAAATTGTGACCATGGCCAAAGAGGAAAATATATTAAATCCGTAATCCTTTTCAACTAATTTCCATAATGCCGCCGTAAACAATCCGTTTCTATCGCAAGCGAAATACAGACACAAAATCCCCTCAAATTATTAAAATGCACGCATCGCCAATAGCTTCCAGGCATTATTCGATGATTTGGATTGTTTTCATTTGTAATTACAGACAATAAAGTCGTTCAATTATATACCCAAGAATATTTCTAATATTTAGGGTGAACATTTAAAAAGAATAATGGTCGACAGCACAAACATAAAAAAATTATTTTAATTTAAAATACAAATTAGTAAATATTTGACAGTGAATAGGTATAACCTAGACAAAGTATTTTGAAGTTTTAAAAGATTATATTATTTATCCGAAGTCAAGTTTAAATTTTATATTTGCAAATGTCTATAAACGAAAATAAATTGTAATGAAACTATTTATGCTTTATGCTTTATTTTTTCTGATAAACTCAAGGAAAAACTATAACTTACCTATTTTTTAAAAATCAAATACTGCGGTATATAATACTTAAAATAAATGAAATACCTGACCTACTGATTTTAAATAAATGATTTGAAAAATTTATTTTAATTGAATCAAACAGTTTAAATTTAAAATGTACAAAAATCGTCGGTATAGGTATCGTTATTGTTATATAAATGAATTTTTTATCTGTACCCAGTTTAACAAAATATTTAACGAATTTTCAAAAAGTTTTTTTCATAGATATATAGATCTATCTGTCCTGATTAATATTGGTTTGATTGTGTTTTACATATAAAATATTTACATTCCATTAATTAGTAAATTTTAAATGAAAAAATTGTGATATAAATTATTTTGATGCAAAAAAGTCATGATGCATCATGATATTGCTTTTAACAAAATGTATATTGTTACACCAAAAATATTTGTTTAATAAATAACATATTTGCATTTAATTAAATTTCATCGATGCAAAATAACAAACCATGATATTTTTCTGTTTTGCGGATTAGTTTCAATTTTACATAGCGTTTCAATTGTTGGTATTGTGCCATGCCATATGTTGCATAGAACTGACCTGTACAGGAAATCATTCTAAGTTGAAATCAAATTAAGGCCAATTGAGTTTCTAGAATTGAATTTAGCCGCCTAAAAATAAGATTGACTCTGTACCCCTTCGTCTTCACCGTTTGATCTCTTCTTCTTTGTTTTTGGACTGTTTTTGTGCGAATGGCGAACGCCTCTTGTTTTTTCATTCGCTTTTCCGCTAAATTTCTATAAACAAGTGTGGCAATGCAGATCCGCTGGATAAAGCCTACGTAATCCTCTGCGTGATGACATCACTGTGATGTCACGCGGTCAACATTTTCCTCCCTTGTGTACTACTCTACTGTTCTTGTTCTGTATTTGCTGCGATGTTCTTCTAAATTATTAAATTTATGTCGAAACTTTTCAGACGTGAATATTTGATTTAATTTTCTTTTACAAGTTTTACAAATTTAATATTTTCTATTCTCAGTTGAATTGTGAAATCATGCGGATTCTTCCGGTGTGAAAATGGAGCAACTTCTGCAGCCCTCAACGTTTTGTCTCATTTTTTTTACTAGATACGAAATGTTTGCCTTCATTCATATTTTGTCAGTAATTTTATTCCCTCTGGAGTTTAATGAAAAATAATATATACCTACGACATCCAAGATTGTCGTACTGCATTGTTTTGAAATTCTGCAGAATTTCATTTTCAATATTTTTTCCAATACACAAATCAAATTTTAAATCTCTTATTTTCGTGATTAGCTACCATATTATTTTAATTAGATTAATAATGTCGAATGCTAGCTTGATATTAGTTGTGTACCTACTTAAAACTATAGGTACTGGTATTGTGGTATTTTTGTTTGCCAAATAATTGAAGTGACCTCATTGAAAAATGAGGAAGTACGTTCTATACTTTTTTATGTAGAGAATACGCATTTTGTTGAGATAGACACATTTTGTAAAATAAATTTTAACAATATACTCATGATTTCTTTCTATAAAATTTACTGTTCGAAACGAAACTCTCAATTTTGAATAAATATGGACAAAAATAATCGAAAATGTTTCTTAGTAGCTTTTGAAATAAATGTTATCGTTTTCCACTTCTTATTTCTGCGAATTGTGCTTTTCAATAAAACAGAAGGAAGAAGAGAAGGACTATTATCCATAGAACAAAAACTTCGTGATCGTTTCTGAACAGTTAGATAAAGAATTAAACAAACATGTCAATTCATTAGTCACATTCACATAGGTAGGTATTTCACATTGAATTTTTGGACAAGTTATTTTAAACACCAATTTAAAAATGTTTTTGTCATACCTGTACGAAAAGTAACCTTTTTGTGCCTGTTTTGCGTGCGCAAAGTTGCTCATTTATTAACTATGCGGATATGAGTGTGCAAAATATAACTTTTCCAAAAATGTGGTGTGGCGCACAAAAAGTTAAATTTAAAAAAGTTTGGAAAACTCTGATCTAAACCATCGAAATCAATAATTATTGTAGCTTGAATACCAAAATCCGGCGAAATATAAATTAGTATGGTCGAGAAATTAGGCTAATAGAATCCCGCGGGCGTTGATATGTTTGTTTATAGTGGCTACTGCGAAAGGGCAAAGTTGTATCATCCTTTCAGCATGCATCAAATCCACCCAAGTGTATAACTACACTCCGTCCGAGCATCGAATTGAAATTTTAACAAAACTTTATGACTTTACGTGATGACCAATCGCAGTGCAGCTCTTCTGTCGTTTCATTTCACACTTGAGTTATCGTGGGTCGGGAGGAACGCTTGTGTGTTCAGTGCAGTGTGTGAGAGGCATCACATCCCTGAGACCGGACTCCCGGAGAATATGTTCCGCTTCGCTGGACCAACTTGACAAATCATATCATACTGCCGGTGCGACGAGTACAGCAAAACGCTGTGAGAAAAATGCACTAGGATAATGATGATGCTTTCTACTATACCATTTTCATTATTTATAGTTTTCTATTATGGTTATTTTTATGTATAGTAATCACTTAAAGGGATGTAGACTAAGCTGTATTTTGAATTGACTAATAGCAGCTAATAGATTATTTAGATGTATTTTTCTTAAGCTGTTGTTATTTTTTAATATTATTTATCAATCGGCATTAAAGTTTAGGACCACTGTGGAATATCTTTTACTATACCATTACATTTGGACTATAGCTCATTTAATCATCTATTTCATTTATGTATATATCTCTATCAAAGTTATGGGTAGGTAACTCGTATCCTAATTTACCAGGCAAAATATTTCAAAGAGGTTTCTAATTTTAGATCTGTGAATAGATTATCTGTTAGTATTGACGAATATTGCCAATAGGTATACTGTCACCATTGCATAATATATAGCACCTAGTATTGTCCAAATAAGTATATCTACTAGTAGTATTGCTGGTGTATCGTTCTGTTATTACTATAATGACTGTATTCGTGGATTATACCTATATTTTTACTTATTGCTATGCATTAATTACGTATTACTACCCAAGCATTGCCGAGTATTTGTAAGTATTGTTGTTTTGTTAGAATTGTCTAAATACCTACTATACAAGTAGTGCAATACAATATCAGTTTGTAAGCCAGTATTGCTAGAGTATTTTTTGATACTTCAAATGTTGCTAATAAATGGGCTATTTGGTATTGTCTATTTCCTCCAATATTTATTTTATTAACCAGAGGTATTATTCCCAAATACCGGTATTAAAATTCCTCTTTAAAAATGTACTGGAATTTTTACTAGTGAGTCGCCACCGCTATAAATCTCTAGTAAACAAAATAACAAACATGAAAATGTCAAAGCAATAATTAGCAATTCACTTGTTGATTTGAGCAAAGTCGTAAAATAAAATATTAAAACTAATGTTGTGTATTCCTGTAGTCGATTTACACGGTGGTAAAATGTCAAAGAGCAGCAGCACAAACTCAGCCGCATAGCCACACTCACGTATGGGGTTACAAACCATAGTAACCACAGTATGGGGCATAGCAGAGCAAACATGTAGATATGTGCGCTATATAAATGTAAATAGGGAATAATGCCGTGAATCACAAACAGGCCGTAAACACAGCGCACATATGACCTAGAAAACGACACACATCTGACCAACAATGGCCCTTATCGTCCGACATAAATATCTCACTTGACGTTATTAAACGCAGCGCTGAGGACGGGGAACGTTCACGTTATCAAGTTGGCAGTGGAACGAAGCGAGGTGTAGATTTCAGGGATACATAAAACGCCAAGTGTGCGATACTAACACCAAGCGAATCGTTCCAACAACTTCTTGATGCGCCGTTTCGAAAGCAGTTTCACCGCAATCATATTCGAATCGAATCACAACGAGATGACGAGGCGGAATTTATCTGAATCACAACATATTCTTAAATATTTTTTCTGATTTTCACATTTTCTAAGCTGAATATAATTCCGTGGAATTTAAAAATGCCTCTGTGGTTGTGATTGTTATGGTTTATGGAGTAGGTACTATGTAGTAGACTCTTGGTTTAGTCAACCGTTTGTAAGATTTTCTTCATTACCTACGTACAATAAAATTCATGTAATAGATACAATGTAGGTACTGTGCTTAACGTACCTTCGCAATATAAGAATACGGATAAGTAGCCGATCAATTTCTATTGAATTATTTTTTTTAAACTCGAATATTTGCTTGGTTTTTATTGCTATTAGGTTTACATATTTGATAAACATTATTTTACAAAACATTTAAATGCAAATCATATTTTCATTATTTTACATTCCTATTTCGTTCTATCCAAGCCAGATTCTTGCACTAACTTTGTATTTTATTAACACATTTCAGTAGAATGTTTTGTAATCTTTGTAAGATAAATTATCTGATTTTTTACCAAAAAGTTTTCTTAGATTACTGTTTCTGGAAACATAATAAAGTACCTACACAATTAGTTTTTATCATTTTGTTTCAATGATCATGTTTTAACCATGAATGTGACTAAGAGTTTCTACTATCTCGTATGATTGTTTTGGCGCAGTCAGTAGGATTGTAAGATTACTGCCAGGAATATTTTGTATAATTTATCATTTTGAGCAACCAAAACACGAACAAGAAACAAATCCAATTGCTTTTAAAAAAGAAAATACAGATATGCTGCAAAATACCTGCCAAGAAACAAAATTATTATTTATAATCTGTTACTCTATTAAAAGCAAAATATTTTTATACATTACGCCATAAAACTTGTAAACATTAAACATATACTTTTTTGCTTCATAAATTTCTGTAAATTTGAAAGAAATACTTGTGAATAATGAAGCAATAATTGTACACAATTTTAATGACAGTTTTCCTTGAGTATAAGGTGTTTATTTAATGAAATAAACTTAAAAGAGCTGTGAATGAATACAATTATTACTTACTGTCCACCATTAGCGAAACCGTTTCATCATAGTGAGTTCTTGCTCAATGCACACTCCACAGCTGTATTAAAACATACCACATTTCATTTTTACTCAATAACAGCCATTTACACTTTTCTTGAATGCTGCTGCAGTCTTCTTTGAAGTTCAAGCCACATCTGTTTTGCATTTCACAAGATGGATAGTGTCAGCGTTCAACCGTTCAAAGCAAGGTTATCGCTTTAGAGATGAAACCCCAAGCAACAATCATATTTTTTATGCTTTTTGCAGTGGAAGCTCTTTCAATTCTTGCATTAATGCAAAGAAAATTGTTAGAAAAGTTCTGAAATTTCGGATCATTGATAAGAGTTCGACAAAAGGTCAGTAACCTTTTAAATCGGTGTTCAAAGGTCAATAGGAAAACTTGGAAATATTCCTGTAACCTGCTATGTAGGTATATACATGATTAAATAAAACTGTTGTAAATAATAGAAACTTCCTGTTATGGGTTTTTCTTTTTATCCATTAATTCTGACATTCAGCCTTAACGTATGAATTATTTTTACTGTACCTTATTCATGTTTCATGTCGTTATTATTTAACTGCACTACTGTTGTACTGTGAGGAAGATTATAATTAAATCTCGGATTTCCTATTTTATATATTTTTATTTAAACGGTGAATTATGGTAACATTTTTACCTTATTTAAGCTTATTTTTACCTCCCGCCTAAAAGGAAGATATAGGGACCTTGAAAATTTTCGATGTCGAGATTTTTGTCAATAAGCACGTTTTAGTATATTTAGAACCTATTTTGACTATTTTCACGAGGATGTCTGTGTGTTTATATGTATATGGATGGGGTCGCTTTCATTGTTACCTATTCATTATCTCAAATTGTACTGAACATTTAAGTCTGATATTTGGCATTACACTTAATGAGGACATTTAACAATATTTATTAAAACTTTCTTCTATATTTTTTACCAATAAAGAAATATTATTTTTCAAAAATGTAGGTAGTTCAACTACCACAATTTTTAAATTGGAACAGATGAACAGACGTGTAGAGTTTTTGGAATGTTAGTGGCACTATTATAGAGAAATATTATTAACTGGACTACTAGACATTATGTAATAAGGTATTAATAAAATAAAATTTCGATTCTTTAAAAAGATGATTAGATTTTGATAAAAATTAGCGAATCGTCAGTAGCACCTACTTGAAGCACTATAACATTTTTGTAAAACGCTTGTCAAATATGAAATTTATTACCTACATTATTATAATTTAAACTTAAATATTAAATATGAAAATGTCAAGGCGGGAGGTTATGTGCTGGCCACATCAGATTTTCATACTTATGAGTGACAAAACATAAACTTGAATTTGTCTTAAACCTCACGTAGTCTTATTTTAATTCAATCAGTTTCTTTTACAGTACCTACAATCAAACGGCGATTTCACGTGGTATATACAATAAATAAATATTTTTGTGCCATGAAAATCTGGGCCAACTTTTTCAGAACCACGCGTACTTTTATTTGTACGTATTACTGCCTACTGCGTATGTTTGTTGCTTGGGTTTACTCGTTTGTAGTGTGTAATATTGTTTGTTCGAAAAAATTCAATAAAATTTGCCGTCTCTCTTAGGCAAATCCTCTGAAAGTGATCCCCAAACTATTTGGTTCAGGAAAACACGGCGCAATCATTAAAACCGCTTCGATCGCGGACAATTAATTTTTGAAAACAGTCCATGCGCATTAAAAAGCAAGCGTGGAAGCCTCCATGCGACATAAATTCCCACATTGTCAAATTGACTGCTGAACAATGCATATTCCTCTCGTTCATATGCCGTCATTATTCCCTGAGCACGTTCTATTCTTTGTAGGATTTGCTGTTAGCGTTTTGTATTCTCTCGTTTGAATTGCCACGCAATCAATTTGCCAACGCCGAATTTATGCTGCATGTCATTTCGGCGATCGACGCAAAAACTACTCAAATTTGCTTCATGTTTGACAACTGAAAATGTGCACTTTTGCATAGTTTTACTTTTTCATTTGATTTTATTTTGCATCACAAAAGGCAATCGAATACAAAATTCACTACATTGCAAAAATTTCAACAGATATACAATCTGCTGCAAAAAGCAAATTATCACAATTTACCTTAAATTCATTTCGTTATACTGAACTACTCGTATATGTATGATGAATTCACTTTGAATAACTGTGTTTATGAATACTTAATTATTATATCATCACATCTTTTATTCTGAACTGAGTTCCATGCTGCTGTATGCAGCTAACGAGTATTTAGTTATTATTTCTACGAAAGTGCGAATTCACATGTTTTCTGATATTAAAATTGATGGTGAAAGTAGGCTTTTGAAATATTGCGAGTGCTGAAAATAATTTCCACACTCATTTTGTGCACTGAATTTTTCAAATGTATATTTTTCATACCTAAAACACTTTATTTGTAGTAATCTTTGCAATAAGTATTCAAATGGTTGATTTTCTTTGAATTTGAGACAAAAACATTTTTTTTGAAATAGAAATTGTGCTACTGGAAGGCCAAAGCTGTCAGAATCAGAATATTTTTCTGAGAGGCAAAATTTTAGATTCACAAATGCCGTAAAATGTCCGGCGGAGTACAAATAAACTCTCTTTCACTATCATTGCTTCATTCCGCAAGAGATTGCATTATTTTTATCATAAATCGCACCATAAATGCAAAATTACAAAAATGAACTGTCAATTTTTATGTATTGGTATTGTTTTCAGCTATGACAGCAAGTCTACCTGATTTTTTTTTCTTAAATTTGTTCTTATCATAATATTTACAAAAAAAATCTTTATTTTCAATATTTCACACTTTCGTAGAAAAAATAAACACATTTGCGGAAAGAGTCATTGAAAAACTCGTATGATAGGATTGGAGAACTCGCTATCGCTCGTGCTTCAACTGTTATACTAGTTTTTCAATGAAGCCCTTTCCACACTTGTATTACATATACTATTTAGTATGTGTACCTCTATAAACTAGAATTATTGAAAACTGTATAAGTAGTAAAATTATACATCTAAGGTTTTCCTATTCTTGTGAACTCGTATGTATCAATTATTCTTGAATTATTCTCAATGTAAGGCAGAAGGTGGTATTTAAATTCATATCTTCGCATTTTTTCGGTTTTTGGTTTCTTTGAAAATTAAACTATCAATTCTTTATGAATAATAATGACTATACTACTTATTAGTTTAAATAAGGTTAAAATCGATTACATACAATTTTTTCATAATACTAGGTGGAAAGTCAATGTACTCGTAAAAAAAGTTGAATTGGTTTGCAAAACCGAAAGAACAAGGTAAAATTATTTTCCATTTTAAATTGAAAAAGTGCATTTTATAATTTAGCAAAGAGTATTTCCTGTAGATTTCATTTGAATCGAATTGGCAAAGTAGTTTCTTGGAACAATTCTCCAGTCCATATTTCCCCAATTTTAAAATCCATTTCATTCGACGAACAAAAAATTTCATTTGGAAGAAAGGCAAGTCTGTGTCCACTAAAACGTGCAACAAAACCTTACAAAGCTCATCAAAACGGAAACTCTAGCAACATTTGCATCCGTGGAAATGAATGCTACAAAAGTGAGGAAAGCTGCGACTTCGGTTCACTAAGACTAAGACACAGACGAGAGAGCGCTCTATAAAATTTAATTAAATGCAGTGAGACACATAAGACAAACTGGAAGCGTGGAAAGCCGGATATGTAACGGTCAGTGTGATACTCGCGAGGTAGCGATGTTCAACTGTTATGACTGGAAAGCCCTCACGGACATCTGCTGCCGAGATAGGGATGCTTAGACTATGACCAGCGGCGACTCGTCAGCACACCAAATGATATTTAATCCCATTGCACTGTTGAATAGATATGAAAACATATGTATATTTATTGGTTCCAGAATCTAGATGACATTACTGGTCAGCTTTTCAGGAAAATATATGTAATAATTTTTTGGAACGACAGTATAAATTTTTTATTGAAATGCAGTCCTGGATAATTTCTACCCCTCATAAACTTTCTTTTGCTTTTATTTTAATCCTGGTGAGTGGCGCTGTTCGATATTGCAATTTGAATATCGATGTTCGATGTAAAATAAATATCGATTTTATCGATATATCGATGTATTGAAATATCGATGTTTCGGTGTATTGATATATTGCTGTATCAATACCGATAATCAATAGATTAATCGGATTAGTTTTCAAATTAACTAATCTACATAGTAGGTACTAACTGTAACGTAACGCACAAGCGCATATTATTATGCAATATGTCTAACGAAACGACATGTGCGGTCGAAAAATATGACAACATAATAATTAAAATTTCTAATTATGGACGAAGAATCGAACATGGGCAGGATATATCAAACATCAATATATCGATACATCAAAAATGATATATCATTACATCGATACCGACATCGATATTTTTTCTGCGAAATATCGGTATTCGATATGTCGATATAATATCTTTGCAATGTCGACGACTCGACTCCACTTGGGCCTCTGATTTTGGCTTGCCCAAGTAACATGCGATTTTTGCTGACGTGTTTTATACAGGGTGTATGCCAACCTGTGTAACAAAATTTAAGGGTGTATAGTATTGGACGCACTGATTATGAATCAAAAATAATTTTGTTGAAATTTGCAAATTTAAAAATAGGTCCAAGCAAATAAGACATTGTGTCAGTTCCTAACAAATCTCATTTTTCCTGTTTGTAAAATTATTATTACATTAATGTAATTACGCTAATAAATACTGCAGCTCTATTGTTTAACTTTTTTTATTTAAATGTGACAACCAGTGGTATCCAAAATGGTATTGTTTTGCAAAGTACTGTTCATTTTACGAATTTCAACAAAATTCTTTTTGATTCATGATGTGTGCGTCCAGTACTATAAACCCTTAAATTTTGTTACATATGTTGGATTATATTATTATTATTATATTATATTATTATATTATTATATGTGACGAGACGACCATTCTGCGTTTTTACAGAATTAAAGCCATATTTAGGTGCATTTTTATATTAGTATGCCCATGTAAAATACTATTTAAACTTATCTACTACTATACTTCAAGTGGTGTCGACACGTCGGCATTGTAGAGAATATAGATCTGTGACTGTATCCACGATTATTTTTTCCACGTCACTTCTCCAGTCGAAAAATCATAAATTTTCTATATTCTATAATGTAGCATAACTTAGGGCTTAGGTATTTGATATGAGTTAGGTTATTAATTATCTAGAAACAGACACAAACATAGTATAAAATATATACCTAGATATTTGGGAGAAGTAATGGTTTGTTAAAACACTGAAAATTTTAATAATATTGCTTGATGATCAAACCATTCTTTCTGAATTTAAAATTGCTACATAACTTTTGTGCACCTCTCCAAATAGCAACATTTATTTGGTCACGTTAGTAATCCAATTTAAAAGAGAAATAGTGCAATTACTAGCAGAAAATTAATGTTAAATTCCAGTTTATTTTGTCATTTTAAATTTGAACACACAATTAGTGTTAGTTAATTACACAATTTGGAGTGTATGTATGTGACAGAAGTGCAATGGTATAAAGAACAACAGTAGCGAGTTTTTTCGGTTTATATGTCACGGTGACGAGTCGCCACTGGCGGCGATGTGTCAGGCGGATATTGTCCTCGTGGCATCCAGGAATAATTACCCCGACAGAACTAATAACATCAAATGAAATTGCAGTGGCCACCGCGCTAGCCCGGCGATATTTTTATGTGAACAAATGTTGCAATAACACTAAATTATTAACACAAGCGCCAGAGACGGCCGTTTAATGAACTATTTTTTAAGATCTTTGCACACTATATCACTATAATAACTTTGTCGTTAATACCAGGCGAAGCCAGTAATGTCGACATATTAGTGTACAGCAGTGTGATATCGGTGCGCCTGGAATCTTTATTGAAAATGTATTTTTAGTTAAGTACGTGTTTTATGAATAGAGTTTAATGTGGTACTAAAACTAGTGCTCTTCACCTCAGGGTATTTTAATGAAACTTGCCGCCATTTGACTTACGAGTAATCAGAAAACTAATTTCATACTTATGTTCAGCCATCATGGGTTGTATATTAACCCTGGAAAGGACGATATAATGTACTGACAGACTCATTAAATATATTGAATGGAATAAGAAATTATTTTTAATTTGTCATCTTTACTCTTACTGAATTTAAACCGTTTTCCATTACTTAAATACATTCCGCAAAGTAATCGGAATTTATAGAACTGATAAAGATCCTTTTTGAAGTTTCAGTTTCTTCAAAGTATCGATATCAGAGTTAGAAACGTTGATGTCAGTGAAAGTGCAAATCAGACTAGTAAAGGCTTTGGTTTTGAAAAATCTGATATGCACAGTGACAAACAGCCCGTTACTGATCGGCTTTGGTTTTATGTCCATGATAACACACAAATAAAATGAGAAAGATCGTAAAATGTCCATAATAAGGAAGAAAAAACCACGCAATTCTCGTAAAATTGCCGTTTTATGTTTTCACGCATACTGACATTTTGTTGCATTATTATCACACAATTTTATGGTCGCTACATCTATATTCAATATACACAGCACATCCAAATGCAATATGCAGCTGCGCCAACTGCAACATTCCTCAAAACACTGCACAATAAAAATGTTCTTTACACACACACAAACCAGAATCTTTATTCCAATACAAGAAGATATATTAACGAGTAATGACATTATTGATATATTTAATATAAGTACCTACTTGTGTATCTTTCGGGTGTCTATTATTTATAAAGGTAAAATGAGAACTAAAATAATTATAAGAAAAAAATGCGCCGCAAGCGAAAATTTTTATTTATTGGTTGATAGGTAACAGATTTCTTCAGATAAAAATTTAATTTTATAAAAATATTAAAAATTAACATTACCTATAAATTTATAAAAATATGGCAATCAGTACATTCATAGTACAGTATGTAAAACATCAGTACACAATATCTGCTTATTGTTTATCAGTACAAGGGTCTGAAAATCAGTACTGTACTCACAAAATCAGTACTGTACTCACAAAATCAGTACGAATGGTCACTACTTGAGTGTGGAACACAAAAATGTTGGTTAACCATAATAATATTATTGTCACTTTTTAGTTTTTTTTTATCTCGGTGTTAATTCTAAGCTTGGGCAATGTTTGTGTCAGTCAGAAACATTTTTGATTTGGTAGCTACTTATTGCTAATAAGAATGAAACTGTGCAAGCGTACAACTTGCTACCATTTATACTTATAACTTGTACCTAATGTATATTTTTAAATTATCTAATAAATATCTAGATAATAATTATTTATCTTTTATCTATTATCTAGATAATTTCTTCACTGATTACGTCTCTATTATCTTATCTAGATAAATAAAAAGTTAGTTATCTTTATCTAGATGAAAAATACGGTAATCTATAACAACTCTGTTTGTGGAAATATATTTTTCTTTTTCTATTTACTGCTATTCTGTACACTACCTTCTTATGAAACTGAATAATTTTATAATTATTAATTTGCTTTTGCATAAAATTTTATAAAATAAACTATTATTAGAATAAACAGATAAAATTTGAAAACGATATGTTCTCTTCGGCAAGTAATAAAATGTTTTCTTCTCCCCAACGAGTCCTTGAAATCCCTCGCAATAAAAATCATTGATTCCCATAAGATACACAAATAGAACAATTCGTCCTGACAAAATGTGCTTTTCGACAGCAATATTTCAGCTCGAATCTACAACTCGTAGCCCTAGGATATATTTATTTATATTTATCCCCGTCGACATAGTTCCTCCAAATTGCCTCTGATTGCCTAGATAGCACATCGCAAACCAATTCTACCGTCGACAGTCTAAAAAATGACATCAAAGATTCTCCGGCAGATACAAATCTACATAACGAATGACTGCGAAGCTCCACTCGCAGGTGGAGTTGAAACTGGTGCACACTAGCTTTCGGTGACGTGCATTCTCTTCCCGTTCGAACTCGTAGGTACTAGCTACTAGCTCCCGAATTTTGCATTCAAATCTCTTTTGACACCTGCTTTCTAGTTCTATAAGAGCTAAAATGGCCCAACTTTAATTATGAATATTTGTTTACGTCCAGAAGGGTGTCAAAGTCGATGGAAATATTGTCACCAGAATATTGGTCCAGTGCAAACAACAACCATGCATCAAAATTTAATCTTTCGAGTTTATGGATTTGGAAACAATAATTATAAAAACTATCCGAATTTTATAATGTACCATTTTAAGCAACTGCTTTTTTCTTCTTCATAGCATAAATTTTTTTTTACAACCTTACAAACCTACCGGAATAGCTTTTACTTCGTGTGCAGTGAAATCACGATTACTGCTCATGGTTGCTAATGTAAAGTACATCACAGGGAATTTTTTGTGCAGTCAAACTGAAACGTGTGGGTACCTGTCTGGATACAAACCTGACTTGTCAAAACTACAATCGGTCATAACAAACTCGACGATCTACCCCATATCTTCAACTTATATACATCAGAGACTCGAACCGTATACTGGAATACGGAACAGAAACCAAAAGCGGAATGAACGCTGCCATTTTAGTGGCCCCGGAATCAAACCTAATCCGTTAAAAATATTTTGATAAACCCATAACCGGAGTCCGACCGGAGCCGAAGCAATAGTTGTGAAACGGTTCGGAACGGCTTGAAATATTAACTAAAATTTAACATTTTTTGTTAAAATGCTAAAAAAATGTAGGAAAATCGGTTACTAATTCAGTTCAGGATGAGAAATGAAAATCGCAAAACTGGAACAAAAGCGAACCATATAGAACACTAGACCTCGAACCGAGCCTGAATCGTTTTTTTGTGCGGTTCGAAGTTCGAGTCCCTAGAATACATAGGAATAGGTCACGGTTTAAAACAAGACATGTATACCGACGATTGGTTGCCTCTTCTCTTTCTCTACTACTGTAACTCTACTGCTACTAGAGAGAGATAGAAAAGGCAGAGCTACTGAGCCTGTCTTATATTATACATATACCGTGAAATAGGTATACATAAAGCATCCTGGTATAAGGTGCAATAGTATAAGGTCCGAGTTCGCATGGGATGAGATTGCACGTCACCCGCCAGCACTCACGGTTACACGCACACGAAGCTCGGGATGATATTTAATAAATTTACAGTGTGTGTGAGTGCGCTCGGATAGAGGATAGATAACAACGGCGAAGTGCGTCGTATCGCAACGAGGACGTGACAGGCGAGAGGGTGAATTTAGAGGGTTTTGTTTAGAGATATTTTAGGAACGATGTGGGTGTGTGTTTAACCAGGTTTGAATCAAGTTACGTTCTGGAATGTATGGAAGTGAAGCGAAGAATAACTTTATATAGGTATTATATTTAATATGTCAAATAGTATATGTTTTTGAAGTTAATTTTAATAAACACTTCCATAGTCTTTATCTTAAAATATCAAATTTCATTCTTAATAATTTGATTCGATAGTATAAAAAAAGAAAAATGTTAGTGAAGAAGTAGGTACACATTTTCAAATTATAACTCCACTCCTGTATAAAGTAAGCCATAAACAAAAGACAATTTTATCGCTTTAACAGTGGAGAAAAACAAGGAAGGTAACTTTTTGCAGGCAATAAAACCTTATTTATCTTTTTCTTAGCAACCAAACAAAAAACTTTAATGTCATTTGCTTTATATTTCTACTATTTGTCAGCGAAATGATTAGATTTTGAGAATATTTTTAATTCATTATAATACCGCTTCGCCTGCTTTTGTTGGACGCGACGATATATAATTATTAAAAAATATCACTTACCTCGATTGTTTTCCGTCAGCAACACAAATCGTAAGTAACAAAACTGTTATTTACCTCCTTAAATTCTGGAACAACAAATATTTAATTAGCAGGATTTTCCCACAGCAGCTGAAACTATAATATCTTAAGATAACTGTTATTTACCCCGTTAATTCAAAGAAAAACTTCTAATGTGAAGTTAGGAAATCGGTTTGTTTTCCTTATTCCCAGGTCATCTTGTCGTTGAGCGCCTATTTTTCACCTATAGGTAGTTAAATTTTTTGTATTTTGTTAAAAGTAGAAATCATGAAATTAAGGTATGAGCAAACCTCTGAATTATGAAAATAAAAGATATTGTTATAAATACCTACAGAAACATGTTTATCGATTACAAACTACTATTTGGAAGCTGTATAAAATCCATTAAATTTAAAAACAGAGGAATCTCAAATAAGTATTTGAATTAGATCTACAAAATATAGGAAGATAACTATTTCAGTAACTAGTTCACAAATTGTATATTGGTAAACTTAATTTATATAATCATATTGCTTATGTCTAGCATCCCCATTTATAAAAGCAAGAAGTACGACGCACCAGAAACAGCATTAGTAGAAACACAATTCACAACTGTACTCGAGCAGCAGCAACAAGAATTTCGCTACATTTGTTTTTACAAGATAATGAAATTGCTCGGCTACCGTTCACATCCAGTGAAATAATTCATCCTGGTAGCGATAAGTGTTGATGCATTGCGCGTTATCCGACTCTGGGGATAACTGTGAACCGCGGTCGTGGTGATGCAAGCCCCGCACGGCCGCGGGTTTGCACTCCTATCTCCTGGCGGATCTCTAACATCTACTGGAACGTGCTGCGCCAACCACGGACTGATTATGAGGGCGGCAAAGGTAAATAAAAGATAAAAAGGTGGGCTGTTGAAGGGTTTCACCTGGCCGAGCCCGGTCATAATAGGGAAATTTTAATTAAACTTTTGTTATGTGGAAGTTGCTTGGAATTGAATGTTTTCTATATAATACAAGCAATTTTGCCGAATTTTGGTATATAATATTTTTTGAATACCTTTTATGATTGTTTACCTAATCTAACCGAAATCTAATTAATTTTTTCTCTAAAAATAAAATATGAATTTGATACTACCTACTACCTACTTACAGTAAACAACATGTTTACAAAATAAAGTTAACAAATTTATATATTTTGATCTCAAGAGTTAGGAATGTACCTACTTGGACTACAGGTACCCACGTGTAATACAGATACGAATAGCAAAAGAATTATTTTTAACTTTACTCCGGATAAAAAAATAATAAGCGCTGTCAAATCAGAATTCACAATACCTAAGAAACCGCAGTCGAAAGAAACATCTAAAGAAGACATGTTTTAAAAATAATGACAAGGAATTTCATCATCATACTGTATAAACAGCGGATATTAGTGTTGAACCTTTCAACGTATACGTAAGAAATGTAAGAAATACATAAAGTTGATATACGTGTATAGGGCAACTATTTGTTCTTTTGTAGATTTGGGCTTTTGCTTATAATCATGTCGCCCTCGAATGATCATAAACATCATCATGATGCCTTTGATACATCAATAACTATTTTTACATTTAAAAGTGTTGTTCAGAAAAAATAATTTTGAAGGATCCGCTACTCTTTATAGTCAGTACGAGATATGTATTATACTCTTTGGTAAAATTAGGTGAATGTTTACAGTGTATCTATATATAATACTCAATTTGATATAATTTAAAATAAATTAACCGAGTAATTAACTAAGAAAATAAGTTCTTCCGTGTTTTGTATAGGTTCGGTTTAGATGCTTGCAAAATGGTGAGTATTGTAGTGCTTACAGCTCACATATCAGTATTTGTAAACAAAACAAAAAGGGAAACAAAATGTATGAGTGGGATATTTCAGAAGATTCACGATAGCCATTAAGCGTCCACCGTCCACTCAAAATTCAAAACTGGATATTGAAACGCAGGTGAAACTGCTTTTCAATCACAAAAATCAACAATACAACAGATCATAAAAAAGCCACAGGCTCAAGCTCTCATCAACTCAAGTGTTAAATCATTTCAGCCAATAACACAAACAAGAAATGGCGATTTATGATGAACGTAGCACGCGTCGACTAATTGAAAAAGCCACAATGCGGCCTCTCGCGCCGTAAATCATCGAATTGTATTTATTTAAGAAGGCGTTGACAGTTCACGGCCGCATGTCGCGCGCCTCGAGCGATATATGGTTCGCTTTGCAGTATTAAAATTTGATACAATGGCGCAAATGGATTCAACTCACGTTATTGCTCGCTGTCGCTGGTGGAATCATAATTTAATGTCATGTATCGTTTGAAATGGATAATAAGTGAGTTATGGAGGATTGTTGTGGTCTACAGCGTATGTGATTACAACTTGTAATTTCATAACACATCCTGATATTAATGCCAGCATTTATCTCTTACTCTTGTACAGCTGATCCAAATGCTAAATACTGGAATAGAGATACACTTCAATAATATCTTAATCTCATGGTTATGAACGTGCAAATTGTTGCTTTGGCATTTAAGATAATGGAGTAGTGCAATTATTATCCTTTGTCGCATAACGGTACGGGGAAAACTTTTTTAAAGAATAGACAGTCCTAGATCCTAGATTAAAGTGACCTGTATTATTAAATTTTCGATTAAGTGTGTAGCAATAGTTTGCAATCGCAGACTGAAATGTATCCGGTTTTTGCTGTCCTTAAATATCTGTCCTGTCTAATATAAAATATGTGGGAGCCATCGCCACGTACTTCACTGATACACTTATAAACATGTCGCCCTCGAATGATCATAAACATCATCATGATGCCCTTGATACATAAATACTTATTTTTGTAAAATGTTTTTGATTTCTTTTTTTTCACACTTTATTTATTTATTTATTATCAACCAATCCTACAGGATAGAAATCCCAATTCCAGGACGATTATTACATAACAAGAAAAAATATAGAAAATATACGACAAATACACAGATTTACCAAAGCAATTATACATTAGATGGTTACTTAAAAATATACAATAATTTATTATTGCCTTTAAATTAAATTAATTACAAATAAGGTACCTACATAATTCATATATCATTGAATACAACTGAAATCAGGCAAACGCTTGAATCGACTAAGCGAATCACTAAACAAGTCAGTAATACGTGACATTTCGTTGTAAGTGTTGGTAAGTTGTCTGATGGGTGATTTCTGTTCATAATTAGTATTTGCAGTGGTGCAATAAAACGTATGTTAGTTTCTAGTACTTTGACGAGAAATATTAAAATAAATAAGTCCAAGAGAAACTGAATCGTGTACCTATTGTACCATGTATCATCTTATACAGACACTTAATAATATTTTACCTACTCTACTCCTTTTCTAAAAGTATCACATTACATATAGTCCAGTCAAATTAGAGTTTCACCTCGGAATGAGAGATAATAAGCTGGAAACTCGTATACACCTTCATTTTTGCGTTCTAAAAGTTGTCTCAAAAGTCTCATAAAATCTCGTGTCTGCGTCGTAAGTTATTCGAGGTCAAAGGTCACAAAACTCAGTTTTTCGGGATTATCTAGGTTTCTATAGCTCCAATGATGTTAACCTATTATAAAAATTGTAGAGAATAAAATTTCCTACAACTTTGGTATTAAAAAAAATTTTCTCCGATCAATAGTTCAAAAGTTACGGCCGAAAGAAAAAGGAACGCTTTTTAAAAATTTAATTATGGCATTACTTTATGTCATAATATACAAAAACGACTGTAACTTTTCAACACATTAAAATATTGACTTCCGGTCTGAAGCATTCAATTCTTAAGACTATTTTCAATCTACAATACAATTTTTAAAATGTTGGAGATTACAAGTTTAGCCAAAATTTAAACCAAAAAAATAATTATTTTTTTGTGTTTTCTTAAATTATTGTGTTTAATCAGCTCTAATTTCTGAATGAATCGAGATATCAACTTTGGGTTTTCAGCATTGAATTCCTGAGACTTTTTTCTATAAGGTACATTATTTCAAAAATGGTTTAAAGAAATTTGTTGACCTGAAATTTTAAGTTTTTCTCCGAGAGAATATAGTGAAATTTTAATTTTGTTATAAATTATTGTATTTAATCAGCTCTAATTTCTGAACTAATTAAGATATCGACTTCCGGACTCCAGCATTGGATTTCTGGGACGTTTTTCTATAAGAAACAATATTTTTTAAATCTTTTAAAGGTATGTGATGACCTAAAATTTAAAGTAATTTATAACAAAGCTAAAATTTCACTATATTCTCTCGGAGAAAAACTTAAAATTTCAGGTTACCAAAGTTTTTGTAACCATTTTTGAAATAATGTACCTTATAGCAAACAGTCTCAGGAATTCAATGCTGAAAACCGAAAGTTGATATCTTGATTCATTCAGAAATTAGAGCTGATTAAACACAATAATTTAAGAAAATACAAAAAAAATATTATTATTTTTGTTTAAATTTTGGCTAAACTAGGACCTCTAAAATTTTAAAAATTGTATTGTAGATTGAAAATAGTCTTAAGAATTGAATGCTTCAGACCGGAAGTCAATATTTTAATGTGTTGAAAAGTTACAGTCGTTTTTGTATATTATGACATAAAGTAATGCCATAATTAAATTTTTAAAAAGCGTTCCTTTTTCTTTCGGCCGTAACTTTTGAACTATTGATCGGAGAAATTTTTTTTTAATACCAAAGTTGTAGGAAATTTTATTCTCTACAATTTTTATAATAAGTTAACATCATTGGAGCTATAGAAACCTAGATAATCTCGAAAAACCGAGTTTTGTGACCTTTGACCTCGAATAACTTACGACGCAGACACGAGATTTTATGAGACTTTTGAGACAACTTTTAGAACGCAAAAATGAAGGTGTATACGAGTTTCCAGCTTATTATCTCTCATTCCGAGGTTGAGCCCATTTTTTTGCTAAAATGACTGGACTAATAGCATGTTTGCAATAAACCACCCTCTTATAGAAACACATCTGTTTAACCTCTCTTACTAACTCTCAAGGTTCAGTTTCAACTAACCACAAGTATATCAACCCTCGGCTTAGCAACACTTATCAACGTATCATTGAATAAACAAGTTAAACCAATTCACAACTTTCATTTAAATACCAAACCCATTCCTTCACAAACCACCCCCGCACATAAAATTCTAATGTGTAATTGTAACTAATTTGTAGAAACTCTTCGACTAGTGACAATAATTTATTGTGACGTGACGACCAGTGGTCAGTTCGATCATCGATAAACTGACTAGTGTTTCATTGTCACTAAGTGTATCCTGTATCGTCTGGGAGAACTCTAAATCTGCAATTTTTATTCAAAAACGTATTGAATATTGTAGAATAGTTGGTACAATATGTTTATTCATATTCTTATAAAATAAATTCTATCAATTTGTAGAGAATACTGAATGGTTCTTATTACACCATGCGTAGTAAATCTCGGCGATCTTGTGATGCTATCTAGTTGTAGAATGTCAGAGTAAGGAAAAGCGTTTGATAACTACTTCCCGACTGCTTACTGGTTTTACCCTGATAAGGTAATAAGAATAGTTGGGTCGTAGGAAGACATTCTAAAATTAGGATTTGATTCAATCTGATGGTGAGTCCCGTCGTGGCCATGTGAGCCGCATGCTCCCTTCTTCTTCTTCTTGCACAGACGATCGCCGTTGTTGATTGCTCCTTTACTACTACGCCTGATAAGGATTTGCAAGAAGTCGCGGTATATCTAGCTCGTTCTTAAGAATTTCGAGTTGGCATGTTAGGGACTGAATGCCGAGTCAGATTAAAGATGAAATTGTGCATGGCAAGCAGGGCTTCCCCGTTGTCATTTTATGGAAATGTGATGTTATCTCCAAATGTAATTCCTACTGCATCCCGACAAACCACCAGAATATCCTGTTTCATTAAAACTTCAAATGTATTCAGATTTCGAATATTTTATTATTTGTATATGATATTAAATCTCTGCAGTTAAATGTAATTGTATATCTTGACATACAGATTCATTCATATTCATGAGTCTACCATTCATTCTTTTAATATTATCTTCTCGTTTTACAAAATCTAAAACACCCAGTCTTGTAATATCCAGTTCAACATTTCTGTATTATTTCGTTTGTATCATATTTCGAAGGTATTAAGATAACATCAAACTCCTTAACTTGTGCAAGCGAAGGTGGTAAATATAGATACTCATTACTCATACCTTATGTGCAGTGGACAGACATTTATATGGGGGTTTAAGTAATTTGATTTTTTGATGAGAGAACAACACAAAGGACATTTTTGTGCTGTTACATTGAATTACTGGATGAACTAAAATCGATTATATAACGCACACGACTACCTGCTCCATATTAATTAGAAGTTAATTAAAAACTAAAACCTTTTAAATTCAATTAAACGAAAAATAAGCGCATAAAACTATGGGCAACAATGTAACAAGACCTCGGTGCCGGCAAAAGAGTAAAAACCTCATCAGAGTTTTAAAAGCAGAGCAGGAACTCATTTTAGCATCCTGTAGAGAAAATGAGAGCATATCCGTTCTTCTACCAAACGAACACAAACATAGAACACGGGGTTCCTACCTTACTTACACAGTGCAGTCATATAGTGCAGCATGATAAAATCTTTGACTGTATTATCATTACGAAAGACGTAAACCGTAGCTTCATAACTTGCTATTAGAAGCGTAATAGCTCTACAAAGTACACAGTAGCACACAGAACTGATTTAAAAACAATTCCCTGTAAAGTTTTTGTTTTACGGACCAGAGAAACTAGATACAAACTTACAGCCGGAGATGTTATATCTGTGGCATTTACGTTTTGGTCTGCTGTAAGGCTGACATTTCAATTACGCTGTTGTAAGATTAGGAAACGAGCTGCCTTCTTGAAAATTACGACAGTAACATACGAAGTTTATACCCTAGGTTATGAAGAATTTTTGTTGAACTATGATATGTTTTATTTCTTCCATGAAACGAGTTTTTTAAAGAAATATGTTCTATATGCTTCGGTCTGGAGTACTTAAATTCACAAAGCTGTAGTTTCTTTCAGAGTTTTAAAAATCTTTATTGTTTTGACAAATATAAAAATATAGAATATAATTTTCTCTTTCATGTTTACATTACTAAGTACTGGAAATGAATGAAATATAGTACTTTGTGACATAATGTTTGCATTTGACTTTAGATGTTTGGATTATGGACTGATTACATTCGAGAAACATATGGTACTAAATTTTTGTTTTTTAATTTATACTTTGATAAAAGTTTTTTTTTTGTTACACCGAGTGAACATGGAATATATTATTTTCATTTTGATACAGTTGTATTTGTATACTCAATAGCTCGGTCACTAGTCTATTTATTTAAGAACAAAAAATTAAAATATTAAATAAAAAAAAAGTTTTCTGGATGTGGAATAAAAAAATGCATCTAAATATGACAGAGAAATTTATTTTTAATTAAGTTATCATTTCTTCATTCACGCGGTACGAAGTTGCGTGCCAGAGATAAAAATTTCTCGAAAGTTGTATGTATATTTATTTATTCTAGATACTATCGTAAACAATGCTCATTATAGTTTTTCCCTCGGTTCTATCTTTTTTATCATAAAATATAATAATTGTAAAAAATAACTGTAGAGATAAGAATAATTTCCTCCTTATGTACTGCCTTCAGCTGCACTGTAAATATTTTATGTAAGTAGAGAAATTTAATATTTTATTTTATAAGTATCTATGCAAAAAGTTTAAAACTAACTAATCATACATGAAAAATCAGCGCTGCCACCAAATTATTATTGTCGACAAGTACCGGCAAGTAAGTAGGTAGGTACTTCTTTAAAGGATCGGTATATCTAACGTATTGTTGTAGTAGTGTATTTAATATTAATTAATTTCTCGTCCATTTTGATTGTTTTATAAACCTAATTTTTGAAACAGTTTACTATAGGTGTATCGCCTTTTCCGATTTTCAGCATTTGTTTTGAATAATAATGGAAAGTTTAGAAAATCATCAAAAACACCAACAACTCTCCTTTGTCGATTGGGAAGGGAAATTAGCTCATATAGTATCTAACATCGATAAACTGTGAATAATTTATTTAAAAATATCTCAGATTTTAAATTTTAAAAAATCTGCTGTGGCCACCACAGTACTTCCCTGAAGTTATAATTTTAACAACATACAACCATGACAATTATGACAAGTTGCTAAATTTTGTATAATATAAATTTTTGAAGACTTTTTCAATTCATTAAGTATAATATTTTCATTAATTCAAGTACCTACCTACTAATTTCAAAAAAATTAAATCAATAAATTTGGTACCTACTACTGATCGTATAAAGTTCATTATCGAACTAACTAACTTTTTCGTAAAAAGCTTAAATATAAAATTTCAGTCGAAAATTCGTATGCGTTTTCAAGTTATCGTGCTTACGGATAGATACACCGATAGCCAGACAGACCAACTTTTTTCAAAATTAGATTTTTTGGGTTCACTAGGGTCTAAAACGTGAAGATTCATCAAAATCTCGAACTGTCAAAAAATTACGATTACAATACTTTTCCTATTATATAGGCCGAGGAAGTAATTAATACAAATTTGATATTTTGAAAATTGATACATAAAAATATAGCAATGTTTTGTAAACTTTGTTTCTCTAAATTGTAGGTACCTAAATCAAATTATTAGATAAGTTGCTAAAAGCATCTGTGTGAAGGTATACTGCCGCCTTAAGAAGTTCGTAGCAGATATATTCCTTGTACGAATAGGTCGTTAACTGCACATTATTCGGTAAAATATCAATTACGGAGTCAGATATGAGGTGAAATTGTCGAGTTTGTGGTGGAGCACTCACATCGCGCCATTCTCTGACCGGATCTCCTCCAGCGAATGCAGAGTAGCCAACATGCAAATCCGACTGCCTCATTGTGAGTCCACTCGCGCAATTTCCGCTTCCTGCAGCGTCTCCTTATTTGCAGAATTCTAGAACTGAAACCGGGCGTCCGAATCAGACGGACCGTTACATCCTGCAAGGATGCAAGTAGGACTATAGTCAGCCAGGCCGAGGTTGTGATTGGTGAATACTGATGGTGGCAGCGGCGTCATGAAGTGTGCATTGAATTATACATAGATTCGGCTCTAGGGATGCTAATAATGACTGCTAACCACTTAGATCGGCTTCATTTCCGCAACGATGATATACTGGATTGCTCCAAGCTTCACAACTTTCACGAGTAATTTTCACCTATTTGAGAACTTTATAAACTTTAACTTATTCGATATTAGATTTCTAATCTACTGGAATACAAATAGGTACTAATTATATTCGGAATGGATCTTAATGGTTGCAATTCACGTATCAAATAAATGTTAAGGTTAAGCTTCTGTTTAACAATTGACAAAACTGTGCATTAATGTTGTTGATTTTGGTTATGTTATGTATTACCATTACCACTAAAAAACGCTCAGATCGTAGTTACTGTGTGATATAGGTACGCAAATTTGACCTCAGTTTTTATGGACGAACAATGGCGTTCGAATATGGCAATGAAAAAATTGAGCGTAATTCTTTAGCTATAGGTTAAACGGTTAAAGGTTTGAATATTGTTATATAGGTAGTTTGAAGTGAAGAGTCGGTTCAGCTGCGCGAAAGGCCGGAGCTAATTACACAATTTGACCTAGTACCGCTTGCTTTGCTATATTGCAATATCGGGATGCCGATCTACGATCTGGTCTCATTAGCCAAACTCTCGCTTTGTTTAATATCTTATCTTATGCTATAAAATGACTAAAAATTGCATGTATGTATTTTTTCCGGATGAAAATAAATTATAAAATTGTCTTTAATCATCATTTTTGTGATTATTTTTGTGAATTTATTTTTTGATCAATTGACTACCTGTTTAAAAGGATAATGGAATGGTTACTTAGTTGAAATAAAACTAAAACAATTTTAACACAATAAATATTATTTAATAAATTATACAAAATAATAAATTTTAAAATAACAAATGATTAGATAATAAAATTTTTGAAAAACCAGCAGTAAAACATTACAAACAGAAGTAAATGATTTATTATGGCTTAAAGAACGCCCTTCAAACTTTTTAAAATATTGTATCTTATAGAGAAATGTTCGTAGAATTTAATAAAAGAAACCGGAAGTCGATATTTTTATTCGATTAGAAGTTACAGTTCATTAAACACAATAAATATTAAAAAAATTAAAATTTCTCAACTTTCTCTTGGGGGAAAATGAAATATTTTGGCTTAACGAACGCCCTTAAAACTTTTTAAAATACTGTATCTTATAGAGAAATGTTCGTAGAATTTAATAAAAGAAACCGGAAGTCGATATTGTTATTCGATTAGAAGTTACAGTTCATTAAACACAATAAATACAAACAAATTAAAAATTTCTCAACTTTTTCTTGGGGAAAAATGTAATATTTTGGCTTAAAGAAAACTTTAAACTGTTTTTAACATAATGTATCTTAGATAGAAATGTTCGTAGAATTTAATAAAAGAAACCGGAAGTCAATATTTTTATTCGGTCTGAAGTTACAGTTCATTAAATACAAAATAATATAAAAAATGGTAAAATTTCTCGGAAGAAAATTTTACATTTTGGCTCAATGAACGCACTAAAAAGTTTTTAAAATAATATATCTTACAAAAAAATTTCATATAATTTAATTTAAAAAACCGGAAGTTGGTATTATTATTAGTTCATAAATGACAGCCGTTTTCATGAAGGGAGACATAATTTGGACTTGGTTTTTAATGATTGAAATGTTCGAAATATATTTTCTCGATTTTCTCGAAAACTGTGCCACTTACATGAAAATCGTTAAAAACCTATCTTATAGAGAATTTTATGATCTACATTTTCTTATATAACACTTTTTCACTTAATGTGAATAGTTTCTGAGATAAATGTAAAAAACTGATTTTCGAACACAATTTTCGTCCGCCATCTTGAATTTGGGGCACAAGGAGGAAAAATTCGAGCAAATAACATACCTAGGCGTACTCAGCGGGTATCAAAGCATAAGATTTAACCTGTTAATCAATTGTTACATGATTTGCCTCTAGGAGGTATATTTTCGAAAAAATTTCCTAGTCTAAAAAGGTTAGCTTTTCGTCCGAATATCTTAACCAAAAAACGTCACTTTTTGACATAATCGAATAAAAATATTATTGTGTAATTTCTGCCTTCATTTTAATTTCAATTCACTTATGTTTTATATCGTTGAAAAGAGAAAAAAAATCTCTATTTTAATATATATGAAAATTTGATTTAAATTACTCAAAATCTGTAGGAGATAATAAACATTTGAGGACTGCTGTGAATTCTTCGTTAAAAACTGCCTATAGAACGTGCAAATTAGAAATTTGTACTAATTCAAACAAAAAAGTTATAGGTGAGAAACGAAATTGGCAAAATTTACATTTTTGCGTATATCTACTCACTTGCGCATTTTTGTGGGAAAACAAAAACATTTCTAAATTGGCCCCCTAAAGGAGCAACTTTTTTCTAAGTTAACCAAAAAAAACCCTGGGTTTTGGCCACCTCACATAAGGTAATAATTTATGTGGGAATCAAAAATTTTATTTAATAGGTATGGCCATGGGTAGAGTTTTTGACCACCTCACATCAGGTAAGAATTTATATGGGAACCAAAAATTGTATTTAATAGGTATGGCCATAGGTACCGTTCTTGACCACCTCACATCAGGTAAGAATTTATGTGGAAATCAAAAATTTCATTTAATCGGTATGGCCATAGGTACCATTCTTGACTACCTCACATCAGGTAAGATTGTAAGAATTTATATGGGAATCAAAAATTTTATTTAATAGGTATGGCCATAGGTACCATTCTAGACCACCTCACATCAGGTAAGAATTTGTGGAAATCTAAAATTTTATTTAATAGGTGTGGCCACCAGGTACCGTTCTTGACCACCTAACATCAGGTAAGAATTTATGTGGGAATCAAAAATTTTATTTAATAGGTATGGCCATAGGTAGAGTCTTTGACCACCTCACATCAGGTAAGAATTTATGTGGGAATCAAAAATTTTATTTAATAGGTATAGCCATAGGTAGAGTCACAGCGCGGCAATTAGATACGCTCAGAAGTGTATACAGTAAAATATTCGAGTAGACGTGGTATAGGCGTGACCTAGTGTATTTTTGAACAGTGAAAAACTCGCTGAAAACGAGTTTTCTGGAAAATTTGAGTTAGTCCGTTAGATTCCTGAGGTTGAAAACTTCTTATATACCAACTTTCGAGAAAATCGTTAGAGCCGTTTTCGAGATAGCATGACCGTAAAAACATACAATTCCTTGCTCATTTAATAGAATAGATTTCACAGCATAACAATACAGTACTGTATAAGTAAGGACAACAACAAAAAGAACACTGAATACAAAATTCAAATTCAAATTCAAATTCACTTTATTTACACTAGACATTTTACAATGTATGGTATACGTCAATAAAATACAGTAAAGTTATTTACATAGAAACTCATCCACTGAGTAAAAGCACTCATCCAGCATGTACTCCTTCAGACGGTTTTTAAAGATTGATAGTGATTTAGCACCCCTTATTTCTTGTGGAATTTTATTAAAAATTTTTATTCCTATCACATTAGGACTGAGAGAAGTTATCCGCAGCCTTCGAAACGGTATCCGGAGGAGGTTTTTGTGCCGTGTATTAAAATCATGAAAGTCATTGTTGCTTAGAAATTTATGTTTATTTTTATATATATAAACACTTATTTCAAACAAATATAAACAAGGTACAGTTAATATTTTTAAAGATTTAAAGTAATCACGACATGACTGTGAGACATGGATTTTTAGCATACTTCTCAGAACTCTTTTTTGACAAATGAACACATCTGTTGCCATTGTAGAGTGTCCCCAGAGCACTATGCCATACCTTAATAGTGAACCTATTTTTGCGTGATAAAAGATCACAAGCTGACAGTACAATTATTCACTATGGGATGCAAACATCGGTATGAGAAAACTCTTCATTTCAATAGTACTATAGGACAGACTATAATAACAGTACTATTGTCGGAATTTTGTTTTTTAAATAAGTAATAAAAATTATTAATTTTTTGTTATAATTATTAAATTTTAATCTCTCAACTCTGCCGCATAGTTAAGAAATGATCCACTTTGCGCACGCAAAACAGTCACGAAAGAGGTTACTTTGCGTACAGGATGACAAAGGAGGAAATGACCGGCGAGCCGACTAGACGAGCCTGTCACGTCCTTGAAGCAGAAAAACAGTTACGTTGGGTGTATTGTACAACATTTTACATGTTACTAATTTGTAAATCAAAATAAAATTTTAAAATTATAACCAAACTCTGTCATTCACACACTACTACTGTTCTGTCAAAACTTGTCTTATATGATTTATCATTAGCCTTGGAAGTATAACTGTGGCAACGTGAACCGTTTATTGTGAACATATGACTAGGTACTAGCTAGTAAAAAATTTTCAAGTCAGCTGTCAATTTTACAAGTTAGTAACTTGCAAAGATTCATTTTCAAAGGTAATGTAGGAATTAAATAAATGACGTTTATAAGTGAGTTAAAAGTAAAAAATTTGATGTTTAAAAACAAATGTTACAAAAATATTTTGTTTTTTTTACTAGTGCCGAGATATTGATCCCAACAACTAGTCAAAAATTAACTAATAAATTACAGAATATAGCTAAGTAGATGTATATATTACCCATCTAATATTATTATTATTGTACGTTATTCCCGGTTATTACGTGTAGCACTAATCTTTAATTGAAAACAAATAGTGGCTAATTAATTACTTCAATATCGAATAGTAGTTTACATATTTGTGATAAATCTTCCTTTTCAAATAGAATAACATAACCTACCTTTTGCGTTCACAATTACTATCTATGTTTGTGTTTGTATACCCTCGGAGCACACTAACATTGGATATTCAAAATTACAAAATAATAATTGTAAACCTAGTTTGTATAGTCAAAATAGTATTTCAGTGTCCAGAATATCTATACACATAAAACATGTTGATTTATGTAGGAAAACCATATTTTCGAATTATGTTTCATTGAAAATGTTATTTTTGTTAAAGTTTGAACAACGAATAAACACGTCCATATTTACAAAACAAAGTACAGTTAATTTCAATTAAAATAAGTTGGGTTTTAGAAATTTGTTGCTGTATATTTAATACAAAATTTGAAAAAATATTGTACCTACCTACTATTCAAAATTAAAGTAAGAGCTAATTTTTTTTTTTAATATTTTGTATTATTAATTAATGCTGGTGTATATTTTTGAAATATTAAAAATTGTATATTCCATAATCTAATATTAATCCGTTTAGAGATTAAACTAATCAGATTTATTTTCCATTATAATATTACGAATATAACATTCCGTTATTTATTACCAGCGAATGCATGTTCAGCATATATTAATATCAACGATAATATCAAATATAAAGACTTATTATTATCTCTACTTTGATAATATTATTATTGTAATTTTGGTGCATATGTTTCAGATCATAATAAACTTTGAAATAAAATGGCCTGTCTGAAATTTTTCACTGTTGAATCTTTTAAAAGTTTTGGTTTATTTTGCAATTGAAAATATTTATCAATTATCAACGAATCAAATATAATAAGAATATATTGCTTTTTACCAAATTTTAGCTTATATCTTTACTTTACATACTATTGGTTATTACATTAGTTATTAGATTACTCGTAGTATTATACCTACGTACATACATATATATAATTCTACAGGTTTCCCTTTATGCCTTTCTGGATTTTAATAATTTTGCATCTTCGCTGGTTTTACAACTTTATCATAATTTTACCACTCCACCACCATAGGTTGTTACCCGCAGTTAACTCATGGGTACTCGTGGTATGGTTATGCACTATAGGGTTCTTTTTCTTTGCACATATTATCTATTATTTATTATATAATATACGGAAACTAATTTAAGATTGAAATTAACTTTTGTTTTTACACTACTAAGAATATTAGATCGGTTATTCTCGAGTTATTCTCTTTAAGTAGTATGAAGTTAAGAAAACAAACATAAAAATTTCTCTACTTTTCAGCGATGTGTAATTATTATCAAGTCATATAAGTATAAGTAATCCAGTTTGAATCTCAACTCCCCATAAAAAGTGCATCACGTCAAAAATACAATAGTTATCATGAACACATGTCCATTACTTAAGCAAATTACAGCGTTGTAATTAGAAAAGTAATGCGTTCGTTCATGCAACGCTGTCGCTCGCAACCCGTGATGGTATTAATTTCTTTCCTCCCTAACCTCCAATTACATTTGCAGAGAGCTACGCACTCGTACATTCTCATTACGATTGCGTTTCCCCTCGATTTGAACCCTCGAACGCTCGGACACTGTGGTAAAACTGCTTTTTGCTCTTAACGAACATATAGCAACGTTCACGAGGGCAAGAGCCACGAGGCACTCGTAGACGGGACAAAGAACACGAAAACTAACCGCACAGCGCACAAAATGTCAAAAACCTAACCTTTGTTTTTATCGAGTTTCTTTTACTGCTAAATGCATTGTTATCCTGCTAAAATTACTTAAAATATAATTTATCATATTACAAGGTTTTAGATTAGTTGAGATGATCATACTAGTATAACAGCTGAGAGGTTATGGAATTTAAGTTATTTTTGTTGTATATTTATTTATTTATTTGACGTTGGAATGAATGAATGTGTTTAAGGGTTCCTGCTAACCCGTTTAGGTATATAACGTGATTTTTATGTATGTATGTATGTATGTATGTATATATATATATATATATATATATATATATATATATATATATATATATATATATATATATATATATATTATAGAAGATACCAAATAGAAAAAATAATATAAAGAACTCATTTTATAAGACTTTTTTCACACTTGTTCTTTAGTAAACTCACCCTCATGTATTACTAAATTTGGACGCGTGCGAAAAAATAATGTCTTATAAAACTTGTTCTTTAATATACTATTTTGTATTCTTTTCTCAAGATATAATATGGAGATTTTACAATACTATCTAATGGTGAATGATTAAACAATATTGAAATAGTGTAATATCAAATACATGCGATTATAAGATTTATTATTTAATTAACTATTCATAAATATTTCTCTTTATATTTGACATAGTATTTAAAAATTTAATTAATGAAAGAAATTCATTCGGCATTTAAATAATATAATAAGATAAGTATTCGTTTTTATACAACATTGCAATTAATAGAGATTTCGACGGGTACTTCTTAATATAGGATACATTAGAGATATATAGGTATAAGTAAAATGTATCTATCAAAGAACTTAAGGAAGCAATTATTATCATTCCTTATATTTGTTAAAGAATTTACAAGCAAATTTTTTACGAGGTTTACGTGGAAGTTCGAATGGTATCTCAAATATCATGTATTGGATGTAGATTTGAAAGATATTTATATCATTCAAGAAGGATTATAAATAGATTTAGGTTTGGAGAATTTTTTGTAAGCATTTTATTTTGCTGACAACATTTATTGCTTTCAAAGGATGTACTTATATTATCATCGGATCAAGTTTGATCTCGTATTTCCGAGAAATATTAAAAGCTTAAAATTTGCATTCAATTTGCTTTAGAAACATTTCCATTTATAATAAAATACAGATTTACATGATAATTATTGTAGTATGTGCCACATTTTTACAATGAGTAATAAAGTCCTCACTATTTCTTAGTATTCTTCTTATTCGTACCACATGTCTATTCTCACGACCACGTAACATCCAACTTATAATTTTCCCAGTATGATATCCATCAGCCTCTGCAAAATATAATAATTTGTTACAAATAACACAGCACACAAGTCGTACAATCTTCGTGAAAAACGCGATCAATATCCATAAACCGGAAGATGGCAATTACTCACTGGCGTCCCTTGTGCTGGTGTCACATGTCGGAACTATAATTAGCAGTAATAAAAACCAAGTTAGTGGAGAAAATGACAGTAAATTCCTACTGAGAGAGCGAGGAGATGCGAGAATTACTTCCATTATTCCCATGTTAACTGCGAAATAACTTAGATCTAAATGTATTTGTGGGGTCAGAGATCTTCTAAATTAATTGAAAAATATTACTGTGAGCAATAAAACTTGTCATAAAAGTTTTTCAGAGACATATAATCATATTAACTGTTACTGTTAGTGACAGGATATTTATATTGTTATTATGAAGCAGGGTGTGCATGATTTAAATCACATGATTTAAATCGTTGATTTAAATCGCGATTAAAATCACATGATTTTTTATATTAAAATCAATGATTTAAATCAAAATTTTATCTCATTTTATAAAATAGCTTAATAAAATGTCAAAAATTGTATTTTTTTTGTTTCATTACCTATTATTATGTTTCTATCACTGTTAAATTGTTCATATTAAAATTATAAATTTGTGTTGCATTTTTATCAATTTTACAGTAGGTACCTACCTAATATTTATTTTACAAATAACATATTTAACAAGTACTTAGAACTTATTACTGTATTGTTGAAAGAAAAGTTTAACACTCATAAATAATAATTATATTACCTAGGTACCTATATTGTCGTTTTCATTCCAAAACGTCGAATAAATAAATGAAAAATATACAATTTATTCATAACTCAACCCAATAAGAAAAGAATATACTATGTTTTCTACAGAACATCAATCTATACTATTCAGTTTTCAAAGTAAACAAATGGAATAATAATAATAATTGTATTATTTTAAAAAATTTGAATGATTTTACTGTTATAGTAGATGAAAAATTCAGAAAAATACAAGCATTTTGATATGCGACTCGAAAAATAATTTGATTTAAATCAAAAAAATCTGATTTTTATTAAATAAATCTGATGATTTTTTCCCAAAAAAATCGATTTTTTTCACACCCTGTTATGAAGTATACCTCTAAAAACAAAATACTGTTCATATTACAGTATAATATGAGTAGAATTTTGTTTAAGTATTATGTAGGTACTTACTAGTGTAGGTAATATGAAATTTCATATTACACAGCATGTTTCTGCATCCCACAGTAAAGGCGATTTTACACGACTCAATTTATCCATCAATAAATTGATCAAGTTGACCACCAATTTCTTGATCAATTAATTGCCAAGTCACTTTACTGTTACTGCCTATAGTGCCAACAACATTTTTGTTACATTACTTATTAACTAACTAAACGCTATCTAAACAAAATTAAACTGGATGAAACGTGGGAGACGTCATGGAAATGTAGGTATCCTTTAATAAAATGAAAATGGTAATCTCAAAGTTTCGTAACGGCAAAACCAAGAAAACATAACTAGAATCCCCTAGAAAATTGTAGAAAAGTAGAACACGTTCTATTTCGTCAATAAATTGGTCAATTTATTGGTGAAGAAAAAATTGATGAAGTTTTCACACACAACAATAAATTGAAAACAAAACTTGGTAAATTTATTGATCAATAAATTAAATCGTGTCAAACAGACATATGAAAGCATCTTCTCAGTTTATTTGTCATGGCAGATACGAATATGAGCCCATAGTGTTATAAAGTAAATTATTTAACTCGCGAGTATTAGTTTTATTATACTCGCCTTTGTTAAATAGTTTAATATTGCAATAAATATAATGGAATGATAAAAAATTATATTTACGTGTGTATTGGATACAGGATAATGGATGTATCTATACCTATTGCTATTGTGAATCCGGAAAATATAAAAAAGTTGAACAAAATATTTATAGCCGATTTATAGCAGACCGAAGAAAAATATTGTTAGAATAATGTATTGTTGGAATTTACATGCAACATTCCGAATAAATGCAGATAATCCTATAGTAGGCTACAAAAATATTGCAAAACAAGTTATTGTTGAAATAAAGAACATTATTTGAAAATCTGTTTGTTGTTTATTTGTACAGGTATTTGTTTCCGATTTAGTACGGCCCAGCAAAATACGAAAAATATGATAACGGATTTCGCAGGACAATAAAAAATAATCTTTTTAATTTAAAGCTATACTATGCAGTGAGTTTTCCATTCACAATCAAATTTCATTTGTATCTCTACAGCGTAAAATTTGTAACGGTTATATACGCGTTCGTTATCACGAATATACCTATATCAAAAACCGATTACTAAATGTGCGTTATAATTTCAGTATTCATTTATAACAAACCTCGGTTAATAGAAACAAATCGTTCGTTAGGGACACCTTGTGTCAGTGAAAAGATTAATTAGGCTATCATTTCCTTCCATCTTTCATGTGCCTTGTCATAGTGACACACATTGTACGCCAAACGCCGTGATTAATTTCTTTGTTACTTTGCCGCGACATCTCTAAATAAGTCTTCCAAATTACTCAAAACTGTAGCACGAAACTTGCCATCACTTCATACTTGTATATTAGTAAGTCATTTGCACGCTAACAATAACGTACTTTAAAAATCTTCTTTATTAATTCATCTTAGGAAACATATTTGAATAATTAACTTTTAAGTCATACGATTTCTTATTGAAAGAAAAGTCTTAACCCGTATGAATGTTCCTTATTCCGTGGTTTAGAGAAAAATAAAGTTTATGGTTTCTTTCTTTTGTATTATGTAAACAGTTTGTATTTAAAGAAGACTGAAAGATGATATATAATTAATATTGATTTTAATTCAACTACAATGTATAGGAAAATGGTAAAATTATGCAGTTCTTTAGACATTTTTTATCCCTGACTATTATTGAATAAAAATATTGAAATGGAACTGAGAATTGCATAGGCAATTCTGAAATTGCAGTGCATGTTTCTGCAATAGAGTCATCACCATCAATTTACTACACACAAGCAGAACCCATTCTCTTCCATTCAGCATTGAAATATGACCCCACATCCCACAACTAAATATAAATTGAATCTCCGTGCACAATAGCTCCATAATTGAAAATAATAATCAGATAAACAAATAGCCGACATCAGCTGTTCACACAGTCAGAAGCAATTTCTCTTGTATTTGAATATGGCCTGGAGGTATTCGAACCCTAGGAAGGAAGAGTAACAACCCTCGTTGGACATAGTAGGGAGAATTCCTTGCTCTTGCTACCGGTCTAAGGTTTCGCCTTCGCCGAGGCCTTCGCTTTCGCTTAATGCATGTCTTCGTGGAGTTTGAGCAGAGGATTACACATCTTTTGATGTGGCCAGATGCGGATTATCATATTATTTCCCAGGCCTGCACATCAAACGGTATTCCTCGATCCAAGATCGTTCCTTGAATACGCGCCTAATTCATAAACATATACATGCGGCTACGTGAACGGAATAAACCGACTATTTCTTTCTATTCATTTCACTGTTTGATCATCCAAGGAAACTGGATATTTTCGGCTTTCAAAGTAAAGTACTCCAAAGTAAATTGTGCCATTGTTATGAGATCTAAATAAATCTTCAAATATGAAAATGTTCTTTAATGTCAACTAAAGATGCTATCAGTTTATTTCTGTTCAATAAAATAGTCATAACGGATATCACTGCTGAATTGTTAAAAGCTTTAAATCCTGCTTCCTTTGCAATAAGTAAAAGAACTATTCGCAAAACGTAATACTTACTTTGTAACTGCAACTGAAAGGATATTCTTATTGACGAATGAAAAGTAAATAGCATATTTTCTTGACTAGAAAACGACATTAAATAGTAATAAGTTTTTCAATATACCGGAACGGAAGTTACCCTATAATCTAATAAAAATTTAATGCAAAGCAACATTTTGTGTAAAATATTGAGTTGAAAGTCTGAACTAAATTACGATTTAATGAATGATTTGAAAAGATGAGAATACGCAATACAAGACTCTATAAACTTATTCCAATTTTGATTTATAATAGGGAATGTATTGTGACCCTTAAGATCCTTAATTTGTAGATTTTGAAGAAACTGGAGATTTAAGGCAATTACCAATATAAAATGTAAAAAAAAATTATCCTTCCACCATTCTATCAGTCTGATAATTTAGAAAATGATTGAAATTTAGGATGAAATATATTTATGATTGAATTTAAATTTTAAAAATTCTTTAAAGCTGGATATTATCCTCAAAAGTTCATGTTCCTGTTCAACGTTTAAAACTAGTTAAAAAGTTAAAAGAGGTACGTCCTGTATTTTACCCGTTCAACAGTAGAGCAACAGGCAAACAATAAATTTTCATAAATGTACGGCAGAAATTTTATGCCACAAAAATTCTCCATCCGAAATACTGAAAAGCGCTCCAGTTTCCAGGAACACTGAACGTAGCGTTTAAATATTTAAACACCTCTTACGCGGAAGACCAACATGTCATTCGTATTTAGTTCAACCTTCCGTAAAAATCGCAAAGTGTGTGAAAGTGAATAAAAACCATTTCCATAAATTCCTCTCGCCGTTGCTGTTTCACTTATCCCCAGGCGTTTTTTTCCAGAACAATCAAACTTCGATCACGTGCAATCATCATTAACGACCACTCGAGTGAAATTTCTCCTCCATTTTCCGCCTGCATGCGGGTGGACTAATTGAAATTCATTTAATATTCTGACTAATGAGATCTTGTTTGAGGTTGGTGTAAGTAATGCGAGCACGACCCTGACAGAGAACTTACACTTCTTTAGGTTCGTGTTGTTTTGTGTTGTGTTGTGACGTTGTATTAAACAGTGGCGCCACCCTAGTAAATTATTCCACAACTGAATCTCAGTCGTCTGGAATCAAAATTGATTAAATTTTTATTTTAAAATTTTATTCTACTAAGAACGAATGACGGAAAATACTTGTTTTAGGTTGTCGTTTTCGCTTTTTAAGTTTTTAGTTTTTTATCAAATGTTTGTACTGCATTTTGTTAGTTCCTAAAGAAAAATTACTTTTTGACCTCCTGAACTGTAATCATAACTATCACACATCGTTAACGTCTATGGTAGTTACGATTTTGTACATGTCATAACGCACCTAATTTTATTTTTTTATTATGCCATTATATAAAAAGATAATTTTATAATAAAAACGAGCCTACAAAAACGCTACTTTACACAATTTATTGTTCAATAGAGTCTGAATTAAATAAAACAGATTAATTTGAAATGTGATATTTACTGACGACATCTCAGAGTAGTTGTACAAAAGAAAATTTTTGTGCAAATATCAAATGCATCTTACTAAACCTCATAGAAAATAGGTATTTGTACAACGCTCGGTTTTACGACGCGAAGCAGAGTGCTTTAACCTCGCGTTGTAAAATTAATCCTACCGTACTTATAATGTAAATATGTACCTATCTAACTAAACAAAACATGCATTATTGTTTTCATAAGAATTGGTCCTTTTAAGTAATTTGTTAGGTAGATAAAATTTGCTTTTAAGTTAGTACCTATCCAGTGAACGTGTTATCTCAATGCGAGGTTACATTTCATCCCAAAGGGATCATATTTGCGATATCACATTGTAATGTACCAGTTTCAGAGCAGAGAGAGACTAAGTACATGGAGGTCACAAATGTGATGTTACAAATGTGATCTCACCGAGAGCACTATGCGAGCTCGAAAAGAGATGTAATTGTGAGAGCTTGGCGAGGAACTAAAGAAGTCACAAATGTGATGTTATACAAAGAGAGATCACATATCAAATTGCAACGTAGTTGATATATCGCAGTTCTGTAATTTTTTTCACTGGGTACTGGGTAGATTGTTTCAAAATTGACCACTCATCTTGTATTTTCTATTAGTGTATGCATTTTCCTATACATATGAATCATGGTATTTTTTTTTAATTAATTCAATAACCAAGATTACTTCTACTCATTATTTTAATCACACACTATTAACTAAACTTAAGAATATAGAAAAATAATTCCTTCAAAATTCTTATTGTAAGTTGATTTTTTAAATGTATGGTCTAATGCAAGTTGAAAGCAAAAACGTAATATTTTCATGTTGGTGGTTTTTATCGTTGAAGTAACATCCAATTTAATAATCTTCTTTTGAAGCTTCTGCAGTAATAGTAAACTTCAAAATCAGCATCTTCAAATGTTTATTAATTATAACAAGCGCACGTTGTGCTGCGCTCTCCTAGATCATTCCTCTTCCTCTCTGAAGTTGTCTCGTTCTCGTCTTGTTCTGCTGAATTCGTTCGTGAAGATTTAATGAACTCCAAATGCGGGTGATTCGCGAACTCAAAGATACACACGTCAATTGCAGGGCGCCAACCGGAGGCAAGGCTAGGTGCTTCTACCCTCGTCCGTTCACCTGTGAGATTCGACAATGAATTATTAAAAGCTCTGGATCGAGCAAATTCACTCCACGTTCAACCAAAGAACAAAGGGGAAAATAAGGGAGTCATCTAGACTCTTCGTAACCCAGGGTTTTGTTTATAAAATTCACAGGAATTGGAGCGTTAATGATAGATTCTCACAATTAAGGGTTAGCTAAAATGGAAATGGAATGCAAATTTTCATTAGGTTTCAGCAAATCTTGATTTTCAAGTAACACTAGCATAATTGAATGTACCTATGCATTTACTGAAATGTGTAAGTGAATTTTAAATGAAACAGTGAAAAGGCAGAAAAAGGTTAAAGAAAAATGTTAAAAGTTATATACAAAATAATTAGATTACCTACTTTTCCTGTATTTATGATGCCTACTGTTAAATCAAATATCACTCATATCTGGAAGCGATAACCTTGTCGTAAGACTTAAGGAATTAGTTGGCGAGCTCAAGATCACGTATAACTCTGGAAGCAAAGAAAACATAAACAAACATGTTTGGTGAGGAGCAGTAACACGCTGGTGGAACACTTCCACCTCAGACACTCACATCACACATCAATCTCAACATCATACCACATTCCAACATTCTTATCTCGTTGGCGACCTGGTTATGGTCACTCCAGCCCAAAGCTGCTCGCTGCATCGTTGACAATCTGACTAGGATTACTACAGCCCATAGCTGCTTGCTGTATCGTTGGCAGCCAATCACTGTCCACTACAGCCCAAAGCTGCTCGCTGAATCGTTAGCGGCCAACCACAACTCAACTCACCAGGCCAGATCAACACGGATCTATTGAACACAACTGTATACACTTTACTGATTTAGGATCAGAGTTCTTCTCGAACACTGCCATTAGAGTGAAATCTAAGAGGCTAGCTAATGAGTTTCATTGTCTCAAAAGTTATCTAATTTGTTTGTAATACTCTCATTAAAATAACAAAAATAAACGTATAAATGTTGACGGGATGACAGAGACAGAAGTTTGCCAAGATTAGTGTTAGTATAATTGTTTACTTGTTGTTTACAGGATTTTATGGTTTGCGCTAACTTTATTTGGTAGTACTAGTATAAGATTAATGTAGGTACTTACTCATTTTATTTCCTTAAACGTAAAGTACAATAGATTACTTTATATTTAAAATAATAAATATTGTTTCATATATTGCTATTATGTTGTCCCTTTCAAGGCTGAATCGATAAATGGGCCAACTAAAATTAAAATATTAAACTACGCATAATTATTCTAATCAGTCTGCAGCAGTGTCAAATTTTGCTTACTCCGGCATTAGAAAACATTTAATAATAAAAATTCGTAAAAATATTAGGACACTCCAGCATAAGTTCGATTAATTCATACTTTGTGTCTGTTTATTTGGGAATTGGTCTAATAAAATATATCTCGGTCTCATTATTTTGCAGATAAAATTATTTCTTAATATTGTTGACAAATTGAATGATAAAATCCCTTGCCTTCAACTCGGGATTTTGATCATGTCATTTGTCTCGAAATGTTACAAAGCAACAATCTTTTGAAATAAATTTTTCCAGCAAAATAATGGTTCCTTGATATATTACTATTGAAAACATATTTATTAAGTGACACGTGTACGAACAATAAAGGACTTACTGAAAAATACCCCAACCATTATCATAAAGTCACCATTTGAGCTTTAGAATTAATCTTGTTAATTTTTCTAGAGCAAAAATCTGAGTAATTTACAGATTATACTGTCAAAGAGATGATGATAAACAATTTGAATTATGTAGCATATAATGTAATCAAAGCTCGTGCTAATGAAGAAACTCAGCTCCAGTTGTATTTATTTCACATCCGATGTTGTTAGTTTAAAATTAAAAATTCATTTTACACACAACGTCCATCTGTTCGTTTTTGTGGCAGCTTTTATAACTCAGCTTGATTATTAACAAACAACTGTTCTGTGTTGAAAAACGAGAAACAAAATCATAAACATACAACAGTGGCGTGCGGGGCGCGGGCCCACGTGTGGTATTCGGGTCTGGTCGATATTCAGAATGGACTTTACTGTATGGAGTATGCCTTGCTGAATATTCAGCCAAGCCAGCCAAGTTCTTGAATAAACAATGCAGAGAGCTGCTCAATCGATAACCCGGTTCCAAATGAAATTTAAACGAACACCGATCGTGTTATGTTGGCATAGCCCAGCCCTGAATTTATAAATAAACACTTGGTAATTAAGTTATTGCTTTTTAGAGCCGAAAATTTTTAATATCAATTTCTGGTTTTGAATTTCACTGTGTAACGAAATTTACTGTACTATAGTTAAATAAAAATGTAATTTTGGTATTGTTCATTATGTGAGTGTTTTTTAAAGTTTGTAATAACTACATAAAGCGGTCGATTCCATTTGGTAAAATGTGTAGCTATATATTTCTTAAGTAAAGTTGGTGCTTTTCTAGTTGACCCAATTTTTTTTACGTTTGAAAAGTTCCACAAATAATAGCAGTGGTAAAGCTGTAGCAGGTTACAACACAAGTACTCAAGTACAGATTATGTTATGTCTTGTTATACCATGCTTTGTCAGGAAGTAGAGCATCGATCATAATAATCTATGTCGAGAGGTAAACCACGGCCAAAAACTTTGTCATTGTCATTTAATTGATACCCAGCTGCTACAACTTCTACTGTTTTAACTACCAAAACTATCACAATTTCCATTCAACAGCCACGTATAATTGATTTTATTATTTTAATTTATTTTCTTTCATGGTTTTATTTTTTTCTGACAATAATTGGCGATATTCTGTCTCTCGAACAAACCCTTGTTACAACCACTACAAGTTTGACAAGTTATTTGAATCCCAACTTGGAATGGTGACGATAGTAGTTACCAATCCAAATAAAGCCATGCAAATTTTAACATCTGACCTGGATTCGGATCCACGATCTCTGTACTCAAAGCACTGAAAATAATTTAATTCTTACGTTTACGTTAACATAACAGCTTCCATAAAATTTATTGTAATAATTTTTTATTTACTCTGGTAACCATTGAACAGGATTTACTCCCAATTATAGAATGGTAGACGTTATTATAGTGGAATACAATCACTTCGACCAATACATTTTGGTGTAGTCAGAATCACAATCCGTGTGACGACCTTTGAAATTCAAAGCGGCAACGAAGAGATTCTCTTTGCAACCAGGATCACATTTAAGACGACCAAGTGGTCAGCTTGACTGTCCGAGTGCGATTTAATTGCAAGATGTTTTACAATCACACACTACCAGCCGGGAGACTCGAACCACAGAACTTCGTTCAAACGTCATCACATGTACCTTAGATAGCTGAAAGTCTATTCTGTAACTTACGAGCTAGTAGCTAGCTTTACGCTCTATGTTGTGTGCCGGTCTGCTGATCTCTTGCGATTGTTAAGCTAGATTCAGACGTATAAGTGACCAATTTAACCAAGCAGCGCTCAACGTTCGCACTTATAATTGAAATTGAAATTTTGTGGAAGTACTGGTTGGTTAATTTAGCACTTATACTTATGATTGGGTATGTCTGAATCTCTGAATCATTCGAAACATAGCTTAATGAGTCATATCGTTTTTCTATCGCAGAGCCATCACTAGTGATGTTTCCATGTCGAAAAGCTTAGATGTATCAGATCTGTTTTGACATTTGTATAGTTATATTATTTTCATAGTTTTACTTTAGTTTCATCAGTGTTTTGGTTTTATTCTTTTAATTTGTTTATTTTGCCTTATTTTTATGTTTTATTTTTTTGTTTTTAATATTTTTAATTAAGTTTATAATTTTAATTGTTACGGACAAGTGTTAATTGTTCGTATCTTTTGTTTACTTGTAGTTTTATGTCTAATTTATCTTATTTTGTGTATTTATCCGTGACTTATTCCGAAAGACACAGCCACACTTGCCGTGCCGTCGTCGTTAGGCTCTATGGTACAAAATAGATACCCTGAGCGTAGTGATTAAACCCGCGCAGCTACTGCCCCGACATTTATAATTATGAATTACTCTAAATTTCCATTAACTTGTATTAACTAAAAATTTGTAAAAAATGTCCACCCGAAAATAATCGTATAATGTTTGTATCGCAAACAAACTCCGACATCAGCAATCTTCATTGATCGCATTAGGATCGCTACTCGCTAGCTTCTAGCGCTAAATAAACGACGAATCGAGCACCGAGTGCTGGGCCGGATTTAACCGATTTGTGTTGGGCAGTGAGGCGTATTCTCACTCACACACACTCGTCCGAGAGAGGAATGTTCCCTGTCGTATAAATGGATGAGATTAAACTACGCGTCGACTCGACTTTGGAACCGGGACTTGATGGAGACATCCAGGGGATGTTGCTGTTGGACACGGGAGCCAACGACAGTGACAGCGCCACTGAAAGTGAAAGTGGAAGGGTTAGGGGCGTCAGATAGCGAACCCTTCACGGAGGAGACTGAATTCAATCTGATGATTCTTACAGTGTTGCTCAAAATGTATACATGGGAAAGAATGTAATAGGGTTTTAAATAAATTGTGTTTGGTATTTCAATAAATGTTACAATTACAACCAGGTACTCGAATTAAATCGAAACAGGAACGAAACATAGGTATTTTAATGAAACTGAACCTATTAAATATATTTTGGTTAACCCATAACCGGATCCGAACCGATGGATATAAACCGATTCGGAATGGTATAAAGCATTAACTTTAATTTATTTTTACATTTTAGACCAACATGTAGATCGAATAGTTCAAATTAATTATTTGTGAGTTAATTAATATTTGAACCGAAAACAGAACTTGAACAACTTTTTAAACAATCGATTACCTGTTTCAGTTTAAGAAGAAATATAAAACCGAAACATAATCGAACTCTTTGAAGCACAGTGAACCACGAACCGAACTCGAGCCGTTATTTATTGAAATTAACTTTTGAATATAATAAACACAAAAGTAAACATTGTTTTTGCTACAAATTCAATCAGCGTTTTTTATTTTTGTAACGCGAACGCAAAATAAACAATGTTTTGGAAAACAAATAGAAATTAAACACTTTTTAATATAAAACTTGATGTAAATAATTTTGGGTTTATTATGGTTTGAATTTTATATTCTAGGTCGAAATATGTCGGCACTCGGCAATATTATATTATCATGACATATTTTTGTATAAATTTTTAATTACCATTTACAAAATACAATAAATAGCGCTTTGTGATGTTTTTCATAATTAAATATTTTTTGTCGATATGATGTGGTTTCTATATGTTGTATAATTATGAAACACTTTTTTGAACTTGTACCATACATTTTTTATAGGTAACTCATATATCTACAGTGCTTGTGAAACTAATGTTTTTTTCTTTTCAGGTAAGGAAATTTTCCAACTTCATCTTGACCTTGCACTGGTGGCGTTCTTAACAATAAGTAAGTTAACGAAATTAAACTAATATGTATATATTTATGTATGTAAATACAATATGTTCAGAAAAAAGAAATAAGTTAAGAATACCTCCAAAAGTTTAAATATTGTGTAGACACCAGGTTGATGTATAATATTTATTACTCTATTGATACTTCGAAAACTTGATATTCTTATCTGAAGAAATATTTTATTGGCAACTTTTTTCATTATAATTATGTGACTGAATTACACTGCAAGAACCCAAATTAATTAGCAATTTACAATACCTACAGGAGGTAATTTATAATACAGAGTCCTTGAATACAGTTTCATAGTAACTATTATCTAGCTGATAGTATACTACTGGCCTACTGGCTATTTTTATAAAATTATCACAGAAGGAGCAAAATGTAATAGTTTCGTGTTTGAGTATCAAACTAATTTGTCCTTCCCTTATTAAATCTGCATACATAGATTCATCTTATATACGAAATTATACATGATAACCCAACAAAATTAATTATTCAGCAACAACAATCCTACAACAAGATCATAATCCTTAGTGAGTCAAAACTTCTATAAATGTAAATTTAATATACGTAATTTAGCCCCGTCATGTTGCGTCGTCGTTGCTTAGTAGTCTAGTCAACAAGTTGAAAATGGTGAAAAATAGAGATAAAGCTCCTAAAAATATGTGCGATAGCTCATTGGATCCGGAATGACGTCTAGAAAAATGTATTTTAACCATTTTCCAGCATGCAACAAATTGCAAAAGTTATAAACAAATAAAGATGAAGAAAAAAAGGCATTTAGTTTTTCGCTAATATTTCAAAAACTATTAATAATTTAGAAATTTTTAAAAAAGATTCATAAAGAGGAGGAAATTTCCAATAAAAAAGTCCTAACTCCCGGAACTCTACCTCCATTATTTATAATAGTAATTTAACGCTGAAAATAGGGCTCCAAGCGGCCGGTGAGGTGTGCGTGTGCCGTCTCTAAAGCGAGTACATCATGTAAAATAATTTTTTTACAGTATCAAATATCAATTTAAAAATTTGAAAAAATTATGGTGTATTGTCAACACTTCAAAGAATTGAGTCTCGTTGGAAAAAAATTATTAAGTTAATTTTTAGAAAAGTTAGGCAATTGTTAATTAACAAAATTTTGTCGGACCTTCGTTGACATTGACGACAACAAAAAATGTTTAAATAATCGGCCTAAAAAAAATTCGCTTCTTGGAGCCCTTCTTATATATATACTTTACAAGATCACGTCATGAAAGTTTTTAAAATTTCAATATTTTGTTTATTATAATTTTTGCACGTTAACAAAAAATTAAATATTGATAAAATCTTATCAAAAAATTTTTCTTAAACAAACGTTAGGTTAATAATGTTTTCACAACTAACAATGGCGTCAAATAACGTAAGAAATTATTTTTTTATCCCATTTGTTTACAAATTGTTTATAAACAAATTGACTAGTTTCATACTAATGAAAATTTTTTTTTTACCATTTTGTTATCTTGATAAAATAATGATTTTTAAGAAAAATAATTTTTCTTAAAAAAGTTTTTTTATTGTTTAAAATCGTTTTTTAAATATTTCCATTGTTTAAATAATTAGTTAAAACTTAAGTTTATCTTTAAAAATCTTAATTTGCACTTTTCAATAGAACAACCAAAAAAAATATTTTTTTTGTTTATAATATCATTGGTTATTAGGTTAACAATTTGTTTTAAACAAATTTCAAATCTCATTATATTTTTTTCCTGAAACTAATAAAAATTACAAAAACAACCATATATTGCAAAGTATCGAAAAAAAATTATTTTAATTTTATATTGTACTTTAAAAATTACGTGCTATCTTAATTAGTTAAAATATGCAAATACTGTGTAGACCTTCAAGACAAGTTTGTTTAGTGATAAAATATCTTCCAAAAAAGCTTTTGATGATATTGTTTCTTTAAAAGTATACAGATTTTCCGATCAAATTTTTTAGTTTTACTCGAATTTTTTCAAATTTTCTCCGCTATGTCTTTAAATATTTTATACATTAATTAAGTATATTGTTATTTATTCTATCTATAATTTATTTAAATTTCTTTGCTTTTATTTACAAAATTTTCAATATCATATAAGGATGAACTATTGTTGAACCGAGCTGCTCTGGAACTTCTCCGGTGAAAAAAAGGAGTAAACGATTTATTGAAATGAAGAATAATGTATGACAAAATAATTATTGTATTTGACAAAAATATATTTTCGAATATTGTCCTTAAAAAATAATTTGTGTTTACTTAATAATTCCATTTCATTCTTATATGATATTGAAAATTTTGTAAATAAAAGCAAAGATATTTAAATAAATTATAGATAGAATAAATAACAATATACTTAATTAATGTATAAAAATTTTAAAGACATAGCGGAGAAAATTTGAAAAAATTCGAGTAAAACTAAAAAATTTGATCGGAAAATCTGTATACTTTTAAATAAACAAAATCATCAAAAGCTTTTTTGGAAGATATTTTATCTCTAAACAAAATTGTCTTGAAGGTCTAACACAGTATTTGCATATTTTAACTAATTAAGCCATAAAAGATTTGAAAATGTCAAAAAAACCTTGAAATTTTATAAACAAAAGCATATAATAGCTGATCAACAATAGCTACAAACTTGGTTAATAACTCATTTAAAAGTTCAATCAATCCTATATAAAAACGACTTAATGTTCATTTTCGTATCTCGAATAGTTTAAAAGTCAAGTGCTTCTTTTATAGCACGTAATTTTTAAAGTACAATATAAAATTAAAATAATTTTTTTTCGGTACTTTGCAATATATGGTTGTTTTTGTAATTTTTATTAGTTTCAGGAAAAAAATATAATGAGATTTGAAATTTGTTTAAAACAAATTGTTAACCTAATAACCAATGAAATTATCAACAAAAAAAATATTTTTTTTGGTTGTTCTATTGAAAAGTGCAAATTAAGATTTTTAAAGATAAACTAAAGTTTTAACTAATTATTTAAACAATGGAAATATAAAAAAACGATTTTAAACAATAAAAAAACTTTTTTAAGAAAAATTATTTTTCTTAAAAATCATTATTTTATCAAGACAACAAAATGGTAAAAAAAAAATTTTCATTAGTATGAAACTAGTCAATTAGTTTATAAACAATTTGTAAACAAATGGGATAAAAAAATAATTTCTTACGTTATTTGACGCCATTATTAGTTGTGAAAACAGTAATAACCTAACGTTTGTTTAAGAAAAATTTTTTGATAAGATTTTATCAATATTTAATTTTTTGTTAACTTGCAAAAATTATAATAAACAAAATATTGAAATTTTAAAAACTTTTATGACGTGATCTTGTTAAGTATATATATAAGAAGGGCTCCAAGAAGCGAAATTTTTTTAGGCCGATTATTTAAACATTTTTTGTTGTTTTCAATGTCAACGAAGGTCCGACAAAATTTTGTTAATTAACAATTGCCTAACTTTTCTAAAAATTAACTTAATAATTTTTTTCCAACGAGACTCAATTCTTTGAAGTGTTGACAATACACCATAATTTTTTCAAATTTTTAAATTGATATTTGATACTGTAAAAAAATTATTTTACATGATGTACTCGCTTTAGAGACGGCACACGCACACCTCACCGGCCGCTTGGAGCCCTATTTTCAGCGTTAAATTACTATTATAAATAATGGAGGTAGAGTTCCGGGAGTTAGGACTTTTTTATTGGAAATTTCCTCCTCTTTAAGAATCTTTTTTAAAAATTTCTAAATTATTAATAGTTTTTGAAATATTAGCGAAAAACTAAATGCCTTTTTTTCTTCATCTTTATTTGTTTATAACTTTTGCAATTTGTTGCATGCTGGAAAATGGTTAAAATACATTTTTCTAGACGTCATTCCGGATCCAATGAGCTATCGCACATATTTTTAGGAGCTTTATCTCTATTTTTCACCATTTTTAACTTGTTGACTAGACTATAGTGCGTAGCGCGTTGTGTCATGTCGTGTCTACTGCGTCGCCCTGTATTTTAAATACCACTGTTTCGCCCATGACCAGGGCCGGCGCAAGGGGTGAGAAGGGTCAACCGTAATTAGCGCACCCTAGTCGGGTGTCCTTGCTCATTACGGCCGTGGTAACTTCGCCACCCTCTGCTCTGACAACTCAATACAGACAGAGTAGGGTGAAGATTTTTACGCCTGACAAAAGTTTAAGGGTTGTTGTTTGGATTGTTGTTAAAAAGATTTCAAACAATTTTACGTTCATGAGATAATTATGGAGTCATTATTTTAATTCTATTGCATTTGAAGCAACTTTCTGTAAAATTCTCATTCTCATTAATTTTACTCCAACTGAAATAGTATGTTCAGTAAATTATCTAGTTTTTACATGATTAATAGTGTACTTGACCGCTTGACTATTGCCTTCAATCATAAAATTTCAAAAATTAATGTGGAACTTTAATATTATAAATAGGTTTGTTTTACTAAATTATATATTTTGGTTAAGTAATGTTTTATATTTTTCATTATAGCGATGCAAATACAGGATGCTACAAAATTATTGACAAAAAAATTTAAGGTAGTGTAAGAAATTAATACATTTGATCGCAGATAACATCAAATACTGACTGCTCAACATTACAACTCCAGTTAATATAGTAGTTCTAACAACAACATCTTACATAAACATAACTTATTCATAATATATCTTTAAATATCTTACAGTAGATAGTAGATACTACAAATTATTACTGATAACAACGCAAAAAGAATTTTTTCCGAAATTCACAAAAATAATTGCACATTACTTGGAGCAAACATTTTTGTGCCACTGGTCTGATAGGTTACAGTTATGAATAAAACTTAGTAAACATTAAAATTTATTTATAATACTTCATTCAATTTTACAAATTCAGGTATTTATTAGAATTTGATGCAATAATTTTAGTTAGGTATTATTTAATTATTTCAATATCATCCACATTATACAAATTCATATTTTCAAAAATATTTTAACCTCTTCTATAGCATAAAATATTAATAAATAAATAAATACAAATTTTCAGTGTATTTTTGAAAACAGTATGTATAGGTACCTACCTATCCTGCGCAAGTTTGGTCCGCATAAAATTTAGGTACATATTACTTAGGAAGGACTATTTATTTATTCGTGTGTATTTCCTGTGTTGTTATAATTCTGATGAATAATTTGTTATCCATAATAAATACACACGTTGGTTGCGCTAATTTATTGATTTTAATAAATACGTTGCTTGTCACTCTAGTCAGTTGTCATATTGTGACACGGTATTTAATTGTAGTTAATATTATTTGTTCTCGCCTCGCCCAGCGCACACAGCAGATGTAATGCATATACAATTCAAAAACACATTTGCAAACATTGACATCATTGTTTGATTTTAATTACGTAATATTTACTTTAATTACATTCGGAAACAATTGATAATATGTAATACGTATAAAAAACTCATTAATTACATCCATTAGTGAACATATGATTGCACCATAAATATAATAGAAATATAACAAAGTTTGAAAGAACACTTAGTAGGGAGCATTTGAGAATTAAATTGAGGGGGAACCAACATCAACATCCAACAATAAAAACGTAATCGAATGAAGCGCTCGAAATGGGCAATTAATATTCTGCACGTGCCAATTTCGTGTTGTGTTTTGATAAATGCTGAAATAATAAGTGCAAGTACACGAACGCACGATCCAGGAGCGCAGGAACCGTTCCTGCCGGCGATGGTAGCGCATCTGCCGGCCGCCGAGCGAACTACGGCCAGAAGGGCATCTAATGCAATTTGGCTCCAATGTAAACACGTGGGACCAGAGCCAATGTAATTAAATGATGTAGATAATAGCTTGCTTTTCCGTACACTGTGGGAGTTAAAACACTGTCTACTGGTAATTCTTTTGGTTTTGTATCAGAAATGAAATTAACTTTGGGATTGGATGAAAATTGCTGAATAGTTTTCTGTTCGCACTTTTCGCTTGCGGACATTCAAAACTCTACAGAAGCAAAAAATATTAACTATAGAACTCATTTTGCACAGATTTCCTTCCTTGAAACAAAACCAATTTACAGTTTTGTATATTATGCACAACAACCATTAATTAGAACCTGTTAGCTATATTTTTCTTTCCCTGATTATAATCCTGTATGAAAATGAAAAGTTAAAAAAATTATTAAATTAAAGTTGTTACATTTCTCATTAGTATAGGTATAAATAAAACTAGACTCGTTACAGAAGTAACAAGTAAAGTTCTATTATAATTATTAATGAACTATGTTATAAATAGTGTATTCCAATTCAAAGTAAATATTTCTACGTATGTACTTCAATTTTTGCCATATAATAATCATAATTAAAATAACATATATCTCACATCTACATTTACAGGAATTATATGATTGATTTTCTGTCTAGTCTGTCGAGTCGTCATTATTAATAATTATATTAAGCTTATTATTATATTACATTCAGTATTCATCTATTTTCACGTTTTAATACTCATACAATATTATAAAACGTACTTTACAATTAGTACAGCGCGGAACAACTATGAAGGCCATGGAAGCAAAATTTAAACGCTTTCCTTGATTCACAGTGCGACACAGCTATATACTCGGTCAGGATAGGACGGATACAGAAGCAAATAGGTGACTATTATTTTGACAACACAGACGCAAATTAGTGAACAATTTTTTTTAAATTTAATTTTGGATACATTGTTTAAAAAATTGATATAATAGGAATAATAAGTATTAAGTCATGAAAATTACATATATTACCGTAAACCCGAAGCCAGTTAAAACTAGTTTAAACTAGTAAAACCTTAAGGCTATTTGTACAAATCAACCTAACCTAACTTCGCGTATTGACTATTCAAAACTGGGATTTGGTTAGGTTAGTTTCCAGCTTTTACTAGTTAAAACTAGTTTTCACTGACTTCGGGTTTTGACGGTAAGATATATATTTAAAACTTCGAAGGGAAGCGTTGATTCCATTGTTTCCATGGATGGCACGCCACTGGTGTCTGTCTAGTGTTGCCGTGAGACTCGAGACTAGTCACGAAATTTGAGACGAGACCACAAGGCAAGTCTACAGATTCGACTCCGAGATGAGACCTAAGTTGATTCGAGTCTCTCGACTTCATATCGAGAGTCGAGTAATTTTGAGACTAGACGAGACGAGAGTGACTTTATATTCGTTTTGGAAATTCCAAAACGAAACGACAGTCGGGCATACTCTCGACCTCGACTAATTTCAACAAACGGCATCACTATGTCTGTCGCTGGTGTCATAAATAAAGTACGCCAATTCTAATGCAAATTTAGGAAAAAAGTAATATAATAAAATGCAAATTTTAGAATGTAAAACTATCTAATAAAAGTTGCGTTAGAATATAGCAACATTTCCAGTATTCCAGAGTAGCCGTTTAAGTTGCATTTTGCTTGTAATGTCCTCTGCGCTCAGCAATACCATTTAACTTGCACATTATACTTTTATTTTTGTTCTCCACTTGGCCGCTTAATCCCCCATAAATGAGTCGCAATTAAAAGTATAACTATTTGGCAGAATAAACACATTCCAGCTGCTTTCTGGCACCTACGTCCGCTTCGTAGTATCGACCATTTCAACATAGACCATAGAGCAGAAAACTCAAACTCACAGTGCAGAAGCCATTACCGCCAGACAGAAAAGTCAGGCGCTCTTCCCAGCTTATGCAATTACCAGCGAATGCCAAATTACATACATTAGCTCCCTTGTGGAGGAGGACGTCTCATTTATCGTGAAATATAGATCATACGATATTAACAGTAATGGAGCCTGTTACAGTCCGGTGTCATTGTTGTGATCAAAATTTAGTGGGCAATTTTGCGGCCTCTTACGTTGTTTCCAGATTCCACGTAGGTTCCGCTCCCGCACGCGATGTGATATATGCAGTGTTGTCGAAGTACAATAGGGCGCTGTTCTCACTCAATTTTGTCGCAGGTTCGCAGGCCAAACACTTGAGTGGTGATTATGGAGTTTTGTTGGAGGAAAGTGGATATAAATCAGCCTAGTTTTAACCGTTATTACTTTTATTGCGTCGTTGAAGAATTTCTTCATTAAACACTCATGTAATTGCAAGCGGTTTTTAAAATAACAATAAAATTTAAGAACAAATAGTAGTACTACCTAAATTTAATATAGTTTGAAATATTATGAAGGTAAAGATAAAATTCAACAAATCATTATATTTCATTTATGTTGGTTATTCTCTTCAATTTAATCCGCCGTTAAATAGGTTTCTCCACCATAATTGAATAAGTACTTACTAAAAGTGAAGAAAAAATATTTTCAATTAAAAAGATATAAATGAATAAAGATTTTATGACGTATATAATATGGGGCGTAGCTTGTTTCATAGAGAATGTTATTGTAGGCAGTAAACATTTTCGGACGATGAGAACATGAAAAGAAGAGACATAATGCGGCAGAAAATGTAACTACCATCTGTCATGGTTGCATTATTCATGTTCTAATTTTAACTGCTACAAAATAAGTTTTTTAAAATAACAAGACTATTTTTTAATATAAAATAAAAATCATATCTGGGGGAATTTTCGCACCTCGTTTTCAGTAATCTTCAGTGTTTCTTATCTAATTTTGTAAAAAAATGTTAAAACACAGTGGACAAGACTTTTATAAAAGTGTTATACCTACCCTTTGGTGAAGATTTTGAACATAAGTATTTATTTATTTCGCACACTTCAAACAATAATGTTAGCCTAATTTAAAAAGGTAATTGGGGAATAATATCAAAACTTCAGTCACTCTTAAATAGTGTCGAATTTTTAAAGACCCATTTTCAATTCAAAAGACTATTTGGATGTTTTATTGAAAGATTGTCTTTATTGTGTCCTGATTTTCTGTTTGAAGTGAGTTTACCTGCCGTGGTAAAACTAGCGAGTAAATTATATTCACTTCAATCTCACAAGGAAAATTAAGCGAATAAACTCTAGACTATACGAAATTTGAGAACTGATCTAAAAATAACAAATAAATATGTTGCAGTTATTTACTTACCGTTAAATATTTCTCTATTATTTTGATTTCCCACAGTGAACTACTTTAAACACAGTAATGCAACTGCATCAAGCAATCTTCCAATACTTTCAGTGCGCCTCAAGCCAATCTTAGAATTCAAACAACCAAAAGCCTTGAGCTTGGCCTTTCGTACTTGAACAAGCAGGCAAGGCAAGATTGTCACACAATTCAATTTCTTCGCAATATACTTACAAAACCACGGAGAATGAAACCGTGGAGCAACTGTCAGCGGTACGACGCTGCTGCCCACTAAAGCACAATGTAATTTATAACAAAACACCATTGAGACCCAGTGAATGCTATCATGTGAGGTAAAGCCCAACACAAGGGTGAAGTAACAGTAGCCGATTGCCAGCATACGGAGCATAGCAAGGAAGATGAGGTTTTTATCGTAAAATGATTGTTTTGATATTATCTTTGTTAAAGCATTATGCAAGTGCGTGAGTTTTAAACATTTGAATGTGTTTTACTTTCGCAGAAGATTAAAAGTCGCAATAATAATGATATATCTACTTACTAAGATTTATAAGCCCGGGCAGTCGTTTCATAAAGAATAGATCAAAATACTGAGTCTGTCAAATTTTATCATTCCATTATTATGTATTTTTTGATAAATTCACCTTTCTTGCAGTTAAAAATAGCCGTTCCTTCAGCTGCAGATCTCAAATTTCAGTCTAAAAAGACTAATATTTTCATATGCTCGTATAAGATACGACAAAAATCATGTACATTTTGAAATATTTGCTGAAATCTATTAATGGCCATTTGCACCGCGTCCACTGAAATTTTAAGTGTTACTTAACCCTTAACTGCATGATTTTTTATATTGACTGGAAAAAAATATTTATGTGATGGTATGGGAACATACAATAAGGGAAAAATAATTTTAAAAATCTATTTTGAAAAACAATATATTTTTTTCAATTTTATTTAAACGTTGCAGTTGTGCAACAACATGCAAAAACTAACAACTAGAAAAAATATAATAAATGTACAATATGCATAATGTTGCATATCTGCAACACATACATATCTGATTATAAATAAAAAATGTATAATATTTTACATTATTCCGTGTGGAATTTAAGAAAACAAATTTTCTGCAAGTAGTTTGAGTGTAACCCTTACACAGTGGTAGTTTACACCTAATTCTTTGACCTGAAAACCACTCAGGCCAATGTCCTACATTATCTATAGTCTTACATCGCTAGGAGGAATATGTTGTGCAGGACCTTTAGATTTTTTCTCTTCAATCTGTTGTTGGATATTATTACTAGGCCTGCCTCTCTAATTTCCAAAGTTTTGTTTTCCGAAATTACAGAGACATGTTGCAATTTCAGTTTTGAATTGTGCGAGTGTCAACTGAGAAGATTTATTCTTTTGATTATTCACTCTTCTGTACAACAGCCAGAAATTCGCCACAGTTGTAAAAAAAATTTAAATTCAAGCTCCAAAATATTAGTTTTTCTTCATTTAGTATCAAATTTCGTTTCTTCCAGACAATTGACGGTTTCTTTACTTTATTTTTCACTTCCTGGGAATGTAATAAATCTTCCTTTTCTTCCACATTACTAGCTTCAATTTCTCTTTCTTCCACATTACTTGCTTCATTTTCTTTTTCCTCCACATTATTTACTTCTTCGCCTTCTTCTAGAATGTCTTGATTTTCTGACTGACTTTCTTCTAGAACACAAACTTCATCTGTTTCATTACAGTTCGAGGTTTCTTCAATAGGAACAAAGCTAGGATTAGCCAGACTGTCATCTGATGAATAGTCCAATCTATCCTCACTACCTGTCTGATAAGTTATTTATAATATCTTCTAATTCTTTGTCCGACAGACCTCTTTTAGTTTCATGCAGATTCTTCCAAGACATTTAGTAATGATAAAAAAAATATACCACAACTGCATAATGTTGCAATAATGCAACAATCATAATCAGTGGGTTTATGACATAATTATGTATATAAGTTCAAAATTAAAAATATGGTAAAAGAGTACATACCTTTGAACAGCAAATACTGAATTTTACTAGTTAAAATGACGATAAATACAGCGCTTAAACACAATACAAAACTGTACATTTACAAGACAAAATCCAGGCGGCCATTTAAAAACAAATGTCAATACACAAACTATACTACTATCTAGAGACTAGGTTTGAAAACTTAATTCGGTTCTGTAGTATGTTGCCTATCTACAACAACATGCAGAATGGACAAAAATGATTTCACATATAAAATAAGCGTAAAAATCCGGTATGTTGCAGAAACGTAACTATATGCAGTTAAGGGTTAAATGAACAAAATTGTCAAACGTAAAAATAACATTGCTGTCATAAGTTCGATTCGATATTTTTCATTTAAGTGATACTTAAAATTTAAGTGGAAGCGGTGCAAATGGCCATTAGTGGTTTAAATTCACATTTTTATTTTTATAAATTCGTACAAATAATTATTTTATGCAAATATAAGAAGTTTTTAGTGAAATGATGACAATAATTTTGTATGTTTATGATATTGGTGCAAAATTCATGATATTAATATAAATATTATTTATCTTGAAATGTTAAAAATATTGTGCGATTATTGTGTGATTTAAAATTTATGCAATGTAAGTGAAGCAGAGCATGATTCGTTTGTCAGTCAAAGTTTCTAGTAGACAAAAAGCTCGGAGCCGACAACGAATGGCTGTCATCAAATGCTAATTAAATGAGTTATGTGGTTTTGTTTAGATTAGATAAGGAACTTTGGGCCGAGTTCTAAATTAAGGTTAAGAAAAAGAGAGTTAATATCTCTTAATTATTCTCTCGAGCGGAATTCATTTGATTTCGCTATCTCGACGAATCCCGCTCCCAACTTCGTCTTCCTGTAACTTTAAGCTTTCTTTCTTTTATTCTTTTTTACAGCCTTTTTATTTCTTTTTCTCCGAATCTTTAAAAGTTTGTGACTCACATTTCATAAGTATTCGTGTCTGTAGTTCCGGTTAATTCACTTACAAGACATAGTGACGGTGTGGAGCGGAAGCCTTCAGACTCTAGCCTGGCCGCCATTACTCTGTACACGGCATTTTAGTAGCCGTATTAAACTGTTCCTTGTACAGGAGCTAAGCGAGACGTTTACAAGCCCCGCGCGATTTGCACTAATTACCTTTCGCTTAATTGTATTCGCTGGGCGATTGATTGTTCTTAGATCAAACCTCAGGAATTACAGAACCTCATCATTATTAACTGTAATTACAAACTTCTTCCAACATTTTTCCAATAAGCTGTTTTAATGAGTTTTACTTAAATCCTGGTGGACTTACAATAGAATTTCTTACAAATCTCTCGTTTTATAGTTGACTAATAGGTTATAAATGTAAAAGAATGATTATTTTTTGCATAACACTAATTTTTAAAATTGCATCAACCTTAGCGAATTTTGGCACAAAATGTATACAGAACATGGCTCTTATAAAGCTAAAGGCCAGACAGTAAATTCAATATATCTTATTGACCCAAATGCATCTGTTTCCATTCCTCCTTATCGAATGGTTTCTTATGCAAAGTAGCAGAAAACCATAAATTTACTAGCATTTCGTATAAATTATTCTATATTAGACATTAAGCTTTAATATTGCTAGTTGAAATGAAACACAAAAAAATTATAAGAAAAGAAGTACAAATTCCTCTGAAAGTATAGTTATCTCAAAACTAAAGGATTTGTTACTGCAGAGTAGAAGTCGTATACAGTACAGGATACACAATCCCATTATTTATATTTTGTTTGTTGCCTTGAGCAATTCCAAGCAGTTTGTAAGTTGAGAGTCGCCATAAAACTCAAGTTGAAGTGTATAAAGTAATAGTTAAAGTTACAGTTTGCAAATCAGACACGTGATAGTAGGTGGTTACGACTTTCGTCAGTAACGCTTTTATAAGCCGTAACCCTCGTGTGTCATTTACATTTCATCCCGGTAATAGATTTAGCGACGTTTCGTCTCTGGGATCATGCATCATGCACCATGTAACAAAGTACCTCTATATAAAGCTAGGACGTTTTATCACTGATAATGCGTGTCACTAGTTATGTTCCCCACGACAGTTTTTATTCCGCTTTTCTCTTTTTGCCCTCGCTATAAAACTTGCGAGTTCGACTTGCCAAGGTTTTGTCATCTTGGTTTTTATGGAGTGTGTCTGGGAAATTTCATTTTTTTATCTTTTTAGCGCGAAGCTGAGGCATCGCGGCAACGGCACATCATGTGGTGCGAATTTTCTCACTTTTCGCCCGAGGAGGCGAATAGTTTTTGCGGATATTTCTGCGTTTGACCGCCTACTGATATATTGCGAGAGAGGAGAATGGTTCCAGTATACGTGCGACCATTCACGAGTTATCGAACGCGAAATGACACACGGATGTGGACGCTGCGACGCCAAAGATCGCCACACCAGGACAGTATTTACTGCTTTTTATGCTTTTCATTTTTCACTCCACCCACGAAAACAAACGGAAATTTAATACCACTAACCTAAAAACAAATCTTTTACTTGCTACATTTTTACGTTTCTATTTGCGTCCGAAACGATAAACTTACGCTTGGTGAATTCCAAATGCAAGCAGATTTTTTTGCATTTTAGTCACAGTCGGAATCTAAATAGGTTTTTTCTAATAAGTCAAGAGCAACTAATATTTTATTAAAAACTTTTGATTGAATCATATTTTAGCATAAAAATACTTTCGTACACAATTTTTTATAGATATCGAAAAATTTACCTTAAGTTATAGGCGGTTATAGGTATCCATTTGTGGACAAGAATGTTTTTTGGAAATCAAGACAAAGTCAAGGTTTCTTACATTCAAGATCACACAAATGCTTCTGAAAACTATGACTACTAATAACAAACTGTATAAAAATTTACTGCTTCAACTCACTGCCAAAATCACCTAAGATCTGATCAAAAAGTTCCAGGACTTTCTGAATTGCGCACTAACGGAGCGTTGGAGAGCAGTACGGTTGGCAGCATTAGTTGTTGTTTTTTTCTGAACTCATGTATTTTTGTAGAATCTTCATAACCTTCTGTGATGTGAAGTAACAGTCGTTTTTCTGAAACAAGTTTTTCGTCTTTAGCGATTTTGTGATTTTTGGTCAAATATGGGTCAAATGAAAAAAAAAGATTAACGCATTTGTGTCAAGTTTTGTGTGAAGATGGATAAAACTTTGACAGAAACTTTTCAGATGTTGCAAGAGGTCTGAGTCGATCACGGTTTCATGAATGGTTCAAGAATTTCAAAGAAGGCCGGACATCGTCAGAAGATAATCCTCGTTCAGGACGCTCGTCAACTTCGACTAACGACGATCATGTCGTTCTTGTTCGATCAAATCGTCGACTAAATATGTGTGAAGTTGACGAAATTAAAGAAAAATCGCCATAAACGAAAAACTTGCTTCACAAAAACGACTGTAACTTCACAACAAGGAAGGTTAGGAAGAATTCAAAAGATCCTGAAACTTTTTGATTTTGACCCATCACAATACCTCCCTTATACAATATGAAGCGGTAAGTAAAAATGTAAAATGTAAAAAAAAAAATTATGATAAATTCGAAATGCCCAATTGTTTTACTGTTTCATATTCCGACTATCCGCAAATGGATGTTTTTAAAATATAGGTAGATACTAAACGTATGGTTCATTTTATTTCTGATATAACGCACGTCATTATTGAATTGTTTAGTCGCATTGCAGTAACGTAATGCTTTCTCTGATTTTTAATTTGAAATTACGAATTCCATGTAATGTTTAACCATTGCATTTGCTAATTAATGAACGTTGAATATACCATTAAAACGTTAATTAAATTAAACAGTTTACCCTCACTTAGTTTATTCATGTTTACTTTTATTTATTACATCCTATAAACCATTTCGTTATTCGTAAATTAAATGCAGTCTGCGGCAAAACTCGTGGAAAATTGAGCACAGAAATATGGCAATTAATTCAAATATATTTTTGTTTATTTTTCCGGAAACGTGTAAGATATTATAAAAGATATTTTTCGTTTTCTCTCAGTTCTCGAGTTCTCAGTTCGAGATAAAGCATGAAAAATACCCTCAGGCACTTCCCATAATTACAAAAAATATTGTGACAGGCTTTTGTTTTCTTTTTTCTTACTTCCAAAAAGCACACTATATCGCGTCGCTGTCATACAATTTTTTTGCGAACCTTTATCGAAGATATGTTTGTTTACATTGGCGTAATAGGAAGCTTATTAAATTTGATTTGTTTAAAAAATGTTGTATTCCCATAAGGACTTATCATTTATAATGATATCATAATACAAGTAATCAATAATGTGGAAATATTATTTATTTGTCTTTATTGTTGGTATTCCCTCGGTATTTCTACTTTTGTCTACGATATATCCCGCAAAAATTATGAATAATATAAGTAGGTAGTAAAAGTACAAGCATTAAACCAACCGAATAAGAAATATCAAAAGAATAATATAGGCTGATATACCTCCTATTTATGTCAAATTGTTTTCTTATAGTAAATACAAGTGCAACCCTTAGGTCTTAATGCTTACTATGGTAGAGTGCACACAATGAAATTTTTTATATTTTTTTATCTTCATCTGGGAAAGGCTGCAAAACTCGAAAATGCATTGACCGAAAGTGCATTTTTCGAAAATGTATTGACCGAAAGTGCAAAAACCGAATGATGCAAATTTTGAAAATATTGCGACCGAAAATGCATATCTCGAAAATGCAATTCCCGAAAATTCATTGACCGAAAGTGCTAATTCCGAAAATGCTTGACAGAAAATGCATGAACCGAACTATGCTTGCATTTTTCAGGAAATGCACGTTCGGTCAATTCATTTTAGATTTTGCATTTTTTGACGAAATATTTTCGAAATTTGCTATATTCGGTTTTTGCACTTTCGGTCAATGCATTTTCGGGTTTTCCATATGCATCTTCTTCATCTTTTCGTAAAAGAAGATATCATACAATAGTTGCCAATAGTACAATGTTTCGTACAACTATATAAGCACAATTTAATGAAAATTCTTCCTATTTTTACTATATGAATATATAAAGTAAAATTCTGATTTACTGAATTTGTACGATACCTGGTTTGTAAATTAATATAGGTACTTGATTCTGATTGTTACTACTACGTTTCTATTTTTTTATATTTTAATTCCGATTTTAAGTTAATCAAATACTTGTGGTGGGTGGTGCCTATAAATATTGTGTGTTAAGTAATTCGTATTTAGTTATGAAATATAAATGGAATACGACTCTAGTTGGCGTCGCCATCAGCTTATGTAGATGAGTTGTGTTGTGCTGTGCCACACTTTGCCTTTTCCACACCGCACTTGTGAATTGCCTGTGTTTGCGGCTTTTTATCGCGACGACTTAAATACCAATTACATTCGAAACTTTCCACCGAAAAGATATTTTCCTGCATTATTTTTACTCGTAATTTATTTTTAATTGAATTTCAGTTTCAACGTTCCGTGCTGTTTCACGTTAACGAAAATAAACAAGTTGCAACTTACAAAGTAAAAAATAAATGTCAAGTTTGAAGATTTTAAAGCCCGTTTGTTCTAATTACGTGAGGCGTTTAAATTTCCACAGCCAATGCTATTTATTTAACGTGCGATATCACCGTGTACATATCATTTCGCTTTTGTTTTGGTTTTTAATTAACGCGTAGAAGAACAAATGAAGGCGCGGTGATGGTGGAATCAGGTCATGAGCTTACTTTATTTTTACATTTTTTCAGGAGAATAATTACCGCAATAATCCCAACAATTTATGAATCCTTTTGTTAATGTTCCCGTCGTTTTTAAATTCTCACTTAATAAAATATTAGAGTTCACGATGCGTGTTTAATAATGTAGCTGTTAGTGTAAGATAAATTTATTGCTTAGTTCATTCGGCCCATCTATTTACGTTACTTGTTACTTGTGCAATTTCCTTGTCTTGTGTTTTACTCATGTTGTAAGCTAAATTAAATCCTCTCGCTCAAATAAATTGTCGAATTGAAGACGTGCGATTGCTAGATATTTATTACTTACTGCTCTACCCCAATTCTTACCCGTTACCCGAGCGCCGAGAAACTACTTTATGTGTCTGTGTCTGGTCTGTTCGACACAAAGAAATTCAAAATTAATTGCTGAGCATCCACAACGACTATTTACTCACCGCAATTTCGTTCAACTATATATTCTTTATTTCTTCCATGTTCTAACAAATTAAGTTAATGCGTTACAACATTCGTTATTTTTCTTTTTTCTTTTTAGTATTTTATTATCCACCTTCCTGAAACTGTTGCTAGTCGTTTTACATTCGTTTTATTATTTAACTATCTTTACTATTAGCTAGCACTAGTAGTAGGTAGGTGGACTGTGGAAATGCATCACAATCACAAGTTGTTATAACAATTACGAGAATTAGTATTTAAATTATGAATATTGGTTTTACTGATGCACCAATAAAAATCTTAATTTAAAATTATATAAATATTCCTATCATCATTAGCAATAAGCAGTAGTTGTGATTGTCTGAGCTTTTGATACGTATAATAATAAGTTTGTTTATCTACTATATGCGGTTACTGGTTTTTTATAGTCTTTTCAAGTTTTATTGGCACCCACGTGACTGGTTGTACATTCTAAGAAATTACAGCTTGTAAATATTATGTTTTTTGTTTCATACACACTTTTCATTTATTGAAACAATAAACGTAGCGGTTAGGGGGCGTGGTCTAAGTTCCTAATGGCAAACCAAAAATTCAGTCAAACTGACTTTTACAATTCGATATTTCAGATACATTTATCTGAAGTAATATAAATAAAAGGAGAAATTTGAAAATTATTTTAAGTATTAATAGTGAGAGCACGAATGATTTTAATATTTTCATTAAGTTTAGTACCTACCTTTAAAAAAAAAAATTGACAGCTATTTATAAACCAATTACGCCAAATCGAGTGAAATTGTAACTAAGATTTGAAATTTGAATCATACGATTATTTGTAACGACTTGAATTTCTAGAAAACTTGAAAATACTACATTTGTTTCAATACTGCATTACTATAATATTTTAAGGGAGAACTGGTACATTCTTTAATACGGCCAGTAGTTAGCTCAGCGTTAAAGGGTCTAGAGCATGCTTGCGGTCCCCAGAAACCGACAATAATACCAATAGGTCTGAGTGGTTGAATTGCACTGTAATAACATCTACCTTTATGTAATTGAGAGTTAATCCTGCAGAATGGTTATCATCAAAAATATGTTTTCAAAACTTCATCTGGTGCGGATCTTCGTTCAAAACAAAAGCTACTTTCATATTATGAAAATTTAATTAAGGATTTGTAAAGTTATATCTCATGTAGCTGAATAAAACTGTAATCCAAAAGTAAAAAACATGACATAAAAGTATGTAAAATCTAATTATCTTAACAACTTCCATTATCTTTAATTCATTTTATAGTTTTAATTAAAAACAAAAACCTTTTACAGTAGATAATGTGACACCAGACACCAAAGACTTTAGCTTCAGCCAAGCTTTAAGCTCGCACGGTCTCCTTTCCTCCACTCTGCTGTAAAAGAATGCGTGGCGTGGCATAGCATGGCACACAACACTATACACTGCATAGCATAATTTAGGTTAATTAACTGTGAAACAGTCGCTTTTACCGCCAGTAGCAGTCAGGCAATGCGGAGATGTGCAGTGCAATGCAACCGGGTTCAGTTGCATTACGACCAGGGAAAGCACTAGGGGTGTCAAATTGAGATGCTAGCCGTTCTGACTCATTTTACAACTCGTTTGTGAAAACCTAATGCGGAAATTGGTACACGAGATGGTGTAGTTAGTGGCGTATAATTGAAGAAGCCATGCAGAGGTTTCAGAGTTCTTATTACTAATAAAATAACATTGTTAATTATTGATTTGATATGTACGATATAACAACATATAAATCAAAAGGCATAGCAGCAGTAACATATATATCAAATATATTTATGCAGCTCGTACAGGTAAATAGGTTATAAACTCAAAATAACGTTAATACTGTACCATCGGTTTCGTTTCATATTAGAACATTATTACCTCCCTTGATGATTAAACAATTTATTATTTGATCATATAACTTATAATTCAATATGATTTTATCAAGCATTATCTTCACTCATTTTTTTTTTGAGAGAGAGAGAGAGAGAGAGAGAGAGCTTTTACTAGTTTTGTTGCTTTACCTACATTAAAATGCATTTATTTTATATGTAAAAAAGGTAAGTTACATGATTTATTATTTTAATATAAGTTATCCTTTAATAATTTATTAAATATGATTTAAATAATAGTATATTAAGTACCAAGTATCAAGAACGGTAAGAACAGTTTACCGATGGAAGACAATGTTTCGCTTCGCTCAGTCTCCAATTTTGTCTGACATCGGTCTTTTTATCCATACGCAAATATTAATTTCTCCGTAATTAATATTCAATTTACTCACCTACCGTTCTGATAATTTATTTACCGTTTTGTTTAGCCTAGCAATCGGTAAGATAAACATACTGTCTTGGAAACAGGCATGGTAAGTTGATGTATTTCAGTATTTCTGTTACTGTTAAAATTGTAATATAAGTAAGTAGGTACCTATGTCAAATTTAATGGAAATAGTTCACAGTTCTCATTCAATTCGTTTTAGTTATACATTTAAAACATTTTACCACAGTAAGTAAAAAAAAGTAGAATAATACTTTAAAAGCATAGGTATCTGTCTTTATTTCATATAAAATTTGCATAGAATGTCTGCACTCTATTTAATTACAAACGTACCATTTTCAAAACCATAAAGTAATTTTCAAACGTTTTTAATGACATAAACGACCAAGAAGCAAAAGATAACAGTAGTAATAAAAACTAACTAGGTACTTTTACATGCCGGAACGTCAAGATGTGTGTTCACTTAAAATAATTGTTTAGATTCTTTTTAATAAAACAATTCTTTATTGTTTTATAAAAAGTAACATACCTACAAAAGACTAGTAAATTTCCATATCGCAAATAAACATTCATTGAATTTTAAAAATAAAACCTTAGAAACTTCTACGTTTCAATATCAAATAAACATCTAACAGATTATCCGTTTCTCAATAAAGCTAAATCTGCAAATATTATAAAATATAGGTACCTACTTTTAAATATATGAAATCAAATGCTACAATTTAAAACAAAATACCTACTAATCACTTATAGCGAAATTCATGGTGTATTCAGAATAGAAGCAGCATGATGACACTAGCTCTATGATTCACATTATTAAACTTCTTTCATCACAATTTTCGAATCCATATACCTTTATTAGAATAATCATTAAACAGAAATCAAAGCTACAGAATTTTAATTTAAATGACAATTTGTGGAAACTCTAGCGTTCATAGGAAAAAATTACGCAAAATCACGTACGACTGGTCACGTTCGGGCCACGTTAAAATATTTCTATGAAATTTTACAATTACAATTTACTTTAGCTCCGCAAAATCGTAAATCGATGAACAACGTTTGCTCCAATTTGTAAGTAACAATAACCCGTAATTATCATTTTGTTTTGTATTAAGGGATGAAATCCAAGGAAGGTTTTCAAGTAAAAGCGTCTTTATTCACTTTCTTTATTTATTTAATAGGTCGACCGGTTTCGGATATTATAATTTCAAACCCTGCATATCTGTAACAAAGGACCAAAGCTTAACACTTTAGAAAACATCGAAATCCTTGAAGCACGCAAGGACATAAATCAAAATTGTTTAAATGAACAAACACCATTAGATGAATACTCACCATTGTTGAGATCATGGTTTACGCGAGGACAAAGTTGATAATTATAAATAATTAAAAAAAAAAAAAATTCTTTTTCAAAAAACTTACAATTCAATATTGTATTAGTAAACAAAAACCTCTTCTTCTTCCATTATGTTATCAGGGTTATTTACATTGCTCAGTTTTTATTTTTGCAAAGTTTTTTCAACTATATTTACCTTTTGCAACGTCACTCATATCTAATTCTGCTATTTAAATGTGCGTTTGACACTTTTGGCTTCCTGTTGTGTGGTTGTTCGTACACTTGGCGACTCGAAGTTTTTCAACTTTTTTTTTTTTGTTACGTTCTGTTGTTTTTTCATTAATCACATGAGAAACATGTATTTCTGCGACTGCTTCATCATCATCAAACTGTCTCCTATGCTTTTTTGTAAGTATTTTTTAGTTATTTTACATTGTTATATTGATGTATGATTTTTAAAAAAACAAAAAACTCTAGTCACTATGTAGTCCATTTTAAAAAAAATTGTTTTACATTATTACCACTCTCACTAGTCATTCATGTCGTATTCTTAATAATTTCAGTACCAAGCAATAATGATATTTTGCGTCACTATTTATGTTTATTTATTTGTATAATTTTATTTGTGTTATATTTGTATTTTTGTATTGGACGTAGCCAATTGGTGTTGACACTAATTGTACATTATTTTGTAGTCTTGTCCTGAAGATGGATATTATAATATCCGAAACCGGTCGACCTATTAAATAAATAAAGAAAGTGAAGAAAGACGCTTTTACTTGAAAACCTTCCTTGGATTTCATCCCTTAATATAAATTACACTTCACGTTTGTGGGCATCTACTTTTTTCTACAATTTTGTTTTGTGTTGATATTTTGCAAATTATTTATTGTGTGTATTTATTGACTCAATTTCGCTCATGCCCGATCACGCATGATACATTACATGTCACTTACGCTCACACTCGTTCACGATCCAAATTTTCAAAATCACTCACGCTCACGCGGACCGAAAATTTCATGACCCGTGCCCATCTCTAGTCCAATGGCCAACGTTTCACCACCTAGAGACATTATCATGGCAAAGACTTAAATTTTGTAGAAATAGTGTTGTCAAGTTTAAAAATCAACGAGCACGTCTAGTAGGTTAGGTACCTACTACCATCACAGAAAACAATTTCCAGACACTAGTCTTTGCACCGATGATGCCACAGAAGGTGGGGAAACGTTGACCATTGGACTAAATATACAGGGTGTTTCATAACTTCAGGTACATACGTTAATGGTATAATGTTGTTTGATATGCTGATTACGAATAAAAAAGAATTTTTTTTAAATCGCAAAATTATTTTCCATGTTTCCCAAATCCAAAATTTTTCGTTGCCACTGCCACTGGATAAAAAATAATTAAATTTCGTTTGCTATTTTACTATAGTATTATGTAATTTAAAATGTTCATTACCTACTTCTATTGTTTGTATTTTTATAGGAAAACGAATCCAGTGCAGTATGTACAAAAAATGTTTTAGGTAAACAACCCTTAATTTTTCGAATTTAAAAAAAAATCTTTTAGATTTGTAATCAGCATATCAAACAACATATACCATGAACGTATGTACTCGAAGTTATGGAACACCCTGTATAATTAAATAAACTGACTGCATTCCTGCGTATTTCCATTATTCATATAGGTAACAATTATTATTATTTCGGCCCGTATTTGTGGCCCGATGGGCGTATCCCGGCCTGTTACGCAACAATCTAGCAACGTTTTGTTACAATATGCAGTTTACAGTTTCACACTGCATAGCTAATAGTAACAACTGTTCCACATTCAGTGACTTTGCAACATTGTTACTCAATGTCGACGCACAACCAACATCAAAGACGTTGGCGTCGCGAGCATACGTCGCTGCATTATTGGATTTTAATCTCTGTGCCACGTGTAAGCCAGGATTTGTCCTGTTAGATCCAGGTAAAAACAGACGATTACTAGCGAGCGATGGTTGGATAATCCGGCAGGATTTCTCTTTACGTGGGATGCGTGCTTCCTGTAACTAAACAAGCTATCGTTAATTATAACTTCGCAGAAGTCTCGAATATTCCGGGGAACGGTGCTTGATGCATGAACTCAACGTATGTTGTCAGCAGGATCTGTAAAAGGCACGTGCTTCTACGAATAAATGTTTGGAAATATCGCCAGGAATAAAGGATTGCCATTGCGAAAGTGAACGTTGAGGTATTTAAAATGATTTATGGTAATTTGCTATTTTAGAATTTAAGAGTTTTCCGGGAAATAGCAATTATGATTACGTTTATTTTAGGTGTTTTGTTGACATAACCTTGCACACTTGATTTAGCCATTGTAATTGAGTTTAAAAAAACAATTAAAATATACAAGTGTTCATGTTGTACTAACTAGTAGGTAGGTAAAGATAAAATTATATTAATATACCCCTATATCCTTAAATAGGGTTTCACGAAATTCTTGTTCTTGTCTTGTTTCTTGCAAAAAAACAAGACAAGATTGATCATTGAAAAGACAAGATAAGAATTAAGCAAGAGTGTTGTCTTGGTGAAACCCTACCCTTAACGTATTTACTCAAAGTTATGAATGTTATGATACATCCTGATATTCTAAGTAGTATCCTAGGTACCTACCTATAAGTTTCGTTTTCTTGTCTTGTATAATATGTTTTAGCCTGAGTTTTAACCCCCTAACAAACGCGGCTGTTAATTTTTCTTTTTTCTTCAGTAGAGTAATTTCTCGGTTCAGATCTCACCCTTTCGCAATAAATTCTCAAATTTAAATTCAGGTATTCTTTCGTAGTGAAAGAAAGAAACCGCGCGACAATTATTTAAGCACAAAACACAGTGGCGCTGGTGGATGGTAGTGTTTTTGGGGGTTGGTTTACACTTTAAAGGGACCGGATGTAGTAGTTAGGGTTGTCGGTTGGGCAGCGAAGCACGTCCGAATGTTCCGCAGTCCTGATTTTAGGCTGTCCTGATGTTTGTTATGCATTTGTCGTGTATTGTGGTAGAAGCCTAGATTAACATCGTGGCGCATTTAGACCAAACGCTCGTCGCTCGTTTTCAGTTACGGTGTTAATTAGTTACTGTTAAATTAGTTTAGCTGACAGTTTTTGTCTCGATCTCTTTGACGCGCTTTTAAAACACGACTGCAGCGATTTCATGCGCTCCTGGTTAATTAATCCTTTAAAAGGCTATTTTAACGCGTTTGCATTTTCACGTTTTGATATTCAAACGTAAATGGATACTTCTATTTTTACGACAGTATATAACAAAAATTAAACAAGTTTACAGGTACACTGATCTTTTGTAAAAAACGTATTTTGATATAATGATTAATTGCCTTTGTCGTTTTATACGTCAAACGCACCGGACTCTGTTTACCGTTTATTACAAAATGCATTTTGTTTAATTTACTAAATTCATATTCAGCACTATATTGTCACTTCACAAATACTGTAGTCCTTTTAGCACGTTGCACCGGCCTTTCATCTAGGTACTAGCGTTTCATTTTGTTTATAATTAAATCATTTTTACTTCGTTGATAATAATTAATATATTGAGCTTTGTTTAAACCATACCTTTTGGTCCTGCAAAATATAATAATTAAACCAAATCTATAGCTTCATTGGTATTATTGTTAATTATATGAATAAAATTGCTTTGATATTTTGATAACCATGTGATAATTATTTGTCACAATTGTTTCTCTTCTAATGTAACTAAATTATGTTTTTCAACAAATGTACAAATAATGTAAGTCTAAATCAAAGGATGAAGATTGAAGTTTGAAGGTGCAAAGTTTCCAAGCCTGACGAAAAATCGATTTTAATCTAAGTTCATGTCGTGAATCTGGATATCTTTACATCCGGTCTACTCGCATTGCGAACAATAAATAACAAAATAGTCACGCAACGTACTTCGAGTTCGTTGACAAGTTTTGTACTGCCACTGCCATTGCGACTGTAGTGTGGAATAGTGATTAAAATTCTTTGAAGTTTGTACAAACACTTAACTCTTGTTTTATTATTTATTCCGTACCTGTCGTCGAGAATAAGTTACTTAATACTCTGTTCACGATAATGCACCGAAGTTCCTGCTACGTCATTTATGAATTAAAACTAATCTTTGCAATGTCATTGTCATCATTTATGGAATTGAAAAAGGAAAAAATCATTTTGAACAGAATAAGGTAATAAAATAAGAAGATAAATTATCGCAAGGTGTATCGAATGCTTCTAGTCCCATATAATGCAGTAGATAAGCGGATTTCTTATCTTCTGGAACTTGAAATACGCTGAAAGTGTTCTCGAGTCGTTTGAGCCATCGGTCAAACTTTGTTCTCGTTGCATCAAACGATTCTATTGTTTCAGACATTTGTAGAAATGTAAATTTGTTTCAGTAGTAGTAGCAATCAATTTAACCTCACTTGTAGCAAGTGGTTTTTTGCAGTATCTATTTTCTTTTAATATCCTCGTCGCCAGTTTGTTGTGTTTGAGGAATAGCGGAGTGAATTGTAAATTATAATTATTATGATTACTTGTAAATTTTAAAGGAAGACCTTGTACTTTGCTTTCACACCTTTATAACAACCTTTTTAAATTTTATAAGTTTCTGCCTCTCGGCGTACAACCACCAACGGAAAAAACCTATTAAATAATATAAACATTTTTTGTATAGCCAATACAATCCCTTAAAAGTAACTAAAGATATAATATTTTCATAATTATCATCCAGTTAGTAAGATTAGTTGAAATAGATTTTAAGTAGGTAAACGTTCTGTTCTAATCATGTCGTTCAGTAGGTTTTATATCTAAATTACAGAATGGTAGTAGGTACAGCACTCAAATATGTATAATATCTTATCTATTTGTTCATTGAAAATTATTCATATTTATGATACAGAAACCGCTAAATCAAAGAATGATTCATAAATTATTATTATTATTTTTGTTTAGTTTTGTATTATTTATACAGTGAGTTTATTTTAACGTGCTACATGGGTTTATCATAAATCCACGATTACAATTGAAAGCAATGTATTAGAGCGTTCTTTTTAAAATGAAACATAGGGAATAAATTTGAATTTGTTAATATTGGTTTCACACTATTGTTACCTGGAAGTACGATTTATACTTTGAACAACTAAAAGTTTATGTTGAAAGCGTCTCTTGGAACTATTGCAGCTGCCCAAATATCTGATATTGTTCAAGAAAAATACAGTAAAATTGATTCCCTATGTTTCATTTTAAAAAGAACGCTCCAATACATTGCTGTCAAAGTTGTAACCATGGATATGAAAAATCCCATGTTGCACGTTAAAATAAACTCACTGTATTTATTTTACGACGTTTCGTTTTCTTCATCAAGTAATAAATGAATGTGTTTACAAAAACAACAAGCAATTATTTTGTTTTATAAAACAAGATTGCTGCTATAATCTTAAAATACAAAATTGAATCCTCTGACATTATTGTCTGACGTTTAAGGAAAAAACCACCTGAAAAAACTCTGAAATAGGGACTCAATTATGACTTATATTACAATAAAGATGTTAACGGATCACTCTTCATTAATTAATAATTATATGTTCTGAAAACTTCTATCAATGTTTATTTAATGGCTTTAGTTTATTCGAAGTCTTATTTCTTTTATCTTAGTCTTTTTAACAGGTTAGCTAATTTATTTTGATTTTCATTCTGATTTGCATTAGATTTTTTTATTTTCAATCATCCTGCTAGGAATATGCAAAAATTAAAGCTGAATGTTTCTGCCTCATAAATTCATTTTCCCATAAGTTTTCTTTACGTAGATTAGCGGTCTCCTCTTTTATGGAAATGTATAAACCCGTGTTACAATTTCATCGACTTCACCGCGATATTATCACCTCGGTCTGCTCTTAACCCCTATGGCTTGGCATCGATTCAGATTGCCACTTAGGAACACAATTCCTTTATATTCGTGCACGAGCACTCGCTTGCACACGTGCTGAATATAGCGCACATGCACACAGGGCTGGATTGAACATTGAACTCACCCAGATGTCCAGACTTTCTCGATGTGCTCTGATTTCTGTTTGAGCTCCTGTTTTGTTTATTATTTTGTCTAATGTATAAATATTACTTGCTTATTTAATTACTTACGAGTACATTGTATTACCAATGAGACAACTACTGTTAATTATACTCTTAACACTATTGTTGAACTGTTACACAAAAGTACTCAATGAAGTCACTCTTAGAAAGAATATCAGGCCAGAACTCCGCCGGTTTCATTGACTGATTTTTACTTACTTTGTACCTGCAGACTGCAGAGTGATTGATAAGCTTGAAATTTGCACTTTCCAGTCACTCGGTACAGATGTATTTATTGTGAGTGGCTAAACTCGATTAACTGTAATTACTATCAGGAGTAATATATGAAGTGCTATGATTATTATCGGCTTGAACTCGTATTTTTCACTTGGTCATTTTTCATCGACTAACTCATGCTATCACTTATGATTAATCATATTATATTATACTATTAGTTATATTTGAGGAGAATATACATATAATGAAAGAGTCCAAAATGTTTGGCTACATTTTTTCAACATCTTGGTTACTGGTAAGCTTATAAAATTTCAATTCAAGATCCCAGGTTAAAATTTCTTCTATTATCACGTATGGCCCTTCAGTATTATTTTCTCGGTGTCCTTTTCTCTCAGTCCAACCCTACTACTCCCGGTCGCATACTGCAAAATCAATGCACGACTTCGTACCACCAGGTGCTGATTGCTTCATTGCGAATATTTTATTTGTCTCTAAAAATTTTACATACTCAGGAAGTTAGTAACGCTTTTACGATTCAGTTGGTAAGACGCTACCAAGGACTTTATTCCTAGTTCTGGTGCTGCTTTACCATTTAAATTGAAATGTGCAGCGAGAGCTGATACAATGTGCAATTTAAATTTAGCGCTATCCTAAATTTGGTGAATTGCAATTTGTTCAATCGATAAATTCTATTATACAGTCGTACAACTTAATTTTACAATAGTAGACTTAGCTATTTTTCGCTGAAGCAAGAAATATTCCAGTTTTTCACAGGAAATTATTCAAACATTCAAAATTCGTACATACATACGAAATCTTAAAATTTAATTTTAAAATAAAGATTTTGAAAAACATAATTTCTTTTATATTATATTATGCAATAAAAAAAGTCCAAAATAGTTATGTATGTATGTAACAAGTACGCAAAATAGAATTTTAGAGGACGAATTTATTTACGGACGAGACGCAAGCCGAGTCCTTAGATTAGATGAGCCCTCTTTCTAAGTTTGAGTGTGTACGTGTTACATACACAAATTTTTAGTATATGCTCTCCAAATTTGTTTAGTAACTATCCGAAATTATTCTAAAATGTAGGTAACATTAAAATGAAATTTTGAAAAACGTAGCCAGCGATGAAACAATGAAAACCAGTGAAAATAATTTTATAAAATTATGTGAATAATTTTTTTAATATACCACGTTTTTATAACATACTAAAAAGTATAAAAGAATTTCTCCTTGCCCCATTCAGATTTAATATGAAAAACGTGGGGCGCATGCAATAGATAATAAATTGATGCATGAATAGTTCACCTAAGTCACTAACAATTTTATTGCACTGAAAATTATATGAACTGTTGTTTTCTCAACAACCAGCTAACTACTCTCTACACTCCTTACTATTATCTATTGCATGCGCAGCACGTTTTTCATTTTAAATATGTATGGAGCTAGGAGAAATTATTTTATACTTATAGTCCGTTTTAAAAACGTGGTAGGTATATTCAAAAAATATATATTAAAAAAATTATTTTCTACTTCTTACTCCGGATAATAGGTCCCATTTTTGGGTCTCCACACTTTGTTAGTTACAAAATATACAAGGAGTTAAAAAGTGAAAAGACCAATCCCGTATGTCTTACCGTTTCCGCGTTAGAAAAATAGGCCCCAATTGTGGCCTCCAAATTTTTTGAAACTTTGTTCATTTAAGTTACTAAATACAAGGCGTTCAAATGTGAAAAGACCAATCTCGTATCTTACCGTTCCCGCGTTAGAAAAATAACCCCCATATGTGGGCCTCCAAATTCATCAAATATAACAAATAGTAACAAAATATGAAATTGTCATTGCAAATACGTGTGTATCAAATTTGAAGTAAATCGGTTGTGTAGAAGTGAGACAAATATTGATTTTAAGATTTGTACCGAACAGACAGACAGACAATAACGCGAGTTAATAAAAACATGATAAAAATGTAAATAACACCTCATTGTCTCTCATAAGACATTAAAGAACAGTATTCGCTAAAATATTATTTTGCGGACTCCAAACAGATCGCATTCGCAAAGAAACGATTTTAGAGAGCATATACGAAAAAAATATTTAATGATATAGGTACAGATTTGGTACAAAAACTGTACTCTTACTAGTATTCATTTGTTTGTCTAACGAACTCCTTTTTTAGATCTCGAAAATTCTAAGAGTTACAATTTTGGTTAAATGATGAAGTAGATCAAAGCTGTCTCACCATTGTATTTTTTGTCAAATAAAAGATTAGATAATGTCGGGTCAAGCTGAGTCACGGCGTGAACGTGAGGAATTTTAAAATTTTGAATCGTGATGGGCGTGGGCTTAAGTGATATGTAATGTAGGTTGTAGGTATCGTGAATGATCGGTTGTAAGTAAAATTTGTTCAGATATGGATGGATATGCATAGTATTTGTTTCAATAATAATATTTTATGCTTCATATTCATTGCAAAAAGCAATATAATGTATTTATGAAATATGAGACCTACAAATGATGTTATTTACATATAGAATAAATTTATTATATTTACCTACTTTAAGTATTCCTTTGTGTTGTAGTTCTCAAATGGGAAATTATGTACTCGGGCATGTGGCGTGTGTGTTCCATATTTTACGGTAAAGTTTACATAGAACTATCTTTTCCTCGGTAACTTTGTTATAAGCTCTACGAAGCTTACACCATTTGCTTAGTTGGTATTGTAGGTAGTTTGTTAAAGATTACATGCAGAACAATATTTTCTAATCTGGCAGTGACGATGAACAGAAATAAAACGTAATAACTTCCCATTTTGAGGACAGCTCGCGTGCTTGTATATCTCTAGATGTCAAGGATCTCTAACTTCCACGTTGCAAACTACACAACGAATTTATATTTATTTTAGTCACGAGATTTCCTTCGCACAAACAAAATTTATCATAAATTCTACATTCACCGCAAGCAAATAGTTTTAGAAGACGGCAAACTTTTTGTCTGCAAAAATGCTGAACTGAGGGAAAAATATGAAGGTCATTTTCGGATGTCCTGCAGACGATGACGAACACGATGAGTTGAAGGACATTTAAAGGGTTTCGGGGTGGTTGTAAGGCTGTCATTACCCAGGAAGGCTGACACCAAGCAACGCATAAAAACCGAGCCAACCAAAATGTTCCAGAACTTTTCTGACTATACATCACGATCACCAGCAGCATCCAATTTTATAATATAACACGTCTCTGATATGAAAGAAATCGCTGCAGGACCGTAACACTTTTTATGAAGCGTAAATAAATTTCACTTAGAGATCATAAAACCTACAAAGATTTTACAGCTTTTGGAATATAAACCGTTTCTGGATATAAACGTAATTACTACTAAACTTAAACATTTTGTGTGGTTAGTTTAAAAATTGATTGTTTCAGTACTAAGTTATTGAGTTTGAGAAAACAGTTGAAATCTATGAATAGCAAACTTAGTCAAATCAATTAGTTTTTTATGAAACTCGTCATAAACCTTTTAGTTCAACAAATTTGAGCCATTATACTCGTTTTCATATGAATAGTCTTTTCTTTGATAGTAGTACTTAGTAGTATATAGTAGTAGTTAGGTATACCTATTCTTTTAAAAAAATATTCTATTTAAAAAGTGCTAATATATTGGAAACGAATTTAATTCAGTTTCAGTTCTTGAAAGGAACGCATTTGAAAAATACGTACATATTGATATTTGCGAAGAATTTTATGAATTCAAAGCTTTCTTCAAGTTTTTATTGAATGTTTTTAGAGTGTAGCTAAAGTTTGCGTTTTTATTTTCAAATAAGAAAATATTAGTTTTTTATACTCCGTCTACAGTCTGGACTTTTTGATAGTAAAATATGTGAAAAATTGAGTAAACGTCATAAGTTTTCTTTAGAAAGAATTTTTTGCTTTATCCACATTTTAGTAGATCAGTAGTAAATCTGTTGTAAAATGTATAAAATAGCAACAAAGTCCCCTTAATACGTTCCTGCGCATTGGGTGGCATAGTGAGTCGAATTTGACGCGCTTATATCTAACTCGGCTCTCGGCTCGGGTCTGATCTTCAGTCGACGCCGACAATATCCAAAGTTATCCGGGGCCTGCGCGTCGTCCTATGCATTCGTAAGAAGAGATGCCATGTGACACAAAAACGTTAAATACTTTATACGAGGAAAGTTTTCGGTCTAATCTAGGTTTTGTTATTGTATGGAGCGCGGAGCTCTTTCGGCGTCTGAGAATATGACGTCCTGTGAAGGATCTCCTGATATGAATTTTAAATGCTTCATTGGTTTGCGCGAAGGATATTCTGAGTAATGTATCTCGAGATCTACCGCGTTATGTTTTTATTTTACAGACAAAAACCCAGTCGTTTCGTGAAATTAGAACAGTCGTAATGTCATAAATAATGAAACTATAGTGCAATCTTAAATTTAATTCCTTAAATGCAGTTCTAGATGGGTTCCACTAATATTGCAGTTTATAAAGTTATGTAGGGCACAGAAATAAAATAAAACAAGATTTTGTGAACAATGTTATCTCAGAAGATGGTTGAAATAAGTATTAAAATTTAGAATTATTAGTACCTACTGATGGTAGTTAGGTAGTTGGTGCGATTATATATTGAGTACAATTTTATATTCGGTGCTACTTTTACTTTCGTTAATCCCAATATTACTTAGACACACTTAGACTAAGTAAAAAATAATATTAAACATTGAATTTATGTAAACTATTCATTTATTGTCACGTAAATGTCAAAATTATGCACGGTCTAATTGAGTTGCATTTATTTTTATGTAAAGCTGTTAATGGGTATTAAACTCGATGTAATTAGTAAAGTATAATAAACTATTTGTTTTGAAACTAGCTATAAACATTAATTCGCAATAATGAAGCGCATTATTTAATGAAAGGAAACCGCGTGAAACGCTCATACAACATGTTGTAAATGAATTTTATTGTGCGATTACTGCACTATGTCCACATCCGTTAATTGCAATATTAATTAAAAACTACATTGTTATTTGAAGTAATGAGTTAATAAACGTACATTTCACTACACGTGGGTATCTAATTAACGAAAATCCGGAGCAACTTTAGCGCTGCAGTCGTGATAAAGCACAATGCAAACAATCCTCACCAATTATACGAAGCTCAGCTCAGAAAAGAAAACAATGAGGATTTTCCCCGAGCGCAAAATGGCGGGCTTTCTTCTTCCTTTTGTGGCGCGGACGCTGAGACTGAGGAGACGTCGGGCGGTCCCGGGGCAGGACGGAGACCGGAAGACGGACGCAGTTGTCCTCGTGCTCGGCCAAGCGGACAGAATGCGCGCCGCGGCGGCGGCATGGGCGCCGACCAGCCAAATTGTCACTCATTCGACAAGCGAACTCACATTTTCACATATTGTTTGACAGACTGGAATTTAAACAAACATTTAGTACTTCATACGTTTTTTTTAGTAATGTATATTTCATACTCTGTCACAATTTAGTAACTAATCATCATTTCTAGTATTATAAAAGCTTATCTTGTCTAGTTTAATATCATTAATGAACACGTAAAATGGTTTCTTAAAATTGTTTCCTAAAAAATAGTTTCTGGAAACCTGATCCTTCATAACTTGAGAACTAATTTTGTTATCTCCTTTTAACTCAGTAATTTTGGTACGTTCCCACTACATGAATCCATGGGATGTTTAAAGCTCTAACTGATATTTCATACTGAGTAAAATCAAAAATTACATACTCAATACAAACTTCTCAGAGAATTACATGAGATCCATAACTGGGATATTATTACCAAATTACTCACATTGGGATGTACGTGTATAATGTTAGTAAGGGTAGACATTGGCAATCGCTAGGTTATTAATAGGATGTTAATGGACAATTATAGCCGGGATATTTACATTCTTGAATTGTTCTAAGGATTTTATTTTGTCAAGTGGGTTGCTTTGCTATAGCAGAGTGTGAAATGATATAAAAATGATGTTATGCGTAAAAGTAACCTTACACAGAAAGAATCGTATAGTTTAGCATCTATAAATTTTTGTGTTCTTAAAATGTTATATCAGGAATATTACTTATAAAATTGTTTCATTAATTTTAATGTAATTTTCTTTAGCGTAACATAATCTAAAAACAATTTTAACAATATTAAAAACATCATTCATGAAACATACACTTTTAAAATGTTACAACAGTTTTCTTATCGTAAATAAATAAGCCAGTAAAAAGCGATAAAAAAGCAGCTATCCGTACATCTGCAGAAGGCATTTTGATACACATATTAACATTATTTATGTAGAAATGTTGATAATAACAATAAATTAGATCGTTTTTATGGAGGGTAGCTAATCTGAAAATATGGGGTGAAGATGTATTTATATATTTTTTATTTAAAAACTGAATTTAAAAACCAAATGAAGGTACTTACAAATCATTAATTTAAGTTGTTCAAGCACCATAAATTCAAATCCCCATTTCGAATCCGCCCCTTTGCTACGTTCCGCCTGTGAAGCTGGGGTAGAGAAGATCTGGTGCTTCTGCCGCAGCTCGGCTACAGTCCAGTCACGCTCTGATTGTAGTTTTCCTTCTTAAATCTTAACCTAACAAGCCGCCACTATCTGGCGTGCGATGTGCGAACCGCGCGAAAGGCGAAAGCTCCAATCATTTCGGGAGTCGCCGACGCCGCCGCTGAATTCCAACCTTCATTGTCTGATCTTCGCCTTTTTCTATATCTTCGGGGATAAACTTCGATATTAGGTCATTAAATAGAACGGGACAATCATGAAATGAAATAGGAAGGTATTATTTGACGCCGAAGAGATGTATGGAATCAGTAAGCAGCACGTGTTGGTCTGGTGTTGTCTCCAAAGACCACTGCATCTTCTACGTGCAATAAGACTTATTTTGTATCAAGGAAATTCACTTTGTACTTTATTTACTACGGTAGATACTTTATTGTTTAAGTCGTGCTCCGTGCTCATAAAATATTGATGTGATTCTCTACTGCAAACATAATTAAAAACCTTTTCTATTACGTTATACCAATGTAGAATAATATATCATGGTAAAACATAAAAGATTTTATATAATTTCCAAATTGCATGATGAGAAACTGTTCATTTAAACGAGAAACAAAATTTTTGAGTAATGTACGATTACAGGAGAGTTATTGAATTGCATGTCTTTGTGTAATACATTTTATTAGATTTATTCTTCAGTATTTGAGTTCGTTTTTCACCATATCCAGTAAAATACATTTAGCTACCAGGATTATCATTAAAATTATATTTCTGGTAAAATACTATTTCAAATTTGATAGCTAGTAGATACCTATAATTATATTTTGATTATATAATATTATATAATATATATTTTGATTCGTACATGAACTGTCGTACTAGCTAGACGTTCTGCGAGTTCTGGCAACGAATCTTAACTTCTAAAAGTTTATTTTTTTCAACGGTCTTTTTGAGTGTCTTTTTCTCTCATTTCTCACATCCACATCAAAATGTTGACGCGTGACGATAGTGAAACCATCTCCAAGATGATAAGTGATTCACTTGTAAAATTAAGTGATAATCAAGATTTCATAAAGATCATCGTTGAACATGTGACAAGCGCTGTAACTAAAGTGTTTGAAGATAAATTAACTGAACTTAACCGTGAAATAGAGGTATTAAAACAAGAAAATGTGCATTTAAAAAAATCATGTGTGAACTACGAGAAAAGTTCGGATGATTTAGAACAATATTCCCGGCGCAACAACATCAGAATATTTGGACTTCCAGAAACCAGTGGTGAAAATCTTGATGAATGTGTAGTGAACCTGTGTCGTGATAAGTTAAAAGTAAACATTGAGGTAGCTGATATAGACCGTACTCATAGACTAGGTAAGCCTACTGTGAATAATAAAATTCGACCAGTGATAGTTAAGTTCATAAGCTATCGCTCGCGGCAAAAAGTTTTCACGGCTAAAAGATTACTTAAAGACTCTAAAATTGTAATCCGAGAAGATCTTACTAGCAAGAGACTGGCTCTTCTCAAGACAGCATCCGAAAAGTTCACCTATAAAAATGTCTGGTCTTCTGATGGACGTATAGTTGTAAACATTAAGAACAAGGGTAGAAACACTAAAATATATTTAAATGATCTCAACGACTTGGAAAATATGAACTCTTAATTTTATGTCACATGATGCCTGGATGATATTTATTTCAAATCTAAATCAGGTGTTTGTAGTTTATTCGCTTCTCTCATTTGCTAATTACTTAAGCCAGAACGTGCCTTAAGTCACTGACCTCTGACGAGTGTTTACCTTGAGTTGGTGACTTCTGTGTTAATTTTGTTGTTTTGTTTCAATTTGTAATATTTTGTTTTTAATGTCAAAATCAGCTGATTTAGATGCAGAGATTATTAAGTTAGATGATAATAAGTTTACAATATGTCAAATAAATGTAAGATCTATCAATTCTTGTTTTGCAAAATTTAAAGAGTTTGTGGACGAGTTTAATTTTGATATTGTTGCAGTTACTGAGACTTGGATGGGAGAAACTGCACCGCCAAACTTATTTTATATTGATAATTATACTTTAGTTAGTAAAGAAAGATTAAATAAACGCGGTGGAGGTGTTGCATTCTATGTTCGTAACTGCATACAATTCAAAATCTTGGATACCTCTTTTGCTCCAATTAATAATGTTGAACACATGTGGATATTATGCATGATACACAATATTAAAATATGTATAGGTGTTATTTACAACCCTCATATAGAATTTTACAAAGATCTCATGGTTCTGGATTCAATTTTCACCGAATTTAATTCCATATCAGATTATCTAATCTGTACTGGTGATATTAACATAAATTTATTAGTAGATGATCATCGTTCAAATTATTTTAAAGACTTAGTGTCAGCTAATAACATGCATCAAATAATGAACAAATATACGAGGCCAGCTTCTAAATCAATGATTGATGTCATGCTAGTATCTGACAAAAGTATTTGCTTAAATCCAGATACTATTGATTGTAGTGATTTCTCTGACCATGATTCTGTATATTGCGTTTTAAATATACCAAAGACATACTCAACGAGTAAAACTTTTTTGTTCAGAGATTTTAAAAATTTGAATTGGGAGCATTTCATGGCAGATTGCGAAGCAGTTAACTGGAATCACATGGTTGTTTTAACAAATATTGATGATAAAATTAAATTCTTAAATCAAAATATTATTACTCTTTTTGAGAAACATGCTCCTGTTAAAAAAATGTACACGAACAGACGTTATTCACCATGGATAACGCCAGTCATCAAAATAATGCAGAAAAAAAGAGATAAAGCTTTGTTAGCTTATAAAAAACATAAAACTGAATCAAAATTCGATTATTACAAGCAATTACGCAATTTAACAACTGCAGCTATTAGAAGAGAGAAACAGGCATGGCTAAATCATAATATTAACAACAACATTGGTGATTCCAGCAAATTGTGGAACAATTTAAAGCGGTTAGGTGTTAACAAAGTACCTCTAAATAAAATAGATGATTGTCTATGTAAACCCCAAGAATACGGACAGTTTTTGATAAATAGACTAGATATAACAAATGTAAATCCGGATACCGTCAATCAGTACTATAACAATAGTTTCACTGGGGTTACGGGAGAAAAGTTTACCTTTCAATGCGTAAATAACGATACAATTGAAAACATAATACGACGTTTAAAGTCAGACGCTATAGGTGTGGATGGCATTTCTAGGAAAATGCTATTAATGATTCTTCCATTCATAATAGATTATATTGCACACATCATAAATACTTGCCTGTTGGATGGCGTAGTTCCGGATTTATGGAAATCAGCCATAGTCAAACCAATTCCAAAAATTACAAACTCTTCTACATTTGATGAGCTACGTCCCATAAGTATTCTGCCTACTCTATCTAAAGTTTTGGAAAGAGTTTGTTGTGACCAAATCATGGCGTACGCTGTAGAAAATGATATTTTACCACCAACTCAATCTGGGTTTAGAGCTGGGTTCAGTACAAATACTAGCCTTCTAAACATTGTAGACTCATTAATAAAAAAATTTGATAAGTCAAAAATATCTATTCTTGTTCAAATTGATTTTTCTAAAGCGTTTGACATGGTTCATCACGGTTTGCTTCTGGCAAAACTTAGATACTATAATTTCTCTACCACAGCATTAAAATGGTGTGAAAATTATTTCAATAATAGAGAATTCTATGTTACTATGTCCGAAAAATCGCTTACAATTAATTCAGCTCCTTTTCCTGTTAATAGAGGTGTGCCGCAAGGATCGATTTTGGGACCATTGTTTTTCTTAATTTACATAGCAGATCTATCGAAAAACTTAACATTCTGTGATCTGCACTCATATGCAGATGACACTCAAATTTTAGCGTCAACAACTCCTGATAATTTAAATAATAGCTGTCAACTTATTAATTTGGATCTCAATAAATTAATAACTTGGGTGAAGGACAATGGTCTCAAAATTAATCCTGCTAAATCAACATTGTTAGTATTCGGTGCCCAACATATTCCTCCTTTATTCTTAGACGGCGTTTTATTAAAACGCACTCATGTTTGTAAAAGTTTAGGAGTATATATAGATGAAGATTTGAATTTTCGTATCCATTTACAAAACAAATTAAAAACAGCGCTAATCAAACTGCGTCATCTCTATCAGTTCCGTAATATTCTTTCACCGCAAATTAAGCTCCGTTTAGTTAACACGCTAATACTTTCTATATTTGACTATTGCGCATGTGTATATATTCCTAATCTGAAGCAAGCTGATATACAAAGAATAACAATATTTCAAAATTCCTGCCTAAGGTATGTTTACGGAGTGTGCAAATATGATCATATTTCTGAATTTAGATCTCTAGCAAACATGGAAGATATCAGTGTTCGAATAAAAAAATTCTACGTTACTCTTGTGCATAAAGTTAAAATTACTGGCACCCCATCATATTTGTACAACAAATTAACATTAAAAACATACAACTATGGATTGCGGGGAAAGGATTTATATTGTGTACCAACATATAGCAAATCAAAATTCAAATGCTCATTCTCTTATTTAGCACCTAACCTGTACAATACGCTGCCAGATGAACTGAAATCACTATCATTAAGTTCTTTTAAAATAAATGTAAAAAATATGTCTAACCTGTAAAATTATATTCCATTCTGTGTAAAATATTGTACTGTGCATGTATATATTCATATCAATTTATTATGCTATCGCTAAATGTATTTAATTCTTACAAATCTTAACAACAAATTCTAAATTAACAATTATGACATTTTCATGTAAATAAATTTTGTAGTATTTATGTATTTGGTTGGGTGGAAGAGCAGCCTTGGCTGAACCCCGCCATTGACTGGTGTCAATAAAGGTTATTATTATTATTATTATTATTATATTATATTATTTATGTCACGAGGGACTGTAAATATTCCTTTTTATAAAAAATTAATCTTTAAATTCATATTTTAACGACCTTATACTTTCGTACATAAATTTTAAAAGTTAAAGTTTGATCTACTTACTCATTCATCTGCCTATAAGCCCGGTCCCGTTTCAGTTAGGTACAAAATTCTCAGCTATTGTCACTTAATCCAGAGAAATCTAAACAAAATTATAATATGGATATTTTGTATTTTTACCAAATATTTTAGAGGTATTCTTATACACAAAATCCAGGAAACTACTAAAACAGTCCAACTAAAGATAATAAATGAAACAAAAAATCTAAAAATATGACAAACTGGGAAACTTCAATTTGAAACGTATTTGAAAAGTTATCATTAAGTAACATCACCATTATTTTTCATAACGGCCTTTACTCTTACAGGTTTTGTATTTACTTAACTTCATAAATAGTATGGACGCATAAAACGCGTTATTTTAACCAATTTCGTTTTTGTGTTAAAATAGTCCTAATTATTAAGGAACTTACTTTTTTTAACTGGTTTTATATCATTATTTATCTTAAAAATTAAAATGTAGCCGATTGATTTATATTTTTTTGGAATAATTTCTAAGGAAATTTAAATTTCAGTAGGTGGGCCAGCTGAAACGGGACCGGGCCTGTGGCAGTTTTTTCAGCAAACTGTCAATGTTTTGATATGACTTACATAGTTGACATTGTTATTCGTAAGTTTGAGCAATTTCCAGTTTGACATAATAATTTGGTGAATAATCGCTTTATTCCGGTAAATCGCCTAATTTTAGTAGTAGATTAAGGGTGTTATAGTATATTAAGTATCAAGAGCTGTATGTGCTGTTACCGGTTGAGGATAATGTTTGGAGACCGAGACGTAGTAGTAAATAAAACCTACTACCTTGGAAACAGAGCCAGTAAACGCTAAAAAATGACCGTTCGTGCAAAAATATATATTTGTTTCTATTAAAACTGATCAATACTTTGTACAACTAAAACACCTTTATATCAGGTTTCTCGCACAATATTACCTTGAAGTTAATAAATTTCATCAACCCTAACAAGTATCGACTAAACTTCAATCATCATTCATCGTCAAGCAAAGCTGAGCGTTGATCGGGCAATGTTCAGCGTTCCCCTAATTTCTTGCCAATAATCACAATCAAAAGAAGTTTATTTTTGCGCTGTAATTTTGTTCGTCACCGTCACGCCAAGGCCTACTATTTAACATTGCGTGACTAATGGACCTTGTCGATTGTTCTGAATCTATCACCGGAAGCCTTCAGCCAGCCCACTTCTTTCCCCTTTTGGTGGGCGTCGGAGACGGGGACCCTCCGGGGGTTGAACACGGAGGCTCGTGGCTCGTTACGGCGTGCGTACATACATACAAATGCGTGAGCACGACCTCTGCAAGTCCCCGAGGAGAAATTATTGCTCTTGCGTTTGTTTACTGCTTAGCCAAGGGTTACTGCTTCGTGCAATTGCATTTCTTTTTGAGTTCTGATGCTGGGGAGGGAAATTGCTTCTGAAATTTGTTTACAACTTCAAATGGGACTTTTAATAACAAGATCGTAAACGCAAAGAAGCTTCAATTTTAAAGCTGCGGTGAAGTGCATTTTCTCGGAATTACGTATCTTCTGTATTTATTCGCAGTACCTATATGAACTTGCATGTTGCATATCAATCATTCATATTTTGACTATTGAACATAAGTAGGTATATTACAATATTTGTACTATTGTTGAACGAATAACCGAATATGCTTAAAGACTGACTTTGATTTTGGCAATGAACGATTTGCAGTATCGATCATGCGCATGCTTGCTGAATCTGAGTAAGACATTTACTATGTTTATCGTGAAGTTGAAGTTAGTGAGTAGTTCATCAGATCTAACTTCATAGTAGTAAATGTTGTTAGCTTCCATTTATTGTCTTGGATGTAGAAAGATGTAGTTTCACTGAGTTTAACTTACATCTTTTTAGAATTCATATTTATAAACATACCACAATCACAGTTTTTTAAATACCTTCTACTAACTTTCACCATGTCAGCTGACAGACTGACAGCAATGAACTTAGCTGAAAGACGGAATATAATTTTTACTTCAAAAAAAATTCAATAGATGCCTTTTTTTTCCTAATAATGGTCCATTCTGTTATGTTATGTTATGGCATATTTCAGTTACTGTACAAAATGTTTCCATGAGTTAACTGCAGGTAATCGCACACACGGTAAAAAATTAAGTTACCTACCAATACCAGTGGTAATGAAATAAGTCATTGTACACTATGTGGGACTTTCATACAAAAGTTGGGTAAGAGAAGTAAGAGCTAAGATCTAATGTTGCAGAATGTCATTTTGGTAAAAACAAATCACTTATTTTAAACTAGACCGTAAATATAAGAAAGAAATATAGATCAACTTCAGCAGCCAGCTCTGATGCTGCTCAAAGCTCAAGCAAGCAAGAAACGTGATGTTTTATAAGTTGACATTTTAGAATTGCAACTGAAGACGTTTCGCTCTCCGCTGTATTTATTAAAATTGTGTTTTGCGGTGTGGGTAATGAGCTGTCATGAATCATGGATGATTTGAAGCGCGCAAAACAGACACATTTCTCCATTTCTCGCATAATACGAAAAATCCACGTAACGCCAGCATAGCCTAGTTCCAGATGTAATTCACGTATTCCATTATACACCAGGCACAACAGATGCATGCGTTTTCCTCGCTTTATCATAAAATACGAAATTTATGTTTCGTATCACGAGTTTCTTCCTACAAAAATGCATTTCTACATGTGAAAAGCGACACGGCAAAGTGGTCGCAGCCAGGGCCGGATCTACAGGATTCAGGACTTACACCCAATATGCGTAAAGAGACCTAACAAATCTTAAAATTTAGTCCATAAGTTAGTCAATTAAAATAAGTAATCTTCATTTTATTTTTACAAATCTTTCGGCAAAATCGATCGTTTTTGTAACAGAGAACTGTGTAATTCTGTATTGTAATTGTATATTTTGTTTTCTCATTTCTATATAATAAAATTAAAATGAATTATTTTAATTGTTCAACGTTTTGTTAGTTAGCTTTTATCTTAAAATTCAACTAATCTACTGTACAATAATACCGCACCTATTAAAATATTAAACTTTTGCTATTTTTCATACAACTCATTTACTTTCTGCAACTAAAATCCAAAATGTATAATTACAAACGTCAGAAAACAGCAAGCCTGTTATATAGTATTAGAATATCGCAGTATTCATCATAAAATAATAATATCTATCAAAGCAAAATCTATTCAAAATGAAATTGTAAACAAATTTTGACCCGTTGAAAAATTAGACTGACTACCTGTTCAAAAATGCTCGTTTTTAATATGCTTATCTTCGAGTTTCGAATCGTACAACAAATTAAACACTCGCTATTTTTCATTTCATTTAATTGCCGAAAGTCAAAATACTAGGCATCAGTTGTTTAAATTTTATAAAAATACCTATAAATGGGTTTCCTTGCGAAGTGGAGCGTTAAAATTTTTTGCTTAATCTCCTCATGGTAGAGCCGGCCCTGCAGCATTTGCTCTTGGTCTTATAGCGTAGCAACGAAAGACGTCGGACGAAACGAAGTACGGCGTATGATTCATGGTTCGCGTCCTGCAACCTAATTACCCTTATTTAAAAAAACCACGTCTCAGAATTTCCATTGTTCCTTCTTAACACGACGGAAAGGCTTTAAGTAATTTCTAAAAAACGAAATATATCTGCCATCAAGCTTTAATACAAAAGAGCTTGACGTGTCATTCTGAATTTTATGCCAAGAAAGAAATGTGAAGTCCAATCTTTCTTCACAGATTTGCATAAGAATAACTGTACTGAAACAGACTCTGTTCAAATAAATTACCGACTAACCATGAAAAGTATTTACTTCCATTAAAAATGTTTTGCCCTTCGCCTCATACTCATAAAACAATACAGATTTGATTGAGATTTTGAAAACATTTTACTTTTTATTTACTACTGCATTTATCAGCAGGCAGTAAATAAACTTTTTTCAATACCTGCACCGAAAACGCCACCTTTCGTCCATATTATTAGGGACGAAAGTGTGGTATTTCGGACCGGTCAATGCTTTTCGTCCCACTTTACGCGAGAATCCAGTTGAATTTTTCCTTCCTAGGGGAGAAAAGTACATTTTCCCCGTTTTATGTGGGAAGCCAGAATTGATTAATTAGATTATTTTTATTCATTTTATGGAATTATTATAATGTTATCATCAGCCGGTTCATCCCTTTCTTCAACTTCTAATCGCTTTTCGGTGCAGTTATTGAAAAAAATAGATACTGTGTTAACATTTTGAACCAATAAAATAAGATTTACAAATAAGCATATTTTTTTTATTTGTTGAAAATATTAAAATACGTACTAAAATACAAAATATATTCGAATTTCTAGTAGGTACTCTGAATCTGAATGAGTTTTAAAGTGAACTTTGACAAAATAAACAAAACTACCCTTGTTCAACCCACAATGCATTTTGCAATTTGTATTATTTATTTATTTGTCGTTCAATTGTCGCAAGTGCAATTTTGCCTCTTGATCATGATTTACATAGTTGATTTCAAGAGTTTGATTTGTCATTGTTCTCGATTGGTTGTGCTTTATCAGTGGCATTGACGTTGTTCTTATTGGTTCGTTTAAAATGGCGAACGACGCTGGGCGCCGACAACAATTGAGGTAGAGAGGTTACCGACAGACTATCGGCAGGGGCGGATTCGAACTAAATATCAGTGGGCCCCTATATTTTTCTAATATTTAATGTGTTTTGTAATCAATGACGTAAGTATTTATCGTAGCTCAAGATTATACCATACACGTCCCTATTATAATTTTAATATTTAAATAATGACATAGGTACTTAAGAAAAATACTTATTGATGTCGACTACATTTCTAAAAGATGGTTTTTAAGACAAATATAGAGGATGATTCTACCTCTACACGCAACTTTATATAATTTGATATAATATACTGATTACAGAAAATAAAGATAGGTATTTTTTAAAATTCGCAAAAATAAGGGTAGTGAAAATTTTATTGCCACTGGTTTAAAAGTTCATTTAACTGTTTATTTATAAATTATTACATAAGAAGTGACTATTTGTAGATAAACTGATAGAATTTATCATTTTATTTTATAAATAACAATAAATAAACAGTTCAAACTAAAGCTTATGGAACAAGAGATCGAATCCTTCTCCTACACTCGACTCTAGTAAATAAAATTGGTTTGAATAACACATGTTGTATAATTATTTGGAGTGTTTTGAAATGCTGTAAACCTCGTAAACTATGTAATCGTATCGAAAATGGAAAAAAAATTGGCCAATAAAATCGATGAAAATCTTGTTCAATGATCCACCTAAGAGCAACTTATTCTCTCTTAAAGAGGTTTTATCGCAAATCCTCGTCATTACAGGTACCCGCGCTGATATAGCCAATATGCTATGTGCATGTTGTCTCTATTTGTCTAATTTTTGCTATGTTTTGCTCCGTTCTTGCTTAGAAAATAATCAATTTGATTGGCTAGCGCGCTTGCAATTTTTAAATTTTGTTAACAAATTACTCGACTAAAATTTGAAAATTTTATATAAGTAATAATGTGATACACATGTTTTAATTAAAAAAATTTTTTTATTTGTATATAAATGAAAATAATAATAATCTACAAAATTAGACATTGTATCTACTTTTTTACTGTCTTTGTCTTTATATGGTATTTTTTTAAATTTATGGTTTTGTCAGGTTGGGAGTAATTTGTTAAAAACTTGTTTTACTGTGAGGGAAGCCCCTTAAGTCTTAATACTTACAACATAATATAGATCGTCTGTTCTACTGTTCTTGAATTTTGATTAATTTTCTTACAAGAGTATGACGATCTTTTTTCCATTTTGCATAATAGTTATCAATCAGCTAAATATTCCACCTTTGTATTATTTTTGAAATATCCGAACACATAATAAGACCTGATCCAAGTATTGGATTAACATTGGGTCACACCTTTTGTACTAAAACAGCTAGTTCGCTCCTGACTTTCGTGCAGGTTTTTCCTTGGACTTATCTGGCAGTCTGTCAAGTGCTTGTGTATCTATTGATTTGTCATTGGGCGCACGGTAACGACTGGAGGATAGGGTGACCGAAGGAGGTAGAGCTGAGAAGACGACCCCAGGACCCGCGGGAAGCAATTACCAGAGTGCACTTGAGTGTAGCCTGTAATGGCACACTCTCTCGTCACCTCCTAGGACTGAGTCCAAGATGTCCAACCCTGAATCCTGAGCAGCTTCCACAAGCAGGGATTTCAAACAGTTTTACAAACAACACAAATACCTCCCCTTATCCTGTTATATTTTTTATATCGACAAATTATCTTAACATTTATTTATAAATTCCACTTATGATCTGTCGTCCAATGATCTGTCGTCCAATAAGAATCACAGTAGTTCGCTTGTTTTACTCAATCACAGTCAGATTATAACAATAAATACTAGTGACTATTCATTGATTTATCTGTCATCTGTAAAAGTAGACCAATAGAAATTTAGGATTCTTAATTGCATAACTATTAAATAGAGGTGCATATTTGCATATTGATTCGAAATACAAACTATAACTATAAAAATATTATAATGATATTTTAATACAGTTGAAAATAATTGACATAATTTGATTACTAAAATTATAGGTTCTTATTATCCTTCTATTTCATTTTTAGTATAAATATATACAATTATATCGCTACATAGTCTAAATAGAAATTAATTATAGGTACTTGGATTCTGGAGTACATAGTCATTTTTGATTATGATTACTTATGAAGAACTCTACCTAATAGTTATAGTCAATTACCACGTACCAGACTACCAAAATACGAATTTATCAACTGATGTTTATTCATAAACCTTTAAGTAATTTTTACTACTTAAATTAAAATCTATCGTTAGAGGGTGATGTAGAAAAGTGAAAAGTTTCGCAACTTCTGTTGTGAGTATTCTCTTCTAGTCACCCCTGAGTTGGCGCTAGTGGTCCTGTGAAAAAAGACGTCACAAGAACAAGAAAATATCACCTACGCGACCGACCAGGTTAACTTCCTGAATTTTTTATCAATTCCTAGATTTTTTATAGTGCTAGTGGTTTATACCTTGTGATTGATATCAGACGCTTACCTTAGAACAACCACAGAATGCTAGTGGCGTACTATGAATAACTCCCAACTTTTTGTCAATTGAAAAGAATTCGGCAAAGAAACGCGACATACTTTTCTGACACGTACGCGGATCTTAAAATTCTGTTCGTAATCCAACAAACTATATCTTCCAAAAGCAAAGAAAGTTTTTGAACTTATTATTAATTTAATCATTGAAGTTTATATTCGAATTCTACCATATTACCAATTATTGCGCTTGCTGTTGCTGTTGTTAACAAATTTAATTTTAATGTGAAAATGCGAAGTTAAACACTTGTCTTAACTTTATAACCACTAGGTCAATGTCAATATCATCTTTCAATCTTTTTATAAATTACAAAAAATCTAAGAAAACTCGATTTCCTTTTGGCAGTGTGACATTTTTTTCATTTTCTGGCAAACTAGTCAAATCTTTATTGGGAACTGGAAAGATTGAAACTGGACTACATTTCATGTTTGGTACAATGTTTTGCTAAAAATTAGGGTTCACAATATTCTTTACGAATCCTTCTTTATATGCCATGTAATAATATAATAAGCTTATTTTTTGCAAAATAAATATTTTGAGGATAAACAACAAACAGTAGGTACCTATTATGAATAAGTCATGTTTTCATATCTTTAATTAAACATTCCTCATTTCTCGGCAGTCTAGTGCAGAATCTTCTTGCAAAATTCATGCGATTGTGAACCCTCCATACGGAATACGTGAATTGTTTATCGCATGTAAATTTCTTGATTTGTATTCACATTAATATTGTATCGTTCTAGCAGCAAAGCCGAAGAATTTATGTGACGACGCGTGGTGCTTTATTCTAGGTGGCTGGTTGTACTGTTTTGTTTGTGTTCAAGATTTCATTGCGATTGGATTGAGGTATAAAATCCTGATCCCAGCTGTTATGCTGAATTTAAACGCGCGAATTTAAAGAGAAATTCGTAGGTTTTATAAGCTGATTTTTCTACCATATTTTTCTAATATAACAAATGAACGAGAAAACAATGATGAAAGCTTTTTGGCAATTTGTAGATAATTTATTGGAAGCATGCGAAGCACGCATACCATTTCATTTTAAATATTTAAAATTTAAAGTAGGTATCAGTGTTTATCTTATAAAATTTTCAAATAAAGTCGAATAACAAATAACTTTTATAAACCTAATTTTTAGTAAGGTATCTACTTATGGATAATATGTAAGGAAAATTTATTATTATCTCTCACAAATGACGTTTAAACATTACTTGTATTATTCTAAAAGTGTGATAAATAAGAGAATAAGACCTACTCCTTAACAAGAAGATAAAATTCGTATGAAGTAAAACAGTCTATTTTGCCACAAAACAGAGAAAATAAAAAATTACTTTTGGTTACAGTCGTTTAAAATAACGGTTATAAATGCTTTTGTTACATTTTTAGTTATCACTATAGCAAAAAATTCGTATCACAAGGCATTGAACCTGATACATGAAGATAAAACTAAAACTCGTATCGGAGTAAAACTATTTTAAAACTGTAATAAACTTTTGGCAAAACAACAAAATTATACTATCTAAAATACGTAACATAGTTAATTCTCCAGTAATGCAGATAGTGTATGCAAATTTTCTCATAACAGTTATTCCAATCAATAAATGAAGCAATCATTTTGTGCCTGGCGGACAAAAACCCAGCGCTGTGCATAAACAGCAGCAACAACATGCGGCATCGTCGGCATTAACTGCGAATCATTTCTCGCTTTGCAATTTATAAAACGGCAATTTCGATAAACAGTACAAGTTTTTACCACCACGAGAGCGATAACGCGATATTGGTTCAGGCAAATTAGTTTGTCCAGCGTAGGATATGCAAAGCGTAAAGCGATTCGCTCGTAAAACTTTGCGATATCAGCTCGGCGCCGCGCCGCGCAATATCGCCGGAGCGCCGTACATTGTTCACATCGCGGAATTATTCGTGCAATATCGCCTCCATGCTCGTGGTCAGACCCTCTCTGACATATTTTTGTATTATGACAGGCGATGAGGATAAAGAAGGGCTCTAGAATAAAGAAGGGCGTGTACAACACACGAATGCTTCGCTCCCGATGGTTTTATACATCGACTGTGAGTTATTTATGGCCGATACGTTGTTAATGCGTTATGGAGCTATTTATTTTGGCGGGGTTGGATTTTTTTCCTCTCGCACGTAATGAGCTTTTTTGCCAGATGGACTTCCATCATTTTTGATGATTTCTTTGCTCTTGTTCTCTACATTCCTGCTCAACAATTATTTATTTTTATGAGGGTAGTGACCCTGCAAGTTCAAGGTTCGATACGTGTAGGCAGTTAGCCGTTAGCCTTTCACGCAATATTATGAAATATTTATTTTAGTTCTGAAACGCGTGGCATAGTTAATCAATATCGACATTTCCTTTAAACATGGAAAAATATTATAAAATTATTTCAATACAATCAACAGTAGTGTTTTACTTTACAATTATTGATAGTACTCGGTTTCCCAGAGTGCGAACACAAAATCACACATCTAAGATCCAAGTAATCCAATTCATATTACGTTTACGATTTCTATGGAATCAGACTTAAAAAGTTTACAAGGCACGCCATTTTCATAGAAGCATTTTTTCATTCAATTTTTATACGTACAACAAACTTTTAATCCTTTCATAGCCAGTTGCACCGCTTCCACTTTAATTTTAAGTTTTCCGTAAATGAACAGTATAGAATCAAAATCAAATTGTCGAACGTAGATATAACATTTCTGGCTTGTTTGATTCGATTTGATATTTTTCATTTAAGTGACACTTAAAATTTAAGTGGAGGCGGTGCAAATTGGTATCAATCGTGTTAAATACTAGGTATCGACATAAAATATTTTAAAAATAAACGGCCGTAATGAATGACCCTGTACCACCGGTGTTACAGCGGTAGAGGGTCTGCCTAGCATGCTAGCGGTCCCCAGTTCAATTCCCAGCGCAACCGACAATAATACCACTGGGTCCGAATGGTTGGATTCCACTATAATAACATCTACCATTCTGTAATTGGGAGTTAATCCTGTAGGATGGTTACCAGCAAAAAATAAAATAAATAAAAATAACGATGAACACAGGGCCGCTTCTGGCGTAGGTGCAGAACGTGCAGTGGGCGGGCAAAATTTTGGGGCGTCCGAAACACCACAAAATATTTATAAATATAAATTCTCACAAAAAATTACATTAAATTATAGGTACTTACAATTTTTTTATTTAATACGATATTGTTCGTAAATTTCATGAAATATTACATTCAATTTAAAAGTATTTTTAAAAGGTTTGCCTGTGGCGCAATTATTTTAAATTAAAACACCATTTTATATTGCAGTTCTTTTTTCTTCCATTAATTTTGTGGGAGCGGCATATTTTTTCTCGCACCAGGAACAGGGCGGCCGATAGTACAGAATAGAATCCCCCCCCTGGCTACGATCCTGAAACGATGATAGTTTACAACACCCAATCACCTCAATTATTGTTGTTTGATAATTCAAAAAATTCCACCGAAACGGAACTGTAATACATTTTCATCATTTACTTAAACTGACATGATGAAGATAATAGTTTATTTATGTTAAAAGGATTATAACGGCAATCATTATGGTACTAGTGAAGATAATCAGACGAGGTGAAGTCGAGTTTGATAACACGACGTGTACCATAATTATTGGTTAGGATCCGCATTGTATACAAAATTTTATCTGGTGGCGTAATTTGGTGAAAAAGTAAAATACATTATTTGGTATTGAACAAAAAAATTAAATCTAAAAAATTAGGTACTATACTATTTTTGAAACTTCCTTAGTTACGAGTTGTTTGTTATTTCATTATGGTCCTTGGCTTTTATCTGTAATAAACGTTATTATGGTCCTCAAATTGACATTGTCATTATGACACGGTATCAGATAAAAAAATTTCATGTAATTTAAAATTGAACCAATTATAAATGCCAACATTGTCAGCTAGAGATCTTGCCTTACAATTGAGTTGCATCCAGTACAGTTCGACATACATTCTCGGAATTCTTGTTCGTGGGGCCGGATTGACACATGGGGAGTGACACGACGTATGATGCATGCCCCGCGGTGACGCAGGGGTGTCAGGAGCCGATCCGGAGCGTTTGCTTACACTGTATAACGCTATCGATCTGCCTCTCCTGGAGCCACAGCGGTGGCAAAGGCGGCCGCGATTATCGATATGAGAAACGAGCCACAAGCCGAGACCTTTGCCACGGCCGCCTTATTCAAATCTGACACTCCTGATTCTTAAATTGAAATCGCCTTTATCGCTGCCACTGCGAGACCTGAAAGGCTGCGGGCTACCAAGAAAGGAAAATCTAAAGGGTTCAGGAAAACTATCGGTGTTTGCATGAGTTGAAAGTTCAAGAAGTGAAATAATTCACTAAATTCCGTTCCTCAGATTTGATAACTGAGAATTGCATTTTGTTGACTTACCTGCACTTTAATAGTAACGAAAAATTATGTGTTGCTGCATTATTATTTCAACAAAAACTGTTAATAGGGTAGTTGACAATTTTTTTAAAAAGTTTTTTATTGAAACTTCATGTTATTTGAAAGCGATTGAGAGTACTGATAAGCCTTAATTGTACCTAATAAAGCTGTAATTAATTTTTCAAATTTTTCATTTTTGTTTGAACTATCTAAAAATTCTAGTTAGGTACATAAATTATACTGTAGTTATTACAAAATGAATAAATGAAACAATAAGAATATCTGACCCAAGTTGCTGACATTAAACGAATCTTTGATGAAAATGACATTCATATAATGTGTCATAACGAAGAAATTGCATATTGCATTATAGCATTCGAAATAACTTAATTTCAAAGCAAGTGTTTACCTTATTTACGACCCGTGTGAGCATTTTGCATATGCCAACCCCCTTTATGTAGGAGTACAGGTAGATAATAAATATTCCCCATCAGAGTATGGAACGTCGCTTATGGGGTCCATGTCCGGCAGGCGATAGCAAATGCAGCAGCGCCCGACGCTCGGCATTCAACGATAGCGCATAGCGTTTCTTCCTGCTTTCCTGCACTTCGCAGGAAATGCTTAGCATCGATACACGATAGAAAAACAGTTTAAGGTTATCGTGGTCGACGCGAATGGAACGAAAGCGGTTTACGATACGTAATGCATTTTTACGATTTGAATATTTTGACAGCTTAATGTTGTGTCGAAAAAACACCTTGTGCATCGAGATAAAGTAGCCTGCATTGAAAACGAGAAACGTGTAAGCAAATGCGGCCACTATTATTTACTTGTTTATGTTTTTATATGATGCTGAGTTTAGGGAAAAATATCTTTTGAAGGATGTAGTTGATGAAAAAAATATGAATTTTATGTAAAACCATTATAAAAAATTAAGATTTTAGCCAAGCGACTATCAACTATCATATGCCTGTTTTATACGATGCAATTTATTGTTCAATATATTTACCAAGTTTTGTTTTCATTTTATTGTTGATGTGTTACAAAAAATTTCATGAATTTTTTCTTCTCCAATTGATCAATTTATTGACGAAATAGAACGTGTTCTATTTTTCTATAATTTTCTAGGGAATACTAGGGATTTTTTCTTAGTTTTGTCGTTGCCAACCTTTGTGTTTACCATTTTCATTTTATTAAAGATTACGTTCCCATTATGTTTCTCATGTTTTTTTCAGTTTCATTTTGTTTAGCTAACGTTTAGTTAATAGGTAATGAAACAAAAATGTTGTTGGCACTGTTGACAGTAGCAGTAAAGTGATAGCTCATATTGTTAGGCTGGTACTATGAAAATTATCAAAATATATTTAGAAAAACTTGATGTGTGTAAAATGAACAAAAATATTTTTCTATTTGGCAATTTATCGATGAAGAAATTGAAGGTCAACTTGATCAATATTGGTGAATAAATTGGATCGTGTAAAATCGGCTTAAGAACGTCTTTGGTATTAATTGTTTCATTCTTACAAAACAATTTCATAGTTGTGATCCGAATTAGTTTAGTATTACAGTAAGGACAATAAATTGGCATTATTGCTATATCTACCTATTGAACAAATACATTTAGTAACATGAGTGTGAGTGTGCTGGTAACATTGAACAACAACATGAATAACATTAAATCAAGTGTAAAAATTGTGCAAAAGCAAAACATTCATAAATACCTACAGTTAAGTATGTCCACTTCAATAGCAGAGAATCAACAAAGTGAGTAGGTATCAAACAACTCGTCTTCTTAATAATGTACCTAAGTAGTTAAACATTTTAAAGCTGTCAGCATCAATTTTATTCTGTCCATCAAAGTTTATTTTTCTAGGTGCAACATTTTTTTCCGATTTATACCTACTATATATTTAAACGGAATTTCTTCTTTGTTGGTTGTTCAAGGTGTTGAGAATATTTTTAAACTGGTGAATATTTAAAGGTCTTTATAAATATCAATGTTGAAGATAAGAATGCATTTCCTTTATTAGTTTTTCATTTTCTCTTTAGACGTTTTCCTGAGCTTTACCTGACAATATGAATGCCGGATCAATTCTTGCACAAAAGTGCACGTTCCATTGACACCTTAAAGAACCAATAAGATGAAAACTCGAGCACATTTAAATGTAATGTGATTTATTTAAATTGGATTTGCACCTAAAGAAGATGAGTATTCGAGAGTTTTTAAGTGTCTAGATAGAGGAAGATGGAGGAAAATAAACCCAGTTTGATTGGAAATTGAATAATGCTTTTCTACTCCCATTAGCACTGTTTTAGTATATTTAATCTGCTGTGGTGATAGTAAAATTTAGCAGTTATTATATTATTACAGAGAATAGAGAAAACGAAATTAAATTTTGAAATTATGAAGAAGTTTACTGTTCGACAATTTATTATTTGCATAATCTCGCGAATTATGTATTATCGAAATAATGATTGTAACATTTATATCGTATAGGGTATTATTCTATGTTTTCATTTACTGTTAAAATTTAAGATGTGAAGTCGATAATGGATTGAAACTGTCTACTTGACATAATCTATTAATTCTTTGAGTAGGTACTGCGTATGTAGGTATTGAATATTTTCAGTGATCAGTTCAGGATTTGTAATATGTATACCTACCTACTAAATTAAAATTTATAAGGAACAATCTGTACAGTATGCAATGCGACTAAAAAGATAATTGAAAATTACTAAATCAATGAAGATCTCATACAGATTTGCACTGCACAACAGAAGAATGACCTATATAGAAGTATAATGAGTTAATTATTGAATAAAAAGCATACAGCACATATCACTGACTGGTGTAGGTACAATATAGAGATTTGCTGTTACTGATAATGTTGTTGAATATTGTATGCCACCCTCTTCAGTAGTGTAATTGTTCGCTGAGCTCGTTTTCGAAACGTCGAAATCAAAATCAAAGTAAATGTCTTTGATATATCGCCAGAGTGAAATCATTGAAGTGACTTTTCGTAATAGCTTCGTAAATACATCGTTTAATCTCGATCTCGAGAAACTAATTGGCAATCACAGATATCCGATCGTATCCAGTGCAGAGCTGTCAGTACAAGGCATACCATGAAAAATATCTTTCGTCTTGCGTCCTTTCCTTTCTTATCTATCTGCCGCTCGAGTGGGCGACCCGCGACCCTATTGATTAGAACTGGCAACGCGGCAATGCAGAGACGTCTTCTAACTTTTCTAACCCCCAAGGACTCATTGTATATTTTAAGTTTCACTGATGAACTCACAAATTCTAATTCTCAAGCGCCTGCAACAGATTTTTCTACGGACGCTTTCATCGTGGAGCGAAGATAGCAGAGCAACGATAAAAGCAAAACGTCGAAATCAACCCCGAAGGCAAAAGCATAGTAACATATAAAAAAGTAAGACTAATCGTTCTGCTCCAATATATCTGCAACCTACTTCGAACTTCGCACTAATAGCGTAGTTTTATGTTATGTAGTTGGGTAATTTTTACAATTTCACTGTTGGATCTGTCATACAATGAAATCACGGTACCAAGTCTTTTGGAGATGTCAGCCAGCAATCACAGTATGATTATCGAAAATCATCACTAATGGTGATGATCAATTTATTGATGTTCGATGCTTACGAAAACATAAGAGTCATCATTATCTCTCTATTATATTATTTGTATTTTTCATGATTTTTGTGATACTCGTATCTGATTTTACTTTCGTCACTCCTGATCTGAATACAATGATATTGAAACTTTAATTTTAATGCTTGCAGGAGATAGTCGGAAGTTGGACAGGATGTAGCAGAAAAATTAAATGAAGACCGCTAATGTTTCGTTTAATATATCTATCTATCTCCTGCAAGCATTTAAGTTCTGGACACTACTTCCAATTAAAAAAAACTTTTATTTTAAGTTCTTCTTTAGATTTATGAATTAACAAACTTATATAGCTACTAACAGTTTTGAGATCGTAATATCGTCTGTTCTTTATAACATAGCTATCAACCTAAATTTAATATAGGTCGTACAATATATGTATTCCACCCTAAAACGTCTTTATTTACTTTACAAAAGTTTATACCATGATTGCTACAAAATTCTTGCTTACTTTATGGTGACTATAAAAAGTTTTTCAAATTACGTTATTAAACATAATATTCAAGGCGAAAAAATATTTAGTTTTACTTACTGTTCTTTAAATTAAATTTTCATTGAACAAAAGAATAATAAAACCATTTGGAGACAATGCAATTGTCTTTAAAGTTCTAAAAGTTCTTTTATATTTGGTGGCAGTTGTGTCATAGTTTCAGGAATAAAAATGTTAATTTGGTCCGCCCCTGCAGGCTGTTGAGATGACACAGAGACAACCCTAACCTGAACCCCTTACCGCGTTGCCCTTACAAGACGTCGCGGACATATAATCGGAGCAACCTGCCCGCTTCACGCTTGGTTGCAATTGCGTCTTTGTCGTTTTTCCTCATTTTCTCATCCTCGCTATTTTGAACGACGTTGATGCACCAGTGTATTGCGCAAGATATTTTTTATGTTTTCTGAAGTTTGAAGAAAACAGGATAGACGAAGTAATTGCAGGAATACTTCCTGTTCTTTCAAACGATTCAACTTTAGTTTTATGAAATTTTATATGAACGATCGACTGCCTTATTCTTTCAATTCACTTCTCTTCAAAACCAATTTCCGGCTAAAATCGATTTTATGTTAGTGTATATTCTCATCTGATCCAATTTTATATGCTAAGCAGCTCAATACTCTTTCCGAAAATTATGTCACCCTATTTTCTGCTTAATCTCAATACTTCCTATCAAGTTCATGATGCATATCATAAATAATATTTATGATTTTATGCCAGATTGTGATTTTCGATCAGTAAATTGGACACAGGGCCTCTATTTTTTAACTAGAAATCGAGAGCGATTCGTATGTAGATTAAGAATGTCCCAACCACTGTGCCAAAGACTTTGCAATCGCCAATATGCCAATTCTATAAATTCTATACGAAATACTATTCGAGTGGTCGTGGCCACACAAATACGAATTCTCCTGGAATATTATGCTTGACATGCATCGTAAAATTATTATAAGTAATCTATATTCCGCCATATTGAACTCGTATTCGTTATCGCATTCTAGTTACAAAATAGAGACCCGGATAATTGTAGAACAGAGAGGTGTGTTTTCGCAGTTTGCTATCCTTACTGATATTCTCGAAGATTGATGCAAATGTAAAGAAATGGATTCATTCTAAAGAGCAGAACAAAACAGAAAATTTTTTTTTGTTTTTAAAATTTAAAATAAATTAATATGCTACGCCCAAAATACAGTTATTATTCTATCAAAATGTAGAATCAATAATTAAATTTTGTAACACGTTTGCATTTACTTTTGAAATGATTATTTAAGGAAATTCTTCTGGAAATTTTCTTTCTCCGGAACAAAACAATTAGTAATGATTTCTCTGAAAGTTTGCTTGCGTTCCCCCTTCGTGAATTCTTAACAAAAACAGTCGGAATCTGAGTTTTATCAGTTGGTGACAAACAGACGAAACAATCGTCGTTGTACGTCATCAGGACCGAGTGCGAAATGTGCGCACGCGCCTCACCAAACGCCATTGTCTGAAAGTTGGCGCGACTCGCGAGATAAACATGATTGATGGCAAGAGCGATATCTGCCCAACCGAGCAATTCCTCTTTCTCTGTATTTCAGTTTCAGTTTCCCCGTCACTGGGCAATACGACGGCACATTTATTTTTATTTATATGTTTATTTTTTTGCCTTATCATTGAACAATGGAAAATATCCTGACTAAAATTGCTAGTAATTTGATTTTGTGTACAAAATTTCAGCTGTCAAAATTTTTCAAGAAGATAAAGCGTTGTATTTAACTTTGTTCATAAATCAAATTTCACAATACAGAAAGCAATATATTGTTCGGTAAAGATCTTTTGGTCTTCCAAAGATTTCTATACTGTGATTACTTCCTGTCAAATCACCAAAATTTGTGACATTTTAAACGTCATTTTTTAAAAGTAAGTAATAATGCGATTTTCTTTCTGAATACACCTCAGAATGGATTAATAGCCAGAAAATTTATTGTCGTGCATTGCTGCAATACAATTTCTTAATCCATGCAATTGGGATATTACAAGTGAAAATATACTTCCTAGAGGCAAATCATGTAACAATAATTGATTAAAGTAGCATTCACAATCAGAAATTAGTAGCAGTGGTAGAATTAGTAGTAACGGTAGTGGCAGAGGTAAAAGTTTGACACTGTGTTTGTAATAGGAACCATTCATATTAAAAATTCTAAAAATTAGTGGTGAAGTAGCGGTATCGGTAACGTAATGGTAATGGTACAAGTTTGCAAGCTCCAAACTTTTACCACTGCCGAAAGATGTTTATGTTATGTTTGACTGCATGTGCAATATATAAATCTTTATTGAAATTAGAAAGTATATCTTTGTCTATAATCGTCGAACGTATACAAGAACAGTTCAGAATGACAGCTAGTATAGGCAACTTTAGAATTTCACACCAGATTGAATGAAATATCCCTGTTTATTACCATACACTAAATTTTTCTATTCTGAACGGCGAGTGGTGCTAGACTTTAATTTTTTAATTTTGTTACCACAACCACTGCCACTAATTCTACCGTTGCCACTAATTTTGTTGTTGTGAATGGGCCTTAACACAGGTTAACTCATACGCTATTAAACCCGCTGAACACGCTTAGGTATGTTATTTGCTCAAATTCTCACTCCTTGTGCCCCAAATTCGAGATGACGGATGAAGATTGCGTCCAAAAATTAATTTTTTGCATTTATCTCGGAAACTGTTCATATTAGGTGAAAATCTGTTATATAAGAAAATGTAGATCACAAAATTCTCTATCTGGCCTTCAATTTTAATTATCTTAAAATTTTGGTATAATAGTCAAATTAGGTAGGTACATCATTCTGATTCTTTGTTTATATGTCGATTAGTTAAAGCTAGTTAAAGTTAATTGTCACCAACAAATGGTGGTAACATCAAGCCTTAAATGTTTATGTTTACATTTCGAACCGACAGTTTTCGTAAAGCCAAAAAAGAGTTATTGTGAACTGGCACAGAAATATGAGTGAATGAATGTATTGTTTCAAAAAATATGAAAACAATTACGTTTATTCGAGCAGGGAATAATTCAAAGGATTTCCAGTGACCACTGCACCAATATTTATTTTTTATTGTAAAGTTTACATGAATAACAAACATGGAGTCAGTCGTATTTGGAATTTGTATATTTACGTTTCCCTGAAACAAAGCATTCGGCAGGCGAATGAAAATAGACGAAACAATTCCATCTGTTGGCATTATTGCGCGCGCTAAGCAAGCGCTAGCCTAGCATGTGTCGCTAGTCAAACACTGAATGTTGTTACGTTATATTCACATAACGACGAGACAGTTTTATTATGTTTGCACATTTTGTGGTTAAATGCATGTCGAACTAGTGCTGTGTATTACGTGTGTTATCTGTTGTACCCAAACCCCGGATTGTGTATTTATTATTACGAGACATAGTCGACATGAATCTCTCAAGAAATGGCTACGTTATTTTGCACATGGAGCTGTATAAATTTATGCTTTTATTATGTTTATTTTGTGCCGAATATCGTGTTTATTTTTAAAGATATCAGTAAACAACATGGTGCTTGAACAATGTACAAAGAAATAAATATTATAGATATATTTTTAAATTTATTTAAAAACATGAACATTGTTAAACCTATGAATTCAAAACCCGATAATACTAAAATATGTGCTTTTCTTGTCGTATTGCACATTCCATTTAGAGTTTGTTCACTATTATTTTTATAAATTCAGGAGCTAATTAAATACGTAAGTATCGTAATAATAATTGTAATAGTACTAAGTTGGAATACGTCAGAAATAGCTTTGCAATTACAACCGTGTCAAAAATGAAACTTAATCATCGCAGACATTTTCTATATTATATCGATATACCTAATATAAATAATTTTTATGTTATCTACTGTTTATTATTATAAAAATTATATTTACATTTCTTATGTATGATCTACGAAATTGGTTAATAAATATGTTTGCTCAAACATTTTAATGAACATATTTCGTTTTTAATTTATAAATTAAATTAATTTGGGTATAGTTAATTAATATATTTATATTGTAATAAAACGACAACGTTTATTTTAATTTTAATATGTTATAAATTCGTATTTTTTTTTACTTCAGATAATCATAAAAATTGAAACCTATAGTTTTAAATTCAGTTTCAATAAAACAATGTTGAAACCTTGTTCCCTCTGCAATGCGCTTTTCCTGTCTTTTTAACTTATAACGTTGTTACACAAACCTATTGATTTCTAGAAAATGTAATCTTCTTTTAGTATATACTTTTAGAATACGAAATATTATCATGCGTCTCCAAAGGATTGGAAGGTGTTCCATGCTATCTCTCCCATAATACGTACGCGTTCGGAAACATACAATGTTACTATATCTACTGTCTATACGATAATGTACTTCAATCGTTTCGTACACCATTCGAAACCTTTGTATTTTATTATATGCTTTCTATCAATCATTTCTTATTTCGTTTACTCTACTTGGAAGAATATTTTATGTATTCAATAACATTGGAGTAATCAAATTTTTATATTTTGTAGTATTTGTTTCACCAAGAACTCAGTTACAAATATTTTTGTACAACCGCGCGTATTGTAAACAATAATGTTGTATCTTTGCTTAGCGCATAGATGGAAATTTGTATTTCCTAATATTTAGATCAAAATTGTTCATAAAGAATTAATGATGCCTTTAATTTATAACAATTTTTCTCTGTATTTATTCAAAAATTTTAAGTAACAAAGTTATTTTCTTTTAGATCACATTAGCATTACCATTAGCTTATACCTACTTATTTAGATAATATTGAAATAATTATAGAATATTTATAATGTATTTATAATTAGTGCTTTTCTTCATTTTCTGCAATTGAACACTGTTTATCTTCAATTTCTTTGGTAGATAGGTATGTACTATATCTTAATCTAGTGAACTGATTTTTGAAAGTAGGTAACAAATATACAGTTGACGTAATCAAAAACAGAAACAGATAAGAAGAAACTGTTGATTTATTATCTTAAAATTAAATCATACATAGGTACTCTTACTTTACAATACAATAATAATTAATCCAGCGGGAAAACATTTTATTGAACAAATTAGTATTTAAAAAGTCATATTTCTTAAAACATAATTATAATTTATTGTAATTTGATTATTGTATTCTGAAATTTAAATTAGAAATATTTTTTTTTATATTGCTCATAGTTTTTGCTATATACTTGTACTTACTTATTTCATTACTTGAAAGAACTTTAATATTCCGGTAAATATTTCCTGGGCGGGTTGTATCTGCTTTTGAACAGCGGTAACAAAAGATAGAATCGTGCCAACCATAAACAAAATACTTCCGACCAACTTCATCTGCAAATAAATGTTAATTAATGTATGTGTATCAAAATATGAAACTTTTTTTATACTCACGTACCTTTAAAAGTTAGTTATAGTAGTTAGTTGTACTGTCAACTGCAAGCACAATTTGCTGCATTGCTTTTATATAATGCATTTTTCCATCATCGATATTTGCGTTATTTCCTAAGTACCTACTATAAATTTATTATTATTATTGTATAATTTCTAATTTTTTAAATAAAATATATTTTAATGTCGATGAACCCAGTAAATATAAAGAAGATAACATTTATAATAGATGCATGTTATTTTTATAAATAATTATTAGATAAATTAAGAAAATACCATTCAAATTAACCATTCTTATAATGAAAGAATAATAAGTTCTATTATTTTTTAAACCCAAACCGCAAGTATATATTATATTGATTGGACTTTCAAAGTTAACGTAGATCATGTTTATGTTAATAGGTACATTTATTTCTCAGTTCGTTTTTGATTTATTTTTTTAACAAACATACTTTTTTCACAATTCTTACATTTTATATTATATTTTTATTTTATAATTTTGTTTCTTCCTGGTCATCAACAAAGAGAAAAAGTTCATTAGGAAAAAAATTATTGGAATCAATGTATAAAAACTTAAATTTACTACCTGGCAAATAATAATCTCATATTAATGTTATTCCCTTTTTGCAGAAATTTGGTGCACAACCTGAGCCTGTCAGATTTGAGCGAGCAACAACGTCTTACATGGTTCTCCAACGAAAATGACGTCAAAATGTGTGTCATGAAAGGAAAAGATGAAGTAAGTACCTTCATATTTATGTTCGTATTCAAAAATAAGAAGTGTCTGTCTTCGTGTCTTCTTTCTTGGCATTGCACTTATTCGTAATATCTCAGCGTTGTTTATATTTAATACAGATTTCCTTGTTCTCTTTCTTTATTTCTTTCTTCTGATAAAATGGTATAAATTAATTTCCTGTTAAATACTGCGTTGTGTCACCAGTGTTTTCGTGTTTAAAGCGTTTATGAAATTATTTATTGCAATTGAAAAAATCGAGTTTATTTATTAAATATTTATAAATTCTAGATATAATTTATTATATGCATTTAGCATAGCTATATTTTTCGTATAAATCCGAATAATAATAATAATGCGTACACCAGTCACAAATGTAGATTTTATTATTTATTCATACAGTTGACGTTTCGGCTACTTATTTAGCCTTCATCGGAACAACTACAACTACAATGTAGAGAAACAATATTCAGGCATAGGTACAGGAAATTTTAAACACTTCAAAATGAGACATATTTATAGTATTATATTACAAAATCGTCGATTGACTTATATGATACACAAATGCTTAGGGCCGTTCACATAATACGTCACACGATTTTTGGCCATTTTTGACCCCCCCTCCCCCCTTGTCACACTACGTCACAAATCGGCAACCCCCCCGCCCCATGTGACGTCACAAAAATATATCTTTAAATTTTGAAAAAATTGAAAATTATGGGAAAGTAATGATTTCATCTTGTCACAGCGGCTGTTTATATCCAGAGAAATTCTCCCATAAACACGGAATCGCGCTATGATCAATTTGTTATAAAATGGTAATTACTCATTCTTTCGTCCCTAACTCCGTTGCAGCAAACATTCGACAGCATCACCGTAAAGTGGTCCTATAAAGACATGTTTGTATTATACTAATTCGTAAGTTGTCCCAACTGATCAGCGTAGTTCAAATTATCCGCCAATACACTAGAAAAAATATGTGAACAAAAATTCATAAGTAAATTTTTTGTGACGTCACATCATGATGACCCCTCCCCTCCCCCATGTCACATTTCGTCAAAAATCCTGGACCCCCCTCCCCCCAAGTGCGTGACGTATTATGTGAACGGCCCCTTATTAAAATTGTAACAATGATAAATTTGATAATTTAAAGTTAACATACATTGTGAAAAATGACCAATAAAAGCAATTGTATAAATAAAGTTAGGTTAAAACATATTGACAAGCAAATACATATTTTTAAAAGAAAAGTAACACAGCAAAATGTTTTAGGTACTTACATGAAATTTACAAAATTATTAATCACTTTTATAATTTATAAATGTTAATATTGAAATAATGTCAGGTAATTTAGTTTCATAATGATTGTTACTAAAATGATGACGTACCTCGCTTGATTCCGTGCCTCCACTACGGATATTTGTTTGACTGTCTCTATTTTATTTCATAAGTGAAATACCTACCAAAAGTTGAAAGTAAAGCCGTGGCCAATGTTCATATACTTTAATTAAACCCCAGAGATTGATTTTTAAAAGTAGAAAATTCCATCATCGTCATTTCAACGAAAAGTTAAAATTAATAAAAATCCTTTCGTAACAAAACCGTCCTTCAGTTTTTAATTTCATCTTTGAAGTATCAAATACGGTCGGAAATGTTTGATACGGTTCGCAGCTCAAACAAGATTCCAATAATGAAACAAAAATTAAAGTCCTGGCGATAAATGTGCAAAGTAACACGGCGAGTGACGAGAAAGAGAAAAGCGTCCAACGTATCATCGAATACAATCCACGAAGTTGCACTCTGGCAGTTTTTATCATCCATGGTCACGAATCGCGGCAAACCTATGAACTAACGCCAGAGCTTCGAGATCACTGAGGCCACGTCACATTTCATAGAAGTCGCACTAGACTGAAACTGCAATTGAAATAACGAGACCCGAACTAGCCAGTGCTGGAGATCACCAAAATTGCACACAGGAATCAGATGGAAATTGAATGTCTTGTACAACTTAGTACAAGTTACAAACATAATTCGAAAATTGGAATAAATAATCAGGAACATCAAATTTTTAGTTATTGAAGTGAGCTCAAGAATCTATTAAAAATACTCCCTCCTTAAAGAATCTGTAATGTAAGCATACTTTCCGGAATCTTTAAAGTAAACAGTCAGTGGTTCTGGTTAGCTCAACGTTAAGCCTCATTCTCAACACGAAATTAGTTGTTTTCGTAATGGTTATGGTCAGCGTTAGAAGTTTGACTAGGCAATGAGGTGTGTCGCGTTCTAAACAACGACATCAGCATAACGGTGCGCTGCACTAATCTTAGTTAGCACAGAGGTTTGTAAACTTCAAACTTTTAGCCTTTTTGTTAATGGCGACTGAAGCCAACATACAATAATTAAGACAGATTTATAGATTATGGCAACGCATAATAAGAAAGAAATTATTTAAGCCACATTAATTTCATTTGCTAAAACAAAAGAATAAGAAAAATTATAGATTGTGGGTTCGCCCGATCAACAGAAAAAATCAAAGAGACTGGGAAAATTTTATTCAAGAAATAAGGTTATATTATATGATGAAGATATGTTTTTAGCTACACAGAATGACCGTAGTTCACAGTTTTTTAAACTTGTTGCTGTTAACAATGATTCTCAACTCTTAACTACTAACGTCGACGTCATCTATTTAAATTTCAGCAAAGCGTTTGACAATGTCCCGCACAAGAGGTTACTTGTCAAACTCAATCATCATGGTATTAGAGGACGCCTCCTGAACTGGATTAAATCTTTTCTTTCAAATAGGATTTTCTGTGTAAGGATCGGCTCGGAGCGCTCAGCTGGAAAACCAGTACACAGCGTAATTTTTCAGGGTTCATGTCTTGGCCCCTTACTTTTTTAATCTACATTGCTGACCTCTGCTACTCCATAACATCATCATGTTATTTTTACGCGGATGATGTCAAGATCTTCACCGATTCAGAGACGTACAACACTGATCTACAACAGAATTTATACAACAACGAAAATCGGTGCAAAAAGTGTCTGCTCGAACTTAAAAGACGAAAGTGTATTGTGCTCCGAATAGGAAAAATAATCTACACTCACCGTACTATCTCAATAACACCGCCTTAGAGTCCGTGACTAGCCATATTGATCTTGGCGTAACAACAACAACTTATCTTGGTCGGAAGACATATCAGTTAGAGTCAATTCCACAATGTAGGTAGGTACCTCATTAGAAGCGTTGTACTGTATCATGCGCAAAACTTTTTATGGTATTATATGGTGCAAATGTCTGGACACCGTGTTCTAATAAGAGATAAAAATTTACTTGAACAAGTGCAACGCCGATTTACTCGTATCTCTCGAGAATTAGCAACTCTCTCATATGATTGTAGGTTAGGTACGTCATGTACCTACGCTTACTCACTCTTACTTATAGACGCCTCCGTGGTGATCTTATCTTAATGTGCAAAGCTCTTCATAACCACCTTACCACACTCACACAATTATGAGAAAGTTATTTGAAGTTAACAGCAACACATATCTCCGTGGACATCAGCTGAAATGAACCAAAGAAAAACTCCGCACCACTCGTCGACAACATTTTATCATAAGCCGCATATTCCAAAGCAGCAGTCAATGCTACTTCTGCGAACTCTTTCAAAAGCATCAATCGGAGAGTTCTAAAAGCGCATGTTTGGTCATCAAAACGTTTGAAAAGCGCAGAAATATAATCAGTAAATTTATGTTCAATAAGCGCAGATCGTAACATTGAATAAGCGCATTTTTCGAAAATGAGATTTCTGACCATAACATCGTCTTCGAGTATGATGGGGTTAAGTTCAGAAAAATGTTAGGCAAGAATGTTTTCTAGTTTTAAATCATTCAAAAAATATTGTAGAAAAACTGTCGTACAATCCCTAAAACCATTGTGCGTTTCAAATGTACACTTCTGCATTAAATGCTTCTGCGCTTGTGCAACTACAATTTATGTGCTTTTCAAATGTTATTTTATGCGCTTTTTGAACGTGATAAGCAAAAACTGATAAAGGCCAAATGCGCTTATTTAGCTCACCCGCATCAATGACAGGGATCTGTTCACAACATAAACAAATATTTCCGACCTGGCAAATTGAATGATGTGAACTGAGCAAAAATAAGCAGATATAGCTAGTTATTCATTGTTATTATTTTAGTCTTACTTCTTGTTAAGCTTTGTATACTTTTGAATTATTCAGTGTAGTTTCTTATTTGTCTTTTCCTTGCATACATTTTATAGGTTATATTATTTTTGCTAAAATGTCACTTGGTATTTTTGTAACTGTGTCATTAGGTTTCTAAGCTCGACACTTATTTTTGAATAATAATAATAACTATAACTACTAACGAGAACCACTAACAATAGCTACTAATTTCGTGTTGTGAATGAGGTTTTAGTGTTCGCCTAATGTGCTACAGTGTTTATTTTGATTCCAGCAACCGACAATAATATCACTGGATCTGAGTGGTTGTATTCTGCTGTGATCATATACTACGAGTATACCATCCTGAAATTTGGATGGTTTAAAAATTTAATGCATTCTTAACATATTAAAGCATTACTTAAAAGTTCGTGAGAAACACAGTTTTTTCATCGCACGCAAATAACAAATAATAGAATTAGTATCGGTTTCTGATTCCTGAAATAGTTCTGCGAATTTATAACAATATAACTTGTTTCCCTGTGCTAGATTCGTCAAACATATATCTTATTCTCTTTAAAGTTGGAAAGAGAACCAGCAATTTTACTGATCCATAGTGCGTTATGTTGAAAAAACTGAACTTTTTGGACTGAATTGAACAAAATACTGGCACTTTCTGACCGACCCCAATTTTCTTTTCCTGCGCCACTGGCTTTCAAGTTTCTTTCACTGAAGCACTCAGTACTTCTGTGGAGCATTCCGTGGGATTCGCGGAATTGGAAGGAAAAGACGACGTAGTTACATTGGTGTATGTAAGTAGAGCGTCGCGGTCGTGATCGCGAGTCGCGAGTGTCGATTGCCTTGCCTTGCATGCACTTCAACCAAATCAATTCCGGCCAAAGCTGTGCATCGCAGATGAGACGCGATTCTTGCCACAGCTACCGCCAACAGCGGCTGTTAATCGACGAAAGAAATAAGTCAAAGACGAACAAGAACTTCTTGCGAGTACAGAACTTATTCAATTTGTTTTTTCATACATACTACACTAGAAATGGAGCTGATAAAATGATATGTTTGATCTTCTAAATATGGCTTTCAATTTGAATGCGTAGTAAAGTGGAACATCTGCTCAAAGAAGCGCCTTGAATCAAAGAATATAATTTTGAAATGCCTTTCTTTCTACCTCTACACTATAAAAGAAAACTCAAATCAACCAGCTTTTATTTAATACGAACCCCGTCAACTATATGTTCGCACACTCAGGAGCAGACTGGGCTGGTGGGATAGTGGGATTTTTCCCACTGGGCCGCGATGTATTTGGGCCGACATGTAAAATTTTGAGGAAAATACATTTTTCAAATTAATAATAAAAATGTAGGTAAATTCGCTTACTTTTAGTTTATTTTGGTCACAAATCTCTAAAATTCAATTTTACGGTATTTGACCTTGCAATGCAATTAATGGTTGTTGTCTCTTTGCAATAATGCGTCGAACAATGTACATTTAAATTTTTGTAAAACATTAAACGAAAAATGGATACGGGTGAATTAATGTGATTTTGAGCTCGTATTCGTATGTAATCATTGTCCATCCGTCCATCGTGAAAAAAATGTTATACTTATATTTCATTTATGATTATGTTATGTATTAGTTTAAAAATTAAAACATTCGCTGTTATTTTTCTTTTTCTTTATGAGATTGTATGGAGGCTGGGCCACCGGAATTTGTTTCTCACTGGGCCGAACTACATAACATTTTTTAATTATATTTTTCGAGATATTTTTTAACTAACAGACATGCTAGTTTTAATTTTTCCAAAGTTCAATTTCAAAAAACTTTATATTGAACAGAAAATATATTATTTTTGCGTATGAAAGAGAGAAAAACATGAAGCTTCACATCCCTCAATAAAATGTTATTAATTATAAGACATTTGACCTTGAATGAAAAAATTTTCGCCTGTGGCGCATTTTCCCTTTTTCATGCGAGTCTGTCACATCTTGCCGATCAACATTGTGTGATTTGTCATTAAATGAATAAAATGCGTGTATTACAGCAAGGATGTTATTCTAACGGTAACAGTTCAGTAGTGTAAAACTTGCGGTTCCATTTGTTCGATTGGGAAGGGTATAACCGACATATCCTGGATTATATATAGACAGAGATACCTACTTTTTATTGCAACTTTTTTATTTTAAAATTAAATATTACCTACTTATTATTAATTTATATTTTTGTTTAAAAACTCACTTGTGAATTTGCTTTAACATCATTGCGGAAATGTATACAGTTCTTTCCTGTAGACTTGAATAGTTTGATATGATAATAAGTTGATGTAGGTGTATCACGCATCAATCGACTAATAGACGAGCTCTATACTAAATTTTACACACGAAGATATATTTACGTTCTTGGAATTTTTCTTAGGTTGTGTACGTAGTACAAGATATATTGCGTTAGGATTTGTATGGTATAAAAAAAGAAACACACAAATGTCGAAATGCGAAGGCTTGGAAAATTTATGGCCTGATATTAAACCGCTTCCACCTACGCATCATCCCTTGAGAGAGCACGTAGGAGGGGTAGGGGGCTGTAGTTTCACCCACTACCACCGCCGCCCTTGTTCGTGTCGCCACCAGAGGGGTTAAATTGACATAAATGCGAATTACAACATCCCCGTGTTTTACTGATATTGCATTCCTGTCCCTGGTGATAACTGAAGTAGATGGATGCGTTTTGTAAGACATGATAACTTAAATATCGCAAGTTTTATATCTTCACAAAATGTAAGTAGAAATATTGTGGTGCAGCGAAGTAATTTAAATGATTAAAGTTTTATTGTCTTTTATATTTCATTTCATAATCAATTTTATTGCTGATAACAATATATTTACTATTGCAGTAATGCTATATAATAATTTATAAATCCAATGAATCTACTAATAGGTACGAGTATTATTATTTTTATTATTATAAGCAATGAAATCAATAGGTATATTAAATAATTATATAATAATAATCATTGATAAAAGTACCTACATATATTATGGCATTCTAATTTGTAAAATTAAATAATATACTTATACACCCACTAATTAAGGCTAAATTTAAAGTATTTAAGGTTAAGCATTAAGCTAGTAATTAGAACTCACTGCTGTTTCATTTACATTTAAGCACAAATCACAAATCACATTATATAAAAGTGGTGAATAGTACCTATCTGTGTTATAATAGTATAGATGCCGGCGAGAATATATGTATAATGTACCTACATTAATAATATTAATTAATTACACAAGTTAAAAGCAAAAAAATTCTAAAATCAATCATAATGCAAATGGTGGAATGGTAGAGAATTGACACTATTTAAAAAAATTAAGTATTATTCACATTTTTTTCTATACTAACAAAACTAAGTCTACAGCCTCGTGTACCACTCGAGCTAATTAGGAATTAGGACGTTGTTGGAAAGCACACACAAAAATTTCCGGAAAGAATTAATGCACATGTGATATTATAAGTGATAATTTTTCGAAAAACAAGTGACCTGTGGCGTTGAATTTACAATATTATTAACAAAAGTTAGTATTTGCTTTCAAAGTGATAGTAAAATTGTTTCTCGTATTGTTTTCTATGTATTAGCCGTTTGAATCCAATAAATACAAAGTTAAAAGTCGTTTACCGGTACCGGAAAGTAAACAGTGGAACAACGACTAAGCGTCCGATAAACCAACCGGTTCCGGTAGCAATTCTACCGGAACAGGTTAGCGAAAAGCGGAAGGGTCCTCGTCGCGGCGATATATTTGAAGTCGGCGTCCGCGGTGCATGCATCGATCATTCGTGATTCATAGAAGACCGCAACTTTATCTTCCACGCTGGACCTTCAAGTTTGTTTCTAGCGCACCACACTCACTTATATTGTTTTATGAGTTGGACCTCCCTTCTAGAGATTGCGTTTTTGCATAAAATATTGCTGAGGTGATAACCCGGAGTTATTGTTTTCACATTTTTATTATCAGAGAAACTTTATGAAGAATTTAAATCTTTTTTGACAAATTTACAAAGTATAAAGCGTAATTTTAAAATACATCACCTAATATCGTTTTGTAAGATGGATGTATAACTAAAAATGTAAATCTAAATAAGTAGGTATACTTAATTATTTCATAATTTCCACATTTCGTTATTTATTTTAACATGTATTCCTATTTTAAACTATAATCCGAAAGTTTTTTTAAACATATTATTTATTCATCCTTTATTAATTTTATATTATTGTAGAACTCCTGAAGAGAGCTTAATCGGCCCGTCTAAGTTTTTTTCCGAATTTCTAAGATACTCTGGATTTTACTTTTTCTTCTATTCCACGCCCTTTCCCACTACTGCAGCTGCCTGGAACGCCCGAAACTCGTACTTTGCCGCATCCTAGCTATGCAATGTCATTTTGAAGTTGAAAAATACTGTAAAAGTGTTTTCGTTGCTAGTCAACTGTCAGTTTATTACTTATTTCAAGATAATGCTTTTTTCAAACATTTAATAGAAAAACAATGAATCTATACAGATGTACCTTTTTAAAAATTTAAAAATAAATTTCTGTCATGAGATATACCTGTGTAAAGTTGGAAAAATGGAAATTTTTATAATCATGTACCTACAATTTTTATATTAAAATTTTAAAAATGCATAACTGTTAATTCATCCTTTAAGTATATAATCCTTGTTGGAATGAAATTTTACCATTTTTGTACTGACCACAAAACACTCGCTACGTTAGTAGATTTTATGCTGGTATTTTAAGAGATGAAAATGGCTAAACGGGTAAGTAGAGCGGAAACCAGTAGAGTGAAATAATTTAATAAATTTTGACTGAATCTAAAGTATATTTCTTTTCTATCTTATACTATTTTATAGGTAACTAATATACGAATATGCCAACATAACTTCGTCCTTCTTTCAAATCAAATTACAAATATTTGGCCGTAAGAGTATAATAACAGTTCTTTATGAATCATTATAATGGATGTAACTGGTGACTTCTTCTGTGTTCTGTTAACATGAGCTATAGGTATTTCTATGTTACGGTTTAGGTACTATAACAGTAAGAATCGCAAACTTTTAAGAATTCATCCTTACCTATATAAAGAGTGTGGCCATAGTAGTCCAGTAACCTAGTACATCGTAAGTTGCATCAAGTGGTGGTAGTAGGTTTCTATTTTTTTTCTTGTATAGGATGTGACTGAGATGCAAAATCCAAGTTTTCGACCTCGGCAACCCTCCGGAACACTTTTGAATATCTCAAAAACTGCTAAATTTTTGCACTTTTTTCGGATTCTTACCATTTTGACTATGAAGGAGCACGATTTCGACAAAAACCATTCTATACATTTTTAAACTAGATTAAATTGTCTACAATCTAAAACCAGAATGGGTTCGGTAGCCCTAATAGTTTCCGAGATACAGCTTTTCAAAGTTTGGCAAAATATACAGATTTAAAACACCAACCGTTTCTCTTCTACAAAAATTTTACTATATTCTCTCGCGGAAGAACTTTAAATTTCAGCTCAAGGAAGACCATTGGAAATTTTTGACAGAATGTAACTTATAGAAAAAAGTACGAGGAATTCAGTGCTGCAAACCGGAAGTCAATATCATTATTCGTTCAGATATTATAGTTAATTAAACACAATAAACAAAAGAATAAACAACATTTTTACTATATTCTCTCGGGGAAAAACTTTAAATTTCAGCTCAACCAAGGCCACTAAAATTTTTTGACAGAATGTATCTTATAGAAAAAAGTACGAGGAATTCAGTGCTGCAAACCGGAAGTCAATATCATTATTCGTTCAGATATTATAGTTAATTAAACACAATATACAAAAGAATAAACAAAATTTTTACTATATTCTCTCGGGGAAAAACTAACTATAATATCTGAACGAATAATGATATTGACTTCCGGTTTGAAGCACTGAATTCCTCGTACTTTTTTCTATAAGATACATTCTGTCAAAAATTTTCAGTGGTCTTCCTTGAGCTGAAATTTAAAGTTTTTCCGCGAGAGAATTTAGTAAAATTTATGTTTACTCTTTTGTTCAGTGTTTTTAATCAACTATATTATCTGAACGAATAATGATAGAAATTTCCGGTTTGCAGGATTGAATTCCTCGGACTTTTTTCTATAAGATACATTGTGCCAAAAATTTTCAATGGTCTTTCTTGAGCTGAAATTTAAAGTTCTTCCGCGAGAGAATATAGTAAAATTTTTGTAGAGAGAAACGGTTGGTGTTTCAAATCTGTATATTTTGCCAAACTTTGAAAAGCTGTATCTCGGAAACTATTAGGACTACCGAGCCCATTCTGGTCTTAGATTGTAGACAATTTAATCTAGTTTAAAAATGTATAGAATGGTTTTTGTCGAAATCGTGCTCCTTCATAGTCAAAATGGTAAGAAATCGAAAAAAGTGCAAAAATTTAGCAGTTTTTGAGATATTCAAAAGTGTTCCGGAGGGTTGCCGAGGTCGAAAACATGGATTTTGTATCTCAGTCACATCCTATACAAGAAAAAAAATAGAAACCTACTACCACCACTTGATGCAACTTAGGCCCATTATAACCATGACAAGGTTACTGGACTATAGGCGCTATATTGCAAACAAGTTGCCATGGTTTCATGCTGTAAAAAAATGTGGAATTAATTAATGTTTAACTGTAACAATATGATATCCAAAAATTAGTTCAGTATCTAACTTTTTAACTCTTCATGTACTCCCAAACATATTATTTTATTCAAATACAATTTTACTAAAGTTTAAGTCAGCCATACTCAGTACCTATAAAGAAACTCCATTATATAGGTACTTCACTCTTCACTCTTTTCCCAACAAATAGCAAGCAAGTCCTACTTGTTCTTTGCTGATCTTTGTTTACATTTTGATAAGTATTTTATATTTCGCTATTATATTTATTGTTAGCATAAACATTGCAGAACCAACTATGTAACTTTCAATAAACGGATTCAATTCTGACCGTTATAAGAAAGGTTGTCGTCAAGTTAACAGATTATTGAAAAGATTATGAACCACACAGTTCTCATTCACATCATACATCTTAAATAATACAGAACAAGTAATCGATTTCATAAATTATAAACCAGCCTTTATTCATAAAAGAAACTTCTACATAAACAACAGACACAAATCCCTAGCATAACACGATCAGCAAAATGACACAAACTTTGTTTGCAAACACTTTTTCACAAATTAAAACTAACTTTTTACTTCCGCACATATTTCTCTTTATAAACCATGGACCATGGCCTAAGCAGCCGACAGTAGACAGATAACACTAAATTAACAAAGTTGGATAAAATACCAAGCCTCATAAACAAAATAATTACGTTAATATAACTCAGTTTTTAAATTTAATCCCGTGTTTGCCTCCATCCGATGATGTGTTTATTATGGAAAGCTCGTATTACATTAAAGACTTTGGATATTGATGTCATGATCTCGTGCAAATTACTACTGGTACTAGTACAAAAGATCAAGTTACTGTACTGTTTCTAACTTTAGTATAAACTCCCAGATTATGTAGACATAGTTATAGCATACAAAATAAGCTCGAAAATTCTTTTTGCATTTTAATTAATTTTTTATGGATGCAGTATGTGTATTTTTTAATCATGTAGATAAAATACCTAATTTACATTCTTGGAGCTCCTTTTAATTAAACTCGAAAAACACATTAGAGTCTTGCAGATAATACATTACAATGAAATTTCTACTGGACCAAAATTACTTTAATATTATTTTAAAAAATTTGTGTACTAAGTTTTTACACTACATTATTAAAAATATTTTGGTCATTACTTTGAAAAGAATAGTTAGTTTTGTGTTAGGTGTGCGAAGTAGATGATTTTAGTGCGTGAGAATCTTACATCATTTTAATTCTGTTATCCATAAAAGTGAAAAACATTTATCAAAACGGTGAAAAAATATGTTTCTATGATCGGTATTAATAGTAGGCTTTTTGGACTTCACTTTGTTACTTGAAAATGAAAAACGAAACACTTTGATAACATTAGAAAAGTTAAGGTGCGGGTTTTCGCGCCACTCCACAACGTTTATTATTTTGTTAAATATACTAATCTAAAAATATTATTGGAGATATAATAGGTAAAATCTACAAAATGGTCGATGCAGAATTTTAAAATTTTGCTTTTAAATCGAAATATGTTAATTTGACCGGTGTTGAGGTGGCGGTCTGAAAATCTTTTCAGACCGCAGCTTATAAAAATCTGTTCCAGTAATTATAAGTAATTATTAAAATTTTGTTAAATTTATACTAATATTTAAATTTTCCATTAAAATTCTTTCTAAATGTCAAGTTTATTTATATTTATAGGTATACTTTTCTATATTCAAATTTTTAGCTTTCATATATATGCTGAATGCTGATATATAAAAAAAATACTGTTGATCGCTAATAAAAATCAGTTAATCGTAAAAAAAAATGTTTTGTATACTTCTGGTTGAAAGTATTTTTGCAGACTTCGACTAGTTGCAGCCCTTGCTCCGCTCATGCTACAATGTCTATAGCTTCAATCTGCATAAGAAGCTTCTTTTAGCCCTTGGTATACAATTACCTATTTTTCTCAGTTTTGAATGGTTGTCAAGGTAACATAATATAAAAAAATACATCATTTTCGTGCTTTGTACTTTTCAAATGTTTATACATATATAGTAAATAGTAATAAACGATCACACGAAATTATAATAATTAATGGCTCCATTTAGGTAACTAGAAGATTTAAATGAATAAAGAAAGAAATTGTGTACCTACGAAACAATTTCAAAGTTTTAATACCAAGGTGGTATGCATAAACATCCTGTCCTCAACTATGACACATGTTTGAATCAATTGAATTACTACTGTGAAAGTAAACACTTTCCAAACTTATTACCTATCTATAAACTGGAAGTTAAAAGTGACGGATGTTCATGTTCAAGAAATCGAGCTTTAAAAATTTGTTGCTATTGGCAGTCTGGTTGGTAGCGGTAGTTTAAGTTTTTGACACTGCATGAGTAGAGTGAAGAGATTTTATTATTGAAAGATTTTATACGAACACTTAAAAATTCTTTACGATACTTGAAAGACAAAAGGATATGATCGTGGACCGTGCACTTCCAGTTGCAAATTTGCATCTTTTTGTGCGATAGAAACGCATCAAAACTTGCAGCGCAGCAGCGCCGAATTTACATACAAAATGTTAAGATCAATAAACATGAGGGAGAGGAAGAAGACATTGGACTCGGATAAAGATGGCAGTGTAGCCCATTCACGAGATAGTGTTCCGGTCGTTGCTCTATCCTTGGCGTGAATATTCGCACACAGCCGGCATACGTTTAAATGTACACAGGCGTTGTCGATTAAGTTGACTGCAGACCATCACAGTAACCTAATGATCTTTAATTACTGGCGGGTAAATCCCGCCATTTGCCGTAATCGTTATACGACAGTCGAGTAAATTGCTTCCCCCACTAATCCCCTGGAATTAGGATACACAAGACACCGTGCGATAATGAAGAAGATTTATAAAACTTCCAGCTCGATTGCTACTATACTACCCTTTCGTGTCCCTATACCCCGCCATCACCACCGATTGCAGATTTATTAATTAAGTAAATAATTAATCCACCGCTCACCTTCGCCTTCTTGTCTACAAACTCTTCTTCGCCTCGCAAACTCAATATCCACTGGATTAGGTTTCCTCACCAGGATTCGATTTCCATCAACATCACCAAAATAAACTTATATAATTATCTTCTCTTGTTTGCTACAACTTAAATAACTACTTTACACGAAAGTATTCAATATACGATCAAATTATGTTGTAAACAAAGCTTTCACAAATTATATGTTTCAAACTGAAATATATCTTTGCCAATTTGTTAACTTTAAACTGTAAATTTTATGTAAAATAAATATATAATAATTACTGAAAGATTAAACTTACAGAGTTCAAATTAATTTTGCTAGTTTTATTTACTCCGATTTTTATATACTTACCTATTAATGAAAAGACAATATAACAATTAACATAAATAAATACTAGTATATATTAAGTATCAAGAACGATAAGGACATAGTTTTGTCTGACATCGGTAATTCCTTAATATTCGTGATGCTTATATCATTTTTTTGCACTATTGGTCTTTTTTATTCAATTGACATTTGACTACGACTACTTGACCGACTGCTAAAAGTTTTTCAATCAAATCCAGCTTTGTATTATAAGTAGTAAATATTTTAGACAGGACAGTTAAGCAATAGTGCCCAAAATAATAATTGATTATGTTTTATTGGAAATATTTTTAATAACCTTATTTTTTGACGGCCACAATAGCAGCTAACCAACGTGCGCCGAAACTCACTGTAGTCCTATCGGCTGGCGAGGTCGTGGGTTCGAATTCCATTGAAGAGCATGGACGGTATGGACGTTGTGATTGTCTAAAATATGAATTGATTGAATTATTTGTGCTGGCCTGATCCTAAAGCCATGAGTTTTCCCCCGGTTTCCTCTTTAAGATTGGGGATATAAATTACTATTATAGTATATATCATGTCTCTACTCAGTTAGCGTTCCATACCATTCGTATAAATTTATACAGTTCAATTATCGTCGAATTCTTAAATCAATTAGCGTACGAAATCTTGTAAATAGTTCTGCAGTATTTGGTGGAGGCGCCAAATAAATGTTCAGCAAGAATATTTATTATTGCATAGCGATCTGCTAAAACTTTGAAGTCATTTGCATTTCTGTTTACTTGTGTTAAAGTTTGGATTCATTCATCAGCTCTACAAAGCCGAGCACCCCTCTCTGAATTGTTGGAATTATTGTAGTTGTCTCCGATAAAGTAAATCTCTGCATCGTGTCAGGCTGGCGGGCGTAGAACGTAACGTAGTGGTAAAGTAAGCGTAAGCTGCGTAGTATCGCACGAAAGTTGGGAAATACGAGAAACACAGAATCAATACAGTGAATGGCCAGCCACAGAGCATCTCTTCTCAACCCAGATGTTTACTGGAAGATCGGAGAAGACTTTATCAGCGCCGCGGCGCAAAAAGCAAATAACAAGCGCTACGAACATGATCTGATAAGTGCGTCTTCCGATACCATTAAGGCCAAGATGGACGGAATGGTGCAATTTCACGCCCGCCCACGTTTTAATGATTTTAAATCATTCTTCCGCGTCACCAGGAGACAACGAGCCAAACAAGACGCGTCAACGTTACAGATTCATCAACGCTTCACTGCTCAGACACCTCATGATGAATATTAGATTTCCTGCTCGCTGATTTTTTTCCAATTTCCAATTATAAAATATACTTTATCTAAAATGAATAACCCAGCTCATTTTGACAACAATCTCGTAGTCATTACTTGATTCCGAGCTAATGAAGACGATTATCCTAAAAATTATATTTGATAGCTGAATCGAAAAACAGTTAATCGTTTCTATCTGCTAAAGATAAGTTATTTCCGAGCTTATCCAATACAAGTTGTTGGAACTCTTGTGTGATAACAGAAATATCACATAGTTACTAATGTTTGCAAAGTTTTAAAACAAAAATTTTCACAAAATTATGTATGTAAACCAAATTAAATTAAAGAATATGTAGGTGGCAATTGATGTTGATACTGTACTTTTAATTTGTTTTGGATTTGAATTCTTTAACTCCCTTCAATATGAATGTATATTTTGTAATTTTCTAAATTAAGGAAACTGCAATGCAGAGTCAAATTTGCTCCCCCTAATTCTTAATTCGCCTTGAGAGGCCACTTGAAAAAGTTCCCCCTGTAGCTGTCTAAACTAGTGGACCACTTTCCACTTGGATGAACATGCAATGAATGATGAATATTAGATTTCGCACCCGATGATTTTTTAAAATTAATGTCTTCCATCGTTCCATCGGAACGGATTTTTTTCAATTTTCCTGTGTACAGGCATTACAAAATTTCAGCGTCTTTTTTAATGTTAATTACGACTTCAGTTCGCAGTGCAAAAAAATTATTATTCCGTTCGAAGCGAGAATTTCCCTCGTGAATTTCAATTCGCTTTTAGATATTAATCGGAAAAATCTCAGCGTGCATATTATACATCAAATATTAGTGCAGAGTGAGGAGCAGGAGAGTGGATCCAGCTTCTGTCGGTTGGTGTATTTATTTTTGATGTTTTCTTTTGTTGCGGTTGTGGAAGGCGCGTCGGATGGCGGGTGCACAGGAAGAAACAAGAGATGGAGCAGCAGCAGAACAGGAAATACGGCGTGGGATTACGGGCGCGAATAACCGTTACAAAACGGGAGAAACAGACACCGCAGGAGATCGATAAGTCCGCGGTTGGCGCGCGCGGCTTTGTAAGTTCAGAACGCCAACGCCAGTGACGAAGAGCAGATCATCCAAACAATCCAACCACGTTCAGGATTCAGACTTAAGCCAATCCCGCCACACGCCACACTGCCGCAGAATCTGCTTTAAAAACAATGGAAATCATTCAAACATTACAAAATTAACGCTCGTCTGCACTAGTTTCATGTCTCTCTCGTCCTCGGTTCATCGTTTTCGCTCGTTCTCTTAGCACTTAGCTCATTTGCGGTGTGCAACGTGCGCCAACACCTGACGAAACAATTCACCTGTGAATTCTAACGTCGTCACACTGACTAAATGCATCAAAAACACATTTCTCTCATCACATCTAGGACCATTTAGATCATATAAACGTTTATTATTAATACTTCAATACCCTTAACGGAACCTGAAATCGTTATTACGTAGATAGGTTAGGTAGTATTGTAAAACTTTGTTTGGGTTCCGAACAATTACTACTCAAGCAAGTGAACGAAGAAAAATACACTAAAAAGACTTCACATTTCTACTCATATTTCTTTCTAGCAATAAAAACAAATTACAAAGTTTTATAACTTTGATATTGATTCATATTGTACGTAAACAACTAAGAAATGTTTACTTATTTTCAGAATAGCAATCTAAACTGACAGAAAATCGGTTACACCTACACCTAATAAGTAGAGTATTTACGGTATTATTACGGAACCTGAGAAAAAGTTGAGCACACAAAGTTTCTGAGTGTGCTAATCTCAACTAGTACGTTACTACGTAATAACTTATACGAGTATAATATTATAGTACACTACATTATGTGCCATATAAAATTTAATCCAAATCGTTATACCCATTTTATGGAGAACTTATTAGTTAACTTTTGCCCAAATAAATAAATTGCTAATGCAAAATAATTTGCTTTTGTTCTGATTTGAATCATTTCCCTGCAGTGCGACGTTATCTACAACAACTACAACAGCACCACTCACCACACAAGCGCCAATCTACCGAGCACACAATTGCCGAAATGGAAAACAATCTTAAATCCGCGTAATGTTTCACAACTAGTGCATCTGAAACTAGCGTTATTTGCTGCAGTAGGGTTTCAACATAGCAATACAATAAGTCTGAAACTCTTGGAATTGAATTATAAAATAGGAAGCAGTGTTTGTTTGTGTGGGGTGTAAAATGCAAGGCTGAGGGGCGTATGGCGTTTAGTGCGTAAGGCAGGAATGCGATGCAACGCATTGCGGTGCGAGGTCGATACAGTCGTTAATTTATAGCAAACGCACTAATGGCAACACAGCAGCTGATTATTTATCCCAACAAGGACGGGGCGGTACGAAAAGCAATTAGCAATGAGGAAGATGGAAGAACGGATAAGAAGGAATAAGTTCGGGAGCAAATGCAAAAACTCCAAGGCAATAAGGAGAGACGGTAAATCAGGCTTATACAATGCCGCGAGATAGAGTGAGATACAAAAAGTTAATGGGAAGCTGCGAGATTGTAAGTAAGATACGCGGGGACATGATATTACGAGGATGGCGATGGTTAGATGGCAAGCCTGAAGCTTCTGAAGCAGTCGTGCTACTGCTACTGCTGCCCACTGATCCTTATCGCCTGATGGTTTTATTTATACAAATCTCGAGGTCGCGACTTTGCCGCGTGCTTCCACAACCAGGAAATTTATTCACCACTTCACCACCGATGCACCACGTGTTTTATTCATTTGAACTACTTTTGTTCTTTCTGTTCCATCAATTTGTTTTGTATATTTTCTCCCACAGAAACCTCTATTTCTATATACGTACAAGAACTTTAGATAGCTACGCATTACAGTGTATCAAAGGTGGAGTTACTTATATTATGCTTAGTATTTATTATTGTTATTATTTAATGTCTAATCGACAGACTGGGCCATGCATTCTACACAAGAAAAATACGGAATGCACTTATACCCATGTCACACCTGTAATACTTGTATTATGTATGTTGAAAATTGTCGTGTGTATGACGAAAATCTCTCGTACTAGACTTCACACTTATATGATAAAAATAATATGAAAAATTATATAAATTATTTGGAGTTGCAAGCGCTTCTCTTTTTCGTCATACACAGGTTTCATGATACACAGTGTATTACAGGTGTGACATGGGCATTACACTCCGTCCTTATTCTAGAATTGAACTGATGTACTAAAATGATTGGTGCAATCTGCTATGTAATTCTGCTGGCTACAAAATACTGAATAACTAATATACAAAATATTGAAGCCCGATGTTAGTAGTTTGTATTTATTACTTGAACATAAAGATGTACCTACTTACTACTTTATTTATTTTTTTAAGTATATAAAATTAATGTTTCACAAGACAAGATTTATTGTCTTGCTTTGCTACTTCTTGTCTTGTCTTGCAAAACAAGACAAGAAAATAAAATAACTTTTGTCTTGCATCACTCTTGCAGAACAAAAATCTTGTCTTGCTTGCAAGATTCTTGCATTTTCTTGTCTTGCATAATGCGAACCTAGTACCATCTCTTTGTATAGAAATGTTATAAGCATCTTCCCTAATTTATCCAAAATGGCTCGAGATTTTTTTAGTACCACGGCGACCTCTGTACCATCAGAAAGACTTTTCTCCAAAGCAGCATTAGTCATACGAAACCATAGAAACCGCTTAAATTCAGATTCTGTACGAAGCTTATTATTATGCCTATAAACTCTCGGTCAGAAGTTTTCAATGATTAATAGATTTATATGTTAATTTGTCAGAAAGTATTTATACGGTTTTTATATTTTATGTATAGAGTAAAACTTTGTTATTTTTTTATAAAATATAAAATAAAATATAGTGCACGTATATCAAAAATAACTTTTACTTTGTAAATGAAAACTTCCTTTATAGTCGGGCAGCCAGAGTACAGAACCTTGCATTGCGATATAACAAGACTTTTTCTTAACGAAGTTGTTCTTTGCCATGCTCATAGTTAGAATATGAAGGGCCGACCTGTCACCTTAGGCAAAAAAAATTATTAATGGTCAAAGGTCAGAAAATAACGTTTCTTACACGTATCTCGTAAACTGTTGATATAACGATAAAAACTGTTATATTAAAATATCGACTACCGGTTTAAAGCGTTCGATTCTGAATACATTTTTCTATAAAAAATAAAATTTTTAAAATTTTGGAGCCCTGGTTTAGCTAAAATTTAAAAATAGAAATAAAATAAATTTTAGTATTTAGTTAGTACCTGTGAATAATACAAATATATTTTCTCGAAAACGGTACTATCTACATGAAAATTGTTTAGAACCTTTATTATAAAGAATTTTAATTTCTACAATTTCATACATAAGTTTTTATCGTTATATCAACCGTTTACGAGATACGCGTAAAAAACGCTATTTTCTGACCATTGACCTTAAATAAAAAAATTTGCTCAAGGGTGACAGGTGGGCACCCTTCATATTCGAACTAGGGGCATGTCAAAGAACGACTTCGTGAAGAAAGTTTTGTTATACCGCAATGCAAGGTTCCATAAATAAACTAAAGCTAGCTTTAATAATATATGAAAAATTTGACAAAGCAAGAATGCAAGAATTTTTGAAAAAATCGTGCAATTCTTGCACTTTTCTTGCAAATCAACTTCTTGTCTTGTCTTGCAAAAAAAGTTAACTCTTGTCTTGCTCTTGTCTTGCATTTTTGTGCAAGAGCAAGACAAGAACAAGATAAATGCAAGATTCTTGTGAAACACTATATATAAAATGCTTAAAAATAACGTAGATTGTAATTGAAAGTGTAAAATGTGTTTTCTGGAGGAGTGAAGGTAGAAGTGCAGAAGCAGAAGGCAACATCCAGTAAATAACGTGGCTAATGCTAACACCATCACCTATTTCGGCTGGTTTATTTACAGTTCATCCCGGTAACTGGCTCCACAGCAAATATTTCTTTCCTTTGCCGAGTTCTTTCAGTCTTTCTCTCTTTCGTCGTTGCTCGTTGGTGGCTCTGCGTAAATTTGTTCGTCGGAAACGGCCTCTCTATCCGTTGACGACACTTCTTTCTTCTTGAAATGGCAAACGGCGGAAGAAACTCAATCGCCACGCGAATTTTGAGATTCCGCGATTTATCTCCGGAGCTGGGGTCGGGTCGGACAAATACAAAACATACCGTGCCACACAAACACGACGTTAATGGGCAATCGATGTACTAAATCATTTCGAATGTGCACTTTAAAAGCGTCCGCGGTTTCTATCGTTCGTATTCCGCTGGTGGCGACGCACGCCATGGATATTTATCAAGTTTGCCGGCGACGGCGACGCCGCGCACATACGCAATGCAGGAAGGAAGGAGTAGCAAAGCAACACTATACCTACACGACGTCGACAGAGTGCATCGGCAACTTACAATTACTTTTCTCTCTACTTCGGTTAAACATACCATTTGTCACTTGCTAAAAATGCTTTTCTTCAGTACATTTTCTGTTGACTGTCTTTACTTTGTTACCGCTAATGTAATTCTTACGTTTTGTTTTATATTTATATTTTATGGAACTGTAGCATGGGAATTACCATTAATAACAGGCAAAATACTGCCAAATAAAATTTTAATTAAAAAATAATGTTTTAAATTTGGTTAATAGCGTGATGATGTATTCATATTTGTTTTATCTTTATGGAAACATTTTCGCAAAATGAAATTTGTTTCAAACATGAAACACAAATATTGTTTTTCTTTGCCCAGGAGAGAGCTAATAATTAACATTTCATAATAATTTTATGATAAAAGCTTTTATCTCAGTTAAATTTTAATCATTTTAATTAGAATTTTCACCTTGAACTAAATTGCAAATGTGCGTAATAATTACAATTTACCACTAATGTCTGCTTTACCCCAGATACGCATAATTATTAAATATACTGAAAATATTATTCTGTACTGAAACAGATTTCTGTGCAGTGGCGTAACTAGAAAAAGCCACAGGCGAGTATTTGTTAGTAAAAAGGCACCATAATAAATTCAAAATTTATTTAATATAAACTATAAAAATCTTAATCACAGGAATGGTAATAAAAATAAAGTTGTTTAACAAAAAAAAGTAGATAAGTTTGTTCGTTCGTTCCTGATGAAACAAAATTACTTGATATACAGGCTCGAATTCAAATTTATTCCCCACTTGCGCATATGTATTTACATCCCAATGCAGTAATTTATACAGCTTGGAGTTACGGGGTTTCAATTTTTTTCATTCAGGGTCAAATGTTTTGTAATTGAATTGTATTTTTTCAAGGGAAGTGAAGCTACATTATGTTTTTCAATCATTTCATGTGCAAAAATAAATTGTGAGGTCACAGAAGTAGAATCAATATAGGTATCATTTATTAATTTTGGTCTACCACTTCGGTTTTATTGGACAATTTTTTTCTTCCAGAGTGGGCAATGGCAATAAGTACAAAACTTAGCAATACCTATATATTTTTGAAAATAATTAAATAATTATAAAAAGAAGAAAATGCGTCGCAGGTGAAATTTTTTTAAGACGCCTTGAAAATTGTACATTTTTATGATGAATTTAATAGAAATTGTGTGCAAATTTCCAGCTTCACACTATTAAATGCAAAAATGTAACTGGAATATTAGTCTTAAAGAGGTGCCTAAATCTTGAAAATCTTGACGTACCCTGCTACCCCTCCCTTAGTTACGTTACTGTTCTGTATATCTATTTAATCATTTAATGCTTTCATTTCATATGCACAAATTTATTTTTCAATTTGGAAGCTCCACGTAATGTAAACAGAAAAAGCGTATATAGTAGAAAAGAAAGGAAACAATGGGAAATAAAACGGACATGTAATATCACATGAAGGGCGAAATGTGAAAAACCAACGCCAGCGCATTCCCACATCAAGTCACCTGTGCCGCGAATTCCCTCGTTTGTCCGTCAGGGGACGTATGAATTGTTAAACCTGCGCTGAGTGAATTAACCTACATCAAATATTAATACATAATAACCGCATATTGCTGCTCATTCCCATTGCATGGGCCCATTTAAACCTGATATTTTATTCAAATGTAGGTTCACTGACCCACGGTTATTGTGATCCATGCGTACGCCGCCGATTTTTTCTTCTTTTATTACTTAATTCACTTAAGTTTAATTGATTAATACAATAACGCCGCGTAGAGGTTTGTTATGCTGCATTTGTTATGCTATGAAACACATACATGTCCTTATGGTTACGGTGTTGTTGGTATACCATTTGGAAATTGCATTGCTACATAAAACAAGACCAAAAATCTAATATGGTAATAGAATTATACATTATTTAGGCGTAGAGATTCAGATGGTAGTTTTAGAGAATTTTGTAGGGATCCTAAATTAAATTTTAATCGCTAGGTTTAAATAAAATTCTATGTTGTTCCCACTTTCATTGCATTCGCAGTATTTGCAAATATCAGTACTACCCTTGCATTAGAAAAATAGTGATTAGATTATTTTATAAAATTACTAATAAAATATTTTTTTAGTTTTTCAGACCAATTTAAAAAAATGTTTTGTGTAAAAAATAGAAAACTCACACGCATTTTATTTTTTTCTGTCCAAACAAAAGACAAAAGGAGTCAAAAATTTTATATTGAACGTCTCTTTCTGACAACAAATTATTTTTATCGTATCATAAACTGTTATAACCTTTTAATATGCAACATTTATAGATAATTATAAACAACATAATACAGTAGTTACTTATAATACCTTAGATATTTATAATTCATTAGTTACGAACTTAATACGTTAGATACAACCATAATAACATCAAAACTTTCCATAATATACAAACTGACAACTAATTGACAGATAAAATTGTTGATTTGTTTTAACATCACTGTCGTTGATGATACGATTAAGCTTTAAATATAATGCGAATATATGCGATTGCTCCCTTGGATGTACTACTAGTAGGCGAATACAGGATATGCTTCACAAATTCATCTTATTTTAAATGCTGTCGGCCAAACGTCATATCAAAATCATAACATTATTTCTTTTTTCAGGACAACTGCCAGAATTATGTTCGAATTCTCGCCAAGACAGCACCAGGAAAACTCCTCGTGTGTGGCACAAACTCTTTCAAGCCGGTTTGCCGGGAGTACAACATCAACCCTGGCAACTACAGCATGGACAAGGAGAAGCCGGGCCAGGCCGTGTGCCCCTACGACCCGCATCACAACTCCACCGCGATTTATGTCGGTAAGAATCGCCAGACTAAACATTTCCAACCATCAGACCCTTGTCTGCCTGAGCCTTGAACCCTATGTCCACTCGCATCTCACACAAATATTTATCATAATTTGTGAAAGTATTTCCGGACGCGGAAAGAATGCTGGTTTGATCTATTCAAATTTAAATTGCGTGGTAAGGTTCAAATGCGTTGAAGATTTTTGACATCTTCTGTAGGAGTGTAAGATTTTGAATGTCATTTTCTGTTATAAAGTATAAAAGATCATATTTAAGTCTAAAGCAGACGATGTGAGATAATAAATTATTTAAAGCAGTCCACTGCTAGCAGTATAATTATTGTAAAAATATACTGTGTGTTTCAGGGTTACATATCCAAACTTTAAATATGAATTTAGGACTTCAAACCAAGAAAAAAAATTCATTTGGACATTTTCTGGCAAACGCTTCTTAAAATCAAGCAGTTACTCGATCTGTCATCGACAGATGGGATAACAATGGGGTACATACATGGTACTGAAAATTAGATTTTTAACACTATGAACATAATATGTTAGGTCTAAAACATTGGTAAAAATACAAATTTTATTTTAAAAAAAGTACCTATATGTTTTTTAGTAAAATGAGGAAGAAATTTTACTGTGACATCACTATTTTGCATTGAACATAGACAATATTTATTCCTTTATTTTTACATAATAGTTCAAATTTCTATTTGTAACTGCAGAAGCCAATCTCCTAAACGAAGCGTTTGCGAGAAAATCTCCAATTGAAAATTTTCTTTTGTTTTGAGGTCCTACATTTATATTTAAAGTTTGGATACTTAACCCTGAAACAGCCTTAAGCTGTAAAAATCATTATTTTAGCTGATATGATACACTTAATAGCTCTATTTCTAAATACTTATGTAATTTTTACCTCTCGCCTAGAGAGGTATAGGGATCGTGAAAAAATTCGATGTCGAGATTTTTGTCAATAAGCACGTTTTAGCACATTTAGAACCTATTTTGACTATTTTCACGATGATGTATGTGTGTGTGTGTGTGTGTGTGTGTGTGTGTGTGTGTGTGTGTGTGTGTGTGTGTGTGTGTGTGTGTGTGTGTGTATGAAAGTCTGTATGTGTGCCTACTATGTTCTTTCGTTCTTATTCATTATCTCAAATTCTATGGAACATAAAATTCTAATATTTTGCATTATACATTTATACATGATAATGAAGAGCTGATTAGATTTTGGTAAAAATCTGCCAACCGGAAATGGTATTTTCTTGAAGCATTTTAACATTTTTTGCAAAAAATATAGAACATTCTGCGATAGTTACAATTTGTCATACTACATTTCAAAGAACAAATTATATCTTACAATATTTATTTAACATCTTGTCTATATCTCTTACCAACAAAGGAAAATTATTTTTCAAAGATATATAATTTTACCTACCACGATTTGTAAATCACAATATAGGAAAAAAATCTGACGTGGACACCACATGACTTCCTTGTACACCTTGTGTGTTCATACTTTTCTTAATAACTAAAATGTAAAATAATATTAAAAATTCTTTTAACTTATTATACTAGTATACTCACAAATATATTTTAGTCATTTTATTTAAACTGCAGAAGAAGATATAAAGCATATTTTACTATTGTCACTGTCATGTCATAATCATTTAAATTTTACGTAGTAACAAATGTTAATCGATCATGGACTACAAGATACCGAAATACTATAAATTATAAATATATACTTTAATTATTTTTAAATGATAGCAGATACAAAAATATTTATAAAATACCGATTGTAGGTAATAATCACATAATCTTTCATTTAAAATAAAAAAAATTGTCTAAAATTAAATATTTATCGAAATATTTTTAAAAAGTACTACTTCCGGTTTGTAGACTGAAACCAAAAATAGGAGGTGCACAACTAGATGCTATAACAGTCCTAAATACAAAATTTCAACTTTCTACGTCTAACCGTATTTGAGTTATGCGACACACATACGTCCGTCCGTCCGTACGTACGTACGTACAGACGTCACGTCGAAACTAGTCATAATGGATTCAGAAAAGGTCAAAACGGATATTTCCGTCAAAATCTGAGAACCGAAATTTTTCGCGATTACAATACTTCCTTACTTCGTACAAGGAAGTAAAAAATCTGACGTGGACACCACATGACTTCCTTGTACGCCTTGTGTGTTCATACTTTTCTTAATAACTAAAATGTAGAATAATATAAAAAATTCTTTTAACTTATTATACTCACAAATATATTTTAGTCATTTTATTTAAACTGCAGAAGAAGATATAAAGCATATTTTACTATTGTCACTGTCATGTCATAATCATTTAAATTTTACGTAGTAACAAATGTTAATCGATCATGGACTACAAGATAAAGAAATACTAAATTATACATATATACTTTAATTATTCCTAAATAATACCAGATACAAAAATATTTATAAAATACCGATTTTAGGTAATAATCACATAATCTTTCATTTAAAATAAAAAAATTTGTGTTAAATTAAATATTTATCGAAATATTTTTAAAAAGTACTACTTCCGGTTTATAGATTGAAACCAAAAATAGGAGGTGCACAACTAGATGCTATAACAGTCCTAAATACAAAATTTCAACTCTCTACGTCTAACCGTATTTGAGTTATGCGACACACATACGTCCGTCCGTACGTACGTACGTACGTACGTACAGACGTCACGTCGAAACTAGTCATAATGGATTCAGAAAAGGTCAAAACGGATATTTCCGTCAAAATCTGAGAACCGAAATTTTTCGCGATTACAATACTTCCTTACTTCGTACAAGGAAGTAAAAATTAAAAACAAAAATTAATATGTCAATGTGACAGACGTATAGACAATTTCTGAAATGTTTGTGGCACCATTTTAAAAGAAATGTAAATATTATTAACATAATGTAATAAGGTAATAATAAAGTTAAATTTTTAGAGCTAATTAAAGAACTAAGAACTATAAAATTATTTTCAAAAATTTTGTAAATTTATTGCAAAATTATAATTTAAGAAAGCCTAACTAAAACCAAATTCACATAAATTACAGTGTTAAGGCGAGAGGTCGTGTGCTGGCCACATCAGATTTTTTAACTATATTTAATTTTTTCCCATTTTCTTTTTACTTTTATCGGAAATATTGTTTAAAATCGAGTCTATAATTTATTATTTAAAATCATTACTTTCTTATGTAGTACCTACCTACTTTTTTAGTACTTAAATAAAACGATAATACAAATATTTTGAAATAAAAGCTCGGTGATAGGAATATAATTAGGTATAATAATACTAGTAGGTACTATAGATTTATTCTTTTCTTGATCAGACTTGTGTGTTGCAGCGTGCTACTGCAGTTTCCGAAATTAACAATGCGTTAAACAATTCCAAGTAATCCTTCCACAGTTAGAGTTTAACTTAACTGTTCTAGTTGGAAATCCACAATCCGGTCACAACAGAACCAATTACAGCGAAGCGTTCGGTTGCGCATGTAGACTATTCTAACTAAAGAGCAAGCACTTGCAGTTTGCAAGCTTCCAGGCCTTCCAGGTGACTTATTCACAACAATCTGTAACACAGAAGCCTGGAATTATCCAGAATATCCTGAATAATAACAGCGATCGCCACGTGCTGAGTGGACTATTAGGAAAGGTTGTCGAACTCGCCGCCGCTGCCGTCAGCTCTGGCGTCGCCGATCAAAGAGACATCTGTGCACTGAACTATGAACCAAAAGCTTTTTGTGAGCTTCTGTCCTTATGTGCACTGCATAGTGGATATTTCCTGCAGGAATACACCTCCCATTTTGCTTAATTGCTTGATCGTTGTTTTATACGAAATTTATACTTCACTAAAGTTGGCAATTCATGGAAATTTCAATATTGTGTTTACAGTTTCATTTAAGTCGAATTAGTTTTTGAAAGCAAATCATAATAATTACTACCTACATAAAGTTATAAAATGCCAATTAATAAATTTGTAGATTTAATTTGGCTTGTATTGGATTATTTTTACTTTTCCGACCTATGTATTGTAATCGTGATTTTTTGACAGTTTGAGATTTTGGTGAATCTTCATGTTTTAGACCCTACTGAACCCAAAAAACATATTTTTAAAAAAAAGTCGGTCTGTTAGTCTGTCGATCTGTCTGGATTTTGGATAACTTAAAAATGCATTGGAATTTTGGACTGAAATTTTATATTTAAGATCTTGACCCCAAAACTGACTTCAAGTTCGTTAATGAGCTTTATTCAACCAGTGGTACCAACTTTATAAAAGGATTTTTTTTTTATTAAAATACTATCGTGTGTGCGAGTGCGGTATCAAATTAAAGCTCTCGAGAAAAGAATTCTAGTAGAAAAATAAAAATAACATTTAAACGATCTTTTTTTTTCTTTGTAAATTATTCAAATTATACCGAGTTTGGTGTCAATTTAAAGCAGTCGGGGAGTAGTAAACATGTAAAAAAATGACATTTATGCGATTTTCAATTGTTTCTTCAAAAATTATTCAAATTTTTTCAAGTGTATTATCAAATTAAAGCTCTCTGGGGGAAAATATAGTTGAAGAATCAAAAACAACATTTAAACGATGGTCAGTTGACTTTTCACAAGTTATTCAAATTATGCTTAAGTTGATATCAACTTAAATAGTTCGTGAAAAAAAGGATAAATTGATTTAAATTTTGCTGAATAAATCATAAAATTAATGCTTTTACAAAAGCAAGTTATTAAAACTTATAGTCGGGCAAGTACTGTGGTGGCCACAACAGATTTTTTAAAGAAACGGCTGGTTCTATGTTCTATGTTCTATGTTCTATGTTCTAAGTTCTATGAATGTTATTTTTGTCATGTAAAAATTTTTGATATGGAGGTCTCATATGTTATGAATTACACGCTTTATACAGCGCATTTTTAAATTAATCGAGAAAAAATAAAAATTCTATACTAACATAATAGAAAAATTATTTTGTATAGCAATTTATATTTGAAAGAAATAAATAGCTTTTTGAGCTATACTTATGTTTTGCACATAGTAATAAAGCAACAAAATGTAGTAGCGATGCATAGAAGCAATGATTACAAGTCTCATATTTAACTCATTTATTCTGTTTGTCTCTGTAAGCGTTTAGACATTTACAAAACCGTCTTTTACTATTTTTGTTTTCAATTGGAAACAGTGGAACACAGAACAGCGAATACAGGACTGGTACATTGAAACGCAAACAATATGCTCTACAGCAACGCCGCTCAGCGAAGCACAGTAAAGTTTGTAACGCCCCCGGAGTATTACTTGGTCACTGTGAACGAAAACTCGTGCGTTTGAAGTCACCTTCGGTCTGCTTGTGTGCGTGCTCTCAAAACAAACTTGGGTGTAAATTTACATAACTTGATTAATACCTGTTTGGCATTACAATATTGTAACAAAGGCACACATGATGTATACAATTCGGTACTGATTTATTTCAGAATGAATACCTATCGGTATTTAGAATTCAACAAACATTTCATGTATTACATACAAAGAGCTGTTAAATTAGTTATATCATCATTTTGTAGGTATTGATTGCAACTATTAAATAATCAAACCACTCTTGTATTCTTTTATCGTGTTGTGTCGATATTTTAATTTAATTTATTGCTATTAGTACAGTAAATTGAACTAAGTATTCTGATTTGGAAAAATAAATTATCGTAAAATTTTAATCAAGTTCCGCATTTTTTTATTTTCAAGTACCTATTTATGCCCAGTTGCACCACATTTCCTTAATTTTCTACTTAACTGTATTACTTAAAACTGAGGAAATTTGTTGCGCGGATTGAATTTAGACATAGGTACCTTAAGAAATTTCAGTTTAGTTGAAAATTTGATATCTAAAACAAGAGATCTAAAAGTTTTTATGAATAAATCTGATGTTGTCCAAAGACGATAATGGAAAGAAATCATCAACTCATATTATTCTCGGAGGGTTATTTGTAAACTCGATGTCTTGTAAATCATCAATATCGTCTTTGTCATAATCAATATTATAATAATTTAACATAATTAATAACTAATGTAAAATATTTACATGTGAAATAAATGTATTTTTCTTCCTAAGCAACATATACCTGATAATTTCTTTGTTAAGTTAAGTTGTTCATTAACCAATTTCGGGTGCTTAGTTTAAGAATTACTTACATCATTTTAAGTGTAGAAATTTTCTTGGTGCAACAAATTTTTAAAATTTAAGGACTATTTGGAATTTTAAGGAAGTCTTAGCGTTTAAGAAGCTCGTGTACCTTTTTTTCGAATTCCTAGAATACTCTCGGAAATAATTTTTTTATATTTCACTCTCTTCCCCACTACTACAGCTGCCCAAAACCAGCCCGAAACTCGTACTTTCCCGCATCCTAGCTATGCAATATCATTTTGAAGTTGAAAAATACTGAAAACATGGCTTCAGATTCCCATAATAACTTCTGTATTTTTTAAAGAAATTAAGTAAAACAAAAATTATTCGAAAAAGAAAGCTTAGCTGCATGCTTCTTGTTTTTAAAATTTGTCTTGCCATTTATAGTGACCGAAAAAAATAATATCAAGTAATGACAAAAAACCGCAAAAAACGTCATTTTAATTTTTTTTTACTTCAAATTCCTACGCCAAAGACAAAAAATAAAAATATAGAAGCATTAAGACATCCTTTGTTAATACACTCATATGTAAAAGCATCATATATTTCAATTATAATTAATGTAAACGTGGGAGGCGTACACCTCTCTGTAACGCTGTAAAATTTTAGGGTAGACGAACACCTTAAGTGACCGTGGTGCAACTAGACATTAGTGATACAGTTGGAAATTTATTTTGATTATCGAATAAATAAATCATTATGCTTGAGGGGTTGGTTTAATTCGAAATGTTTTCATTTTCGGAAATGAGTTTCTTCTGAGTAACTAACAAAGTTATGGATGAGCAAATGAATGAATTATCGACGAGTTTATCAATACCGGAACCAGAATAAGGAAGGAATCTGCTTGTTGTTTCAGACGGGGACCTGTACACAGGAACCGTGGCGGATTTCAGCGGAATGGATCCCATTATCTACAGGGAGCCTCTACAGACAGAACAATACGACTCGATGAGTCTGAATGGTGAGTTGAATTATGACCGAATAATAACTTCTTCTGCCTCTGTTTGCTTCGCTTTTAACTGCTCAAGAAAAAGTCCTAATGTCACAACATCGCGCTATTTACCGCTCCCCCCTGTAGCAGTGTTAAAGTCTTGGATGAATAATTGTGCTTCTTTGTTTCAGCCCCAAATTTCGTCAGCTCGATGACGCAAGGAGACTTTGTCTACTTTTTCTTCAGAGAGACAGCGGTTGAGTACATCAACTGCGGCAAAGTAAGTTCTGTCATTTCATTTGTGCTGCTGTGCTAACTGTTGTCTTGTTGCAATGAAAAAGATATATTTTATCGAGGAAATTGTATTACAGCATTTTTATTATATTTCTCCAAGCAACTTCCGGGAATAGCTGGAAGTTTTGTAAAATCGTAATTAGTTTAGACACTAATCAAATAACTGTAGGAAGTTGACTTATAAAAATAGACGAAGGAAATCTAAAGTGTATATCCGGATTTAACATTTTAATTTTAAAGTTGCTTTTGCCTTTACAATAAAATAATGAAATTTAAAAGCGTTATTAAATTAGAGAAAGAGAAGCATAAACTGTAAACAAAAAATATTTATAGGCAGGTATATTGTTCGAGTAGGTACATTTTGTCCGTAAGGATTTTTTATAATAAATTAGTTCTATTCTATTAAATACATGTCTTTAAGTTTTAAATTTTGCAATATAGTAATAATAATAATATCTATATAAATAAATTTAATTACTAGGTAACTATTTTGTTTCTAATTTGAAATTCGAAACTTCCTGTTTTATTTAAAATTTGTCTCTTATTTTGTACTTAACTTTTTTATTATCATATTAAATTTTCAAGTTCATTGTCTTTTAAACATAAATTTGAGATTGATTGAAACAGAGAATAGACAACCAACCTGTTTACATAATGTAGCTATAAACGAATTCGTACTGCTTCTAATTTCTGCAGTAAAATGGATGAATAAGCAACATGTTGTGATTGTTCTAGTCGGTATTCTCTCGTGTGGCACGGGTGTGCAAATACGATCGTGGTGGTCCACATCGTTTCCGCAACCGTTGGACTTCGTTCCTCAAGTCGCGCCTCAATTGCTCCGTCACTGGCGACTTCCCGTTCTACTTCAATGAAATTCGTAAGTACCACAACATGTACTGCTTTCAAACTAATTGTCTCTCTAGAATACTAAGCAGCTAAATTACAAAATTACTCGTAAATGAGCTATAAAGGAAATTACCATATTGTTTATTTTGACTGTGTTTATATTACCTAAAAATAATAAGTTTTAAAATTTTAATTATTGTTAAATCGTGTTAATATACAAATAAACCGAACTAAAATTGTATGTTTTATTATTCAAATCAAAATTACACATTTGTTGAGACATAGTAAGTAAACGTTTTTACTATTTATAAAATGGCCAATTAGGTAAGCAATGAATTCAAAAGGATTCTTTGTGAAAACAATTATTCTAATCACTCCTTATATTATCTTATATCTTCACAAAAACGTATTCATTGAAATGAAAAGTGGTGAGACGGATAAAATATTATTATCGTAACAAAAGAAGCATAATTCATTGTCCGCGATATTCATATGTCTTCATTTAAAAATAATGTATCGCTGGGTTCCAACAATGCAAGCAACGCACCGTTCATGTGAAAAACACCTTAATCGGGTAATGTACTGTACAGAATAAATATATTGCCTCGCATCTATCATTTTATAAACGATTTTAACTACTATTATTTTCTATAAACTAGTTGCGCACAACTGCATTCAATAATAATTTCCTCTTTTCACTGCATCAGAAATAGTTTGAAATTTTCAGAAAAAGTTCAGCAAAGAAGAAAACGACGGCGTCTGGCTTTGATAACAGTTTCTAAAAATGTTATTACTTTCATGAGCATTCTTAATCCGTAGCTAATCTGTTTCCAGAAAGTGCAGTACTGCAAAAATTAAATTTAAATAATTTCATCCTTTCCTCGGGAACTTCTACTTAAGCTATAATTAGTTTTAAGTTGCCGCATTTTGTCTAGTTTTTAGTATTCTAGTAAAGTTTCATTAATTTAATCAGCTTTATTCCTACTATAATGCACATTTATTAACTTCAGTTTCAATAAATTGCCGTTTTGCTGACAAACCACGATTTTCTAACTCACAAAATTACAATGAAAAATAAGGAAATGACTATCTTTTGAAAACATTCATTTTAAATATAATTATGAATTATTATGCAATGATTAAACTGTCAATAAATTCACTTTTTAATTTCCCTGTTTTGAAAAATTATTCAAGAAGTTTTTAAATTTTTGTTAACTTGAAATATCTCATATATTTTCAAAACTTATTAGTACAAGAAATAAGAATAATTTTGTGTTAATGTTTATTGAGGCTATTTAAAAAAAAATTGGACACATTTGTTTATATTAATGACTAGTGAACCTGGCTCGCGTTGCTACTCCTCCAACTCGAATTTAAAGGAATCTCGTTATAAGAATTCTAAGTTATTGCCATACAATACATGGTGGCAATTCTAACTACGTCCATGATACCATACCAAATTTGAACCCAATCGGTTTCCACCATTTTGTTTAAAGATGGCGGACTGATATTTTAATATGCTCATGTCATAAGTTAGATCATAAGTTATAACCATTACAAATTTGAACCCAATCGATGCAGTACATTTTGAGTTAGCTAGCCACCATTTTATTTCAAGATGGCGGACTAACATTTTAATTTATACCTATACCTATACTAAATAAATAAATATAAATATATACCTAAACCTATATTGTTTCAACTTTCAAGACAGATTCTTAGCTATTACTGTACCAAATTTGAACGCGTTTGAAAATATAATATAGCCTATGTCACCCGGGGATAGTGTAGCTTCCCAACGGTGAAATAATAATAATCGGCCCAGTAGTTTCGGAGCCTATTCAATTCAAACAAACAAACAAACCTTTCCTCTTTATTATATTAGTATAGATGTATCGTGTTGGTTTATTTAGTTAATTATACTCAAATCTTTACTTCTTATAGAATCAACAACAGAATTAATCGAGGGTCAGTACGGCGACCAAAGCGCCCAGCTGATCTATGGAACATTCACAACGCCTCCGAACAGCATTTCCGGTAGCGCCGTCTGCGCCTTTTCGCTGCAAGACATCGCCGATACGTTCGAAGGAAACTTCAAAGAACAGGAAGCACTCAATTCGAACTGGCTGCCAGTGCAAAGCTCCAAAGTGCCTGATCCGCGGCCTGGGGCCTGCCACAATGATTCGCGAACATTGCCCGATCTCACACTCAACTTCCTCAAATCGCATTCCCTTATGGACGAAAGTGTGCCTTCATTTTTTGGTCAACCGATAGTTATCCGAACTAGCTTTCAGTGAGTATCATTAAGGAATTTCATTTAAAATTTCAATCAATCACAAATTATGTTATCTTCTTACAGTTATCGATTCACGCAGATAGCAGTAGATCCTCAAGTTAAAGTGCCAGGAGGAAAAACTTATGATGTATTGTTTATTGGAACAGGTATTTAGTTTCTTATACTTTTAGTATTATAAAATATTTTACAAATATTTTTTTATAGATAATGGAAAAGTAATTAAAGCTGTGAACGCGTTATCAGCCGATAGTAGACACGGAGTAAATCCTGTAGTTGTTGAAGAAATTCAAGTGTTCAATGTACATGTTGCTGTTAGAAATCTTCAAGTTGTTAAAGGCTCTGGACGAGATGATAGTAGACTTATTGTTGTTGCTGATGATCAAGTGCAAAGTCTTCGTCTACATAGATGCAATAGTGACAAAATTACAAGCTGCAGGTATATAAAAAATTATATATAAAAATGTTAAACAATATGTAACAATTATTTGTGTTTGCAGTGAATGTGTAGCACTTCAAGATCCATACTGCGCTTGGGATAAAATTCAAGGAAAATGTAGATCACACGGAGCTCCACGATGGAATGAAGAAAACTTCTTTTACCAAAGCGTTGCCACTGGACAACATGCCGCATGTCCCCCTGGAAAAATAACCAATAAAGATGCTGGAAGTCCCGGAGGACTCAGCTCAAATCAGCCAAAAATGTACAACCAAGATCCCATGCTACCAAGCAAAGATCAGCCAGAAGGTCAAGTGATCAATATTATGCAAGATAAAGAATATGAAAACAGTGGTACCGAAGTAGATTATTTAAATGTGTACTTTTACTAACAAGTTACGTTATTTTAGATCCAGCAGTAGCTGCAGCTGACAGTCCACCTCCGCAATATTCAGTTGAAACTTTAGTAATGGCTGTTGTAGCTGGCGCTGTAACTGCTCTTGTTGTTGGTTTCATTGCTGGCTACTTATGTGGACGCAAATGTCACAAAGATGAGGATGATAATCTCCCATATCCAGATACGGAATATGAATATTTTGAGCAAAGACAGAATATTAACAGGTACTTAACTTAAACATAATTTGAGAATACGTTGTACTAATAAGATTTAGTTTTCACAGGATACAAACAGAACCAAAGTTATTACCACAAGAAGAAGTAACGTATGCTGAACCAGTGTTAGTTCCTCAACCGCCCCCTAAGAACTTACATTCACCGAAGAGCACACTACGCAAGGGGCCACACCAGAACAATGCCGAGACGCTGTTCCAGTTCCAGGCAGATGCCGGCTACAACCAACGCGACGCGTACCGGGGTCGCGACAATTTTGGCACCCTGCGCTCGCATCAGGTACGACTGTTTGTTCCGAATGAGCTATAAGTGAACTGAAACTAATCTGACTCCGAGCGTCGGTCTAAGCAGGGTGACAACTACCGACGCGGTGACGGCTTTGCCACTACGCGCAGCGTGAAGAAGGTCTATCTCTGAGAAACGAGCGAGGAGGGTGGGGTCGGAACTCGTAGCCAGCGGAGTTTGTCTCGCCCCCGTCATCGGCCCGGGCCACGGTCGGGCGCTCACAGCGCGCTGCCCACCAGCAGCGGCTCATCGAGCTCGCCCTCGCCCCCCTCATCGAGCCCCAGCCCAACGCCGCGCGCCAGCCCCACAGGACCCGCGCCGCCGCCGCCGCCCTGCAGCTACATCTACCGGGCATGAACGCACTACCGCCCACGCACACAACGCATGGACTCGTGGTTTTGTTATTGTGTGGGTCAGCATTCACTCTCCAATCTACTCCATTCATACCTACTAACTACTTCTCTACTCATACTCAACTCTCAACATTTACCCAACCACACGTATCGGCTATATACCGCAATCTTGCAGCTACCAAATTGTATTTTTTATTAAGTATCGACTCGTTTAGTCAGGCAAAGTGAAGCTGTGAAATTTTGGTGCAAGGCCTGCGTCGCATGCCGCGAACACTTGGGACTGTTTGTCGGTGTCGGTTCGTTGCGATAGTTAAGCGCTTGTCTGGCGGTAGGACATGATCTAGTGCTCGTGACCACAACACGGCACATTCTCTTTACAGAACACACACCGGTCACGGGTCACGAGATGCAACCGTCGCCATACAAGCAAACAGCTGACAAGTGCTAGAGCAGCCGGCTTTCCGACCAAGTAGGGTCTTGTGCAGTGTAGATAGACTTGCGTATATAAGTATTTTGATGATTAATAAAAGTGCTTCTTATGGATGTGTTAGGTAAGTATATCCATATGTTCAAATAGAAAACGTTGATTTAGCAAAGAACAGAAAATACAATTGTGATTAGTACTGTAATATATAATTCAGTCGTGAAAAAAAACGTTATTCCCACCTAAGATCTATTTGTTAATAATTCAATTATTATTACGGGGAGACCAGATAAAAATGATCTCTTGTATTGTATATTATGTAACTCTACTGTGCATTCTAAGTCACAAATGTGCCTAAAATGCATAGTAATGCTACGTGCTAGACTAGAATTACATTTCAATGTTACAAAAGCTTTCTACTAAAAGTTTTAGTTTACAGAATCTAGTGATGTAAATATGTAAGACTGAGCTGAAACGATTTTTTATTCCGTGTCCATTATGATATTTAGTCGATTTTGGGACTAGGTTGTTCTGCATAGTGTAGAAGCAACATCAGTTAGCCATTTCTAAACAGTACAAACTTCCAGAATTCGGGATGATGCTTTGTGTAATTATATCGCGATTTAGTCACTTTTTGTATAATTAGTCACGTTCAAGTCAGTAAGAACAGTTACATTATCACACTACCCATTCACACGAAAACAGATATTTCATGCAATTATCATTTTATCAATTTTAAACTTGTAAGTCGACACGTGGTATTGTATTTGTCTGAACCATACGTTTATATCGTTTTTAAATTTTTATAATTAATAGTATTAATGGTAATTTTATTTTATTATTTTTATCCAAATATTTGTATTAACTTGGTTTATATTTTTTCTTAATTGTGACTTCTTGATAATAATTTTACGTACAGATATTTATATATTTTTAAACTTGTAAAGAAGTTTTAAGTAGAATAATGTAATACTAGTCAACAAATATAAATACGTAAATAATGCCATTAGTAGATATGTTAAAGCTAATAATTTTGTCAATACAAGTATGTTCTATCAATTTGTAATAACAGTAAACATGTTTATTTCTAAAATTTTACATTCATATTTTGTCTTATTTATTAAATAATCATAAGCGCCAGATTATAACAGTTTGTTATTAAATAATCACAATTCTTATGGGTGCAGTAATTTTATAAATAAAAAATATGATAAGGAAAGCTAGTATAAAAGAATAAATTACAAGAATTATTGTTTATTCTGGCGCTTATTAATTTTTTTACTGTAAAAATCAGTATTAGAAGCAAATAATATTTAATTAAGTTCTGTTTACTAATATACCATTAAAAATTACGGATAATTATTTATGTTTAAAATTCATTTCATTCAAAAGATATCTATAAGAAAACTGAAGTGTACTATATATTGTTATCTAGTACATATTGCTGATTATCTATGGGATATTCATATATTATACATGCTTCTTCCTATTGCAACACAGTGCCCAGTTGTAAGTGCAGAGTTCTGCTATTAGCTGAGCCAAGCTATTTTGTATTGTAAGACATAAGGCGCCGCCAGTTTTTTAATATTATTAAAATTATATATAAATATATAAATAGATAAATTATGGTTTTAATATGTAAAATACCAAATGTATAAGTGCATAGTGAGTGTTTTGGAAGGGTGCGTCATTTTAGTGTTCTCTGGTTGCGATTCATTTTTATTTTTGTCACGTCATATTACTATTGCATTAAACTTATTATTAAGAATTTTGCATTGTTGTCATTTTTTATATGCGAAAATCGAAGAAATCTTGTACGAAAACTTGAAAACTTTCATTTGTATATCATGATATGAATAATTTTATATCATCATTACAGTGTATTGAAAATTTTATACATGTATATATAGGTATTGAGCCTGTTTCATAAAGACGAGATACGTATAATTTAATAGAATATTACACTTTCTTGTCAATATCTAGTTATTAGGATTCATTTATGGATAGAAAATGTAAAAACTAATAAATTCTAAAAATAACATAATTAACGTGCAACTTTAGTAATATAAGAACGAATGAATGATTGAGAGTTTAAATATTATTAAGCCTTTCCGCAGATGATGTAATATATTTAATACAGTTATATATAAATATATTATAAATAGTATACAATTTGTCCAGACTAATATTTTAATATGTATGTTTCATTTGTAATTAGGGACAAGTATTATTTTGCTTCTGAGAAGTATATTTTAATTATTATTTGTTTAGTTATGTAAGTAAATATCACATAAATGTTCTGGGCAAAATGTATTATTATTCCATTTAATATGAATATTGACTTTAGAAAACATGATGTATCTTTGATTAGAAATAAAATTAAAAAATAGAATTTTTTAATTACTTTATTTTGTATATCTGCTTTGAAAGTTTTTTATGTCGATATGTAGAGTAGAACTTTACCATCCAAATAATAGAACGTTTTTCTAAGCGTAAAATCCCACAATTATTATTGTGTAATCCTTTGGAATGATGTTTATAACAGCACTTTATTGTTGCCAATTAATTTAATGAACAAATCAATATTACAAAAGAAGTATTTTTTATCAATACTGTAAGTTACCAAAACATTTATTAAAAAATCCGATGTGGCCAACACATGACCTCTCACCAAACTCTACTATTTTACTAAGTGTGTATGAAGGTAGGTACTTACTCACAAATATACCATTATAGAAGGGAATTCGTCCCTCTAGAGTTTATATGTTCGAGATATTCGACTTTAAATATTTTAGTTCAAATAACTTGTACATTATATACCTTTGTCATGAAATCATTTTCTGAGCTGATTAATTGTATAAATGTGATCATATTTCTGTGATTACAGATTTAAATAATATTTCGTATTAATTATAATAAATAATTAAACTTTGCATATGCAACAAATTCCTAAAGACATTGAAAATATCACAGAGGTCTTATTCGTTCCATGTATTTTTTATTAGTGAAACAGTAATTTTTATTGAAAATTGTTTATTTCAAAAATTTAAGATAAAATGTTGTTTAATTTAGTACAATAATCATATAATTATAAAATAATTGTTTATTTGTTGATGAAAAATAATCTTATGAATCAGTTTTGCATACAAAATAAGTTTCCAAAAATCTGTAATTAATAAAATTTTATAATCAATGTTATAAAATAAAAAGTTTATACTTAACAAAAATTTACAAACCAAATTATATTCCGAAAAATTATATTATCATAAAATGCTTTAATTTGTTGAATAAATTTGCGCCCTTATGAAGCTTTAATTTGTTTTTTATAGTTAGGTCTAGAATGTCAAGAATAAAAATTAAGGTGAGCAATACTTTTTAGCAGGGACTGATTCCACACAATAAAACAGTTTCAGGTTCGGTTCATGGTTCACTGTGCGTTATATGATTCGATTTTGTTCCAGTTTTATTATTTCTCCTCGATATGAACCGAAAACCGCTTTTCAATAAATTGGTTAAAGTTCCGGTTTCGGTAAAAAAAATTATTAGGTAGCAATCAATTAATTAAAGATATGCGTTTCAGTTTATTAGGACAAAATGTAATACATTTCTTTAATAAATAAAAATTAACTATAAATACCATAACGCATCCTATTAAATTGTAAATATACAACACATATGCCCGGTTTCATAAACGTTTGTTAAATTTTAACAGACTGTTAAACTGTTTAGCACATTGTTATATATGAAAAATCGTTTCATCAACAGATGTTAACTTTAACATCGGGATAATGCCACGTTTTCATGTATTCGGAATCCGCAGATTTCTTGCGGAATAAAATGGCCGCCACGAATTCCGTCAGTAGTTAAATTATTTTTAACTTTCTGCGGAACTCCGCAAGCTCCGCAAGTTTTGACGTTTAAACTGTCAGTTGTTATAACTTCAAATATATATTTATTTATGTTGAATATGGAGATGGAATTCGTGGCGGCCATTTTATTCCGCAAGAAATCTGCGGATTCCGGATACATGAAAACGAGGCATTAATCGTTTGCTAATTTAGCAGGTGCTCTGAGCTCATGTTAAATATTTAACTCGTTGTTATTTTATGACAGATGTCAAAATGTTAAATGAGTACAAATAGTATATTACATTACAAGTCATGAAAATGTTTCATTGCAGACGAGGAGGCGTTTGAAGAATGCGAGGATGCGCAGCGTCCGAGCATTTCTTCAAAGCCTCCGAGTCAAGCAAAGACATTTTTATGACGCGTGATGTATTCTATTTTTTTTAAATCGGCAATTAAGCTTAAAATTATAAAAAAAATTAGGTTTGCATAAATCATCAGAGCTGTGACAAATCATCAGAGCTGTCACAAATTTTAGAAAAAGTTGTCATGACAAGTAAACAAAGTTGAAAGTAAAAATGACTAGGCATGAAATGAAATTTTCATGCCTAGTCATGAAAATCTTACTTTCATGCCGCAAATTAGTCTGGAAATTACGATTTTCATGCCGATTTTGAAAAAAATATATATTTAATTAAAAGTAAATAAATATTATTTTCTGAACAATTAGTGGTTAATAAGAGTTCAAATATGATTTCTAATTTTGAAGACAATGTTTTTTGGCAAATTTATTTCATTTGTATAATGAGATGCACTAAAATGATATAAGTACCGTGCTTAATACAATTTATTGATCAATCCTATTTATTGATTCTATAAACCAATTATTGTTTACACTTAGATTTTATGCAATGTGTGCATTTCAAACTGTACTAGTATTTCCTTTTATTATAAGATAAACCGTTGTTCTTCAAAATACGAATACACGAAGAAATTAATTAAAATGAAATTTTAAGATAATATTTTTCTGAATAGCAGACTTTTACGAAGTATTAGCTTCGTTGAACTGTACTCACATTAGTATTCAATCTCATGGGTACTTCTCTATAATCCTTTATGTACTGGTGATTTGTAATGTAGTAGCACGTTGGCCAGGCTCTATACTCGATAGCACAATATTTAATGATTCGCCAGTGAGAATTGATGTGGAAAGAGCTTTATTTTCAAGATTATTATATTCCGGGGAAGGTGCGTACTTGTAAAAATTATCTACTAACTTCGGTACTAAATTCTCTGCCATCGGCAGGCTGCGAAACAAACTGAAAACTGACAAAAGATCTCATATTGTATTGTATATTATTCTGTTTTGTCAAAACACATGTTCAGTTTTCAGTTCACTGTTGCAAGTTGCTGCTTTCTTTATTCTGGGCAGTGCTGGAACTGCTTGCTATTTGTTGCGCATACGTTTGCGCACAATACTGCGAGCAGTTGATCCGTCTCTAGCACATCTAGTACCAGCCTCATACGAATAAGTGCACTTTTTTCTGACACAGCCTGTACTTATTAGATATTGTCATCCTTTTACATGTGGTATAAAATAATGTCAAATGAAACATGTCAAATCACAACAATCAAAATATTAATATACATGAAGACATGAATGAATACAGCTGAAAGTTACCAAATAAAAACGAAATATAACTAATAAAAATTTAACACGTTTGTTAACTAACATCTTGATTATAACAGTTTGTTTGTTTCATGAAACACATTCAAAATTTAACAGGCTGCTATTTTTACATCGTTGTTAACTAACACGAGATTTAACATTTCGTTTATGAAACCCGGCAATATGTTTTACTGCGAATTTATGCTTGTTTAGTTCTTATTTGTTCCATAGCATAAGAATCGTGGCTCCCGATTTGTTGAAAACAATGGAACATTTAATAATTAAATATATTATTAGATTGATCGTTGATGCATAATTATTGCGGCTTTTTACGCCTTTTTTCGATGGAATAATTGGTGTTTTGTGTGCTTTTTAAAATAATTTTCTCTATTAGTTGCAGTTAATAAAAATACGTGTGAAAAATCATACTCATATTCGACATAATATTATGCTGTATCACTTTGAGAAAGGTTGGAAGGCGGCGGAGTCATTTCGCGATCTCAACGAACTTTTCGGCGAACCAAGTTGAAAGATATGTTCAAGAGGTTCAAAATGCGCGACACGGACAACCCTTGAAACTTGCAACATATTTAATATTTTGAAAATAATTTTAATTTTTTTAACTAGCAAATGGTAATCAGTTCTTGAAGTAGATGGTGACTATACGCTCCGGAATAATCATTAAACCATCTATTTGTTAAATACTCGTATTTGTATCGTTTTTGTTGAATAAATTTTGTTGAAAGCCGCAATAATTATGCAACATATTTGAAAAATAAACATTATATTGGTTTAAAAAGTAATATATGAAAAAAGTTATATTTATGTCTCAAACGGTACCCTATAAAGCCGGCTGATACTAGTTACAATTATGGGGGGAAATATAAACATATTTTATGCTGTCTATAATTTATTTCGTATTATCCTTGAGCAATCATTAAATAATGTTACAAATTAAATTGTGTAACAAGATTATTATTCACCAGCGCCTTGTATCCCACGGTTCCACCTTATGCCCTGTTCACACATGGACACACAGAAGACACACACACGCAACAGTAAAAATTACTGTGTGTGTTGCTTGTGTAATAGAGGCGCCGCTATGTTGTGGCTTCTATGTAAGTAAAGAAAAAATTAATTTTGAGGCCACAAACATTCCACATATTCGTCATTTTGCTTTTGTTGCCTGTGTGTCTTCTGTGTGTCCTTGTGTAAACAGGGTCTTGGGCTACAATCTTGACCCTAGTTTAATAATGACAATCTTCTCAACCTTGGTGTATAATATATCATTATTCATTATTCAACCCAAAAATAGGCGCCATTAGACTGAAATTTTTAAACGTGCGCACGCGCATATGGTTTGGTCACAGTTTGTTTTTAAAACTTACAGCCTACAGCTAGCTAACTTAACGACGCAGACGCAACGCAAATCGTGTTTAGGTTCCTCGATTGACATTTGGCACCAGAATTAATTTTAAACAATTATTTCTGAATAAAACGATATGCCGACTGTAATTCTTTTAGATGTATCACTCTCTATGTCCCGTCCTGTTGTGATTCAGGATAACACCGAGACTTTAACAAGATATCAACTTGCAGTTCATGGCATCAATGCTTTTTTGGACAGCTTAGCAGTATATTCTAAATTGGAATTTATTTCATTGGTAAGTTCTTAAATTCAATTAATAATGTATAAATAATTTAAATAATTAAAAGGTTTTTAATTTGTTATTTACTTACTTAGAGAGGGTAGGGATATTTTCTGAAAGCTTGAATTTAGGGAATTTTGTTTTACAATGTGTAATTAAATTGACGTTTAGTGGTTTAGTGCTTGGACGTTTTAAAGTCGTTCAATCACTTTTATTCGGTTAAAATTCTAGATTGAAATGTAATTTTTAAATTTTATTTTATATTGGTATATTGAAAATATACAAAGTGCAGCGCAAGTATACTTGTGTACTTAGTAAAGTATATTTGAAGAAGTACTAGGAATTTTATATATAAATATATTCCGCTAACCACGTGGTGTAGGTTATGTACTTTCCAAATATAAATTTTAAGATAGTAAAATGGGAGAAGTAAAGGTAGAAAATTGTACCACCGTATCTTTGCGATATCGTTTTGTTACACAAACTTCTGAAAATGGTGAACATGAGTTACGATATGAAGTAGAACCATCTAGAACAATAGAACTTCCTCCGGAGCCTGAAGATAGTGAAACAAGTTCTAATCCCGAAACAACTGAAGAAAATACTGCTATTCCTGAGGTTGATGTTAACTTTTTGAGAAGCTTAGATCCTAAAGAATGGAAAGATCAAGATCATTATGCAGTGTTAGGTTTAAAAAACTTGAGATTTAAGGCAACAGATGATGATTTAAAGCGAGCATATAGAAAAATAGTTCTGAAACATCATCCTGATAAACGTAAAGCTAAGGGAGAAGAAATTCGTCCAGATGATGATTATTTTACATGTATTACAAAAGCATATGAAATTCTCGGTACTCAAGTAAAACGCCGATCGTATGATTCAGTTGATCCTGAGTTTGATGATAATATTCCATCAGGTAGTGAGCTAAAAAAAGAATTCTTCGATGTATTTCCTAAATACTTTGAGTTAAATGCTCGCTGGTCTGAGAAGAAAAATGTTCCTTTATTAGGAAATGAAAAAACTAGTCGTGATAAAGTAGAAGAATTTTATTCGTTCTGGTATAACTTTGAATCTTGGCGAGAATTTTCGTATTTAGATGAAGAAGAAAAGGAAAAAGGACAAGACCGTGATGAACGTAGGTGGATAGAGAAACAAAATAAAGTAGCAAGAGCTAAGAGAAAAAAGGAAGAAATGGCAAGAATTCGTTCACTTGTTGATTTAGCTTATAGTAATGACCCTCGTATAGCTAAATTTAAACAAGAAGATAAAGATAGAAAATTAGCAGCTAAACGTGCAAAACAAAGTGCTGCTCAAGCTCGCAAAGAGGAAGAAGAACGTATAGCAAAAGAAGCTCAACTAGCAAAAGAAAGAGAAGAAGCTGCAGAACGTGCAAGAATAGATGCTTTGCGACAAGAGCGTGAAATTCAAAAGAAAGCACTCAAGAAGGAAAGAAAAATCTTTAGAGATGCTTGTAAAAGCAATAATTATTATAGTGAAAATGAAACTGAAAACTTAGAGCACATGACAGCCGTAGAAAAAATTTGCGAACTACTTAAATTAGTTGAATTAGAAAAATTAAATAAGGATATAAAAGTAGATGGAAGAAATGCTTTTATTAATGCAATGAAAGAAACAGAAAAGCATATTGAAGAAGAAAGAAGAGCCTTATTAGAATCAAAACAAAAAACAGAAGCAGATAGAGCAAAATCAGTTTTGAAGCCAGTAGTAATTGAATGGACTAACGATCTTATCCAATTATTAATTAAAGCTGTAAATCTATTTCCTGCTGGAACTAACCAACGATGGGAAGTAATTGCCAATTTCATTAACCAACATGGTGAATTAGCCGAAGGCTCAAGTTTTAACGCTAAAGATGTTTTAGCCAAAGCGAAAGATCTCCAAAACACAGATTTTTCAAAGAGCAACTTAAAAACAGCTGCCAATCAACAAGCTTACAATAATTTCGAAAAAGATAAGAGGAGTGTAAAAGTTGTAGATGACACAGAAATCTCTAAGAAAATAGATCAAGATGATGCAGCAGCCAAGAAAAAGGCAGAGAAATTAGGTAATAATAAACAAAATAATCCTGTGAAAACAGAAACCATTACCGAAAATGGCAAGAAAACTGAATCGAAAACGGACGTTCCTTGGACTCCAGCAGAACAGCAACTCTTAGAACAAGCTTTGAAGACATATTCTAATGCTACGCCTGATCGTTGGGACAGAATAGCAGAATGTATTCCAAATAGGTCTAAGAAGGATTGTATGAGACGTTATAAAGAATTAGTTGAAATTGTGAAAGCTAAAAAAGCTGCACAAGCAGCAGTTAAAACTAAATAACAATGTTATTTTATTATATTCGTAATTTGTTATTAATTATACTAGGAAATTATTTTCAATATGCTGTAAAAATCTCTAATCTTTGAGTGATCTATTTTGTAAAAGTATTACATAAGCTCAGTGAAATTTTCAATATTTGCGTTTTACCGTTTTGAATATCCTTTAATTTATTGAGTATATAAGTTCATGTATTGTGACTAATATGTATCAGAACTTTTCTTTATTTGAGAAATAAAATAGTTCACTGATATTTCTTATTTTATTTGGGGTAAATGTTTGTTTTTTTTGTTACAGGTTGCTTTCTCATCTCTGTATGAAGTGGTAAGTGGATTCACAAGAGATTATGAATTAGTAAAAAATAAATTACATACATTAGAAGAATTTGACAAAACATGCATCGAAACAGCACTTCATGCTGTTAATACTTTAGTACTAGAAGAATGGGGAAATAATGTGCCATGTCAAGTTATTTTAATTACCGATGGAAGTTTAGGAGTTGGCCCAATGTCATTAAAACATTCTTTAATGACAGCAAATAAACGAGATTTAAATAATCCCTTTGCTCTGCCTTTTCCCTTTCCTGGTGAATTGCATGTAATTTGTACCATGGCTCCTGATGATCCAAATTTATATTTGGCTCGTTCGTCATATCAAAAACTAGTCGATTTTGCTGGTAATAATGGTAGTGTTATCATACCAGAAAATAATTTGTCAGTTAACAGTATTACTACCATGTTCAAAAAATTTGCCGAAGATATTTATTCATTTAAAGGTAATTTAAAATGTGGTAATCTTATTTCAAATATTGTTTTATCTCCTCCTCCAATGCCACATACTAAAATAACTGATTTTGACTCTAAACGAATGATGTTATCAAAAACTATAGAAGTAGTTGGATTTATTAATGCAGCAGATGTTAGCTCTCCAATGGCAATATCTCGTCATTTAGTATTGCCAATTGGTGGATTAACTAAAGATAATCAATTTGCTGAACCTCAGTTAAATATAAAACATGAATCTGGTGAAAGCCACTCAGAAGGTGAGGACTGCAACAATGACGAAGGAAAAATTCCATCATTCTGTGTGCTTCTACATGGAGCACTGAAAGTTGAAAATGTGGTAGCTCTTGTTCTTGTTGGTGAAGAATGGTATGGATATATTTATTCACATGCGGACTGCAAGAAGAAATCAAACCTGATGTTGACGGTATTACCACCTGGATCTGATGTTGTTCCGTGGCTGGGAGATTTGAATAATTTGGGAACAGTAGATTTCTTGGATCCTGGAGAACCAGCTGCTAGTTTTCCAGTACGACCAAACGATAAAAGAAGTTACTCTCAAAATTGTGTCGTTTGGATTCGTCAGGTTGGCCTTCAGTCTGATATTCAGAAGATTTTGAGACATGCAAGAAAATTACCAGACAAAACACAGCAGTTTTATAAAGTATGCGGGTGTAATATTAATTTATAAATATGTAACTTAATTAGTACTTTTGCAGGAATTAAATAGGCTAAGGAGAGCAGCAATTTCTCTAGGATTCATGGAACTTTTAGATGGACTTGCTTATATTTTTGAACGAGAATGTAGTCTTTTACCTGGCGGTACGAATCCTGATTGCGCTTTACAGTTGACGCATGCAGCTGCAGAAATAAGAAAAACTCATAATAGAGATATGAAATTCGTAATAACTCCTTTAATAACACAGTTTAATTCAGGTAAGGAAGTTGTAAACATTTTAAATTATATTTTAATAAGTCACTTTATTTACAGGTTCATCTGGAAAGAATTTTTAAATAAATTACAAGTGATAATTATTATTATGAAGGGTACTATCTTTTATATCTTTATTAAAAATTTTATTATGTATAAAAATTCTTATTATTTATTGACTTCTTTCTTTATTTTTAAATACACAATCTTTCAAAAATATAATCGTTGATGGTATAATAGAAATACAAAATACGGGTCGTAATATAATGGGGCAATAGTGTAGCATAGATAAAAACAAGTTAGTGAAACGACTTACAATAATATTATCTAAAGGAGGCATTTTAAAATTTTCTACTGAAGTTTTATCAAACTGTTTTGAAACAATATGTAGACACTGAATTAAAGATCGTTGAAAAGAAGAAATTAAGTACAAAAAACTTAGTATTATACTTAAAGATAATAATTTTTTTAATTCAGTATACTTTTTTACTGAACTGTTCTTTTTAATATTAGATAAAGAAGTATTGTTACACAGCTTATATAACGCTATTATTAATGTTATAAATAACAATGGACTTGGCAAAATATCCCTAAAGAAAACTAATAAAAATTGCAATAACTGCGTATAATGCAAATCAACAATGGTACACAAAGTATGATTTGTATGATATTCAACAGTAGTAGATAAAGTAAATTCAGGAATACTTAAAGACAAACAAGTAAACCAAATTAACATGCTTGGCATAATTATTGATACAGAATTTCGTCTATGTCTATAATCAATATTTACAGTGCGATTTAGAGCAGAATTTTCTGACCATACCAAACATTCATTAGATTCGTCATTATCACTTGTTAATGGATTTTTGTTCACTTCTGCATTATGTTTTTGCATATTCCATGCGGATATTGCATGAAAATTCAATAAAATATGCATATAAATTATTATAACATTAAATAATACTTCTGATCCCAAAAATAACGGACAAAGGATTGAATTAAATTTCCAATCTTCTAAATAAAGGGACCAAATTTCAGTTGCTGCTACCCATGTTGATAAAATATCAACAACTGCGAATTGTAGAATAATGTACGTTGTTCCTAAAACAAATACAATACTGAAATAGTAATTATTGTATAAAAAATAATAATAACTTACCTTGTTTCTTTTGTAATAACAAACTAATAATTAAACATAAATTCGTACAAAATCCAATTAAAAGAATAAGAAAATAAATTCCTATTAAAATTTCGTAAATTTTGTTTGAATTGTCGACATTTTCAGAAGTAGTTATATTATTAAAAATTCCTTCTGGTAATTCCTTGCTATTGTTCTCCATGAATGCAATGTTTAGTTGTTTTTTTCGTACGTAAATAAAAATTTAGATGTGCGCAATTTTAATGCAGACAACATATCACCACTGTTGGGAATCAAATAATCTTCACAACATATGCGCATTGTTAAATGTGTTCAACAGGCTATAAGAGTGGCTTTAACTTGAGAAGAAGATTCAGTGGCGTGGATCGTAGATTTAAATAAAAAATAAATAATTGCTAATTGAAAAGTTTTCCTGGAGTAATTATAGAAAATATCTTAATTTTATGAAAATCTATTAATAAATTATAAGTATGAAATTTGTAATATGTAATAAATAATATAATTATTACTTATTTTTATAAAGTATTAATTAACAATAAAATGTTCTAAAACTATTATACTTGAAATACTTAAACAAGAATATAGTGAGTAGTTATAGCTTCGACTGTTGATTTTAAATATAAAAAAATTATATGAGACGACTATGAAGAGGGGAGACTATTAATAAAGCCATTTGAGTTCCTTATCTTACTCTCACGAGCAAAAGAAACATTCAAATATGCATCACATGTGTCTGGTCGTTCACTAGTTGCTTTTTATTTTCATTTGTAACTTTCAAAGACTAGGACTAAATAAACATTGATATATTTACTATTTTTTACTTGTAACAATATCAACAATTACAAAATGATGATGACATTATTTGGTAATATGAGCAACTATGTAAAGGTACATGATAATGTAATTACAAATTATTTACTACGCCACAAATAATTAATTTACTTTTGTTTTCTTACTAGACGCTATCTTACATGCCATGGAATATATACATGGGAAATATTGCATAAATAAGTATACCAATCCAAGGTACATTATTATAGCTATTGTCAAGACGAGATCAAATACGGCAGGTTTCACACTAAAATAGAAGAAGGACAATTAATATTGATATTAATAGTTATTTACTTTACAAGTGTGCAAAGTAAGAAATTACCCACGAGGGAAATCTGAACTCACAAGGCCAAAGGCTGAGTGAGATAATTTTCTCGAGTGGGTCATTCCTTTATGCCCACATGCTTTTATAAGAGGTATTGGATGAATTATTAATTTCTTTATCTCTTTACCTGTAAACATTGACTATAGCTCGAGTCACATCATAGAACATAAATTCAGGTTCCCTTTTATCTGGAGTAGCGTAAGTAATTTTAACATCTTTTAAATATCTAGATAAACTTGATTTCAATGTATTAACTAGATGATTATTCTTATCACATAATATTTGAGCTGATCGAGGTTGAGTTGCCAGGAAGTTCAACCACATTTCTAAATGGGTTTTATCTACATTCTAAAAAAAGAATAGATTATGAAATGAAATCATGCAAAGCGACAATAATTTAAATATAGGTACCAATGATTTTGCGAAAATTTCCCCATTTGGTAAATTGTAAATATGTTTTGCTAACGCTTCAGCAACGACATGAGTGTGTTTAGCAAGTCTATCCAAATCTACTGAAGCTTTTGTATCTAAAATAGTTGATCTTGATAAATCTCTATGCGATTTTAAAGATGATAATGTAAAGGCTGGTAATCTTCTAATGCTAAATCGTTCATGTTCCCAAGCCAAAAGTTCATCGGCCAAATTAATTTTTTTATGAACACCATCGACAGTAACTGCTGGATATTTATCAGCTGAATTTTTTAAGTCCCTGAAAAATGTAGAAGATGGCGATCCTTCCTTTGGTGGCTTTGAAACATGCATGTACAACGAATCACCAGTAGCCAAAGTATCCAAGCATACTACAAATGCAGCATCCTAAAATTAACGTTTATTATATAATGACATTAATATAATTGCATTAAATATATAGGTACCTGAATAACAGATCCTTCTAATGAATCCAATTGATCCTCAAGCCATTTCTTACTTCCCTGATAATTAAATTTACCACCACCCGTAAGGAGGAATACTATATTGTACTTTCCATGTGATTTTGGATTAGAATATAAATGTGAAAATAGTCTAGCAATTTCCATTAACATTGCTACTCCTGAACCATTAGCATCGGCACCAAATGCTAATTCCTGTAAAAACATATTATAATCTTACAAAAAAAAACATATTTATTACATACAGGGGCAACTCCAAAACTGTCATAATAAGCCACAACAGCAATGGTTGGTACTTTTCCTTCGCTAACTAAGCCAGATAATTTGCCTTGTAAAGAAGCAATTTTAATATCTTGTTTTTGAGATGTTGAACCAGGTGAAATAACAATTTGATAACCATTTGCTGATACTGAATTTAATATAGCTTCAGCTGCAGATCCAGCTTTATCATCAGTTATAAAACTAGAAGTTATATCAGTTGTAATTTCTTCCAACTCCGAAGTCCATACTGCAAAATATACTGGAATCGAAACTTCCTGTGCCATCATAGCATCTTCCAGCAACAACAAATGCTATAAATACATTTTTATATAAGAAAACTTAGTGAGCACACACACAATTGTACCTACCTGTTTCTCTTCTGTTGTTAAAGATGGTATATCCTTTGGTAAAACTATTAATAAAGCACCAGCTTTGGCACGAATATCTCTATAATGATCAATAGACAAGTCTTGTAATTTAACTACAACACAATGTCTTGATGTGCCCCATCCAGTTAACGATCTAGCTTCGAGGTTAACTGCTGCACTTCGACAACCTGCAACAAAAGTTATTATAATAAAAAATATACGTGGCTTGTTAGTAAAGAATAACATACCATGAGGAACTCCGTGTAAATCATACTGTTGCATCCTGTGAACGGTGAACTCATGTGATGCAGCAACTGGGTTAGCGGGTGAAATAATTATAAATATAGGTAAAACCAATAGTAAGTAATATGGAAATGATCCTTTAAACAGTTCTGCGAACCCATCAGCTTCTTCAAACCACATGATTTTATACAGTATATAAATAAAATTAATATTATTAAAAATATCGACCCAACCTACTACACTCACGTACGTTCATGTGAATTGTGAAGTCAGCATTATTAACCTCAATGAAGTTAGCTACGGAACTATTATAGAATCTAATTAGATTAACACTATTCAGATTTAAGTTTAATTTTGTTCGCTCTAAAATTGATAAATTTAGACTGTATCGGTTCTCAAATTAATTGTTATTCTTTGGGTATGTTAAAAAAGGCAATTTTATTTTTTTTGTTAGAAAATACCTACATAATAATAATAATAAGTAATACTATTGTATTCTCTCAAGAACTTGACGAAGAATATTAATTTAAATAAATATTGGGGAGTTTTTTTTATGTCCATAAATATTTATTTGTTATAAATTTTGTTTTTATTTCATAACTTTCATACAACGTTATCACAATAAATATTTGCAATAAGAATAAATTAACATATGACACAGTGTTTTGTCGATGTAGTGAAAATAAATTGTTGTAGGTGTTAGTTTGTAAAATCTTTTCAAGTGCTTTGTTTTCTATTTTAATTCATAAAATGTCTACATAGAGTTACTATAAATTGGGATTTAACAATATCATTGAGTGTTATTTATTACAACTATAATTCTACAGGTAATAATTACAAATTGAAAAGGGATTTGCTGTCCGGCAGCCAACTGTACCCACTCAACACGCTGATGGGTACTGTGATTCTATACCCACCAAATACAAGAGGGGTGCAGCACACATTTATAAGTTGCGGTATCACAGTTCACTAATCTTGAATAAGATGCATCCACTTTTAAAATACCAGAGAATAATCTGGTAAATACAGTCAATTCACTGCTACTTGAGTTTATTGCAGTCACTACTGAATATTAGATTTTTCTGCTTGTAGCAGTGTTAATCGATGAAGAAGAGGCTTTGTATATAGCCAGTTTTCGCCCGCTTGTTTGAACATCTTCAAATATAAAAAAAATGTAAAGTTAGATATGATATAAATTATTTATATCAGTAATAAAGTTTACCTTTGTTTCCCATCGAATATTATTATCTTTTCTATCTTTTGCCTCATCTCTTTGTCGTTGTTCAACCATGGCTTTCGCATTCGTAGCTTTGTCTATATTATTATATTTTAAGCCTGCAGTAACTTCTTTCCACAAACGTCTCGACTCATTCATTTCTTGTTGATGAACTGGTTTTACTATTTTTTTAGTTATACTTAATTTATTAACGTCTATAAATGGTTCGGGATCCTAACGTAAAATACATGGTTAATTTAAAATGTTTTAAGTTATTTAAAAAAGAACTTACTTTCTCCGGCCATTTAGCTTCCATGACGCCATTCCATTCACCATTAATACTTAAAAAGGGTTTCTTATCATTAGGCCCGAATATATCTGCAGTAACTCTGTGTTTCTTGTTTCCATAAAATGGTTTAGTTAAAAATTCAACGTTGCAATGGTATCCAGTTTTTTGGCAAGTTATTGTCACGCTACCACCTAATTCTATCCATGGAACTGTCAATATTGATCTACCGTAACCATTTGGAAACGTCACAATGTATTCTTCATTATAATCCAATACTGACACTACACCTTGACCAATATTGTACACGCAAACAGATAAACCGAGAAATTTTGATTTTGTATATACATGTGCATTGAAGCAAATTTTTTTAGTATAATGCTCCGCATAGAAAGCTGAAACTAAAAAACAACAATAAATATATTATGTATTAACATCATTATTTATTTATTTACTGGGTGGATGATGAGACACTTGTTCAGCTACAAAAGTTAGCTGATCCCTGCTACACCAAGGGACTGGTCCATCAGTAACAATCTCATTGGAATTCTCCGATGTTTCATCAGGAATATCCCAATGGCACCGAAACATTTCTCCCAAAACAGGATTATAAGGTTTTCTAGCAACGGAACTCTTACGGCCAGCATGATACGAAGATAAATACCACCGAACAACTTGAATCATTCTATCTTTTGGATCTGTAAAATCTGCTATCCTGTAACGAAAAAAATTAATATAAAACAAATGTATAATTTGTTCAACTATGTTCAGTCCTACTTTACAAATAAATCCGGATGTGCAAAATAATCTGCATACATTTCAAGCAAAGATCGTCGTTCTAAAATAAACGTAGGAAGCACAACTTTTGTAAGGTCCATTCCTATTTTCACTTGGGATAATAAATGTGATATAACAGAACCATGACTTTCCATGGACCCCATTTCTGTTTCTTCATCGTCGTCTTCATATAATGCTGTAAAACAACATTTAAAGTACAATGTACAAGTTGAAATATTTACAGAAAATGTTATTTACCATCAATCTTACCGTCATAATCCAATGATTCGTCGTCTGCATTTAAAGAAAGTGCTTCACTGTTTTGTCTTAAGACAGATTGTTTTCCAACTGGAGGTTGTAAAACAGGCGCGGAAGAATTTTCGTCGGTTGAGAATTGTCGCAGTGCACTGAAACGCAAACTCATTCATTATCATTTAAAAATATATATGTATGATACAGAACAAAAATACATTTATTACATAGTATATTTTTTAAGCATTCCTTTCTTCAAACGCTTTATCGTATTAAAATTTTATAAAATATTGACATTAAAAATTTTTGACTATTAATTTTTATTCTTCTGTTTTACGAATATATCAAAGTCTGCCAAAAGAACTTTTGGAACTATTAACTATTAATTTACGTCTTTAATTTTTTCTCACCTTGAACTGTTTCTTCGAAGTGAACACCTGTTGTAGAATAACTTCAACATATTACACAATTGTTTTCAATAATTTTAAAAATTTGGGTAAAATGTGCGATACGATGGCACCAAAATACAAGTAACTATGATGATAAACTCATTTTTCACGTTGGCTAGCTAAGTCACGCAACATTAATTTTAGGTCGATGTTTGTTTAAAATACAATAGCCGTTTAAACCGTTGAAGTAGTCGCAACAGTAGGCATAAAAATATTCTATTAAAACGAGTATACAAAAAATGTTTGTTTAAGAGTAATTCTAAGCATGGTAAAGCTATAATTTCTTCGTTGGTGTTGATAATCTACTTTACAAATTTATAAAATGTTATTGTATTTTATTTGTACATACTTTTACCTTTTACTTTTTTAAGATAATATAATTAATTTTATTATAAAATTGTAGTGTCATAATATTGTTGGTGTTTTCAATGAATGTTTTTTTAATGATTTTAGGTTAATAATTTAAACTTCACGTATGTTAAACTGGAAAACTTTATCACGTGCTGGGAATATGCCATGAAAAGCTTTACGTATAAGAAAAACGTTTGAGGTTATAAAAGGCGTCGCGACGCCTGCGGCGACAAATGAATGGGACTGCGTTGCGCATTGCGAGAAAATCAAGAGATTGATTATTCTGCTCTTGTGGGAAACGATTTTAGTTTCGCCGGTAATCAATAAACAGGCGAATTTATAAACTGCATTAAATAAGAGAAGAATTTGATTAATAATTTTTCAAATATTGCATGTATCTAAACTAAAATTTATGATAATTATGGTAAATACTAAACTAAAATAATTATTTCGCGTAATTTAATCTTTCATGCATGTTGAAAATAATATAATATAAACAATTTTAAAATTTAAAATCACTTACATGGGTGTTTGTGTTCCAGGTGTGAATGGAGAATCATTAGCATCAAAGAAATCGTCTTCTCCTTCAGAACTGGAATATGATGTTTCAGGAACTACTAACGTCATGCTTGTTGCCGCTGCAAAAGATTTTAACTCATTACTAACAGTAGACGCAGATAAAAATTGCTGATTTAGCTAAATATTATAATGTCATCAAGTTACATTTACGCGATATTTGTCAATCATTTTAACAATAATACGAAATAATACCTTTGACTGATTTATGAAAATCATCCTAATTCAAAATTTTATAAGCGTGCTAAAAATTTACTAATTATTTAATACATTTATTTATTATAGAATCAAAGACGAATTCTGCGAAAATAACCGTAATAAAATTTATAATCTTATGGCAATAAACTCTGATTTGTCAACAAAAATGTATGCAGTTTGTTCATTATATACAGACTTCAGAAATTGTAAAACTAAAACCCTTAGATTCACGAAACGGATATACGTTAACGCCAATTTTTATTTTATTTTTTAACTTAAATAAATATGGGGCTAATGTTTTAGTTTTAACCTATTCGTGAATCCAGGGAATATTAAATACTGAATTGATCGTAAGTCCAAGAATATAAAAACAAATGAATACATACTTGACAGTATAGTGTTTTGTCTGTTTTCATGACATTCAGAGCCAACTTCAATTCCTGATTGTACTGGACATTCACCCGGTACAGAACTCGGAGACACTATAATTAAATAAAAACTTATTGTAAAAATAGAGCACTAGCTTTACCTCAATTTTTGAAACTAAAAGACTTGCTAGCAGTTTCGGAAACTGTTATCAAAATAAATTAAATATAGATAAATGCATTACCTAAACAAGTAAAGTAAATACGAAAAAAATTGTTATCAAACATTAAACAATGTCAAAAGTATACAAAAAATAGTAACCTGGAAGTGTTGGCGACGACAAGGATTGTCCACTGCCTTGATATATTCCGTTTACAGGATGTGCAGTATTCTAAAATATTAAAAATCATAATATGTTCATGATAACTCATTGGTATTTATAATATTTTACCTTAGCAATTTGTAGAAGTACAATGGAATGCTTGATGTTGTCTAACATACTCTAAAAATAAAAATTTATATTTTACTTAGTATTTGTTTTATCATCGACTGCTGATACTTACGTTAGCGTGTTTTAAAATAAGTTCACATTTTGTTTTTTCTTCGGGATCATCTAATCCATTGATACGTTCTTCTAATTTCTAAAAATAAACCAGATCAAAACAATTTAAAACTTATTTTTAAGCAACTACTTAATTAGTGCTTTTACCTTTGATATCATTATCATAAGATAACATAATATTGTTTAAAATATCTTACTGCATTTAGGAACAAAAACAACAACAAAATTTACAAATAATTTAAAATTAAATTAGAAATATACCTTGGTTTGATCTATCATAATTTGTAGGTATGCATCAGCTTCTGAAACTTTATTATCAAAGTCTCTGATTGTGGGCGGAGGTCTGTTCGTGTCCCATGGTTGCTGTAAAAAAAGAAATAAAAAATGGTTGCAGCCACAATATTGTTTACATAATTATATAATTTACTTGTCTCAAACGATAATATACTAACCTAACGTAATAGTTTGTATCTGAATATACCTATTATTATGTACATGCTGTTGTGTATTACTTAATCAAACAAAACAATTACGTAGTTTTTTTTTAAATATGAGGCGATAATTTGTAATAAAAACTTTTAACATTTTATCACCGTTACAAAAACTGCAGGATTATTATCTTAGATAATAAATAAGAAAAAAAGTTTTGTTTTAAGTTTTAAAACCAGATGAATCAATTCAAGTTTAAACTAATATTCGGCCTTGGGTTATCGAAACATTGGTCACTAATTTTACCGTACAAAGACTTGCAAAAATCAAGCAGTTCTAAAATGGTTTGGAATATATTTCTTTATAATATCAAGTTCACAAGATTACCTGAACGCACATCTTCATAATGAGAATTTTTTTTAGTAATCATTATCTCATAAGGCGATTTTTCGCGATAAATACTACAATAAACTAGGTTTGGTAGCGTTTAAAGAGGTTTGTGACGATGACGTCATAAACTTGTAATAGTTAACTTTCGCAAGAAATTTTGATTGGTTTGATGTAGTTAAGTTTGACAGAAAGTTTTGTTGGAAACATTAATATAAGCAAAAATTTAATAATTTTCTATTTCATTTTTCATAAAATTCTTAAACTGAACAATTTATTTGATAATAAACTGGTTTGTAAAAAAAATTACAGCATCAAAATTATGAGAATACCTGATTTTTATGAAAGATTAATTTCAAAATATTTAGAATACTATTTTTATTTTCATTTTCGAATGTGCAGAAAGCAGAAACAAATTTATCCTCAGAATTTAGAGAGAGATAGAAATATTAACGCGCCTTTACCTACCTCCTGAGGATGGTTAAGTGGTTTGGCTAACTTTTCTTTACCACGTTAGTGTGTGACGTCATCAATATCGTCGCGAAAATGACAAACTATAGTTAACCAGATATAACTACAGTTAACTACTTTCGCGAAAAATCGCCTATAGTGTTTTATGTAAATCGTTTGTAAAATTCTTATTTGGAAACATGTATTGACAAAAAGTAATATAGTTTGATAAATTAATATTAATGTATAATTTAAATTTAAAAAATCCGATGTGGCCAGTACACAACCTCCCGTCATATCTAGACTTATAAACACAAATGTACGTATACAATCCGGTGCCCATTTAAAATATACAAATAAAAATGTAAAATATTCAAATACAGAAATTAGTATCACCTGAATCAAAAGATTCATTCACAGGAAAACTCTTCTGTGTTGAAGCCATCCTAGGTTCAATTACTACATTAATAGGTCTATTCTGTATTTTACCTCTATAACTCTATAACTTTATAGTCAATGTAAGCTATAGAGCTCTATAACTTTGACTCGAAACGATTTACATTTTAAAAAAATGTAGGACAATATTTTTTGGTTATAGTAGGATTTGTTTTAGAATAATTTGCCTTTGAATAAGCTTGCGATTTAAAACAATCTAGTGTGATCATCACTCACCACACGACTTTTTTTATACACAACTTGATACATAAGTAACATATAATCTTAATTTTTATGTATAATAATTACACTTGACATATAGTAAGGGGGATAGGGCAGAAAATCGCCTTCCGTGGTACCTAGTTTCAGTGCTGAAATTGCGGGAGTGGTCTTGTTCGGTACAAACTACCTATAGATTAATAATTTCCATGGTGTCATTCCATGTTCTAATAATGCATACAGATTTGGTGACGTCATAAAGATAGCGGACATAGCACACAAGTCTCATAGACGTAGTAAAGACGTACAATTGTCACTATCTTAAGGACTTTACAAAAAGATGTCATACAGACCAAATTTGACATTTTTAGTCAAAAAGACTTTGCAAAAAGACGTCAGGTAGATCAAATTTTGGTTGTCTATAAGACCCGTAGTTTAAAAAGTCTAAAAGTCGTCTTAATGACGTTTTCTGGTGACGTATAAGATGTCCAGTAGGACGTTAAGTTGTAAAGTCTATAAGACGTCCAATAATAATTTGTAGAGCCTGTGGACGTCTTTTGGATTTTAAATTACATGCTCTTTATTCCCGCCATTTTGCAAAGAAAATTGTGCGCTTTTGAACATTTAACTAGTTTCAGACATTCAAACAAAGATCTGACACGAGTACAGGGTTATAAGTGGGCTATAATTATGTTACAATAAATATATTTTTCACATAAAATAGATCGGTAAGTACCTATATAACTATCTGTCTTGAAATATATTGTTTTGTTTCTACTGCTTGTTTGCAAACATAACCTCAAAAACTGCTTTAATGATAAAACTGAAGGTAGTATTTTTGAACTTATTCTAATTTACATAGGTTTTTAATTGTAATAAACTGGAATTGAAGTTTAGGTAATTTTATTAAATTTATTTGAATTTTTTTTAATCATATGCGTATTTTTGAGGGGAATACCCAAACTTTTACTCGTGTTTGTGGGATTTGGTGGTAGAAATGAAATAATACTTAAATGTATTTATTGTGCTTGTCATAAAAATGATTTTACAGAAAATAAATATTAGCCAAAAACGAAAAGTTGAAGTAGGTACAGGTACACGTCAAAAATATCATGAATGATGAATCAATGAATGAAAAACACAAGCTTCTTGGTGGACTCGATTGGTATTGGTACAATTATCCGAAAGATATCACTAGGATTTCTTATAAAGGATATCTAAAAGATATTTAGATACAGACACAGCCACAAAATTCACCTGGACCGGAACCACAATAATGAAAATTCTGACAGGTAATATTACTCCTAATCACGCTCCTAATTTATGGACTACACAAGAAAATATGAATCGCAGAGGCGATTGAAAGTTAGGCATTGTTTTATTAAGGTGGTTACTTATGCTGCAATTCTGTGCAGTTCTATAAGTTTTACAGATTTGTAAATCTGTAAATATTGAACAAAATCACATCAATGTTGTTGACATGTACACAAATGTTCATATGATTATAAATTTCATTGCGATTTTGTTTAATATTTACAGTTTTATAAATCTGTAGCAACTACAGATTTTCACAGAATTGCAGCATTAACTTCAATAATTACGAAAAGTTTAATACATTTTTAATTATTATTTTTCGCTTTCAATTTTGCTGAATAAAACCATAAAATTGTAATGTTTGTTATTTTTTTGTAGAATTCTAATCTGTAAATTAGATTTGGAATGTTTCAAAAGAATAATAATTCAGCAGCAATTTTAACAGAAAACTAATTTCCTATGCGTAGTATGTATACGGTTCCGTAGAAAGCCTGTTAATATTTTGTAATAATATGGTTTCCAGGGGACCCTATTTAAGCGCTTTACCCTATTTTAGAGGACTGTTATAGTAAAGCATAGGCATAGGCTATAGTATAGCATAGCTATAATTTCGGGAGTAGTCTTGTTCGATGACAATCTACATATAAATAAATAATTTACATGGTGTCATTTCATGTTCTAATGCAACTGATTTGGTGACGTCATAAAGATGGCGGACATGAAAAATGTGTAACTCCTTTATTTTTCGTCGGATTTTATTGTTACAAAAAACAGTGTTTTAATCAGCAAGTAATTCTGAAATATGAATCATTACGCATTATGGCGATAAATATGCTGGGGATTCCCCTACCTATACTTATTATTTATTACCAGGTTATGGCTATGGGTGACAACTAGTGAGAAACAGTATAAATGCTATACACTATTATCAGCAATAGAAACTTTGATGGTTTTGTTACGTAGATAAAGTAAACGTGTTTTAAATACATGTTTAAAACGTGTTTTAAACATTTTTAAAGCGTGTTTTAAACATTTTTAAAACGTGTTTTAAACACTTGCTTTGTTTTAAACAAGTTTTAAACATTTGTTTAAAACGAAATGTTTTAAACGTGCCAACCTTGCTTGTGTATACTCATAACACCATTTTAAACTGTGTATTATAATTTTTTGCTAAATCTACAAATTCATATCCAGTTCTAGCATTGCGGTACGTATTATTCGATTGGAACGATTACCATACTGAATACTACTCTTCATTTCCTATTACTTATTCAGTCCCAGTATCTAATCCAACTTATCGCGAATCGTGTTGACTTATTGATGAGGGAAGTAATACTCACTCTGTTGGCATGTCTGAGTATCGTGTCTTCTAGCGCTCGCACCCATTTCTCCCGCTCGGTAGCGTCTCGTGCTTGGAAGTGGAATGTCTTGTGGTCTACGGTGATGGTGAACGTGCTGTCGTCTTCGTCGTCGATGCCGATTACTGCTCCTTTGAGACGGACGCAGCCTCGCCTTACTCCACGCATCATCTTTTCTTTCGACTTCAACAAAAACGAATATTATTTGTCATGAAATCATACGTGAAACGCATAGAAATAATATTATTTATTAACGACTATTGAATTGTTTGCAGTGAATAATAACTAGAGTGACTATTAATTTTTTTTGATGAGATCAGTAGGGGAAATGTGCCTATGATGGCATCCTGCCTATTATGGCATACTGGCCGTACTTTAAAAAGTATAAGTTTTGCCGCGTTATTTTATATATACGCAAGCGCATATCTCAATTTTGTTAGTACTGGCGAAGTTTAGCGGCGTTTGCACGCTTAGAATTAGTGTACGAAGAAATATTAAAATTAAGTAAGTAATGAAGTAATATTTATGTAAAATTCATAGCTAGATTTTATTTTTGTTAAGCTTGTTATCGGTATGAAATTTGCATGAATATATTCAGTAGGAGTTGTATGTATAACGATATACTTATTTCGAGGTTATATTTGTAAGATAACACTACAAACCCGGACAAATGAAAATATTGACTTATTCCTATGATGGCATATCTAACATATTCCAATGATGGCATAGGATTTGCCCCCATATTTACCAATCCCTATTTACCACCGTCCCTTTTTACCACCGTAATTCTTTTACCAATCCATTTTTTTACCAACATTATACTTTTGCCAGTCCATTTTTTACCACCGTCCCCTTTTACCACCAACGTATTCTTTTACCAATCCATTTTTACCACCGTCCCTATTTTTACCACTATTCTTTATTCACTTTGTTTAAAATAATTTTATTTGTGTTTTGTTTATTATTAAAATTAAATTTATTTATATTTTGTGCTTTATTTGAATAAAATTAAAATAAATAAATAAATATATATATATATATATATATATATATATATATATATATATATATATATATATATATATATAAATTCGTTTATTTACGTGTGGTAAAACATTGCACGGGGAATAGCTGCCATTTCTTCCCGGATATTGGTCTTCAACTGGTTAATCCCCACAAAAAAGTCTACTCCAACAACCCAGCCACGATTAACCAGTTGAAGACCAATATCCGGGAAGAAATGGCAGCTATTCCCCGTGCAATGTGCTATTCCCCGTGCCAGCGAGTTTTTACCAATTTGAGGTTTGCAGCGCGATGGTGCACACCTGGATGACGTTATTTTTATGAAATGAATTTCCCAGATGTACATTTTTATAGAAATAAAAATTTGTATGTGAATTGTACTTAGTTTTTTTTAATGATTTTTTCAAATTCGTATTTCTTTCTGGCCCACCTTTTATTTCGGTATCTTGTAGTTCATGATCGTTTAACATTTGTTATTAGGTAAAATTTAAATGATTATGACATGACAGAGTGACAGTGACAATAGTAAAATATCGATTATATCTTCTTCTGCAGTTTAAATAAAATGAATAAAATATATTTGTGAGTAGTAGTAGTAGTAGTACTCATATACGAGGGTTGTCCGGAAAGTAAGTACCGTTTCATTCTACTGCCACCGTAGCGCTAGTGTCGCAGTTCCGCGCAAGCTCACTCGTCTCTCTAGTTCATTGGTCATCCACTGATACCATTATTAGCCGGTTTATGTTGTGTTTACATTTGATAGTAAGCGTTCAAAATGTTTAAGACAACACCAGATCCCGCCGACCAATGTTCATGACGAAACACGCTATGGGCGGCCTTCTGTTATCAATGATGAATTGGTTCGTCCATCATTGAACTGCCTAACCCACTTTCTCACCATTCCGTCCGTCATTACATTTTCCCCATAAATCTCTACAAGTTGATGATGAATTTCAGCTGGCTTAACATTCTTTGCGTTCAAAAACCGTATTACAGTCGGCGGGATCTGGTATTGTTTTAAACATTTTGAACGCTTACTATCAAATGTAAATACAACATAAACCGGCTAATAATGGTATCAGTGGATGACCAATGAACTAGAGAGACGAGTGAGCTTGCGCGGAACTGCGACACTAGCGCTGCGGTGGCAGTAGAATGAAACGGTACTTACTTTCCGGACAACCCTCGTATTAATATATTTATATAATAAGTAAAAAGAATAAAGTAAGTACCTATGGCGGTAGGTCTTGTGCTGGCCACATCAGATCTTATAGGTCCGAGAAGCGATTCGTACTTCGTAGTCTTAAGTAAATTTCAGTTTTAAATTAATAAATCAGTAAAATTTTAAGTAATGTAGTGTTAGGTAGGTACCTACTAGTGCTGTCAACGGAGTCCGGATTTTTTTGGGTTCGGGTTTTGGGTCCGGACTTAGTCCGGACTTTGACATTTAGAAAGTCCGGACCGTCCGATACATTTTTGCAACGGACCCGTCCGATACATTTCTGCACCGGACCCGTCCGATACATTTTTGCACCGGACCCGTCCGATACATTTCTACACCGGACCCATCCGATACATTTTTGTACTGAACTTGTCCGATACATGCGGTATATTTTTACATCGCTAGTGCATCAATATGGGTTCGATGTATTTTTACTTTTTACAACGATGCTCGTTTAATGACATTATTTTTCAGTCATTCTGCTGAGGGTTTATGATTTTATAACCGCATTTTTCATTCAAATACTAGTTACAAATAAAACAATATTCAATATTACCTACATTTATCTTTTAAAGAAATTAAAATGATTGAGATATAGGTACTCGTACATACTAGTGCTGTCAACGGAGTCCGGATTTTTTTGGGTTCGGATTAGGGCATAGGGCACCCGCTAAAAAATTTACTATTCGATAACCGGGTAATTCGTATCGGGTACCCGGTTATTTTTTTAAATTAAATTGAATCACGTAACAAAATTTCTTCAAGTTCAAACATAACATCTGATTTCTGTTTGTGCACAGCACAAGTTTATTCTCGTAGAGGAAATTTTATGACCTGTCCCTGTTGTGTAGGAGCAGGTACCGTTTGGTGTTTGGTCCCTATTGTAGATCGGCTTAACATTTATGATTTCTTAGTTTTGTTTCGAGGATTACTACAAATTAAAAATAATTACACCTACAGTTCTTTTAAAAGATTACATTTTATGAGAAATTTTGTAGAGACTAGAGAGTCAATTTTGCTTGGTTTTAATTTTAAGTTATTATAGCTGTAATAGCATTTTATTTTTGGTTTGTTTTAGATAAGCAATAAATACATATTATTTTTGTTTTGTATGAAAAAGTGCTATAATTGCAATTTATTTTCGTTTTAAACACATATTTTTTAATTATACTAAAATATACAACCTTTATATATTATGTATATGTTCAGATTTTGGGTCCGGACTTAGTCCGGACTTTGACATTTAGAAAGTCCGCACCGCCCGATACATTTTTGCAACGGACCCGTCCGACACACGAACCCGTCCGACACACGAACCCGTCCGATACACCAACCCGTCCGGACCCGTCCGATACACGAATCCGTCCGGACCAGTCCGATACACGAACCCGTCCGATATACGTATTCGTCCGGTCCTCGGACCCGTCCGGTACATTTTTGTATGTACGGATAGTTCGGACTTTTTCGAGTCCGGACTTTTTTTGTGTGTGGGTCCGGAGTCCGGACCAAATTTTTTTCGGACTTTGCCAGCACTAGACCTACCAAGAGAACAACGATGAAGGTCAATATGAATTTTACGTTATTGTTTTGTTACATTATCTTCATAATTGTGTATATAATGTATGTAAGAAACGTAAATTTTAAATATAATAGTATGACTGGAAAATAACTAAATAAGTTTTCAATAATATTATAACACAAAATATGCATAATATGCTAAAAGTTCATAGTTCAAAGAACGAGAAATGCCTGAGTGCGTTCTGCCGATACAAGTGAATACCTAGTTATTGTTTATTGAACGTATATGTTCAACAAATTCAAGCCATTATACTCGTTTTTCGGTATGTTGTGGTACAATAGTAGTATTTATTATATACAAAAAGAGCTAAAGTGCATGATGTAATCCTGAGAATGTAGGTTAATTCGCGATATTTTTTGCACTTCACTCTCATCCGAATGCATAATAGTTCAAAAGAAGACACATTTTTTGGTTTTTGACAATAGGAACTTTATGACAAATGTGTAAATTTACCATAGATAGTATTTTGTAATAAATTGCACGTATTTACTTGACAACGGAATTAAATATTGAAATAATCCCACCGAATTAAAATTTAGAACTTTAGTTCCTAAAAACAAAGAGTAAAGAAGAGTTTTATTCTTGGCAGTGCAAAATAGTATATTGTATATCTACCTTTTGAGTGACTGTTTTGGTGTGCGTAAAAGTGGCTCAATTCTTTAACTATAATTCACTTTGCGCACGCATATCCGAATGGTTAAGAAATGAGCCACTTTGTGCACGCAAAACTGCCACGAAAAATGTTACTTTTCGTGCAGGTATGACAAATAGGTACTTGTCAAATGGTTATCCGTAAAATTAAAATAAACCACCTATAGTTCATTTTTTTAAGAATTCTGTGTGGAGAAAATAGGACTCATTTGACCTTGATCTCTGATTGGTTCAAATCGCGGGCAAGTTTACACAGACGAAATTTAGTTTTATATTTATCTCTCTCTCTCTCAAACCGTACTGTCAAGTTATTTGATAATGCATGCTACATACAATTTTTAATTATATTAGGACGTAATAATATATTTTATTTTGTACTTAATGTTAAAAATTGGTTTTATACGTTCATTTTCAGTAGATAAAGTATTACTTTAACATCGAGGGTAGATAAAATAAAATTTGAGTAGATAAAGTAAAATTTGAGTAGATAAAGTAAAATTTGAGTAGATAAAGTAAAATTTGAGTAGATAAAGTAAAATTTGAGTAGATAAAATAAAATTTAAGTAAAATAAGAATATTTTTACACAAATTAACATTAAGTACAAAATAAAATAATATATTGTACACGACGATAAAGAGTCTTTATCGACACGTGAAAGATAGCCCACTCGTTCCTTCGTCACTCGTGAACTAACATCTTTCACTTTTCGATAAATGATCTCTTTATCGTCTTGTATAATAAATTACTATAAAAACTACTATAATGAAAATTGTTCATAAAGTAAGTTTTTAAATATCATTTTTTCAAAATCGTCATTTCCAGACTAATTTGCGTCATGAAAGTAAGATTTTCATGACTAGGCATGAAAATTTTATTTTCATGCCTAGTCGTTTTTACTTTCAACTTTGTTTACTTGTCATGACAACTTTTTCTAAAATTTGTCACAGCTCTGATGATTTATGCAAACCTAATTTTTTTATAATTTTAAGCTTAATTGCCGATTTAAAAAAAAATGCACTTACATGACTATTATTATTTGAAATCATTATATTTGAATTTAGCACCAAATTTTGTAACTAGATTGAAAGTTCTTCACAGTATAGTATAAATCAGTCTTTTATGCCCTGTTCACACGTTGCTACTTTGAAGACACATTCGTGATACTCAGTGTATGGTAACTCTAATAGGACCCGGCCTGACACTGGCTGTAGTGCTGTTGCAGATCAAGAGATGTCACCCCCAGTTCATGTTACTTCAAATAAAGAGTATAGATAATTAGCTAGTCATTTTCTATTGGTCCTTACGTCCTTACCAAAATGGCCAAAGGCTTGTATGGCCACTACTATAGCCAGTACTCTTTGTATATAGCTACTCTAATCTAAGCAAACAAAAAGTGACAGCAAAGAGCAAAGCCAGTTTGTGCATGTGAAGAAGTTAATTAATAATGTTATAATTGAATGTAATATTATTTACATGTTTTGAAAATATATAGCAATATACATGCATACAAGTAAGTGGGGAACCGTTAGAGTTATTTTACCTGAGTATAATAACTTCTAACCTTATACCGTGCTTCTAACCAACCCTTGTTATTTCCAATTTATAACATGTGAAGAACATAAAGAGATTGTTAAAGACATAATTATTAACAAAACAATCATGTTAATTATCCATTATTATGTAAAAGAAAAAATTATATGTAAATAACGATAGGATATTTCAGTAGTTAAGTCAAAATAAATATTTGACTAAATATGTACCATTAAATAAATATTATTTTGTTTATTTTTTTTTGTTTTATTTGTATTTTTTCATTAATTTTTAAATATCACTTAAATATTTACCGGGCTGCAAAAGCCTGAACTTGCGTTAGTACCGTTGCAGATCAAGAGATGGCGCCACCAACAATGTCAGGTCTGTTAACATGGGAGTGGGTTATCTATAGACTCTTATATGGTTTGTGGTGATACTGTAGCAAGAAAAAATCTGAGTCGCTTGTCAAATAGCAGCGCTGCTAATTTGTAGCATCAAAGTATCAAGAACTACTCGTTGATAATTTCACATCGTTAATCGTTGTATGTGTAGATCACGGACTTCTTAAATTATGGACGGCTGGAGCTGTGTAACAGATGTATGCTAAATTGAACCTCGCGCATGACAATAAATTCGGGGAATTTATGGTACCAAATTTAAATATATCAAGTAAATTCTGTAAAATGTATACAAAAAAATAATTATTGATATTAATGTTAGATTATAAACTCGTAGTAAAAGTTTTGAGTATTATAAAATGTCGAATTTTTATGTAAAACGAAATAATTTAAAAATGTAAAAGAGGTTATTGAATCCCAGACATGACGTGCACGATTTGTTTGCATGAAATGCATGTCTGTGATTATGTAGTTCGCCTGCGCAGTGATTCTGCGACTCCCCGAATTTTGCTCCATACGTAGCATACATTTTTCAAGCCATCTCCCATATACTCCAGCAGTCCATAATTTAAGAAGTCCGTGGTGTAGATAGCGATTTTTTGCGGTTATTGTTTCGATTTGAAGATTTTTTTATTATTTGCATCTTCAAAAACTTCTTCTTTTCATGCTACAGTAGCACGTATGCGTCTTCAAAGTAGCAACGTGTGAACAGGGCATTAGTTACAGAATTCTTAAAAAAACAAACTATAGTCATTAGATAGGCTCATTTTGTTCATATTCATTCAACGTTTCGATTTTCGAATTTTACTTTTACACATCTTAATAGTATCATGAAAATATGAAGGTATATATATATATATATATATATATATATATATATATATATATATATATATATATATAAAGTTTAAATTTATGTATTATTTATCGTACTATTTTTATTAGCAACTGAAATCACCGATGACGGCGCTATTATCATTGTTAATATGACGAACCTATGAAGGCAGGTAGAGTAGGTAATCATGATCTGGCCCAACCCGTTATTGAAAAATTTATTTAAAACATAAAACGCCTTATACTTATAATGCTATTTTGACAAAATATGCTTTCATACAGTAGTGCAATATTTAGTCACCAGGACCTTTATTCTGTAACTTAACAACTGTTACTGTTGCTGCAGTGATGACGTCAGTAGCAACAGTTACTACTATCGGTGTAATAAGTATAGTCACTCGAATGTAAAGTTGAATAACTTGTTTAAAAATAATCCAAAAAATTTAAATAAAACTTTATGCTAAAGTAAGTATGCACATTTCTAAGTTATTGTGTAGAATTTCAAATTTTTCAATGTATATGTGTAGAAATAACAAAAATTTATAGCAAAATTGAGCTATGATTTTGACACATTTTTAGAAACTGTTAACTTTAATGATGTCTACTGTAAATATACATCATGCATACAGAGAGTTTTCTTTATAAGTAAACATAGGGCAAGTCATTACCATAGTTACAGTGTTACAGAATGGCAGCAATGCATTAGAGCGTTTTTTTTATCAGTAAACATAGGGATAATAATTAACATACGAAAATAAATATGCAATATAAATTAAAGAAATGATAAATTATTTATTTATGTTTTCTACACTTAAGAACTAGGTAGATACATTAAACTAATGAGAATTTAAGAACTAGGTAGACACTTAAAAAATACTGTGTACAATGGTGACAGAATGAATGTTGAACAATTAAAAAATCGAATTAGTGCTGCTTCCCAAAATATTACTACCCTGCAAATGAATAAATTATTTTTATAATCGTTTAGGATATTGTTTAGAAGTTAATGGTTCCAATTTTGAGCATTTAATTCGTTTAAAAAAATTCTCATTACTCTAATGTAGGTATCTACCTAGTTCATAAGTGTAGAAAATAGAAATATATAATTTATCATTTCTTTAATTTATATTTCATATTTATTTTAGTATGTAATTATCCTTATGTTTACTGATAAAAAATCTGACGTGGACACCACATGACTTCCTTGTACGCCTTGTGTGTTCATACTTTTCTTAATAACTAAAATTTAAAATAATATTAAAAATTCTTTTAACTTATTATACTAGTATACTCACAAATATATTTTAGTCATTTTATTTAAACTGCAGAAGAAGATATAAAGCATATTTTACTATTGTCACTGTCATGTCATAATCATTTAAATTTTACGTAGTAACAAATGTTAATCGATCATGGACTACAAGATACCGAAATACTATAAATTATAAATATATACTTTAATTATTTTTAAATGATAGCAGATACAAAAATATTTATAAAATACCGATTTTAGGTAATAATCACATAATCTTTCATTTAAAATAAAAAAAATTGTCTAAAATTAAATATTTATCGAAATATTTTTAAAAAATACTACTTCCGGTTTGTAGACTGAAACCAAAAATAGGAGGTGCACAACTAGATGCTATAACAGTCCTAAATACAAAATTTCAACTTTCTACGTCTAACCGTATTTGAGTTATGCGACACACATACGTCCGTCCGTACGTACGTACATACGTACGTACATACGTACGTACGTACAGACGTCACGTCGAAACTAGTCATAATGGATTCAGAAAAGGTCAAAACGGATATTTCCGTCAAAATCTGAGAATCGAAATTTTTCGCGATTACAATACTTCCTTACTTCGTACAAGGAAGTAAAAAGACGCTCCAATACATTGCTGTCATTCTGTAACACTGTAACTATGGTAATGACATGCCCTATGTTTACTAATAAAAAAATCTGACGTGGACACCACATGACTTCCTTGTACGCCTTGTTTGTTCATAATTTTCTTAATAACTAAAATGTAGAATAATATAAAAAATTCTTTAACTTATTATACTAGTATACTCACAAATATATTTTAGTCATTTTATTTAAACTGCAGAAGAAGATATAAACGATATTTTACTATTGTCACTGCTACTGTCACTGTCATGTCATAATCATTTAAATTTTACCTAGTAACAAATGTTAATCGATCATGGACTACAAGATACCGAAATATTAAATTATAAGTAGGTATATACTTTAATTATTCTTAAATGATAGAAGATACAGAAAAATTTATAAAATACCGATTGTAGATAATAATCACATAATCTTTCATTTAAAATAAAAAAAATTGCCTAAAATTAATTATTTATCAATTTTTTTTTTAATTTACTACTTCCGGTTTGTAGATTGAAACCAAAAATAGGAGGTGCACAACTAGATGCTATAACAGTCCTAAATACAAAATTTCAGCTTTCTACGTCTAACCGTATTTGAGTTATGCGACACACATACGTCCGTACGTCACGACGAAACTAGTCATAATGGATTCAGAAAAGGTCAAAACGGATATTTCCGTCAAAATCTGAGAACCGAAATTTTTCGCGATTACAATACTTCCTTACTTCGTACAAGGAAGTAAAAACTCCCGGTATATATATATATATATATATATATATATATATATATATATATATATATATATATATATATATAAGGAAGCAAAAATAATTTCACAGGTATGCAGTCAGTAGATGGGTAAATAAAAGAAGTAAGAAGTAGACTCTTTTAAGTTACTGTCAAGCTTTCGGAATTAAATTTATTCCTTCTTCAGGACGCTACAATATGAGAATAGTATCGTAAGTGAAAATAATTTAGTATAAAGTATTCAAAACTTACTACTTGTTGAGGTTATACTTGAAACTTAGCAATGATGAATAAAAATCGAAAACAATAGTTTAACGATACAAAAAACATGTTGGTACAAAATTTTTCACAAAGTTCTTAAAATTTAGAAATTAATTTTCCAATGGTTCAAATTTTTAATAGCCAAAAGGTCAAAAATGTTATTTCAACAGTTCAAACGCACACGTGGACGAGCAAGTGCCAAGACCCTGTCAAAGAATTTTGTAGTCAGTTGGTAGTAATAACAAGTTACTAAAAATTTTGTCAAAAAATAAAAACAATTAAAACCAAAAAGTTGAAAAATATGATATAAAATAAGTAGAACAAACAAAATTTCAAAACACAACCAATCAAATCAAATGTAGATTAAAGTAAAAAAGTTTAACCTGAGAAATGAGGCGAAAGGACTACAATAAACCAGTTATGTTGTTATTATGTCTTTCTTGGAAATTAAGAATATAACTGTATATGGTACTAAGATTACTAACATCTGTTCTTTTGTTCATAGAGTTGGCATCATTATTGATATGTACCATCTCTAGGAAATGTCTTTTTGTCAAATTGGATTCGATGTCAAGAATCTCAGTGTTGGCATAATCAATATTATGATTACATTCATGCACATGAAGTGACAAAGCAGACGCATTAGGTTTCAATCTACAATCACTGCGATGAGATGTTATGCGTGACTTAAGTGTTCTAGCAGTTTGCCCTACATAAACTTTTTCACAATCCATGCAAGGAATTTTATAAATAATATATATATATATATATATATATATATATATATATATATATATATATATATATATATATATATATATCTATATAGACAATTGTTTAGTCTGAGTAAGGTACCCAATTGGGCTGAATTGGGTCTCTGGACTGCACTTTCTATACAACATGTCTCATGATAATTGTGTTATCATGATCATGTTACAATATTGTTCCTTGATAAGGGAACGTCATTTGCGATATGTTAAAATAAATAATCAATATCTCAATATAACAAAAAAAAGGCAATCTACTGTTACCTAGAACCTGTGTCGTTTGTTGCATGACCTAGGGATCTTGGATCTTGTAAAGCAATCCACCAAACCAAAGAAGCCCAACCCTTTGATGTAGGTAACTTACTTAATGAGTACTCGTATTAAGCATCAGATCATGTCTGTCGTGACGATTGAGACTCCGGAACTGCCACAGAACCTTTTCGCGGCAGAACCATGTCATTCTCATTTTTCCTCTAGACGAATCCGAACGCCGTATAGAAACGACTGAGTTTATTAATAAAGTCCCATACAAACAGCGTTCGTCTAAAGCTATGTACTCCCAATTACAGGATGGTAGATGTTCTTTTAGTGGAATCCAACCACTCGGACCCAGTGGTATTATTTTCGGTTGTGCTGGGAATCGAACTGGGGACCGCTAGCATGCTAGGCGGACCGCCTTACCGCTGAGTTCGCACTGAGCTAACCACTGGTCATTGTCCAGTGTCCACATTATTAGCGAATGTTTGCTTTCGTTGAAATTCGCGTCTATATCAATTACTCACCGAACAATGACTAGTAAATAAGATTTAATTGCTAGTGTAGGGTTTATAATATTAAAAAAAAAATGTTGGTGGATGACTTATAACTTTCTTTATGAAAAGCATACAACCATTCAGTGACAGTGATCTAATGACAGAATTACGCAGGTAATAAATTAATATTTGTTAAATTGAGCTGCAGGGCTGCTCAATTCAGTTCCAATATCCAAATGTTTGGTGCTGCGCACCGAACTTTTTTTGATGTACCTACCGCTCTCTGAGCGAATTCACCGAAAGCGATCGTTCGTTTGTACACACTATACGAATTCCGCTTGTTTGCAAACGTTCGCTAGGTGTCGTTAGCATTGTGTGTACATACCTTTAGAAGCATATTTTAGTGCAGTTTTAATAAAACGCTCGTATGATCAAAATGTCCTGACGAGCAATAAATTTGCGGCCTTGGTCAAAAAAGCAGAAAAAACTAGAAAACGTATATAATATGACAGACAACTGTGAAGCAAGTTCAAATATGCGGACCAACAGGTCATGATATTGTTACATATTCAATTACGCCGTTAGTAGACATAAGAAGTAAAATAATGAATTGGCAAATCATTTTTAAAGACTGCTAGTGTATATTTGTTAATCCCATATTTATAATCTATTTATATTTTTATAATAACATGACATTTCATTTTTTTAAAACTGTAATGCTAAGTTTCCATGCACACATTTCCTTTGAGATCATAGTAATTATGTAAAAAATATACCGTTCACATTATGTGTCTATCGCAATTATTTTATTACACGCGTATTCATAATTTACCTTCTAGCTTGTATTGTATATTGTTAGTATTTACTATTTAGTATCATACACGTCAAATATAATAAAAGAAGATTTGATATGATTTTTATCAGTAAACTATACTAAAGTACCTGGATTGGAGCCGTAGCGCACAACAAAACGGCAGCAGTGAGGAAAGTTGAGAGAGATAGACTTATGGTGTATAGCATTTGTGACGTATCTCTATCACTGTCCAACTCATATAGAACATGGGCAAAAGTCTACGTTTTTAATACAAACTTGCCTCAGCAACTCTTCACGCGCGCGTCCTTTCCAGGTACCTACGTAGTATAGAGTTCACTGAATTTTATAAATACCAAATAATACAGAATGTCTACAAAATAAGTGGATATAGCTTGACCAAAGATTCGTGGTCTTAAGATACAATAACTGAACTGAATTTAACAAAAAATGTGGTAATATCCAAATTTCATGTACTGTATAGGTACCTACACTATAGTTGATTTCTTAACTAAACGAAGCAAACTGAAGTTGAAATGCTAAAACTGATCGTTTTTGATTGGCTGATGTAACACCAGTTTTACACCACACAAACTTTGTAATGTAAACAAACGAATGTTCTCCATCTTGTCTCGTCAGCTCTTATCAGTGACTGTATCAAGTTTTCCCGCTGATAGGTCAAATTTAATTTTTTTTACTTCCTTGGCCTATAGAGGAAGTATTGTAATCGTGATTTTTGACAGTTCGAGATTGTGATGAATCTACACGTTTTACACACTACTGATCCCAAGAAACATAATTTTAAAAAAAAATCGAGAACAGGTAGGAATTTTTGACTGAAATTTTATATTTAAGCTGTTTACAAAAAAGTTAGTTTTAAGTTCGTTACTGAGTTTTATTCAATCAAAAGTACCAACTTTATGAATTAATTTTTTACCTCTCGCCTCATATTCTATAAGAGAGGTATTGTAATGGGTCAAAATTTTCGAGTATGAGTTTTTGGTGAATAAGCACGTTTCAGGGTCTCTAGAATACGAATTTACTATTTTCACGATGATGTCTGTGAGTGTGTGTGTGTGTGTGCGTGTGTGTGTGTGTGTGTGTGTGTGTGTGTGTGTGTGTGCGTGTGTGTGTGTGTGCGTTTGTATGAACCGACGATTTTTCGTCCACGATAACTTAAAAAGTATCAAACCGTTTATAACCAAATTTCATATTTAAGGTTTTAATAAATATCTTAACACCGGATAAGATTTTGGTAGACATCCGCAAACCGGAAGTAGTACTTTTAGAAGTTTGGAAAAGTTTTCCTTAAATATATTGGTACATTATTTATTTATGACAATTTTTGCAATTAAAAATAAAAGAAATGTTAATTATCTATGTGTACAGTTAATTATAAATACAAATTGCTGAATCTGGAAGTATTTAACAATAAAATAAAGTACAATTAATATTCTATTTTTTTGAAATTCTAGTATCTTGTTGTCCATGATATAAAATTTGTTTCTACATAAAATTTGAATTATTATGACAGTGACAGTACAGTTGACATCTTTTGCTTGCATATTGGTTTACATTATCGTTTACATATTACATGAACATGAAACTATTAAAATGTAAGTAAAACTATTTATTAGATTAGTAGAATAAGCAGAATTAGGCGAGAGGTCGTGTGGTGGCCACAGCAGATTTTTTTAAAATTAGTACTTGAATTGATGAAAATATTGTAAACATTTGCGCTTTCACTTCACTTCACTGTCGCTTTGAAATTGACAGCTGTCACTTTGACATTGACAACTGTCACTTTGACATTGTCTACGTTATTTCAAAATTTATTCAAATTTTACGAATGAAGCATACAATTTTAGCCTTTATGAAAGCATGTTATTAAAACATAGGCGGGGAAGTATTGTAGTGGCCACAACAGATTTTTTATCACGCAACCACGCAAGTTTTATTATACACTTAAGGCGAATTTATGCAGCCATTTACATTTAATTTAATTTAAAAGATAAATGTGTGTAACTCAATGGAGCCATGCATGCACCATTCTCATTTACGTTTTAAAATAAATCACATAATACGTCACACGATTTTTGGCCATTTTTGACTCCCCCCTTGTCAAACTACGTCACAAATCAGTAACCCACTCCTCTCCATGTGTCGTCACAAAAACATAACTTTAAATTTTGAAAAGTGAAAATTATGGGAAAGTAATAATTTCATCTTGTCACAGCCATGACTGTTTATATCCAGAAAAATTCTCCCATAAACACGGAATCGCGCTATGATCCGCTATGATCAATTTGTTATAAAATGTTAATTACTCATTCTTTTATAATTTAAGTCCCTAACTCCGTTGCAGCAAACATTCGACAGCATCACGGTAAAGTGTTCCTATAAAGCGAGCTATAAAGACATGTTTGTATTATACTAATTCGTAAGTTGTCACAACTGATCCGCCAATACACCAGAAAAAACATCTGAACAAAAATTGTTTTATTTTCATATTAACTGAAAATTCATAAGTAAATTTTTTGTGACGTCACATCATGATGAATCCCCGCTTGCCACATGTCACATTTCGTCACAAATCCTGGATCCACCCTTCCCCAAGTGCGTGACGTATTATTTGAACGGCCCCTATATAAAATAATCAAGGGATAACAACAATATAAGAAAAAGTAACCCGTTTTCCGTGCTGGTGAGTGTACTATCTATATCAAAAGTTTATATTTTTGATGTTTTACACGGTTTGACATGTTGAACACTGATCTGCCATGATCAAATATTCATTGCTTTGGATTGTACGGCACATTTTCCAAACCATTATTGATTTTTTCCAATACTTTTTTCTTCCAATATCCATTTTTTTTCGGGAATTCTTTTATCCCAATGGCATATTTTCCGCGAGTTCAGTTTTTCAATCAAATGATCAAATGCTTCCGAAAATGCTTCGATAGAAAATGCATCAGTCGGTTTTTGCACTTTCGGTCAATTAATTTTCGGGAAATGATTTTTTGTACTCATCACCTAGGAAATGACATATTAAACACGCAATTGACAATCGGAAATGTCAATTTCCCAGTGTAGTCAATCAGGACAAATTCAAATAACACTGGCTTTTCTAGACATTACAGAGTAAAATTATCTTAAAAATAATAAAATTTAGTTTATAGTGTTACTTCCTGGAATTATAATTTATGAAGAGCACCGAATACCAACCGCCAATATTTAAAAATAAAACTTGTGTGCAGCGCACCATCTGTCGGTAGTATTGAGCAGTAGTAAGTAGAAAAAACGTCGTAACCTCAAATTTAATGATCAGACTACAACTTGATTGTATTTGATTATAGTTTTATTCGTTACAAAAAACATTGTACAAACCTCTTGCGGGCAGACACCATCCCAGCATCGCGTAAATGAAACCCTCGCATCGCTCGTGTTTCAAAAGACCGCTCATGTGGGATCAAAATCTTCCCGCATTTGGTTCGTAAATAACTATTTCGGGTTTTGAATTGTCGGTCGAAATATTTTCGAAATTTGCACTTTCGTCAATGCATATTTGAGAAATGCACTTTCAGATTTTTTTTAAATAAAGCATGTAGGTACCTAGCAAATATTTTTTCTATTATTCACATTACAAAAAAATCTGACGTGGCCACCACAAGAACTCCCGCCATACCTACTTTATTCTTTTTACTTATTACCTATACAAATATATTAATATACGAGGGGTCGTTTTTATATTCCCGGACTAGGCATGAAAAAGACTAGAGCAACAAAAAAAATTTTCAATATAGTTCCCCTGCTTTTGAATACAGGTATAACACCGTTTCAATAACATCTTTAATCCAGCATAAAAATATTCATTTGGTTTTTCCGCAAAATGGCCCTCAACAGCTGCTATAAGTTCGTCATTGTCCCTAAATTTTGTCCCCCTTAGTGTTTTTTTGAGATTTGGGAACAAAAAATAGTGCTAGATCTGAACTATAAGGCGGATGTTCAATTTCTTCGAAGCCACAATCAGCTACAGCAGCTTTTGAAAGTCTGGACTTGTGCACTGGTGCATTGTCGTGGAGCAACAAGACACCTTGCGTCAGTTTGCCGCGTCTCTTCACTTTAATAGCATCTCTAAGGCGATGCAACATGTTTGCATAATACTCTAATTGCTAACTGCTAATTGTCGCTTCTTTAGTCTTGCATCCTCCAGTACCAAACACTTGGTTTTTACCTCTCGCCTCATATTCTATAAGAGAGGTATTGTAATGGGTCAAAATTTTCGAGTATGAGTTTTTGGTGGATAAGCACGTTTCAGGGTCTCTAGAATACGAATTTACTATTTTCACGATGATGTCTGTGTGTGTGTGTGTGTGTGCGTTTGTATGAACCGACGATTTTTCGTCCACGATAACTTAAAAAGTATCAAACCGTTTATAACCAAATTTCATATTTAAGGTTTTAATAAGTATCTTAACACCGGATAAGATTTTGGTAGAAATCTGCAAACCGGAAGTAGTACTTTTAGAAGTTTGGAAAAGTTTTCCTTAAATATATTGGTACATTATTTATTTATGACAATTTTTGCAATTAAAAATAAAAGAAATTGTGATTATCTATGTGTACAGTTAATTATAAATATAAATTGCTGAATCTGGAAGTATTTAACAATAAAATAAAGTACAATTAATATTCTATTTTTTTGAAATTCCAGTATCTTGTTGTCCATGATATAAAATTTGTTTCTACATAAAATTTGAATTATTATGACAGTGACAGTACAGTTGACATAAAGGTTGACATCTTTTGCTTGCATATTGGCTTACATTATCGTTTACATATTACATGAACATGAAACTATTAAAATGTAAGTGAAACTATTTATTAGATTAGTAGAATAAGCAGAATTAGGCGAGAGGTCGTGTGGTGGCCACAGCAGATTTTTTCAACAACATCTGAAGTGATCACGTCAACAAGGGCGGACGGGGATCATCATCCAGTGATTCTCGACCATGTTTAAATAATTTTGACCACTCGCAAATAGTTGACTTAGAAGGGCAATCATCCCCGTATACAGCCAACATTTCTTCAAGAATAATTTTTGGAGGTTTTCCTTGTTTTGTAAAGAATTTTATAACAGCCCGGTATTCGATTTTATTCATTTCGATAGATATACAACGCGCGACGACACAAACTGACAGCTAATAAAATTAATAATGTTGCAATTGTTTTGTAAATTGCCACACAAGTTACCAAGGCATATGTGATTAAAAAACAGCATAAGCATAATGAAAAATTGCATCAAAATTCTAAACAGCCCAGTCCGGGAATATAAAAACAACCCCTCGTATAAGTACTATTACTACTGCTACTACTCACAAATATATTTTAGTCATTTTATTTACACTGCAGAAGAAGATATAAGCGATATTTTACTATTGTCACTGTGACTGTCATGTCATAATAATTTAAATTTTACGTAGTAACAAATGATCGATAATGGACTACAAGATACCGAAATACTAAATTATAAGTATTATACTTTAATTATTCTTAAATGATATCAGATACAGAAAAATTTATAAAATACCGATTGTAGGTAATAATCACATAATCTTTCATTTAAAATTTTAAAAAATTTCTCAAATTAATTATTGATTGAAATATTTTTAAAAAGTACTACTTCCGGTTTGTAGATTGAAACCAAAATTATATTGGGCTTTTAAGAATCGTATTGAAACCTTAAATACAAAATTTGGTATTTAAATGTTTGATATTTTTGGAGTTATCGTGACCGAAAAAATTGTAACATACGAACGCACGCTCTGCGAAAAATACCACTTCCGATTAATATATTTGTACCACAATCTAATCAGCTCTTTAAATTTGTATAGAAATGTAAAATATCAAATTTTTTTGAATAATTCGTATTTGAGTTTGAGCCATACACACATCATCGTAAAACTATCAAAAATGAATTGTAAGTTGTAAGGACTGTGAGGACCATAATTAGTGATCATCTACTCAAATCTCACTATCCGATTTTTAGCATGATTCCAATACCTTCCTTTATAGATTACAGAGGTATGGCGGAAGGTAAAAATGCAATCAATTTGCAAATTAAGGTCAACCGGATGGTATTTGGTATTATAATTTTAACAATGAACTCTATACTACGCACTACAAAACAGCAGCAGTGAGGCAGTTGAGAGAGAAACAGACTAATGGCGCCATAGCATTTGGGAAGAAGGTACCTCTATTACTGTCTAACTCATGTAGAACATGAGCATAATACTTCCCGTTTTTAAATACAAACTTGCCTCAGCGATTCTAATACGCACGTCCTTTCCAGGTACGTAGTGTAAAGTTCACTGGTAATAAATGAATGTTAATTAACACGACTCTTTTTACCTCTCACCTCAAATTCTATGAGAGGTATTGTGACGGGTCAAAATGTTCGAGTATTAGTTTTTGGCAGATAATCACGTTTTAGGGTCTCTAGAATACGAATTACACATTTTTGAGATGATGTCTGTGTGTGGGCGCGCGCGCGCGTGCGTTCGTATGTTACAATTTTTACGGTCACGATAACTCCAAAAATATGAAACATTTAAATACTTACCAAATTTTGTATTTAAGGTATCAATATACGATTCTTAAAAGCCCAATATAATTTTGGTTTCAATCTACAAACCGGAAGTAGTACTTTTTAAAAACATTTCAATCAATAATTAATTTGAGACATTTTATTTTTATTTTAAATGAAAGATTATGTGATTATTACCTACTATCAGTATTTTATAAATCTTTCTGTATCTGATATCATTTAAGAATAATTAAAGTATAATACTTATAATTTAGTATTTCGGTATCTTGTAGTTCATGATCGTATCATTTGTTACTTACGTAAAATTTAAATGATTATGGCATGACAGTCACAGTGACAATAGTAAAATATCGTTTATCCGCGACTAGCCATGGAAACACACAATTATTGATCTTTTTTTGTCTCAAGAAGTTGTATTTCTATAACGTATTTGCTTAGAAACGGGAAGCAGTTAATAATGGATTATTATCTACTACTTCCGGTACTTTAACTCACTTTTATAAGGAAACTGAAGAATCTAAAATTAATATTGTAAATTCACAATTCAATTTTCGCGCCACATAATTAGTAGATAACTTCCACTTCCAGTAAAATCAGTCATGAGAACTGATTTCCTGTCACATGTGAGATAGAATTGCGCATTATTATTATTTTGTATGATTATTTGCTAATTCTTACTGGTGAATCTTTAAATAAGTAAGTAAATGTTTATTTTATTATCATTTGAATGTGACTATTAATGTAGTGTTTTTAAGGTTATAATTGTGACACGACATGTTGACTGCTGGCGGGCTGGCGCACTCGTGCCAGAGTTTAGCAAGGCAGAACCACCCATTTAAGTACTGGCTTCGTTATCCACCGTACCAGAGTTTGGGAAGGTATTATTAGAGCCACCAATAGTTATTGAAGTTGTGACGGGATTGTTTATGACTTCATTCCGAATTTCTAGCATTGGGTTACTAAACGAAGATGACGAAGCTATAATAGGTACTATTGATGGTTGAGATGAACCTTGTACCATGTGCAATTCTTTTTTTTATCGACAATGGATTCTTCTATGTAACCCTCTGCTATCGCTCTGGATTTCCATCCCCCGTGTCGTTTCAACGACAATATGTCACCACAGCTTTCTGAAAATGGTATCAGAAGTTCGTCGCAGGGAATGTCCCGTATAATATTCGGCATTTGGTAAGTGCAAATATTTTGCTATTATATTCGGCACCTTACTAATTGTATTGTGTCCTATGTTCTGTTTCGTAGGTTTACCGTTCCTAAATCCAATAAAAACTTTCGGCATATCTGGAAAGGCCACTTATTCAAATAGCTCTTCACAATCTCCATCCAGTTAGGTTAAAAATACTCTGTAAACTGTAACGTGCTCTAACGTCAGAAAATAATTTGTTGCTAACAAAAGAATTTCAAATGTTTTATGGATATTGTTAAATAGGTAACCAAGTAAGTATTAATCTCAAAATGTTTTTATTTATTGCCAATATAAATATCATAACTACCTATAATAGGATATAAATGCTAGTCGCGGATAAAATAGTATATGCACCACGTGAGTGAAGTGCATTTTTTCCTTCGGTGTACTGTAGCCCTCCGCTGCGCGTCGGGTTACAATCTTCGAGGGGTTGCTCACCAAGGTAATTTGGTGTACAAATGTTGGTAATGTTTCGGTAATGTTGGTAATGTTTCGGTAATGTTGGTAATTTTTGGTAATGTCTCGGTAATGTTGGTAATGTCTTGGTAATGTTGATAATTTTGTGATAATGTTGGTAATTTCTTGGTAATGTTTAAATTTTTTCTGGTTATGTGGATAATTTTTTTTTCAATGTGGAAGTAGGTAACGATTTTGTAATAATGACTAAATATTTCAGTATTAGAAGGTATTGTTATTATATTGATATCTACAATTCGACAATTTATAATGTTGGAACTCGGTTGGAACATTGCCTACTCGGTGATAATTTTTGTACACAGTCTAACTTTTTCAGCTCTCTGTAATTTTTATTTTTATTACTGCCATAATCAAACAGTATTCCTATTTCTACCTACAGCTATTTTGATATAAGCCTGAACAATAACAATTTAATAATACACTAAGTGAAATCCTGGATAAAATCTCTCTTGAGCGGACATCTTTGGGACCATAAAATCATATCTGATTAACAGAGGTGTTTTTAGAAAAACTCGGCTCTATGGTAATTTTGATATAGAAATAGTAGGTAGTGCGTAAATTACCTTAAAAATGATAAAATGTACTTCTCTGAAAATTCAATAAATGAAGGTTTGACCTTGAACTTTTTAAAAAAATTTTTAATACATATTAGTATTTTTATGAAATCGAACAGTAATGTATGATTTACTTTAGCTCCGAAAAATCGTAGTGATAAGTAAAATTTTAACTCCACATTTTTCAACCAATCATAGCGCTACCTTTGCATGTCCACTCGGTCGCTGACGAATATTGCCGAATTGACCCGAATTCCAGGCTTGTAGCAACCAGTAAACACCATTTTATTTTGTGTTAACATTTGGAAAAATATGTATAAATTTATTATAATTTTGCGATTTCATTAAAAATATTTATTATTTATTTATTTATTACACACATGGTTATTTTTCTCGGCTGTCACCTCAAAAAATAGTGATATTTATCAGGAAATGTAGTTTGGTACCTATTGGAAATGTCTCGAAAATCATGGAAATGTTTCGGTAAAGTCTAGTAATGTCAGGTTTGTTGCAAAAATGTTAGTAATTTTTCCGGTAATTTTGGTAATATTTTAGTAATGTTGGTAATGTCTGGGTAATGTTGGTAATTTTTGGTAATGTCTCGGTAATGTTGGTAATGTTTCGGTAATGTTGGTAATTTTTGGTAATGTCTCGGTAATGTTGGTAATTTCTGGGTAATGTTGGTAATTTTTTGGTAATGGTAATTTAGTGTACACTATTTTTGGTGGTGGTTAACCCCTCGACAATCTTACACCTCTGAAAAAAATCATACACTTCACTCCCTTGTTGCATAATATACTATTATATCTTCTTCTGCTGTGTTAATAAAATGACTAAAATATATTTGTGAAATTGTGAGTAGTAGCAGTAGTAATAGTACTTATATATTAATATATTTGTATAGGTAATAAGTAAAAAGAATAAAGTAGGTATGGCGGGAGGTCTTGTGGTGGCCACGTCAGATTTTTTAACAGTTATCTAAAATGTACAAAATAAATAAATAAAACTAACATCCTATGAATTCTTAATGCCATTATGAAATTCATAATGACACGCAAATTAGTGTGCGAATTAGGTGGATAAATGTTATTAAATAATATGCTTATTACACAGGGTGGGTCTATATACTCGTACTTCGGGAAAAAAATTAAGTGTATATACAGGGTGGGCCAAATAAGACCTACTAATGTTAAACACGGATAACTCCTGTAATAATCATTTATTTTGATTAATTTTTTTTATACAATGAATATATTTTATGGAAATTATGTATGAAATATGACATCAGACAAATGTAAACCATTATTCTCGATACAGAGATCGGCTCTTTTAACGCGTTTTCCATTACATCACGTAATGTTTCTGGTTGAAGGGTCAGTATTTCGTCTCGAATATTCTGCTTCAGCTGTCTAATAGTCTCTGGTTTATTAACATACACTTTGTCTTTTAAATATCCCCATAAAAAAGTCGGGCGCTGTTAAATCTGGCGAGCGAGGTGGCCGAGAGAAATCTGAATTTTTTTTAAATCAGACGTTCGCCAAAAATTTCACTTTATTGGCCATAACACCGCACCAAACAGTACATTTGGATGGATTTGCAACTGATGCTGGGTGTATTTCCCTTGGATTTTCCCCCAAAATCTACAGTTTTGTTTGTTGACATAACCATTTAAATGAAAATGCGCTTCATCCGACATCAAAACATTATTTAGAAAATCAATTTGTGTGGCTAATAAATTTCCAAGAATTCAGTTATAGCCTACATAAAGAAAAAAATAATTAAATCAAAAAATACAAAAGTAATTTGTGTTTAACATTGGTAGGTCTTATTTGGCCCACCCGATACTACATGACGTGCTAAGCGTGGCACAAAAAGAATTGTTGAAAAATTCTCAAAATTAAAGGATACCTGGAGATAACACCCGTTACCATCAGAATTGATGTATTAAACGTTGTGTAAAAAATTACTTAATTATTGTAGTAGATTTAGATTCAAATACACAATGAATAAGTTGCCTGTTTTAGGCTGTGCACACACTCGGCTTCTTTCGCTTTCGGATAATGCATTATCGGGTGATGCATAGTTCGGTTTACGCATTTTCTGTCGAAGCATTTTCGTAATTTGGATCATTCGGTTTTTGCTTTTTCGGTCAATGCATTTTCGAACTTTGCATTTTCGGTCGAAATATTTTCGGAATTTGCATCATTCGGTTTTGCACTTTTGGTCAATGCAATTTTCGGAAAATGCATTTTCAGGTTTTGCATTTTCAGTCGAAATATTTTCGAAATTTGTTACATTCGGTTTTTGCACTTTCGGTCACTGCATTTTCGGTCACTGCATTTTCGAGTTTGGCAGTCTTTCCCCTACAAATGTTCATTTTACTTCTGTTCAGTATATCATGTAATTGTAATATAAAATAAGTATGACCCTTAAATTTTTATATATTTATGATTTTGCATTTATTTTTACATGAAGAATTATTAAAATTAATAAAAATAACAGTATTTTTAGTCAATAGTCATAAGAAAACATAAATAATATTTCGTATTTAAGATAAAATTTACAGCGTATAAACAATAAAGCTTCCATAATTTAATGTACCTAACTTCTAAACAAATCTATTTACAAAAATTAACCAATAAAATGCAACAATTTGAAATATAATGGTGAATAACATTTCTACCTATTTTTTAAGGCTAGGTGATGGTTCCCGATGGTCGTATTTGGACCTGGATATTTTTAATATTACGACTTGTGCCGTTTTCGAGTTACAATCAAACAATTCGTGTTGTTAAATTTGAAACAGAAGAAACTGTAGAGGTCAAGGTTCGATCATTGTTAAGTTTTAAAAATATGTGTATACGTAATGAAGTATTGATGAAGTACCATAATGGATATTGTATATTGTTATTTCGTTCAAGAAATTTTACACCCGTTATCCGTGTTTTCAATTTATAATACAATCGTCGTTCGACTCAAAGATCGTAAATTACTTATACATTAATGAATTCTAAGACAATTAATGTAAAAATTTACACACAAGTAAACGGAACGCTGAGTAAAACATTTAAAAAAATATATATAAGTAGTTCATGGGCATTGTTCAATTTAGTCTTGCAAGAACGACGGTAAGAGCAATGAACGCTCGACAAGTTAATATATTTATATACCTACTTAAACATTGAATAGTTCAATATGAATTCCTCTTTACAAAGTTTATATGATTATTTATTTGTTGAACTGCCAGGTATGTTAACTGGATAAACTATCTGTTTCAGTATGCGATCTTTTACTAATCTGCAAAATAATACAATACTCAAAATTTCACAACTTTTGTTATAAAAAAGATTAATCATAAGTAATATAATAAGAGCTATGAATTTATTGGTATAATTACGGATAGTTGTTGCGTATAGTACCTCGGTAGTAACGGACAAACGAGTGTCAAAATTGACATAGGTATTTAAATCACGGCAGCGAAGCTGGGGTGATAGTCAATTTTAACCCGATTTGTCGCTTCTACGCAGGAATTATGAGTAATTTTACTAAATTAATTTATAGTTTAAATAATATTTGCTTGATTATTTCACAAATGTCAAAATAATACAGTTTAAGTGCCAAAATTTTCAATATCACCAAAGGGTAACCATGGATATACCTGCAGTGGTTTAATCAAATTTTATCGCTATAAAACTGCCTTCTTCGAAAAAATAGAGCATTCTAATTGCTCCAAAATGACGTGTGTGGAATAATCTCGAGTATATTCTTGAAATTTTGTTATTAAGTTGTTCAAACTATGAAATAACATAACAATTTTTTTTCATATTTTATCATGACACAGTCTTTCAAAAATTACCCATATTTTACTATATTTGGAATGGACAGATTTAAATTTTTTATCGAATCATATTGTAACTTAAACAATTTTGTACGACATAGTAAAATTTCAATTTCTTTTAAAAATAAGGCTGTGTAATTTCACAGACAATTTTTAGGTTAACTAAATATCCAATGAAATTCTTTCATTTCTGATCACGTGTACGATATTGACCAATGAATACAACATTTAACTGAAAGCAACCCATGGGACATTATCACTTATGTCAAATATGTTGCTAGGTTACAATTATTTATGTTCATTTTTATGTTTATAATAATAATTGAATAAAAATGTCATTTGCACGTTTTGGTAATGAAAATGATACCTACTTCAATTAATAAAATTTTCGTAATTATCAATGTCCTTGGGTTATTATAGCTGAAAATTTTTAGGTTAACTAAATAGCCAATGAAATTCTTTCATTTCTGATCACGTGTACGAAATTGACCAATGAATACAACATTTAACTGAAAGCAACCCATGGGACATTATCACTTATGTCAAATATGTTGCTAGGTTACAATTATTTATGTTCATTTTTATGTTTATAATAATAATTGATTAAAAATGTCATTTGCACGTTTTGGTAATGAAAATGATACTTCAATTAATAAAATTTTCTGTCCGAATAACCCTCGACCATTGATAAATACTTATAATTTTGCGACAGCTACCTCAAGCACGTTGCTTTTAGGTTAACAGCCCTCCGCCTGCGGCGTCGGGCGGTTACCAAGCAACGTGCTTTCGGATGTCACAAAATTATTTCGTAATTATCAATGTCCTTGGGTTATTATAGCTGATAATTTCGCTCAAAAACCATAATTTGGAATTAAAAGTAATATGCGTTATTTTGTTCCTTTAATATGAATATTTGGAAAAAAAAACATCTACATTCTAGATTAATCTTAGTTCACAACATACTAAAATTTCAAGTGAAATATCACTAAAATGGCGGATTTTGAATGTTCCCATTTTGCATTTCTTTGGTCAATAGGATCGCTATATTATAATTTATTTTACTATTTATATTTTATAAATTTTGTACTATTTTTGTAGATAAAAGGGTCCAAGATTGGCCCTTAATGACAGATCCTTTCCCATCTATTTTAATAGTAATTTTTTATTTACTGATTGTAACAAGGTGGGGTCCTAAGTTTATGAAAAATAGACAACCTTACAATTTAAAAAATGTTATTCGATTATACAATATATTTCAAATTGTAAGCTGTTTTTTAATATTTTCCGGGGTAAGTTATTATTTTTCATATTTACTACAAACGTGAAACATGGGGTTTTTCATATCCATGGATACGAATTTGACAGCAATGTATTAAAGCGTTCTTTTTAAAATGAAACATAGGGAATAAATTTATCTGAATTAGTCTTAATGTTCGATATTTATGCTATTGGCATAGTTCCAAATGAACGTTTTCAACATTCAACTTATACCCAGTTGCAGCACATTTCCTTAATTTTCAACTTAACTAAGTATTACGTATTACTTAACGAATCCTTCTATTTTAAGGCTGGTTACACACTGAGCGGTTTTTGCCGCGGCGGTAAATCTACCGTCGCCGTCGTTTCAGTAGTGGCACGAAGAATCAAATGAGAGCTTACACACTGGGCGGTAGAAAAATCGCGCGGGAGATTTGCCGTTGACGGTAGCTGTGCAGCCGCTCACTGCCACTAGAGCTAACGGTAGTTTTGCCGTCGCCGCCTATATAGTGGCGCACGTGGCCAAATAGGTGTTTACACACTTAGCGGATTTTTAGCCGCTTGTTTGTGTACAGTTTTGTTTAAATAACATCTAAACAGTTAAAAATATAAATATGAGTGAAGTTCTAATTGATACCGATCTTACCATTTCGTTGGTGGAAGCAAGACCAGTTTTGTGGGACAAATCGTTGGATATTTTTAAAGATCGGGAAGCTACCAGGAATGCTCTTTTTCTATTCCTCCGACGGCGGAGTAGTAATAAAGCGAGAACTTCCTTACGATTCATTTATATTATTATATTTAACTATTTTAACCACAATGATCAAGTAATCAAACACGACACAAACTAAATTATCTTTTACCGCTTTTAAGCGACGGCGCTTTTACCGCTGAATGTGCAAACACCTCAAATTCTTTAGGCGGCGACGGTAAATTTACCGCCGCGGCAAAAACCGCTCAGTGTGTAACCAGCCTAAGTTTGTTGCGGATTGAATTTAGACATAGACATAGTTCAGTTTAGTTAAAAATTTGATATCTAAAACAAGAGATCTAAAATTTGTTATGAATAAATCTGATATATCCAGCATTTAACTTCCCGTTACTCTGTTCTTTTAACTAAATAGTCATATTATTATACTCACAAATTTAAATAATACAGTCATTTCATGTAAATTGCATTCACATTATATAAAACAATATGTCAAATGTCACTATTCACTATTGTCACTGTGACTGCCATAATCATTTAAATTAATTTTACAAATAATGTTAAAAGTTCATTGGTAATTTATTAATTTTTCATCAATTTTTCATGAACAAGTATGAACTAGGTATGAAGTATATGCATAATTTACTTATAGTAATGATTTTTTAAAATTATTAATTATTATATACACATAATTTATGGGCTCCGGTTACCCTTGGAAATAAATACAAATCATAAATAGTATATTAAAGGACTAAAGTGCATGAGTGTGAAGTTTATTTAGCCGAAGGTGAGGGAATTAATCAGCTTGAGGGATTAAAGGTAGGTACTTTAGTCCTGTGGTATATACGCTATTTTTTGCACTTCATCCTAAAACGAATACAGAATAGTTTAAAAGAATACACATTTTGCAATTTTCACAGTAAACTTGATGACAAATATTTATATTGTTACCATAGATACTCTTAACAAATAGCACGTATTTACTTGACAACGGGATTAAATATGAAAAATAATCCCTTGGGATCAAATTAAGAACCTTAGTCTAAAGAAGAGTTTTAGTCCCGGAAGTACAAAAATAAATTTGTGATTTCAATATTTCATCATTTTGACTTGGAATTGGAAATTTTGTATTATTATGGTCTCAAACCAGCAAGAGCGAAAAATTTGACAGATTGTTGATTTGTGAATGGTACCAGAATCTAGAATCAGCCAAATTTAAAAGACGTCCACCTGTAGCGTATACACGTATTATACAACTAACAACTGATTTATTGGAAGTAGGTATGCAATTATAAAAAAATGTATTGTGTAGAAATATAATTATTTCATAAGCAAATATGTATGTATAAAAGCTACGTTTCAGTAGCTTCTGATGTTGTCCAAAGAAGATAATGGAAAAAAATCATCAACAGATATTATTCTTGGAGGGTTATTTGCTAATTCGATGCCTTGTAAATAATTAATGTTGTCTTTGTCGTAATCAATATTATAACAATTTAATATAATTAATAACTAATGTAAAAGATTTACGTATGAAATAAAGGTACTTTTCTTCCTAAACAATAGTCGATTTCGGGTACTTAGTTTAAGAATTACTTAAATCATTTTAAGTGTAGAAATTTTCTTGGTGCAATAAATTTTTAAAGAACCATTTAAAATTTTAAGGATGCCTTGGCGTTTAAGTGACCGTGGTGCAACTAGGCATTAAACATTTTTATTTTAAAAAGAATGCTCTAATACAATGCTGTTAAAGTCGTAACTATGGATATGAAAAGAAAGAAATCCTGATTTTTCATGCATAAAAATATCGGTATCCCATACATGACTTGAATTTTATGTCAATCTGGCTTTGATTGGCGTTTGTTGAAGATGAAGACGTATAACCAGCGTATTGGCTTATTTACTTTGAGTTGAATAATCATCCAAATATCATTTATGCACGGTCATATCATAATTATCACCGCCCCGGAAGCCATTTAAATTTTGAAAAAATGGCCGCTAGTTTTGCTTTTTTAAGTTTAACTCATCTTTAGCTTATCATTACGAAAAAACATTTATATGACGTTATAGACCACAAAATTATGACCGCTAGTTTTGCTATTTTAAGTTTAACTCATCTTTAGCTTATCATTACGAAAAAAACATTTATATGACGTTATAGAGCACAAAATTATCTATAAAAATGATACATGGGATTTTTATGTTAGTTACCCTGTTTTCGAAAAAATTATAAAAATGCGTTTAGGAAATTTTCAATTATTTAAATCAAGTGGTAATATTTTCTCTTAACACAATAATGACTGGTATATTTTAACGGACAAAAATATCGCCATCCGGTTTCCAACATATGATTTCTATAACAATTTTCTATAAGACCCATTATTTTTATAATTTTTGAGGCTCTGAATGAGCCACAAATTGAAAATTTTCTTAAAGTAAATATAGATAAAATTTAGTAATTTTTGTGTTTATTCAGCTGTTATTTCGGGATGGATTCAGATATTAACTTCCGGTTTTCTATATTCAATTTTTCGAATATTCTTCTATTACATGTTTTATATTTGAAGTACACTCTTGGTTTAGTCAAGGTTTATACATTTTCTTCAAGAGATAATCTAAATATTTCCATATTTTGAAAATTATTGTTTTTAATTAGCTTTCAATTTTTAACTAATTCAGATATTGACTTCAGATCTTAAACATATAAAAGAAAGAGCTTTTACACATCCTTGACAGCTAATTAAAAACAATAATTTTCAAAATATTGAAATATTTAGATCTCTTGAAGAAAATGTATAAACCTTGACTAAACCAAGAGTGTACTTCAAAAAATATATAAAGCGTGTAATAGAAAAATTGAATACAAAAAACCGGAAGTTAATATCTGAATCCATCCCGAAATAACAGCTGAATAAACACAAAAATTAGTAAATTTTATCTATCTATATTTATTTTCAGAAAATTTACAATATGTGGATTCCGTCGAGAAAGCTTTTGTTGCAGTTTTTTCAAAGTGAAATTATAAATTCCCTGGACTAATTATCGTATTGTAAAAAAATAAATAAATTTTATAATAAAATAATCTAACATTATATTATATCAATATACTATTTTAAAATGTATTCAATAAATGAAAATCAATGCATGCAGAAATATTAAGTAATTCATAAAAAATTAGTCCTACCAATGCATGCTCCTAAAGTTATTAATGAAAATATGTAATTAAATTGAAAATTTCAATTTTAGTTGGGATTCAATGGATGGTTTACAGGAGAACTATCATTTGGTTGTGAACCAGTTGATACATCGAATAATCCGAAAGCACTCCGTTTAGCAGCATACTGCTGGTGGTGTTACATGCTGAAAATAGTAGAGTTAATTGAGACAGTATTTTTTGTCTTAAGAAAAAAATACAGTCAAGTTACACTGTTACATCTATACCATCATGCGTCTACGTTCTTAATTATATGGATGGGCGTAAAATATGTTCCAGGTAAATATATATTATTTATACAAAATATTAATAGTAGGTATATTTTTTAACGATGATCATTCAAAGAGTTTTATTAATTGGATAAGGTTAAAGAGCCAATTGGATAATTATTTTTAAAAAATCCGATGTGGCCAACACACAACCTCCCGCCATATCTATAAACTTATAAACACAAATGTACGTATACAATCCGACAGGAAAACTCTTCTGTGTTGAAGCCATCCTAGGTTCAATTACTTACTACATTTAATATCTTACTTATGACTTATATGGCGTTTGTATGCCAACGTGACACCCGTCTCACCTGTCAATATTTTTTACGCAGAAACAAAAATCAACTGATCATGGATTACAAGATTTCAATGTATTATTTGATAAATTGATTTTTAAAATTTTATTACAGTTCTTTAATGCTACCATATAAAGACAATTTTTTATGACCTAAGTTGCAAACAACTTGTCCCCTTATTTTTATTATAAATAAATACTATATTTATACAAATTTGTGACAATTAATCTTTTCAATTTTCAAAAAATATCACTTCCGCGGTGAAGATATTTGTAACAAACTCTAATGAGCTCTTTCTATTCGTATACAATTGTAAAATACCAAATATGAAAATGTTTGGGTAATTCATATTTGAGTTATCCGACATCCGGCTTCGGTCCGGACCACGCACATACACGCACACACAGAGCCGTACCTACATTGTTCTGCGCCTGTGACAAAATTTTATTTGTGCCTTTTACCAGGCACGTATATGTATAGTTTGGAATTAGGAGAATTTGATTGTAGTAACATCTCGTATTAAAATGAAATAAGAAGGGAAAGAAAATGCGCCGCAGGCGAATTTTTTTTAAAGTCAAGGTCAAATGTCTGATAATAAAAGTTACATTTTTAGAGGTGCATGTTTTCATTCATTTCATGTGCAAAAATTAATTGGGAAGCACAGAAAGGATAGTTGATTTTTTAAAAATTTATGCTGTAGCTCGCACTCGCAGCGCCTTTGAATGGTGGAACTGAAAATTTGTATGCCAATTGCCAGTGTTTTTTTTAAGTGTAATAATTTATTGGGCTAACGTATAACTTAGAGGCGCCAAACTTAAACCAAATTTTTAGAAATTTTCCTTGAAATGAAACAGCAACGCGTAACACTTTATATTATATTTTCATTTTTAGCGCAATAGTTTATTATTTTTACTCGTATTTTTACTTATGTCGTTCCGTTATTTTTGTGAAATTTTAAATTTTTGCGCCCCTATATACTTTGCGCCCGTGGCGAATGCCACCTACGCCACGCCCTAGTTACGGCGCTGCGCGCACACACACACACACACACACACATACATACAGACATCATCGAGAAATTATCAAAAATTAGTTGTAAGTACCCTAATTCGTGCTCATCCACTTAAAACTCACAACCTGATTTTTTGCATGATTCCAATACCTCCCTTACAGGTAAGCGGCAGGTAAAAACCACAGTAACAGAGATTTGAACCGCACAAAATAACAATTAAGGTTCATTTCACGATTCTCTGTGCTGTGGTTTTGTTCCGGTTTTCATAATTTTCCTCAAAATGAACCGGTAACTGATTTTCAAAAAAGCGGTTCAGGTTTCGGTTTCGGTTCAAAATGTATTAAGTAGAAATTGATTAAAAATATTTGTTCAAGTTTTGGACAGGGTGGAAATAAAAATTGGAAACACCGTTTTTCTCGGAAGTTGTAATAGATACAGAAGAATTGTTTAGGTAACTTTTTAGTACTTCTAATGTTCTAATACGCTAACAGAATCTGTATACAGGGTGTCTCTAAAATGAGTGTACATGGCTTAACCACAGCTTCCTGGGCTCAAAATAAGACGATTTAACCAAACTTACCTATATCCAAAAGTGTACCGTTAAGCCGGAATTCTGCTTCAAAGCTCTTGCAAAAATAACGAATTTTGCTTATAACTAAAAATTGCTTAGGCCGATTTAGATGAAATTTTGTATGACATGAAACATGGCTATAAGTCATCTTTTGAAATGATATTTGTTATTTTTAGTGCACTGCTAGTGCGTAAAACTTTAGTGCTAGTCCCTTAATTAGGCTGTAACTTTTTAATGGTCAGGCTGAGAACTTTCAAAAAAATTTTTTTAGAAAGAGACTTTCATAAGTAAACTTTAATTTCTTCGTTCAATTTTTAATATCTCTTACGATTTAGACAGAAAAAAATCAAATCCGTGTGCTTGCATCGTGTATTTCTTAAAAATACAATGTTATCTAGTAGTCTAACAAACAATAATAAATAAGAAAAAAATCTGTTGTGGCCAGCACACGACCTCTCGCTTTAACACTGTAATTTATGTGAATTTGATTTTAGTTAGGCTTTCTTAAATTATAATTTTGCAATAAATTTACAAACTTTTTGAAAATAATTTTATAGTTCTTAGTTCTTTAATTAGCTCTTTATAGATAAAAATTTAACTTTATTATTACCTTATTACATTATGTTCAGTTGTTAATAATATTTACATTTCTTTTAAAATGGTGCCACAAACATTTCAGAAATTGTGTATACGTCTGTTCATCTGTCACATTGACATATTCATTTTTGTTTTCAATTTTTTTACTTCCCCGATCTATGTAATAGAGGGAAGTATTGTAATCGTGATTTTTTGACAGTTCGAGATTTTGGCGAATCTTCACGTTTCAGACCCTACTGAACCCAAAAAACATAATTTTAAAAAAAGTCGGTCTGTCGGTCTGGATGTTGCATAACTTAAAAACGCGTTGGAATTTTGGACTGAAATTTTATATTTAAGATCTTGACCCAAATTCTGACTTCAAGTTCGTTAATGAGCTTTATTCAACCAGTGGTACCAACTTTATAAACATAATTTATTTTATTTTTATCAAAATTCTATCATGTGTGGTATCAAATTAAAGCTCTCGGGAAAAGAATTCTAGTAGAAAAACAAAAATAACATATAAACGATCGGCAATTGTTTTTTTTTTTTTATAAATTATTCAAATTATATCGAGTTTGGTGTCAATTTAAAGCGCTCGGGGAGATAAGTTTAGTAAAAATGTAAAAAATGACATTTATGTGATTTTCAATTGTTTCTCAAAAAATTATTAAATTTTTTTTATTCAACCAGTGGTACCAACTTTATAAACATAACTTCTTTTATTTTTATTAAAATACTATCGTGTGTGGTATCAAATTAAAGCTTTCGGAAAAAGAATTCTAGTAGAAAAATAAAAATAACATTTAACCGATCGTCAATTGTTTTTTTAAATAAATTATTCAAATTGTACCGAGTTTGGTGTCAATTTAAAGCGCTCGGGGAGATAAGTTTAGTAAAAATGTAAAAAATGACATTCATGCGATATTCAATTTTTTCTCAAAAAATTACCTATTCAAATTCAAAGTGTATTATCAAAAGTTCTCTGGAGAAAAAATTTAGTCGGAGAATCAATAACAACATTTAAACGATGGTCAGTTTTTTTTACCTCCCGCATTATATTCTATAAGGGGAGGTATTATGAGGAGTAAAAATTTTCGAGTGTGAGTTTTTAGTGAATAAGTACGTTTTACAATCCATAGAATACGAATAAAGTATTTTCGAGATGATGTCTGTGCGCGTTTGTGTGTTACAATATTTTGTGGACGATAACTCAAAAAATATCAAACATTTAACAACCAAATTTTACATTTAAGGTTTTAATACAAATCTTAAGAATCCAGTTATTTTTTGTTGCAATCCCCAAACCGGACGTAGTACTTTGCTAAAATATTTCGATAAATAATTAATTTATCACAAAATTTTCTATTTCAAATGATAGATGGTATATTTTTGTCATCTACAAATCGTATTTAAAATTTTTATCTGTACATGATACTATTTACAAAATAAATTATTGTTAATAATTCAGAATATGAAACATAAAATTAAAGGCGTTACGAAAGTAAGTTATTAAAACTTATAGTCGGGGAAGTACTGTGCTGGCCACAGCAGATTTTTTCCTATATTATGATTTACAAATCGTGGTAGGTAAAATTACAAATTTTTGAAAATTAATTTTCCTTTATTGGTAAGAGATATAGAAACGATGTTAAATAAATATTGTAAAAGATAATTTGTTCTTTCAAATGTCGAATGACAAATTGTAACTATCGCAGTATTTCCTATATTTTTTGCAAAAAATGTTAAAATTCTTCAAGAAAATACCATTTCCGGTTGACAGATTTTTACCAAAATCTTATCAGCTCTTCATTAACATATATAAATGTATATTGCAAAATATTAGAATTTTATGTTCAGTAGAATTTGAGATAATGAATCAGAACGAAAGACTATAGTAGGCGCACATACATACAACATTGTACATTATTATTTATTGATAGAGAAACATTTTGAATTCTTGCTAAAAGTTCATTTTCAGTGTTGGGCTGACTGTAAACTTTACTTTTCAACGTTCCTCAGAAAAAAAAAACGCTAGATAAAATTTTATTTTTGAGAAACACACGGTACAAGCACACGGATTTGATTTTTTTCTGTCAAAACCGTAAGAGATATTAAAAATTGAACGAAGAAATTAAAGTTTACTTATGAAAGTCTCTTTCTAAAAAAATTTTTTTGAAAGTTCTCAGCCTGACCATTAAAAAGTTACAGCCTAATTAAGGGACTAGCACTAAAGTTTTACGCACTAGCAGTGCACTAAAAATAACAAATATCATTTCAAAAGATGACTTATAGCCATGTTTCATGTCATACAAAATTTCATCTAAATCGGCCTAAGCAATTTTTAGTTATAAGCAAAATTCGTTATTTTTGCAAGAACTTTGAAGCAGAATTCCGGCTTAACGGTACACTTTTGGATATAGATAAGTTTGGTTAAATCGTCTTATTTTGGGCCCAGGAAGCTGTGGTTAAGCCATGTACACTCATTTTAGAGACATCCTGTATATCTGGTAAAGAAAATTAAATTTTCGTAGATATTACTAATTTTGTACTTTTCTCAAATGGTACACGCTATATATTTTTACACTAATTGATAGAAAATAATGTTTGCTTTATAACAGTATCAGGGGTTTCCCTTCTAAAGGTGCGATTCCTTAGAAGCGGTCGCCGCCAGCGTCCGCCGCTCAGCGTCTGACGCTAGCGGCGACCGCTTCTAAGGAATCGCACCTTAACTTTTATAATTTTTGTGATATTAAAGAAAAAAGTTTTTTCTCAAAATAAAGTGTGCCTTGAGAACAAAATTACTATTTAAAACAATGTACAAAATAAAAACGAATTATTTTATTATCATACTAATACAAACTTTATTGTATCGCAAAAACAATATACCTACCCAAAACTGCCGAATTTTGTTCTAAAGGCACACTTTATTATTATTATAAGAACCATTTTTCTAATGTCTTTAATTATCTCAAAAATAATAAAGGTTACAAGCAGAGGCGTAGCTAGTGCTTGGTGAGTCCTGTATAAAAATTACTCCTTCCCCTCTGGGTTGAGGTTGCAAAAATGACGAAATTTTATACTTACCTATATTTGTACAGTTCCATGTTCCATTTTTAATTTCATATTAAAAAATGTAACCGCTTTGATAGAATATATTTTCGCTCTAGAATCTAATCCATAGCCGTCTTAAATAACCTAAACTGTAATTTCAATAATATTCATCTTGTAGAATGAATTTCAAAATAACAGTATAACTGTCTTGGATGTAAAACTGACGATGTTCCAGCTAACCCAAGCCTGTAGCCAGGTCAAAATTTATAGTGGGCAACTCGAATTTTAGATTGAGCAACCAATTTTTTCCCGGATATTAATAATAATAATTTTATTGGTGAGGCCCTCTTATCTTGGGGCCCCTGTATCATTGGTACAATGAATATAGCGGTTCCTACGCCCCTGGTTAGAAGGGAAAACCCTGATACTGTTACGGGCCCAACCAACATGTTTTCGTACCTTCAGAAAAATATAGGTACTATAATCCAAAATATACATAGTTTACACACTGTTATTGTCGCTATATTCAAGAAAACTTTTACTTTACATATTGTTAGACTATATTGAACTTTTTATTTTTAATTTCTATTTATAAGTATAATATATATATATATATACGGTTATACGCGGATAAATACTAGCCAAAAAATGTTTTCGTACTTTTTAGTAAATCTTGCTTCAATCACTACATGTTTTCAATAAGTACATTCTTGTTTGCATTGTGATTAATTTATTTTGATTTAAATTAATTTTTATTAATGTATGCAGTTTTTAATTAACCGTTCATTGATTATTGTTATAAAGAGAAATTAAATTAAATTTATTAAATTTACGTTTAATATAGTCTAACAATAAGTATATAGTAATGTAAAAATTTACAAGAATATAGCTACAATAACAATGTGAACATTTGGTTATATTTTGCATCACTTCAGATAGTATGAATACATTTGGGGTTGGGCTTGTATAAAGCAAAAATTATTTTCTATCAAATAATAGTTTAAAAATATACAGGATGTACCAATTAAGAATAGTACAAAATTAATAATATCTAGAAAAATTTAATTTTTATCTAGATTTATACAGATTATGTTCGCTTATTAGAAATACTAAAAACTTACCTAAACAATTTTTTATGTATCTATTATAACTTTCGAGAAAAACAGTGTTCTTAATCTTTATTTACGCCCTGTATAAGTAATAGATTTCAAAAATGAAATAAAATGTGTATGTTTCAAACAAAATACAACCATTTTCGAAATTAAACGTTAAGACGATCCTCTACCGTGCCAGAAAACAGCAAAAAAATCTGACGTGGACACCACATGACTTCCTTGTACGCCTTGTGTGTTCATACTTTTCTTAATAACTAAAATGTAAAATAATATTAAAAATTCTTTTAACTTATTATACTAGTATACTCACAAATATATTTTAGTCATTTTATTTAAACTGCAGAAGAAGATATAAAGCATATTTTACTATTGTCACTGTCATGTCATAATCATTTAAATTTTACGTAGTTACAAATGTTAATCGATCATGGACTACAAGATACCGAAATACTATAAATTATAAATATATACTTTAATTATTTTTAAATGATAGCAGATATACAAAAATATTTATAAAATACCGATTGTAGGTAATAATCACATAATCTTTCATTTAAAATAAAAAAATTTGTCTAAAATTAAATATTTATCGAAATATTTTTAAAAAGTACTACTTCCGGTTTGTAGACTGAAACCAAAAATAGGAGGTGCACAACTAGATGCTATAACAGTCCTAAATACAAAATTTCAACTTTCTACGTCTAACCGTATTTGAGTTATGCGACACACATACGTCCGTCCGTACGTACGTACGTACGTACGTACGTACAGACGTCACGTCGAAACTAGTCATAATGGATTCAGAAAAGGTCAAAACGGATATTTCCGTCAAAATCTGAGAACCGAAATTTTTCGCGATTACAATACTTCCTTACTTCGTACAAGGAAGTAAAAAGGATTTCGCCCGCCAGTCCACAGCGTTTATGGATTTGTTAAATATAATTTATAATCTAAAAATATTTTTGAAGATAAAAGTACAAAAATTTTGCTTTAAAATCGAAATACGTTAATTTGAATTTTGACAATTTGTTATTTTTTGATCCCAAATATCTTTTATTTTAAAACAAATAAAAAAAATTCGATCGCTTATTTCGTTATTTCGCAGATTCAAGCTTTGTTGACAACATATTAAAATTAGAAGTTCATTAACTTATAAATAAAAGTTGTACAGAAGCGAGCAAAAATCCTCTTTTTTACAAATATTGCAATTTTTTTGCAAATATGTTTAACAAAACAACAAACGCTATAGAATAGCGTGCGGAATCAATGTTTTCTGCCATGGGTAGAGGAACACCTTAAATTGCAATTAATGCTTTGAACCGTTCCGAATCGGTTCCCAATCATCGGTTCGGATCCGGTTATGGGTTCGCCAAAATATTTTATAATGGTACATGTTATTTTCCCGGTTCACTGAAATAGCTGCGGCTCGTTCCAGTTTTCGTTCCTGTTCCGGTTCGGTGCGAGTCGCTGCTCAGTAGTGAGTAATGGTGCACATTATTCACTGCAAATAATTAATGAATGTATAGTCGTGGACGTGGATAATAGTTATTTACTTTACTAGTGGGCAAAGTAAGGAATTGCCCACGAGAGAAATCTTAGCTCACGAGACCGAATAATTTTCTCAAGTTGGTGATTCCTTTTTGCCTCGTGTGAAGTATTATAAAATGTTTTATCCAACATCTCTTAATAACTGATTAATGGCCAGTTGCACTGCTTCCTCTTAAATTTTAAGTTTTCCTTAAATGAACAATATCGAATCAAAATCAAATTGTCAAACGTAGAAATAACATTGCTGTCATGAATTCGATTCGATATTTTTCATTTAAGTGACACTAAAAATTTAAGTGGGAGCGGTGCAAATGGCCATTAATATTTTAAAAATATTATGTTCTACCCAAAAACATCGTTACTATGGTGACTTCCAACAAGCAAAGTAACAATTTACCCTAGAGTGGGTATAATTTTGAGCAAAACCACTAGTGGACAATCTTTTACTTTGCTTGTTTAAAATCATCATAATAATGACGTTTTTTATTAAGAGGTGTTGGATAAAAGTAATTAATAATCCCTTTTATTATTTTTAGGAGGAATGTCTACATTTTCAATGCTAGTGAATTGTTTTGTACATTTTATTATGTATGGATATTACTTCTTGTCAACTCTTGGACCAAAATGGCAACAAAGATTGCAAAAATATAAAAACAAAATTACCGTAATTCAAATGGTAACCATTTCAGGTATTTCATGAATTATTTTTTAATTTAATTTGTTTGTTTGTTTTAGATTCAGTTCACTCTATTCTTAATTCATACAGTTCAAGTTTTCAACCCAAATTGTGATTTTCCGTATCAGGCAGGAGTTATTTTTATTCCAGATGTATTACTAGTATTTTATATGTTCTATAAATTTTATGAAAAATCTTATAGAAAGAAAAATAAATCAAACTAAATCATTCTGGAGTAAATAATTACTTTCATGCTTTAGGGTATAGGTAGTTGTCGCTCATTATCACTTCACCTTCGAAGTAAGTAGAAAATAAATACTACTCAAATATACTGTGAATTTAACTAAGTTGTAACGTTCGATACTTCTTTACTATCACTGGCGGGGTGACAATGAGTTGTAGGCTATTGGCGAAGAAAGACTACTTGGAATTTCACTTTGACTTTATTGTTGGAAAATTTTAGGGTCTGAAACAAGGTCACATTTGAATTAATTTTCCTTTTTGGCTTTTGTGATTATTTATACGAAACATAAAAAATAAAAGGTGATCGATAAAGTAATTTACCAGGAACTACCTGTTGCCTCTATAACTATAAGAACTTTTTAGAATTAGTGCTTCCATCTGGCACATGTTGTATGTAATTCCACATGTCCATAATTTATAAATAATAAACTGAAACGTGTATAAATAAATAATAAAATCATATGCGCTCTATATACCTACGTGCCATCATATTAATTTAATTGACATGAACTTCATTCTTCCTGTTTTGTAATGGAGTAGGCCAAATTCTTATTTAATTAAACTCAGATTTAAAAGTGTACTAGAGATATTTTATCACATACTTAAGAAAGATAAAATATGTATATTTATACCTAAATATCCACACAAAATGTCATTATTTGGAATTAGAACAAGCTAAGCCGAAATTAGTCTTTTGAATCAAGGTATAAATTAACATTAATAAGAATGACTTACAGTATAATATGATAATATCCCAGCATTTTCGTCCAACACAAACCATCGATACTGCCATCCTTTCATTACATTTGTCCATTTACTTAAAAATCCTTCCATTACTGCCATTTTCACGAAAACACCTTTGCCTCACTTGTCATTACTAATGTGAAATGCGGCGAAGTACACTTGACGTGCAGCAATGCCAACCTGAAATAACGAAAATCTACTATGCGATATGTCATAAAATAGAGGCGCGCGCAGCGAAAATGTTCCCTGGTTCACAATGCGCAAATCCAATCATTTTAAATAACAAATACCGCACTTTTGTCTGCAATTCGACATTTTCATGTCACTGTCACTTGTACTTATATTATAAATAAAAATATTACATATTATAGTATGAAAAATTTGCAGAGGTTGCTTTAAATCTTTTTAGGACAAAATATTACAAAAATTATATTAAAATTTGAATTAGCGATTATTTTTATAAAACTTGTATTACTTGTAAAGCGGCATTAACAGTCCGAAATTTGGTGTAATTCGTATTACTGAAATTTCCAGTTCAAAATTTGAGTCGTAGAATAATCAAGATAAAACATATTCAAATGCGTTTCATAATTTATTTATATATATATTTAATATTTTATTTTACTTTAATTGACTCCTAATAATTTCACAAATTTATCCGAATTTCACCAAATCTCGGACAGTGAATGCGACTTAAGATTAGCCATGCTTGTAAGATTACAATAATAAATTATATATTTCATTAAAATATTTGCTTTATTACAAAAATAATATAAAATCAAATATGTTCACACTTATTTTCTAACTATACAGGGATTTGTAATTATTATAATTACATAATTATTAAAATTTCAATACAAAAATAAATTATTATGTCTAAAGGGAACCTAAAGAAGGTACATGTTTTTTTAAAAATATACAGGTAACACTATTTCACAAGAAGTAAGGAGATATACCGTTTACCGTGAAAAACCTGGGAATATACAGTTCAAACCAAATTTTGTAGTTTTATGAAGTTTATCACAAAAATAAAAGTCCATATATTATTTTACAAAACATAAAAATCCCCAAATATTGGCGATATTAAAAATAACTGTACAAATTTAATGATGGCCATATATTTATCCAGTCTTGCTATATCCAGTTTTTAATAAAATTCTGTTATCTGCTGTTTCTGAATTATCAGATAAATCAATAAATTCCTCTAATATTTCAGAATTTTCTGCTTCTAAATCTGAAGGTGTATTTTCCGGTTTTATTCTTGTTTCATACAGTTCGGAAGGTGATGGCAACGCTTCGTCTCCGGCGTTACTTTCGGCAGCTTCAACGAATGCTGATGATAATTCTCCGCTTAACTTGCTCACTGTTTTCGTGCCAACATCGTACATGAAAATTTCTTTTTCTTTATTATCTGGAGATCTGAAAATTAAATTTTAAATTTAAGAATATAAATCAATTTATATTTCTTTATGTAAAATTTGATGATCCAGTAGTAGAGAATTGTAGAGATAATATCGTCGGGTTAGTTCTTGTTTGGTCTATACACCATTTTGCAATTTTCGACGAAAATAGGCACACTGTTATCTACTGATTTTATTTGTTGTATAGATTCGACTTTCATTTCGCTAATGCATTAGATTTTTGAAAAAATTTGTGCTTTATCCGTCTATATCAAATATTTTTTATTTTTTTAAATTCTTATTTAGTCTATGTCACATTTAACCAATAGAAATCAAGCATTTCAGTTCTCATTTGTGCTATATCCATTCTGGGAAAAATACAATTATTCAATTTGTTCTATATCCATTACTCATAAACCAATTATTGCGTTTGTGCTGTTGTAACTTAATAACTGAAAATTTTATTTACTACGTATCATAATCTTTAACTGTTTTATAGAATTTGAGAGCATAATTTAACTAATTGACCTTATTTTAAAATTCACAGAATTTAGAAATTGAATAACGCAACAGATTTATTATCAAAATGGTTTATATTATGTCCAGCACAGCAGCAATGTAATTGAAAATATGGAAAATAATTCAAAATCATCCTAATAATTTGTATTTGAAACAAAATGACGAAATAATAATATATGTCTGGTTATTGCGTTAGTTCTTGTTTGTTCTATAGACCAAAATAAAAGGATATAGAACAAAAATATAGCCTTTTTTGACTAATCGCTTAAAAATTTGTTCCATATCCAAAAACTATTTCGCCATATCACAGGAAGTATTATACTTATAAATATGTCAGAAATGCCAAACATACTTCTCAATTCATACATTAATATGACATTCATAATCTGGTCCCATAACTTTTAATACACACAGAAAAAAATGCCAAACATTCAAACGCGATTTCCCAGATTCGAGAAAAGTGGACTTAGAACAAATAAGAAACAACCCGACGATATGTTGGCTATTTGGATCAGTTGTAGAGGAATTTGACAAAGGATAACAAATTCTGTCAAAATATATTTTATTTAAACGTTTTGAGGTCTCTGGTATAAGTATAAGTTAAATTACAATAAAATCCATGATTACAAGTTAAATTACAATAAAATCCTTGGTAAAATTATTTGTTAATTAAGTCGTAATTTTATTTAAAATTGTATCACAATTCTTTTCAAAAATAATTTAATAAGCAAATCTATACCAATGTTGAAAATTTTGAAAACACATCAAATTACCGCAAACTTAGTAGACTGAAGTACAAATATTTTGATCATGGATTTTATTGTAATTTAACTAATACTTATACTGCTGATGATGAGGGTAATAGACCTCGAAACGTTCAAATAAAAGATCATGACAGAATTTGTTATCATTTGTCAAATTCCTCTACAACTGATCCAAAAAAGTCAACATAAATATCAACAACAATTTATATTTCATTACTTAATTTAGTTATTAAAATTTATATTTCATTATTTTATTTAATTATTAAAAACTTACCCAGTAACTAAAAGGACTACGGACTGTTTATCAGAAGCTGTTTGATTTTCTCTTTCTAACCATTTATTATAATTTTCTTTTGTTGGTTCCTTTATAAGTTCTTTTAAAGCTTCTCCAGCAAGCAATCTAACATCTTTTATGTTACCTTCAATATCTCTTACTGGTCTTTCGCTATGATGTTCATGTGGTTGAAATTCATAATCAACTGGAGCAAGAACAACTACGCTAGTGATATTTCTCCCTTTTAATTCAGGAACTTCAGGAATTGGAAAATTAACACCGCTTACTTTAAGAGGTAAATATCTGTTATATTTATTGTCATTTAAAACAACAGGATCCACTTGTGTAGCATCATCTCGGACGTATGAATCTTGGACTGCTTTTCCTTCTTTTGTTTCTGAATCGTAGTGAACTACTTTCATTTCTACTGCAGGTTTAGGTTTGGTAGATTCTGTTACTTCGTCAATTTCTGAAGCTTCAGCTTCTAATTCCTGGTCGAATATTGTTTTGGAGTTATCTGTTTCAATAGGTTCGCCATTTGTTTTAACAAATGTTTCTTTTTTTTCGCTTGCAGCTAATTGTTGCGCTCCTCCTGCCCCATAAAAATTGGCAAGTTGATCAGGTGGTAACGCATCGATTGGAATATCTCCTACTTTATCGTAATCAAGTACCGAAATATCTGCGTTACTTAAGATGCCAGATGACAACAATTGTTCTCTTAAGTCATCAGGAACCTCATCCGGTAATACAATATTAGGAGGTAATTTATGTTCTTTCTTTTTATCTTCTGTTTTTTCTTCAGTTTTAATTGTGGTTGGAGATGGTTTTTGAGTTGTAGACTGATAAAATATTTTTTGTGTTGTACTACTTGGTACGACAGAAGATGGATTATATTGTTGAGATTGATAAAATTCCTGAATTGATTTTTGCTGATTCTGGAGATTTTGTAAAAAGAAATTTTGTGCTTGACTATTTTGTTGTTGTTGTTGCTGCTGCTGCTGCTGCTGCTGTTGAGATTGTTGAATATGAGTATTTTCTTGTTTTTGTGTTGCTGTTATTCCAGGTTGTTGTTGAGATTGTTTATTTTGTGCGTGATTTAATTGAGCGAAATTTTGAGGGAATTGTTGGAACTGATGTTGTATTTGTTGTTGAAATTCCTGGGGAGAAAGATTTTTCTGTTGTTGTAAAAGTTGGTCTTGTTGTTTTAATAATTGCTGCTGAATTTGTAAATTACGCTGTTGTTGTTCATGCTGTAATTGTTGTTGCAATTGCAATGATTGCGCTTGTAATTGGTGATTAAATTCAATATTTTGAGTTGCAGCTTGTGCATTAGCGAAGTGATTATTTTGTGGCTGTTTTTGTGTTTGGGGCAATGCTTGTGATTTGATGCCTTGATTGTTATTTAATTGTGTATTTGATGGTTCTGCAGGTATTGAAATATGTTGTTCATATCGTGGAACAGATTGTACTAGCTCTCCGCCGGGAGGAATAATATGACCTAATTGTTGCTGTTGCTGCGGTGACTGATGCTGTGGATGATGATTTGGTTGTTGTGGATTATTAAATTGTTGCTGATGGTGATTTATTTGCTGTTGATGTTGGTTATTTAGTTGATGATTATGGAATTGGAAACTTTGTTGATGTTGTTGTTGTTGCTGTTGCTGCTGTAGTTTTTGTTGCTGATGTTGTTGTTGCTGCTGCTGCTGCTGCTGTTGTTGTTGTTGTTGGAGTTGTTGTTGGTGTTGTGGTTGCTGATTGTTACGCAATTGTTGCTGATTTGGATTTTGATTAAATTGTATATTTTGAGGCTGCTTTTGAGGTTGAGGTTTTTGATTAAATTGTTGTGGAGGTGAAATTTGTGGCAATTGTGCTTGAATAACTGGGAAATGAGTCTGGGGCCTGTGATTTAAAATTTGGGAGAATTGTGGTTTTGGTGGTGGTGGGAAATTATGTTGGAATGAATGTGACGTGAACTGAGTTGAAGGGAACTGATGATTCTGAGAAAATTGATGGTTTAAAGGGAATGAGGATTGTGGGAATTGATGATTTTGAGGAAATTGTACACTTGGTTGATGGTTTGGGGGGAACTGCTGATGTGTTGGAGGGAATTGAGGTGGCGGATTAAATTGTGACCTATGTTGATGCTGAGGAGGTAACTGAGGAGGGCTTAGAGGTCGAGGTGGGAATTGTTGGCTCTGGAATTGACGATGAGGAGGAGGACCTGGCGGTCTTTGATTTTGTTGATTAGGGAACTGTCTTACTGATTGTTGTTGATGCAATGGACGGTACTGATTATTTTGGAAATGAGATGGAGGACGAGGATTGAATGATTGCTGGTTAAAATTAGTAGGAGGATTAAAGTTTGGAGGAAATGCTGAAGTAGGCGGTTTTCGTTCTGGAATTGGTTGTGAAAATTGTCCCTGTGGTTGTTGATGATGATGGTTGTTTTGAGGGAAAATCACAGCAGGTTGCGGTGCAGACTCTTCATGACCTTCAAGTGAAGGTTTCTCTTTCTTGTGTTCTGATCCGAAAGTTACACGAATTCCACTTGTTCCAATATAAGTTTCAGATTCTGGACGAATTATAGTCCTAATTGTTGTGCTAGGTGGTGGAGCCGCGGTGACGTATTCTTGGACAGGATGATCTAATTGCGGTTCTTCCGATTCATCAACGTGAGGAGTTAGGGCAGGGACAGGTTTGTCATAAATTACACTGTCTTTTCCATGACCATTGGGATTTTTCTTGTATTTAACATAAAATACCTGAACAGGTTCTTTTTTCTTTGGTGGTAGAGTTGGCACCGGAACCGGAGGTAAAGTCACATTAGATTCTTTAATGATAATTTCAATAATTGGTTCCGGTTCTTTCTGATAATAAACTGGTTCATGATGAGGATGATGAGAGTATGATGGAGTATGAATATTTTGTGCATAAATATTTTCAGATAAATGATTATTATCTGTTAACAAGTCATCAGGTTTTGATAACTCGTTATGACCCTCTGCTGTTAAAGGAATTTTGCTTGTGTCATAAAGAGGATCTCTCTGCGAGTATTGCACAAGAGGCTCCATCTGCACAGCATAAGGAGGAGCCGGAACGGAATGAGGTCGACCACGTTTTCCATTTGGAATGTAAGGCCTAGGGCCCGGCGGAAAATATGGAGGAAACCGAGAGGGCAACTGATAACTTGGACCACTTGCTATTCTTCTTTCCAGTCGAAAATTCGACCCAATAGGATAATTGTGAGATATAGAATATTCCAAATTCCTTTTTCCTCTCTCAGCATCTTTTAATTTCATTTTTGCTCTGTGTTCATCCGCAGCTATAGCTGAAGCTATAGTGTAACACAGCAAAATCTGAAAAATAAAGTAATTAGTATAGCCATTTCATTTATTTTCTTACAAAATACATATAATAAATAGTTAGACTATGTACGGCAAATGTGAAATTTGCGCTAATACGGATGATGAAGCTAGTTTTTTTGTTTGTTAAACTAGTTAGAGGAATGCAGCTGCTACTGCAAAACATACTGTAGATATCACCAACATCGTGTAAGTGCCAAATGCATATTTTATAATTATGGAAATCTAATTAAATATCATAATAATTACAGCATCATATTTCTGCTTCCTCATCCAAGTAAAAATAAATAAATTTCATGGTAGAGTTTTGTGCTATAAAATTTATTTGCATACTATGAAAGTTGTATAAAACAAATATTCCTATACATGTTTAAATTTTTAATTTTGCTGCACCTTTACAAACAGTCAGGAATTATACATGCGTCAAGAATGCGAATATCTTCACAAAAAGAAACTTTATAGAAAGTGTTTTTAAATCTCACAATAGAAGATTCACAATATTATGCTTAAACTGGGAAAAACAAATGGAAATATCTAATTAAAAATTACATGTAAAAATAATTTAAAGGAGTATAGAGATGAACCTACATTATTATAGAAGTATAATATTACTATAAAATAAAAATGAAATTTAAAAAAACTCATATTTGTTTATTTTAATAACAACAAAGCAGATGAAAGTGTACACATACTTTGAGCACGTCTGGCAGCCTTTGACTATCCATACCTTATAGGTATTCAATTACTATCGTATCCTAGTAACCTTGTTTCGTTTGCCAATACTGTAATCCTGTTTGCACTTTATAAACACATCGCCTTTTATAATAAAATTCCAGAAAACCCATCAGATTTTTATCAATTTTTTTATGTAATTCAACAAGTATGAATACAATTTCACCCAGTTTCTAAGTTCATTCAAAATATAATAACACAGTGTGCAGAAATAATAATTCCAAAGCAGATTGTAACAGAAGCAAAGATGTTAATAATATATTATTACTTCTTTGATAATGAATATACTCGGAATATACATTAGAGCTGATCAATTATGCAAATGGCCAATTATAAATTATTATTTGTGTAGTTAGGTACATATCTACATATTTTTCGTACTTCGTTTGTTTTTAGAAAATTGAAAAATAAACAATGTTTGTGCTCCAAATGCCAAATCTTTGGAGCCATTGTTTTAAAATTGCAAAAACATGTAAATTTTATGTTTCGTCAAGTTCAGTGACAAATTTTTTGTTAATTTAAGTTCAGGTATTATTCAGAGCATTAAATTCTTTTGCTGCTTCTTAAACAATTGACTGCAAAGTCACTTTTTATGAATCAAGATAGAACAATAAGAACGACAATCATGCAGTTTAATTATTGAAATTAAATTATAAGATGAAATTAAGAATGCATCTCTTAATAGAGAGAAAATGTTCTATTCCATTATATTAATCTTCAATAAAGAAAATAATCTGAAAAAGCATGTAGCATGTTACATTCCATTAAAAGAAGTATAACACTGAACGGAAAATTTAAAAAAAAATTAATAGCGTTATTATATAATTATAAAAACTTTAAAGTTTAATGAAATGTATATTCTTAACGTTTAACGATGTTAATGTTCGCAAAAAATCCGAAAACATAATTATCGTTTACTTTTAAGAAGACGAAAGTAGGATGGTACGGAAAAGAAACCGGGCCAATATCTTCTGGATGCAACAGGTTCGAATATTTTGAGTCTCCACATATGTATATGTATAGGTGGTGGTGGTACTTGTTATGTTCACCATCGTGAGATGTACCGAATACCGAATCATTGTTAACTTTCATTCACACTGTATTATTCTTATCTTCTTCAAGAAGGAAATTAGGAGAAACTTTAACAATTTAACTTACACTTGATTTTAATTAGTTCGTTAAGCAGTAGGTACTTCAAATTCTCAATTATCAGCTTATTATAATTTGAATAATAGTAGGTTTAGTAGTAAAAAGTGTTTAAATTATATTAAAATATTCATATATTTTTGGATCTAGGAAAACTAACTGTTAATTTCTTATCTGTCACTTTGGTACATCCTTGAATCTACTTTACATATATTATATACATGTATGTTTTGGTTTGATAAAAATGTATTATAAGATCCTAACGAAGTTAACGTCATTCTGTGATAATTTGTGCGCTATTGTATTGTGCTGTAATTATGTAATTTAATGAGGGATGTATTGCAAAATCAATTCAAGTACTTTTATAAAACAAAACAATAATTATTTAGTATCAAGAAAATAAAACTCTGAAAGCTATATCCTGTTCATAATATTAATATTTCAAATATGAAAATATATTTGTTTCTGAGATTTTCCGGAAGTGAGAAATAAGTTCTTTTTATCAATAAAGCAGCACAGAACGAAACGTATAGATGACCCTACTATTTTGGTTAGAATCTTCCCTATATAAAATTATCACGTTCAAAAAATCAAATAATGAAAAAAATACCGTTATGTGTTTAAATTTTTAATAAAATAATAATAATAAATAAACGTTAAGTTAAAATACTTATAAATAGATTTCAATTTCCAGTTTATTATATAATAAAATCTAATCTGAATAGAATAAGTAGCTATAACAACTTTTTTAGTATACCTACCTATGCTCTCTAAAAGCTACGAACTGTTTTGAGTTCGAGAATAGTTATTTACGAACCAAATGCGGGAAGATTTTTATGCCACATGAGCGGTTTTTTGAAACTCGAGCGAAGCGAATGCTGGGATAATGTCTTCCCGCAAGAGGTTTGTACAATGTTTTTTGTAACGAATAAAACTATAATCAAATTCATTCAAGTTACGAATATACAATATGTTTTAATAAAAAGTGGTCCATGTGTCACACCAGTCACCAGTTGCTAAGCAATTTGTTGATTTGTACAATTGTTTAGTACGAAATAGTAATTTCCGTTTTCATTGTAGTTGTAGTCTGAGCATTAAATTTGAGGTTACGATGTTTTTCTATTCACTACTACCGATAGATGGCGTGCAACGCGCACATATTTAAAATAAAATAATTATATATTGATGGTGTTTGTGGGTTTTAATACGTAAAAATCGTGGAAAGTAACATTTATTAAAATAAATTTTGTTATTTTGAAGATTATTTTATTGTAGAATGCTCAAGAAAGCCAGTGTTCTTTGCATTTTTCCCGATTGACTATACTGGAAAATTGACATTTCCGATTGTCAACTGCGTGCTTAATATGTCATTTCCTTGGTTATGAGTACAAAAAGTTATTTACGAACCAAATGCGAGAAGATTTTTATCCCACATGAGCGGTTTTTTGAAACACGAGCCAAGCGAGGGTTTTATTTACGCGAATGCTGGGATGATGATTTCCCGCTAGAGGTTTGTACAATGTTTTTTGTAATGAATAAAACTATAGGTAATCAAATACATTGAAGTTGTGGTTGTAGTCTGATCATTAAAATTGAGGTTACAATGCTATATTTCTATTACACTCACTACTACCGACAGATGGCGCGCTGCATACAAGTTTTTTTTTTAAATATTGACGGTTTTCAGTGGTCTTGAAAATTTTCATGAATTATAATTCCGGGAAGTAACTCTTTATAAACTAAATTTTATTATTTTGAAGATGATTTTACTCTGAAATGTCTAGAAAAGCCAGGTGTTCTTTGCAATTTTCCCGATTGACTACACTGGGAAATATGTCATTTCCTAGGTGATGAGTACAAAAATTATATTTTAGGGGATGCAGTTCTTTTAAATAACGTAACCTAGGTAATGAGCTATTATTTACATTTTATAGTATTACTTTCACTGGTTTTCATTGTATTATTGCCTACGTTTTTCAAAATATTATTTCAAAATTACATTTAGAATAATTTCGTATAGCTAAGCTACTAAACAAATTTGGAGAGCATATAGGTACTACAAATTTTTTTATGTACACAAACTGAGTTTTAGAGGACTCTAATTTAAGGACTCGGCTTGCGCCTCATCTTTACACAAATTTATCCTCCAAAATACTATTTTTCGTACTTGTTACATAAATAACTATTATATTACACAGTAAACTTTATTTTATTTTTTATTGCATTCTAAATTTAATAATTAGTACCTACTCAAATATTAATTTAAATGTACCAGTAGACAAATAAATTTTATATGGCTATTATTTTTTGACATCAGAGTAGTCAGGTAGCCAATAAATAGCCAATAAAAATAATATCCGTAGGCAGTTTTCAATAAAAATAATTTATAACTTGTTCTAAAATTAATCTAAACAAGCAATAAAATTTAGATTACGGTCAAATTAGTAGGCGTACTAATACAATAAAACAGTTATTAAATGTGTGAACCATTTTTTATTCTGTATATAAAATAAAATAAATTGCTGCTGCGTATCTTTTTAATATTACCCAGTGAGTAAATACAATCCAGTATAGAACTTACAGAAATAACTAATTTCATTTTCACTTGATACAGTTCACGTCTAACAATACACTAACTAATCACCACTGCATTATTGTAATCACACACAACAAACCACTTCTTAAATGATACTGACTTCTCTGGGAACTGTGATGGCTCTAGTCAATCTTGAAGAAGTTCTTCAGCTTCGGGGCAGAGGAGGGAGATTTCCCATGTGGTGGGACCGTGTGAGAAGAAAGGGGCGCTGTAGAAAGTTGTTCCGTGGTCGCCGATGCTCTCCAAGTGCCTGCTGAAGCTGTAGATGAAGATGAAATGAACAGGGACGGTAAATGTGGGATTTTTGGCCACGGGAAGTTTTGTTTGTTTGTTCTCTTTGTAATTGTTGCTGTAATAGCTAATTGTTACGGGGTATTTGATTGTTAAGTAATCGTGAAAGATGTGAAACTATTTGAGTTCTTTTTATTGAGTAATTACGATTCATTTCTGTAAATTTATACAGACTATTCATATGTCAAGTGGAGATATGATTATACAGATATTTGATTTCGTATTATACATATTTTATGACGGCATCAAAAATAATCAGTTTTGAAATTTAATTATTATAACAAGCAGTAATTTTACAATGCATACAAATTTAAATTCATCATTTGCTTATTTGTTTGAATTAGTACTTACCTACCATATTTATGGGATCTAGAAAATTCTGTTATGCTACTCAACTTTATAAAACACATAATTATATAATGTAGGCTAAAAGGATTTTTTTTCTAAAATTTGCAAAAAAATAGGGTACTAGTGAATAGTTTTGTGCCACTGGTGTGAAAGTATGCATTTAGATTTAACTGTATATTTATTATGCTATTAATAAAAGTAAATAATTATAAATACTACCTGCAAATAGTCAGCTATTATGTAATAATTAATAAATAATAAAATATACCATCAATAATTATCAAACCAGTGCTACTTAAAATGTGAAGGAAGTGGATTATTATTCTTAGTTTTGTGAATTAAAAAAATTATTTTTGTTCTATAATCAGTAAGTACGAGTATATCAAACTCATTAAAGTTTCGTGCAGAGGTATAGAAACTCCCTGTATGTACTTATTTCTTGATACTTGGATACACTACCAATGCCTATCGAAATAAATAAAGTAAATTCAGAACACCTAAGTAGGTAAAATTATGGTTTTGCTGTGTAAATATATGGGATCCAATTCTATTATTTAATTTTAACGCAGTTCTTCCAGTTCTTTATTTATTTCAAGTTATAAAATAATTAATACCCGAGTAGAAATTAGATCGGCGACAGATTTAAAAACAATTTTGTTCATAGATTTGAATTTTAAGTCGATGAAAATTACGATAATAATTTTTTTTATTGAATATTTTGACGAAAGAGAAAAATACATACCTAAATATCATTGTATTTAAATTAATATTTTTCCACAAAAAATGTGTTTAACGAATATAGCAAAACATTCTTTAGTAGGTACCTACCTATTCTTCATTTTGTAATGATAAAATTTGTTTAATGGATTTAGCGGAAAAAGTAATTAATTAATAATAAAAAAAATCATTTGTAGTTAACATTATTTAATATATATTTTACAAACAATTTTGGTGTTTCATCAGGGAGACTAAACGTTAACATTATTTTAATAAAGTTAATATCTTGATAAACGGAAATTTTTATTAAAAAGTATTTTTCTGAAATTTTTTTGGTTAAACAAATATCCAATGAAATTCTTTCATTTCTGATCACATGTGCGAAATTGACCAATGAGACCAACATTAAACTGACATTTTGGGACATTATCACTTGAGTAAAATTCAAATAGCTAGAACCCTGCGCGAAGTACGAATTCTCGTCTTCGAGAGAGAAGCATAGATGATAAACAAGAGGAAACTACGCTACTGTCTGTTCTACAGAACATCAGCTGCAATATCTGTTATTCTTATGTTGACATTCGTAGTGTTTTGCTTCGTGTAGCCCTGTGAATTTTGTAATTGATTGTGATTGAGTTATATTTTAGTTTTCTTTGAAAATTAAGTGAAGTGCAGCGCAGTATATACTCGCTAGCTCCGCTTTTGTAAAACGGACAGTACATGACAAGCTCTGCCTTCTCGCGCAGCCCAGGGTCCTAGCTATTTGAATTTTACTCTATGTCAAAATGATATTATGGCAGAATTATTGACGGTTATGTAATTTAATAGTATTGTTTTAAAATGGCTTTCGTGTTTTCAATTAAATTACAACTGCGAAAAATTTTCTAGCCGAATAACCCTCAACCATTGATAAATAACTTTATAATTTTGTCACAACTACCACAAGCACGTTGCTTTTAGGTTAACAACCCTCCGCCTGCGGCGTGCAACGTGCTTTCGGAATGTGACAAAATTATTTCGTAATTATCAATGGCCTAGGTTTATTACAGTTGACAATATACTGAACAAATTTGCAAAACTACATGTGCGCAAAAATAAAATAATGTTCCGGTTGTATACATATTAAAATAAAAATGACGTCAATTTGTAAAGTATTATTTATTTGTTATTATTTTAAGCTATTTTTACGCTGAAAGACAATATTTATTATTCTTATTATTACTTACATTATTTATAAATTTAGTATTCAGAGAAATCTTAGATTGTACCTATAATTGTTTGTAATTAAAATTTTTGTTTAATAATTTATATTTATATAATATGGTATTAAAATTATCCATGTTATTTTTTAAATTCCTTGAGAAGTTTAAAAAATATAATTTATTTCTTAACACTAAATAACTATAATTTATGGTTAGATCATAAAGTCTTGAAAGTAAAAAATGAAATTCCTTCGGAATATCGGAATCTATCAAAGAGAAGCCCTAAGAATCTAACAGAGTTGTAGTGTAAATCTGAGAAAGGAATTTTTGTGAACATCATGTCGAACGTTCTTTGGTTTAATTGTAGTACACAGAACACGGTGAAATCTCGAAAGCCGGTCCTGACAGTTAGGTATGCTATAATTTAAGTATCATCTTTTTACCTGCGGCGATCAACCAACACTGTTTAGTGAATGTCTGGAAGAGAGAATCAGAGAATGCGTTTTTTGGGACATTACTGATACATAATTGACTTTATGATTACGATTCTAGCTTACCGTGTTTATATCTTTAGAAACTAAAATTCTTCCTTGGTTTTTATAATTTTTAATAAGCATTTACTTGTGTGAAATAAGAGTATGTTTTTTACCTATATCATTTTTATTTTCTTACGGAAATGTCACAATATGGTTTTTGTTTTGATGTCATTAGCCCAGATGAACTAAGAGTAAAAACTTGGATGAAAAGTAATATGAATTGTAGTGTGATTCATTTACATCACAAAAATGTAGTGTGTATGTGTAGTATTTGCGTATAATATTTTATTTCGAAATATACCTACGTTCAACGTTCTAAAAAGTTACAAAACATTGTAGTTACTCATCAAATACGGTAATAAATTATTTAAAAATGTTCTTGCCCGAAACGTTCTACTCAATCATTATGAATATGGTCAATATCATTATCATTACAAATTGCTTATAGAATATTTATGTTTCATGTGTACTTATATAACAGTAGGTAATACAAATACAATAATTTTTAAATTATTAGCATTCGTACAAATTAAAGACACAGATAAACAACTTCACTTCAATAAAAAACTAAATCTTATATGTATACCTATATTACAATTTACAACATTTGAAACAAATTTACAAATGAATGTAAAAGAAAATTGGGTCATGATTTCCTTAAATAGATAATACTTGTATTTATGATTTTATATTTTAGACAACATTTGTACAGAGTGTTATGTACCTAAGTATCGCCAACACTTACATGGTAAATAAAGAAGATTAAAGAAGTATTAAATAATTTTTTGATAATTTATAATAATAATATATACCGGGTGTATATTGAAAAGTGAAACATAGGCGTTTAACATGGTAAATCAGTTTTTCCGTTCACATTGCTTCCCTAATTATTTTAGACAAAAATGTTTCAAATAAATGTTGTTGAGCATAAAATTCTACATCCGGATCAGTAAACAAAATTTATTTTGGTTGCTTTATAACTGCAGAAATCAAATTTGAAAATACACAATACGTAACGTATATTCGGCTTTTTTTAGAGAAAAAATTGAATAATTTGGCAACGCCGCGGAAAACAAAAATGAAATTTATATGTTCGTATAGGTAAATAAAATACAATTCAAAATATATAAAAATATATAGGGTGTTTCATTTAAAAAACGACGAAAAATTATTGCCAAGTCATTATGCAACACCCTGTATATGTGAAAATAAATTTAAGTTATGCTCCTTGAGTAGACGAAAAATTCTGTTAATAAATTTATGCTGTATTTTTAACGACAAGGGAGATATCGACGACGGGCATTTCGATGACTCACCCTGTAAGTGAAGACCGATGTATAAGCAAAAAAGTAATATAAAGTAAAAATATGTATGCACCATGCAAAAATATGCTTCATAATGTATGCAATATGCAAATCTAATAATATTCTCCCAAATGCAGTTGCGTAAGCAAAAATGAGAAATATATAAAACACATTGAAATAAGCAAAATATGCAAAAAAATTGCATTATAACACCTTATTTTTTCATGAAACACTAAACATCTGTAAAAAATTGCAATATGCTTAATAATATCAAATATGCATATGCATATAATCCGGTCTCTAATTATAAGAATTCGGACATAAATTAATTAAGTTCAAGCAGTTTTAAGTCAGTTGTTAAAGTAGAAAAAAAATATATACGGTACGCCGTACTGATAAACAAATAGAGATGGTACGGAGTACCGTCAAGATATTTTCACGAATAAGATAATTTTTAAGTACTATGTTGTATTAATATTTTGTAAAATGTTAAATTTCAAATTGCGCTCCAGAAATTTTATTGGAGTGAACCTAAACTATTTTTAACATAGCATATTATATTAAACGTATAACGTAAGTATCATATTGATAGTTTTTTGCATTTGGACGGCGAATGTTTCGAATATTATATCCCGTAGTAGGGTTAAAAGCACTTGATTACATACGAACGCGCTTGCGCGCCACCTGTTGCGCTGTCTGTGGCTGAACATAATTATGATTTTCAAATAAACCGGTAATTTTCTATTATCTGTTAATAGAAAACATGTCAAAATGTATTTAATTTTAAAATTTGATTCTGCAGCTAGGGGGTAGGTTAATACCTATTTCATATCAACGGGCTAATTGTCTAATTTCCACATTTTTTGAGAACACTTGGGAAAAACATCTTTAAAAAAATAGCGTATCGATAAAAAATAACTCTACTTTCACCCCTGGTTTAGTATATCAGTGAAAGTGTCATGCAAAAATATATAACAGTTAAGCATATTATTCTTCTAAAACTCTATGACGTTATATTATGTGTACAACCTAATATAAGAAATTTCAAATCTATATCTCTTGTAACTTGTATTAAGAATTTATATAGATCGTTCTTTTACTAATAATATTAATTTGGCATACATAAATGTTACAATTTTTTTCGTAAAATATTGCCTATTGTTACGAATACCTAGTTAAGTTAAATAAATTAATGAATAAATTCGTAGTTCCGTGTGTCATTTTTACCATAAAAAGTGTAGGAGGATTTTGATTTTACATTGCAAAAAGATAAATAAATAGCAATCGTATTGATCCTTGTAGGTACCTTATTAGTAAAACAAATCAGCAATGTTTACGTCCAGTCAGTAATCACCATTTTTGTTAAAAATTGTTCTTACTAAAGGATGTAAAGTTCCTTCCAAATTCTTAACCAAAAATAACAGGTGCACCTGGTATGCACCTTACAAGCAACCATCATCAGATCATCACCCATTCCACTCCGCAAACCATACGTGCATTTCTGCAGTTTGACTTCGCCACACAGCATCGACAGCATCCTGCTGAAGGTGTTTATATGAGCCACTGACCCCATTGCTGCAGACGACAAGTCTGCGAGCCACACATGAACGAACGAACGCCGCAAGTACTTTACGCATTCGTGCGGTGGTCTTGTTATAGCTGCTTGCTTGTGCTTAGCTTACCGTACCCACATGTGACGTAAGTGCAGGTTACTGGACTTCGAGTGAAAAACAGCGAGAGAGCAGCTTGTGAGAATGTACAGTTAAATGTCACCGTTTAGCAAAAAGTTGATGCGAAATAAGAAATGCGTTCACTTCGACTGCACTGTTTTTCGGGAAGTTTCATTTTGAAATTTTTAAAAAGCTGCTGTTGCTGTTACACATAGGTACGTTTAAGCTACTTGGGCGACATTATTATACAATACCCAAGTAACATAGACTGACCGTAAACTTAAAATCGACGTTGTATTTTAGTCATATTTTCACGTTATATTTTGACGTCATTCAGACGTAGAATCTATGTTTATATAGACGTCTACCATAGACGTAATTTTACAATCACGTGTGAACGTCGTAATTAAATTATAATATAATTCATAATCTGACGTCGTATTTTGTCGTTGTATGGATGTAGAATCTATGTTTATATACAGAGGTGGCCCTTTCCCCTTACACATACAAATACAAATCTAAAATATTCAAACACAGAAATATTCAATCAAAAGATTAATTCAAATAAATTTTTGACTTTTTGACAAATTGAATATGAAATGTCATTTATTATTTATAAGGTCATGATAAACTTTAATAATATTATAAAAACTACAATTTCCGAATTCCCTTCTACAATGGTATATTTGTAAGTAAGTGTGTAGGTACCTTCATACACTTTTAATTTGTAAAATAGTAGAGTATAGCGAGAGGTCATCAGATTTTTATATAGGTAATAATTTATAGATGTTTCGGAAACGATGATAGCAAATCAACTAAATAAATAATTTATTTTTTAGGACTTCTAAAAATTTCTTTATGTTTATTTATCAACAATTTTTTATATTATTAATACTTAGTTGACGAAATAGGTATTGGGATATTTCAATAAGAACGCGATCCTATATAGTGATAGTGGTGAAATTTTGTACTTAAATAACGATGCTACAACTACAACAATAGAAAACATCACACAATATTCTATCAAAATTAGTAGTATACACTTAATGAAAACTTCATACATAAGAAAAACAACTAAATAATACACACATTTATGCTTATGGAAGCCAATATCCCATCGCAACGTCATAACAAAAAATGCTATTTATATTTTAAATATCAAGAAACGTATTTTGACCCATTACAGTACCTACCTCTCTTTAATGTTGCAAGATGGAAGGTAATTTTAAAATAACTCATAAGTCATAATTTACATTTATTTATAAAAATTATATTATCTAAATTCATGAAAAAATAATTACGTTAAAATTTTGTTTGAGGGTCACTGGTATTCCACAAAATCTAAGTTCGTTGCGAACCGTTCAATTCTGTTCGTTGCAGAAAATATCAATTAAATCGACAGTAGTGTGATTTTCGTGAGATTATATGAATGTCTAGTGAAATGTATGCTTAAAAATACATAAAATATATCAAAATTTGCGTGAAATACATATGTGAAAATAGTTTTAGTGATATAATATAGTGCGTGACTGAACTTAATGTTGTAAGATGCCCGTTTTCTTACAACTTCTACTTTTAAATAAAATCACTGTGTGTGTTTATTATTAACATTTATTCACATTACTAACAATCTTATACAAAATTAAAGTGTTTGGACACGTCTCCTCTCGCGTAGGATCTTCGCTCGACTGCCTTGATAGGCTCCCTCGGAGTGGGGATATGGTCAGGGGCGGCTTGGCCCGCTGTGTGTTACAGACTCCCCCTCAGGATTGCAAGTACGACCTCGTGTGCAATACTGGAATGTAGTAGGATTCTTCTTTTTTCTTCCTCTTCTCTTCACGGACTGGGGTAACGGATCAGCAGGGCTCTTCCTGGGTCGTCCACGTTTCTGTAACGGACACACAGGCACAGGAGTAACTGTTTCATTTGAAGAGTGGAAGGGAGTTAGGGCGGATACATGATAGGTACCAATAGGAATCTCCGGGGTGGCAGGAGAAGCGATTTGGTAACTGGTGGCTGATACCTGTTTGCATATTATATAGGGACCATCCCTTCTGGGTGCAAATTTAGAAGTATAACCCTTCTGGGCATTACTAAGGGCATGGACCGTTACCATGACCTTATCACCGATGTTATATTCTGGACCCATCCGTCGTACCTTATCAGCATATTTCTTTGTCTGATCTTGTTGGCGTTCATGTTCTTCTTTAGCTTCTTTTAATGCTATAGCAAACGTCTGTAAATACGGGGTGATTTGACAAACGAAGGGCGAGTTTTCGATGATCGCTCGTAAATCTCTTTCCACATCTGCAGGAGTGCGTAGTTCTCGAGCAAAACAAAGATACGCAGGTGAGTATCCTGTAGCTTGACATTTTGTCGAATTCAGGGCGAATCTGATGCTAGGTAAATGATCTACCCACTGATCGTGATGTTTTGATGCCAAAATAGCTAGCTGAGTCTTTAGTTCACGATTTTTTCTTTCGACGGGATTTGATTCGGGGTGATAGACTGGTATAAGTGCCTGTTTGAAACCTAAGCAATAGGCAACCTTTTGCATTACCTGACTAATAAATTGGGGACCGTTATCACTGATTACTCTTCGGGGCGTTCCATATCTCAAGATGATTTCTTCTATTAAGATCTTTGCACAATTTTCAGCGGTTGCGTCTTGCAAAGGGAAAATCTCTACCCAACGAGTAGCAGTGTCTTCAATGATAAGTATCCATTTTTCTTCGTTTCTTGTTACTGGTAAAGGACCAAACAGATCGATAGAGAGGACTTCGAACCTTCTATGATGTACAGGAGTTTGGAGCAACCCAGCGGGTTTCAAATTAGTAGGTTTGTATCGTTGACAATTTATACACGTTCTTACATGTTTTTCTATCGTGCGACGCATACCCATCCAATAATAACGAGAGCTAATCTTTTGTAAGGTTTTCTCTATTCCGTAATGTCCGGCGGTTGGAGAATCATGACACTCATGCAGGACTTTTGGAATAAGTGATTGTGGTATAACAAGGACGGCTTCTTCGTCATCGTTATCACAAGGGTACTTGTGTAGAATCCCATTAAGTAATAAATATCCGCGCTCTGTCCATCGAGTAAATTCCTCTGAATCTGCAGCGGATTCAAAACAATCAATAATTTTCTTGATATCAGGATCGGACAATTGTTGTTCTCTTAGTTCTTCAGCTGAAATTGTTGGTAAGTCTACGGTAACATTACATATTGCAATTTCTTCATTGTCTTGTGGTGGACGAGAAAGGGTGTCTGCAACAGCATTCGCTCGACCGGGAGTGTAATCAATGTTTAGTTCATATGACTGCAATGCTAAGGCCCAACGTGCGAGTCGTCCACTCGGTGACTTCAACGTCATAAGCCAACGAAGGGGTTGGTGATCCGATATCACTGATACCCTAGTTCCCTCAACGTAGCCGCGGAACTTCTCCATTGCCCAAAGAACCGCTAGTGCCTCGCGCTCCGTGGTACTATAATTTTTTTCGGCTGCAGTGAGCAGTCTACTGGCATATTCGACGGGATGTTGTTCTGGTAACTCCCCCTGGAGTAGAACTGCCCCTAACGCATATGCACTGGCATCGGTCCTTAGTACATACGGTTTTGTAGGATCGGCTTGTTGTAATACGGGCGCACTCGTCAGCAATTCCTTCAAAGTATCGAATGCTTCATCTTGCTCCGAATTCCAAATCCATTTTGAATTCTTCTTGGTCAAGTCGCTAAGAGGGCGTGCGATACTTGAATATCTTGGCACAAATCTTCGGAACCATGATCCCGTTTGCAGAAAGGTTAACAATTGTTTGACATTTTGTGGCCTTCTCATGGCGGCGATAGCTGAAATCTTTTCAGGGTCAGGTTTAATGCCTTGTGGTGTGATTAGATGCCCTAAATATTTGATCTCTGACGCGATAAAGCGACATTTAGTACGATTGGCGTGTAGATTGAATAACTGCAATCTTTGGAACACACGTCGTAAATCTTCGATATGCTCTTCGAAGCTTGAAGAGAGAACTACCATGTCATCCAAGTATGCTAGAATAAACATATCCTTTAGGCCCGATCGAAATCGGTCGATCAGTCGTTGGAAGGTAGATGGCGCATTTCGCAACCCAAAAGGCATGCGTTTCCATCGGAAATTTCCAAAGGGAGTCGTGAATGCTGTTTTGTCTCTGTCTTCAATTCGAACTGGGACTTGCCAATATCCGGATTTTAAATCTAAAGTTGACATATATTGAGATTTTTTTGTTGCGTGCAATAATTCGTCAATCCTAGGTAGGGGGTATCGGTCTGGGATAGTTATGTTGTTTAGACGTCGGTAATCGACGCAAATGCGATATGAGCCATCCTTTTTTGGAATTAAAACGGCAGGTGCGGCGTATGGAGATTCACATTCCTCTATAACGTCGTTGGCTAACATTTCGTCCAATTCCCGTTGCAAAAATTCTTTCTTCACCGGTGACAGTTTATAAGGCGGAACAGCGGTAGGTGTATCATCAGAAAGATTTATTCTGTGTTCTGCAAAAGATGTAGGTTCTTTATTAGGTGCGAATATGGATTCGAATTCAGAGAGAAGCTGCGATATCTGGAGTGTTTGCTTATCACTCAGATTCTGACCTTCATCGTCGCGGAGGAGGTTTTCGACTTCTTGTATTTCAACCACGGGGCCAACTTTGCCAAATTCACCGAAAAACTTGTTTCGTTTTCCAGGTCCGTCTGAAAAAAACCATTCGTTGTTGCCTACATCCAGGGTGATTTTTGCATTTTGTATGAAATCTACTCCGAGAAGCATTTTACTTTCAGTGAATTCCGGTATAGCCATTACTTTCGTTGGCACAATACGACTATTTATGTGTATGTCGACCGAGAATGTTTTTGTTACAACTCTACGATTCTTACCGTCTGCTAACTTGATGTCCATTTCATCTTCACTATATTCATGTCCGCGTGACATGAGGATATTATATAATTGAGCCCCTGCAATCGTTTTCTTTGATCCAGTATCAAAACATGCTACCCCGTTTAAACCCAAGATTTCAATTTGTACCGTAGGTCGACAAGTTGTTTTGTTATCAGTCAGTAAATTGATAGAGGAAAAATTTACTGGGGAAAAAGAATCAGGAATGGGGGTAACGTTAGTACAAGTTGGACAGTTACTCCGTACGTACCCAGGTGCTCCGCATCCAAAACAGGTGAGTTGTGCCTTACTCGATTCCTTCTTCAAATCGGCTGTTGGCTGCTTGTTGCCTTGCTCCTGGTCAGCTTTGGTGTTCTTCTTTCGGCAGACGTCCTCCGTATGCCCAAAGAACTTGCAGTAGGCACACTTGGGTCGAAGTTTCTTCTCTAGTTGGTTGTTCTTCTGTTTGTCGACCTGAAGCGTTGGTGCACTTTGCTGTTTCACTTCGCGTTGTGCGTACTCAATGTCTTTCGCGCGTTTCAACAGAACTTGAAACGATTCAATATCTGGTGTTAGTCTTTTACGTATGTTATGATTTATTAGTCCATACACAATGTCAATTTGTGCGCGTTCGGGTAATTTATACGGCAACTGTGCTAGCAACGATCGTACGTAACACACAAAAAGTTCACTTGATTCATTGTGATATTGTTCGCGGCGAAAAATTTCTCGGAAAATTAAGTGTGGCGGTAATTTTCGCGAAAACGCATCTCGTAATGCCTTGATTGCATCATCAAAATTCTGAATCGTGTCTTTTATGCCTCTCCACCACGTCGCAGCGGTACCCTCAAGTAGCATAGATAGGCCACGTAGCGCGTTATCCTCATTGACTAAAACACAATCTTTAAATGTTATCACAGCATCAATAAATGCATCAACGTCCGATTTTTCGCTGCCGTCAAACCGCGCGGTACACTTAGACAAGTTACCGGATAACTGGTTAACTGTTAACGGACTGGATGTTGCGGCATCCCTTGATGTTTCTGTAGTTAATCTCGCAGATGCTGTAATCTGTGATATCAATTCTGCAAACTGTTCGTTTGTAAGAGTTACAGCTGTTGTTGCGTTCTGTCCCTCTTTCTTTGGCGGCATTGTTGTCGGTATGTCAATACGATCGAAATTCTACGAATCACATTCACCCTAAACAATGAGTCCCGATTCCGAGTCAGCGTTTAACAATGTCAACACGAGAGTTGTTGCGTCACTGTTATTCCTGGTATTGTTCGTAACATATCACAATAATTTAATCTGCTCTATGTTGGGCGCCACTGTAAGATGCCCGTTTTCTTACAACTTCTACTTTTAAATAAAATCACTGTGTGTGTTTATTATTAACATTTATTCACATTACTAACAATCTTATACAAAATTAAAGTGTTTGGACACGTCTCCTCTCGCGTAGGATCTTCGCTCGACTGCCTTGATAGGCTCCCTCGGAGTGGGGATATGGTCAGGGGCGGCTTGGCCCGCTGTGTGTTACAATGTGTGTTTCCAGGTGAAAATATTTCTATGCTGGGACACACGGAGCCAAGCATGGACCATGAAGATGATATGTTAGCATTTTATTTATAGATAGTTATTATAATATGTTAAAGTAGAGAGAAAAACCGCAGCTTTGCTGCGTTTGGAAATTCTTTATTTTTTATTATTATGTCAACAGCAACAGAAATAATATCCCAGTATAACAGAATAACATAAGAGAATAAATATAGCTAATAATACTCGTATGCTATAACTTTGTGACTAATAAATACTAGATTTCGATTATAAAAAATTGCAATGAAGGTAATTATTATTAATTTTTCTTGGCTTCGGATACGAGAAAATATATTAAAATTAAAATTGATCGTGTCAAAAATCCATGGTGATTATTTAAATTTTTCTAGTGCAAGCATTAAGCCAGATTCAAACCTACCAATTAGCGCTGCCAAAAAATTTCAAGTGTGGACATTGAGAGCTGGTTGGTTAAATTAACAATTCATACTTTTAATAGGCTTCATCGGGAAGAAAAAAGGTTTTTAAATAATTATCATTTAAAAGATATAAATTATTTAAGATTCCATGACGTAGATAGTATAATCCGATCCTAGGATATTATATCGGATCCGAGAAGGTTCTTATTCGATCCAAATCCGATTTCGGATCGGATCGGATCGAATCGGATCGGATCGAATCGGATCGGATCGAATCGGATCGGATCGAATCGGATTCGGATATTTTTTCTTATCTCTACTACAATTTTTTTATAACGTAAGTTGCAAATGACTTTTCCTCTTATACTTATTACAGATAAATACTATATATTTATTCAAATTTATAGAAATTTAATTTTAATCTTTTCACTCTTCAAAAAATATCACTTTTCCGGTGAAGATATTTGTACCAAATTTAATGAGCTCTTTCAGTTTGTGAACAAATGTATAATACCAAAATATCAAAATTTTTGGGTAATCCAGAAATCCGGGCACACAGATTATTCTATTATTCTATTATTTATAATCCTACTTAAATTTAGGGGGATTAGATAATAATTATTAAATTTTAAGTGATTTTGATGAAATGTCTCAAAGTTACAGCGGTTTGAAATTTCAGATTTTTTTCAAGGTCCCCAGATTATCCGATTTTTTATTGCAGTAGGTATATAATTATTATAATAAATTAGATACAAAACTAATTCACAAATTTTCTGTATCTGTAGGTACAGCATGCCACAAACAAACCGTAGTCAATATTATCTATATGAAAGTAAAATTCATCTTCAATATTGAGATTGTTTCACCACAATTTTTGTTATTAAAATTTCATATTTGATTTCTATATAAATATTACAATATTGAATATTAAAGTAAGTACTGAAAGTGTAGATCATAGTTCATAGATATTTGATTTCAATTTGAAAAAATTATAATAATATATAGGTATATTGAAATCTTCACCAACAATTCTTGTGTGATTGTTTCATAAAATTGATATAGAAACAGAATGATAAGAAAGTAAAGGTAAGTTGTAAAGTTGACCATTGACTGTTGACATTTTAAATTTGAGTGATTATTTAGCTTCTCACATCTCTAGTAGTTCATCATCAACTAGAAAGGAGTTACGAGGTATATTCTTAAGTTCAAAGAACCATGTTCCTGATATCTCAGTTATTTCTAAGTTCATATATTACTTTTTGTAACACAATATTATGTCGGTTTGAATTTTATAAGATCACTTATTTAATACATGTTATGTAAAAGTAATATAAATAGAAAATATTAAATTTTATGTTAAAATATCTCGTAAAAGATTCAAGGACGAAAACATATAGGTACGAAAGATTAATGCAACAAGTAATAATTAGATTTCTTATTTCATTTATTTAGTATGTGGCAATAAATTATTTCATAACCATTAATCATTCAAAAACTTACACTTCTATTCGCTTTGTAAGTTTTTTTTCAATTTTGTAAAAATTTCTGGGAAAATTTATCGTTTGACAAGAATTTATTATCAGTTCCTGCTTTTTGCTCAACTTACATAACTTTTTCTCTATTAATAGATTGCTAATTAAAAACTGAATATAAAACTCCAAAATATTATTCATAATTATTGTGTTTATGTAATCTGTGCAAAATGATTTTCAGAAATCATGGGAAGTAAAAGTGACTCTTCTTTTTAGAAACAATTTATAGCATATTAATTTAGACTAAACAATTGCGAACGCGTACTGTTTATTTGGGTCACAAGATTAAGATGAGAACAAAATATGGCGTGTAATATCCTTATATTGTTTGTAAATCGTAAACTAAATTATCGGAAGCAAAAAATTATTTAAATTTTAATAATAATTTATTTCTAAATAGTTTTATAACTTATCTTCATGTTGCATCATATTTTGTTATTTAATTGACAAAATATGTTTCCTGTGCCGGTATCACATCCCTACCATTAATATATTAAAACTTCTTTAAATTTATCAAAAGAAAATATTTAAATATGAATACACAACCATAATCTATTGTAGACAATTCTTCAACTCTCATATACTTATATAATTAAAATCCGGTTTTTAAAGTTATGTATAAAATAAATTTCTATAAAATACATTTAGACTTTACCTACATACCTAATGAATCTTTTTAGGAAACATTACAAATAATTATTAATACTATGTATAGGAGGAAAAAATGTGACTGTATAAATTAACACTTTATTAGATTTCTAAATCTTTTTGAATAATGCATACCTACTTCTATGTACAGGCGATAGCGGCATAGTCTTTTTTACCATTTTAGTCTATTACGTTGCGTCCAATGCTGTTATTCTCGCTTGTATCAAAACAAATAAAATTTAAGATCGTTTTTAAACTAGAAAATCCAGCCTCTAACTAGGACAAGAGCGTTAACTGTGTTTGGTTAAACATGAAAAACTTAAAATCTCTTAGGAAAAACAATGAAAACCCACGACAGTTGAAAATACAAAACTAAAAACTACACAGTGGATTATTTTGCTTTGTTAGTTCTCAAGAAAAACGCAAAAGAAAATAGTAATAGCATTATTTCAGAGTGCCGTGCTGCCGTGGAACTTAGGATGTTTTCTTGACAAAGCTTTATCATGTTAATTTTTAAAATAACAATAATTTTGAATAAATATTAAAAGTGTAATAATAACAACATAACATACCTAGCTCAGTGGTACTTTGAAATCATGCTATAAATTACTGTTTTTTTCAAGAACTAGCAAAGCAATATGATCGAATGACATTTTTCACATTTATTGAATGCAATGATTATTTGTTACTGCATTGGATAGTGACCAAGTAAATCTTAAAAACTATCCCTGAAAAAAGTGGACACTTTAAAAGTATGATGTCGAATTTAAGTATAAGATTATTATTTATATAGGTAATTATAATAACAGAATAAGAACGGCTTGTTTGAGAAGCGAGGAGCGACTCAATTATGAAACAGGATGAAACTGAAATTATTATCAAAACAATCCAATCCTAATAAATTTATCCCAAATTCCGAAATATGTACTTGTTCTAAGTAAACTACAATGATACATTTTGAAAATTATTTATTTCAAATTTTATACAATGTGTTTCAAAACAAGTGTAACAAACTTTAACAGCTTATTCCTGAGAAAAAACAGAAAAAATACGAACAATATTTTAATTATGTTAAGTATTTATATTAAGTGGTATTTTTATAACTTATAATAAATGCATTTGCAATTTCAAATTGTAAACGTTACTAAATAACAGCTGTGAAACTAATTAATTTTGCTATAAAACGATTTGTTTCCTTGTGTCTTGATTACACAAATTTACAAAATTCGTAAAACTTCAACCTTCAACCTCTTGTATATTGTTAAGCAGAAGCAATTGGACCTCAGGAATAAACAAGTTACTATTCAAGTTTGTTACACGTCCTGAAACACTCTGTATAGTGTATAATGCATGATGCATGTAGGTACGTATGAGGAGTAGTAATAAATAAACAAACATTAATACACTATTATTTTATTAAACATGATTAGAAGCAATAAACAGTAAATTAAAAATTTCTCAATCATTTCACTTCAGCAATTAATCGCTACTTTTTCGCTACTTAGAAAAATGAAATAAAAAGCGATTTAATAATTATCTTGCTTAAACACCTCATCCATTTATTATTAAATCAAAGTAAGTATTGCACCAAGGCGTCCTCATTACTCAAGAAAACATTCACTTTCTATCGGCTCATCTCAAAACAGTTGAAATGAGAAACGAAAGACGAACGCTAGAGTAGAGATTGTTCATAGACAGACTCCTGCTGCTGCTGTCTGTTGAAGACACCGACAATAATAATTGACTATCGCTCACCGAGAACTCTTATTGTTCTTCTTCTTTGAGAGATTAGTCAGTGAATCATGTGAATTAATTGAAGTAACAGGAATTGGTTCAAATATTTGTTACAAGGATTTACAGAAACTGTATAAAGATGGTAATTAAACTAAGATGTTGAAAATGTGTGTAAATTGAGTTTCATGACTATGGTAAAGGTCAATAGATTATAAAATCAGTCAATAAAATGTGATTACTAAGAAATTTTTAATTTAAACATCCTGTATTTTTGTACAAATGATTGACCAGGTGATCATAAATAATTTTTTCTTCAAACGTCAGAAAAACATAATATTTCATATCTCCATAGAAACAGTTAAAGTTTTACTTTTCTGAGAGCGGCAGACAATAATATTACCTGCCGCTGTGAGCGTCAGATAATATTATCTGCCGCTGGTGAACCAATCAAATTGCAGCTGTCAATAAAATTTAATTCAAATTAAACAAAATAAATCAAAGACGACTATATTATTTTAATCCGAATTATTTTAATAAATTTTCTTACACGAATATCAATTTTATTGTAAGGTTTCGACGTCTGCAGAAAAAATAGCATATTTTATGCGGAGCTAAGTGACTTTTTATGGCTCATCTGTAGTTGCCGGATGAGCGCAGCGAACGCGTACAGATTCGCCACAAAAAGTTCCACTTTAGCTCCTTATTAAATAATATACTATTTTTTAATGTTCAAACTTTTTTAAATCAAATTTAATTAAACACTACATTTATAATTAATTACTTATCCATATCATTATAGGCTTTGAAATAATTTTTTATTTATTTTCGATCAAGCATCCATAAAATTTAGTTCTCTAAATTCTTACGAATAAAATATTCAATTTTCGACTAAAACAACGTCAATAAAAATGTCTTAATAAAAATAATAGAAAAATGTACACGGAATCAAATGCTGCAAATCGGAAGTCGATATTTTTATCCGTTAAAAATGGCAGCTGTTTTTGTATTAGAGCTGGGCGCGTGAATAACTTTTTATGCACGATCACGCACGCTCACGAAATTGAAAACGCCCAATAAGGAGTAGGTATAAATAGCAATCTTCCGTAATTATCATTTGTTTTGTGTTGATATTTTACAAGTTATTATGTATTATGTCGTGACTTGTGATTTTTACATACGCCCGCAAAAATTTCTCTCACGCCCGATCACGCACGATATATTACATGTCACTTTGTCACTCACGCTCACGCCCGTTACGATTCAGATTTTCAAAATCACTTAAGCTCACGCGGGTCCCGCCATGACACGACGTGACCCTAAAATTTCACGACCTGTGCCCACCTCTATTTTATGATATGATAAAATAAAATTGAGTAGTTTTTCAAAATACATTTTCATGATTTTTTCGAAAACTGTACTATTCCATATGAAAATCGTTATGAATAGTTTCCGTACTGAATTGTTTAGTTAATAATTCTATGTGACGTTTTTTTCCCGTAATGTTAACCATTTATCACATAAACGCAAAAAAACTAAAAAATATGGTCGCCATTTTCCAATATGACGTCTGCAGCACAGCTTAAATTTATCGGGACTTTATGCCAGGTCTCAACTTCCAACTAATTTCTTAGGTCGGATTTTTTTTTATAAATTACTAGATTATTATTGTATAACTCTTTGTTGCTAGAGAGTACTATCTCATCTGAAATAATAGTTAATTTACATAACTTTACAATACTCGCATTTCCCAATTGATAAGTGATGATCTGATGATTAAATATTCTCATATCAAATAACATACAAGTGTAATATGTAGTGTAAATATTAGTTATTTATCCAATTTCTCGTGGTCTACTAATGTTTATATTTGTCAAACAATTTCTAAAACCATAGTCATAACTCATATTTGACGAGAAAATTAATGAAAATACTAAGCAAATTTTGTCACTTTACATTTCATCAATTTTCCAAATTTCCATCATTAAGATGTAACTAATTAATTAATAGAACAATTGCCAACATACATTTTGTTTGAAATTCATTATTTATATTGTACTTACCTAAACAAGAAAAATGCAAGAATTAAAACTACATTTCTGGTTTTTTTTAAGACAAAGTTTGCAATTAGAAACAAATTTAATGTGTTCATGGCCACTTGAATCTGCAGAATACCTACAGTCGTGATGATCTGCAAATATAACAAAGCATGAGACAATAAAACTGTCCGGAATTCCTAAAATTAGTCATCTTCCACTTTCACAAAATGTTTATAATGACAAAAGTAGCAATATTTATCTTCAATTTTAAACGGTTTATTTTCTTTTTGAAAGTTCTTTAGCTCTTCAATAATGTTACGAATTTTAAAATGACATTCGTCTCGACGTTACAAATAAGGTATGAAAAGTCAACATCGAAATTATTATCTTAGGTCAAAATATTTAAGGTCAAAGGTCACCAAAATTAGTTTTTCGCAAATAACTTGCTTCCTATGTATTGTATGTCGATGCTCTATAATGAAATTATAGAGCAAAAAATTCTCTATGGATATGGTTATTAGCGATTTTCATGTAATTGGGAAAGTTTTCGAGAAAATCGTGAAAATGTATTTCGAACAATTCAATAATTAAAAACCGAGTCGAAATTTTGTCTCTCTACATGAAAACTGCTATTATTTATTACCCGATAAAAATATCAACTTTCGGTTCCTTGCAATAAATTTCTTTATAAGTTCCATTATTTAAAACCATTTTTGAAGGCCTTAGTTAAAATATTTTTTCTGAGAAAGTTTGAGACATTTTAGCTTTTTTCAAATATTGTGTATTTAATGACCTATAACTTCTAAAACGAATAAAAATATTGACTTCCAGTTTCTTTTATTAAATTTTACGATAACATTTCTCTATAAGATACATTTTTTAAAAACTTTTTTGGGCGTTCAGTAAGCTAAAATATCAAATTATTTTCCGATAGAAAGTTGAGAAATTTTCAAATTTTTTTTATTTATTGTGTTTAATGAGCTGTAGCTTCTGAACGGATAAAAATGTGAACTTTCGGTTTCTTTGAACATTTCTATGAACATTTTTCCATAAGATATATTATTACAAAAACTATTTTGAGCGATTATTAAGCCAAAATATCAATATTTTTTTTCGAGATAAAGTTCAGAAATTTTCAAATTTATTATAAAACATTTGATATTTTGGCTTAATTAGCACCAAAAAAAGTTTTTGACATACTGTATCTTATGGAGAAATGTTCGTAGAATTTAATGAAGGACAACGTGAGTCATTATTTTTATCCGTTAATAAATGAGAGACAATGGAGACAAAATTTTGACTTTGTTTTTAATGATTGAAATGTTCGACGTGCATAGGAAGCGAGTTATTTTGCGAAAAACCAATTTTGGTGACCTTTGACCTCATATATTTTGACCAACGATACCAATTCCGATGTTGACTTTTCATACCTTATTTGTAACGTGGAGACAGTAACCACAAATTTAGCTTAATATATATATTATATGTTGTGTCAAATCTTTATTTAACTGGGCTATTACCCATATTAATATTAATAATAACATAGATCGTATTTTATTAAATATTTATAGATTAAAGGTATTACCTAAGTATATCTTTATTTACATATTTTTATTTCCTAATATTAAAATTTAAACAATAATGTCACTGAATTTGGATGAAATTCAGTTTTCGAAAGGATAGAATTTAAATAAATTTTTTAAAAGTCAAATTTTATAAGAACACGTAATTAAAAGGTTTTACAACTTATTCTTCGAAAGTAAAAGTGACATATTTTTGTATCCTGTACAGTAAACAAATCTTAATAATCTGTATACATCTTAAAAATAAACAAACTTATACTTAAAATGTACTTTAACTACTATATTGCTGCAATGACGTAATCTAATTATACATCCTCTCATCTTATTTTACTTGTTACGTGAGACGAAAATAAATAAATTTTCTCATCAGAGATCAGAATATGGGTCAATTAAAGATGAGACCATACTATTTCACTTTTGCACTTCCTGGAAAAATACGTGTTTATGAATAATGAATATTATTCTTTTGCAGCAGAAAAGTCTAATAGTGAAATCTGACTGAAGTCGTCATTATTCATATAATAGATTGACTGATATTCTTGTTTGAAAGTTATATTTAAAATAGACGCGCTACTGTTTGAATTAAATAGCCGTTAGGTTGAAAACGTAGTCGATAAATTATATACGTGCTCGACTGAACAATCGACAGTTATCACAGGAAATGAGACCATATAAGATGTTCAAATTATGCGTTATTATCTGCAACAAAAATAAACAAACTCGTGAGAGTATGTTAGTAGTGAAACCAACAATTTTCGAGTTTGAAATGCAAATTAAAATTTCACAAATTACGACCGTACGATCTTTTCAAATTAGAAAAGAAAATTCTGAAAATAAGAATTATTATGCAAGCAAAATTTTATTTTTAAAGATATACCTAGGTAGGTACCTGAATTAATTATGAAAGAAAAGTGCAAATTATGAAATACCTACACGGCAATATTTTTTAATTTCTTCATATTTTTTTGTAGTTGTTAGGTATATTAAATAGTCTTTAAGTAGCTAATTATTGAATACAGATAGTGATGGCAGATAATAGGTAGTACCAGTGGCCGGATTTATATATTTTGCAATAAAATCTGATGTATTAGTATGTTAGCGATTTCGCATAGCTACGGAAAAAAATAATAATAAGAAATTGGAATCTTCTAAAATCATAAATTAAGTACCTCGCAAATTAATTTCAATATTCTTTAATGTAATGTAACTATAGTTTCTGTCACAGCCAAGATGGGTGATAGGCGTGAGATATATGTATGTATGTATGTATGATTCTGATTAAAATTACGAGTATCTCATTTTGACAATAATCGAAAGTACCTAGTACCGCTAGTACTTGAATGCCCAATAATGAAGTAAACAGTAAACATCAATTATCAACAAATTAATGTGAAAGTTTTCTCTATGTGGCATAATGTAAACATTAAAACGATAAAATGTACTTATAAAAAAGTTCAATGTTTTAAGTATGACTGGCATTGTTGATTACTGATTACTAAGTACGTGTGGTATATAATGTAGTGACAATTTACCATTTATAGAAATAAAGATAGAAATTTGTGAAAAATGCATAAAAATAACACTTTCCTTGGTCGCATCATGGAAGACTATACGGAGTACATACTACATGGATTACAAATTACAATTACAATAATTGTATACATAATATGTATTTGGCTAGGTAGGTACTTAAATGCAGTATTTTTTAACTTTATTTTAAGTTTTATTTTTGATTTTATCTTAGAAATAAATAAATTCTATTAGATTTAAATATATGTTTTTCAAAGTTTGATAAACTCAAAATTACGAATATGTGTAGTTATGGAAAGAAATAATTTCGACTTACAATAAGTGTACAATACTTTTTTCAGAAATACCGGTGAATAAAATACCAAAAATTACGTCTAATATTATTTTTGGTGATGGGTGGATGTAATACTACTATGTGCAACTATGAAAAGCATTATTAAATTCTATTTAAAATCTACCTTCTTAAAACTAACTATTTGAAACTATGAAACACGTGAAACAATAAACAATAGCTAAATAGCTACAGATACATATATTAACCTCAAATTATAGTAAGCAAATTTGGAAGTGCAAAATTGAACATTATCTAAAATAGGTACAGCTTGCTTTTAGTTTTATTTAATACCTTTTCTTTCAAGAAGTAGTATGTTTAATTTGCAATGACAGTTGCAAAACTTTCTTTTCTTTTTAACACATCCAAATCGCCTACTCATTAAAGCAATTCGACATAAGAATCTAAATATTTTCAATTCCTTATTAATTGCAGTAGGTAGTTTTTTTTGTCTCGAAAGAAAGGTGTCTGCCATTTTAGGGAGAAAAGTGATAGTAACAGCATGACAATTGCAATCATGAAGTTGTTGGATTCCAGTCAGGGCCGTAGCTAGAGATAAATTTTAAACAGACGTCATTTTTTTCATGCTACGGCCCCACGTAACATCGCATTGTTTTGAATTTATCTAGGCAATAACCTGTAGGTACCTTAAGATTAATTCCTTAGGTAAGTTTTGTTTAAAATACTATATTTGTATAGTCAAAATTCATCGAAATTTATAATTAAAGTAATTTTCTTTTATTTGATCTCAGCTTGATTTTTGTTTAGGGTCCAAATTTTTCCTTTCAAACCAAAGTTCTGCATAGTTATCCTCTTCTGGCTTCGACCCTGATTTCACATTTCAGTTAAAAGATTATAGGTATTTAATCAGGATGATATGAAATTTGGTCGATCAGTCTCGTTCACTTTCAATTTCGCTTTCACTGCAAGCGAATGCGGGGTAAAAGAATAAAAGAAAATACACAGGATACAAGCAACGATAATGTAATAACACCATGTGTCAAACTGGATATTGTTACGGACTCTTCTATGTAATTGCAACCAAATTTGATCGACGGCAAATTTCTCTTTGCATTTTGATACGCATAATAGCTGTTGATTTTTTAATAGAAACTTTTTTGACTCTTGGTTTCTTTTGACACAACAATAGATACGACATGTATTGATGACAATTAGATAATAATACATGACAAGATTTTATTTTTAATACCTTTACGACTGTTAGACATTATGCATTGTAAACAAAAAATGATAAGGTACCACACTTTATTATCTTTAGATTGAAAGTAGCATTTTGCTGAAATAAATAAAAATTAAAAGTAATTGTTCCCCGTAATGACAAAAATACACTGTAGACATGAAACAAAATCGAATTATGGAGGATCGGTGATTACATTTTAAACATTATAAATTTACAATCTTTGTAATAGTTTAGTTAGTCGCTCTGCATGTATACCTATACAGAAATTAAAAATGAACATAATTAAAACTATGGCCATTACTCAAAAAGGTAGAGTTGAATCCTGAAACAATTTTCCACACTTTAGATTTAGTGTAGGAAGGATTATAGGCAATGCTAGTCTTATGGATGTTTTGTGTACCATGTTGCCAATAATTATCTCTCTTTAGGAGTTTAGACGTTCTCAAGATCCATTTCGACGTTCGCTTTTTCTATCTTATCTTATAAATGCAGATTCAAAGTATTGTGAGAGCCCCAATTTGCTATAAGTATAGTTACATGTATGTAACTAATAAATCGATTAAAGTGGTGAATCTAATATAAAAACATTCATGATTTTTAATTTTTTATTATGCCGGATATTTAATAATACATTTTTTTAGTAATAAAAAATCCATTAATTATAATTTATCAGTAAGTTGCGGTATTTTCCAAATAATTTTGTGTTTTTACCAAGAAAATGAGTGATTATTTGACATGAAAGCGAAAGTGCTAATCAATAATGCAAACAAAAGATGTAACAGTTCGTCACATTTTATCAGAGATAATATTAAACTCGACTTGACTTTACTAATGCATCTAATGATCGATTATTCAAAAAAACAAAATTAAATTATAAAGCGCGTCTAGAGTATTAATTTATTGCAGAATTTCTCACGCGGATAAAGTGTTTCCCACAATATTGCTACATTTATTAAATTTCTAACCAAAAATATAAAAAATTAATAAAATGCTTAGTAACTAACGAAACTAGATATTAAATTAAAATGATGTACGTTTCATGCGGCATGCAATGTTTAAACAATGATTAATATTTCTTTTGCGAGCACCCTTTGACAATAAAGAATTACTGCAATGGTAAATTGCAAGTTTTGAGCAATATGGTCTCAATTCGGTATTGTTTCCACATGTGTGAAGTTTGAGCATTGTTACACTTTGCTGGAATAGTTAAGTATGGGAATCATACTCATGCAGTCATGCGTGTAGTTATGTAGTTCTCTCTGACCGCCACCTACGCGAGTACTTTCAATTTCTTTTAGTTATTGCATGCATTGCACGTACGGCATATTTTATAACATTTCCAGGTTGAAAGGTCGACAATTCCGTTAGCAAACTAATTTAATTATGGTTTTAAAAGATTATATTTAGAAGAAAAGTTCTATTATTATGTGTTACGTCTCTATCGAACTATTAAATTTTAGTTTACATTGTTTTTTATCTAGAAAAAATAAATGTATACCTATGAGTTCTTTTCTTTTTATGTCATTTGTTATATTGATTTATTAGTTGCGTAGTTTTATTAGTTATAATTAATTCAAAGAAATTATTAACTAACATGAAACCAAGTTACAGGAAACGCACTTTCAGTGCTTTCCTTTTAAATAAAATATTATCAATTTAATCAATAATTTGTAGGTAATCTTAATTCCTATAAAATAATTTATCTCTTTTAATGTTTATAATTAATACGATTTCTTGTTATCGTAAAAAGTAACAACTTGCAGTTTCACTTACCGTAAGTAATTTTTACATTGTAGTATCTGATTTGATTTTCAATCAATATCACTTTTGTCTCATTCACATAAGCATTTATTTTGAATTTAAATTTAAATTTATGAAACATAATAAACTTAAGAGCTTTAGTAAGTGGTAAGAATAAACCTAATGTTTAGAGCTTTCAAACTTTAGTGCTAGAAACAGAAAGTGAAAAGTGCGGATGCTCGTATTTCTTATGTAAACATAAATGTATAAACCTTTTAACTAAATGTTTTTGTGAATGGGTCTTTTTTGCAGCGTTTTTGGTTGATAAATAAATTCTATTTTTTTATTTAAAATTTTTTATTTCACACTTTTTAGTGATTTCAATTTTTCAAAAAATAAGTTGAATAATGCGAATACAGCGCCATTTGTTGCAAATCGGAAAAAAAGTGTCAGATGAAATTTACTTAATCGTAGGCTTAGAATAAAAATTTGTGATACGAAATAAAGGTTGCCATGTAAGATTGAACACGTATTTTTCTGTTTTTCGATCGGATGCTTACGTAAAATGGGGTTACTTGGCCACCGCGGGGCTATTTGGTCACCAGAAGCAATATTTTAGTTTTAATAGGTTATAATTTGTTGTTGTTGCAATTTCTTGGCATTATAATACTTATTTATATTGTTAGAGACGTATATCAGCTAAAAATGGTAAGAACCTATGAAAGAACCCCAGGGTCCAAATCCTACAGGGATTATAATATGGAACATATGCTGGAAGCCGTTGCTGCTGTTAAAGCTGGAATATCAAAAAAAACTAGCAGCGAAAACCTACAATGTACCTCGCAGTTCTTTATCTAGAAGACTTCTCGGTACGAACACGGGACCTGTTTGACATCCTACGGTCCTTAGTAAAGAAGAAGAGGTCCTGATCACGGAGAGCGGAGACCCTCGGAGTGTTTGCTGATTGGGGGTTTCCAATGACTGACAAAAGTGCCATATTTTATTTATAGAATATGTCTTGTTTCATTTTATAAAAATTTATATATTAAAGTTATTTTTATACTACAAAGTTATGCAGATTAGAATAAAATGTTATAATTTACACTTTTATACGTGTATTTAGAGAATAATCAATATATTTCAAAATTGTTAAAACTTGTTTTTACTTCCTTGTACGAAGTAAGGAAGTATTGTAATCGCGAAAAATTTCGGTTCTCAGATTTTGACGGAAATATCCGTTTTGACCTTTTCTGAATCCATTATGACTAGTTTCGACGTGACGTCTGTACGTACGTACGTACGTACGTACGTACGGACGGACGGACGTATGTGTGTCGCATAACTCAAATACGGTTAGACGTAGAAAGTTGAAATTTTGTATTTAGGACTGTTATAGCATCTAGTTGTGCACCTCCTATTTTTGGTTTCAGTCTACAACCCGGAAGTAGTACTTTTTAAAAATATTTCGATAAATATTTAATTTTAGACAATTTTTTTTATTTTAAATGAAAGATTATGTGATTATTACCTACAATCGGTATTTTATAAATATTTTTGTATCTGCTATCATTTAAAAATAATTAAAGTATATATTTATAATTTATAGTATTTCGGTATCTTGTAGTCCATGATCGATTAACATTTGTTACTACGTAAAATTTAAATGATTATGACATGACAGTGACAATAGTAAAATATGCTTTATATCTTCTTCTGCAGTTTAAATAAAATGACTAAAATATATTTGTGAGTATACTAGTATAATAAGTTAAAAGAATTTTTAATATTATTTTACATTTTAGTTATTAAGAAAAGTATGAACACACAAGGCGTACAAGGAAGTCATGTGGTGTCCACGTCAGATTTTTTTTTTAAACGGGTTATATATAAACCTTCTTTACATTTCTATGGGGTAATTCAAACGCTCTGTGCATTAATATGCGATTTAAAAGCAATTTTCTTCAGCTGACCAAATAGCTCCAAACACGGGGCTATTTAATTCACCTAAGAAATAATTTTTTTTTCTTCATGGTTGATTTATTTCAAATTTCTGAACCAACCATGTATAGCAATAAGATACGTCGGTACAATGTATATTTTTGCATACTCATTTGTCCAAAACTTTTAAAGATATTCGCAAAAATGTGTCTAAAATATGTCCAAGTAGCCATTTTACGTATTTCTCGAGATCGCTGATGGTTTCTGTAATATTATTCTACGCGATGTCTAGACCTAGAGCGTCATCTGTCGCGAATGAAAAAAAAGTTTGAGATAAAAGTTACTTATTTTTTTCCGTAGAATATGAATCTGCAATAAAAATGGGGGTTGCCATTTAAGATTTAAAAGTTACCCCACAACCCACCTGCAAGGGTGGGGGGTGGAGGGTGGAGGGTCGTGTTAGGTGTCATTAGATAGATTTTAAAAATATATTGAATACGTGTTTTTCTGTTCTTCGATCAGATGCGTATTTCTCGAGATATTTGACCGTCCCGGAACTTTTTGTACACGCAGTATAAGATATTTCAGTTCAGTCTAAAACGAATTTGTTAAACGTACCTACTTACTTAATCCAGTAAATTAATTCTTAAAAATGATTCATCCTGGTTTCAAATATTTCAAATATCTTATGTCAAAAAAGCTAGTACCCCCACTTTACCCAAAACAAGTTTACAACATAACCAACAATTTAACTACAGGTTAGCGCTAAACCGAAGTGGCGCAAATGGCAATTAATGGAAACTTATTATTAGTTAAGTAAAAAGTGTTCTATATCTTAAAAATTATTTGCAATTACTAAGAAATACACCGACAATTATGTTATTCCGCAATTCCTTTGAGAAAATTATCATGTTCTCTACATAGATTTTCAGTATTTGCTTTGCATATTCTCTACGTCCATAAATGGTGGCACTATTAACCATTACTATCAACAAACTAAAACCCACTTAAGTATTTAATAAGTGAATGTATTCGCAGTAATAACAACTTAGCCGCCTAGAGGAACATCATTTTCGTTTAAAATAAAAGTCAAAGAGCGCACCGTTGTTAGTACAAATTAGTAGATCACATATCACATTACACAGTGAAGAAGTGCGAAAGGGAAAGCAGAACTAACAGTAAATTTCAGATTCACAGCAGTAAAGTGATACGTGAATCTTGTAACTACTGCACCATTGTCTTGTTTTCATTCTCATTGAAGTGAACGAGTGTAGTGAGCGGTGATAGTAATAAACACAAACATTGTTGACACACGCACATCTCTCATCTCTTAATGTCAATTATTGCGTTTAGACAGATTTTGAAACTTAATTACTTGTGTTCAAATCTGGTTTATTTTTGCGCAATTTTAATTATTTTAATCTGGCTTCTGACAGGAGGTATTTAATATCGAATAAATTCGATAGTGGGCCAATCATTTCTTTTATTTCTTATTACATTAAAATGTGGTTGATACCTGGATTTTTATGTAACCAAAGAATGAAAGTAGATTTAAACAAAATATTAATGGCAATATACTTTTTAATTTATTCATTCATTACATTGCTTTTAAGGGAAGAATTACAATCAGCAAAAGTGTAATATACCTTTAAAAAATTATATTATTTTTTATGTTAGCAACATAATGATAATAATTAACTAAAATGTAGATCTCTTAAGAGGTGTATTTCCTCATTAGTTAAAATATGATTTCATTTTGAATCATTTATAATAATATTGCATTCAATATAGCATCTATTAAAAAACTGTGCATTTTTTAAAATAAAGGTAATTGTTTATTTCAACTAATATTTAGTATAGGTACTATTCTATTTTAGTTGCAAATTATTGTCTAATTTTGTTTAAGGGGCTATACTGCTTGAGTGCAATATTGGTGCAATATAGAATCAGAATTCACGATTCTTGCTATATTGCTCAAAATAAAAATCTGAAATTTTACATTAGTAATGAATTGAAAAATTCAAACTATATATTGTTCCGACAACAATTAGAGATAAAAAGGAATTAAACAAAACACTAGAATTTCGTGAGGATCTCATGAATAAACTATAAAAGTTATCATTAAGTTTAATGACAAAATGAGTAGAACATAGATGTAAAAAGGGCGGAAAAACAATAAAACTATAATTTTATCAATAGAATTGTCATAAATTCTATCTAACCTTGTACAATTTTCGCCGATTTTCGCATAATTATTAAAGCCAAACTAATTACATTAATTAAAGATTTTGAAGATTCCGCACTTTAAGTATGCTTCCTTAATCTACATACAAAAATTCAACATCATACGTATAACAGTATTAGATTGAGATCATCACAAAAATTACTCGTTTTTCAATGCGTATTATTGCCATGCAATAGGCTCTTAACCGTTTTTATTTCTTTATGTGAAATAACCACTGTTATCAAAATACCCATAGTGTACAAAAATATTAGGTAACCTTTTCCAGAAACTTTTTAGAAACAGAATTTCTTAAAAATTAACTTTACAGAGGTACCTACATGGTAAATCAAATTGGGGTTAAAATAATACTTAGTTTGAAAGTTCTACAAAAAAGGGTGTTGGTGTGTTGTGATGTGACGTTGTAAGCTTCGGTAAAATAAAGCGTTTCAAAGTCTGCATAATTACATATTTTGTTAATTTAGGATATATCAAAATTTTATATTATAATACTATTTAGGTAAAACGTAAAATAGATTAGAAAGGTAAAAGTAAACATTTTAATTTCGTGTCTCCAAAATATTCTAATAAATTAGTTTTTGTAATTTAATAACTATTCATATTGTTGACATCCGAGTTATTTGCTTAAGGAAATAAAAATATAACATAAAAGAAAAATATTCATTCATATTTATGTATGCATTAGCACTTCCTTAATTTTCTTTATACAAACAAAAACAAAACTTTCAATTGCGAGGTGAGCCATATGATATGCATGAAGAATGATATTATTATATCATACTTTAATTCTGTTTGCTGTCACATAATAGTTAAATAGTTAGAACATCCTTCTAACATGTCAATTATATTCATTAGTGGTACAAAGTTAGATTACGAGCACAAACCGTATGAAAGAGTGAAACTAGCATTATTTTTATTCGTTCAACTATAAAATCATTACCTCAATGTTATTAAAAACTATTTTGTACAATTATTGTCTCCAAGAACTTTAGAAAAGAAAGAGAACATCATTATGTATCAGAAAGAACGTTGAACTGAGCGAAAACTTGTAATTTCATTCAATAAATCACAGATGGTATCTTAGTTTTAACGATGGGAAATAAATTAATAGATATTTCAACATTTCTTTTCAGTAACCACAGTGTAGTGTGATTTAATAGTTGCAAAAAGAAGAAAAATCCGTAGTTCATTATACATGGATTTCATGAGTAGCTGAGCGTGAAAAGTTAAATTATACACTACTTCTATAAAATTTAATTTACTACACAGTGTTTTCTAAATAAAGTTTAACAATGATTTTAAGTGGAATTGATCGTTTTTGTGATAACATACTTAGGTAGAAATATTTCGCGTGTTGACATTTTTAGCCCAATTCATGTTAACTTATTGATCTTTAAAAACGTCATTGTAGCACGGTATATTTCAATAATACCTTTTTTATTTTGGTATAATATCTACGTACAGGAAATATTTGATTTTTATTGATTTACTTATCTCAGGATTAAAAAAAAGTTTTTATTACAAATTTCTTGTAGGTTTGAAGGGAACATACATAATTTTGACGTTATAATTTTTTGTTTTTAATTTAATAAACATCAAATTCATAAGTCATAACACTACTATCATAATTTATTACCTATTGATCTGTTATTTTATCAGGAAAACATATAAATTTATTTGCTAATAAATTTAAATATTATATTAGGTAATGCTAGCTATAGCCATCAATTTTGTGCGCAAATTTATAAAGAAATAAGATTAACAATCAACTAATTTTCTCAGCAAGAATTATTATCACTTTGTTCACGCATTTCACTTAGATTCGAAAAAAGTGGTAAATAAATCTAATGTGGCCAGCACACGATCTTTCGCCTAATTCTGCTCATTCTACTAATTTAATAATAACTACTTTCTTAAATATCAAATTTAATAGTTTTATGTTCTTAGTAATACGTAAACGATAATATAAACCAAGAATCGGAAGATGTCAAAAAATTGTCACAGTCATAGTCATAATAATTCAAATTTTTTATAGAAAAAATTTCCATTTATGACCATGGACAACAAAATACTGGAATTTAAAAAAAACTAGAATATTAATTGTACTTTATTTTATTGTTAAACACTACCAGATTCAGCAAATTATATTTAAAATTATCTGTACCTACCCATAGATAATTATATATTCTTTTATTTTTAATTGCAAAAATTGTCATAAGTAATATAATAAGAGCCATAAATTTATCGGTAAAATTTAATAATAACTACTTTCTTAAATATCAAATTTAATAGTTTTATGTTCTTAGTAATACGTAAACGATAATATAAACCAAGAATCGGAAGATGTCAAAAAATTGTCACAGTCATAGTCATAAATTCAAATTTTTTATAGAAAAAATTTCCATTTATGATCATGGACAACAAAATACTGGAATTTAAAAAAAACTAGAATATTAATTGTACTTTATTTTATTGTTAAACACTACCAGATTCAGCAAATTGTATTTAAAATTATCTGTACCCATAGATAATTATATATTCTTTTATTTTTAATTGCAAAATTGTCATAAGTAATATAATAAGAGCCATAAATTTATCGGTAAAATTTACGAAGCTGGAGTGATTTAAGAGTCAATTTTGACCCGAGTTGTCGTTTTGTACGCAGGAATTATGAGTAAATTTTACCAATTAAATTTATGACTCGAATTATATTTGCTTGATTATTTCGCGAACGACGTTTGCAACATTAAAAACATTTAATAAACAAAATGTAACCATGGTTACCCTACTGTGGTTTTATCAAATTTTATCGCTGAAAAACTGCCCTCTTAGAAAAAGTTATGCATTCTTATTGGCCAGAAATGACGTGTGTAAAATAATCATTAATAAATAATGTACCAATTTATTTTTAAGGAAAGCTATATCAAGCTTCAAAAGTACTACTTCCGGTTTGAGGATTATTACCAAAAGCCTATCCGATGTTAAGATCCTTATTAAAATCTTCAATATGAAATTTTGGTTATTAAAGGTTTGATACTTTTTAAGTACGTCCATAATCACACACACAGACATAATAATTTACCAATATCTTCCACAGTTTCCTCAAATGTGAAGGAAAAAGATAGTAGGTTGTGCTATGTAAATTGTTAATAAATTATTATCACTATTACTTCCTTACAACGTTCTTCCGCGTTACAACTGCAAGAACTGCAATCTGACAACAATAGTCGTGTCCGCTCGCTGTCCGTGTTCGATTCCTCAGTTTTATTATCAAACTTTTCCTGTTAAAGGCTTGCAAACAGGTTTATCTAATAACTAATACATAATTTATATAATTATTACAGAAGCTAGACGATTTGTCTCGTGCTCGAAATCATTTCTAGCTGCTAGTGATCAACGTTGACAGGTTTTCTGCAATTAAAACCGGAAGCGGATACATTAATAACAAATTAGATCACAGTAGTTATTTATTGCGATTATACAGTTTAATAGTTAGTTTGACAGTTAATTATAGTATTTAATTAATTTACATGTACTCGTGTTATTTTTATTGTTTTATTTCATAGTTTATCTATATGAATAATTAGTAGTCCTATAAATGGTCTAACAAATCTGCGAAACCTGAACAAGTAGTATGTGAAGAAATAAAATCGAAAAATCAAAGAGTCTGCAGGAAAACAGGAAAAGTTCTCATTGCTGTCATGATTTCGATTCGAAACTCACCTGCGTTTTCTTGGGTGTTCTATTTTAGGATTTCTTTTATTGAAATTAGGATTTTATATTTTTCCTTGTTATATTGCACAAATTTTATTTGGCATTTAAAAATATTGTTTGATAATAAATATTTCATTGTTTATACAAGATTTTCTACGGCAGTAACTTTGTTTGTAAATAAAAAATCTAATGTGGCCAACATTGTAATATTTGAACTTAGTATAGACTTTAATAATTATAATTAAATTATGTAATAAACTTTAAATTTTATAAATCTACTCAGCTCTTTGTTTAATAGATATATTTTAATTTATAAATATTTTATTTACATAATATTATGTCTAATTAATATTATATTTCTTTAAATATAGTGACAGCACGGTTAAAGAGAGCCACACGGTTTTTTTTTCAAAAACTGTCACATCTGTCACATTGACATTTTAATTTTTGTTTTCAATTTATTATATTTGGTGATTTACAATTCGTGGTAGATAAAATTATATATTTTTGAAAAATTATATTTCTTTATTAGTAAAAGATATAGAAAAAGTTAGATCAAATATTGTAGAATATATCTTCTTTTTTCATGTGTCCTATGAAAATTTCCAAAGAAAGAAGTCTGGAACTGTCAAATTGGCAGAGATCAAGCGGCTGGTAATTGCTTGCTTCAGAAAGTCCACTGTCGCTCGTGCTGTGTGTGCGGTTGCACCATCGCAATTTGCGACAGCAAGAAGACGTTGATTATGATTCTGTAGCACTCGCCAGTCTTTTATTTTATCTATGCACCAGTGACAGGAATAGTGTTACCACGGCAGCGATATTCTCGCCCAAACGGCTGCTCCGGGGACGGGCACGTCTGTTACTGCCCCGTGTTGAACCAGTCTGCTTGAGGCAAGTGCCTAAACGCTGCAGTGTTTGTCCAGTTAATGCCACACGACCACGGAATCGACGACTAAATTTACGTTGAGCCAAAACCGCATCGATCGATTATATTTGTCAAAAACATTCGACACATTTATTCCGCGTCCTTGAGGAGTATAGCGATTCATAACCCAGCCAGGTCCACGGAAACTATTCTACCAACGGGGTGCTTTACCCAAATGCCGCATGCGAGGGTACAATTGAACCGGAATTTTGTGAGGAATATTTTTCTGTAAATTTGTATTTCTGATTCAGGCGCTACACTTGTTGAAAATAAGAATTAATTATACATTTTTCCAATGTTATGATCATCCGGTTTATCCCTTTCTTCAACTTCTAATTGCTTTCCGGTGTAGGGATTGAAAAAAATATCGTGTGCATCTCGGGACGAAAGTGGAACACAAGACAATAGTCGAAATTCAAATTCAAAGTCAATTCCCCAACTTGCGGCAGCAAGAAGACGTTGATTATGATTCTGTAGCGCTCGCTAGTCGTTTATTAATTCCGCACTCGTCGGAAAACTTCACTTTCGTCCCTAGTTACACAATATACTATTTAAATATTCGATTTCTTGCATTGTTTGTAAGAGTAATATGAAATTTTTGTCAAAAAGTTTCACATCAGACGAAAAAAATAGTCAAAAATCGGCCAAATATATTCTTTTTTACTAATATATTACTAGAAGACTATTAAGTATTTTAAAAATATAGCACTCTAGAGTCATCTTTTAACTGTCTTTATATAAAATATGAACAGTATAGGTGTAATACCAAGAAATCAGTTTGTAATATAGCGAGGTCACTTTTTCTCTATATTTTTGGCACACTACACTTATAGAAAATAGTAGAGATGCAATGAATAATAAATGTGCCGAATACCGAATAACGAATGCAGGACGAATGCAGGACTGTCTGCCGATGCCGAATAATCGAATATTCGGCGAATATTCTGCACCCTTTTGGTGCCAAATGATAAACTTACAAAGATTGACGAGGCTATTTTTTGCTCCATAATTTGCCGCTTTTAAATTTTAATAACGAACAGTTTTTTATATTTATGAAAATTACAAAATAAAGTTTTTACAATATAATATAAACATTTATATTTTTTGACTGGCAGTAAAATATAAGTATTGTATGTTACATGTTACATCAAACTATTCGGTATTCGGCAGAATAGTAAATTAATATTCAATTGCTCTTAGATTCTAGATTGCTGGTAAAAGTAGTTCCAATTGCGTGTTACCAAATTCAATTCTCTAGTTGATGGCTCCAATCAAATTGCCAGTCATTCAGGCTGCAAATTTAAATAGAACAATGGATTGCGAAAAACATAAAACGCCCGAAACTAAGAGTTGTCATAGAAACACCAAACTAGAGTATAGATTAGCACATCCATGAATATAGTGATCATCCTAGTTCCATTGTTTTCTTTTACCATCTTCACATTCGTTATTTAGTCTAATGCGTGTGAATTTTCTCATAAAAAATATATCTTGTGAAAAAAGCCTCGTTTAACAGTGACTAATGCGTGCTTCTATAAACGCTTTCAAAGTATAAAGTATTTAAAAATAAATAATCTTCAACATTAAATATTTAGCAAATCGATAATATATAAGTTGGAAGAATAGGAAATGAATTTCTAGATAGTAATTAGGTTAACTTTAGCATTAGTTTCGATTATCTTTTAGTAGGATAATAATTTAAGAATTATGATTCAAATAAGTGAAAGTTTTGTTGATATACTTATTAAAATTTGACTAAAAAATTGGCAAAATATAGATTATTATTTACTTCATAACTTCATGTTTTCCACCTTTCTCTACTTTTATAATTACTATTTTATTGAAACTGTTGAACTGTTTTATTATGAACCACTAGGTATTTATACTAATTAGTGATTAGTAAAGGTTAAACCTCATTCACATAAGCACTTAGTTTTAAGATTTACATTTTTGTTTTTCGGTTAAAGAAAGTTTAAATTCATATAACTAAATTCGAATATTCACTCTTCCCATTCCCACTGTCACTTTCAAGCACTGCGTCAATGCTCTTATTATTTTTAATTTAGTTAGGTGCATTCTAACTGTCTTAAACGTAAACATAAATCTAAACCTTAAAACTAAATGCTTACGTGAATGAGGCTTTATTTAAGTACTCTTAATTATGTAATAGTCCAGGAAAATTGCATAAAATAAACAAAAAAAGTAGGAGACTTCTGAAAATTAAATTGTGGCTAAACCAGGCCCCCCTGAAAAATTAAAAATAATATATTTGATAGAAAAATGTCTGTAGAACCGAATGCTTCAAACCGGAAGTCGTTTTTTCAATCCGTTCGTAAGTTATAGCCGTTTTTGTGTCAGGAAACAAAGTTAAGGCATGATTTAATTAGCTTCGTTCTACCAAAATATATTTTCTCGTTTTTCTCGTAAATTATTAGTTCTATGTAAAAAAGTGATAGCAGCTTTTTGTAGGAAATTTTATAAGCTACAATATTATAATATCAATATTTACCGTAAAATTTAAGGTTACCGAGTTTTTTTGAAAAAAATTTTTTTTTTCAATATGGCGACTCGAGCACACTTTCTGCTGATGGGGATTCATCGGAATCTTGAATGTTACATATTTTTTTATAACTCTGCAAATTTTCAGAAGTCTCCTACTTTTTTTGTTTATTTGGCGAATTTTGTAGCATTTTGCCTGGACTATAATAATTTAAATGAAAAATTTTGTGAATAATATAATAATCATTTTAATTTATATTTCATTTTTAAATAGGAAAGTTTTGTTTTCATAAAATAAATAATTATAGGTAGTGTTTTATTAATCTTAAATTTAATTTTTAAAACTATTGTTAATGATTTTGAATTAGTAATTTAATATTTTATTTGGAATCAGCATTCCGCAAATATTTATCCACATGTAAAATATAAACAATTTATTTTATTTTGCTTATTGCAAAGTTTAGATTACTTTGTAAAGCAAAGTCAAGGTTTGAGTTTGAGAAATCCAACTGTATTTATATTTTTGGCTTTAAACGATCTTAAAACAGTAAAAAAACATACATTTCGCAATAAATGCACGTTTTCTGTTGTCCCTAGTAGTCCAGTCAATTTACGGCGTGGGTTTGTATAACTCTGGGCCACCACCAGATTTGGTGTAGTAGGTATAGGTTTTTTGGGTCGCTGAATCCAAATTTCGGAAAATCGCCAGTGGGAAATGCGCGCTTCACCCTTAAATTAGCTAAAAACAGAATATCATCCACTAAAAACTCACTAACCGATTTTTAGCATGATTCCAATACCGTCCTTTACAGGTAAGCGGAAGGTAAAAACTGGTGCAAAGTAAACCCGATTTTTAATTTTAAAAAGATTATTTAACAATGTAATTTAAACGCTTTTAACCACCGGTTTCCCTCTTAAGAGGCTCGTTCGGAAAATATCGAACTTCTGAAAATCAGTCGTTATTTCCAAAGTGTGATGGGTTCAGGTGACGTTAAGTCCTTCTTTTTGCAGTCAATCGAACAAAAAATGTAGGTAAAGAAAACTAAGCATAGAATGTATTGTCTAACTAGAGAAGCTACAAGATCAACAGCGAAAACATATCATCGTTGTCCCATCATATCTCATTTAATTTATAAAACAGACGAATGAAAAAAATCTTTTTGTTAATAAAGGTTCAATTTATGTCTCTCTGTTTTCAGAAATTCACCAGAAAAAAAATCATAAATATCGAGAAAAATGGCTGATTTCAAAGTCTTTTTTTTTCAAAATCATAAGTTAAAGAAGAAAAATAAAAACAGAGATACCTAACATTTTTTGGTAACATAGTAACTAAAGAAAAAATCTCTAAATATGAACTTGAACTGATTATGAGACGCGCACACATCTGTTTTACTATAAATTTAACCACCAAACGGGCCTCTTAAGTGGACTTACTTATAAATAAAAGGTTTTTTAAAATATAGGTAACTACCTATTTCATTTTTTTTATAAATATTGGTTCTAAAATTCTCTTCCACCCTTTACTATTAATTATTTACTAATATTTTGTTTCACAATAGATATTAATATTACACAACATGCTTAAAAAAGTGATTGTTAATGAGTATGGCGCTGTTTGCATAACGAGGGTATCGAGTATTAATGTTATATTTACGAGTGAAGTAAAACCACTTTTCTAAACGTAATCTGTACACTATTTTTTCGCATTTTGCTAAGACATGTTAAACTACTTTTCTTGACGATTTTGTGATAAGTAATAGAGTCCATTACTATACAAAATGGGGGGAAAAAAACGCTAACGCTGCATAATGGCGTGCGAAATTCATATTTTTGTTTTGTGTATGTTAGAAATGCGACAATCAGGGACATAATACTTTATAAATTTAGTCTGTTGAACCCGTTCTTAGTTTTCTGAAACGTGTTATATTGTTAACAGCAGATAATTGAACTACTCTCAATCTGTGTTTTACTCAGCAAATTTTTTAGTGTGTATAAAAATTTTCATTGCTGTTACTGGCAATTTTATGCATTCTGATTATGCATATAATATACCTACCTAAAAATAAAAGTAAAATTTACGAATTTAGTGAAAATATTTTTATAGGTATACGCTAATTATTTCTAATTATAATTAATTAATTCAAAGGATGATACTCAGAGAAATAAACGGATGTTTATGTTATATACATAATATTAGCATATATTTTAAATATTTGTATACGCCTTCAATGAAATTATTAATTTTAGTAATTATTATTTAAAGTCCTCCACATTTTCGTTTTGAATAAGGAGGTCAATTATGTTTATAATTAAGAAAGAAGAAAACTTTTAACAAAAGAAAATATACAATTAAAAGATGAATCTTATAAACAAGTTATTTTTTTACATATGTCAAATTAATAAAAAATTATTGTATACAGATCAAGTTTTATTATTTTATAACAAAATGTTGTCATAGATTTTTATACGTATATAACGGTATAATGTATAGGTATATGACTTTTAACCTTTTTTAAGTAGAATGATGTGATATTAGACAAACTGTCTTTTAAGAGCATAAATTATTGCTTTTTGAAGACAATTATTATTTCGTCATCATTTCTCGTAAAAAGAAAGTTTTCTATTCGCGAAGATGTTTGATAAAAATGCAAATTATTCGATAATGATCAATACTATTACAGAAAAAATGCCCCAAAGAAAGAGAAAATTATGAAATAAGATACCTATAATTATTATTGCACGTACACGTCATAAATTGTATCTAGTTCAACAAGGTAAAGAAACTAAACTGATTAATACATAACCTCGTGTTAACAATTCTTAAACAGTGTTAAACCATCAAACAAAATAATAAAATACGTGTGCCGCTTTTGCTATTTTACCACGTTTTTATTAATTCGCTTTCTTGTTTCTTGTCTGTCTGTCTATTCGGTCTTTTTTGTCTGTCTGTTCGGTACAAATCTTAAATTCAATATTTGTCTCACTTCTACCTATCCGATTTACTTCAACTTTTACACACATACGTACTTGCACTGACAATTTCATATTATGTTCTATTTGACAAATTTGGAGGCCCACAAAGGAGCCTAAACGGTAAGACATACGAGATTGGTCTTTTCACATTTGAACTCCTTATATTTAGTAACTTAAGTGCACAAAGGTTCAAAATTTTTGGAGGCTCACAAATGGGGCCTATTATTTGTAATTTATATCTAAATCTATGATTTTTAATGATTTATTTCTCATTATTTCACTGCTTTGGCCTCAACTCACACCGAAATCACGCACGCTTATGACGTTATGACCGACGGATTTTCTACCTTAAGTTGAAGATGAGTTACAATCTTAAAATTATTTTATTTTATTTCATATACCAGCATGTTATTGCTATTACACAATATATGAAATAAATAGATATTACATGGAATATGCAATAATAAGAAAATAAAGTAAATGTTTAGATTTCATTCATAATTTTATAAAATTAGAAACATATTGTGATTTTCAAATTATTTTTAGTGTCTTCTAATTTCTAGACTATTACGTTGCTAAAACACATTTGTATTTATTAACTAAGCAAAACATCTTTATCTTAAAAACGTTTAAAAGCTTTTAAAACATTGTAATCTCATAAATCAGATATAGGATCTACTAATCAGTCCACAATGACATAATCTCGAGGAAATAGTTGAAATTTAGCGGATTTTCAGTGTTGGAAGAAGGTACGATAAATCTGCTTGACAGAGAAAGTGATGAGCACATCGCGAACAGCGCACCAGCACCAACCAGGTCTAAACCAAGGACGAGTGAAAGTCACCGCACTTTGTGTTATATGGTGAGCTACGCCTCGGGGAAAGCCGGCCGGCCTAACTGGCACATTCGATGCCAAACGAAACGCCATACTTCGAGACTTTTCAATCGCTTATACAATTAAATGATTGTGACTTGTGGTCAAAACCTTTTCACCACACATTGACACATTACTCAAGTCAGAACGTGTTCATGAAGTGCATGGTTAATTCTTGTAAGATTTTAAATGAAAAACGTGGTGCGCATGCAATAGATAATTGATGCATGAATAGTTTACCTAAGTCACTAACAATTTTATTACACTGTAAATGTTATGAACTGTTGTTTTCTCAACGACAGCTACTCTCTACACTTCTTACTATTTTGTATGTGCCCCACGTTTTCATTTTAAATCTTACAAGAATTTTCATAACTACTGATAGCTATTAAAAATTGACAATCACAAATTCTCTGGACTATCTGTATGGGGTTAGGAATCTGTAGGGGAACATAGGGCAGAAAAACGCCTTCCGTTGCAGTTTTCGTGCCGAAAATGCGGAAGTGGTCTTAATTGCTGTTTGGTCATAAACTACCTATATATTAATAACACTGATCAACAAATTTCAAATTTTTTTGCTGCAGAGACGCCGTATGCAAAAAGCACTTAGTATTAAAATATAAAATGAGAAAATAAGCTTCCCGGCAGGCGGTGGATACAAGTGGGGGGTAACGGGGTAATTACCCCCCTGAGAATCCTAAAGTTAGATTTTAAAATCGAATACTATTCCAATTTCTACTTAAGTTAATACTATTTTAACTTACGTGGAAGTAAAAATTAAGTTTTAATTTATTTTTACTTTTCATCCGATTTTAGCGTTACATAAATGGCTCATTCGATAGAGGATTTTTTTTTCAAAGAAGGAGTTTTAAAATTTCTTCGTGAAGTTTATTTTTCCCCAAATAATTGGAAAAATGTCGAAATTTTATCGATTTTTTCAGATTCTTTATATCTGCGCTATATCCACTGCGGATTTGGTGGTCAAAGGGCATACGATATTTTTTTTCAATAAAATATAATTAAGAACATAACTTGCAGGGGAACCCTATTTAAACCCTGTACCCCATTTTAGAGAGCTGAAAAATTAAAGTATAGGGTAAATAAGGACTCCTAGGGCAGTTTTAAAGCTAACATTTCGGGAGTGGCCTTGTTCAATGACAATCTACCTATAGATATATAATTTTCGTGGTGTCATTCCATGTTTTAATGCAGACAGATTGGATGACGCCATAAAGATGTCGGACATGAAATTTTTTCCTCTACAAAGAGGTTATTAGAAATTTCTTTATACAGATAATTTTTCTCAAAATAATTGGATTTTTGTAGATTCTTCATGTCTGTATTATTTTATTACCCATGGTAAATTTGTTGGTGTTAGTATTACATAATATTTTAACAATTATATATTGAACAACATAGTATCTACCTAGGTTCTACGTATATCATCATATACCTACTAGTATAAATTATAAATAGAGTGCGGATTATATGCAATAATGTAAGGCCAAAATATACGCAATATATCGCACTCTCAGAACATTATAGTAGTAAGTAGAAAATAATAATTTATATTTGCTTTAATAAATAAATTATCAACTTAAGAAAAATTTCAAATTAAAAGGTACAAAATATACAGTTATATATGCATTTATAATAAATATATGTAGAAAATTTGAAAAAATGTAAAAAATATTGAAATACCTATGCAAAATATGCAAAAATTGTATACCTACCATATTTTGATCTACTTATTTTTGTATGCAATGCATTGTAAAAAATACCAATATGCACAATAATCTATATATATATATATATATATATATATATATATATATATATATATATATATATATATATATATATATATATATATATATATATATATATATATATATATATATATATATATATATATATATATATATATATATATATATATATATATATAAAGTAAAGTGTCCTGACTGACTCATCAACGCCCAGCCCAAACCCGTAAGCCTAAAAATCTGACGTGGACACCACATGACTTCCTTGTACGCCTTGTGTGTTCATACTTTTCTTAATAACTAAAATGTAAAATAATATTAAAAATTCTTTTAACTTATTATACTAGTATACTCACAAATATATTTTAGTCATTTTATTTAAACTGCAGAAGAAGATATAAAGCATATTTTACTATTGTCACTGTCATGTCATAATCATTTAAATTTTACGTAGTAACAAATGTTAATCGATCATGGACTACAAGATACCGAAATACTATAAATTATAAATATATACTTTAATTATTTTTAAATGATAGCAGATACAAAAATATTTATAAAATACCGATTGCAGGTAATAATCACATAATCTTTCATTTAAAATAAAAAAAATTGTCTAAAATTAAATATTTATCGAAATATTTTTAAAAAGTACTACTTCCGGTTTGTAGACTGAAACCAAAAATAGGAGGTGCACAACTAGATGCTATAACAGTCCTAAATACAAAATTTCAACTTTCTACGTCTAACCGTATTTGAGTTATGCGACACACATACGTCCGTCCGTCCGTCCGTACGTACGTACGTACAGACGTCACGTCGAAACTAGTTATAATGGATTCAGAAAAGGTCAAAACGGATATTTCCGTCAAAATCTGAGAACCGAAATTTTTCGCGATTACAATACTTCCTTACTTCGTACAAGGAAGTAAAAATGTGAAATTTGGACAGTATATTCGTTTTAAGATGTAAGCGCTCACTAAGAAGGGATTTTTTGAAATTCGCCCCCTAAAGGGGGAAAAGGGGATAAAATGCGTTTTTACGAATTTCTCAATATCTCTTTACTCAGACGAGATATCAACTTGATTTTTACATACAATGGTAGCGCATCGAAATATTTAAGACCCATGTTTCAGGATTTTGTCCTAATCAGCTTCTTAAAGGGGGAAATTTAATTTTTGGGGGAAAATAAATTAGTTTATAAGTTACTTTGGAAAACAAATAAAAAATTGAAAAGAAAAACATGTCACACTATCGTGATTTAGTATGTGTCAAATACATGTGTCAAATAGATATTTATTCATAAGAATGCTAAATAAATAAGTTAAAATAAATTAAATAAAAAGGGGAAATAAGATTAACAAATATGAATCCCTGAAAGAGTGATTGAATTAAGGTTTGTAATCTTATCGTGCAATTTTAATTTTTAAATGTTTATACGGAGATGGTGATTTTTCCTTTTATTATTTTTAGCACTTACCCAAATTGAGTGTGGTAGCCTCACATACTGTGAGTAATCGAAAAAGATATACTAAAGATATAATAAATTAATTCGTGCACAAGTACTAGCTGTTAATTCACGGGTACTCATATGGTCAAAAATTAAGAAGACTTTATGCTCATGGTTATGGTAATTTTTGGAAACTACAATACATGGGAGAATGTTAACCTTCAATAAAAATCTGCTGTGGCACTCATAACAGGCTTTGCAATAACATAGGCAGGCAGTGTTAAAGTGATAGCTGTTAATGTCAAAGTGACAGCTGCCAATATCAAAGTGACAGCTGACAATGTCAAAATGACATCTGTCAATGTCAAAGGGACAGCTGTCATTTAGCGACGTTTAAAATTCGAGAATGAATTTTTTTTTTTGTAAAAACAAATAAAAAATAGTCGAGTCGAAAATTCATACGCGTTCTCAAGTTATTGTGTTTACGGACAAACCGAGGGAGAGATAGACAGACCGCACTGACTATTTTTAAAATTATGGTTTTTGGGTTCAGTAGGGTCTAAAACGTAAAGATTCATCAAAATCTCGAACTGTCAAAAATTACGAATACAATAATGCTACCTATATTATATTTATAGACCGCAGAAGTAAAACAAAATAATACTGCATATTATAAAATAAATAGTTTTCTGGTTATTAGTTCTGTATTATTGTATTGCATATGATTTATCTTGATTTGGAACGAAAGACATATATTGCATTTTGAATAATAAGTGTCAATCACGGGCAATCTTTAGAAGAGTTCATATCAAAACCGAGTATGTGGGGCTCAAGTAGGGTATTTTGGTTCCCACCTACCCCACGTCTTCAAATTAAAACAAACCGGAGCGAAGCACGGGTATAACGCTAGTACAATATATGCACATGCATATAATTCGCACTCTAATTATATTATATTATGTTCAACTAGTGAATGTACTAATAAAATAATTTATAAACAATACAAAACAAAATTACATATTTCCTAATGTAAATGTCAAATCAAAAATTATATAGTATTAGCTCTGGGTAAAATGTGTAAATTACTAACAACCAAACAATACGACACTAAATGTATTTATTGGATTCCCAGTGCAACAAAGGTATACCTGGGTAAATTTATGCAAGAATGTTTGATCAACAAATTTACAATTTGCGTCACTTATTTTACAAGTGTGTCACATAACTTTATAGCTTCAAAAAATAATTATTATTAACATAAGTTGTAATAATTTAATTAAAGTTGTCACTTATAATATCACATGTGCATTAATTCCTTCCGGCATTTTTTTTTTAGTGCTTTCCAATAAAGTCTTAATCAGCTCAAGTGGTATACGAGGAGCTGATTACGTTGTTGGAATGCAGTAATTCTACAATAGAAACTTGAAATATTCACTAAATTTGTATTTAATATTAATAAATTATGTACCTATTATTTACCAATCAGTAAAAAATTTCCGCTAAATTTTTATTTAACCATGGCTACTTTTATTGAAATCTATTCTTACATTGGTTGTTATTTGTGTCATGCGATTTTCTAAAGAGTAAATAAACAATCTGATTCTAGCTGGGTGTCAATTTAATTAATTTATTTTAATAAACAAATCCACGATTAGTTATTAGGTAATTTTTGATATGTACAAAATCCTGTATGAGATTTTTGTTAGTGTTTGGTTTTACGGATTTCATTATCAAATGACACATTTTTGATTTTACAGGAGGTTGTAAGAAATATTTATTTCTATAGCACGAAAAAGAAACGTTAGTTCGAGTAAGGCTTGCTTTTCTAGATTATATTCAAATACTAGTATTACTAATAAAGAGAATAATATTAACGAAGCAATAAATAAATGTTTCACATTAGCTTTTATTTATTAAACAACCGTTACTTTCTGGTAAGTACCTCTTAATAAAAGCATCGTAACATAACCATAGTGATTTTAAACAAGCAAAGTAAAAGATTGCCCACTAGTGGCTTTGATCAAAATTATACCCACTTGTGGGTAAATTGTTACTTTGCTTGTTTGAAGTCACCGTAGTAATGATTTTTTTAAATATTTAAGAGGCGCGGAAAATACCGAACTCCTGAACATCAGTCGTTATTTCCAAAGTGTGATGGGTTCAGGTTTTTAGGTTTTTTGAGTCCTGCACAGGTAATTGAACAAATTTCAATGCCCTTTTGGTGGATTGAGTCGACAAATTTTTGCCAACTCGGTACACATCGCCAAAGTTGGACGTGTTTTGGCCCAAAAACGTGTTGTTTTTTTGTTCGAGTTTTGAAGGGTACGAAAAGAGATCATCCTAACCTGCTTAAAGTACAGCCACAATGGATTTTTCCCCGAAAGAATCGTCTAATTTGAAATGTCACTGAGTTATGTGCGAAAAACCTAAAAATGCACTTTTTTTAAACATCTATAACTTTGTGCCAAATCATCGTAGGAACTTCGTTTTTTGAGTCCTGCATATAGTCCAGTCAACGAAAAGGTATAGAGGGAAATGCTTGGAACACAATTTTTGACTTCGTAACTTTGTTTGGACTAGTTAGGAGGTGAACATATCAAAAGTCCCCGCCCGTAGCCCTTAAGCCGAGGTGTGGCGGAGGGTTTGAAAGCCTCATTTTTCGGTTTTTTGCTTATATATCGGAAGCAATGCGTCCTACCGACATGACCACTCTATACAATGAAAGCTGATTAAATTTGCAACAATTTAAGCTCAACCGCAGTTCTGTACGTCCTTTAGTTTCCGTGATATGACACTTCTAAAATTAGCAATTTTTTCAAAAAAATGAAAGTTGAGAAATTTTAACTTTTTTCGTTATTTTTGTGTTTAATTAACTGTAACTTCTGAATGAATAAAAATATTGTCTTCCGGTTTCTTTCATTAAATTTCGCGAACATTTCTCTATAAAATACGTTATTTTAAAAACTTTTTAGGGCGTTCATTAAGCCAAAATATCAATTTTTTTTCGACAGAAATATTCAAATATTTTGTGTTTATTGTGTTTAATGAGCTGTAACTTCTGAATGGATAAAGTTATCGACATCCGGTTTCCTGCATTGAATTCTACGAACATTTCTCCATAAGATGCAGTATATTTTTTGGGTATTCATTAAGAAAAAATCTGACGTGGCCGTTACAATACCTCTCGCCTTGACATTGAAGTATTATTATTTAACCTCGTATTTAACCATACATTAAGCTTTAATTTAAATAAAATACAACAACACCGTATAACATTTGATATAATAATATAAAATAATCATCTTATATACTAAAAGGCTTAATTAATATTTTCGTCTGCCTAACAACGGGTTTGTGTCGGGCCAACGTTATGGACGGATTATCCGATTTTAATGATTTTTTCACTAGACGATAGCGGTCATCGAGACGCACATTTTTATGTATCATTCAATTGTTTTTGATTTTCTTTTGTTTGAGAAAAATGCGAAAAACTGACTTTTTGTTTTTCGTTAATAACAAATGTATGGTTTAATATATCGATTTAAAAATTGGTATATATAGTAAGCAACTAATAAGGAGTTCATGCGACCAGGTTTCAATGTTCTACATAGTATAGTTTTTGACTTATTAATTAAAAACTATACTTCAACAGTGGATCAGAGACTGTATAAACAAAAGTTCAACAAATGACTATTGACGTTTGAATAACGCTACATCTGTCAAACTGACGTCTACAATTCGACATTTAAAATGCATTTATCTAAAGTAATATAATTAATAGAAGCAATTTGTTAATTATATTGAGTTATAATAGTGGGAGCGTAAATATTTTTAATATTTTAATAATATTTTAAAGACAAATTATTTTACTTTGACTGTCATTACAAAGTACAGTCGCAGAAAAAGACGTCAGAAGTTTTAGTACATTCAGGGTAAAAATAATTGTTAACACATTTGAAAAAAAACAATGCTATGTTCTGTCAAATTGACGTTTACAGTTTTTAATTCGATATTTCTGATGCAAGTACCTTAAGTTATATTAGTAATAGAAGCAGTTTATAAATTATATTAAGTAATAATTGAAAGAACCATTTTTTGTATTTTTATCAATATCAGTATTTTTTTAAATTTTATTTTATTTTGACAAGTTAGTATAGTCCCAACAAAAGATGTCAGAAGTTTAGGTACATTCAAAGAAAAAATTATTTGAAAATAAAAAAGCAAAAAAGGAACTTTTTCACCGGAAAGTATCACAAATTCATGGAGTTTGATGCTAAAGTAAAGGGTTAGGAACACTAGGTACTTTATAAAACTGTTAAAATTGAAGGTCGACGTCCTGCATTTAAAAAATATTATATAGAACAATATCGAGTCTGATATTAAATTAAACTACCAAGTGAGCACTAACTTTATAAAATTGTTGAAAATGGCGACCAACAATAATTGTCATTTGTTTTTATTAAAAAATCATATCGAGTTTGATATCAAATTCAGGGGCTGGATCGGCTGGATAAGGGCTACCTAATTAATAAAATTATTTAAAATGGTTGGTGACGATTGTCATTTATTTTTTTAAAAACAATATAGAATAATTATATCAAGTTAGATATCAAATAAAGGGCTGACAATGGGCTACCTACCACCTAATTAATAAAATAATTTAAATCGGTCAGGTGAACACTACTTTATAAAATTGTTGAAAATGGCGACCAAGGATTGTCATTTGTTTTTATCAAAAAATCATATCGAGTTTGATATCAAATTCAAGGGCTGGATAAGGACTACCTAATTAATAAAATTATTTAAAATGGTGGCCGACGTTTGTCATTTTTTATTTTAACAATATAGAATTATATCAAGTTTGATATCAAATTAAATGGTTGAAAATGGGCTACCTAATTAATAAAATAATATAAATCGATCAGGTGAGTACCACTTTATAAAATTGTTGAAAATGGCGACCAACAATTGTCATTTGTTTCTATCAAAATATCATATCGAGTTTGATATCAAATTCAAGGGCTGGATATGGGCTACCTAATTAATAAAATTATTTTAAATGGTGGCCGACGATTGTCATTTATTTTTATCAAAAACAATATAGAATTATATAAGTTTGATATCAAATTAAAGGGCTGGACATGGGCTACCTAATTAATAAAATAATTTAAAACGGTCAAGTGAGCACTACTTTATAAAATTGTTGAAAATGGCGACCGATTGTCATTTGTTTTAAACAAAAAATTATTAAATCAAATCGAGACAGACGATTGACATTTGTTTTTATTTAAAAAAAAAACAATATCAAGTTTGATGTCAAATTAAAGAGCTAGATGAGGGCTAATTAATCGTCATTTGTTTATATCTTAAAATTGTTAAAATCATATTGATTTTAATATCAAAGTAAAGGTCTTGATCTTGATGATGAGGAGTGATTATACAGGTTGGTGGAGGTGAAATGCGAACATAGGGAAATATATGACAATGGAGTTATCATACTAGGCATCTTGATATACGTGGAATAAGTACTGTCAATGTAAAAGTACCTGTCATATTATTGAAATTTTTATTTTCATTAAAATATTTTCTTTGCATAATAATGTATGTGTACGAGCAGAACGAGAAAGTTTACATGCACTTTTATATTTTATTATTATTTCTGTTATTGATTACTCTTTTTGCCACATAAATTCACATTACTTCGTTTTGTGACACTACTACAAAATATATCAAGATACCTGGCATGAAAGTTCGATTGTCATGTGTGTTCCCTAAGTTCGCATTTAACCTCCACCAACCTGTATACAATAAGTGAAAAATATGATAGTGGGTGATTAGCTTCGGGTTTTTTCCTTTCAAAATAATAAAATCATTTCAAGTTTGATATATCAAATTAAAGGTTTTGATAAGGTACCTACAATATTGTTCAAGATGACGTTAGATACAATTTTTTTCGGTAGAGTCTAAATGTTAAAATCGTTATAATTGAGGCACCGAGGCACGAAGTGCCGAATCCTTCTATATTCAGAGTTCGCGCAGCGGGCGAATCCCTCTTGTTGCGCGGCAGCGCGACCTAGCTGACGGCCCGCGTAGTACTATACTAAAATTTTTATGGCTTAACTAAAATTTATATTGAAGAAGGAAGAAGAATAATTTAAAATAATTATAATTTCATCATACAATTTATTTCGGTAGAGTCTAAATGTCAAAATTGTTATAATTGAGGCACGAAGTGCCGAATCGTCCCACATTCAGGGTCCGCGGAGCTTGAGCCCGCGAAGCGGGCGAATTTCCCTTGTCGCGCGGCAGCGCGACCTAGCCGAAGGCCCGCGTAGCGGGTCCTGACGCTAGTACATTATATTATTTCTGTTTATCTGTCACATTGACAATTTTATTTTTGTTTTAAATTTTATTTCCATTTCGGGATTCACAAATCGTGGTAGGTAAAATTATATATTTAAAAAAAATATATTTCTTTATTGGTCAAAGGTATAGAAACAAGTAAGATTAAATATTGTACAATGTAATTTCTTCTTTCATGTGTGGTATGTCAAATTGTAACAATCGCATTATTTTATACAATTTTTGCAAAAAATGTTATAGTGCTACAAAAAAAATCTGACGTGGACACCACATGACTTCCTTGTACGCCTTCTGTGTTCATACTTTTCTTAATAACTAAAATGTAAAATAATATTAAAAATTCTTTTAACTTATTATACTAGTATACTCACAAATATATTTTAGTCATTTTATTTAAACTGCAGAAGAAGATATAAAGCATATTTTACTATTGTCACTGTCATGTCATAATCATTTAAATTTTACGTAGTAACAAATGTTAATCGATCATGGACTACAAGATACCGAAATACTATAAATTATAAATATATACTTTAATTATTTTTAAATGATAGCAGATACAAAAATATTTATAAAATACCGATTGCAGGTAATAATCACATAATCTTTCATTTAAAATAAAAAAAATTGTCTAAAATTAAATATTTATCGAAATATTTTTAAAAAGTACTACTTCCGGTTTGTAGACTGAAACCAAAAATAGGAGGTGCACAACTAGATGCTATAACAGTCCTAAATACAAAATTTCAACTTTCTACGTCTAACCGTATTTGAGTTATGCGACACACATACGTCCGTACGTACGTACAGACGTCACGTCGAAACTAGTCATAATGGATTCAGAAAAGGTCAAAACGGATATTTCCGTCAAAATCTGAGAACCGAAATTTTTCGCGATTACAATACCTACTTCCTTACTTCGTACAAGGAAGTAAAAGTACCATTTCCGGTTGGTGGATTCTACCAAAATCTTTTCAGCTCTTCATTAACATATATAAATGTATAATGCAAAATATTAGAATTTTATGTTCAGTAGAATTTGAGATAATGAACCGGGACGAAAGGCTATAGTAGGCGTACATACAGACTTTCATACACACACACAGAGACATCATCGTGAAAATAGTCAAAATAGGTTCTAAAGGTGCTAAAACGTGCTAATTGACAAAAATCTCGACATCGAATTTTTTCACGATCCCTATACCTCTCTAGGCGAGAGGTAAAAACCGAAAAATGAGACTTTCAAACCCTCCGCCACACCTCGGCTTAATGCTAAGGGCGGGGACTTTTGATATGTTCACCTCCTAACTAGTCCAAACAAAGTTACGAAGTCAAAAATTGTGTTCCAAGCATTTCCCTCTATACCTTTTTTTGAGCATTCGTTGCCTGGACTAATAAGAAATTGAACAAATTTTAGTGTCCTTTTGGTGGATCAAGTCAAATTTTTTTAAACTCCGTACACATCGTCAAAGTTGGAAATTTTAAAAATAAAAAACAATTTTTTTCACAGGGGTGCTAGAGCAGGGCGGAAGGGGTTGCGCTTAAGTTCGCATGCATGACTTTAAAGTAGACACTTCAAAGTTTTTCGCTCGCAAGATTCATCGAAATCGATTGAAAATACGCCGAGTTATGGCGGTTTGACAATGGTTGAAATTTTTACGAATTTCAAGTGTTTAATTTTTTTCCCACCAATATATTTAAAACTTCCAATTTTTTAGAATTATTTTAACAGTCTAATTAAAAGTGAGATTCGAACTTTTAAGAGGCCGGACACTATTAAATTTCCCGGGCTGGTTAAATTTCTCAATCCGCCACTGATCTCATTTAATTTAATTTAAATAACACAGACTCGACACAGACGAATGAAAAAAATCTTCTTGTTAACGAAGGTTCAATTTAGGTATCATAAAAATTGAGAAAAATGGCTGATTTCAAAGTAATTTTTTTTCAAAATCATAAGTTAAAGAAAAAAAATAAAAACTTCTAACATCTTTTGGTAACATATTCATATGTTGTAACTAAAAAAAACCTCTAAATATGTACTGACCATGGAACGCGCACACCTCTGTTTTACTATAAATTTGACCACCACCCTTTAAATAGTTATTAAAAGGTGTTGGATAAAACGGTATAGTTCACACGTGGACAAAAAGGAATGATCCACTCGAGAAAATTATCTCACTCTTGAATTGGCCTTATCAATTTTTAATTCATCACCAGTTTATTGAAAGTAAGATTATATAAGAAAAGTGCTTGCATTATATCTTTGGAGTAGCATTGTTGCAACTATAGAACGTGGTTTGCACAAGAAATTCAATAGTAGTACTTAGTTCAGAAACAGGAACATATTTTTGACCCATAAAACATCAAAGTATTTGTTTAAATCCGAACCATCAAGAACAACATAATTATGAAACTTTAATATAAAGTCAGAATAAGAAACATAATATATTTTTTAGTTTATTTAAAGGAAAAGCACCGTCTTCTATTTGCCAAACTTAATTTACGACAAACGTCAGATGGTATAAAAGTTAATGATAATTGATCAATATCTTCAATCAACGATAATATGTGTATATTGAACACAGGTTTTACGAAGAAAAACACATTTTGGAAACATTTTTGTTGTTGGTAATACCAATAGCACAAAATTATTTAAATTTTTATGAAACACGTAATTAAAAGTTTCAAAATTCTATTGGTTATGGTTCAATAAACAATCGCTTATTATAATACCAATGTTTCTGATGGTCTCCTAAAATAGTACTAATATCTTGAAATAAACATTCTATTCATTTGTATTTGTAAAGTAATGCACTTACGCTGAATTACAAAAAACATGAAATATTTTAGGAATTAGTTCATAGTAGTAAGTAGTATTTCGTTGCATGTTGAACACACTGCAACATGCAAATTAATTGACTTTACATTTTACATAATTGACTCTGTGAGTGGGAACTGCAATTTATTGTCATCTGTTGCTGCGACGTGCTCATCAATGTTTCAATACAGTTATACAGACCAGCTATTGATTGGATGTTTTTGTAATGTATAGACATTAACATCTGTTGTTTTTCCTCTCCAAATTAATTATGCATAAGAAAAATACAACGTAAATACTAAAAATCATTTTCATGTTTGTGGTTTTTATTTTTTGAGCAATATTTTGTTTATTTATAAAAAATTGTATTATTTGTATTGCAAATTGCAAAATTTGTATTCGTAGATGATAAATTCACAATACACTGGTGCTATTTTTGTTTCTACTTAGCGTAAAACAATACTTGTAAAATTTAACTCAAATTTAACTGGTCAATTTTGAATATTTTGATAAGTTTAGAAAATGAGAGAAATAGTCATTATGATCATTATTTTTTTATATTTCTTGTGAACAGTTATCAGTTAAGACATCACGCGAAATGTTTGTGTGTGAACATGAGTAATGAAAATTTTAGTTAATGTCAATAATTTTGTGCGTAATTAATCGTAGGAAGGAAAATATGCGACAAAAAATTAAATACAAAATTAGTTTCTAATTCATTTGGCGCATCATATAAAAATATTATTTTACTTTCGTACTACTTATCGAAAATAGAAAAGTAAAGGTCATCGAGAAAACGGCGTTCTTGGAGCTATGTGCTATACTCGACTATTAAATTACCTAGTAAAAGAAAGTTAGGTATAGAGATAATCAAAACATAATTTTTCAGTACTACCCAATTCATATTTTAAATACCGTATTAAATATTAACTTTAATTGGTTAAGAAAAACTTTGAACATATATTATAAAATAATTTAACCACCTACATGCTATAGGTATGCAGATATACTTTTTAATTAATAATAGGTAGTTCTATTACTATAACGATAAAATAAATTTTCTCTTTTAAAATAATTTGTAGTTATAGTTATTAATTAAATAGGTACGATTTAATCATCAATTTTGATTGATAATTTCTATACAGAGAGCTAACGGTGTAATTAGTATTAGATATTTTAAGAGTCGTGCAATTGAAGGGTTGGAGCCTTGCATATCTGTTAAAGAAGGAATGTTCATTCTGACAATCCTATGTGGTCATGTATGAAAAGATGGGTTAAAAAGCAATTATATAAATTAAGAATTTCCAGTGCTTGAATAACTTGGCTTTACTTAAATTTCTTTAATAAAAAATTAGAACAACTTTTCGCCCGTGATCACGGCCATCTTCAGATTTTCAATTATAATGTAAGTTACATAAGGTGAAAATAATTTAGTTTGAAGTTAACTTTAAATTTTTTAAATGCATTGTTTATGAATAGAATGATAAATTCTAAATTATTTTCGCATAATGGGAACTTAAGTAAATAAAAAACTTATTATTATTATATTATGTACCTATTTGGTGATGACAATTAAGCATTTAAACTAATTTTATTAATAAATCTACTTGTTACTTATTTATTACTTATGTTTAATAGATCAGTTTATAAAATGTTTTATGTGCAAAAGAAAGAGCATTCACACGTATTTTAATTATTTCTGCCCAAACCGTAAAAGATAAAAAACATCAAATAGGGAAAAAGTTTCCTATTGAATAATTCTTACATTCTTTCTAAATCAAAGTTATTTGTCTTTCCACTAAAAAATTAATGGCTTAGTTGTGTGTTAATCTCCAAGTTGTATGCTCGATTATTGTAGGTATACTAAAAATAAAAAATATCTTAAAAGATAACATAATACCACCCATGTTCAGTATCAAGTATCATACTAAATTTCAAGAAAATCTATCAAAGCGTTTGTTTGTTATAAGCAAATTAATTTTTTTGTACCAGAACTTTGAAGTTGATTATTGTTTAAACAGTACACTTTTGCACATAAGTTAAGTTAAATCGTCATAATTTTAGGCCCAGCAATCTGTGGTCAAGACATAGGTCCACTTATTATAGGGACAGTCTGTAATTTAAGTATACAGTCACAACTTCTTTTAAGAAGAATAATTCCCTGTAAACGAGTATAATTATGAAAGGCATTTTTTAAACCTTTTATTTGTTAAAATGATTTTTAAATAAAATTGAATTGTACCTATATAATATAATATTATATCTTTATTGAACTCGACTGGTTTACAGCTTAGTAGACTTATTAAGTTTCGGTTTGTAAAGACCTAGGTACTTTTATTTTAATAAATAATAGAATAATAATAAAAGTATTATATGAGCACCTATTTCCGATTTATTAAATAAATTTTGTTTGTGAAATTTCTATATACAAAACGAAGGAGCAAATATGCAAAATTTTGCAGGTTGTAATTCTTTCTCAAACTGTTTGATTTAAATATTTAAAGAATTCTCATGTATTTCCGCAAATTTGCACTTGCTAAAACGATTTCAGTGTAAACAGAAAAACAAAAAGAGTTGTGAAGCATAGTGAAAGTGCAGACGTGCAGACCTCTTCGCGAATATAATATTATAGCACAGTACTGTACTGATTGCAACGTGAACGCCGTAACAAAAAAATTAACAGCATAATAAAAACCTCCGTAAACAAGAAAATAAGGAAGTCAAATTGACTTATCATTTTATTGTTCTTAAAAAATGAAGATCTTAGATAGTATACCTGTTAATATCAAGGTTTAAAAAAATAATTGTATAGGTTAGGTAGGTACTTCATCTTTCTGTTGACAACTCGACAGCAGACAGATTAAAATATGTTATTTAATATTAGCTGTGTGAAATGGGGTATAAAATATTATTTTATATTTTATACAATAATAATTACGTTGTTTGTATTATATTATTTTCTTTATTTAGCATTAATTTTTCTCCTGTACAATTTAAAATACCAATTTGGGAATCAATTTAAATGCTGTTTTAAATAACGTTTGATGAATAAGATATATATATATATATATATATATATATATATATATATATATATATATATATATATATATGTATATATATGTAGAGTTAAAAATCTTGGGAATCGGTCAAGGCTCAAATACAAGTTGTTTACGTACTTAAATTTATTTCAAAAATTCCAATATTTCGGACATTAGTTGTGTCCTTCATCAGGGATACTGTCAAGAAAGATACACAAATAAATAAATATCTAACATAAAAAATTATACAAATAAAATACATGGAAACATTTTTTTAAAAATACTTACGAAAAGTATTAAGTATTAAATTTCTGAACAAAAACGCTGTCTGCAATAATATATATATATATATATATATATATATATATATATATATATATATATATATATATCTATATTTATCTAATTCACATTACTTAATACAAATACATTGACAATTATTATTTGTACTTATGAACAAGTAACAACTGATCTAACTGATTAACGAGTAAATTTAGTTCTTTTTTGTTTGCCACAGATTACAAATATTTTTTTATAAATGAAAAATAATCAATAAATTTTTTATGAAATGTTATTAAACGTCAATTTAGTAGGTAGGTAATGTTAGCAAGCGAATGTAGTAATAATTGCAACGAGTTCTTATTTCTTATGATCTTAAATTAAAGTATAAATATTATAATTTATCTATATATTGATATATTGAGGATTACTTATTATTTTAAAAAACTAAAAAACCTAATATATAATGAATAAAATAAATTACTAGGCACTAGGCGAATATAAATGTATGAAACAACTAAATGGTATGTTAAATGTAATTATATGTGTTCACATATCAATATTTTGTTAAATTGTTACAATTAGGTTCATGCGCAAAATAATTAAACCTGTGTTTCTGTGACAAGCAATACACATCAGTAAATTAGGTTGCTGACGTAAAAGCTTAAAAATTAGAGTACAGAGTACCTAATAACTAGTGTACCTACTTTAATAAATTTACTCTTTAACATTTTCGTGCTTATTTAACAATAGTATATTACCTTATAACCAAATGATGTCATTCACACACAACTGTTCTGTTAAAAATTGTCTAAATGATTTCTCATAAGCCTTGGAAGTATTACTGTGACAACTTGAACCGTTTATTATGAACATTTGACTAGCTACTAACTTGTTAAATTTTTACAAGTTAGTTGTCAATTTTACATGTTAGTAACTTGTAAGTAAATATTCATTTTCAAAGGTAATGTAGGGATTGATTAAATGACATTTACAAGTGAGTAACAAGTAAAATTATTTTACAATCATGAAATATAGTAAAGTTATATAATTTCATTATTTTTGCAATTATAATCTATAATGCTGGATGACTCAGGTTGCTGTATCCTATTCTAATTGCTTAAAAGATGATTTTATTTTGATAGAAAAATGAAAAAGTGGCAGTAGCAATATTATAGGTAAATTGTCACAAAGTAATTTCAGTAGTATAAATTTTTCGGGCATGGTATTATTTTTCTGTTAAGAATTTGACGGAATGGATGAACTTCTGAAACTTTTACATCAGAATTCAAAATTTGTATCAAATTGTGTTTATACTCTTCTTCCTGAATTTTCCCTTGCAGTAATTGTTTTTCAATCTGTTGCTTTTCGTGTTCCTAAAAAACATTTTTATTATTTTCTCTTTAATTCACGATCTTACAAAGGAAAACAGAAAATTAAAATTAATTTTAACAAGGTTCGTTACAATAACATGAATTAAAAACAATCATGCGAAACTCAAAAGAGGTTTCATTTATTTTTATAATAACGTTAATACTTTATGTATTTAATAGAATATTTGTTAACCTTTTGTTCATTTTTGTATTCAATTTGTTGTTTCAAATCTTCGCGATATTGTTGAGTTGCCATTACTTGTTGCCGTGCATATTCAGCTCTCATTCTCTCATTGTGATCGTGAGCCATTTTTAATATTTCGTTGTCGGCTTGTTTTATTCGTAATTGTTGTTCTGCTTCTTCTCGTTTATGTTCTAGTTGTTTGTCTAATCCTGCTACTACTGCCTGTAACGATAAATATTTATTTTTACTCATTACTTTTGACGTTTTAACTTAACTATTACAATATAGCAACAGCTCAATAAATAAAGACATAAAAAGGCTTTTCTTGTAAAAAGATTGGGGAAAGTTTGTAGTATTTGGAAATTTTGTTCATTTTAGGGCCCTAATGAAATCCTGAAATTTGTAAACAAAGGAAGTCGCCATCTTGGAAAATGGCGACCGAAACTTTTTTTTCTCTAATAACTCCCTTCCGCTGTAGTAATCAATTTTTTCCCCAGTAAAGTTAGAGAAGCACCTTTATAAAATTAATTTATGCTATTACTTTGTTTCATTATATACAAAAACGGTCAGTAACTTTATAACGGATAAAAATATTGACTTCTAGTTTTAAGCATTTGGTCTATCCAGAATACAATTTGTAAACTTTTGAAAGTCCTAGTTTAGCCACAATTTAAATTTCTAAAATAAATAAAAAAATCAACTTTTCGGCTACCATTTTCCAATATGGCGGCGCCAGCGACAACTGCCCGTATTTACAAATTTCAGGATTTCATTAGGGCCTTAAAAACTAAAATAAACAAAATTTTCAAATACTACAAATTTTCCCCAATTGTTAAAATTGTTAAATATAAACTTTTCCCGGCCTTCTACAAGACATAACTACCTATTGACTGGGCTAAGAAGAAAAAATAATTATTGTTAAAATACACACATTTTATATTTAAATACAAATCTTACCTAACCAAACCTTAGTTTTGATTAGTCAAAAGGTCAAAACGCGAAGATAGATAAGTTTAGGTTAGTTTCTACAAATATCATTAATTTTCGAGATTTATCTTAAATAATATTTAAGATAAATCTCGAAAATATTATATTAAATGAATAAATTGTTTTAGTTTCTACGACACATAAAATTGAGTTTAAAGATGATTTAAAATTAAGTTTTGTTGTTGAATTTATATATAATTATGTTATAATAATATGATGTTTCAACATTCGATGTAAAAAATATAGTCATTTTTGAGTTTTAAATAACTACAATTGTTGTTTTTCTTGTTATCTAAAGTATGAAAATGTTTTCTTATTTAATTTATTCTTCAAAAAAGGAAAAATATTGTTCTCCAAACCCTTCTGCAACGTGCATAAAAACTTTCATGAAATTCTTGACCATGTATATTATACATTTAGAATAAACAAACTTGCAAAATACTAAATAACGCTTACAGTATTGAACACTGAAACATTAAACATTTATTGTAATTCAAAGAAATTAATTATATAAAATCGATCTAACGAACACGGTGATAAAGTTGGTAATGATAACTTTGTGAGTGAAGCACTTATTTTGCTCGACACCAGCACCAGCAATTTTCTTAATTATTTCACACAATGTAGTCTGACAGTGACAAATTAATGCAACTAAATCTAGAAATAAACTTATCGATTTAAATCAGATGTGATATCTGCTAATAACTAAATCAATAAGTTTTTGTTCTAAACTCTCATATGATTAATTTACTTAAAATAATAGATTATTTTATGTAGTTATCTAACTATTTCATACTTTACCTTTTGCAACTCTCGTTGAGCTTTCTGATACTTTTGACGAGCTTCATCTTGCTTTTGTTGAATTGCATTCAATTCCATTTCTATAAGTTCATCTAATCGTCTTTCTTCATCCTTTCTTTCTTGATCTAAACGTAAAATATAATCATGAAACAATTGCATTTCATTTTTAATTCTTTCTTTTTCTCTTAAATTTTGTATTTTCTCCATTTCTTCTTCTTGTCGTTTATTGAATGATGTTTGTGACAATTTTTCTACTAGTGATTGTTGTGCTAATGCTTCTTTCTTTTCTGTAATTTGTGTGGTGATATCTCTGTAACACTCATTTCTTTTACGGCGTTTTGCATCTAATTCGGCTATTTCTTGTTTTCTAAGCTCTTCTTTTATTTTATCTAACTCTATTGCATCTTCTCTTGTTTCTCTAAGCTTGTCTTGCTTTTCTAATTCGCGTTCTTTGCATTGTATATCCCAAGTGTTTTTGTCTTCTAAGTTTCTTCTACGAAGCGCTAAATTATTTCGTTCCTCACACTCTGCTTGTGCTCGAATTCTTTCTAAAAGCAACTCATACCACATATAATTTTCTCTCTTTACATTTTCTTTTAAAATTTCTTTTTCTACAATTTGCATTTTCTGTACTTCTTTTGTTTCTTTCAAGCGGCGGTTTTCTAGTATTGGACGAAATTCTTCGCATTTTTCTCTAAAAATTAATTTGATTGCGTTAAAGGATGTAATGATAGCTTAATTAGGTTTAAAAATAACGATGAGCATACAAATACTGTTGCAATTTCTTTTCTTGTACTAATTCAAGCCTTTCGGATTCTCTTTTCGCACGAAGTTGCTGAGTACGAATTTTTGCATCACGAAGAAAATTTTCTTCTTCTCTTTGTGCAATACCAACAATTTCTCCAATTTGTTCATCTTCTTCCATTCTCATTAGATCTTTTAACCTGTGCCAAAATTAAATCAATACTTATGCCAAGATTAAAATATGTAGCTTTATACTACCGTTGTTGTCTTATTTTAAGATTGTTTTCATATTGTCTTAATTTAATTTCAACGCGAGTGTTGATTTCTCTTTCTAAACTTGCTGGAGTATAATAACTGCTGAAATTTCCATAAATATTTTGTTCATGGTAGTCACAATGTTGTTGTTGATGAGTTTTAACGTCATCTCTTTTGCCCTTTCCAAATATTTCATTACTGACTAACGCGGAATACGGTCCAATCTATTTAAAATAAATTATGAATAATTAGTTACAAAAGGGTGCACAATGTTATATTATCGTCGGGTTGTTGCTTGTTTGTTCTAAGTCCACTTTTCTCGAATCTGGGAAATCGCGTTTTAATGTTTATCACTTTTGTCTATGTGAATTAAAAGTTATGGGACCAGTTTATGAATTTCATGTTAATAATACTTTTTGTGATAATAACGAAAAAGTTTTTCGACATGGAATTTTTTTGTAAGTGATTAGCCAGAAAAGGCTATATTTTTGTTCTATATCCAGTCTATTTTAGTCTATAGATCAAACAAGAACTAACGCGATAACCAGAGCTATATTATTTCGCCATTTTGTCTGAAATACATATACTTCAGATGATTTAAAATTATTTTCAATATTTCTATTAAATTGCTGCTGTGCTGGACATAAAATAAATCATTTTTATAATAAATCTGTTGCGTTGTTCAAAACCTCAAATTCTATAACTGTTATAAATTGCAATGTAGTCAATAAAATTTTCAGTTATTTAATATCAATAGCACAAACTCAATAAATGTTTATGAGTAGTGGATATACAACAAAATCAATAAGTAGGTAATTGTATTTTTTCCCAAAATGAATATACCAACGAGAACCGAAATGCTTGATTTCTATTGGCTAAATGGGACATAGACTAAATAACTATTTAAAATAAGAAAAAATATTGGATATAGACGGATAAAGCACTCATTTTTTCCAATATCTAAGGCATTAGTTGATTCTATACAAAAAATAAAATCAATAGATAAGTGTGCCTATTTGCGTAGAAAATGGCAAAATGGTCTATAAACAAAACAAGAACTAACCCGACGATATGATTACTTGTATATTATATCGACATACTGTAGATATAACGAAATATCTACATAGCCAACATCAATGTATATCAAATCTAAAGCTTCAGAAAAGCCATTTGAATTTAAAAATGTATCGCATAATTCATAATACAAATACCACTATTTTTACACACCCTTAAATAGATCAACCTGTTATGAATAATTAAAATCGATTTCAGTAGGAAGGTAGTTCTACATACGAAACCAGTTAGGTAGGGGAGAGGGGGGCTACTGTGGACATATTTTTTAAATTGTTGCATATTATGGTATAGGAGTTAATAAATGCTACTTTTAAAGGTTTAATATAAAGTTTACACTTATCACTATCATATGCTGTACAAATTTGCGATAAATTTTATCTGTAGAAATTATACTCATATTTTGAAAAAAAATTGTTTTTTGTCCACATTGGCCCCTTGCTGAGGTTAATGTGGACAATGCCTTTTTTCATAAGGGGTTACTGTGGACATCTATTAAAATACATTATTTCGCTGCATATATTTATTGAAATAACTGAAATAGTTATTTGTCCAACTAGAGAGGAAAGCGCTCTTGCTCGATTGCCTCACTCGCTTCGCTCGTGACACAAACTTCGAGCTCGAGTGGGAAAAAGAGCTTTCCTCTCGTGTTAGACACAACATTTTTTTCACGACATATTTAAAAACATTGTAAATGTAGAAGAAACACATAACAAGAAGTTAGGTTATAACTGCCATCTGTCAGAATGACGTTTGAAAACAACGAAATGCAGCCAATATGCCAAATTAAATTTAAGTTGTAAAATAGTAGAAAAAGAAAGTATAAAACATAATAATTGTAAAATAATAGTTTATAGTATATCACTATAAAATCAGAATTACAAATAAAATAATAAATTTACTTACAATTTTTAAAATATTTCATCGTAAAATAACACTGGTGGTAACACTGCTTACTTTCCTCTCTAGAGAGGGAAAACCTACTTTCCTCACTATTTCACGAGAAGAAAATTGTGTTTTCTCCGCATGTCGTGAAAAAATATAATTATTGTTAACAAATATACTGTAAATTATTCAGTTTACATCATACATACTAAAATTAATATTATACGATAATAAATTAGAGATGCGTGCACATTCGTTCTGTATAACAGCTTTCATCACGTCTTGCTCTGAAATTTTAGTCCGGTCGGTTTTCCTTTTGTAGGATAGAACCATTTTGTTTATGTATGTCTGTTAAAATGTAAAAAAGAGTTGTATTTCTTCAAAATGATCCCACGGTTTAATGTGTACATGTCCATATTATAGCCTCGAGGGTTATGTGGACATGTCCAAATTTGCCCCCTCATACAATGTCCATACTCGCTCCAACAGACCATTTTCATATAAATAATTTATTTTATAGATAACAATAGTCATTATTCAAAAAAAAATTACTGGAAAAGATAGGCAATTTAATGAAGTATATTAACTAACCGTTAGTTTTAACAAAAATTACTAAACTACAAAAAAACGCCTTCAAAATATTATTGAAAAACTTACTTTTGACACACGATATCACTTCCAAGCCAGTTAAGGGATGGATCGTGAAGAAATTTCATATGGTGATACCTACTGGTATTGCCAACCTACATGAATTATTTCAAAATTTTCCTATTCTCCAGTTTTGAAATATCGTTGATGTCCACATTAACCCCATGTCCACACTAACCCCCCTCACCCCTACTTAATAAAATGATTATTGATTCAATAAATTTCATTTTGCAAGTATTGAAAGTAATAAAAATTAAAATTCTGAATATTATAAAATATCCGAAAATATCCTTAAAATTATGATCTTGATGACTTTTTTGCTTTTTATTCGTTCTTATATTTATAAATAAAATGATTAATAATTATTTTTTTCTAAAACGCATAGGTACTAATAATAAAATGGATTTTCATGGTAATTACTAACATTACACAATAAATTTGGTTTAGCTTAAATACATTTTAATAATGTTGCATACTCGTTTTGGCGTCAAAAATAATCATTGTTTAAACAGCTAAAAAACATTCTTTTTTCGTACTTACTTTATCAGCAGAGTAAGCTTTGAATCCCGGGACGACATCAGCACACTTCGAAACCGGAATCGGTTTTGTAGTATAATTCCTAGGAATTTCATTTCTTCCACCTCCACGAAACATATTTGTTATTATTTTTGACTACAACTCTGAATTTCTCACCCACACCCACCCATCAAAAATCTAAAACTAGTAAAGTTCGTGTGTCTAACATGACAGCACGATGTGTCAGTCACCCCTGAACTTAGTATTATTTATGTAACCATGGTTACAGATGAATAGCTCATGCTGCAGGGTAGTTTACCGTTACGGATGGCTAAATTTAAATTTATGCAGCGGATCACGAAATATCGATTAAACTTTTATCACTAGACTAGAAATATTTAGATAATGTTGAAAAGGCACAGAAGCCATATGGAAGTTTTCAGAAAATTTAAAAAATGTTGAATAATGTTATTACATGTATATGAGTTATTTTTCTTTCTTGTAAGACAGAACTCGATGGGTGGTAGTGTAGTATTAAAGGTTAATTTTGCACCAAATGAAATATTGTGGTCATTTTTAACAGTACATATTTATTACGCTTTTTATCCAACTTGAGTGTGGTAACATTGCCTCCCAAATACTAGGCCTGGCCCAGTAGTCTAGTAAACAAGTGCCATTTTGGTGAATTTGAGTTAGTAGAGTTCGAAAATTATGATCCAGGACTCATTCGATTCGGAATGACCTCTAGAAACTTTTTGAAAAATTTGAAGTGAGGCCGGCAAAAATTGCAGAAGTTATAAACAATTAAGTAAAAAAATAAAAAGAGGTTTAGTTTTTTGCAAATATCTCCGAAACTATTAAAGATATTCGATATCCTTAAAGAGCAGGAAATTTCCTAAAAAAAGCTTTACCTCCCGAAACCACCAATATTTATAACTTTAATTTAGAGCCGAAAATAGCGCGAAAAGCGGGTGAAGCGCGCTCCGCCCGCGTCGACCGGTACGGACACTTGAACAATAAAAAGAATTTTAATCCATTAAATATCAATATTAAGAAGGAAAAAAAATCACATACCTTTTAGACACTTGAATAAACGAAAATCCACTGAAAATTTTTTTTTCCCCGTAATTATTTTATTAGATATGCTTTTGTTAATTAACAAATTTTTACAAGCTTTCAATTTACGTAAAAACTCTGATAATTGTTAAACTAAAAACCTCAATTATTTTCACTTCTTGGAGCTATTTTTGAAAGGCTTTAGAAGAGACCCCCGTTGGAAAATTAAATAAATGTTAATTTTCCACTTTGTTATTAACAATCTAAGAAGTGAAAAAATGAAAAATGCAAATTAAACAATGAAAATTATTTATTTTTTTAAATATATGCCAATTTGTTCGTATTCTTATTATTTAAAGTTACATAAAAATGATTTTTAATAATTTTTAACTGTAATTATTTAAATAATTGTTATAAACAAATGGATTGTTTATAAGATAATTGATTTTTTTTTCGGGATTTCAATCAGCAATAAATATTATGATTTTTAAGAGCAAAATCGTTTCTTAAAAACAAATTTTATTGCTTAAAAATGCATTTGTTAATTAACAATTTTTTTTGCTTATTCACGCGCGCTTCATCCGCTTTTAGCGCTATTTTCGTCTCTACATTAAAAATTAAAGTTATAAATATTGGTGGTAGAGTTCCGGGAAGTAGGGTGTTTTTTTAGGAGATTTCCTGCTCTTTAAGGATCTTTTTTCAAATTTCGGATATCTTTAATAGTTTCGGAGATATTTGTAAAAAAACCCTTTTATTTTTTTATTTAATTGTTTATAACTTTTGCAATTTTTTACGACCCCACTTCAAATTTTTCAAAAAGTCTCTAGAGGTCATTCCGAATCGAATGAGCCCAGGAGGTTGATTCTATAACTTTACAAGACTGTTGTACGAACGCAGCTATTGTAAATAATGACGTCATACTGTCTAGTAATTTTTAACCATCGTGTTGGCAAGACCCCGTTACTTACTAGATTTATGTTGGCTATACTACTAGCATGCACATCTGACAGCCAATTTAAATTTAAATTTTAAATGATGTATATACAAAAAAATATTATTGTTTGAAGATAAAAATTCATTACATTTAACACAAGAAAACGTTTTGATATTTAAATAATAATACAAATACACGAAGAGGTTAACTCTCAACAAACAATGACAGCCAAACTTTCAAAGAGAGAGACAGATATCTTGCAGCGTACGTACAACACCTACCGAGCTGTTGTAACTTATTTACAAGATATCGCAAGTCATGACGTCATTATATAGGTTCTACAAAAATCCGCTAGGCGCTCCAGCATCGCCGGTCTTGTAAATATGACAGTTATGGTCTTGTAAAGTTATAGAATCAACTCCCTGGATCATAATTTTCGGACTCTACTGACTCTAATTCACCAAAATGACACTTGTTTACTAGACTTCAGCGCTCTATGCTGTCGCTGTTACGTTACGAACCCAGGTGAATTGATATAGATAGACAGAAGATATAACTTCGTGCATATATTTTAATGACATATTATAATACTCAACTTACTGTAGAATTTTTAAAAAATCTGATGTGGTCAGCACAAGACCTCCCGCCATATTTACTTTATTCTTTTTACTTATTATACAAATATATTAATATATAGGTACTATATACTATAGTACTACATACTACTACTACTACTACTCACAAATATATTTTTTACACGGACGGGAGTAAACGTCATCTTTTTCTTATTAAAAATCATGATAGAAGTGATTCATTTAGTCCCTAAGGAAATAATCACTCCCTAGGGAGTTTATATTATTATTATTATTTAACGAAGATGACAAAAAAGAAAACAAAGATAAATTCTTTCATGATCTACAAAAAATAATAGATGAAACAAATAAAGACATTGTGATAATGGGTGATCTAAACGGCAGAGTGGGAAATAACAACATAGGGGTAGAACGGTACTTAGGAAAAGAAGGAGAAAACGTAAGAAATAACAATGGAAAAAGAATTATTGACTTCTGCGTAGAAAACGATTTTGTAATTACTAACACATTCTACGCGCATAAAGATGTACACAAATACACCAGAGTTCAACCCAACAGAAAAGAAAAATCTTTAATAGATTACTTCTTGATAAGCAAAAATAAACAGAAAGCAGTAATGGACGTAAGAGTGTACAGAGGCCCAGAAATCGGCAGCGACCATGCTTTAGTGGTAATGAAAATAAGACAAGAAGACATAGCCAAACAAGAAAAAAGATCTACCAGAATGAATGAAAGAATAAAAAGCCACAAGTTATCGGATGAATACATCCGTGAAAAATACCAACAGAAACTAGAGAAGACCCTGTCAGGCCTAGACAGAGAAACAGACGTAATAAAAATGTGGAAATATTTTAAAGAAGCAATATTAGAAGCAGCAAAAGAGACATGCAGTACAACAAAGATATGTAATAAACAAATAAAAAAAAAGTGCGTGGTGGACAAAAGAAATAAAAGAGAAAATAAAAATAAAGAAAGTAGCATGGAAGAAATACTTATCAACTAAATACAGAGAAGATTATGAAGTGTACAAAGAAAAGAGAACAGAAGTTAAAAAAGCAGTCAAAATAGCAAAAGAGAAAGAATGGGAAACATTTGGAAACAAGCTAAAAGAAGCATATAGAGATAACCAAAAACTATTTTATGGAGCAATCAGAAATATGAGAAAGGAGAGAAACACAGCACTGCAGAATTTAAAAAGCAAAGACGGATTATTGCTGACTAATGAAGAACAAATTATGGAACGCTGGAAAGAGCACTTCAAAGAACTGTTACACGAAGAAATATACGACAAAATAGCGAATGAAGACAAAGAAACTGATGAAATCCTACAGAATGAAAACAAACAAATGAAATATATAAGCTTGGACGAAATAACTGGGGCGCTAAGCAAATTAAAAATTGGAAAAGCACCAGGACAAGACAATATAACGACAGAAATGCTGAAACACATGGGAGAGAAAGGAATAGAGTACCTGCTGAAAATATTCAATAAGGTAATAGATGAAGAAACAGTACCAGAAGATTGGCAAGTAGGAATTATAGTCCCGATATATAAGAAAGGAGACAGTAAGGAATGTAAGAACTATAGAGGAATAACCCTACTAAGTGTACCGGGCAAACTATTTGCAAGAATTATAGAAGGACGCATCAGGAACAAAATTGAGAATACACTAGAAGAGTCACAGTGCGGATTCAGACCAAATAGAGGGGTACAGGATCACATTTTTACTATTAGACAGGTCATAGAAAAGGCGAGACTAACAGACAGGGAACTACACCTATGTTTTATAGACTTAGAAAAGGCATTTGACAGGATAGTCAGACCAAAAGTGTGGGAATGTCTAAAAACAAGAGGAGTAGAAGAGCAAACAATACAGTGTGTTAAAAGTCTATACAATGTAAATAAAAACTATGTAAGAACGCGAAACAACAGGTCGGATACTTTCAACACATACGTAGGACTGAGACAAGGATGCATCTTAAGCCCTCTTCTATTTACACTGTACCTAGACGAAGCCATTAAAAATATAAAGGACAAAATAAAATCTTATAAAGTAGGAACCTGGAAGATGAAACCAGTAAACATAAATATCCTATGCTATGCGGATGACATGATAATTCTGGCAGAAAATGAAGAAGACTTAGAGAGTAATATCAACATGTTGAATAACGAACTAACAAAGTGGAACATGAAAATAAACACAGAAAAAACCAAGACAATGAAAATAAACGGAAATGGAAATACGCATACGATAACAGTAAATGGAGACGTGCTGGAACAAGTGGACGCTTTTACATACCTGGGAGCGATTATAAGCGAAAAAGGAACTTTAGACCCAGAATTAGAGGAAAGAGTGGCAAAAACAGGGCGGCTATTTAATTCCCTAAAAAATAAATTTCTTGGTAAAAAAGAAGTGCCGAAACAAACCAAAATAGAAGTTTTTAAGAGAGTGGCAGTGCCCATACTAACATATGGAAGTGAGTCGTGGACAACACAGAAAAGGCACCAAAGCAGACTACAAAATGTGGAAATGAGATTTTTAAGGAAAATAGAGGGGAAAACAAAAATGGATAAAATAAGAAACGTAACATACAGGAAGAATCTAGGTACAAAATCTGTGGAACATACAATTCAAGAAGGGCAGCTTAGATGGGCAGGCCATCTAAATAGAATGAACGAAGAAAGGTTAGCAAAACAAGTACATGCAGCGAGATCACACGTAAAGAGGAAGATAGGCAGGCCAATAAAAACGTGGGAAGAAGAAATCAAACAAGCGGCAAAACAAAGGGGAGTGAACTGGTACGAGGCTAAAAGAAGTATGCAAAATCGCCAAGCATGGAAAGAAATATGGAGAAGGAACCCTGAAGACTGGAATACAGAGCAGACATAACCACAGGAATCGCCTTACACCGAAAGGTAGAAAGGCGCAGGATTAAGTAAGTATTATTTATTTGTTTCTGTGGGTTGCTATGTATGATTTACGTTACCAACAACAAATAACATACTTGATAATTTATTACTATATTTTTAAAGTAAATTAATTTGGTCCGTGTAAAAAATAGTATATACCCCTCAGGAGAGACTGCAATTTTTCCCTCGTTGCTTTGTATCCCTCGGGCTACGCTTCGCTTCGCCCTCTGGCTACAAATTGCACCTCATGAAAAAAACATGCATTTCTCTCCCTCGATGTATAATATACTATTAGTCATTTTATTTAAACTGCAGAAGAAGATATAAACGATATTTTACTATTGTCACTGTCACTGTCATGTCATAATCATTTAAATTTTACCTAACAAATGTTAAACGATCATGGACTACAAGATACCGAAATACTACATTATAAGAAGTGTATACTTTAATTATTCTTAAATGATACCAGATACAGAAAATTTATAAAATGCCAATTGTAGGTAATAATCACATAATCTTTGATTTAAAATTTTAAGAATAGTCTTAAAATAATTACTTATTAAAATATATTAAAAAGAATTATTTCCGGATTGTACACAGTAAAAAATCCAAAGGTGGTTATCTGGTTATGGTTAAAAATGTTGTGGTTAAAACGTCCCGTGTTATTTGTATTTAACCAAATGCTGTGTTAAAATTTAACAATGTAGTTATCAGTATTACTAATACATAGTGAGTGGTTAAATTTTACACCAAAAAATTAATTTAACCAATTTAAAAGTGAAATTTCTTTTTCTTGGTGTTACATTTTACACAGGATGCGTGTTGTGTCCACATTTTTGGGTAGAGAGGATAAATAGAACTCATGTTTAAGGTTGTTTTTAGTTCTTAACATCTTAGTATGTTTGAAATTCACTTAGAACATAGAGCACACTAGCCAATAAAAAATTATATATTGAGTGATTCAAGAATAATTAGGAATCTAATGAACTAAAAAACATGAATTACACAATGAAAATGGGCATATGAAGACATTGTCAATGCTGCATGTAGATATTTGGTAAATATTTATTCTTATATTATGTATTTACTATACTATTTAATAAGTACTATATAATTTTTATTCTAGCCAAAAAAATACCGATTTTGGATAACCAGATATGATGGGTATAAACAGATATACGGATGGGTACAAAAAAGATTGTAAAACTTAGTCATCAAGTCATCGTTGAAAGTAAGAATTATCCATTAGCTACTTGTATATGTACAAATTTGAGTCTTTCAGGTAATTAAAATTCACAAAACTAACCAATTTTATTGTATTTGTCATTATAATATAATTGCAGATTTTTAATTCTCTTCATCAACTTCAAAACGACAGGCTCTATAACTTGACTACCGACGAATGATAGTATCCAGTAGATAGGTACTGATCAATGATATATAGGTAATTTAAAAAGTAATATTTGTAATATTTATATTGTACAAATAAAGTTTAATACAAATTTTTAACCAGGTCAGGATGCATATTTTGTAACCACTCATATAAAAGCACCATAATAATAGTGTTAGATATTTAACCACTCATAATATTAAAAGTACACGTCTTCGTGTTAAATACTTCATCATAAATTGGTTAAAAATACACGAATGCGTGTTCTGTCAACCAAATATTAACACTGGATTTTGTTAAAAATTTTACCACTCCTCCGAAAATGTAACACCTACAATCTGGTTAATATTTAACCAAACAGCGTGAGTAATGTAACCAAAATGAATTTTAATTAAATTAACACTACTTGGTGTGGATAAATTGGAACCACTTTCAGTGTTATTTCAGTGTTAAATTTATCACCAGATTTTTTACTGTGTAGATTGACACCAAAATTATATTGATTTATTAAGAATCGTGTTAAAACTTAAATACCAAATTTTTATGTTTGATATTTTTTGAGTTATCGTGAACGAAAAATTGAAACACACGGCGTAACGAACGCACACACAAACGCACACATAAACGCACGCGCGCGTTCGTGCGCAGGAGTCATCTCGAAAATATTAAATTCGTACTCTAGGGACCCTAAAACGTGCTTATCCACCAAAAACTCACACTCGAAATTTTTGACCCATTACAAAATCTTTCTTACAGAATATGAGGCGGGAGATAAAAATTTGTAAATTTAGGTGCAGTTTTCGCAAGAAGCACATTTTTAAACCTATGTGACAATGGCTAGAATAATAGTATATTTATAAAATTCCAGTTGAAAACAATGATTCAAAACTGTTTAAATAAGAAACCTGGTAATTTAAATTTTCAATTTTGAAAGTTATTAAACTAATAACATTTTATTTTAATACAAAGCATCAACTATAGCACAACACAAACATTTTATTTGAATGGAGCTGAACGCATAGGTATACGTCGTATACCTACATAAATTCAACTTCTAATTTACTTGCTTCTTTGGTATTTATATTGTCATAAAATAATTTATTTAATAAAGGTTTGGTGGTGGTACATTACATTGTAAACAGAGGTAAAAATATTTTGCAAAACAAATCAAATCTTTGCGTTAACAGTTGAACCATTAAGACGATTCGTTTTAACGGAAAGTTTTGTCGTCTTCTGAAATGCCACCACAACCAATCTTTAATCAAAAATTAATTACAAATTACTTACCTATGTTACCTAATAGCACAATAAACTACCTCCTAGGCAACATTTGAAGAGGGCGGCAAACTGCTATACAATATGCACAGTTGTGACAAGGATGAGACAAACGAGGCACTTGCCAATGAGAAAGGGCGCCAAATTTATGAAAAATGAAAATTATAAATTGAAATGGTCATCAAAATATTAACCAAACTTACTATACGCGATACGCTCATTTCCTTATGATAATTCTTAACGCTAGAAAAAAAATCCGCAAACGCGTTAATATATTAGTTTTCATTATTTAAATCTGTATTTAGTATAATTAACATTTAATTACTTATTTATATTGAATTTAAATTTACCTATCTCAAGATAAAATTTGATTTTATAATATTATAAAATGGTTCTTATTTTTTTAAATTTAAGTATAAATATTATAATTTGTTAATACGTAGATGATTAAAATAGATATTTATAAACCAAGTAGAGATATGTACATGAATATGAATGTTTATTCAAGAGAAGAAAGATTAGCCCCCGAGCGCGAAGGGTTGTCGCGTTAGATAGACAATAGTCTAAGTACTTTAAAAATAATAAAATGGAAATTATAAGAAAATATTTCATTAAATTTTGCATCTGTTGCTGCAAATATTGTTGAGTAATGAGTATGTCTTCATTTTTTAACAATTAATTCATTATTTTTACATGTTAAAAAAATCTGCTGTGGCCAAGATACGTCCTCTTGTCTAATTCTGCTTATTCTACTAATCCAATAAATAGTTTTATTTACATTTTAATAGTTTCGTGTTCATGTAATATGTAAACGTTAATGTTAATTCTCACCGTTCGTACTGATCGCCTTGATCGCAGCATTCGTTGTATAAATATAGACAGGTGTATTGTGTGTATTTGAAGGTTATTATAAATTATTGTGTGTTGAAAATGGAGTGGAACAGGGAAAAGTGTTTGCAATTAATAGACATTTATGAGCAACACCCTGTCTTGAGATGAGAATAGGTGAAATAATGAAATGTCATATTACCCATTTCTGGGTAAGAATAAAATGCTAACCTTATGTATTCTTAGTTAAATTTGTGGTCAGTGTAGGGCAGCTTAAATTTTTAGCGGTCAGCTAAATTGAATTACTTGGTTTATACACTCGAGGAAAATAAAAACGCACCACTTGAAAATGATACAAAAATTAGACTTTTTCCTTCAAGATCCGCAAAATTTCAAGTACCTACGATGATTTGGCGCGAAGTGTTTGAGAAAAAAAATGCCTTTTTGAGGTTTTTGGCCATAACTTGGCGAATTTTGCACGAAAATCAATAAATTTTGGATTTACGAGAACGTTGAAGGTTTCTCTATTCGGCCCTGTAAGTTAATCTGCCATCAAACCCGATCCAATCCCTGCCACCCCCGGATAAAAAAACATGTTTTTGACAGAAAAATTTTCAATTGTAGCAACTTGTAGCGTGAGTAAAAAAAATCGTGGACCTTATTGCCCAACAAGACAATAAAGTTCAATCTTTTTCCTTCAAATATTATATTTACGCCACAAACCACAAATTTAACTAAGAATACACAAGGTCAGCAATGGTGAGCATTTTATTCTTACCCCATATTTCTTCGCCGTTTCTTATTTTTTTCTAGCTTACAAATAATAAAAAAGACACCAAATGCTACCGTCAAATTGGAATCCATTATTGACATTCACTACGAATGCTTCAAGCATGTAGGAAAACCAATAATTTGGTGAATCTGCTGAACGCAACGAGCTTTTGTTCAGACTATTCTGCTCTGCGCGTTCAGTTCGCTCGGACTAAAATGTTCAAGTGTCGACCCAGCATTAGATATAAAATTTTGCCAGTTTCAAAGTTTCTATAACTTACCTATAGACCATTAAATTTATAGAATATTAAGATAATGCCCAGAATCTCACCATTAACTCTATACACCGACAGTATATAGGGTTGCAGCGGCTCTGACAGAAACACTTTGAGTTTATGTAGAAGTTTGAACGTTTGACATGCAAACAACAAGCGACGAGCAATAAAATATCATTGATGAAATTTTATTAATTAAATAACTCTGATTGAAGAAGTTGCTATAGATTATAGAATATCGGTCAGGTTTTGATTTAGAGACTTTAAACTGTATCCAGTGTTTGGTGTAATGGTGTGTTTGTTTAAATTATGAATGAAAATTGCAAATTATAGTTATTGACATTTACTTATAATTAATCACCTTACAATAATTATTAAATTCTTAGGTGTAGTCAACTATGACGAACAGACGAAGGTGATAAATCAATAAATTGGTTTAGGACATCGACACTTTTCATCTTTTACCAGTTGGCTAAACGGATGAGTTTCTGAGATTTTGATAGTACCACTCGATACTTGTGCCACTATTTTATCATACATTTTATTTTCAATCACCGCTGCATCCAACATTTTTTGCAAATTATCTTTTTCCCGTTGCTAAAATATAGAAATGATAAATAACATTTTATAGTAGGTACATAGTAAAAATGTTTCATACATTTAGAACTTTCTTATAAGCCATTTGCTGTTGAAGATCGTCTTGGTATTGTTTAGCCTTTACCATATTTTGACGTTTATACTCCATTTTCATTTTGTTGGTCTGTTCACGAGACGCTTCCATTAACTGATATTCTAGTTCTTCTGCTTTTTGAAGTTCTTCTTTACGTCGTCTTTGTTCTTCGAGTTGCTGTTCTCTTCCTTTCATGACATCCTTAAAAGAAGAACACAGTGTATATTGTATTAAGAAAATGTTTTTATCGATCTTATATACGCGTAGAAAATATGTTTTTTCGAAAAATTTTCATGGCATAAAATAACTATTAGGTTCCTATCCGAGATGGGATAGTGATAGTACTTCCCCGGCTATAAGTTTTAATAATATGCTTTCATAAAGGCTTCAATTTTATGCTTCATTCAGCAAAATTTGAATAAATTTTGAAATAACGTAAGCAATGTCAAAATGACAAGCGTCAATGTCAAAGTGACAAGCGTCAATGTCAAAGTGACAGTCGTCAATGTCAAAGTGACAGTCATCAATGTCAAAGTGACAGTCGTCAATGTCAAAGTGACAGTCGTCAATGTCAAAATGACTGTCGTCAATGTTAAGTGACAGTTGTCTATGTCAAAGTGACAGCTGTCAATGTCAAAGTGATCGCAGTCATTTAGTGACGTTTAAAATTCAAGTTTTTAATTGCATTTATTCAGGTAAGTTAGACATAATACGAGCAAAATGTAAATTAAATTAAATAATACTTAGAGAAAGCGCAAATGTTTACTACATTTTTATCGATTCAAGTACCTACTAATTTTTTAAAAAATTCATAAAGTTGGTACCACTGATTGAATAAAACTCATTAACGAATAACATTTTTGTAAAAAGCTTAAATATAAAATTTCAGTCGAAAATTCGTACGCGTACTCAAGGTATCGTACTTTCGGACAGACAGACCGACTTTTTTAAAATTGATTTTTGGGTTCAGTAGGATCGAAAACGTGAAGGTGAAGGTGAAGAAGACTGTCAAATAATCACGATTACAATTAATACTTTTTCTATTATATAGGCCGGGAAAGTAAAAATGGAACACTTATAAACACATACAGCACCATACCTTTTACAGAAAATGATTTGACATTAAAATATTAGTCGAAGTTGCGGTTTGGTCAAAATACGCAATGTGAAATTACAGTTTGTCTAGAATACAGTTTGGCCAAATTACGGGTTGGCATATTTACGGTTTGACAAAATTCCAGTTGAACAAAGCACAGTTTGACTAAAATACAGTTTGGATTCATTATTTTTGGTCAAACTACGTTTTGACAAAAATATATTTGACTAAATAAGCGGACGCCCGACTATACCGGGCGTTTCCTGAAACAGGCGCACCCCAAAAAATTTTTATTTTTAAGTCAATTACATTTATATTATATGTTCATAAACTACATTCAAAGGCGCCTTAAACTACATAATTAATGAATTTTTATAACTTTCTGTTTAGCCGGAAGTGACACCAACTTTCTTATTTTAAATGGAACACCCCGTATATTTTTTAAGATTTTGATTCTACATAAAATTCTGAATACAACCATGTATAATAAGCTACTTTTTAGTTGTAGATTTCTAAGTAAAATAATAATTAAAATATTACAGAAACAAATCGAATCATTCCGTTAGCTATGAAATAAATGATAAAAACAGAAATTATACGAAGAGTTTTACTATGTATTCAAGAAAATGCAGTCCATTTTGAAAATTTACTATAAATAATATAATTGAATTGCAATTTCTTATTAAATTAGTTATTAGTTATATTTCATAGCTAACTTGGAATGAATCGATATGTTTCTGTAATATTTTAATTATTATTTTACTTAGAAATCTTTAACGAAAAAGTAGCTTATTATACATGGTTGTATTCAGAATTTTATGTAGAATCAAAATCTTAAAAAATATACGGGGTGTTCCATTTAAAATAAGGAAGTTGATCTCACTTCCGGCTAAACAGGAAGTTATAAAAATTAATTAATTATGTAGTTTAATGCGCCTTTGAATGTAGTTTATAAATCTATAATATAAATGTAATTGACTAAAAAATACAACTTTTTTGGGGGGTGCGCCTGTTTCAGGAAACGCCCGGTATATCGAAAACGCATAGTTCATGAGTTATTAGGCAAGTGAAAAATTTCCGAAAATTTTGCAGGATTTTTCGTATTACGCAGGAAGCACAGGTTTTTTGCAGCTGCAAACTTGGATTCACACTACCCTAACTGATCCTAACAACATATTAAAAAATCTGACGTGGACACCACATGACTTCCTTGTACGCCTATTAAACTGTTCATACTTTTCTTAATAACTAAAATGTAGAATAATATAATATACTACTGCTACTATACTCACAAATATATTTTAGTCATTTTATTTAAACTGCAGAAGAAGATATAAAGCATATTTTACTATTGTCACTGTCATGTCATAATCATTTAAATTTTACGTAGTAACAAATGTTAATCGATCATGGACTACAAGATACCGAAATACTAAATTATAAATATATAGGTACTTTAATTATTCTTAAATGATACCAGATACAAAAATATTTATAAAATACCGATTGTAGGTAATAATCACATAATCTTTCATTTGAAATAAAAAAATTGTCTTAAATAAAATATTTATCGAAATATTTGACAAAAGTACTATTTCCGGTTTATAGATTGAAACAAAAAATAGGAGGTGCACAACTAGATGCTATAACAGTCCTAAATACAAAATTTCAACTTTCTACGTCTAACCGTATTTGAGTTATGCGACATACATACGTCCGTACATACGTACATACGTACGTACGTACAGACGTCACGACGAAACTAGTCATAATGGATTCAGAAAAGGTCAAAACAGATATTTCCATCAAAATCTGAAAACCGAAATTTTTCGCGATTACAATACTTCCTTATTACTCCGTACAAGGAAGTAAAAATCAGAACTACATCACGCTTTGCTATTTTAATGTCTAATTTGACTGGGCTAAATATCATAGTTAAAATTTTACTGATAAAGATATAATAATATAATACCGTTCAATATGGTAGGTATGCATAACCCAGAAGATGTTGTGGTATCTCCAGAGAATGCGCATTCTACTAGTAGAACGCGTATTCCGGAAGAAATTGCTAATGTAGTGATTCAAGAAATACAACATCTTCTGTAATATGCAAACCATGTTGAACGGTATTTTGGTGCATCATTGCGAGAGGAAGACCTAATTGAAAATTAATTAAAATTAAAATAAATTTGTTATTGTTCAAAAAATTATATCTATGTGAGTACAATTTAAACTACGATATTCTAAACTTTTAAGATATAAATTGTTGAAATTATTTGAAATTGAATTGAATTGAAATTTTGTGAAATAGGTTTTCAATTTTGTGAATTCGGTTTTCATTATTTCGAAATCAAAATTCATTTGTGTGAAATCATTTTTCGTTAATGTGAAATCATATTTCAAAAGTATGAAACCTGTTTTCTAGAGATGCGCATTTATATCCGAAACCCGAAACCCGACTCGACCCGACCCGACCCGTGGGCGGGTTTCGGGTCAATTTTCAAATTGATATTTCGGGTTCGGGTCGGGTCGAGTTTAGTTATGTTTGGTTCGGGTCGGGTTAGTGTTCAAGTCGGGTAGTTTCGGGTTGAGTCGGGTAGGCCGGGTCATATCGGGTTAAATCGAGTCGTATCGGTTTAAATCGGGTCGGGTTGATTCGGGTCATTACTGGTTAAGTCGGATCTTGTCGGGTTTAGTCGGGTCGGTTTGAGACGGATTGTTTCGGGTTGAGTTAGGTCCATAATATGCAAATCATGCAAAGTGTTAAGTAATTGACAGATAAAAGTGTTGATTTGTTTTAATTTAATGAATTAATTCATTGGGTATCATTCATTTGAAAAATGTACAATTCAGCGACAAAACTTGCGATCTTGTAGTCCAGGAATGATTAAAAAAATAGGGGAAAAAAATGATAGACAGCTGAATTTTGGTATATACGCTCATAATGGTTTCTAGTTTAACATACTAATGCCCGGTTTCATAAACGTTTGTTAAATTTTAACAGACTGTTAAACTGTTTAGCACATTGTTATATATGAAAAATCGTTTCATCAACAGATGTTAACTTTAACATCGGGGTAAATAGTTTGCTAATTTAGCAGGTGCTCTGAGCTCATGTTAAATATTTAACTCGTTGTTATTTTATGACAGATATCAAAATGTTAAATGAGTACAAAAATATATATTTAATTAAAAGTAAATAAATATTATTTTCTGAACAATTAGTGGTTAATAAGAGTTCAAATATGATTTCTAATTTTGAAGACAATGTTTTTTGGCAAATTTATTTCATTTGTATAATGAGATGCACTGAACATAAAATGATATAAGTACCGTGCTTAACAGAAATCGTCCTATTTATTGATTCTATAAACCAATTATTGTTTACACTTAGCTTTTATGCAATGTGTGCATTTCAAACTGTACCTACTAGTATTTCCTATTATTATAAGATGTAGTTAACGCATCATATTTGTACTCTCCTTAAACCGTTGTTCTTCAAAATACGAATGCACGAAGAAATTAATTAAAATGAAATTTTAAGATAATATTTTTTCTGAATAGTAGACTTTTACGAAGTATTAGCTTCGTTGAACTGTACTCACATTCCTATTCAATCTCATCGGTACTTTTCTATAATCCTTTATGTACTGGTGATTTGTAATGTAGTAGCACGTTGGTCAGGCTCTGTACTCGATAGCACAATATTTAATGATTCGCCAGTGAGAATTGATGTGGAAAGAGCTTTATTTTCAAGATTATTATATTCCGGGGAAGGTGCGTACTTGTAAAAATTATCTACTAACTTCGGTACTAAATACTCTGCCATCGACATGCTGCGAAACAAACTGAAAACTGACAAAAGATCTCATATTGTATACTATTCTGTTCTGTCAAAACACAATGTTCAGTTTTCAGTTCACTGTTGCAAGTTGCGGCTTTCTTTATTCTGGGCAGTGCTGAAACTGCTTGCTATTTGTTGCGCATACGTTTGCGCACAATACTGCGAGCAGTTGATCCGTCTCTAGCATATCCAGTACCAGCAGCAGCCTCATACGAATAAGTGCACTTTTTTCTGACAGCCTGTACTTATTTGATATTGTCGTCCTTTTACATGTGGTATAAAATAATGTCAAATGAAACATGTCAAATCACAACAATCAAAATATTAATATACATGAATGAACACAGCTGAAAGTTACCAAATAAAAACGAAATATAACTAATAAAAATTTAACATGTTTGTTAACTAACATCTTGATTATAACAGTTTGTTTGTTTCATGAAACACATTCAAAATTTAACAGGCTGCTATTTTTACATCGTTGTTAACTAACACGAGATTTAACATTTCGTTTATGAAACCCGGCATAAAAGTCCTAAACGATATCGCGTGTGCTTCCATTGCTACGACCTTGTAAAGACCTTGAGAATGAGATTTTTGCATATAACTCACGAACGGTGACACCAATTAAAAACTTTTTTTACGAAAATGTTGGTAATTTAATGTACTACAAAAAGGCCCTTACCAATTTTATCGTCAGTTTATTTATTTCCCTCAAAATCGGGAAAAGGCTAATCACCGTTTTGGAATCGTTGAGAGCCCGTCAATTAGACTTCCGGTTTCAGAAAAATAGCTGCCATTTATGTATGGAATATACTATCGACTTCCGGTTTGCGGCATTCAATTCCTTGCATATTTTTCTATTAGACGTATATATTTTTTTAACTTCATCAGGCTTTGGTTTAGCCGGAATTTTAAGTTATTTTAATTTTAGTATATTACTAATTTTTTCATTTATTATGTTTAATCGAGTGTTATTTCTGAACGAATAAAAATACTGACTTCCGGTTTTCGGCATTAGATTCCTTGAACATTACTCTATTAAATACATTATACCAAAAATGTTGAAACATCTTCGTTTAGCCGAAATCTAATGATTTTCTTTAAGAGAGCACAGGAAAATTATAGAAATATTTTTTATTTGTCATGTTTGAACAAGTGTAATTTCTGAACGAATAAAAATACAGACTTCCGGTTTTCAGCATTAGATTCCTTGAACATTTCTCTATCGAATACATTATACTAAAAATGTTGAAACATCTTCGTTTAGCCGAAATATAATGATATTCTGTAAGAAAGCACAGAGAAGTTATAGAAATTTTTTATTCAATATAAAAGTATAAATATATTGAATAATAGTATATTATTAACCGAGCAAATAATGGCTATAATTCAATTTATTAACTCGCCTTCGGCTCGTGAATAAACTTTCATCCTCTTGAATTATAGCCTATATTATTTGCTCATTAAATAATATACTATTATTCAATATATTTATACTTTTATATTGAATAAAAAATTTCTATAACTTCTCTGTGCTTTCTTACAGAATATCATTATATTTCGGCTAAACGAAGATGTTTCAACATTTTTAGTATAATGTATTCGATAGAGAAATGTTCAAGGAATCTAATGCTGAAAACCGGAAGTCTGTATTTTTATTCGTTCAGAAATTACACTTGTTCAAACATGACAAATAAAAAATATTTCTATAATTTTCCTGTGCTCTCTTAAAGAAAATCATTAGATTTCGGCTAAACGAAGATGTTTCAACATTTTTGGTATAATGTATTTAATAGAGAAATGTTCAAGGAATCTAATGCCGAAAACCGGAAGTCAGTATTTTTATTCGTTCAGAAATAACACTCGATTAAACATAATAAATGAAAAAATTAGTAATATACTAAAATTAAAATAATTTAAAATTCCGGCTAAACCAAAGCCTGATGAAGTTAAAAAAATATATACGTCTAATAGAAAAATATGCAAGGAATTGAATGCCGCAAACCGGAAGTCGATATTATATTCCATTCATAAATGGCAGCTATTTTTCTGAAACCGGAAGTCTAATTCACGGGCTCTCAACGATTCCAAAACGGTGATTAGCCTTTTCCCGATTTTGAGGGAAATAAATAAACTGACGATAAAATTGGTAAGGGCCTTTTTGTAGTACATTAAATTACCATCATTTTCGTAAAAAAAGTTTTTAATTGGTGTCACCGTTCGTGAGTTATATGCAAAAATCTCATTCTCAAGGTCTTTACAAGGTCGTAGCAATGGAAGCACACGCGATATCGTTTAGGACTTTTAGTATGTTAAACTAGAAGCTATTATTAGCGTATATACCAAAATTCAGCTATCTATCATTTTTTTCCCCTATTTGCCAAAACATTATCTAAAATGCCTGGACTATTGGCAGTCCGTAGCAAGAGACTTTTATTGCTATGTTATTCTTAAGAAAACTAGCAGATGTTTATTGCAGGGTCGGCATTGGACAATGGAATTTGTTTACACAATGTAGGCACATTTTGGGTTTTTAAACGAGAATCAAGATTATGTGTATAATTGCATATACTATATTTGAGAATGACTGGCAGTAATAAATCATTCTGTCAAAGACATTCCAGTGGCGCACCAGTAATTGTTTGCACAGGGATAGTGGAAATGACTAAATTCGGTAGAGAACTATCGTTTTAGGTCTAAATTGTTTTTCAGGGATAAGATTTATTTTAATAATAATGAGTGAGAAAGTTATATTTAAATATTAAAAACTTTTATTTTTAGTAAATGTATAAACAGATCACTCTGAAAAATCCTATCTACGTCTATGACACAGTCCGACGGGGATTATCGAAGCGTTTTTCACGGCATTTCTATTGTTCGAGAATTAAGTTTCGTTCCAGGTACAAAGAGTGCGGCTTATTTTGACCATCCTAGTATAGTTACAACTGATTTTTCTGATAGTTTTATTTGCCGCATTGCTGGCAAAAATCCAATACTACTCTTGCAAATAATGATTTATTACTGTCAGTCATTCTCAAATGGACTATAGTTTCGTTATATCAAATTGTAACTTTAAACTGTAGCAGTTACAGTTATTTTAATCTGTTTATCCTATCCTATACTAAGAAATTAACGGTAAGTTAAGTACATGGTCTTAGGTCGAGTGTCAAAAGGTAAATTTTAAGGGATTAAGAAAAAATATCGGGATGCCGATCTACGATCTGGTCTCATTAGCCAAACTCTTGCTTTGTTTTATATCTTATCTTATGCTATATTACTAAAAATTGCATGTATATATTTTTCCGGTCATCTTAACTTTTATCTATCCCCGATGAAAATAAATTATAAAATTTTCTTTAAACATCATTTTTGTGATTTTTTTTGTAAATTTATTTTTTGATCTACCTATTTAAAAGGATGTTGGAATGGTTACTTAGTTGAAATAAAATTAAAACATTTTTAACACAATAAATATTATTTAATAAATTATACAAAATAATAAATTTTAAAATAACAAATGATTAATAAATTTTTGAAAAACCAGCAGTAAAACATAACAAACAGAAGTAAATGATTTTAAGTATTAAAAGCTAATTTGAAGATTTTCTAATGTAAAAGGCTTCCAAATATTCAAGGAAAAAATCTTCATCTTGGTAAACATCTGGTACGGTATTATTCTGCATTAGGTATGGCCATAAGTACCATTCTTGACCACTTCACATCAGGTAAGAATTTATATGGGAATCAAAAATTTTATATATTAGGTATGGCCATAGGAAGAGTTTTTGACCACTTCACATAAGATAAGAATTTATGTGGAATAGGTATGACTATAGGTACTATTCTTGACCACCTCACATCAGGTAAGAATTTATATGATAATAATTTTTTTTATTTAATATGTATGGCCATAGGTACCATTCTTGACCACCTCACATCAGGTACAAATTTATATGGGAATCAAAAATTTTATATAATAGGTATGGCCATAGGTACCATTCTTGACCACCTCACATCAGGTAAGAATTTATATGGTAATCAAAAATTTTATTTAATAGGTATGGCCATAGGTACCATTCTTGACCACCTCACATCAGGTAAGAATTTATATGGGAATCAAAAATTTTATTAAATAAGTATGGCCATAGGTACCATTCTTGACCACCTCACATCAGGTAAGAATTTATGTGGGAATCAAAAATTTTATTTAATAGGTATGGCCACAGGTACCGATTTTGACCACCTAACATCAGGTAAGAATTTATATGGGAATCAAAAATTTTATTTAATAGGTATGGCCATAGGTACCGTTTTTGACCACCTCACATCAGGTAAGAATTTATGTGGGAATAAAAATTTTTATTTAATAGGTATGACCATAGGTACCATTCTAGACCACCTCACATCAAGTAAGAATTTACATGATAATAATTTTTTTTATTTAATATGTATGGCCATAGGTACCATTCTTGACCACCTCACATCAGGTAAGAATTTATATGGGAATCAAAAATTTTATTTATAATAGGTATGGTCATAGGTACCATTCTTGACCAGATCACATCAGGTAAGAATTTATGTGGGAATCAAAAATTTTATTTAATAGGTATGGCCACAGGTACCGATTTTGACCACCTAACAACAGGTAAGAATTTATATGGGAATTAAAAATTTTATTTAATAGGTATGGCCATAGGTACCTGTTTTGACCACCTCATATCAGGTAAGAATTTATGTGGGAATCAAAAATTTTATTTAATAGGTATGACCATAGGTACTATTCTTGATCACCTCACATCAGGTAAGAATTTATATGTTAATAATTTTTTTTATTTAATATGTATGGCCATAGGTACCATTCTTGACCACCTCACATCAGGTAAGAATTTATGTGGGGATCAAAAATTTAATTTGATAGGTATGGCCAAAGGTACCGATTATGACCACCTAAGATCAGGTAAAAATTTATTTGGGAATCAAAAATTTTATTTAATAGGTATGGCCATAGGTAGAGTTTTTGACCACCTCACATCAGGTAAGAATTTATGTGGGAATTAAAAATTTTATTTAATAGGTATGGTCACAGCGCGGCAATTACATACGCTCAGAAGTATATACAGTAAAATATTCGAGTAGGCGTCGCCTAGTGTATTTTTGAACAACGAAAAACTCGCTGAAAACGAGTTTTCTGGAAAATTTGAATTGGTCCGTTAGATTCCTGAGGTTAAAAACCTCTCATATACCAACTCTCGAGAAAATCGTTAGAGCCGTTTTCGAGATAGCATGACCGTAAAAACATACAATTCCTTGCTCATTTAATAGAATAGATAATTCAAGGAAAGCCATAGTTCTAAGAAAATCAAGTACGTTCTCATTCCTTCCTTTAGTGCAGAGTGCAGGTAGTAACAATTATGGAATATTGGCAATTGTCTTGAAATGATCATCCATTTAAGTTCGAATAGTTTGTGTTTATAGGTTTACTTTATTGCAAAAGAATATCATAAAAGAGTTTTCTTGACGTACAAGGTAGTAAACTCCACTCAAAGTTTGCCCATTTTCAAAAACAATTTTTTTATGTTGAAAGCGAGGGACTTCAGTCACTATTGTCATACACACATAAAGACAAAAAAATCTGCTGTGGCCACCACACGACCTCTCGCCTAATAATTCTGCTTATTCTACTAATATAATAAATAGTTTTACTTACATTTTAATAGTTTCATGTTCATGTAATATGTAAACGATAATGTAAACCAATATGCAAGCAAAAGATGTCAACTGTACTGTCACTGTCATAATAATTCAAATTTTATGTAGAAACAAATTTCATATCATGGACAACAAGATACTGGAATTTCAAAAAAATAGAATATTAATTGTACTTTATTTTATTGTTAAATACTTCCAGATTCAGCAATTTGTATTTATAATTAACTGTATACATAGATAATCACAATTTCTTTTATTTTTAATTGCAAAAATTGTCATAAATAAATAAGGTACTAATATATTTAAGGAAAACTTTTCCAAACTTCTAAAAGTACTACTTCCGGTTTGCGGATTTCTACCAAAATCTTATCCGGTATTAAGATACTTATTAAAACCTTAAATATGAAATTTGGTTATAAACGGTTTGATACTTTTTAAGTTATCGTGGACGAAAAATCGTCGGTTCATACAAACGCACACACACACACACACACAGACATCATCGTGAAAATAGTAAATTCGTATTCTAGAGACCCTGAAACGTGCTTATACACCAAAAACTCATACTCGAAAATTTTGACCCATTACAATACCTCTCTTATAGAATATGAGGCGAGAGGTAAAAATCAGAAATGAAGATGGAATAAACATTTCAAATGTACGTAAATTAAATCACTAATAAAAACAATTTGTATTTTCTTTTAATATTATGTGGAACCAAAAACCAAAAAGCTTAAAAATCGATCTCTACGCACGACAGTAGTCTCTGCGGTCACTCGCTTACGTCAAATAAAAAAATGCTTAATTTAATCCATCGGGTAGTGTAGAACATTAATTAATCGTATAACGGGTCAGATCGGGTAAGTCAGGTATTTATCAGGTTTTTTCGGATACAGGTCGGGTTCGGGTCAGGTTACTGTCGGCTCGGATAATTCTCGGGTAACTGTCGGGTTCGGGTCATATCGGATATTTCTCGGGTCGGGTATAGTCGGGTGTTTATCAGGTTGGTTCGGGTACAGGTCGGGTTCGGGTCGTGTACCTTTCGGGTTCGGGTCGGGTCGGGTTTCATTTTTATTAAAAATGCGCATCTCTAGTGTTTTCGTTAATGTGAAATCGTATTTCAAAAGTGTTAAATCATTCTGTAAAAGGTATATGTCTTATCAGTAGGATACGTAAGTTAATTTGCTTTTATTACCTCTTGTAATGCTTGTTTTGCCTTTAAAGCTTCACATTTTTTAGCTTCGTCTGCGCGTTGAATATCTTTTAATCCTTCTTCTACAATTCTTGCCAAATATCTTTCCTCGTTATCTTTTTGCTGTTTCAATTCTGCCAAATAATTTTGATATTGAACGATATCATTATAACCTGTAGATACTTTTGCTTTTAATGCTGCTTGTTCTTTTGCAATTTGTTCATCAGCAAGTTTTTCATAAGTTCGTTGTATATGTAGTTCTTGATCCGCAATGCGTTGCAACATTTCTTGTCTATCTTTTAATTGTTTGTTAGATGCTTCTAGAAATTCAGCTCTCTTTTTGTCTTTCATTTCTTTATCTATAAGTTAATAATGATTAGTTTCAATTATAATGAATCAGCAGAGAGCAGAACGTTGAAGAACGTTTTGCTTAAGTATTTGTTATGTAAGTGTGAATTGATAAAAATTAAATTCTTCTACTTTCACTTATTCAAAGACATACCTCTCGTTACTGATAACTTTTGACCGATTTCTAGTAGAAAATAAATTTTGTTGACAAAAAATCTGATGTGGCCATCACATTATTTTGCTATAAAAAATCAATACAACGCAAGATCCCTTAAGAGCCTATTGCATGGCAATAATACGCATTGAAAAACGAGTAATTTTTGTGATGATCTCAATCTAATACTGTTATACGTATGATGTTGTATTTTTGTATGTAGATTAAGGAAGTGCGGAATCTTCAAAATCTTTAATTAATGTAATTAGTTTGGCTTTAATAATTATGCGAAAATCGGCGAAAATTGTACAAGTTTAAATAGAATTTATGACAATTCTATTGATAAAGTTATAGTTTAATTATTTTTCCGCCCTTTTTACATCTATGTTTTACTCATTTTGTCATTTAACTCAATGATAACTTTTATAGTTTATTCATGAGAGTGAGTGTTAATGGGCTACTTGCATGCATTTTTTAAATTAAATATATTTGAAGAAGAGATCAAAACTTGGGACCCGTATTTTTTAGTTTGACAAAATTTTTATTTACAAGCCCAAAAAAAATTATTTAAATTTAAATATTCAATATGTGACGTAAAAACTAACCCAACCACTGAATGGCCGTTAAGCCATAGCAACGGCTGTACTAGTGAACGCCCCTAACTACGGCTTGCGCGGGAACGAGTTTGGCAAGTTGACAGATCAGATGTGTTTGACATTTGTACTTCGTACATGTTTTGATGCTGTAAAATATAAGTATAAAGCCTCATCCACATAAGCATTTAGTTTTAAGGTTTACATTTATATTTACGTTTAAGAATGTTAAGGCTGCATTCACATAAGCATTTACTTTTAAGGTTTACATTTATGTTTACGTTTAAGAAAGTTTGAATACATCTAACTAAATACGAGCATTCACAGTGCTTGAAAGTGGGAAGTGTGAATGCTCGTATTTAGTTATATGAATTTAAACTTTCTTAAACGTAAACATAAATATAAACCTTAAAACTAAATGCTTATGTGAATGAGGCTTTAAAATCATATAACTAAATACGAGCATTCACACTGCCCACTTTCAAGCACTGTGAATGCTCATATTTAGTTAGATGTATTCAAACTTTCTTAAACGTAAACATAAATCTAAATTTTAAAACTAAATGCTTATGTGAATGAGGCTTTAGTATTTGTAAATAAGAAAGTTGATGTCATTTCCGGTTTAACCGGAAGTGTTATTTTTATAAATAATATACATTCTAACGTCCCCTTATGTCTAGTTTATGTATGTAAAATTTGATTCCATGAAAGAACAGAACAATGAAAAAACAGAACACGAAAAAACAGAACATGAAAAAACAGAACATGAAAAAACAGAACATGAAAAAACAGAACAATGAAAAAACAGAACAATGAAGAAACAGAACACTGAAGAAACAGAACAATGAAAAAACAGAACAGTGAAAAAACAGAACACTGAAAAAACAGAACATTGATAAAACAGAACATGAAAAAACAGAACACATAAACTAATCTATGCTTAAAAAAACCTTCTTGAGTCCAACAGAACTCCGTTTTTTGACATAAACTAATCTATGCTAACAAAACCCTTCTTGAGTCCAACGGAACTCCGTTTTTTTGACATAAACTAATCTATGCTAACAAAACCCTAATTGAGTCCAATAGAATTCCGTTTTTTTAAATAAACTAATCAATACTAACAAAACCCTAATTGAGTCCAACAGAACTCCGTTTTTTTAAAAATAAACTAATCAATACTAACAAAACCCTAATTGAGTTCAACAGAACTCCGTTTTTTTGACATAAACTAATCAAAGCTAACAAAACCTTAATTGAGTCCAACAGAATTCCGTTTTTTTAAATAAACTAATCAATACTAACAAAACCCTAATTGAGTCCAACAGAACTCCGTTTTTTTAAAAATAAACTAATCAATACTAACAAAACTCTAATTGAGTCCAACAGAACTCCGTTTTTTTGACATAAACTAATCAAAGCTAACAAATCCCTTCTTGAGTTCTGTTTTGTCATTGTTATTTTTTTTTCATATTCTGTTTTTTCATGTTCTGTTTTATCAATGTTCTGTTTTTTCAGTGTTCTGTTTTTTCACTGTTCTCTTTTTTCATTGTTCTGTTTTTTCAGTGTTCTGTTTTTTCATTGTTCTCTTTTTTCATTGTTCTGTTTTTTCACTGTTCTGTTTTTTCATGTTCTTTTTTTTCATGTTCTGTTTTTTCATGTTCTGTTTTTTCATGTTCTGTTTTTTCATTGTTCTGTTTTGTCCGGTCACCGTAAAATTTCATTGAAATTGCTTTATTAATAAAATAGGTCATAGTAGCCGCGTCCCTCTATCTTTTTCTCAGGCTGCCTCTCGTATGGCCCACTTTTTCTCGGGCACCCATATACAAATGAATGTAAAATTGAATTATCTTTCACGAGAGCAAAAGTTTTTGCTGCTAACATGTGAGCGGTGAATATCAGCGGCACGTCCCTCTTTTAAGTTAGGCACCCGAGGATTAAGGCCCGGGGTTGCTCAGGCAGCCAGCGATTTTTCTAATATTTGAAGTCCAAACTATCGATAGGAGCAATATTCAATCTGCTAACAAGTGAGCGCACATATATGTTCAAAAATGACATAAACAATTTTTTTTATCTCAACATCGGCCCACTTTAGGTAGGCAGCCAAAGCGGTTTGGGATACTTTAATATACTTCTCATCATTTCTTCAAGGTTTCATCCTGCTAACAAGTGAACACCGTTATTTTGCAGTGGGATCTTGGACTATTATGTGAATGAGGCTTAAAGCCTCATTCACATAAGCATTTAGTTTTAAGGTTTACATTTATGTTTACGTTTAAGAAAGTTTAAATTCATATATCTAAATACGAGTATTCACACTTCTCACTTTCAAGCACTGTGAATGCTCATATTTAGTTAGATGTATTCAAACTTTCTTAAACGTAAACATAAATCTAAACCTTAAAACTAAATGCTTATGTGAATGAGGCTTTAAAATCATATAACTAAATACGAGCATTCACACTGCCCACTTTCAAGCACTGTGAATGCTCATATTTAGTTAGATGTATTCAAACTTTCTTAAACGTAAACATAAATCTAAATTTTAAAACTAAATGCTTATGTGAATGAGGCTTTAGTATTTGTGTTTTCATAAACTAAATAGTCTACATTTATAAAATAATGTATTGTTACTAAATTTTATGTGTATTTTTGACAAGCAAATGTCAAATTCAAACATTTGTTGACTGACTCGCACGCTATCTACAGGTTACATTCTAAACTATGCTTCCCCTACCCTCTGTTCACACAAATGACGTCACAGAAAATTTAATCTCAATTTACTAAAAAACATATAATTTTTTTATAGTGTTAAAAATCTAATTTTTAGTACCATGCAAGTACCCCATTCCTTTTTATCTCTAATTGTTGTCGGAACAATATATAGTTTGAATTTTTCAATTCAACAATGCTTTGTCATTACTAATGTAAAATTTCAGATTTTTATTTTGAGCAATATAGCCAGAATCGTGAATTCTGATTCTATTGCCCAATATTGCACTCAAGCAGTATAGCCCCTTAATTTATTTTTCTACTCCTGCTTCTGAAAGTTCATGTTTCTACAGCTGTTTGTCGCAAGTGTGTTGCAAAGTACCTAAGTGTGCAACAGAGTACCTAAGTGTGCGACAAAGTAGGTACTTTGTCGCACACTTTTAGGCACTTTGCAACACAGCTTTGCATTTTTTTAATTTTCATTGTTTTCGCAACAACATTGATGTTTCACAAAAAAATTAAATTTTTACAGTAAATGTGAAAAAATAAATGGTTATTTTTGTATTTTTTAACTTCCTTGTTTTGCCGCAGAAGAAAAAGTAGTCTGTAAAAGACGTATTGAAAATATTTTGTCGAACTTAAACGATTGAACCCTCCCTTCGCTCGGCCTGCAATTTTCGTTCGCGTTCGACAAAACTATATTTTCAAAATTTGTTATACAAATAACTATTTTATGACTAAGTAATAGACAAGAGATTTAACGTAATTAATAATACGTACATGTTCTTTCTTCTTCTTCCATTTCCTTTTTTAAATTATCAAGACGTTTACACTCATCTAATATTTCTTGTCGCATTTGTTGTGCCTCGCCTCTCTAATAATCAAAATAATATAAAATAAATACTTTTTAAAAACATTGAAAATTTAAAAGTCATGTACCTTTTTCTTAGCTTGCAAATCAGAATAATATAGAAATTCGTTTTTTAGTTTAAGTTTATTTAAACGATCCTGTTCTTCTCTCTCATGCTATTAGATAAATAAAACGTAAAATAAAATTAAGTTTGATTTCGCAATTGTTTGGCTTTTGTCTTACTTTTGTTTCACAGTTTTTAAGTTCCATTTGATGCCAGAACTTATTCAATTCTTCTTCACTTTTTCTTTTGAATTCTTTTTCTTTTATTTGAATTAACTGAGCTTCTTTCGATTCTCTCAGTCGTTGATTAGCTATCTTTGGTCTAAATTCTTCACAGCGAACTCTAAAAAAAAAACACACATTTAGGAATTGAATGAGCATCATGGCTATATTTTTAACAAATATTGTTGAAGTCGTTTTTCTTTGACAATAGCTAGACGTTCACTTTCGTTTTGTTCTCTTATTTGACGTAATTTTTGTATCCTTTCTTGTATTCTTTGTAATTTGCCTTTTACTGCTACATCTACGATTTCAACCTGATTTTCTCTTTCTTCTATCCATAGCATGTCAATTAATCTAAACGCAAGATTTATTTTATATACCTATGTTTATTATGGAAATTTATTTTGACTTAGGTACGTACTTTTTTCTGCGTTCTTCTATGGCAACATCATATTCTATTAATTTCTTTTGAACCTTTTCGTTTAAAATTCTCTGATATCGTTTATGCTCAGTGTGTTTTGAATATTTTGCATGCACTTTCTCCTCTCCAACTCGTTTTTTAATTGCCAGTGCATAGTTATCTTCGTCTGCACTTTTTTTTTGATTATATTGCATCCATTTTATATCAAAACAAGTGTTAGGTTGCCGAGCTATCTATACAAAAAAGCAAGGAACAAGGAACTATTATTTATATTTGAAGACGATTTGTTTTATCTTTTCGAAATGTATTTTTTATTTGGCTCACTATTAGGAATTTTAAATGAGTTAACAGTTCAGACAGCAAAATTTTTGTTTAATATTACGACATGAGTATAGAGTCGATTTTTCCTACCTCAGATAAAATTACAAAATGAAGAATACCTATATAAAATGTATTGTTATTACAACAACAAGTATATTAACAAACGAATGTTCTCCATATTGTCTTATCAGCTGTTGTCAGTGACTATTTCGAGTTTTGTTTCACGTTGTTTTTTTGGTTTATTGCTTTATTGTGATTTTGATATAGTACAGTTCTTCTCAGAACTAAGTAATTTCATGTTGTCACGTATTATTATATTTTATGTCTTCCTAGTATGTAATTGTTTAATTATGTCATGGATACGCGGTATGTTATATACTACATTAAGGGCATGAAGAAATTGCATTTTTAAGAACGCCGCCAGAAAATAATCAAAGTAAAATAAAGAACTAGGTACTTAGAAGAAGTTATTTCAAATTACACTGAGCATGATTACTGTCATGCTCTTTTAGACCGCTGTCACTTTTGGTAATTTGAATTTGTGACTATTATATTTATCAGTGAACCATGGCGTTATTTGCAGAAATATATTAGATTAGAACAATTTGAAGAACGCCACCTGAAAATAATCCAAGTAGAATAAAGAACTAGATACTTATAGAAGTTTATTCCAAATTATACTGAAAGAGAATAATTGTCATCAAATATAATTATGTAGAAGACAAACACTTCATAATTTCTATATTATCATTCATTTTTACTAAAAAAATATGCAAAACACCATAAAAATACTGCCACGCGAAACTGATTTTGACAGATATACACATAACAACTGAACTGCGCATGTCAGACAACTTTTAACTACCTCTTGGAGGTAGATAAGATTTCATTGTCCGGACGTTCGCCTGGTAATGATTCTGAACAAAATTAAAAGTTACCTTGACAAATCTTCACTTGATTCTGAACGGTTTTGGGTAAAATATCTTGTCTGGACAATGTCCGGATACTGAATTGGAACGTACCCCGAAATTAATATATTTTCTGTCTGTTACTAGGATACCAAAAATATTAACAAAATTCAAAACGTCAAAGCGAAATGTCACGCGCGCAATATTTTAAATAAAATAGTAAGACATAAAATATTGTATACACCACGGGCATCATTGATGTTTATAGCCCTCGGGCGATTTACAGACCCTCGGGCCAGAGGCCCTTAGGCTTGTAAACATGTCGCCCTCGGATGAGCATAAACATCATCATGATGCCCTTGATACATAATAGTATATTATGTATCAAGTTTTATAAACGTCATTTTAGTCACGAGTTTTTTAGGAACGAGCGCAGCGAGTGTATAAAAAACGAGTATCTAGAGAGTTTATAAACGAGTCACATACTATACTTTTTCTACGACCACAAATTACACAGCATAAATTCATAAATATATAATATTTCATTTATAATATTTTTAGGTTAAATCGTAATGATATTATACATAGCTACAAAATTCTACTTAGGCAAGATTATTTCACTATTACCTGGTTAAAATTTGACAATTATTGAAAGAAATCATAAATTACCCTCAGTTTTTCACAAAAATTAAATGTCAAATATAGGAGCCAACTTCACCCCGTGCTTAATATGTCAGTTGCTATGTTCAGTCCGTGACTAAAAACGGCCAAAGCCACGGCTTGCCGAGGTGTGTTTAAAATGTTATTTAGCGCCATGGAAACCAGTTCGTTATATGATGTTTTAATAACAGGAGTAGAAAAATAACTATTATTCATTTGTGACTTTCCTGTGATTTGAACTTTTTTGTGAAGTTTTGGGATTCTTAACTTTTTGTCAATAAATATAATTAATTATTGAAATAATATTTGTGGTTAATAATTAACAGACAATAGATATTTAAAAAATCTAGTGATATTTTTCTCCTATTTACAGTGTAAATAATATGGCTCAGCGTGACAACTTCAAATCGCTCCTCTTAGTTTTGGCAGTTTATTAGAGCGTTTTCACACGGAGCAATATATCGCGGACTCCTGTAGGAATGTTTTGTTGGGAGAGTTTATTTGCCGATTCATTATAGTAATATAACCAAAAACTTTTTTACTCGGGTGTTATAACATCGTCCACAACGCTTGCGCAGAATGACATCATCAATATGGCGACTTCATCAAGCTGCATTAGAGCAGCAATACGTGCGTTGTGGCATTCACTTTACAAATACATGTATATTTACTTAAATTTAGTAAAACATTTAAATAAACAAATTTAAAAAATCTGATGTGGCCAGCACATAACCTCCCGCCTTGACACTGTAATATATGAATTTGGTTTCCTTTATTGGTATGAGATATAGAAAAGAAGTTAAATAAATATTGTAAGAGATAATTAATTTGTTCTTTCAAATGTCGCATGGCGAATTATAACTATCGCAGTATTTCCTATATTTTTTGCAAAAAATTTTAGAATGCTTCAAAAAAATACCCATCTTTTCAGCTCTTATTAAATGTATAATGCAAAATATTAGAATTTATGTTCAGCAGAATTTGAGATAATGAATCAGAACGAAAGCACATAGTAGACTTCCATACATACAGACACACACACACACAGACAGCCTCGTGAAAATAGTCAAAATAGGTTCTAAAGGTGCTAAAACGTGCTTATTGACAAAAATCTCGACATTAATTTTTTTCACGATCCCTATATACCTCTAGGTGAGAAGTAAAAAATATTTATTTACGTGCTCTTCTTACTTGAAGTAAGTGTGACATTATTATAAAAGTTAATGTGTTTTTATATTTAGTAAACATAAACATTGAAAGTAGTTTTTTTATCTTTTATTAATTGTTTTCAGATATATTTAAATATAAAATTATAAAATGAAGCCAATAAAATTATCACCTGGTTCTACAAAACGCAATTTAGACTTCAAATTAGACTGTAAGGTTTACATTATTATGTAATAACAATGACAATACTGTTGCTAATACGGAACAATGTATACAATGTAACAGAGGTATCTAAAAAATACAGACATTTAAATTAATTGTTAAAAATATCGAAGAAGGTTTACACCAAAAGTTAGAATATACCTTAAGCTATTTGCGAGACAGACTTAATTTAGAAAATGATTCAATACAATTTAGTAATAAAGAACTAAAATTATTTTTACATGGTTATTTTGGATATAACATTAAATTTTTACATCCAGTGGAAGCTAATAAGCCAATAATGTTTATTTCTGCGTCTATTGAAAAAGTTACAAATATTATTCGTAGCACGATGTAAAATACAAATACGGTGAGTACACTTGGCAAAAATTGCGGACCTATTCGTTCCACATGTATGGCGGGTTGCATATGATAACAAATATGCTAATTATCTGTCAAATGAAATATTGTAATTAAAAAAGATAATAATTGTTCATTATTTGGGGACCAGTTTACATTACAAAGTAAGTAATCATTATTATATAAGTTTGTACTTAGGTAGGTATAATTGTTATACAAATTTTCTTTATCTAATTTCTTGATTCAGAGTTGAACAAATCAAAAAGTTATCGGCGTAGTACATTATGTTTTGTGCCAAACTGTACGTCGGGTTATAGAAGTAACAAAGAAAAAGTATCTTTATTCAAGGCACCAAATGACATATACCATAGAAATCTTTGGATATCAAAAATACCGCGCCTTGACCGGGAACTTCAGTCGCATGATGTCATAATACTTACGTGAAAAACATTTTAAAGAAGAACATATTATACCATTGAGAATGATTGGAAATGTAAGGATATAAAAATTATACTATTGTGCTGTTTATCAATTATGCATTGTATTTTACAGACTAAAATAGATTATGATTACCCAAAATTTAAACTTGGAGCTGTGCCGACAATTTTTCCAAAAAAAAAAACATCTACTGATTCCAAGGATACTCACCCTGCTAAACGACGCAAAGTAGAAAGTATTTTTCTTAAAGAAAGAAATTCATTCAACGATTTTACAGTCATTAAATGATATTAACGAGGTAATATGGTAATTTAAGTTTAAATATATATGGTTAATATTTCTCAATTATTAATTTTGCAGTTATACAGATAATAAAGAAGTATATGTAGTGGTGGTCCTAAAATTGAACAATTTATCTATGTATGTTGTGGATACTGATTTCAGTCGATGGAGAAGGTGTTCATTTGTTGCCAATGGTGAAATGGTGCCTTGAATAAAGATACTTTTTCTTTGTTACTTTTATAACCCGATGTACAGTTTGGCACAAAACATGTCCTACGCCGATAACTTTTTGATTTGTTCAATTCTGAATCAAGAAATTAGATACAGAAAATTTGTATAACAATAGGGTACTTAACCCCTATACTGTTTTTTTTATATGTTAAACTATTTTTGAATCTAAGTTTGACGTATTTTTTTATTTTGCATAAATTTTATTATTACAGGAGAAAAAAATTATTGAAAATTCAGGTATTTTTTTCGCGCTTTATGTGACGTCACGTGTGCTTCGCATGTTTGGGTTAAGTTTCTACGTGCCGTCGTAGTGTTAGACGAAGACAGCTATACTTTTTTTGCTACGTATGTCTGTCGGGCAAAGTGGAAGTTTGCTTTTGTTGTGATCTTGTTGACAGTGACAATTTTGAAATTTTGAAGATATCAAAATAGAACCTCTGCGTGTTTTGTCTTTATTTTGAGATATAAGCGATATAAGTATTAATTTTACAACATATTGTTTGTGCAAAGAGTAGTTTCAGGTAAGAAATAAAATAAACTTTAAAATCGTTGTCACTTTGACATTACAAAATAACCCCATAACATCTCTCCCAAATAAAACATTAAAGCACCTGCGGCTTATGGCTAGCACACGTGACGTCACATTAGAGGGGTTGCTTTGAAGCATGTAAATTTTAAATCAATTTTTATAAACATTGGTAACATAATTGTTGATTTTTTTAACATTAATTATTTCCTTATAGGTCAAATATTGTACAAAAATAAAAATTTCTGCAATATAAAAAAATGTTAAGTACCCTATTATACCTACCTAAGTACAAACTTATATAATAATGATTACTTACTTTGTAATGTAAACTAGTCATCAAATAATGAACAATTATTATCTTTTTACTTCCTTGTACAGAATAAAAAGGAAGTAGGTATTGTAATCGCGAAAAATTTCGGTTTTCAGATTTTGATGGAAATATCCGTTTTGACCTTTTCTGAATCCATTATGACTAGTTTCGTCGTGACGTCTGTACGTACGGACGTACGTACGTATGTATGTCACATAACTCAAATACGGGTAACGGATAGACGTAGAAAGTTGAAATTTTGTATTTTGGACTGTTATAGCATCTACTTGTGCACCTCCTATTTTTGGTTTCAATCTATAAATCGGAAGTAGTACTTTTTTCAAATATTTCGCTAAATATTTAATTTAAGACAAATTTTTTTATTTTAAATGAAAGAGTATGTGATTATTACCTACAATCGGTATTTTATAAATATTTTTGTATCTGGTATCATTTAAGAATAATAATTAAAGTATATATTTATAATTTAGTATTTCGGTATCTTGTAGTCCATTATCGATTAACATTTGTTACTACGTAAAATTTAAATGATTATGACATGACAGTGACAATAGTAAAATATGCTTAATATCTTCTTCTGCAGTTTAAATAAAATGACTAAAATATATTTGTGAGTATAGTAGCAGTAGTTGTAGTACTTATATATTAATATATCTGTATAATAAGTTAAAAGAATAAAGTAGGTATGGCGAGAGGTCTTGTGGTGGCCACGTCAGATTTTTTTAATATTATTCTACATTTTAGTTATTAAGAAAAGTATGAACAGTTTAATAGGCGTACAAGGAAGTCATGTGGTGTTCACATCAGATTTTTTAATTACAATATTTCATTTGACAGATATGACAGATGCAACCCGTCATACATCTGGAAAAAGTTGGTCCGCTTTTCACAGCACGTTTGTAGAGAAGTGCACTCACCGTATTTGTATTTTACATCGTGATAGTTTATCAATAGTTAAATGATAGTTATACGATAGTGAAACGATTGTTAAACGATAGTTTATCGATAGTTCAACGACATTTTAATGATTGATAAACGATAGTTTATCGATTGGTGAACGTTATTTCCTCGGTTTGTAAACGATAGTTTATCGATTGTTAAACGATAGTTTATCGATATTGAAACGATATTCCAGATTTGAATATTCTTTACATGCGCTTTCTGTATCCATCGGATTCAAGACTTTAATTTTCTAGTTATGAATTTTCAAGAACTGGGTGTCTAACCCGTGTAAACGTAGCAATCCACTCGCAATTCTTTGTTTTAGTAATTTAATTATTTTATTGTTTTGAATTTCAAAATTTTCCTACAGAAGTCCTTTCAGTTCCAGGATTTTATAATTTCACCATTCTGTTTGTTCCGTTGTGCGTTTTCGGTATCCTGTTATCGTATAGCAACAACTATCATATAGCAAAAACTATCGTTTAACAAAAAACTATCGTTTAACAAAAACAATTGTTTAACAAAAACTATCGTTTAACAAAAACTATCGTTTAAAAAAAACTATCGTTTAAAAAAACTATCGTTTAACAAAAACTATCGATAGTATCGAATATTAAGGACTATCGATAGTACTATCGATATATCGATAGTTGCTTCACTGTACTATCGAACTATCGATAGTTTCTTATACGATAGTTTTCCCACCTCTTAACGAAAGATTGCTTTCCGTCGCGATAGCCGCTTCAGCGACTTCCGGCCATATTATCAATTTTCATGTACTTAGCCATTATTTAGACTTCTGACAATTTATATACAGGTTCAGTAAGCCATAAACAATATAAAAATGCAATTGTCAGAACTGCACCTTGTGGTTTTTTTTTCAACAATTTTTTTACAACTTTGTCGACTTCTGACAGTCTTTAAGCCTCGACCTAGACTTCTGACAATAATTTTCTACGATTCCTACATTTAAAAACTATAACTCTACTAAATTTCAGGACTGCACCTTATAATTTTTTTCTTAATATAAATTTACGACTTTGACCGCCCACCCACGCCTCCCGCCCCGGGAGAGCGTTCTGACGGCAGCGCTACGTACTTATAAGGTACCAAGGAGACATTTTATACAAAATTCGTGAATGCACCTTATCAGTTCACTTTTTCGTAGCCAGCTCTCCGACTATGATGACGACCATATTATTATAAAAGCATTGCGCGAAGTTGACATCTTAGGTGGGCTAGTTCAGATATTTGACCGCTAGATGTCTCTCCTTTGCGGGACCTGGTTCATGACTATATTTTTAACTCTATTATTCTATTTAAGTAACTATTAAAATACTTTTTACACACAGCAACCCGTGGAGATAAATTTCAATAATGTCTTATCAATCACTATAGCTTTTGTAACACAACACTACATATTTACATGAGGAGATCTTAGGCATTTTTTATTCATCTAACTAGGTTACTTGTGGTTAACACAGTGGTTAGCGTAATACGTCATAGTGACGTATGCAGTAACATTTTCGAATGAAATCGTTTCGGTTACATCGTTGGTTACCTCTTGTTTGTCAAATTTAAATCAGTGAAGATTTTGTTGTTAGTTCGTAATTAACTTTAATTGTTTTGAAAATGGAAGAGATAAAATTTAAAAAAACTAAATTAAATTCATCCATAAGCATAATTAGTATCGCTGATAATGAATGTTTCCTCGACATCATAGTTAAAGGATCAAAATACTAAAAAAATTATAATGATTTTTACTGAGTACATAAATTTGTTTCACATTCAATAAATATTAATACTTATCAATATTTAGAACATTAATATCTCCTTGATTAATAATAAGTGTTCAAAACAATCATAACACTGACACAACTGACAACTGACACTTACAAATTAGAGAAAGATGAACATAGTAACTATACAGCAAACCGTGCTACACACCACGGTCAGATATTTGCTGTAACTATAACTAACCAGGTTAGGTTAGGTTAGGTTAGGTTACGTCGTGACGGCATTAAATTGTGAATAAAATATGGTTAGCATGTAACTATTATAGTTATAATAAGTAACCATAGATGTAACCGGAGTGAATAAAAAATGCCTCTTGTATTTTGTGCTGTCAAACTGTCAATTTTTTTATTTAAGTTTCAATTTTTTATCAAGGGTTACTACTATTTGTTTCATTTTTCCCGACGCTGACGCCATTGGCCAATCAAAAGGCCAATGGCGTCACCTAAGTATAGTTTATACACGCGTGCATCTAGGATTATAAATATAAAATTTTTGTCATCAATCTCAAATGTCACCATGTTTCGTGGAAAAACTGGGAACACAGCATATTTTAATTTTATACGTTGGAATTTACGGTAGACAATTTATTATCGTGCTGTGTGAAAACCTACTTACCATATAATCGTCAGCGATATATTGTATTGCTATCGCGCCGTGTGAAAACGCCCTTAATGTCAAATTAGCTGCTTTTACCAACTGACATTTTAAGAAGTATATTCCGTAACTAAACCACGGCGACCATGGTTGCGGTTATCCGTTCCGTATTCTAACCAAGAAACAACTTTCAGGATTTGGTTAGATTAAGGAACGCGGTTCCTGAAAATTTTGGTTACTATTTCGTGACCAATGATAACCAACGGGAAACGTTGATTGTTGTGGTTAATTTGTACGTTTATATGTTTTGCGGGTAAATATTGGGTTTGTGCATGGTTTCATATTAATCGTGGTAAGAGCCATGTTTGTTATGTTTCTTTTCATCGTTTCTATATTTTACTAATAAAGTTGCAAAGTCGAAATTAGTGATAGTGACAGTAGCACTGTAAGTTAAAATAAAAGTTTCAAAAAAATACCACGAATCTGCCCATAGCTTAAAGCCACATTAACAGTCCGAAATTTGTGAAGTTGTAGGACGCAATTGAAGTAAATAAAGTAAAATAAACAGCTGATTTGTGCTGACAAGTTTTTGAATATTTTTTGTTTTGATTTCGAGCTGTGAACACTTAAATGAATTTCTTTAAATTTCAGTAATACGAATTACACCAAATTTCGGTCTGTGAACGCCGAGGCTTAAAGGCATTGGCAACTTATGAAATGTAAATTTTTTAATTTCAAATATCTCTAGTGCGTGAATTTTTGTCGTGGTCATGTGTGGCGTCACATAATCAGTGTTTACTTCAATATCAACTTACCATGCGTGTGATTACCTTTGTTTCTTATTAATGTCAAAGATGTGTGATAAGATGTATGAAACAGAGTATTGCGATAAAAATCCGCGGCCAAATGATACAAAAAAATATTATACATATTTAAAGAAAGAGTCGGGAATTTAATATCTATTAGTGTAGTTGTGGATTATGTCTTTTGATGCATAACGGAAGTTATTGCTGCAACGATTCAAATGTCAATATGTGGATTGGATCTCCAGAATGTATAATGAATCATTCATCTTTTCACAGTGTTATTTTAAATAAAGATATTTTAGTAGCAATAGCAATAGTAGCATGAAAGTTATTATTAGTTGAAATATTTTGCAATTTTTCTTATCCTATTCCACACTACATTTCTACTATATTTACCTATTATCCTTGAAAGCATCAACATTGTCAAGTTCCATTTAAGTACTTATTAAAAATAGTATTGTAGATTTAACTTTAGTTTCGTTTAAAATTTAGTTAAAGGTAAAAGTTTTTGCTTTAATATAATCGCCTTGAATTTAAATATGCCATATTTTATATAAATTCTGTTCTGATATTAATATCTATCTGATGATATTTTAAAAATGAATATTAGGATTTACTTGAATGGTTAGCACAACCTTTAATGCAACAATGAACCATCTTACATCTTATTAAATTATCTGTCAGCGGTACAAGTGACAGAAACAATAAATAATGTGCATAGTGGCGCGTAGTGTGCCGTGTGCGGTGGTCATGTATGACGTTACGCAAAAGCTCAAATCAAAATTTAAAATGTTGTAACTTTCGAACTACAGAGCATAAACGCCTCGGACAAAAACTAATATGCCTAGAATTGAATATTCTATTGTTTGCTGGAATAAGTTTAATTCGCTTGGATAAGTTGCCAATGCCTTTAAGAAAACATGTCAAACACAAGCAAACTGTAAATAAATTTCTTACATTACCATCATAGACAACCAAATATAAGATTTAACTTGTTCCGAATCATAACATAATGAGTTACGGAATATACTATAAATGATGTTAAATTTTAATTATTGTCATCTATTGTTTTGCAGGAGTTTTGCTCAAAAAATATTTTAAGAAATTTTGATATGAAATAAATTAAGTTTGTTTAAAATATGATAAAATATGAAATTAAATAAAGCAATAATATATAAACTTACACGGCCATAACCTCTGTTACCAAAAACATCGACAATTTTTGGTACCGGGCGCGGTTTTAAAATTGGACGCTGTGGGCAAATAGTAGCCCCGAACATTTCAACTTTCAGTTTCTTCAATAACTTGTTACAAATTATTAAAAAAATAAAGTATTGTATTAAAAAAATTCTTTTTTACACAAAAAAGAAAAAAAATGTTATTACACTCAATGACACCACCGAACTATTGTTTTTCAAACATAATTCTGTTGTCATCGATATATTTAATTAACATATTTTAGATCTAGATGCAGAATGCATAATTATAATGATTATAATTCACATAATTGTTATAATTTAAAGTTTTTACTTATTTTATTATACACTACAATAGATAGATACGATTGAATCTCGAAGAACTGTGTAATGTAATACAACAATTATATATTATGTCTAATATTGATCTTTTTACGATATAAAGAAAAAAATCTGACGTGGACACCACATGACTTCCTTGTACGCCTATTAAACTGTTCATACTTTTCTTAATAACTAAAATGTAGAATAATATAAAAAAAATCTGACGTGGCCACCACAAGGCCTCCCGCCATACCTACTTTATTCTTTTAACTTATATTAATATATAAGTACTACTACTACTGCTACTATACTCACAAATATATTTTAGTCATTTTATTTAAACTGCAGAAGAAGACGTAAAGCATATTTTACTATTGTCACTGTCATGTCATAATCATTTAAATTTTACGTAGTAACAAATGTTAATCGATCATGGACTACAAGATACCGAAATACTAAATTATAAATATTATACTTTAAATATTCTTAAATGATACCAGATACAAAAATATTTATAAAACACCGATTGTAGGTAATAATCACAAAATCTTTCATTTAAAATAAAAAAATTTGTCTTAAATTAAATATTTATCGAAATATTTGAAAAAAGTACTAGGTACTTCCGGTTTATAGATTGAAACAAAAAATAGGAGGTGCACAACTAGATGCTATAAAAGTCCTAAATACAAAATTTCAACTTGCTACGTCTAACCGTATTTGAGTTATGCGACACACATACGTCCGTCCGTCTGTACGTACAGACGTTACGAGGAAACTAGTCATAATGGATTCAGAAAAGGTCAAAACGGATATTTCCGTCAAAATCTGAGAACCGAAATTTTGCGCGTTTACAATACTTCCTTTACTCCGTACAAGGAAGTAAAAAGACCACTAATTTATGCTCTGATCTAAAAAAAAGATCCTATAATAAAAATTGATCTATGATCTGAGCTAGATCATACCCAGCAAACACATAGACGATATAAATATTTTAGCTTTTAGTCATACGAGTACTATTTATTAAGAAATAGATGCACTAGCACTATACAATCGAATATGTAAGAGCAAGAGCATGTGAAGAAAATATTCATCAAATTTAAATAATTGATTTTTAAGCAAAACATAGTAATCTAAGAATACCTACCCAATGGGTATTTTTTAAAATTAGCTGTTTTTTACCTCTCGCCTAGAGAAGTATAGGGATCGTGAAAAAATTCGATGTCGAGATTTTTGTCAATAAGCACGTTTTACCACCTTTAGAACCTATTTTGACTATTTTCACGATGATGTCTGTGTGTGTGTGTGTGTGTGTGTGTGTGTGTGTGTGTGTGTGTGTGTGTGTGTGTGTGTGTGTGTGTGTGTGTGTGTGTGTGTGTGTGTGTGTGTGTGTGTGTGTGTGTGTGTGTGTGTGTGTGTGTGTGTGTGTGTGTGTGTGTGTGTGTGTGTGTGTGTGTGTGTGTGTGTGTGTGTGTGTGTGTGTGTGTGTGTGTGTGTGTGTGTGTGTGTGTGTGTGTGTGTGTGTGTGTGTGTGTGTGTGTGTGTGTGTGTGTGTGTGTGTGTGTGTGTGTGTGTGTGTGTGTGTGTGTGTGTGTGTGTGTGTGTGTGTGTGTGTGTGTGTGTGTGTGTGTGTGTGTGTGTGTGTGTGTGTGTGTGTGTGTGTGTGTGTGTGTGTGTGTGTGTGTGTGTGTGTGTGTGTGTGTGTGTGTGTGTGTGTGTGTGTGTGTGTGTGTGTGTGTGTGTGTGTGTGTGTGTGTGTGTGTGTGTGTGTGTGTGTGTGTGTGTGTGTGTGTGTGTGTGTGTGTGTGTGTGTGTGTGTGTGTGTGTGTGTGTGTGTGTGTGTGTGTGTGTGTGTGTGTGTGTGTGTGTGTGTGTGTGTGTGTGTGTGTGTGTGTGTGTGTGTGTGTGTGTGTGTGTGTGTGTGTGTGTGTGTGTGTGTGTGTGTGTGTGTGTGTGTGTGTGTGTGTGTGTGTGTGTGTGTGTGTGTGTGTGTGTGTGTGTGTGTGTGTGTGTGTGTGTGTGTGTGTGTGTGTGTGTGTGTGTGTGTGTGTGTGTGTGTGTGTGTGTGTGTGTGTGTGTGTGTGTGTGTGTGTGTGTGTGTGTGTGTGTGTGTGTGTGTGTGTGTGTGTGTGTGTGTGTGTGTGTGTGTGTGTGTGTGTGTGTGTGTGTGTGTGTGTGTGTGTGTGTGTGTGTGTGTGTGTGTGTGTGTGTGTGTGTGTGTGTGTGTGTGTGTGTGTGTGTGTGTGTGTGTGTGTGTGTGTGTGTGTGTGTGTGTGTGTGTGAATGTGTGTGTGTGTGTGTGTGTGTGTGTGTGTGTGTGTGTGTGTGTGTGTGTGTGTGTGTGTGTGTGTGTGTGTGTGTGTGTGTGTGTGTGTGTGTGTGTGTGTGTGTATGAAAGTCTGTATGTACGCCTACTATAGTCTTTCGTTCCGGTTCACTATCTCAAATTCTACTGAACATAAAATTCTAAAATTTTGCATTACACATTTATATATGTTAATGAAGAGCTGAAAAGATTTTGGTAAAAATCTGCCAACCGGAAATGGTATTTTCTTGAAGCATTCTAACATTTTTTGCAAAAAATATTGGAAATACTGCGATAGTTACAATTTATCATGCGACATTTGAAAGAACAAATTACCTCTTACAATATTTATTTCACATCTTTTCTATATCTCTTATCAAAAATGGAAAATTATTTTTCAAAAATATGTAATGTTACCTACCACGATTTGTGAATCATTATATAGGAAAAAAATTAAAAACAAAAATGAAAATGTCAATGTGACAGATGAACAGATGTATGATGCGTATACACAGTTTCTGAAATTGTGGTTGCACCATTTATAAAGAAATGTATAAATATATTAATAACTGGGTTTGAAACTTAGTAGGTAGTACCTAGGAGCTGAAATTTAATTAATAAACAACTGACTGAATTCCAGTAAGTTTTTATCCTTCCATTAAACGTATCCAATCAAGAAGCATTAGTCCAGTCATTTTAGATTTTGTACATGAAGTTCTCGTGCAGCCGATGAAACTTGTACTAAACGATAAAGTAAAGTCCCCTGATTAACATATTGATTTGTTTCCGCGTCAAAATATCAGCAACATTAATTATTAATAAAATACTAACGACGAATCTCGTCGGTCGCACTTTAACGCGCTATAAGTCCGGTATTTCACTGTTGATCGCGAAAATAAAATTATTACCGTGTAGGGCAGGAAATTTCCCACAAAATACACCCACATTTCAACCCCTAAACATGCCCGGATATTTTTAAATAAATTATAAAGGCATTTAATTTTTACCGGGTTTTTTAAAATTAGTAAACATAGGGCATATCATTGCCATAGTTACAGTGTTACAGAATGACAGCAATGTATTAAAACTGATCGTTTGACGAATCGCCAAGAAATGCGTTTGAAATTTATTTAAAAATATCCGGGCAAGTTTGGGGGTTGAAATGTGGTTTTATCTTGTGGGAAATTTCCTCTCCTACACGGTAATAATTTTATTTTCGCAATCAACAGTGAAATACCGGACTTATAGCGCGTTAAAGTGCGGCCGACGAGATTCGTCGTTAGTATTTTATTAATAATTAATGTTGCTGATATTTTGACGCGGAAACAAATCAATATGTTAATCAGGGGACTTCATTCTATCGATGGGTACAAATTTCATTGACTGCACGAGAACTTCATGTACCCAATGTAAATTTCATCCAGAATGACTGGCCTACATCATCGATTCATTATTAACTGTATACAGGTTGGTGGAGGTGAAATACGAACATAAGGAAATATATGACAATGGAGTTATCATGCTAGGCATCTTGATATACGTGGAATAAGTACTGTCAATGTCAAAGTACCTGTCATATTACTGAAATTTTTATTTTCATTAAAATATTTTCTTTTCATAATAATGTATGTGTACGAGCAGAACGAGAAAGTTTACATGCACTTTTAGATTTTATTATTATTTTTGTTATTGATTACTCTTTTTGCCACACAAATTCACATTACTTCATTTTGTGACAATACTACAAAATATATCAAGATACCTGGCATGAAAGTTCGATTGTCATGTATGTTCCCTATGTTCGCATTTCATCTCCACCAACCTGTATAATGTAATAAGGTAATAATAAAATAAAAATTGTATCCACAAAGAGCTAATTTGATTTCAATGTCAATCGGAATCGGTACGTTGCTTGAAGAACTATAAAAAAAATTACAAAAAGTAAAAAGTGTCAAGGCGGGAGGTTATGTGCTGGCCACAACATATTTTTTAAATAATATACGGCGGGCAAAGCTTAAACAACAATATTATTTTTAAAATTCAAGTAGGTACCCAGGAAACACACATATGAATGATACATAACGTTTGGAGATATTTTAAGGAACAACGTAATATTACGTATATTCATAAATTATACATTATCTATCTCTCTTGAATCATATTATATGTATATTTTTTTAATTACGTGTCATACACATAACATTACATATTATGTACAGTACGATTGTAATATTAATTATAAGATATATAAGTAACATAACTTAGATAGGTATATTTAATATCACACATCTTACATATCATATACATAACATTACATTGCATACACAATACTTTTGTAATATGAATTACAAATTATACTGAAATATGTAAGTTCCATAAATAATGGTACATATTGTAAACATCACACATTTTATATGTATGATATATGAAGTTTTAAATATTATTTAAATATTACTTTTGATGTACTGATTATATTAATTTATATGTCTGCAATTTTTTTGATGTAACAGTAATTAATAATACCTATAGGTAGGTACCTCTACCTATTATACTACTTATTGTTACCTCAACATAAACAAACTAATTATAAATTAGTTTAGTATGTTCAATATTATTTCTTGTCAGTGTGATAGTGTTACCCCAGCAAACACATAGACTATATAAATGTTTTAGCTTTTAGTCATAAGAGTACTATTTATTAAGAAATAGATGCACTAGCACTATGCAATCGAATGTGCAAGAGTATACGAAGAAAATATTCATCAAATTTAAATAATTGGTTTTTAAGCAATATAAACAGAGTAATCTAATAAGAATACCTACTCAATGGGTTTTAAAAAAAGTTTGTAAGTAAACAAAGTAAGTAATATTAATGTTCATACCTCAGCAAAAATTAGCAGTTTTTTATTAATAACACACGGCGGGCAAGGCTTAAACAACAATATTATTTTTAAAATTAAAGTATGATTTTATTATTAATTTGCATTAATATTTAACATAACGTATACGATTTTAATTTGTATTAATTGTTGTTGAAATTATTAATATTTAATTAATATTATTATTATCGGTTATTATGGCTAAAAAGGAGCCTGTTTTTAAATTCCAGTTTAGCTCAGACGTCAACGTGTGGTCATGGCAGTCCAAAGGTCCCGGGTTCAATTCCAGCAGTCATCCAAATTCAAAAATCAACAAATAGTGTAATTGAATCGAATTGAATGAAAGCATGGTAGTAAATTGCAATAAAAATCTACCTTCTGAAATGCATTTTTATACGTTAAGCTTTATAATCAAATTTATTTTTATTTTTAAAATATATTACAATGAAATATTTCACTAATATTAATTTATATACATAACAGCCATATTTCAAATTTGTGGCTGATATGTTAAAGTTACATGTCATCAATATGTTATAAACTTATGTATGTTATGTATACGATACAATGTTCCAGGGCAGACATTCCGCCTTACATGTAACTTACAAGTATATTACATAACATATTACTTTTGAAACTTAAAGAACGCGTGTTTCATGTTTTAAATGTATATGTTATATTACTGTGTTTGCTGGGTATGAGTTTATTATTACTTTGCATTAATATTTAACATAACGTATACGATTTTAATTTGTATTGATTGTTGTTAATATTTTATTAATATTGTTATTATGACTAAAAATGCGCCTGTTTTTAAATTCTAGTTCTAGGTCCCGGGTTCAAAATTCCAGCAGTCACTCAAATTCAAAAATCAACAAATAGTGTAATTGAATCGAATTGAATGAAAGCATGGTAGTAAATTGCAATAAAAAGCTACCTTCTGAAATGCATTTTTATACGTAAAGCTTTATAATCAAATTTATTTTAATTTTTAAAATAATATTGCAATGAAATATTTCAATAATATTAATTTATGTACATAACACCCATATTTCAAATTTATGGCTGATATGTTAAAGTTACATGTCATCAATATGTTATAAACTTATTTATGTTATGTATACGATACAATGTTTTATGGCGGACATTCCGCCTTACATGTAACTTACAAGTATATTACATAAAATATTACTTTTGAAACCTAAAGAACGCGTGTTTCATGTTTTAAATGTATATGTTATATTACTGTGTTTGCTGGGTATTAAACGAGAAGATCTTGATTTTGATCTACATCTATTTTAAAATGATCTGTCACAACACTGATAATGAATAGGTATTATGAAAAAAGTGTTAATTAAAAATTGTAGAGCACAAAATAAATACAGATTGCCATTTTTGTTCAATATATTATAGCCAGTTTTGTGACAGATCATTTTAAAAAGGAACTAGATCGAGATCCAGATTTTCTCGTTTAATATGATCTATATCAGAACATAGATCAATTTTTATGATTGGATCTTTTTTACTTCGTTGTACGGAGTAATAAGGAAGTATTGTAATCGCGAAAAATTTCGGTTCTCAGATTTTTACGGAAATATCCGTTTTGACCTTTTCTGAATCCATTATGAAATATATTTGTGAGTATAGTAGCAATAGTAGAACAATATTAAACATTGCTCTTAATCTTACTAAATTTTCAATTTCAAGTTTTAACTTTCATATAGCGTAGAGAAAATCTAAAAATATGATCTTATTTTAAGCTCATAGATCATATTTGATCTAGATCAAACTCAAGAACCTTAAGATCCTTAAAATCAGATGAAAGATCACGCAAATTGAGCTAGATCGGTGATCTAGATTAATTGATCTAGCTCAGTCACAACACTGATTATAGCGTCAATGTGGCTTCCAGTCCATAGTATAAATGTATATACATTTTATGAAAATGCTTTTTCTGGGGATTTATTATTTCTAAAATATTTTTAGTTTACAACTTTTGTTTTCTTTAAGTTATAATTTAACAAATCTTTTTAAAAACCACATTAAATTATTATTTTTTTTTATAATCTCTGAGTGAGCCGGGACTAGAATCCGGACAACAAAAAACACAAGTGGTGTCGACTAGTGGTTAGAGCAGTGGACCGGCAATCCGTAGGGTACAGGTTTAAGTCCCGACTCAGTCAGAGATAAATAATTGCAATACTTCACCTGGGTAAATTTACGCCCGTGTAACTTTCTCTCTCAAATTATTTAAAAAATAAAATTATGCACAATGAATCTAACTAAATGTTGTAAATAGTATTTATTTGAATATACTTAAAATAATTATAAAACTAAATATGATATAATACGAGTATACAACTATATATAACTGACACGAGTTGATCTGATAAATCAATAATTTGGTTTTGGACATTGACACTCCTGATCTATTATCGTTTGTCTGAAGCAATGAGTTTCTGAGGTTTTGATATTACCACTCAGCACTTCAGCCACTATATTATCATACTTTTGATTTTCAATCACTGCTGCGTCTAATATTTTTTGCATATTATCTGTTTCCCGTTGCTAGAATAAAAACATTATAAATAATATTTTAAAGATCAATGTAACATTATAACATACCTTTAGAATTTTATTGTACGCTATTTGTTGTTGAAGATCATCTCGGTATTGCTTTACTTTCAATATATTTTGACGTTCATATTCTAGTCGTAATCTAGCGTTGTGTTTTTGTGACGCGTTTGTTAGTTCATTTTCTACTTTTAATCTTTTTTGAAATTCTTCTTCTCGCTTTCTGCGTTCTTCTAATTGTTGAGCTCTTTCTTTTAATACCGCCTTCCAGAAGAAATGAAATGAATAATGCCGCATTAAGTTTAGACAGAAATATATTTTAATAAAAGACTATTATATAATAGTATATTATGCACCAAGGCCAAGGGAGAGAATAGTCGCGTTCCTCCCAAGGTGCATACTATATAATAGTCCAGTCAACGAATGCCCTAAAAGAGGTTGTAGAGTGCGTGAGTTCCTATCCAAGATTTTACTTCAGAAACTTGTTCAGGGTGTTTAGGACTTAAGCTCGGTTCAAAGATTACGTAGTAAACACAGCATAGGAATACACAACACATAGTCTAAGAGCCAGTGAATTTGTTTTCAAGTCATTGAGTAATGAAAATTTTATTATTTTTATGATTGTACTCGTTATGAGGATTACGAAAGTCAAAGTCTGCCTACTAGGTCTCGAGCAATAAAAGGGGGGTAAACCCCCCGAAGTTGTCAAATAATTAGTACCCAACAAGTCATAGCGTCAAAGCTAAACAATTTAAATACTTTAAATACATCCCCAGGAGTATATATCTAAAATGGCAGACCGATAGCTTAAGCAGAAAGGGGTGGCAGACCCCTTTAAAAATGTTCCTAAACGTGTAATTTTTAAGTAATTTTGTCAAAGCTGAAAATTTGATATATCTTTAAGTACATCCTAGGTAGACTATATCTAAAATGGCAGACCAATGGGTTGAGCAGAAAGGGGTGGCAGACTGTGTCAAACATCCCCCGAATTTCGTTTTGTGTTATCTATATTTATAACTTTCAATATGAGTTGATACATTGTTTATAATATTATAAATTCTGAACAAGGGGCCAAACAAAAATAGGGCCACTCTGGCATTTATTAAAATATTAAATTGAAATATTATATGTGTAATCTCTATATAAAACCAATACATTTATGTATGAAAGATGAAAATAATACTTCCGGTTCGACCGGAAATAGCATAAGTTTTCTTGTTTGCAAACATAGAAAATGAACATACGGGAATGCATGTTCATTTTCTATGTTTCGCTGTGCTATGCTATGCTGAGCTCACTACGCAATCTCTGAATCCAGCTTTAAACATACTAAAAGTCCTGACGTTTATGAGGAGAGGGAAGGAAAACTGTGAAGTACAAAAAAGGTCCCGTTTTTTTTGTTTTTCGGTTATATCTCGAAAACGATGCTTCGTAGCGAAAAATATTCCAAGAATAAAAGAAAGCTGATAAAATTCTCTACAACTTTCATTGCATACACTTTTTACGATTTCCACACGTTTTCGAGATGTGCGCTCCGGAAAAGTGACAATTTCCGATAAAATAATTTTTACCTCACGTTTTTTTCAAAAAACGGAACCATTTTCGTGCCCCTCTTTCTTCCCTTTATTCCTAGACGACAGGACTTTTAGTATGTTTAAGTTTTAAACCACCCTGAACAAGTTTCTGAAGTGAAATAGAATAGGAACTCACGCACTCTACTCTTGTAAGTTTAAAATGTCAAACTTTATTTTGTGATATATAGAAGCATAAAAGTTAATACTATATTAGGTACGTGTCCCCTTCTCGTCTAAAAAAGTGTAGCCACTCTCGGAGGCCGTACAGGGCTGTGTATTGCGAGTTGCAAATACAAATTTTTGGTTTTTTGTATTTATCTTGAAAATAGTTAATAATACGAGGAAAACTACAGCCCTCGTTAGTTTTAAAAATACTGTACCTAATATAAAAATGTTCGCAGATTTGAATGCAGAAAACCGAGAGTCGATATTTTTATCCGTTCAGAAGTTACAGTTCATCAAACACAATAATTACTAAAAATTTGAAAATTTCTATTATTCTCTTGAAGAAAATCTAAAAATTTTGGCTTAAATAAGGTCCTCAATCTATCTTATAGACAATTGTACGCAGAATTCATTAAAAAAACCGGAAGTCTTAATTTTCATTTTTTCAGAAGTTACAGGTCATTTAAAAACAAAAAGTATGAAAAAAGTTAAAATTTCTAAATTTTCTCTCGAAGAAAATCTAAAAATTTTATTTTAACTAATAGTCCGAGAGCTGAGTGGCAAAAAGTTGCAACAGTTTTCTAAAATCTGATATTTCGATATTATGTAGTATGTAGCCTGCCGTCAGTCAGCTAGTTTCGGTAGCGTTTAGCGCGGGGGCGGCTTCAAAGTTGTTAAAAAACCATGTATGTCGCAACAGTTTTCTAAAATCTAAAAATTTGTTTCTGAATAGTGAATTAACTAAAACATGATGTGGATACCGTCAGTCATCAAAATACCCGCCTCAGCAGCGGGTCAAAGTAAAAAAAAAAGTAATAGTCCGGTCGCCAAGCCATCTAACCTGGAAGTTGAGTACAACAAATATTTTATGATTGATTCTAGTAGTATTTGATATACTGAATCATAATATGACGGGTGCCAGACTGGCACCCCTGGGCAACTCCGAAAAATTCGAAAAAATCGCCCAAAAAAATGGATTTTTTTGGTTATTTGCCAATAACTACTAAACGGTTAGTTCTACGGTTAAGATTGTCCAGTGCATTTTTGTAGAGAACAAAATTTCCAAAAAAATGAAACTTTAAACTGCTCTCTTCGATTAACCGTTTCTGAGATACACGCGTTCAAATTTTGAAACTTGAATTTTTTTTACTTTTTTCATTATTTTTGTGTTTAATGACCTGTACCTACTAAACAAATTAAAATTTGGATATTTGGTTTCTTTTATTAAATTCTGCAAACAATTCTCTATAAGATAGATTATTTTAATTTTTTTTGAAAGCCTTAGTTAAGCCAAAATTTTAAGATTTTCTTTGAGAGAAACATGAATTTTTTTACTTTTTTCATAATTTTTGTGTTTAATGACCTGTAACTTCTAAACAAATTAAAATTTTGATATCCGGTTTCTTTTATTTAATTTTGCAATCAATTCTCTATAAGATAGATTGTATGAAATTTTTCTTCAAAGTCTTAGTTAAGCCAAAATTTTAAGATTTCCTTCGAGAGAAACTTGAATTTTTTTTACTTTTTTCATAAGTTTTGTGTTTAATGACCTGTAACTTCTAAACAAATTAAAATTTTGATATCTGGTTTATTTAATTAAATTCTGCAAACAATTCTCTATAAGATAGATTATATGAAATTTTTCTTGAAGGCCTTAGTTAAGCCAAAATTTTAAGATTTTCGTCGAGAGAAACTTGAAATTTTTTTACTCTTTTCATAATTTTTGTGTTTAATGACCTGTAACTTCTAAACAAATTAAAATTTTGATATCCGGTTTCTTTTATTAAATTCTGCAAGCAATTCTCTATAAGATAGATTATTTTAATTTTTTTTGAAGGCCTTAGTTAAGCCAAAATTTTAAGAATTTCTTCGAGAGAAACTTGAAATTTTATTACTCTTTTCATAATTTTTGTTTTTAATGACCTGTAACTTCTAAACAAATTAAAATTTTGATATCCGGTTTCTTTTATTAAATTTTGCAAATAATTCTCTATAAGATAGATTGTATGAAATTTTTCTTGAAGGCCTTAGTTAAGCCAAAATTTTAAGATTTTCTTCGAGAGAAACTTGATTTTTTTTTACTTTTTTCATAAGTTTTGTGTTTAATGACCTGTAATTTCTAAACACATTAAAATTTTGATATCCGGTTGCTTTTATTAAATTCTGCAAACAATTTTTATGTAAGATACATTGTACTATATTTTTTAAAAGGCCTCTAATAATCCGAAATTTAATTATTTTCTCCGAGAAAAAATTGTAAAATTTTAGAATTTTAAAAGTTTCTTTTGTTTAATAAACTTTAATTTCTGAACGGTTCAAGATATCGACTTCCAGTTTTCGGCATTGGATTCCTCAGACATTTTTATGTAAGATACATAGTATTAATTTTTTTAAAGTGCCTTTAATAAGCCGAAATTTAATTATTTTTTCCAAGAGAAAATTATAAAATTTTAGAATTCTTATAGTTCCTTGTGTTTAATCAATTCTAGTTTCTGAACGGATAAAGATATCGACTTCGGGTTTATTTTTTATGAAATCGTACAATAATGACTAACTTTAGCTCTGCTAAATCGTAGTAAAAAGTAAAACTTTAGTTCATAAATTATAAGTCATTAAACAAAAAATATGAAAAAGCTAAAAAAATTCAATATTCTCTGGAAGATAATCTTAAAATTTAACTAAGGCCTTCAAGAAAAATTTCATATAATCTATCTTATAGAGAATTGTTTGTAGAATTTAATAAAAAGAAACCGGATATCAAAATTTTAATTTATTTAGAAGTTACAGGTCATTAAACACAAAACTTATGGAAAAAGTAAAAAAAATTCAAGTTTTTCTCGAAGGAAATCTTAAAATTTTGGCTTAACTAAGGCCTTCAAGAAAAATTTCATACAATCTATCTTATAGAGAATTGTTTGAAAAATTTAATAAAAGAGACCGGATATAAAAATTTTAATTTGTTTAGAAAGTACAGGTCATTTAACACAAAAATTATGAAAAAAGTAAAAAAAATTCAAGTTTCTCTCGAAGAAAATCTTAAAATTTTGGCTTAACTAAGGCCTTCAAGAAAAATTTCATACAATCTATCTTATAGAGAATTGTTTGCAAAATTTTTAAAAGAAACCGGATATCAAAATTTTAATTTGTTTAGAAGTTACAGGTCATTAAACACAAAAATTATGAAAAAAGTAAAAAAATTCAAGTTTCTCTCGAAGAAAATCTTAAAATTTTGGCTTAACTAAGGCCTTCAAGAAACATTTCATACAATCTATCTTATAGAGAATTTTTTGCAGAATTTAATAAAAGAAACCGAATATCAAAATTTTAACTTGTTTAGAAGTTACAGGTCATTAAACACAAAAATAATGAAAAAAGTAAAAAAAAATCAAGTTTCAAAATTTGAACGCGTGTATCTCAGAAACGGTTAATCGAAGAGAGCAGTTCAAAGTTTCATTTTTTTGGAAATTTTGTTCTCTACAAAAATGTACTGGACAATCTTAACTGTAGAACTAACCGTTTAGTAGTTATTGGCAAATAACCAAAAAAATCCATTTTTTTGGGCGATTTTTTCGAATTTCCAGGAGTTGCCCAGGGGTGCCGGTCTGGCACCCGTCATATTATGATTCAGTATATCAAATACTACTAGAATAAATCATAAAATATTTGTTGTACCCAACTTCCAGGTTCAAGCCGATTTTCTCATTTGGCGACCGGACTATAAGTATGGTTGGTGAAACTGTTTTCTAAAATGTTAAATTTGGTATACAAGTTGTTAACAATAGGAAAAATCAAAAAAACATAAACAGCCCGAATTTTTATTTAAAATACACTGTATAAAAATGATTTAAATTTACAACAATTATCGTTGGTCACCATGTAACCAATGATAATTGTAGTAGGTAAATTTATAGTTACATTTTGTTGTTGTAAATAATTACATTTTCAAATGTAAATGTTACATTTTGAACTGTAATTGTTAATATTCGAACTGTAATTGTTACATTCCAAAATGTATTTGTTACATTTCAAAATGTTATTCTTACATTTCAAAATGCAATAATTGTTACATTTTGCAGTGTAACAATTACATTTGAAAGAATACAATTACATTTCAAAATGTAATAATTGCATTTCAAAGTGTAATTGTCACATTTCAAAATGTAATTGTACACTTTGAAAAGTAATTGTTACATTTCAAAATGTAATTGTTACACATCAAAATGTAACTGTTACATTTTAAAATGTAGTTCCTACATTTAAAATTGTAATTATTAAATTTTTAATTGTAATTATTAAACATTGAAATGTAACAATTACATTACAATACGCGGTTCCGCCCCAACGTCAATTTAATACTATTTGTTAATTAAATAAATTAAATAAATAAATCATAGGTTTTTAAGTAATATCTACATTATTATTTGGGTTTTAAATTTATGTACAAAACCATGTTTTAATAAACAAAATAATTTTTCATTACTTAAGAATCTGTATTTATTGAATATTTTTTGATACAAACAGCATTAAATTAACTTTGGTAAAACGGAGTTTTATAACGAAATTATTATATTTAACAATATATAATTATTACAATACTGTAGATTCATTTAATAGGGTAGTTATAAATAAATATAAAAATACTTACTACCTACTTATTTCAATTATATTTTAGAATTATTTTACAAAATGCCATATAGGTAATATTATTATGTGGAAGTGTATCTACTGCTGACGGCGTATGTTAAATAAAAATTCGGGCTAATTATGTTTTTTTGATTTTTCCTATTGTTAACAACTTGTATACCAAATTTAACATTTTAGAAAACAGTTTCACCAACCATACTTACTTTTTTATGACTTTGATGCGCTGCTGACACGTAACGTTACGGTATTTTGATGACTGACGGTATCCACATCATGTTTTAGTTAATTCACTATTCAGAAACAAATTTTTAGATTTTAGAAAACTGTTGCGACATACATTGTTTTTTAACAACTTTGAAGACGCCCCCGCGCTAAACGCTACCGAAACTGGCTGACTGACGGCAGGCTATTGCTATACACCGTAAATACTACATAATATCGAAATATCAGATTTTAGAAAACTGTTGCAACTTTTTGCCACTCAGCGCCCCGACTATAAGGCCTTCAAAAAATTAATATAATCTGTCGTATAGAGAATTGTTCGTAGAATTTTATAAAAGAAACAAGAAGTCAATATTTTTATTAGTTCAGAAGTTACAGGTCGTTAAACACAAAAAATACGAAATAAGCTAAAATATCTTAATTTTTTCTCTCTCTCTATATCTTTTTTCGATTGTATCTCAGTCCCTGTTAAACTTACAAGAAAAGTTTAAATACAAACATTTTTCGAAATTTTAACCTTTACCACTGTATTCTAATATTTTTTTTCATATAACGAACCGTTGCCGAGTTATTCTGTGAAAACAAAAAACGGGACCTTTTTTGTGCTCCCCTCCCTTCCCTCTCCACCTAAACGTCAGGACTTTTAGTATGTTTAAATCCTAACCAGCCTGAACAAGTTTCTGAAGTAAAACCTTGGATAGGAACTCACGCACTCTATAACCCCTTTATTGACTGGACTAATACCTATGTATTTATCATCACAAGTGTGCACGCAAAGCAAGCCGTCACTTCCTGGTGACTCTTTTGTTTCCCAGGGGGGTGCTTTACTCCCTGTTTTGAGGGAGCAAAGCGCACCCGAGGGAAATGCATTTTGCTCCCTCTAAAACGGCGTGCTTGTGTACACGTGTGACGAAAAATAATATAATCATTATTTTTTGTTTGGTTTAATTTGTTTTGCCTAATTATCTTTAGTAGTTAAATAATATAAAATTTATTAGCTATCTACATTTACCTCTTGTAATGCCTGTTTCGCCGCAATTACTTTACATTTTGTGTCATCTTCTGCATTTTGGGCTTTTTTCATAGTTTCTTCTACTATTTTCCCCATTTTTCTATCTTCTTCTTCTTTTTGTAGTTTTATTTCTGCTAAAAACTTTTGATATAAAATCATATCATTATAACCTGTAGATACTTTTGCTCTTATTGCTGCTTGTTCTTTTGCAATTTCTTCATCAGCAAGTTTATCATAAGCTCGTTGTATTTTTAGTTCTTTATCCCTAGTGCGTTGCAACACTTCTTCTCTTTCTTTTAACTGTTTGTTAAATGATTGTTGGACTTCAACTCTCTTTTTGTCTTTCAGCTCTTTATCTATTATACAAATAAGATTACTAACATTAATTAAAATTATAACTACATTGCAATGAGGTCTAATTGTCTAATTGATTAATTAATATTACCTCTACATTGTTATTAGGGAAATGTCGCAAAGATACGTACATGCTTTGTCCTCTTCTTCCATTTGTTTTCTTAATTTATCAAAATGTTCACGTTCTTTTAATATTTCTTGACGCATTATTTCTTCTTTGCCTCTCTAATAAATAAAACAAAGACAATTTATACATCACTAATAATTACAAAGTTATACCTTCTGTTTAGCTTGTAAGTCTGAATAAAATTTAAATTCGTTCTTTTCTTTAGCTATACGTAAGCGTTCTGCCTCTTCTCTCTTATCCTGTGAAGTAATAAAATAAAATAATCTGGTATGGTCAACACACGACTTTCTTATACACAACTACGAGTACATACTCGTATAATTATGGCACTTGACACACGTTTGACATAAATAGAATATAACTGACGTATCTGACTAAGCTTGTTTGTTTTTAAGTAACTATGATTATTGAAATGTATTTATGAAATATAATAATTTAGCAATGAATTTAATGATATTTATTCATAATATTATTGTTAACATTTTATATTTGAAACAGTTTTTGTGGCTACCTCTATAAGTATTTGAAATAAGTTGAATTTATTGTTGTGTTTTAAGAAAACTTCCTCTTCCGGTTCTCAAAATGTGATCAAAATCTTTCAGTTCTGGGTAATATCCTAAACTTTATGCTTAGTGCACACGGGGAAACTTTTAACAAAGTTTCCTGAAAAAAGTTTCCAGAAAATGGAGATTTTCTTTGAAAAACTATAAATATGTTTATGATCACATGTCACATTTGATGATTTGACAAATAAGAAGTTAGTTGCACTTCACAATGTTTCCTGAAAACGCCTCATTTTTATAGGCGCCGTTAAAACTTTGAAGTTTCCGGAAACTTTTTCCAGGAAACATGTCAAAAAGTTTCTCCGTGTGCACTAGGCATTATAAATACCAAGCTTCATTATTTTATTTTCTCTCGTTATTAGAATATCCGGACGCACACACATCCATCCATCCATTCATTCATCCACACACAGATATAATTGAGAAAATCAATCAAAATTCCGAATTGAATTTTTTCATGAAACCTAGACTTATAATGTGTATAAGAAAGTAAATATATATATATATATATATATATATATATATATATATATATATATATATATATATATATATATATATATATATACTTACCCATTGTTCACAGTATTTGAGATTCATTTCACGCCAAAAGTAATCGATTTCTTTTTCACTGTTTCGTTTAGATTCTTTTTCTTTCATTTGAATTAACTGCGCTGCTTTTGATTCTCGTAATCGCTGATTAGCAACTATTGGTCTAAATTCATCACACCGACATCTAAAAATTATTATACTTAATTAGAAAATAAAAATTTTTAATAATTTTTCTTCGAACAAATATTGTTGACGACGCTTTTCTTTTACGACAGCCAGTCTTTCAGCTTCGTGTTGGTCCCTAATGTTATTCATTTCTTGTATCTTTCCTTGAATTTTTCGTTCTTTTCCTTTTGCTGCTTCACTTACTATCTCTACTAAGAATTCTTTTTCTTCTTTACAGAGTAGGTCGGTCAGTCTAACATTAATTATATAAGTCATTTGTACCTACCTATTAAAATTTAATTTTTGATCACGAAAGTGCAATTTGCATTGATGAAAAAAGTTTTCATTATTATTTACTTATTTTAATACGTAGCATAAAGCATAATAATAATATTTTACTTTAATTACCAGCTTAAGTTTACCAGCTTAAGTTTACTAAAATGTTGCTAGTAGGTACGTATTTTTCAAAATTATTATAAAATTGATGAACTTTTAATTCACTAATGATTTAGATATTGTATATTATATATAGACCAGTCAAATTAAACATTAAATTGCTAAGCGTGATGCAGTTCTGATTTTACTGGTATCCGGAAGATTCTTCGAAAGCAATTCTTCAAAGGAAAATTCTTCGAAGGAAAGTTCTTCAAAAAGAAATTCTTCGAAAAGAAAATTCTTCGAAAGGAAAATTCTTTGAATAGCAATTCTTCGAAAGGAAAATTCGAAAATAAAAGATATTATATTTTTTGTCGGAGAGTTGTAAAAGCGCATTTTTAGTCATTAAGACGTTGGAAAAGCGCAGAAATAATCAGTAAATTTATATTGAATAAGCGCCGATCAAAACATTGAATAAACGCAGATCGTAACATTGAATAAGCGAATTTTTCGAAAATGAGATTTCTGACCATAACAAGTTAGTCCAGTCGTCTTCGAGTATGATGGGGTGAAGTTGAGAAAAATGTTAGGCAAGAATATTTTCTAGTTTTAAAAAATTCAAAAAATCTTGTTAAAATACTCTTCTAGTATGATGGGGTTAAGTTCAGAAAAATGTTAGGCAAGAATATTTTCTAGTTTTAAAAAATTCAAAAAATCTTGTTGAAAATACTCTTCGAATATGATGGGGTTAAGTTCAGAAAAATGTTAGGCAAGAATATTTTCTAGTTTTAAAAAATTCAAAAAATCTTGTTAAAATACTCTTCGAGTATGATGGAGTTAAGTTCAGAAAAATGTTAGGCAAGATTATTTTCTAGTTTTAGAAAATTAAAATAATTAAAAAATTTTTGTAGAAAAACTGTCGTACAATCCCTAAAACCATTGTGCTTTTCAAATGTGCACTTCTGCGCTTATGAAACTACAATTTATGCGCTTTTCCATTGTTGTGTTATGCGCTTTTCCAAAGTTGTGTTATGCGCTTTTCCAATGTTGTAAGCGAAAACTGATAAAGACCAAATGCGCTTATTTAGCTCACTCATTTTTTGTTAACTACGAAACAACGCATAGGATAAACTGATTTTCTAAATAAATTAAATTATTGTTTATTTCCATATTAATGTTAGAATCTCTTTGTTGTATGTGGGTAAGAGGTTTTTTATTTAGTTCAGTTCAATCATAATTTGTATCAAAACCGAGTATGTGGGACTCAAGAAGAGTAAGAGGTTCTTTATTTAGTTCATTTCAATCAGAGTTTGTACCAAAACCGAGTATTTTTTATTTATTTTTTATTTTAATGGTAACCAACCTACAGAATTAACTTCCAATTACAGGATGGTAGATGTTATTATAGTGGAATCCAACCACTCGGACCCAGTGGTATTATTGTCGGTTGTGCTGGGACTCAAGAAGGGTATTAGGTTCTTTATTTAGTACAGTTCAATTAGAGTGAATATTATGAAATTGTGATTTATTTGTCTGCAACGAAGAATTTATAGGTCATGAATTAGGTAGGTATGACTGAAATTAATTTTTTGGCGATTAAGTATCCTCGCGATGAACTATACTTAGTGTTGTTTCGTATATCTTTTATTTTCGAAGAATTTTCCTTTCGAAGAATTGCTATTCGAAGAATTTTCTTTTCAAAGAATTGCTTTTCGAAGAACTTTCCTTCGAAGAATTTTTCTTCGAAGAATTGCTTTCGAAGAATCTTCCTAGATCCGGTCTGGACTAACTTGTTATGGTCAGAAATCTCATTTTCGAAAAATTCGCTTATTCAGTGTTACGATCTGCGCTTATTTGGCGCTTATTCAATATTAATTTACTGATTATTTCTGCGCTTTTCCAACGTCTTAATGACTAAAAATGCGCTTTTACAACTCTCCGACAAAAAATATGATATCTTTTATTTTCGAAGAATTTTCCTTTCAAAGAATTGCTTTTCGAAGAACTTTCCTTCGAAGAATTGCTTTCGAAGAAACTTCCTAGATCCGATCGTATTGCGAATCCAAATTTGCAGCTTAGAAAAACCTGTGCTCCCTGCGTAAAACGTAAAAAAACTGCAACCTTTTCAGCCTTTTTCAGTTGTTACCTTTTAACTCGTAAACTATGACTTTTCGACATTAGTCGTACCGTAAAGTGGGGCTACTTTGTGCCAGGTGTTACTTTGGGACAGTGCGTTCTCGAACAACAAATATGCGTCCAGTGGTTAAATACTGAACCCTTGAAAATTCTAGTAATAAAATGAATCATCTAGTTTCAAAAGCGGCCATCTCCAAAATTTACAAAAAATGAGTTGCGCATGTCATTTTGTTTGAAATTTTAAATGCTATTTAACAGTGAAATCTGTTTTGACTAAAACTGGCCATCTCCAAGCAATATCGTTCGTTAAAATTGCATATTAGTTTCAAAAACGGCCATCTCCAATACCATTTCCAGTACAAAGTCGGCCATCTCCAATATGAACCAATCATAATCTAGTATTTACGTCACGTGACATATGTCAATCTACAATTTTAAATTATTGCACTTTACATTATTGCGACTATTATTGTATCTGTCATGGATTATAGTGCTGTAAATATTATACTGGTTACCTCAGAATTATTATACAGAATAAATTTTTTATTCTAAAGGATAGTAGTTATCTTTAAAGCGCTCCGAATCGGTTGTTAATTTTCAAAAGCAGCCATCTCCATTTTTATTTACGTTTTATCTTAAAAGTATAAACAAATTGGTGTAAAATATTTTTGAAATTTTAAAATGTACATCTAACAATAATTGATAGGCTAACTGCAAAGGTTCTGGCACTAATATACACGCAACAGTATATTGCGATTTACTACGATTTAACTATAAGGGAGATGGCCGCTTTTGAAACTAGATGATTCAAATATCGCTACTAGATGGTATAAGTAATACCTCATTGTACCAAATATCGTAACCTTAACTATAGTGTAGGTTTGTCTATTTTAGTCATTTTTGATCTCAAGAAAAAAAAAGAAGCTTTACATAAATGTCCGGATACTTTCTATTGGTGAAGATAAACGCGTGCAGATATTCAGAAACAAGTCAGTAGCATATTATTGCACAGTTCCATGTTATTATTTCCCACTATACAGAAATTATTAATAATTTTTGTAAATGATTATTTATAGGCTATAATAAAAATGAAAGAATGCAGGGGCTACTTTGTGACCAAATGAAAATGGCCGCGAACAAAAATAAAATATTTTACAACAATGATAAAATTGTTATAAATATTTTTTTTTATTATTTCCTTTTAACTTTTACGTTATATAAAATGTTTTTCTATTCTATTAATGTAGATTTTTAAATAAATAAATAATAGTTTGCAACAAAATTTCATTTTATTGTTTCAGTAATCATTTATAAGATTTTTAAGTACCTAACTTCGTATTTTAGTTTTATCTATCTTACCCAGGGGTTACTTTGTCTCATACTTGCGTTTTCACAAAGTTATCATTGAAAAATATGAACATCACAAAGTAACCCCAGCACATGAGGTTAAATTGTGACACTTTATTATGCGAATATTTTTTTTGTGTGCAACATATATTTTAACAAATCGTATAGCAAATGAAATCAGAAGGTTCAATCTTTCCATCCATGTAAGTTTTACAGCATTTGGACCAATAGCCAATGAGATATTTTCGGACCGAATAGGCATAACTACTCATCCTACGAGAAAAGTCATAAGGAATAAAGTTTTAATATGTGTTATAGAGAATTGTTTGTAGAATTAAATGAATGGAACCGGATGTCGATAATTTTATCCGTTCAATTAACACAATAAATATTTAAAATTTCTCAACTTTCTCTCAGAAAATCATTTGATATTTTGGTTTAATGAATACCTTTTAAATAGTTTTTAAAATAATGTATCTTAAATCTTACGGAGAAATGTTTGTAGAATTTAATAAAAGAAACCGGAAGTCAATATTTTTATTTGTTCAGAAGTTATAGCATATAGCTTATTAAACATAATAAATATAAGAATTTTAAAAATTTCTCAACTTTCTCTCGAAAAAACATTTGATATTTTGGCTTACTGAACGCCGTAAAAAGTTTTTAAAACAATGTATTTTATAGAGAAATGTTCGTAAAATGTAATGAAAGAATCCGGAAGACAATATTTTCATTCATTCAGAAGTTACAGTTCAAAACAATGTACAGAGCTGCAGTTGGCTTAAATTGTTGTAAATTTCATGTAAGTACTTTAAAAGTGGTAATTGCGACCGATGACTAAAAGGCATAGTTTACGAGTTATAAGGCAACAATTGAATTATTAATTTTCTAGGTTTACATCTTCTCTATACCTTTTACAGAATTTCACACTTTTGAAATACGATTTCACATTAACGAAAACCGATTTCACACTTTTGAATTATGATTTCACATTGACGAAAACTGATTTCACACAAATGAATTTTGATTTCGCAATAATGCAAACCAAATTCACAAAGAAAACCTATTTCACAAAATTGTACACAGATTTCAACAATTTTATATCTTAAAAGTTTACAATATCGCAGTTTAAATTTTACTTGTTAAAAATTAATTATTTTAAGACAGTTCTTCTTCTACTTTCGATGGTTAGTATTAAAGTTTCTTTAAGTTGGTATTGCCACTAAACAAAACGAATCATTTGTTGTTGAATTCAATTTCATTTGTCTTCCGCCATTATTATTATGTTAGTAAAACACGTTGAGTTTGCCGACAATATTATTTGAAGATATGTGCTCATTTTTCCGTATCTACCTACAGACATCCTATTCTCAAATTAGTTGTCAGGCTGTTAGTAAATATAACATTAAATGTAACAGTCCGTATTATCAAAAGGTATGTTTATTTATATCATCGTCAATTTGTAACTAAGTATTTATTATTGTTTAATTTAAATCAGAACAAGAGAATAAGAAAGTGAAGTGTATTATTTATTTACAACTCGTACCGATCACACACACGCTTAGTTAGTGTTTTAACAGTACTGATAAAGATATAATTTTTTTGAACAATTAGAAGTTTATTTCTAATTTTAATTAATTTTCAATGAGGTCTTCCTCCCGCAATGATGCACCATAACCGTTCAACATGGTTTGCATATCCCAGAAAATGTAGTGATATCTCCAGAGAATACGCATTCTACGAGTAGAACGCGTATTCTGGAAGAAATTGTTAATGTAGCGATTCAAGAGTTACCACAACAACGTCTTCCGGGATATGCAAACCATTTTGAAAGGTATTACAATGGTGCATCATCATCATTAGGAGAGGAAGATCTAATTGAAAATTAATTAAAATTAAAATAAACTTGTTATTGTTCAAAAAAATTATATTTTCATTAGTACAATTTCAACTACGATATTTTAAATTTTTAAGAAATAAAGTTTTGAAATCCTCTTACAATTTTGTGAAATAGGTTTTCAAATTTGTGAATTCGGTTTTCATTATTGCAAAATCAAAGTTCATTTGTGTGAAATCATATTTCAAAAGTGTAAAATCTGTTTTCGTTTATGTGAAATCGTATTTCAAAAGTGTGAAATCATTCGGTAAAAAGTGGGTTTAGGAAGATTCTTCGAAAGCAATTCTTCGAAGGAAAGTTCTTCGAAAAGTAATTCTTCGAAAGGAAAATTCTTCGAAAATAAAAGATATTTTAATATTGCGAGGATATTTAATCGCCAAAAATAAGATTTTTTGAATTTTTGAAAACTAGAAAATATTCTTGCCTAACATTTTTCTGAACTTAACTCCATCATACTCGAAGACGATCTGGACTAACTTGTTATGGTCAGAAATCTCATTTTCGAAAAATGCGATGTTACGATCTGCGCTTATTCAATGTGTCGATCTGCGCTTATTCAATATAAATTTACTGATTATATTTCTGCGCTTTTCCAATGTCTTAATGACTAAAAATGCACTTTTACAACTCTCCGAGCCAAATTGATCCGTGTTGTTTCGTAGTTAACAGAAAATATAATCTTTTATTTTCGAAGAATTTTCCTTTCAAAGAATTTTCTTTTCGAAGAATTTCTTTTCGAAGAACTTTCCTTCGAAGAATTTTCCTTCGAAGAATTTGCTTTCGAAGAATCTTCCGGATACCGTAATAAGTATAGTGTTTTATTTAATATCTTACTTATGATTTATATGGCGTTAGTGTCAACGTGTCACCCGTCTCAACTGTCAATATTTTTTACTCAGAAACAAAAATCCGATCATAGATTACAAAATTTTAACGTTTTATTTAATATATTTAATTTTTAAATTTTACTATTGTTCATTGATCCTATCAGAGAAAGACAATTTTCTTTATAACCGAAGTTGCAAATGAGTTTTCCTTTTATTCTCATTACAAATAAAAAAATCTGGTATGGTCATCACACATCACACAACTTTCTTATACACAACTGTGTGTACTCGTATAAATATTGTACTTGACACACGTTGGACATAATAGAATAACTGACATAATTGACTTTAGCCGAGAAATAAGCGACACCTCGCACCCAGGTGTCTATCATCATCGACTTCCTCAAAAAACCAAAGCTTATCTGAAAGATCATCAATTTTTGTGTAAGAAAAACCACTGCTGCCTTTTCCAAACAGTGGAGAAAATGGCGGCAGCAGTGTTTGAATATTTAGCCCATATTTATTAACCTCGACAAAGTATTTTTATCTTAAAGGAATGAAATGCACGGAGTAATATTACAGGAGAGGAATCGGTGTATGTTTTCATTGGCATGTGTCCTCAAACGTGAAATATTTTAGAAAAAGAAGGACGAGAGAGAGACAAAATGAGTGCCTTGTCAAATAAAAATTTAATGAATGATCAAATTATTTGAAAAACCAATCTTCTTCCTTTATTGCCCTCATCCAAATTTCAATACCATTCCATTTTATCTTGTAATGTCTTTTTATACGAATAAACCATTGAAAACTTTTCAGAATCATTTGTTTAAACAATCAACGACACGTAGAATTCATTATTCGCGATAGTGGCAGGCGTATTTCAATAATACAAATCGAAAAGAACCGGGCGATTGGACGACTTTCAAACGCTGCTGCCGCCATTTTCTCCACTGTTTGGAAAAGACAGCAGTGGTTTTTCTTATGCTGGGTCCATACTTGAACATTTTAGTCCGAACGAACCGAACGAGCCAAATGTTTTCCGTTGCTTGTCGGTAAATCGGACTTGCTCAAAGAAAATAATTGTTCGCCGAATCATTCAGTTGACGGGAATTCGCACCGTTCGTGCTAATCGCCTTGATCGCAGCATTCGTTGTATAAACATACGAGGGGTCGTTTTTATATTCCCGGACTAGGCATGAAAACAAAAGACTAGAGCAACAAAAAAAAATTATTTTTCAATATAGTTCCCCTGCTTTTGAATACAGGTATAACACCGTTTCAATAACATCTTTAATCCAGTATAAAAATATTCATTTGGTTTTTCCGCAAAATGGCCCTCAACAGCTGCTATAATTTCGTCATTGTCCCTAAATTTTGTCCCCCTTAGTGTTTTTTTGAGATTTGGGAACAAAAAATAGTCACTGGGTGCTAGATCTGGACTATAAGGCGGATGTTCAATTTCTTCGAAGCCACAATCAGCTACAGCAGCTTTTGAAAGTCTGAACTTGTGCACTGGTGCATTGTCGTGGAGCAACAAGACACCTTGCGTCAGTTTTCCGAGTCTCTTCACTTTAATAGCATCTCTAAGGCGATGCATCAGGTTTGCATAATACTCTAATTATTGCTAACTGCTAATTGTCGCTTCTTTAGTCTTGCATCCTCCAGTACCAAACACTTGGTTTTTTCAACAACATCTGAAGTGATCACGTCAACAGGGCGCCCTGGACGGGGATCATCATCCAGTGATTCTCGACCATGTTTAAACAATTTTGACCACTCGCAAATAGTTGACTTAGAAGGGCAATCATCCCCGTATACAGCCAACATTTCTTCAAGAATAATTTTTGGAGGTTTTCCTTGTTTTGTAAGGAATTTTATAACAGCCCGGTATTCGATTTTATTCATTTCGATAGATATACAACGCGCGACGACACAAACTGACAGATAATAAAATTAATAATGTTGCAATTGTTTTGTAAATTGCCACACAAGTTACCAAGACATATGTGATTATAAAACAGCATAATGAAAAATTGCATCAAAATTCTAAACAGCCCAGTCCGGGAATATAAAAACGACCCCTCGTAGACAGCTGTATTGTGTGTATTTGAAGGTTATTATAAATTATTGAGTGTTGAAAATGGAATAGGACAGGGAAAAGGAAATTAATAGAAAAAGGACATTAATAGACATTTATGAGCAACAACATGTCTTATGGAACCCTAAGCATGGGTTTATTACAATAAGTTAAAAGAAACATGACGCTTATATAAATAAAATGCTGACCCAAAAAATGCTGAACTTGTGTATTCTTAGTTAAATTTGTGGTCAGTTTAGGTCAGCTTAAATTTTTAGCGGTCAGCTAAATTGAATTACTTGGTTTATATATGAAACACTTTAAATTTTTATAATTATGCCAAATATCAGAATATTGATTGTAAATAAACATGTTCTGCAATGGTCAGCATTAAAGTTTTTAGCGGTCAGCTAAATTGAATTACCTGGCATAGGTACATATAAAACGCCTTATATTTACGCCAGAAGCCACAAATTTAACTAAGAATACACAAGGTCAGCAATGGTGACCATTTTATTCTTACCCCACATTTCTTCGCCTTTTCTTATTTTTTTCTAGCTTACAAATAATAAAAAAGACACCAAATGCTACCGTCCATTATTGACATTCCCTGCGAATGCTTCAAGCATGTTGGAAAACGAATAATTCGGCGAATCTGCTGAACGCAACGAGCTTTTGCTCAGACTATTCTGCTCTGCGCGTTCAGTTCGTTCTGTTAGTTCGGACTAAAATGTTCAAGTGTGGACCCAGTATTACACAAAAATTGATGATCTTTCAGATAAGCTTTGATTTTTTGAGGAGGTCGATGATGATAGACACCTGGGTGGCTGGGTGCGAGGTGTCGCTTATTTCTCGGCAGCAACTGATACGGCTTATCAGGGGGGATGGCAGCACTGCCTTTTCGTATAGTCCTACATCTCACCTGTCAAGAGGAACAATAAAAATACGGGAAACTTAACATGTCAGAAACATAGAAAAATTAGCATTATTTTTTTCTTCTTTCCTTTAGCGTTGACCGGTCCCAGACATGCCAATATTTTTTATGAATATTAGGAGACCTATCATGACATGTTTAGTGTCGTGGGCTCCTAAACTTTATGTATTATTAACTGGATTTGTAACTACTACCTAGAAGCCGAAATTTAATAAATAAAAAACTGACTGAATTCCAATAATTTTGTATCCTTCTATGCCAAGCTATAGGGATTTAAAGCAGCGTTCTCGTGACAAAAATACTAGTAGCAAACCGAGTGTGCGATGATATAAAAGATAATAAGCTGATGTATAGGTATGTGTTCTTCACTCGAGTTTCCGGTCCATTTGTTAGTTATTAACAATTTATTGCAAAAAGAACGCGATTTTTGTCTATTTTTGCTTGTAACTTTGAAACTAAAATATCTACAAAATGAGAGGTCGAACGTCTCAATCGGATAATTAGGTCCTGAAAAATTTAGGAAAAACCGGAAAATTAGGCGTTTTTTAGAAAATTCATAGCTCCGTCATTTTTTGAGCTGGAGCACTAAAATTTCTAGAGAAAGTAGGAATTATAATGTTCTTTATATGTGCCAAATGTAAGTGCTGTCGGATTATTAGTTTTTTTTTGACCCACCACAATACCTCCCTTGTAGAATATGAGGCGGGAGGTAAAAATTTATCTACAAAGTTACAAAGACCAAATTTTTAATGTCAGTCGGAATTGGTATTTTCCTTGAAGAACTATTTTTTTTTTGCAAAAAGTAGCATAACTAAAACCAAATTCAGATATTACAGTGTCAAGGCGGGAGGTTATGTGCTGGCCACATCAGATTTTTTACGTACATTTTGACTAGCCTAATTAATATTAGTTGATTATTTAAAAGTTTTTACCTTTTTCGACGTTCTTCTATTTTTACATCATATTCTTTTAATTTATTATTAATTTTTTCGTTTAAAATTCTTTGATATCTTTTGTGTTCTGTGTGCTTTGAATATTTTGTATATATTTTTTCGACTTCTAGTTTTTTAATATCTGCTTGTACTATTATTTCATCATCCGTTTTTATTTTTTGCATATATTCCATATATTTTCTGTTATAACACGTATTTGGGTCACGAGCTATCTATATTTCAAGTTAAGTTGTAAGACATTAGTTCTTATTATTGAAGCGGTTACCGTAGAATATTTAAATGTCAGTTAATTAATAATTAGGAACTTTAACAAGTAAATATGTTAAGGGTACCGTTTCCATGTATTCACGTAGTTCAAGTAAGATTTTTTCAGAATTTTAACTAGGCATAAACGTACATTAATTCTTTCACAAACATCTAGTACCTGTTAGCCCCTTCGGCTAAAGTGTAGAATAGGTGTTTAAGAGGAATTTCACTTTTTTGGTGTTTTTTGTTAGTTTTTAGGGTAAAATTTGGGACAACTGTCAACACTGGTTATGCTGAAAAATTAACAGATTAAACATGTGATTTACCGTTTTTATACATTTATGTAATGGAGATATCAATAAATAAATATATTTTTCACAGATATAAGGCTTTTTATTACCTGTTTTTCTTAGTTTTCGAAATTATTTGACATAAATACAATATTACATTTGTTTTAGATTAATATAAATTTCAATAGTGCTTGCCATGTTAAAAACATGGATACAAAAAGAAGGGTGGTGTGGACGGTGTGGAAATGAGAGTATATATATAGTCGAGTCAATATACTAATCCACTTTCCGTTTTTTGCCCAGTAAGATGGATCGAAATGGTGTTTTTTTGCATTCGCTTCCTAAAAAATTAAATAGAAACTTTGTGACTACTAGTGATCCGCTTGGGTTTGCAAATTGCATTTGTGCACTGCAAAATGCATTCTGAAAAGTGCATTTTTGCAGGCAGTAGTTTAAAAATTAATAACTTGGCGAATAACGACTGCAATTGAACCAGTGCGGGTCTGCGGGGGTTTTCGAGGTCGCAGAATCCGAATCTGACATTAAATTCAGCCTCCCAGGTACCTGGGGCACCGTACCTGGAAATATACGTCATCTCTTGGAGTTTTCCTAAAATTATCGTGCAAGGCGGCAGAAAACCGGCATCCGGGGGTTTCTTGGGGCGCTGATCTCGAATCGGCCATCGGAAACCCTCTCCCGGGTACCTGGGGCACCGGACCTGGGCATATACGTCATCCCCTGGAGTTTTCCTGAATTTATTATGCGAACTGACAGAAAATCGGTATCTGGGGGTTTCTTGGGGCACTGATCTCGAATCGGCAACCCTCTCCCGGGTATCTGGGGCACACGTCATGTTTATAATCGCGCGCAAACCACTGTTTTAGTGTCACTGTTCAACGTTGCAAACACTAGCAGCCCATCTGTCGGGAAAATTTTACATTTCAAATAAGCGTTTATTCTGCAATTTCATTAAATTATTTATATGCTATAAATCCACATTTAACAATTATTGGTAACATCGAATATGATGGGGTTATGGTCAGGAAATGTTAGGTAAGAATTTATACTGATATATTATTGTATTTTTGCTTAATTTGTAGTTAGATTGACATTTTGAGGTTAACCAAAAAAATTTCATTTTCTTCAAAAAATCATGTTAAAAACACTCTTCCGCGGTCTAATTTTGCTTGTTTAGGTCATATTTAAGCATAATAAACGATCTCCTAAAAAAAACGCATTTTCTCTTAAACACCTATTCTACATTCCAGCCTTTCCTTCAAATTAATATTATACATTGAATAATTCAGAAACTGCTACACCTCTTAACACGTAATATTTTGTTACGGAGACGAAACCCTTAACGCGTATATCGAGAACTGCTGTATCTTTGATATAAAAATAAATTTGTTAACCAAAGTTTAGTGTTATTTTTTATGTATACTTATAGCGATCACTCAAATTCATATAAAACAAACTATTCTTATTTATTAAAGGGAATATTTATCTAGCTGGTGTAACAAAATATAATCAATTAGCAACTTACGTGTCCATAAGTGTAAGGTAAGTATCCAAGAACTTCTTCAGTTTTTGGTACTGGCCGCGGTTTTAAGACCGGTTTGTGTGGATAAACAGGAGCTCCTATATTATCCATTACGCTTTTCTCTCTCTTATTAATCGACTGTACAAATAAAATATAATCTTTCTTAGTATAAATATGTCTTTTACAAAAAAGAAAAAAACATATTTGTCAAATTCAATGACACCTCACTATTAATTGTTTTCCTAACAAACTAACAATAAAGTGCTGGTTTTACTGTACTGTAATCGATATATTGGTGTTTTATCAACGCCTACGTTGTGCACTGCTTCGGCTGAAACTGAGTAAGTCGAATACCGAAGCAAAATCGAATATTCGGCGCATCCCCAATAATATAACAATAGACAAAAAATTGTAAACATAATAAGAATTATTTTAGTATCCGCAAACATTGTTGGACGGTTTGCATAAATAAGTATTTATACAATAACGCCATGAACGAAATTCAAAATTTCGGTTCATATTTTATCTGTAGTAATCCGCATAGGCGAAAAAAGCCAAATGTAGGTGGCAGCACAAAATAGCGTCGAGTGTGGGGTAGCAAATATCAATTCATATACTGTTTACTGTTATAATTGAAGAAGACGGTTATTAAGACACAGTTAAAAGATTAGAAGAATATGTTTAATCAACTGTAAGGCATATACCGCGCACTAGCGATTTTAAAGTTGACCTACGTATTTAAAAGTTGCTCAACTAAAAAAGTGCTACCTACATTGAGCTCCGCGCACTCTCGACTAGATACCTAGTTGCAGTGGTCTTGTACTTGCACTTATCTTGTACAAGATGGATGTTATTGAAGTAGCATGTCTTTATGCACTAATTATAAATTTTTTAGTTGCTCTGATTAAATAGTTGCCTGTGCGCGCTACCTCATATAATTCAATGTGTTCTATTTTGGTGATTTTTAAGGTGCCGCAACAAAATCGCTAGCGCGCGATTAGCTTTACTTCTAAACGGATAAAGATATTGACTTCCAATCTCCAAAATTAGTATTTTTAGACATTTTTCTATAAGAAGCATTATTTTAAATATTTTTGAAGCTCTTATAGAAATTTGAAGATTTTCTTCGACAGAAATATAGAAATAATGAAATCTTTTAAATTTTGTGTTTATCCAACTGTAACTTCTTAACGGATTGTATGAGAAACGATTTTTAGCAGAGAATTAAAATTTGACGTTCGTTTATTTATTCTAACTCTCAGCTTTAATACCTATAAATACAATACTACGTTATACATTAAACATTAATATTATCCTCATTAAACTTACGGTTCTCACTGGTAAGAATAATTATTACTATTACTATTTTTTCGTTAATTTTTTACAACAATACTCTACTTTTACATATAAACAAACTTTTGTTGTATACAATTGAATTTTTATGGTTTCCTGATTTTTTATTTCTCACAGATTGAAATTTCGAATTTCGGTTTAAAGCATTCGATTTCCTGAACATTTTTCCATCAGAAACATATTTCATTAATCCAAAAAGTCTTTAGTTAATTCGAAACGTTAAAATTTTCTTCGAGAAAAATATAGAATTTTTTGTAGCTAATTAAAAAAAACAAAATTGTGTTTAATCGACTGCAACTTTTGAACGCATTAAAATATGGTTTCAAGCATGGTGGTAGGAAGAATATAGGAGGGAGTGTATTCCTAGGCCAGTGAAGCCAGTGACCCCCCACCACTATGCGACAATAATTGTCATAGTCGACAAAAATGTTACTGAAATTCGTCCTTTATTAATTTTGAATATATTTTCCACATAATATATGATATAACGAACATTTATTGAAAGCAATGAATTCATAAATTAATTTGAAAACTGACATACATTTAAATTCTGATGGTAATATCCCCTCCTAAATGCGACAAACACCAGCCTGCGTCCTTTCCCACCTGGCATCATTCCCCTCGCCCATATTACAGTCATATGCTCCCTCCATTCATTCCTACCTCCATGGTTTCAAGCATTCGATTCCTTGGACATTTTCTATTCACTACATATTTATTTATCATAATGGGCATTATTGTTTTAATCGAAATTCAAATATTTTCTTCGAGAAAGTGCAAAATGATATTAAAAATAAAGATTATCTCTAAGAAAATCTTTTAATTGTATCTTAATTGTGGAGCTATAAATATTTTAGAAATAAACGTTCGTAATAAAAAATTGTTCTAGAAATTGAATGTTCCAAACTGGAAGTCGATATATTTGCTCTTTATAAAATGACGTCAATTTTGCCGTGATGAAGCAACATACGTACTTGATTAAAATAACTTCATATTTACAAAATATGTTTAAGGCGGTTCACTTGTACCAAAAATATAGCGGAAAAGTGACCTCGGCATATTATAAACTGAGCCCTTGCTTTTAAACCTACACTATTTATTTTTTATATATGGCTAGATAGTAGATGTCTCTAGAGTGCTATGAAGTCGAAATCTTCTTATTGCTTAGAGTTTTATTATTAAAAATTAAGGAACATGACCAATTTCACTCATATTTATTCTTATTTTTTCTTTATTTCTGTTTTTAAAATTAACAAAATAGCTCCATAGCACTCTTCACAATCATATAAGTAACGTTTTAGAACAAAGACGAAGATACTATCTTAATATAAACACGTGTATTTTGTAATATTAAATTTGGCAATTTACTTCATTTTTATATTCAGTGGTGTCGCTAGTAGTGCGTCGATGTTCGCCAGACATCAAGTCCCGCCTACGGCATGTCGCGGAGGGAGGATCGAGGGGAGGATAGTGAAGCGAAATTATGTTGTGGCTTCTTACTTTGGCTTTCTGAGTATCTGAGTAGTTAAAGGTTTTCTAAATTTCACGAAATTTATTTATTATGGCGAAAAGTGACCGAAATTTAAGACGTAAACCACGGTTGTCAAAACAACGAAGATCGTTAAAATTAAAACTTAGGCGTTCTCAAAAGAACAAAATATTAAATAAAGATGACAATGCGATTTCGAAAAATAAAGAAGAAAAATCTACAAATGATAGGTAAAATAATACATATTAGTAAAGCTGATGTAGGACCATGCCAGATTATATTATCAGGGCTGATACGAGCCGGGTGCAGGGGGATGCAAATTATTTAATTTGTTTGACATATTTAACTATTATAAAGATAATATTGCAAATATTTTCTGTAGCCAAAAATTAAATAAATATAGTTTCTTACAATAAATTCGTCGACTATACAATTTTGTGACATTGTAGTAATTTCGAAGCAGATTCTTGAGTTTTTGTTAACATTGTAAGAAGATTCGCGTATTTGTTTGTATACCAGAGGTGTAGCTGTTTATTCTTGATAAAAATAATAGTCTCGTTAACCATTTGTGGGAATTTTTTTTTCTGATTCTTCGTTTAATTCTTTTATTTTATAAATTTTAATAAATATTTATGTTGTTAAAATATGTTTAATAAGCTTCGGGATTTTGAACCTTATTGGGACAGACAGCAACTACTATGACGCACGATCTTTGGCGTTTTTGATATAAGCCAAATAAGCCGCAGATTTCAAAATTGAATACCTTTGGTACTCGTATATGATAATGTTTTTATGAATTTTAAGTTCATTATTAATAATTTCGATTTTGGTTAACGACCCTATTAAATTATCTAAAGTCAATAGCCATTGGATGCATTGTTTTCTATACAGAGGATTGAAATATTTTTTATAGGTTCCAATTATTATAAAATGTATTAATTTACAGTTGTACTAAAGAAATGCACAATAATGTTGATAAACAAAATAACAGGTACGTACCTACCTATACTATTTGTTCATATTTTACCCTATCTTTTCACTTATATTTTTTTTAAGTGACCCGGAATTTGATAAACATATCAGTATAGAAAATAGACATATTTCTTTTCTGGGCAGGTAAATAATAAAATTTAAAAAATTCCTAAAGTAGGTAATATTAACATTAAACTGGTTTTAGTATCTCAGAAAATGACTTAAAAGAAGCCGGATGTAGTTTTTTATCATGTACTACAAATTCGCCATCAATCGAAACAAAGTATATATATACCTATATACAGGGTGTCTGTTTATAAATGGACCAGCATTTATCTCGCTTATTTGTTGATTTAGCGTTTTTTGTCAAATACATGATTTATACAGTATCATGTGTAGTAAATGATAGCGGATGTGAATCCTTGGTATCACTTCCGGGTTTTGAGGAAGTCATAGCAAATTTCAAATGGAACATTGTATTTTTATTACGAATTTGAAAAGTTCATTAAATTTGCTTTACGGTAGTATAAAAAAGTCATATGTTGTATTATTAAAATATTAAATTACGGGCACTTAAATTATGCACCTATGAACGCTGAAATAAGTAAGCCTTGCCGCGAAACAAAAACAATAGTTGAAAGCAGTTACCTGTCAACATTTTGAACATCTTTTATAAAATTAAAGTTAGGTACTCCCGCGGGAGTACCTCGCGAGGTAGGTAATTAATTGTTTCTTAATTATTCATAATACGCGTTTTCTTTATTATAATTAGATTTAAGATATATTTTATTGTAATTTACATTGATTGTTGACAGGTAACTGTTTTCAACTATTGTTTTTGTTTTGCGGCAAGGCTTACTTATTTCAGCGTTCATAGGTGCATAATTTAAGTGCCCGTAATTTAATATTTTAATAATACAACATATGACTCACGTGTATTATTTCCAAGTACAAGGTCAATTACACATAACAAGGAAACTGTTTTGTTACTTTATATTTTGGACGGTCATGTCATAATCATTTAAATTTTAAGTAGTAACAAATGTTAAACGATCATGGAGTACAAGATACCGAAATACTAAATTATAAGTATATAGGTACTTTAATTATTCTTAAATGATAGAAGATACAGAAAAATTTATAAAATACCGATTGTAGATAATAATCACATAATCTTTCATTTAAAATAAAAAAAATTGTCTAAAATTTATTATTTATCAAAATATTTGTAAAAAGTACTACTTCCGGTTTATAGATTGAAACCAAAAATAGGAGGTGCACAACTAGATGCTATAGCAGTCCTAAATACAAAATTTCAGCTTTTTACGTCTAACCGTATTTGAGTTATGCGACATACATATGTCCGTACATACGTACATACGTACGTACAGACGTCACGACGAAACTAGTCATAATGGATTCAGAAAAGGTCAAAACGGATATTTCCATCAAAATCTGAAAACCGAAATTTTTCGGAATTACAATACTTCCTTATTACTCCGTACAAGGAAGTAAAAAGTTATGTTATAAAGTTGGTACCACTGGTTGAATAAAGCTCATTAACGAACTTGAAGTCAGATTTTGGCTCAAGATCTTAAATATAAAATTTCAGTCGAAAATTCCAACGCGTTTTTAAGTTATGCAACATCCAGACAGACCCACAGACCGACAGACCCACAGACACACAGACCCACAGACCGACTTTTTTTAAAATTATGTTTTTTGGGTTCAGTAGGGTCTAAAACGTGAAGATTCACCAAAATCTCGAACTGTCAAAAAATCACGATTACAATACTTCCCTCTATTACATAGGTCGGGGAAGTAAAATACCTTGGGATTCGATTTAGTAGTGCTAATCAATATTAAGTGAACTGACTGCACCCGCTTCTCCCTGAAAACAGTTCGATTGTTGTTGTTGAGTTGTCCATTGTTGTCGATACAATTGTGGTGAACATTTAAAGCGGTACTAGCCTAATTTATTATGGAATAAAATTTAATAAATTTCAAATTAAGAAGGTATGACCAACGGAAAAATATTGTAACTAACTCATTTGTTAATAGGCGATTAATAATCTCAACAATTAACGCGTTTGCTTCTCTCAAGCGTTAAAATGTCTCAATATTAATCGCCCTCATTAACACACTAGTTTGTTAAATAACTATTAATATTTCAATTTTCAGTCAAACAGTATCATACTAGATAAATAAATCTATCTGTACTTAAAATTTTAACTGAATACTTCTAATATATTAATATTACAAGATATGTTTCAAATACAAATGCAAAATTTTAAATATCTACAAACGAATGAGCTGTTATTTTCTGCTTCCTCCTGATTGGCTGATTGAAATTTAGGGAGTAGGAGTTGTGCCAGCCTCTTTGCTCGCTTATGGCTACCTCGCCCTTTACACTTACAAAACCATAGATGGTACGTGAAAGCACGTGTTACGCCTTAAGGGGTTCCGAAATTTTTTGACGAGATAGAAGCGCTGGCGCTCGGACTAATAGAACTTGAATTCATTCTGTTGGTTCTTTATACTTAAATATTTTTGAACTTCTCGTTCATCGTATTTTTTTATTTAATTATAATTTTGTTTTAATGTGTTAATATATATACAGGTTGGTGGAGGTGAAATGCGAACATAGAGAACATACATGACAATCGAATTTTCATGCCAGGTATCTTGATATATTTTGTAGTAGTGTCACAAAACGAAGTAATGTGAATTTTTGTGGCAAAAAGAGTAATCAATAACAGAAATAATAATAAAATCTAAAAGTGCATGTAAACTATCTCGTTCTGCTCGTACACATACATATTATGCAAAGAAAATATTTTAATGAAAATAAAAATTTCAAAAATATGACAGGTACTTTGACATTGACAGTACTTATTCCACGTATATTAAGATGCCTAGCATGATAACTCCATTGTCATATATTTCCCTATGTACGCATTTCACCTCCACCAACCTATATATATATATATATATATATATATATATATATATATATATATATATATATATATATGTATGAAAAGGGTTTCATGGTTTTGTTACAGACGATTTCTATTTGCTGATTTAATTCCCTTACGGTACTGGATGGTATTAGGGTTTTTATGACCTCCGCCCCTTTTTCTGGGTTGAGGGTCTTAATATTCCATTTTTTACGTCTGTTTTGTTGAGTTGGTTCCCGCTGTTCGTGATCTATTGTAAAGAAAATAAATCTGTGGGGTGAGAAGTGCACATCCGATGTGTCCACCCTCCAATCTTTTACTCGGGCCGTAATGCTCTCCGAGGTGGCCGTTATGTCTATAAAGGACGACCCATTGGCGTTTGAGAAGGTCGGTGTTTTACCGATATTGCAGACACAGAGATCGGCCCTGTATAGTACTTCCGTTAGAAGCCTTCCTCTATTGTCGTTAAAAGGTGACCCCCAGTCACTGTGTTTGGTTTTAAATCGCCAGTGAGCAAGATTGGAAGTTTGCTTTCCGCTATAGTGGCTTCTAGTTCATTAAGGAAGGCTTCATAGTGGTTCATTTCGCAGTTGGGGCTTATATAGCATGCTATAGCCCTCAATCCCCCCGTCTCTATCCAGCTGATGGCTTCTGATGCGTGTTGGTAGTGTATTGGCATTTGGTGGTTGCTGGTTACTCTGATGCCCGTGTTGCAATTATTCCTCTCCGCGTTGTATAGCCAGCCCCTCTGGTTAGACATTACTCTGAAGTTCGGTTCCGAGGCCAGAATTATATCAATGTCCTTTTCTTTCGTTGTCCATTCCGTAGCGTTGTGAGCGTCTTTACTTCTGTTTAGGTTTACTTGGAGGATCCTAACTGACATCTTCAGATTGTGGTAATGTTGGCCTCCGTCCAATAATGCTGTGACGAAGCATCAGTCAGTTTAGCTCAGTTGGCTACGTCACGATCCTCTCCAGCCAGATATGAGGTACAGGTTTCGAATCCCAGCTCCACAGTTACTTCTTATTTTTATTTCTATTTTTGCTGCTAATTAATCGCGTCAGAACCCCTAATACAGTAATTGATTTTAACGTTCGAACTTGAAATTTTATTTAACATTGCGCTTATGGGAACCGAGCAAGTATAAAAGCCGGACAAAATTTCAACTTAGACACAGTTCATCTGTTTGCGTCTTCCAAACAGTTCAACAGTTCGAGTGCGTGCCACGCCGTCTAAAACCACGCGGTCTAAAGTCCACCCCGTCGAAACTCACGCCGTCGACAAGCCACCTCGTCTAATAGTTCCCCCACTCCAGTGTGTCCACGTCGAATAAAATGTAAAATGTCCACGCGGTCTAATGTCCACCCGGTCTATTGTCCACGCCGTCGAATCGTTCCCCCACCACAATGAGTCAACGTTGTCTAAAATGTCCACGCGGTCTAACGTCCACCCGGTCTAATGTCCACGCCGTCGAATCGTTCCCCCACCACAATAACGAAGTGTATGTGTATTTAGTTACACCGAGGAGTATTAGATGGCACTAAGCACTTCAATCAATTCATGTTACTGGGTTATAAAGTACTGCAATTGCATCCATATTGATTTCAAATTGATATGTCAAATTCAAAATACTACAAAACAGTTGTCATATCTGATAGTTTCAAAACAATTTATTGTTTTAATTGAATGCTTCGTGTTGAGTGAGACAGTAGACTGATGCGCATTGGGTTTTGCGTATTGTTGGTGGCAAAAGGAAGTGAAGTAAACAGACCAATCCTGGCGATGCGCGCGAATTTTGACTTTGTACAAATGTTCAATTTTTAAAATAGGCATAATAAAAGCGTCATTTCCGAAAGGTGTTATGTGTGTTATTATTCTATTCCTCACTAAAGAAGGAAGAGTACTTATGACATAGATAATTTAATATGTTTAGTATGTGTGTATCGGTGTGGATAAAATAATACTTCTGGTGGGATTCTGTGCAAATCTGTTGTTGCTACAGATCTATCAAAATTGCAATGAAATTTATAATTAAATGAACATTTTTATATTAACAAAAATTGATGTGATTTTCTTTAATATTTAAAGATTTACAAATTTGTAAAACTTACAGATTTGCACAGAATCCCACCATTAGTTGCTATAAATATCTGTAACACATTTTCATTGCTTCCGCTTAGAAGTGGATTAAAATTAATTGATTATCATTAATATTTGAATTTTCCTGAGAATGAATCTGTTTATGTTTATAATTTCTAGATACGGCGGGAGGTGTGCTGGCCACATCAGATTTTTTGTACTACATAAATATATTGCTTGATTTTTTCATCGCAACAAATATAAATTATCAAAGTTAGACCGACGAACTACGAAATCAATAATTATTTCTAGCTCGAGTACAACTATGATGTTTGCTTTTTACCTTCCGCTTACCTGTAAAGGAAGGTATTGGAATCATGCAAAAAATCGGGTGGTGAATTTTTAGTGGATGAGCACGAATTAGGGTCCTTACAACTCATTTTTGATAGTTTCACGATGATGTCTGTGTGTATGTGTGTGTGTGTGTGTGTGTGTGTGTGTGTGGTCAAGGGTTGTTAGTCGCATAACTCAAATACGAATTACCCGAAAATTTTGATATTTGGTATTTAACATTTGTATATAAATTGGAAGAGCTCCCTAGATTTTGGTACAAATATCTTCATCGGAAGTGATATTTTTTGAAGATTGAAAAGGTTAATTGTCAAAATTGTATATAAATTTGGAAAAATATAGTATTTATTTGTAATGAGAATAAGAGGAAAAGTCATTTGCAACTTACAACTTGCAAAATTGTCTTTATCTGGTAGCATTAAAGAACTGCAGTAAAATTTTAAAAATAAATTTATCAAATAAAACGTTGATATCTTGTAATCCATGATCGGTTGATTTTTGTTTCTGCGTAAAAAATATTGACAGGTGAGACGGGTGACAAGTTGGCATACTAGCGCTATATAAGTCCTAAGTAAGATATTAAATGTAGTAATTGAACGGAGGATGGCTTCAATACAGCAGAGTTTTCCTGTGAATGAATCTTTTTATTCAGGTGATGCAAATTTCTGTGTTTGAATATTTGAGATTTTTATTTGTATATTTTAAATGGGCACCGGATTGCACGTATACATTTCTGTTTAAAATCTAGATATGGCGGAAGGTTGTGTGATGGCCACGTCAGATTTTTATTCTTTGGTCCTGCATGTTTTTAGTTATTATATGAGTTCATACCTCGGTTCATACTTTTGTATGATACTTTGAAACAGAACATATAGGTACATTATAGAATCTTAACGCAAGTTACGTTACAAAAACGGACACCTATATAGTTAACCGAACCGCGCCCTTATGTCGTATGCACATAGTGTCCATTTTGGTATTGTGGTTGCAGTGATATATTGCAGTTGTACAGTTTTTTGTTCATTTTTTTGGTGACATAATTCTCTCTCAGTATAATTTGCAATAACTTCTTCTAAGTACCTACCTATCTAGTTCTTTATACTACTTGGATTACTTTGTCGGTTGTGTTCGATTATGTTTTATTTGTGATCAGTGGAAATAAAAACAGTAATAAAAGAGACTTGCTTATTTATTATATACTATATTACATTACAAATTAAACTTCATATACCGGAACCTTCGACCATAGATACAATCAAAATGCACAAGATAACTTCTAAATATACAAAATTGTAACAGATGACAACAAGAATGAAAGAATCCAAGAATTAGCAGTAAATGTCATTTAAAAATATCACTTCATACAATTAGCAGTAAATGTCATTTAAAAATATCACTTCATACAATTAGCAGTAAATGTCATTTAAAAATATCACTTCATACAACCCCGCTGACATTCAAGAATCAAGACCCACTGTACATTTAAATAGGCGTTACGTGCCTACAACATATTATGTATATGGTCTAAGGCCGAAACTATTACTGTAAAGAGACTTCAGCCCTGTTCAATTGTTCATGTGTTCATACATGGATTCATTGAGGATTATTTAATGATTCTTTCTTTAAATATTGTTCCACTGTGTGATAACTACTACGTATCTAGAACCGTTAATTTTTGGGTTACTTTTTTTTAAATAATTTGCACAACGTAGTTTATTTTTGGGTCCTACAGTTTGCCGCGTTACACTACTTTATCACTTTGATTCTTGTATATTGTATTTTTTTAAGTGTTTAGATAATATTACTTCAGACCTATATTATCTCAAGAAGGGATTATAATTTCTGCCTTAAATACTTATAAATAAGAAATAATTTTAAAAATAAGATACCTACCTACGTAACTTGCGTTAAGATTCTATAATGTACATATATGTTCTGTTGCAAAGCAGTACGATGATAATCAATTTGTTTTAACCCACTTCTAAGCGGAAGTAATGAAAATGTGTTAGGTACAGATATTTATAGCAACTAATAGTAGGATTCTCTGAAAATTTGTAGTTGTTTTGTTACAGATCTATAAAACTATAAATATTAAACAAAATTTATAAGCATATGAACATTTTTATATTTGTCAACAAATATTGATGTGATTTTGTTCAATATTTAAAGATTTACAAATTTGTAAAACTTACAGATTTGCACAGAATCCCAGTATTATTTTATCCACGCCGATACACACATACTAAACATATTAAATTATCTATGTCATAAGTACTCTTCCTTCTTTCGTGAGGCATAGAATAATAACACACATAACACCTTTCGGAAATGACGCTTTTATTATGTCTATTTTAAAAATTGAACATTTGTACAAAGTCAAAATTCGCGCGCATCGCCAGGATTGGTCTGTTTACTTCACTTCCTTTTGCCACCAACAATGCGCAAAACCCAATGCGCATCAGTCTACTGTCTCACTCAACACGAAGCATTCAATTAAAACAATAAATTGTTTTGAAACTATCAGATATGACAACTGTTTTGTAGTATTTTGAATTTGACATATCAATTTGAAATCAATATGGATGCAATTGCAGTACTTTATAACCCAGTAACATGAATTGATTGAAGTGCTTAGTGCCATCTAATACTCCTCGGTGTAACTAAATACACATACACTTCGTTATTGTGGTGGGGGAACGATTCGACGGCGTGGACATTAGACCGGGTGGACGTTAGACCGCGTGGACATTTTAGACAACGTTGACTCATTGTGGTGGGGGAACGATTCGACGGCGTGGACAATAGACCGGGTGGACATTAGACCGCGTGGACATTTTACATTTTATTCGACGTGGACACACTGGAGTGGGGGAACTATTAGACGAGGTGGCTTGTCGACGGCGTGAGTTTCGACGGGGTGGACTTTAGACCGCGTGGTTTTAGACGGCGTGGCACGTCTTTCCTGATCTGTTTTACAGTACAACCATCCTCTGACTACGGCGTCTTCCCGTGGCAGAGGCAGTCCATTACCTTTTGAAAACACACAGTAATACCACACAACATACATTATTTTACACAACACTTCTAGGTGTAGCGTCTTCCTGCACCGAAGAATATCATTTACACGACACTTGCGTCTTCCAAGTGTCACACAGTTTACTGTTACTATTGAGGCGGTCGGCGCCTTCCTGGCCCACCAATTTAGTGACTTTGTTGTGCCGCGGCGTCTTCCCGTAGCACACGCTCAATCGATACACCGAACCACGCACACAAACACAAGTGATCGTATAGCTGAACGGCTAGCACCATGGTACAAGAAGACAAGGTATGTTCTTGCGCATTCTCTTACTCTCTCATGCTTGGGTAATCTCTCTCGCACCGTGGGCCAGCCGCCGCCATATTAGTTTTTTGTTTACATCTGTCACTGTCACATTCAAAGAACATGAGTTTTATAATCTTCGACACGTAATATGCCATAATAACTGTGGTCATAATCAAGAAGAAATTGTAGTTAGAAAACGTTTTTTTGTTAATGGACACAAGAATCGCTGAAAATCTTCATTAACATGTTTTACAACATTTGAATAGGAGGCGGGATAAAACTAAGATGGCGTCGGCTGGCCCACATGCGCGAACTGAACGAAAACGCGTCCGCCTGACGAACATACCTTGTCTTCTTGTACCATGGCTAGCACGCTCGCTTCACATACAGACAGCCGGGGTTCGATCCTCGGCAGAGGCAGCTCTTTTACAATTTAAATCAACACAGAATACAACACAACAATAACATAAATTTGATCAGAGTTCAATCATTTAATTTATTTGTCCTTCAGTCATTCAGTTTCAAACGCTAAAGTTAACACAACGGCGTGGCCGCACGGCTAGCGTCCCCGATTCCGAAACTCTAGAACAGGGTTCGAAACCGTTCGAAACCTACCGACGATAGTATTTTTTAAATATTTTTCTTTTATGTATTTTTATCTTACGATCATAATAATAAACTACAATATTTCATTTAATAAAACGTATCAAGTCTATGTACTGTTTTCGCCATCCTGTCCAAGAAACCCTACAAATCTCTTCACAGAGCTACTCCGAGTAGCCACCACTCAGCTCGCCATCCACCAGCACTGACAGACGGCGCCCGAGGGTAACAGGAAACCACGGTTGGGAGCAGAGTGTAAAAGATTACAGTGACGTTGTTACGGGTCAATTTTCGCAGTGAACTTTTTATGCGCCCCCTGTGCTACTACCAGAATTACCGCAAGGTAATTCAGTGCTCCCGGTCAAACTTTTAGTAGTTCTGAAGGTCACTCTTCTACTAATTAAGATTTCGCTTGACTGTGGTTGTATTCGCTCGCAATTATTTCATTGCTAGTTTTGCTGTGATCGTGTGCGGAGGTGTGAAGTGGTTGTAGTGGTCATTTTAGGAATCTGGAATTCTGTACCGGCCGTTGTGCATTTTTTTTGAGGATTCAGATTCGCCAATTTTGGGATTTGTTGGCCCTACAATTTTGGAAATTAAGTTTCTACGAGAGTTTCTCGGATTTGTTGCTTCACCCCGCCACCGGAGTAACTAGAACACTTTAAGCCGCTTAACATCCAAGGTATGCTAGCACTCACAGTCATGGCTGGACAAAGTTGATCTTCTTTGACCAGTGAAGTAATTCATATTTTATTTGCAGGCTTTTTCTTTTTTTTGTTGGTTTATGTTTCACCCGTATCGTTATGATGACGTCATTTTCATCATTCTAAAATTGCGTTTGCTGTTGGATGTCCTGATTCTCGCCTCACGGATGAAGATATTCTTGATGGACGAGGGAACGAGTCAAGAAACCGATAAATTACCATTCCGTTTGCCATGTGCTTCGGCTTTTCGCCAGTCACCCCGGACACGACGCCATTTTGTTTTGGAAGTCCTTGCCCACGGTTCGACATACCGGAAGTCGAGCACAAAGAGCCACCTGAAGTCTCGGTAATGTCTGTGGACATCATTTTATCGCATATTCCATTATTTCATGTATTTGTGTCAGTCAAGCTCTGGATTTTGGTCTCCTGACTTTTTAGAGACTTCGTATTTTTTTTTACTTCGAGAATTATAGCGTAGTATTTATTCTTATATTATTTAATCTAACGTAATGCTGTTTCACATGATTGTTTTATATACCATTTTGATATTTATTTATTGTAATTCTGCGTAAAATCTAGTACTGCGTAATGTTAGTAGTGTTTAGCGTGGTTCAGTCGCTAGGATGAACTAGTTTTATTTAAATTTTCATCTGCATTTTTGTGCACGCCGACGCGAACGCTGGTCGACCAACGATTCTCACGTAGGGCTTATTTTTAAGGTTATTTTATTATTGAACTTCGTTATCGTCCTATACGCTGTTTTCGCCGATAGACTACACTTTACGTGTTGCATTTAGATTTGTTAAATAATTGTTTAATTAAATAGTTTCACTGTGTTCTCCAACGACATTCTTTTATTTTCTTTTGAGATTATGTAACAAATTAGCTTTTCCTTTCCCCATTTTGCCGTTTTCAGGATATTTAGAGTGTCGGTTGCTCTAAATATTGTTGTGGTTAAACCAGTCCCGACCGATGGCGCCCATGGTATGTACTATCTCATTTTATTATTTCGTTATGGCTCTAGCGAAGGCCCACACCCTTCTCCACTGTTAGTTAGCCGAGGTTTAACCTTATTCATGTGCTCTAGATCACTCTCTTATAGAGTTGCACGTAATAAATTGGCACCCGAACGTGGGGCACAGTTCGCTAAAGTCTCTGTTCATTTTAGGCACAGTTCGCTAAAGTCTCTGTTCATTTTAGGCACATTTCGCTTAGGGCTCTGTTCGCTCAAAGCACAGTTCATTTAGGACCTTTAGCTTAAAGATCTTTTGTTTAAGACTCTGTGAAGATTCAGTCCGTATAGTATGCTCAACGCTTAGTTTAGTTTAGGATTTTAAACTTCTTGGTTAGACGTTTTCTGTGTTTACACAATTCTAGTTGAGATAATTTATTATTGTTAGTTATGTTAATTTGGATTCGTTTCAGTTAGTCATCTTATAGTAGTTGAGTCTGGCCCTTAAAAATACCTTTTAAACGCATTGCCATGTCTTCGCTAGTTCTCTGTTTAGTCGTGTGATGGAGGTTTGCTTTTTGTGTGAATCTTGGAATTTCTTTTGGTGCTTTTAGAGCAATTTGGTTTTGGAAATTCGGATTTAGCCATTCAATTGGGATTAAAGAAGCAATACCTCTTTGGAAATTTGATTTCCGCGGAAAATGTTCCGGATTTGAAATCACAGTCTTTCTTAGAACTAATATAGTCACGTGTTTACTTTGGTCACCGTTGTCATTGCGTATGCCTAGCCCTTAAACATATTCTTTGATCGAAATGTTGTTGGAGTGTCACTGTTTAGTATGTTATATTTTTGCGTTAGCTTTTTCTCGAACATTTAGATCGCGCTTTTCTTATCTCTGATTCTTATGAACTGTGATATTTAATTTTTGCCTTTATTATCTTGCCGTTTAACTCTCATTTTGTGATTTCGTCTGCATAGTAGCTCAGGATTATAATCTTACCGTCCTTTTATGCAACTAATGTTAGTATCTTTATTTCGATTATGTGCTCTCCTCTATTTGGTTTATTTAGTTTCAGATATAGTAGCAAATCGGAAATTTTCGAGGAAAATTTCCTCTTGTAAGTGAGGGAGGAGTTGTTACGGGTCAATTTTCGCAGTGAACTTTTTATGCGCCCCCTGTGCTACTACCAGAATTACCGCAAGGTAATTCAGTGCTCCCGGTCAAACTTTTAGTAGTTCTGAAGGTCACTCTTCTACTAATTAAGATTTCGCTTGACTGTGGTTGTATTCGCTCGCAATTATTTCATTGCTAGTTTTGCTGTGATCGTGTGCGGAGGTGTGAAGTGGTTGTAGTGGTCATTTTAGGAATCTGGAATTCTGTACCGGCCGTTGTGCATTTTTTTTGAGGATTCAGATTCGCCAATTTTGGGATTTGTTGGCCCTACAATTTTGGAAATTAAGTTTCTACGAGAGTTTCTCGGATTTGTTGCTTCACCCCGCCACCGGAGTAACTAGAACACTTTAAGCCGCTTAACATCCAAGGTATGCTAGCACTCACAGTCATGGCTGGACAAAGTTGATCTTCTTTGACCAGTGAAGTAATTCATATTTTATTTGCAGGCTTTTTCTTTTTTTTGTTGGTTTATGTTTCACCCGTATCGTTATGATGACGTCATTTTCATCATTCTAAAATTGCGTTTGCTGTTGGATGTCCTGATTCTCGCCTCACGGATGAAGATATTCTTGATGGACGAGGGAACGAGTCAAGAAACCGATAAATTACCATTCCGTTTGCCATGTGCTTCGGCTTTTCGCCAGTCACCCCGGACACGACGCCATTTTGTTTTGGAAGTCCTTGCCCACGGTTCGACATACCGGAAGTCGAGCACAAAGAGCCACCTGAAGTCTCGGTAATGTCTGTGGACATTATTTTATCGCATATTCCATTATTTCATGTATTTGTGTCAGTCAAGCTCTGGATTTTGGTCTCCTGACTTTTTAGAGACTTCGTATTTTTTTTTACTTCGAGAATTATAGCGTAGTATTTATTCTTATATTATTTAATCTAACGTAATGCTGTTTCACATGATTGTTTTATATACCATTTTGATATTTATTTATTGTAATTCTGCGTAAAATCTAGTACTGCGTAATGTTAGTAGTGTTTAGCGTGGTTCAGTCGCTAGGATGAACTAGTTTTATTTAAATTTTCATCTGCATTTTTGTGCACGCCGACGCGAACGCTGGTCGACCAACGATTCTCACGTAGGGCTTATTTTTAAGGTTATTTTATTATTGAACTTCGTTATCGTCCTATACGCTGTTTTCGCCGATAGACTACACTTTACGTGTTGCATTTAGATTTGTTAAATAATTGTTTAATTAAATAGTTTCACTGTGTTCTCCAACGACATTCTTTTATTTTCTTTTGAGATTATGTAACAAATTAGCTTTTCCTTTCCCCATTTTGCCGTTTTCAGGATATTTAGAGTGTCGGTTGCTCTAAATATTGTTGTGGTTAAACCAGTCCCGACCGATGGCGCCCATGGTATGTACTATCTCATTTTATTATTTCGTTATGGCTCTAGCGAAGGCCCACACCCTTCTCCACTGTTAGTTAGCCGAGGTTTAACCTTATTCATGTGCTCTAGATCACTCTCTTATAGAGTTGCACGTAATAACGTACGTCACAATGCTTAGGGATGATCTCCTCCTGTCCCTTACCCTCTTTCTAAATTTGGGACAGGCCATTGTACCTGTCCTGTGGTCATTACCCTCCTCCTCCTTACAGGAGAAGCATATCGGCCCTCGAGCACAGTTTCCCGTATGTTCGGGTTCTCCACACGTGCCACATTTTCCTTTTCTGTCCGGGCCCGGGCATTTGTTTTCCTTGTGGCCCAAGTCCAGGCACCTATGGCATCGTATTAATGTGATCCGTTCGCGTATAAAGCAGTCATTGAGAGCAACTTTTATTGTTCCCATGCTCAGTAGTTTATTTGCTGCTTATTTTTTTATTTTGAAACTGGTGGTCCTGCCTCCGCCGAACGTTTCTTTTATGCCCTCTATTTCTACTCGTGCCACATCCTCATCTGGTATTGCATTTTGTATTGCCTCTTTTATTTCATACGACGTTGTAATGGAATCCATGCCGGATATAAACAGGATTGTGGTTTGGGCATCTCCTGCCGGCCTCACTCTCGCCGCTTGGGTGATGTTGGCTTCATTTATTAAGGTCTTTAGTTCCTCGATTTTACTCATTCCTTTTTTCATGACCACCACTGTATCTCCTAGTCTGGACTCTTTGATTCTTTCTATGTTTATGTTTTGTTTCTTAATTTCTTCTGATAACTGTCTAAAGGCTTTGAGTGTGTCCGCGTAAGTAGTACCAGGTTTAGCTGGAATAATGAGCGCATCTGAATCCGGTATTCTTCTAATCCTTGTATTTCTGCTGTATTGTTTGTGTTCGTTTCTAATTTGGCTGGAGGCTATATTGTCCGCACGTTTTGGTAATGTTACCTTGCTCGTTCTTTTTAGTTTTCTTTGTGTACTCGAAAGGAATTTCACCTCTGACTGTATGTTGGTCATTAGACATCTTGTCATTTTCTTGATTTGTACTTCATGCTCTTGGGTGCCTGTCATTATTGTCAGTGGTCCGATATTTTCCCCCTGTTCGATGGTCGGTAGGAAGTTTCGTAGAGATTCATAGACCCTCCTCCAATCGTTTTCTGTCATGATCTCTGTAGGTACTTTTATGCTCGTAATTGTCTTAGCTTAGATGGGCTGGCCATCTAAATAGAATGAACGAAGAAAGGTTAGCAAAACAAGTACATGCAGCGAGATCACACGTAAAGAGGAAGATAGGCAGACCAATAAAAACGTGGGAAGAAGAAATCAAACAAGCGGCAAAACAAAGGGGAGTGAACTGGTACGAGGCTAAAAGAAGTATGCAAAATCGCCAAGCATGGAAAGAAATATGGAGAAGGAACCCTGAAGACTGGAATACAGAGCAGACATAACCACAGGAATCGCCTTACACCGAAAGGTAGAAAGGCGCAGGATTAAGTAAGTAAGTAAGTAAGTAATTGTCTTAGCCATGCTAGACTCTTTCCCGTCAATAATGAGATCTGTTTTAACCTGTAGCCTGGCTAGGCTTACTTCCGTGGTCTCCCTATCTATGAGCTGCCGCCCCCCATCTATCTTCTCCCTGATATACCTCAGGGGTCCTCCATCAGTCTTATCTTTTTTCCAGTGCAAGACGAGAATGTTGTTATTTTCGTCTGGGTTGTATCCCCTTCCTGTGTATATTGTTTCTAGAGGTGAATACACTTTTTCCGGCCATTCCTCTCCAATGAGTTTCCAGGTTTGCTCAAAGTTGGTGGCTCCCTCTATTTGGCTAGAGAGTTCTGCTATTTGGTTCGCTTCGCTGGGAATTCGTTGCAGTGCCCTAGCGTATGTGTGTTGATCCTCAGCTATCCTCTCTTCCATTGTTGCTAATTTAGCGTTCATCTCTTCGAGTGCCTTTGGTTACGCACAATTTCTTCTTCCTTTAATTTCAGATTAATGCGGTTTCTTTCTTTTTCCTCTTTTAGCTCGGCTTCTAGCTTTATCTTACTAACGGCCGCCTCTTCTACCGCTTGCTCTAGTTCCACTATTGTGCTGATAAGATTCTGGCTTCTCTTTTTCCTTATTACTTTCAGCTTTAGGAGCTCGCTGCTAATTTCGGTTGCTATCCTTTGGATGGGAATTGCTGTATTGGGATATCTCTCCGACGCCAATCTGTCTAGTTCTGCAAACAGGTTACCCATTACGTCTAGGTTTTCTTCACCCTTCGGTCTTTTTGTCTCGTGACTAAACGTGTTGTCCCCATCCTCATCTCTATTCCTTTTATTATACTCTATTGGTGTTTCTGTATTTGTATCTATTTGTATAATAGATTTCATACTCGGGTTCTTTTCCCTGCCATTTTTTGTTTCTGCTGCTATTTCTTCAATACTAGACCCGAAGATTCCATCCCCTCTGTCCTGTATGTCGAAATCCTTTTTGGGGCTTGATTGGAACAGCTGCACGCCTGTGTTACCCTTCCCCATCTGTCTCTCGTTGCTCGTTTCGTCTGACACTACGTCTCTCACCAGTAGGATTTTCAGCTTTTGTATGGATTTGTTAATGGTTTCCATGGCGGATGCTAATACTATTTCCTGTGCTTGTTCTCTGGGAGACATTTCCTCGTTGGTGTACCTGTTTGTATCTTTATCCTGTAGTGACCCTTCTGAGCTATCCGACTTAGTGAAGGGTCCTGCAGAGGAGCTATCGTTTAGCGGGTTAACTCCCGATATTTCTCCCTCTGCCTCCGTTTCATCTGTCTGCGTTCCTTCTCGTTGGTTAGGTACGGGGTAGGTAATTACCCCTGTCGGGGATATACCTCGCTTATCCCACAGCTGTTGGAAAAAGCCTAGGAGAGGTTTTTCTTCGTTCACCTTGTTCGCTATCTCTCTTTCCTTCATTTCTCTCTCCTCTTTTCTTCTTTCCCTCCTTCTCGCTTTCTTGTTCTTCCTTTTATTTGTCTCTGTTATTGCGACTTTCGTACTCGCGTGGTTCTTGCTTTTGATTTCCTTTGGGCCTGCTTTATTTGTATCCGTAAGAGTGTCCTTTGCCATAGCCGAGGTCAAGTGTATCTTGGCGTCGCTTGCCCCCCCGTAACCAGTGGGGCAGCGCTTGCGTCCGCAAGCGACGGGATTCCTTTCATAGGAAGACCCGCCCGGGAATTTTTTTTTCAGTTTCGCCAGCCTTCATTGCTCTCCCTTCGCATTTTAGACCTACTGCCAGGTTCCAAGTCCGTTGCCAGTGTCCGTCATCTCTGCATTCACCTTCCCTGTCGCTATCCATCTCATGTCCTGTGTCATTGCTGGGTCAGAAGAGCCTCCCTAGACCTCTAGGGAGGGCGGATGGCTAGGACCCCGGGGGCGCCACTCCCCGTCTTCTCCTCGAAGGGTTTGATTTCGGCGTGTCCTTCTCCTAGACGGGTTGCCTTCACTACGGCTAACGAGTCCCGTCTACCCGTGGGTGGCCGCTCACTCTGAGACAGACGCCACCACCGTTGCAGGTGTCACTTAGTCTTCCAGCCTCCAGTGAGTTCTGGCTGGGTGTACACCTAGCGCCGATGAATCGTGGAAAACTAGATAGTGACAAGTTTCGATTTAAGTTGGCGACACTTCTGGCGTGCCGCATGTGTCAAACTAAAACCCACTGAAATATAGTAATACTGGAACATGCACTCCCTATGCTCGCTGTGTACGAAAAGCGAGGCGAGAGAGACAGCTATTTGCAGGTGATTCTATCGTTGTCTTACACTCCACAAACCAATCAGGACTGTACGACAAAGACGCAATCAGCTGCGAGTCGCTGTCTCTGTCGGCTCGGGCTGGCGTCGCGAGTGCACGTGCCAGTATTATTATAGCGTTTTCCACTTGTGCACTCGGTGCGCACTAGTGCTGCACTGAATTCGAACAGCATTTTCCACTTGTACTTTCAGTGCGCACTTTCTTAGTGTTACGTTTTCCACTTGCATTTAAAATTGCACTTAGGGCAAGTTAAGTGCGCACTCAGTTGCACTGACTATAGGAGCAAGTGCAACAGTTCTAGTGCAAATATGGCGACGAGTAATGTCAAAAGTTTACCAATTATTTTCGTAATTCAAGAACTTCAAGAAGTCTAGAAGAAGTTTTTGCGAATTACGAGAAAACAAAAAGACTAAAAATAATGAATTTTATTAATGTTGTAAATAACTACAAATTTAGTAGAACACGAATTTTGGAATTTTAAAAGGAAGATTTAGACAACTTTCCTATGTACAATTCCATCATGGGAGAAATAAAAAGAAATAATATATGTACTACCTATGTTAAGTACGTAAAATACTGTGATGTTTTGTTCTACTATATGGTAGTACCTTGAAATATTCTGCATTGATTTTCATTTCAGGGTACTGAGAGTATGCTACCTGTCTAGATAATACACTATTATTTTAAGGTTATGTAGTTATATCAATTGACATATAGGCAACTGCACTAAACATTGCTTACATCTTCCACTTAGTGCGCACTGAAAATAAACCCAGGTCATCACTAGTTCAGTGCATGACGTAACACGTTGCCCTGAGTGCACACTCGTTTACCAGCAAGTGGAAAACGCTATTATATTTCAGTGCTAAAACCATGACAATATAACCTAGTATTCCACGATTCATCGGCGTTGGGTTACATTGTCATGGTTTTAGTTTGACAAATGCTGCGCGCCAGAAGTGTTGCCAACTTAAACCGAAACTTGTCACCATATAGTTTTCCACGATTCATCGGCGCTGGGTGTACCTCAAGTTATGGTACACCTGTATAAAATATAAATAATGTATATATATATATATATATATATATATATATATATATATATATATATATATATATATATATATATATATATATATATATATATATATATATATATATATATATGTACGACTGAGTTGAGTATAGTATTGTCACGATCATGCAAAACCAACCAATATGGAAATTTGGCGATTTTGAGTTTTATTCACGAATGTGTTCGTCAGTTAAGCCCGGTGCACACGGAGCTTGTTTCCCTGCTGGATCGCTTGCTTGTTTTTAGTGTTAGTACAGGTACAGCTGTTGGATACGCCGCGTGGAGCCAAGCGGGTTGCGGTGCAGGTTTGGCTTCAAACGGAGCCTGTTGCCCTGCTTGTTTTACTAGAAGTTGTGCGTCGAAGACGGGCAGCTGTCACTACTTTTTTGCTTATTGATGCATTGAGCATTACTTCTTGTCGGTAATATCTGGCCGCAGAACACGGACTATATCCCCGACCCTTTTGATGGCCTCACTGCGCAAATGTTTATTGTGATATCTGAAGTCACAGCATACAAACAGCAAACTGCTCTCCTCCTTGTATGCGTCGATAAGCGTATTTATTTCTTCATTTGACTATTTCATTTTACTTTGGCACTATTTTGCTTATACAGATGATTCACACACAAAAGGAACAGTAACAACTATCACTGTCACCACTATCATTATGTTTTCAACTACATGCCACTTTTCACGCTTCTGATTGGCTTCAGGCCTCAGCCAGCATGAAAACTTGCAAAGAAAATAGCACGCGGTCTATCACCGAAATCTAGCAAGGCTGCCAGCATCAAAGCCTGCAGTGACGTTATTTTCCAGCACACGGTTTCCTGCCTAGCTGCCATCACCACTCCCAGCAAGCGATCCAGCATGGAAACAAGCGCCGTGTGCACCGGGTTTTATACTTGATTTAAAAACTATAGTCTGTCCCAAATAAGAATATAGTATGGGGCAAGATAGGGCTTACGATTTGAGCGTTCTGATTGGTCTAGCCGGAAACCAAGTTTACATCAGCGAAAAATTTGTGATATGCGCGTTGCGCGCATCATTTAGCTGTCGAACGCCGTAGTAATAACAACTGGTATGGTTGAAAAAGTGAGTCGTTAATTAGCGTCAATAGCGCGTGACGCGTGGAACATAATACTATTTCAAACATTTATGTATTGGATTCCGTCGAGAAAGCTTTTGTTGCAGTTTGTTCGAAGTTTGAGGCATTTTTTAAGTAAATTCCCTGGACTACTTATGATATGACCCCTGAAAATACTCACTTATAATATCACATGTGCATTAATTCTTTCTGGAATTTTTTTGAGTGCTTTTAAACGAAGTCTTAATTAGATCGAGTGGTACCCGAGAGCTAATTACATTGTTGGAATGCACGATAAAAAATTTCCTGGACATGAATTAATGAACAAGGCATGAATTAATGCACTTGAAATATTTACCAAATTTGTATTTAAAATTAATAAATACGTATTATTTACCTAATTAATTGATTATTTACACTTAAAATGACAATTCAACCAATTTTTAATTAATGTCAAACTGACATATTATGACAGTAAAGTTTCGGCTTATTAATTTCAGTTAAGTTCCTTAAGCTACTAGTACAAAATTTATATATAACAATGTTTACTATTAGGGTGGGTTTATGCTTTTGGCTGTTATTTGTGTCAGGCTATTTTCGGTAGGTAGGTACATAAATCAAGAGATATAGGTAGTACTTTATTTGAAAGACTGTACAATTTATTACCTTAATTAAATAATCTGATAATTTTAGTAATACATATTTATTTCAAATAAAAATCTATGCAAATTAGGTAGGTACCAAAAAATATAAAAGATGTAACCACAAATTTCATAATAAATTTTAGGAAATAATTATGTATTAAGAAATCAACGGAATTGATAATAAATTTGGTCAATAATTTGGTTTCGGGCAAGGACACTTCTCCTTATTTACTACATTTGTGAAAGGATGAGTTTCTGAAATTTTTACAGTTCCACTTAATACTTTTGCAACTATAGAGTCATACAATTTATTTTCAATTACTGCTGCGTCTAATATTTTCTTCAAATTTGCATTTTCACGTTCCTAAAATTAATAAATAATTATAAATAATAGAAGAATCCAAGAGGTAGATATTAATTAAATTCTTACTTCTAGAAGTTTGCTGTAAGCAATTTGTTGCTTCAAATCTTCACTGTATTGCTTTTGTTTAATGTTATGTTGGCGGTTGTATTCCGCCTTTAATTTGTCAGTATGTTCACGTGATGCATTGATCAACTCGAGTTCGAGTTCTTTTGCTTTTTGTAGTTCTTCCTCGCGTTTCTTGCGATCTTCTATCTGTTTTTCTCTTCCTTTAAGTACTTCCTTAAAAAAAAATACAATATAGTATTATTTGTGCGCTCAAAAAGTGAAAATTTTGGAAGATGTGACTGTGTTGTGTAGATATATTCTGTATCAAATTATGTTACCGTTACAGTAATCCCACAAAAATTTGTTAGAAACTTCTAATGTTGTAAAGGTGGATTTATAACTACGCACAGTACATAATTTAGCACAATATAGCATAGCACAGCGCATAGCATTTTCGATACGGGGGTTTTATAAGCCGCACGCAAACACAGATTGCTATACAAAGTAAAAGAAGAAGTCACGTTCTGTCTTCGTCTTACAGTGTTGTCTTATGACGTTATGACAGCTGTTTTGTTGGTTATACTCGTACTAGATTTGATTTTGTAATTTTGGTATTATGTTTTGACTATTTTACAAAAATTATTACGAATTATTACGAACTGTCACGAATGCAACGAATAAACCCGAAGCACAGCACTGCATAGCACAGCGCATAGGAAAATGGCTACGCTTATAAATGGATGTACTAATTTCCATATGATCATTTCATATGCTATGCTGTGCTAAATTATGTTCTATGCGCTATGCGTGTTATAAATCCTTCTTAAGTTTTATCATGTCCAGAACGTAACGTAGTAGGTCCATAAATAGAATTTATGCATTTCATACAGAAATTATAAGAAGAAATTTTTATTGGAGCAATAATTGTACAAGGACATTAGTAGGCATTTTGTCGACGTGAGCATTTGTCCGCATGAGCATTTTTACACATACACTTTTGTCCGCATGAGCATTTATACCCATGAGCACATATGGACTTTTGTCCGCGTGGGCAATTGTCCGCATGAACATTTATACCCATGATCATTTGTACATATAGGCTTTTGCCCGCGTGGGCAATTGTCCGCATGAGCATTTATACCCATGAACATTTGTATATATAGGCTTTGTCCACGTGGGCAATTGTCCGCATAAATATTTATATCCATGAGCATTTGTACATATGGGCTTTTGTCCGCGTGTGCAATTGTCCGCATTTATACCCATGTGCATTTGTACACATTGGCTTTTGTCCGCGTGAGCAACTGTTCGCTTGGATATTTTTTATCAATTGAGAATTTGTTCTATGGGTTTTTGTCAACCAGAAATCACGTAAGTACACAGAAATTAACGAAGCCTATATCGATATATAAAGTTATTATTATTAATATAAATTAAAATTATATTTTACCTCAAAGAAAGCTTGTTGCGCCATTTGTGCTTTACACTCCTTGTCATCTTCCTTTCGTTGAATGCTTCTCATAGTTTCCTCTGTTACTTTATCTATACGTCTTTCTTCGTCCTCTTTTTGTTCTTTTAATTCCGCTAAGAAATTTTGATACTTGATCAAATCCTGGTACTGCGCATCGGTATTTTTTGTTGCCTTTATTCGGTCTTTTTTTAATTCCTCGTCGATTTGTTTCTCGTAAGCTCGTCGTGCTAATGTTTCTTCGTCCGACAAACGTTTTAACAATTCTTGGTGTTCTTTTATTTGAGCTTTGGTGGATTCAAGAAGCTCAGCCTTTGATTTTTGTTTCTTTTCCAGATCTAAAAATTAATTGTTTTTAATCGTTTTTTTGTAGCAAAAAATATTTCCGTTTAAATATTTATTGTTTTAACTTGATGATTTATATTATTATTACTTACATGCTCTATCCTCTACTTCCAGTTCTTCTTTTATTTGTTGAAGTCGAATTCCATCGTCGATTATTTCTTGTTTCCTTTTTTGTTCTTCACCTATCTAATAAAAGTAATAACAAATATTATAAAATTCTGTTTCAAAACTTGTTTGTACCTTTTGTTTTATTTGTAACTCTATGGTGATTTTCCTCTCATAATCTTGTTGTGCTTTGGTCAATCGATCTTGTTCTTCCCTTTCGGCCTAAAAAATAGTAAAATTGGAATAAGTTTCATTATTTATTATTTATAAACAATGATGATTGTTTTCATGACATGGTATTTTAACAATATTATTTCTTAGTTCATTATCTGACGACATTAAATTTTTGATAATAATAATTATAATTATAATTTTCTTAAAATTTAACACCACAAATTGTTTGAATCAGTTAATACATATTTCAATGTATATAGAACTAGAATCTTAAAAAAAAGAGAAAGATTTAAAATGGTGGATTAAACGGTTAAATTTGTCTGATTTATATACGATCTTCCTTGATATCCAACGCGTTGGATCTAGGAAGATTCTTCGAAAGCAATTCTTCGAAGGAAAATTCTTCGAAAATAAAAGATATACGAAAAACACTAATTTTAGTTCATCGCGAGGATACTTAATGGCAAAAAAATTAATTTCAGTCAACCTACCTAATTCATGACCTATAAATAATTCTTCGTTGCAGACAAATAAATCAAAATTTCACAATATTCACTCTAATTGAACTGTACTAAATAAAGAACCTAATACCCTTCTTGAGTCCTACATAGGTACTCGGTTTTGGTAGAAACTCTGATTGAACTGAACTAAACAGAGAACCTCTTACCCTTCTTGAGTGCCACATACTCGGTTTTGGTACAAACTCTGGTTGAACTAAACTAAATAAAGAACCTCTTATACTTCTTGAGTCCCACATACTCGGTTTTGGTACAAACTCTGATTGAACTGAACTAAATAAGTATATAACTTCTTACCCTTCTTGAGTCCCACATACTAGGTTTTGGTACAAACTCTGATTGAACAGAACTAAATAAAGAACCTCTTACCCTTCTTGAGACAAAGAGATTCTAACATTAATATGGCAATTAACAATAATTTAATCAAACTAATTACATTTTTATTAATAAAATCAGTTTTAATAATTTAATCAAAATAATTAAATTTTTTATTTATAAAATCAGTTTCGTAGTTTCGTAGTACAAAAATATAATATCTTTTATTTTCGAAGAATTGCTTTTCGAAGAACTTTTCCTTCGAAGAATTGCTTTCGAAGAATCTTCCGGATACCCAAACGCGTTTTTGCCTGTATTGTTTTTGAGTAATAAAAGTTCGAAGGTGATTTTTAAAATTATTTTATAATTTGCTTAGGTACTTATTTTAAAAATGTGGGGTACAATAATATGTTATATAGTCTGGCGGTTATAGGACGAATTTCATATCAACTATGCATTTTATGATTAAAGTGTGAAAATTGGCATACATGTCAATTAAACTATTCTCTTTCATATAAGAAGTGGTGCCAAAGTGTTAAGTACCGGAGACGGTCGCCATTTTGAAGAAAGGTCCACCATTTTTAGTTTTCTTTATTTATCTCGTATGGTTAATTGCGAGAAAAATTGTTACATAGGATATTGTGGAGCATAAAATTTGCTATAAAATGGTATATTTATTTTTTCTGTAAGTAGTACAGTTCTCGAGAAAATCGAGAGAATATATTTGATTTCTAGTTATTTTCAACAAAAGCATATTTTTGCCTTTTCAAACAAAAACAGCTTTTATTTTCGAATGAATCAATATATCGACATCCGGTCTTCAACATTTGATTTCTTAAATAATTTTTTCTTACACACATAATTTTCAACATTTCGGGAGTACTAGTTCGGCCACAATTCAAACATAACATCTTAGAGACAATAGTGAAATTTTAGCATTTTTTGTGGTTTTTGAGCTGCCATTTCTGAACTAATTAAAATATTGACTTGAAGTTTCCTGCATTAAAATCTTCAAAAAATTCTCTATAAGATATTTTATATAGAAAACGTTTTTGTCTTAGTTAAACCGATACTTAATGAGGTTTTCCTGGAGAAAATATGAAAATTTCAGTATTAATTTTATTTTTGTGTTTGATCAGCTGTAGTTCAAAATAAAATATTTAGTTGAAATTTCCAGCATTCGGTAGCTTGAAAGTTTTTCTATTAAATCCTGGAAATATCAAATCGATATTTTGATCCGTTCAAAAACTACAGATGATCTAACACAACAAATAAAATTAATACTAAAATTTTCATATTTTTTCTATAGGTAAAAGATTTTGAAACGTTTTCTATATAAAGTATGTTATAGATAATTTTTTGAAGAATTTAAAACAGAAACAGAAAGACAATATTTTTATTCGTTCAGAAATAACAGCTCAATAAACACAAAAAATACTAAAATTTCACTATTGTCTCTAAGAGGTTATGTTGAATTGTGGCCGAACTAGAGCTCTAGAAATATTCAAAATTATGTATGTCACAAAAAATTATCCAAGAAATCGAAAGTTGAAGACCGGAAATCGATATCATTCTTTATTCGAAAATAAAAGCTGTTTTTGTTTGAAAAGACAAAAAATTACGCTTTTGTTGAAAATGACAAGAAATTGTATAAATATATTTTCACGATTTTCTCGAGAACTCTACTACTTACAGAAAAAATGGATATACTTACCATTTTATAGAAAATTTTATGCTCTAGAATATCCTAGGTAAAAATTTTTCTCGTAATATTAACCATACGAAATAAATAAAGAAAACTAAAGATGGCGGACATTTTTTCAAAATGGCTACCGTTTCTGGTAACCACTTTGGCACCACTTTTTATATAAAAGAGAATGGTTTAATTGACATGTATGCCAATTTTCACACTTTAATCCAAAATGCATAGTTTTGTCCTAAACCTCCGGGCTAATATAAATATTATAATAATTTATTTATTTATTTTAATTTTTAATACTTACTATGGTAGCACAATATTTCATTTTCATATCATGCCAGAAATTTTCTATTTCTTGTTCGTATTGCCTCTTATTTTTATTTTCTTCAATTTGCAACAATTGAACTTGTTTAGTTCCTCTCAGTCTTTGATGGGCAATTGCAGGTCTGAATTCTTCACAACGAAGACTGGGAAAAGATTAAAAATAAAATAACAAAGTAGGTATATGTTTATATTTAATGGTTCCGTACAGATATTGTTGAAGACGCTTTTCTTTTGCGACTTCTAATCGCTCTTCTTCATTTCGTTGCTTAATTTCGTGGAGTTTCTGGATTCTTTCTTTTAATTGTTCTTCTTTTCCTTTCTGAGCTTGCTCTACGACTTCTCTCATGAATTCTCTTTCTTCTCTTGCTATAAGGTCATTTATTCTAAACATTTATATAAAATTTATCAAATAGTTGTATAAGTTTATATTTGTAAATATCTCACTTTTTACGACGTTTGTCAATTTTTTCATCGTATTGAATTAATTTTTTTTCCAATTTTTCACTAAGTGCTCGTTGAAAAGCTTGACTTTCATTATGTTTTACTTGTCCTGCATAAATTTTTGCATTTAAGGCTTCCTTTAGAACTCCTTTTATTCTTTTGTCTTCATACTCGTCTTTCCTTTGACCATATTGCATTAATTTGATATTATAATCTGAGTTTGGTTCTCTTCCTATCTGCATTTAAAATGAATCATAACAATACATTAGTTATTTTGTCATAATAATTATGGAATGAACGAGGCCTCCAGGCTTCAGTTTCATTTAATAATTTATTATAATATTGGTCAATTTCAAATAGGACGTTTTGGGTACCAACTACAAAAAATGAAACACTGAACATCAATAAGTCAAAGTTAAATCTTTTTATCTCTAATAATCCAATCATTTAAGAGGCTCGTCTACCTTTTTTTCGAATTCCTAGAATACTCTGGAAATTACTTTTTTTTCTATTTCACTCTCTTCCCCACTACTACGGTTGACCGAAACCAACCCGAAACTCGTACTTTCCCTCATCCTAGCTATGCAATGTCATTTTGAAGTTGAAAAATACTGTAAACATGGCTCCAGATTCCCATAATAACTTCTGTATTTTTTAAAGAAATTAAGTAAAACAAAAATTATTCGAAAAAGGAATAAGCTTAGCTGCATGGTTCTTGCTTTCTAAATTTTTCTTGCCATTTATAGTGATCGAAAAAAATAAAATCAAATAATAAAAAAAAACCGCAAAAAACGTCATTTTCATTTTTTTTTACTTCAAACTTCTAGGCCAAAGACAAAAAATAAAAATATAGAAGCATTAAGACATCCTTTGTTAATACACTCATATGTAAATACATCATATATTTCAATTATAATTAAAGTAAACGTGGGAGGTGTACACCTCTGTAACGCTGTTAAATTTTAGGGTAGACGAACACCTTAAGGTTTTTATCTGGAACTAATTTATTAACAAAAATAAAAATACGTAGAAGGTGCATTGACTGGGTGCCCAGTAATAATAGGTACTATATCAGAAATCAACGGGTGAGTTAAATAAGCGCATTTGGCCTTTATCAGTTTTCGCTTATCACATTGGAAAAGCGCATAAAACAATATTGGAAAAGCGCAGAAATTGTAGTTGCATAAGCGCAGAAGTGCACATTTGAAAAGAACAATGGTTTTAGGTATTGTACGACAGTTTTTCTACAATATTTTTAGAATTGAGTGCTACGCACTAGTGCAATTTTCAATCGAGCGTAATAACCATTCGTGATACAGCAACAAATATTGTCGACATAACTTGGAACACTAGTGGTATTATATATGACAATTTTTTATTTTAAATGAAAGATTGTGTGATTATTACCTACAATTGGTATTTTATAAATTTTTCTGTGTCTGGTATAATTTAAGAATAATTAAAGTATATACTTATAGAGTGCGGATTATATGCATTTGCATATTATTGTATTATAGTGCATATTAGTATTTTTTACAAATGTTTTTACATATATTTATTTAAAATGCATATAACTGCATATTTTGTACATTTTAACCCAAAATTTCAATTTAAAAAAATTATATGTATAAAATTAAAATATTTGAGAAATTGTTGACAGGAGAGGTTAGGTGAAGGTGAACGAAGGTGAATAGTGAGAAGAAGCGAGTTTTCCCAGAATAAATAAAAATATTTGATCTACAAATCAACAAAATTGTAATTTAAAAAACGCATGGTAAACCCACGAAAATAAAATTTTCTGGGCAATTTTCCTGGTACGTGTGAAAATCTAGGATTAACAAAACATAACCTACAAATATTATTTCATGTAAACACACCAATATACCGAGGAAAGGAAAAACAAGATAATATCCTGGTCTCTGGAGAAGGCGTGGTGCAGTAGGACACTCTCTTCCTTTAGATAGTGAACAGTAGCTGTAGTGATCTAGTTTTAAATCAAAGACATTTCGATCAAAACAGACAAGTAGCGCCACATACTGTCCAATAGAAGTAGCTAGACAACAAGTGAATACACAGTGACATCTAGCGAACGACAGGAAATTACAATCTTAGCGGGGTTTCGAGCCAGATGTACAGTTCACGAACTAAAAGCCAAACCAGAAAAAGAGAGCAAGAAGAAGAAGATCCCGCCAGAATTTTTAAGAAGAGCGCAATATTAAAAAGATCACCTGTTAAAACTAATAAAACAAAGGAAATAGAAATTATTGAAACCGATAGTAAAATGGAAGGCATATTAGAGCAAATATCGGAATCAATGAAAAAACTATCAAACGAAGTAGAAATGGGGAGAGAGGAAGTAAAAGAAGGAAATAAAATAATAAGAAAAGAAATGGAGGAATCTTACAAAAAAATTATACAAAATATTGAAAGTATAAATAAAGAAATCGAGCAAATAAAGGAAAAAGAGAATAAGTGGGAAAAAAAGAAGAATGAATTTGAAGAAAGGATCAAAAGAATAGAGAAGAAAGAGGAACAAAGAGCAATGGAAGCAAATAAGAATAAATTCGTTATCACAGGGTTGAAAACAAAACAAAATATATTACAAGAAGTCAAATCCTTTATCGAGGAAAAACTTCAAGTAGAGCCTAACATAATAATAGACGCATACAAAATAAAGCAAAACACAGAAAAGGATATAATAGTAGTTAAAATAAATAAAGAAGCAGACATGAGCAAGATATTTACAGCAAAGAAAAAATTAAAAGGACAAGAAATATATATAGACAGATTCCTTACTTTTGGAGAACGAAAAATACAACGAGAAATTAGAAAAAGAGCCAAACTAGAAGAAGAGAAAGGAAACTCGGTAAAAAAATATTACAGAAAAATAGAAATAAATAACATCATGTGGATATGGGACGAAGAAATAGAAGAGCTAAAACCGAAGCCAAAAAACTGAGTGAAAAAGAAGAAGATATCGGGATAACGAACGCACATGAAAAAGGACAAGAGAAGGATACAAACAACATCATAAATTCAAACAAAACGCAAGCAAAACAAAACATGGAAAAATATAAAAAAAAGGAAAGAAAAGCGAAGAAAAGACAAAATGAAATTAAAATTAGCACATGGAATGTAAGGACTATGCTACAACCAGGAAAGACACAAGAAATAGAAAACGAATTGCTTAGATATAAAATAAATATAGCTGCAATACAAGAAACAAGATGGAAAGGAAAAGGAACAATAAATAAAAAAGATTCAGCAATATTTTATTCAAGTGGCGAAAAACAAGGGATGTACGGAGTAGCTTTCATAATTACAGGGAAACTAAAAAATAAAGTAATAAACTTTGAACCAATAAATGAGAGAATAGCATATCTAAGAATAGAAGCAAAGCCATTCAATTTGTCACTGATGAATGTATATGCGCCAACCGAAAATGCAAGAGTAGAAGAAAAAGATCACTTTTATGAAAAGCTAGAAGAAGAAATGGATAAAATACCAAAGGAAGATAATATACTGCTACTAGGCGACTTAAACGCTCAAATAGGGAAAGAAGACTATATTCAAAAAGTAGCTGGAAAAAACACAATACATGAAGAGTCAAACAATAATGGGCATAGATTATGCAGATTAGCAGCAAAATATGATATGATAATAAGTAGTACTAAATTCAAGCACCCAAAACGACATAAAATAACATGGATATCACCAAGTCAAGAAACACGATCACAAATAGACCACGTTCTAATTACGAGAAGGAAACAGTCAACAGTAAAAGACGTAAGAACCTACAGAGGTGCGTGTGCAGACTCCGACCACTATATGGTAACCGCAACCCTAAAACAAAAAGTAAAAAGAGCAAACAAGGATAAAGAGAAAAAAATAAAATGGAACGTAGAAAAACTTAACATTGTGAATACCAGATGCAAGTACGAAGAAGAACTTAAAAAACAAATAGAAAGTAAATACGATGACGAATCTACGATAGAAGCGAAGTGGACCAATATAAAACAATGTATTCAACAGGCAGCTCGATCATGCATAGGGGAACGAAAGAACGAAAATAAAAAACAATGGTTCGACAAAAACTGCCATCATATTGTAAAAAAGAAAGTAAAGGCGAGGCTAAAATGGTTAAAAACAAACAACGTTGCTGACAGAGAGGAGTATGAGAAGATCAGAAAAATAAGTAATAAAACAATAAGGTCAGCAAAGAAAAACTGGTTAGAAGATAAAATAAGAGACATTGAAAACAAAAGTAAAAATAGCAACACAAAACAATTCTACCAAAAAATCAATGAACAACACAAGACATATAAACCAAAAATACTTAACATAAAAGATAAAACCGGCAAGAAGTCAGAGAACGACGAACAATACAAACAAGCCTGGGTGGAGTACTTTGAAGAACTACTAACAGATACAAATCATCTAAACAGTATTGACGAGCAGCAAGAACAAAACATAGAAGATACGTTAGAAGAACCTACAATCGAGGAAGTCAAGGAAATAATAAAAAATATGAATAACGGTAAAGCACCGGGTAACGATGGAATAAATATAGAGATGATTAAATACGGAGGGGACAAGCTATACGAAATCATTCATACGCTCATTGTACAAGTATGGAGAGAAGAAGAAATGCCAGACGAGTGGAAAAATGGAATAATCGTAACATTACACAAGAAAGGAGATCATGCCAAAATTACAGAGGGATCACGTTACTCAACACTGCATACAAAATAATGACAACAATAATACAAAAGAGACTAACAATGGAAACAAAAGAGATAATCTGCCAACACCAATGCGGCTTCGTCAAAGGAAAGTCGACAACAGACGCAATTCACACAGTGAAACAAATAATGGAAAAGGCACATGAATATAAAATGGACATAGAGATGCTCTTTATTGATTTTAAGCAAGCCTTTGATTCTATTAAAAGAGATGTATTAATGACAGCATTGAGTAATTTCGGAGTGACCGAGAAATTAAGGAGACTGATTCATATGACAATGAGAAACACCACAGCGAATATAAGGACACAAAAAGGAACAACACAAGAATTCGAAATAACCAAAGGAGTGAGGCAAGGAGACACATTATCTGCAACTTTATTTAACATAGCATTAGAATACACAATGAGGAAAATAAACAAAGGAACACTCAGAACAAGTGGTGGACAAATAATAGCGTACGCTGATGATATCGTTATCGCAACAAAAAACAGAGAAATTATGACAAAAATGTTAAAAGAGATTACAACAGAAGGAGAAAAAATAGGACTCAAGCTAAACGAAAACAAAACGAAAATAATGATATTAGGAAAGGCCTGGAAAAGGGAGTCCATATGTATAGGTGAACATTCTTTTGAAGCGGTAAAAAAATTCAAATACTTAGGGACTACACTGAATAACAAAAACGAAAGAGAAACTGAAATAAAAGAAAAAATAATAGCAGTAAACAGAGCTTATCACGCAAACAAAAAAATACTGCTGAACAAAATACTCGCAAAGAAAACGAAAATAAAAATATACAAAACAATAATAAGACCAATATTGTTGTATGCTGCAGAAACAATGACAATGACGAAGAAGGATGAAGAAGATTTGAGAATAGCAGAAAGGAAAATATTACGACCCATATTAGGACCAATAAAAACATCAGAGAATGAGTATAGAGCAAGAATGAACCATGAAATAGAACAGGAATTAGAAGAAGATGTAGTTAAGAAAATAAAACAACAACGGATACGATGGCTAGGACATATATGGAGAGCAGACGAAAGAGAAACAATAAAGTCGATCCTACAATGGGCACCCGGAGGCAGAAGAAGACGAGGAAGACCAAGGTCAAAGTGGCTAACAGAAGTACAAGAAGATCTCAACAAAATAGGAATAAGAAACTGGAAGGAAAAAACTAAAGATAGGAAGATATGGCGAGAGATTGTTAGTAGGATATAAAACATAGGAACGGGGACTAATCCACCCCAATAAATGGATTTAGAGAGCTTCACGAAGCGGCGCAACCCCAATGGGGTGTTAAGCCACTGCATAATATATATGTATAAAATTTACAATCCCTCAAATTTGATACAAACCTACAGTAGTTTTTACATTTATTTAAAGGTATAGGTAAGGCACACAAGTCGTATTCCAGAAGTTATACGTTGTTTTGTTTATTTTATATGATATTCTTGTGTATTGTTGTTGTTGACAAAATGTAGTAAGTATATTTCTGATTTATAAAAATAAATTAGTAAAAAACGGAAAATAAGAAAAAAATTATGTTGCATATCTGCATATGCATGCATATATTTGTAAAATATTGCATATTTGTTTAATGTTGTGGAGATATTGAGCATATTTTGGTCTTATTTCAATGCATAGTTAGTGATGCCGAATCGAGGTTCTCGTCGAGAAATTGCATTTCAAAAAATAATTTCAATCTCGTCTCGGCCAATCTCGTCAATGTTAACTCTCGTCTCAAAGTCGAGAATTCGAGAAATCTCGATTCTCGAATGTTTAAATTTCTCGCTGATAATTCGTATTATGCTCTTGACAAAATTGCTGCACATTTATGTAGCAATAGGAAGTGAAGAAAATACTGAATAGACCTATTCGGGCGCGTTTTTTATGCCAATAAGTGACAGATTTGTAAGTATTAGTGTCAAATAGTATGTATTATTTATTAGTTTGACGATTTCGTTAATATGGTTTGTTCAAATTAAATTAAATGAAACTTTTCCTCTGGATTTAAACGAATTTAAATAATGATTGTCAAATTCAGGAATAATTTATTGTCCAATTCAAATTTACCGCACTTTTTACTGTCACAAAAATCCACAGCATATTGCGCACCAGTTTACTATTGTCTATTGTCCACCCGTGCGCGCGCATCCGAAGTTTATATACCTTCTTAGATCTATCAAGAAATATTTTCAAGAAATTTTCATACCTAATTTTCCAAAGATATTTTATTACATTCATTTCATTAAATTTTCTTGATAGAAGTAGCATTATTAAAATTATATATAAATTTTCGAGATTCTCGATTTCTCGAACGAGATTTCTCGATCTCGACCTGTTAACTCTCGTCTCGTCTCGAAAATTCGAGACGAGAAAAAAAGTTAATCTCGTCTCGAATTTCTCGTCTCGTCGAGACGAGAACGAAAATTTCTCGTTCTCGTCGGCATCACTATGCATAGTGCATGCATATTTTGATCATATTTGCTTGCATATAATCCGCACGATCCGCACTCTAGGTACCTACTTATAATGTAATATTTCGGAATCTTGTAGTCCATGATCGTTTAACATTAATTTGTTATTACGTAAAATTTAAATAATTATGACATGGCAGTGACAATAGTAAAATAGCGTTTATAGATATCTTCTTCTGCAGTTTAAGAGGCCCGCCTACCACCTAAACACTTTTACAATATTTTTCAACTTCAAAATGACATTGCGTAGCTAGGATGCGGCAAAGTACGAGTTTCGGGCTGGTTTCAGGGAGCCGTATTAGTGGGGAAAAGAGTGGAATTGGAAAAAAAAGTAAAATGAATAGTATTCTAGAAATTCGACAAAAACGTAGACGAGCCGCTTAAGTAAAATTACTAAAATATATTTGTGAGTAGGTAGTAGTAGTAGTAGTGGTATCTATAATATATACCTATTACTATATTTGTATAATAAGTAAAAAAAGAAAGTAAGTACGGCGGCAGGTCTTGTGCTGGCCACATCCGATATTTTTAATAACAATGTATACTAAATACATAGATACGGTCATGATAAACTTTAATAATATTATTTATAAAAACTACAATTCCCGAATTCCCTTCTACAATGGTATATTTATGTAATGTAAAATAATTAATAATTGTAATCGCAAATACGTGTTTGTAAAATTTCAAGTAAATCGGGTAGGTAGAAGTGACAAATACTAATTTCAACATATCAAGATTCGAACCATGATTGACGGAATATTACAGAGAATATATAGGTAATTCATGTAGCACGTGGTACATATTTGGCTAATTTGATTGGCTGAAATTGGCTGTATTTCAAAAATCATACTTAAAATGTGTCAGGATAGAGATAATAGTATATAAACTTGCCAAATTGAGAAATTTAAGTAGAGTTTAAAACGGTTTTGACAGCTTTTAGAGAAACATAACCCTACATTTGAACTCATTCATTATAATATTCTCCCCAAACATCGCGCGGGCTATGATTTATCATAAGTCCACCGAAAATTTAATTCGTACTGCGCACTCGGTCAATCGACTAACTCATGCTATCACCGATGATAATCAGCACTTATTATATTTTCCCCGAAAATAAAATGAAATTCTACATCTAAATCGTACAAATATAACAGAGAACATAAAATAAAATTCTTACGAATATAACAGAAAATAAAATGAGATTATATATCTAAAACTTACGCGGCCATAAGTGTATGCTCTGGAACCAACAACGTCGACAGTTTTTGGGACAGGCCGCGGTTTCAAAACCGGAGCCTTTGGTTTTACTAATCCTCCAATCATACTTTTGTTTAAATCCCGAAAAATATATAAGTTATAAAATCCACTTCGTTTTAGTTAAATTCCATAATAATCATTTTATGTCAGATCTGACATTCTCACTTTATATAATAATTATTGTTAAAAATATGATATTGCCATAGTGACATTATATCTGCATGTTGACATTAATTTTCAGTTACATGCAACTAGATATCTGATAAAAATGTAGATCAATTTAATTTAAACATACTGATAATGAAATATCTACATGCACCAAATTTTTATTATATATACATACATATCTTTCACACCTATTACCTACATACTTGCTACTTGGAACATTTCAAAATAATAATTAAGTATATTTTTGCAAATTAACGTTAACGTGTGCTAATAGAAAATTAATCTAAACCTAAAATTTTAAATTAGATAAATCTTACATTTATTTTTCCAGAGAAAGTTCTAAAAATCAATTCATAGCACTACTCTTTTTTATCTATGTTTAATTTGCAGAAGTTAGGTAACGTAATGTAGCATTGTAGAAATAAAATTGATTTTGTTAAAATTACTCCACAATTCACTGGCATAAAATTAAGTAGGTAGGTATACGTTTTCAGTATTTTTGTAAACCATGCCAATTTTTCATTAAGCTTTTGAATAAGCTTTTTATTCATGAAATTCCATTGTTAATGTCATTACTAAACTATACACGTGGCAATTTTCATCAATATTCTTGATGATCCTGATAAGAATATCTCCGATATTTTGTCAAGATTATAATAACTTCAATTCAACAATACAATAAATAACTACTTACTCGCGTATTCCTTCGTTATTATGTAATATAAAATAGATTTTCGCTATAGCAATAATAACAATGCAGAATTTTATTTCTATTTATATAAACCCATCCATGGCCTAGCACAAGATCGATACCATGTCAAAAGATTGCAAGATACCAATAGCGCAGAGGTGGCTTTAAGCTGTTTGATTGAATGATAAAGAGCTTTGTTCATTTTTTGTTATGAAAAACTCCCTTACATAAAAATAAAAACTTTGGATCTGTAACTATACATGGTGTAACCCAAGCTGTGTAACAAAATTTAAGGGTGTGTATAGTATTGGACGCACTGATCATGAATTAGAAAGAATTTGGTTGAAATTCCGAAATTCGCAAATTAAAAAATAGGTCCAAGCAAATGAGACATTCTGTAAGTACCTACAAATTTTTTTCCTGTTTGTAAAATTATTATTACATTAATGTTATTACGCTAATAAATACTACGTAACTATTGTTTAACTTTATTTGATATTGTTTTGCACACTACTGTTAATTTTATGAATTTCAACAAAATTCTTTTTGATTCATGATCAGTGCGTCCATAATACATCCTTAAATTTTGTTACACAGGTTGGGTTACACCCTGCATATGCACTCCAATAAATAAAGTATTTATAATAAAAAGGATAAATGAGTTTTACTGTATAAGTTTTTGGTATACTAGTTAGTTTACAGAACATAACAAGTTTTGTATACACGCATTTATTATGTTATTATGTTTGTAAATTTAATAGAGGGACATAATTTGATGTAAACTACCCCTTTTCAAATGAACCTATGTAAATTTAACAATAAAGTAGTATAATTATAAATAGTACTTATATGGTGCTTTTGTGACTACTCGAGTGTGAAGGTGAGGGTTATGATATTAAGCGTGATAAGACGAGTGTCGTAGTTCATAACAGGGTTTCAAGATCCTGTCGATCCAGATTCCTCAAACATTTGATATTTGATCCAACCCTGTATTGGCGAATGGCGTGACGAGTATAATAACAAAATAACACACAATCATCATTGGAAGTTTGCAAGTAGAGTACAAAGCAAAATCGATGACAGACAGGATTAGAAAGGGTAACATACTAGCTGTTAGGCAGCTCTGAACATTGCCTCACGGTACTTTAACTTTGTTCTGACTCTTGTGAGAAGAGTCACGCAAAATTGTAATTTTGTTTTATCGTGCACTTTTTGACATATTACTTCAAAGCTTGATCGGTGCTTTGACTGATATTGTGTGCGTCGAAAGGGAACCTATTTTAATTTTAATCGATAGGGTTAAACTGGTTATATTGATCCGCAGTATAAAAAGCTTAATGCGAACGTAATTATATTTATTGTTATTTTTTATTAGAGTTTCGTCGTGTGAAACCGGTCATATATTATATAGTCTTGATTTTATTCGTATATATTTTTTAAACATTGTTTTACGGGAACGAAATTACAGAGTCGAGCTAAGTGGAAACTATTCCGTGGCGAACCTAGGCTTTTTCGTCACCATAAAGAACATCAAGAAGACTCCATCCACTATTTCATGAATATCGGAAAATTACTTTACTGAAAACCCCCTACTTTGAAAATAATTATTTATTTTTTATAAAATAGAAAAAAAATATTTTGCTGAAAATATGTTTTTCTGTAAATATCACACTTACACAAGTATTAAAACAAGGAACACAAAGAAACAAACTTAAATAATTAAAATTGCTTGTGCCGAGATTTCATGTAAAAAAACAAATTTAAAACTTTGTTATGAACTAAATCGTTAGATAGTTACATCACGTTCAATACGTCGAATTGCCAAAAATGAAAGACGCTCTTTCCCGAAACGAATTTGTTATTATTTATAGTGTTATAAAAATGAACTATTTTTGCATTACATTAATCAATGTATTATTTAATAACTGGTTAATTAATTTAAATATCCGAAAAGGCGCCATCAGTTAATATATTCTTGTCAGGGGGTGACCCCTCTTTGGGTCTGAAAATATTTGATTCTTGTTGTTTCACTCAGAAAATGAACATTTGTACCTAAATTTGATGGCAATTTGATTCCTTGCTGTTTATTATACCTTGCGGTATAAAAATTATAGCTAATACTGGCTGTGGCTTCTAATAGGTATTATGGTTTTACATATCCTTATAGTTAGGTATATTTATTACTTTATAAGAGCAATAGAAACAGAGTTTCCAATTTATAAAATAAATTTGTATTAAATTAACAGTTCAAGATTAAAGTTGTCAGAATCTGTCAAAAATGAAGTTTTATTCATTAAATACTTACCTACATTTATAATAATTATTAATTAACGGGAAATAATGAAATTGGCATTATTATATTAGTATTCAAATTACCTTGAAATAATATTGCAGCATACAAGTTCTAAGAATTTGTATGAATAATTAAATTTATCAATACGTATAATATTGCATTTAGTTTAGAAATAACAGCATTTATCTGATAATTATAATATAAATCGCATAAAAAGTTTATTCTTTGGGTCAGGGCGGATTCAGAGTGTAGGATTGAAGGGGATATTCCCGTAGTCTCCTACCATATAGGATTATGAAGGTAGTAAGGTAGTAGTGACAACCAAAAATAAGACTCAAATTAATATACAGCATTCATTACAAGTCAATTTGGATAAAAATTAAAATTTATAGGTAACCGTTGAAATAACGAAGATAATTGAATTTAAAGTTGACACTAAAAACGCGCTAAAATGTATTGCGTATATGGATGATAGCAGTAGATTTACTAAACGTTTAAAAAATATTATATGATATATGAGATATTTATTTATTTATAATTTTTTTTAAATCTGATGTAGCCAGCACACGACCTCTCGCCTAATTCTGCTTATTCTACTAATCTAATAGTTTCATGTTTATGTAATATGTAAACGATAATGTAAACCAAGATGCAAGCAAAATATGTCAACTGTACTGTCAATTTTGTGTAGAAACAAATTTCATATGATCATGGACAACAAGATACTGGAATTTAAAAAAAACTAGAATATTTTATTTTATTGTTAAATACGACCAAATTCAGCAAATTGTATTTAAAATTAACTGTACCCATAGATTATATATATATATATATATATATATATATATATATATATATATATTATATTATATATTTTCTTTTATTTTAATTGCAAAAATTAATAATTTATTTAAGGAAAACTATATCAAGATTCAAAAAGTACTACTTCCGGTTTGCGGATTTCTATCAAAATCTTATCCCGTGTTAAGATCCTTATTAAAACCTTAAATATGAAATTTGGTTATTAAATGTTTGATACTTTTTAAGTTATCGTGGACGAAAAATCGTCACATACGTCCATACGTCCATACGTCCATTACTAAGTAATGTTAACTGGAATTGGATTACAGAGTGTACAAATGTTGATTTTGCAGTTAAAAAGTTTTATGAGATATTGTATAATATTTTTAGTTTATGTATCCCTCAAATTCAGAGACGTACTTCTAAATATCCAACTTGGTTTACTAAGGATTTGATTAATTTGCTAAAAGAAAAAGAACGCTATAGGAAATTGTACAAAAATACTAGCTTTACTATTTATTTTAATAAATTTAAAGAGTTAAGAAGGGAATCAAAAAATTTGGCTAAATCACTTTACCAAAAATATATTTCAAGCATTGAAACTAGTTTATTGTCAAATGGTAACATCAGTGATTTTTGGTCCTTTGTAAATAATAAAAAGCATAAATCAGGAATCCCTAATGTTATGCATGATGACAATGAATCGTTTGTTGGCGGTAAGCAAGTTGCAGAGGCTTTTGCTAATTTCTTTAAAAGCGTCTTTGCTTCTGCTGACACACACTGTAGTACTCCTACTTTTGACTATGTATCAAATAATTATATCTATTTAAATAACATTTCTGAAAACGATGTATTAGCTGCCATTAAGGCTCAGAATAATTCTAAATCAGTGGGTCCAGATAATGTTCCGATTTTTATAGTTAAGGGTTGCGCTGAGTTGTTAAGTCCGGCGTTGTCTAGTTTATATAACCTTTGCTTAAAGTTTCAAATTTTTCCAACTGATTGGAAAATTGCTAAAATTATACCCATACCAAAGTCGGGCGACAAAACATCAATTCATAATTATAGACCAGTTTCGTGTTTAAGTGTTTTTTTCCAAAAATTTTGAACATGTGCTATTCAAAAATTTTCAATCTCAAACCAAACATATAATCTGTAGTAATCAACATGGATTTTTTCCAGGCAGGTCCACGGTTACAAATTTAACATCATTTACGCAATTCGTCTCAGATGCCTTGGAGGGTAGGAAACAAGTTGATTGTATCTATACAGACTTCTCCAAGGCATTTGATACAGTCAATCATGAAATATTACTTCAAAAGCTAAATAGTATTGGGTTCGCCAACAATATTTTGCAATTACTGGCTTCATATCTGCATAACAGAGTTCAGTATGTGTTTGTTGAGGGCTTCAGGTCCTCCAGTTTTTATGTAACGTCCGGGGTTCCGCAGGGCTCTGTCCTCGGCCCTTTACTATTTCTGCTGTTTATTAACGATATTGTTGAAGTAATATCGTACTCCACCTGTCTTATGTTTGCAGATGATTTTAAAATATTTCACACAATTTCAACTATTCAAGATTGCGTTGATTTACAAACTGACCTTTCCAATATATACTCTTGGTCCATTAACAATAAGTTATTTTTTAATTTACAAAAGTGTGAGTGTTTAAGCTTTAAGAAAAGATCCAGTACTATACAATTTAATTACATATTGGGAAATATAATACTTAATAAAGTCATAGTAAAAAAAGATTTAGGTGTACTATTCGACGAAGGACTAACTTTTAACCCGCACTTTAACAGTATGATTAGTGCTGCATGCAAGATCCTTGGTTTCATTTTAAGAGTAACTCGCGAATTTAATAATAAAGCATGCTTGGAACGCCTGTATGTAACTTTAGTTCGCACAAAGTTGGAGTACTGCAGTATTGTTTGGAACCCTTATTATGTTTACCATATTTTAAGTATAGAAAATATTCAGAAAAAATTCTGTAAACATTTATATTACAGACTGCACAATACTTGGCCAGAATTGGATTATAAATCTTTATTAGATGAATTTAATCTTGATTCACTTCAAACCAGGCGAATAAAGCAGCAAATTCTCTTCCTCTATAAGATAATAAATAATAATATAGATGCCAGTAAAATATTGGAAGAGATTAATTTCTTTGTTCGGCCATGTAACACAAGAAATTCAACAACATTTTTGTGTAACTTCTCTAGGACCAATTATCACTTGAATTCTCCAATTATTTCTATGTGCAATTATTTTAATTATTTCTGTGATGAGCTTGATTTTTCTGAAAATATTGCACCATTTAAGAAAAAATTAAATGAAAAACTTACTGATGGAGTAGCATAATTTAAAAATTTCAATATTTTAAATCTAATGTTATCATTTTGTAAATCACGTAGTTTAAATTTAGATTTATATATTTTAATTTGTATTATTTCTATGTATCCATATACCATGTACTTAATTTTTTTAATTGTTATTCTGTAACTGGGATATTATTCCTGTAGGATGACATAATAAATAAATAAATAAATACGCACGCACACACAGACATCATCGTAAAAATAGTAAATTCGTATTGTAAACACCGTGAAACGTGCTTATCCACCAAAAACTCATACTCGATTAACAATGCACGTAATTATCTAATTGTTAATATTTGAATAGGTAAAACAACACAAACAGCTATGATACCAGTGGCACTCAACATGTTTCCTTTAATTAAACCAGCCTTAATTTTGCGAATTTTTGAAAAATTCTTTTTGTTCCGTTGTCAGTAGAACGTGTTACATATATACAGGGTGTTCATTTTAAGTGGCGCATCATTGCTAACTCGAGAACTATAAAGCTACGAAGTTGATTAAATTAGCAAACAATTTCTATTTTATATGACTACTTTAATGAACGAAACAAAAAAAAATTTGACCAGTGGTTCTCAAACTACGGGATGCAACTTTCTTATTTCAAATGGGAACCTTTTTTTTATTCGCTTATTCGATTCAGTATTTTTTTCTGAATTCAACGAGATATTAGTTTCATACCCTGGCATAACAAAAACATGAGAAAAACGCTATTGAAAATTATGATAATTTAATTAACATCTGATTGTTACACGAGTGCTATGGAAGAAAACAATTGAATATTTGTTTCATATTAATTGTTAATATGGTAATGAAAAAGATTCTTTGATTTTAATCAGGAGATCAGGACCGCTACTGAGTGTATGAGTTCAGGGTACTACTACTACCCTACTCAGTAGGGTGTAAGGTGGCGGTAACTACGGACACGTGTTTCGACCTTATTTGGTCTGATCAGTGTAGTATACTAGAATCTTTTTCACTAACAATTAATATGAAACAAAATATAAAATTTTTTCTGCCATAACACTAACTAACAATCAGATTTTAATTAAATTATCATAATTTTCAATAGCGTTTTTCTTATGTTTTTATTATGCAAAGGTATAAAACTAATATCTCGTTGAATTCAGAAAAAAATACTAAGGCCCAATTTTACCATTTCCCTTTTAAAATGCGGTTAGTAAAAATGCGGTTAAATATAACATGAAGTTAACATGGAGTTACTGTCGCGAACGTTTTTCCACATAAATAGAAGGCTCATGTTAACTAACTCCAAGATTATGAATATTTCTCATTAGGTTGGTATGGTTTTTTCATAATCAGTTGTATTTTATACAGATGGCAACATTGAATGTTGACAGGTGATTATAATAATAATAATAATAATGTTTTTATTACGTGATGTAAATAGATACATATGTAAAACGTCAGGTTTGGTACAAAAACAAAAGAAAAAGATAATACATTACAATTTTTGTAAATATTTGCGGGGGTGGTTCGTGAAGGAATTGTTTGTATTTTGAAATAAAAGTTATGAATTGGTTGAAACTGCTTTATTGAATAATAGGTGTTGCTAAGCTGAGGGATGAAGATAGACTGAAGAAATAAACTTGTGGTTAGTGAAACTTAAACTCGAGCGTTAGGTAATTAAGATTATGAGAATAGAGGTATATGCCAGATGTATTTTTAGGAGAATAGTTTGTGGCTAACATGCTATGGGTAATATGATACTTTTAGAAAAGGACTAGAGTAGGTAAAATATTATTAAGTGTGAAAGAAAAGGGAAACAAAACATATACAAATATTTGACATAACACAAACACATAAATTATTATAACATTTTACAAACATAAGTGTGTTGTGTATGTGTGTGGTGTGGTATGTATGTGTGTATTGTTTATGAGTGTATCAGTGAAGTACGTGGCGATGGCTCCCACAGTACCCCCCTGCCAGTGATTTTGAATCACGAGAATCCAGCTTGGAGTCTGTCTGGGAATCGAACCCGTCTGCCGGATCTCGTGGTGCACGGTTTTGGTGACTCGCTGGTGGATGTTGAACTGTTGGTCGTGCGTGTGACGTCATGCTGTCGATCTTCGTCCTGGATATCTGCCATGAAGTAGGCTGGCTTCAGTCTCTCGATGGAGATTTTGACGTCACGGTCTTTGACATTTACAACAAACCACTTGTCTGCTCGTTGAACGACTTTGTAGGGACCCTCGTACGGTTGGGCAAGTGATGCTGTTTTTGGTCCCTCACGACGGACAAATACATGGGTGGTGCTGTACATGTCTTTGAACACAAATGTGTTCTTCGCACCATGTCGAGAGCCGTCAGTTGGGCGGAGCGATTGTAATTGTTGTCGCAAATTTGCGACAAACTCCGATGTATTGTTATTATCTGTTGCGTGTGAAGTCAGAAATTCTCCTGGAAGTCGCAGAGGTTCGCCGTAGAGCATCTCAGCAGCAGTTGCTTGGAGGTCTTCTTTCCACGCCGCACGGATTCCGAGCAAAACTGTAGGCAAGGTTTCCGTCCAGCGGTCGCTTTTGTGACATTTAATAGCGGCTTTAAGTTGTCTGTGCAGCCGCTCTACCATGCCGTTAGAAGCGGGGTGATACGCAGTTGTATGCAAGTGAGTTGTACCTGTCAGACGATTTAAATGTCTGAACAAGTGCGACTCAAATTGTCTGCCTTGGTCTGTTGTTATGCGCAGAGGTGTACCAAAGCGACAAATCCAACCCGCATAAAATGCGCGAGCGACTGTTGCAGCTTCTTGATCCTGGAGCGGAATAGCTTCCGGCCAGCGTGAGAAGCGGTCGACACAAGTCAAGCAGTATCTGTAACCCTCTGAACACGGCATAACAATGATGTCCAGATGTACATGCTCGAACCTCGCTGATGGTGGTGTAAACGACCCTGGTGCTGTTTTGATATGCCGCGTGATTTTTGAGCGCTGGCATTCGAGGCAACTGCGCGCCCACCTGCGACAATCTGAGTTGATTGACGGCCAAATATAACGTTTAGTTATAAGTTTGACAGTCGCATTCGCACCTGGATGGGAAAGGCGGTGCATCATGTTGAATACAGCTTTTCTAAATGGTGCTGTGATAAACGGGCGTGCTGTAGCCGTCGAGACGTCGCAATAGATCGCTGCGTCGGTTTCAGGCAGTTTAATTTTTTTAAACTGCAGCGTAGTACTGTTCTCTATCAGGGATCTTAATTCTGCATCTTTCTCTTGCGATAAAGCTAAAGCCTGGTAACTGAATGCACTCTGCAACTCTTCAATGCGCGACAGGGCGTCAGCAACTACGTTGTCATCTCCTGACACATGACGAATATCGGTTGTGAATTGACCGATAAAATCCAAGTACCTGAACTGTCTCGGGGTAACCTGGTTTTCTTTCTTCCGGAAAGCAAATGTAATGTATTTGTTTTGAGCGGTACTCAGCTTTTGGGAAAAGAATGCCAGTGGTTCCCAAGCGTTGTTTACCCACTGCTGCAGTGCTGCTCCAACTGTGTGGTCAGAAGCGTCAGAAAAAATAGCGAGCGGTGCGTCTGATTTTGGATGCGCTAAAAGCGCGGCTTCAGCTAAGCTTTCTTTGCTTTGTTGGAACGCTGTTGTAGCTTCTGACGTCCATTTAATTGGAGCTTTTCCTTTAATGTTGCCCCGTAAGAGCTCATTGAGCGCGGCTTGACATTTCGCAGCCTTGGGTATGAATCGCCTGTAGAAATTTAACATACCCAAGAACTGTCGCAGTTTCTTTGCGGTGGCCGGCTGCTCGAAGTCTTTAATGGCCCGAACCTTCTCAGGCAGTGGGCGTGTACCCCCTGCTGACACGTGGTAGCCGAGGAACTGCACTTCTTGTTGACCGAACACACACTTAGCGGGATTGATTACAACCCCGTAACGTTTTAGTCTGTCAAATATAATTTTAAGATGACGTAAATGTTCATCTTCTGACGCGGATGCCACTAAAATGTCGTCTATATACACATAACAAAAATCCACTCCGCGAAGCACTTCGTCCATAAACCGTTGAAATGTTTGAGCTGCGTTGCGTAGTCCAAAAGTCATATACGGGAACTCAAACAAACCAAACGGTGTAGTAATAGCAGTCTTTGCAATGTCTTCGTTTGCGACGGGTATTTGATTAAACGCACGCACTAAGTCTATAGTTAAAAAAATGTTTTTACCACTAAGCGTATGCGCGAAATCTTGAATGTGACGCACAGGGTAAAGATCCGGTTCTGTTCTCGCATTGAGTGCACGATAATCCCCACACGGTCTCCATTCATCACCCTTTTTGGGGACCATATGCAGCGGTGAAGCCCACGAACTTTCTGACGGACGGGCTATGCCGAGGCGGATCATCGCTTCAAACTCTTTCTTAGCAGCCTTCAGTCGTTCCGGCGCTAAGCGTCTCGGTTTTTGTGCCACTGGTGGTCCGCGCATTGTTTTAATATGATGCACGGTGCTGTGCTTCATCTCTCTCGGTGATCCGTCTGGCCGTGCTATTTCCGAGAAACTTGCTAAAAGTTCGTGGTAGCGAGTGGAGCCAGTGATTGTTCTCACACTTGGAACTTCACAGCTGGAGACTTCTCCTCGGACAGTGAGGCGACTAGTTATATCTAACAGCTGTCGGTTACGCACATCTACCAGCAAGCCAAAGAACGCGAGAAAATCAACACCAATAATCGGCTTTGACACGTCAGCAACGACAAATCTCCACGTGAAATCACGTTTAAGTCCGAAGCTAAGTGATAAATTAATTGTGCCATACGTATAAATTGGTGTTCCATTTGCTGCGGCGAGTTCGTATGTTGACCGCTCTCGCCGTCCGCGGATGAAGCGACGTGGATAGACACAAAGATCGGCTCCTGTATCTATTAAGAATTGTATTTTTGTTGCTGCGTCGGTCACAAAAATACGGCGTGCTGTTGTTGGGCATGTGTCGTCTGCCGCCATTAGCGACTGCCCGCGTCGTTTCCCTGGTTGAACGAGCACGGTTGTGTGCATTTTCGAGCGCTAGTGCCGTACCGCCAATGGTACCAGCATAGTCTGCTGTAGTTCTGTTGGCGAGGTGCTGAACGAGAATTTGATCGTTCCCGTGGTCTCTCGCGTTGACGGCTGGTAGGTGCCTTGAGATCTACCAGCTCGTTGCGTAATGACGCTATCTCGACCGTCATCTGTTTGAAGTTCGTCGCTAGCACGTTTACCAGCGACGAGGTGGCGTCGGCTTCTGCAATAGTAGCGCGGTGAGTGGGGCTGATTGTGTCCGCAATTGTATCAGCAAGCTCCGCGACTTTGTCAAGCTCGACGTCCTGCTGTGTGACGAGATGAGCTTGAATACTGGCTGGTAGGCGGCCTATCCAAAGTGTGCGCAACGTGGACTCAGGCATTGTTGGTTCTGCTAGGCTACGCAGGTGACGCAAATACTGAGATGGTTTGCGATCACCCATCTCTTCGTATTCTAGCAGGCGGCGTGTTTTCTGCTCCTGCGAAATGCCGAGCCTTTTGGTTAATTCCTGCTTCAAGGTTTCATATGCGTTTGTGGCCGGTGGGTTGATGATGACGTCGCGTACTTCGAGGGCGTAACGTGTCTCGAGTGCTGAACTTATGTACCCGAACTTCGTTTTATCTGCCGTTACACCAGCTGATGTAAAACTGCTCTCCACCATGGCGAACCACATTTCAATGTCGGTGGCGATAAATTGCGGGATTCGTACCGCGACGCGGTTGATGGCAAGCGCATTCTCGATGGCATTAGCCAGGTCTTGATTTGTAGCGTTTACAGACATTGCTTATTAAGTTGATGCACAGCACAATAAAGTCACAAAAAGAAAATTTCACTTCACAAACTCACGCGCACTTTTTTAATAATTCACGTTTACTCACGTCGGGGGTCACCACTTTGCGGGGGTGGTTCGTGAAGGAATTGTTTGTATTTTGAAATAAAAGTTATGAATTGGTTGAAACTGCTTTATTGAATAATAGGTGTTGCTAAGCTGAGGGATGAAGATAGACTGAAGAAATAAACTTGTGGTTAGTGAAACTTAAACTCGAGCGTTAGGTAATTAAGATTATGAGAATAGAGGTATATGCCAGATGTATTTTTAGGAGAATAGTTTGTGGCTAACATGCTATGGGTAATATGATACTTTTAGAAAAGGACTAGAGTAGGTAAAATATTATTAAGTGTGAAAGAAAAGGGAAACAAAACATATACAAATATTTGACATAACACAAACACATAAATTATTATAACATTTTACAAACATAAGTGTGTTGTGTATGTGTGTGGTGTGGTATGTATGTGTGTATTGTTTATGAGTGTATCAGTGAAGTACGTGGCGATGGCTCCCACATATTCTTTTACAGTATAGTAACACTTATTGACTAGAAAATGTTTTAATTTGGTTTTAAAACTAGTAACACTCCCACATGACTTCACCTCATCTGGAAGCGTATTGAACACCTCCACGCCAACGAAATCCGGAGAATTTCTGGTGCAGTTGTATTTAGCAGAGGGTTTATACAAATTGTTTTTATTGCGTGTGTCTAAGTTATGAACATCTTTATGCTGCTTAAATTTATTCATGTTATGAAACATATAAACATTTAGCTCGAAAATGTAGAGGCAAGTAAGTGTCATAATTCTAAATTTTTTAAACAATGGCTTACATGAATGTTGGTTTGTTACACCCGCCATGCACCTAACTATTCTTTTTTGACATAAAAATACTTTACTTACATGGGCTGAATTTCCCCAGAAACGAATTGCATAGCGTAATTTAGCTTCAATCGTACTATGATAATAAATGAGAATCTGATTTATATTCAATAAGGTTTTCAGGTGTCTTATTTGAAAACAAAATTTACTCAAACAGGCAACTATATGTTCGCAGTGATCTTTTCCGCTTAAGTTTTTATCCAATTTAAAGCCAAGAAGATTGATTCAAACCTCACTATTTTTCATTGTATATGTAATTTCAAGTAGGAACAATAAAGTTATTTATTTTTATTGCGTAAGTATTGTACACCGAGAATAAATATGTACGTAGGGAAGTAATAATAAACAATAAATATAACTTATTTTTATAGTAGCATGACTGAAAAGCAAAAAACTGGAAAAAGAAGGATTGGAAATTTTTCTTCGGAGGAAGAATAAAATATTCTATGTAACAAAAACTATTGCTGATTCCCTTACTTATCTGTTACATGTCGAATAACATCGTCAACCTCTTCAATTATGTTTTCAACAGTTCTTGTTGATAGACGAAACCTTTAAAAAAATTATTTTTCACTATACTTTTCAAAATTATTAGGCGTTACTCGTAATATTATAGGCATCTCTTCGTCATCGCTATATGCATTTATGTTATACGGATTCATTGTGGCTGTCAATTTTTTAGATTAGGTTAAGTTAGCAAACATGAAGTTAAAATCTTAACCGGTATTTATTCTACAGGTTAAAATGTACTTTAGCTTGATGTTAAGGATAACACCAGTTGGAAAAACGATTTTTGTAGCTAACATGAAGTTAACTCCATGTTATATTTTAACATGGAGTTGGTTAAATTGGGCCTTAATCGAATAAGCAAATAAAAAAATAGGTCCCCATATGAAATAAGAAAGTTGCACCCTGTAGTTTGAAAACCACTGGACTAAAAAAAAATTGTTTCGTTCAATAAAATAGTCATGTAAAAAAGAAATTGTTTGCTAATTTAACCATTAAAATGAACATCCTGCATATACCTTTAAAGTTTGATTCATAAGTACAGAAACACCCTGTATAAGCAAATTTCACGGTAATAGAGTTGTGCATGAAAATACTGAAGTAGTAATTAATGTAAAGTTAATTTCTTCGCAGTGTAATTTTTTTCATTGAATAATATACAGTTTTAAAATAATTTTTTGGAGTTTTTCTTTTTTCGACCTTTACTGCTTCCACAAAGGTAGGTGGTAATTTAATGTAATTAAAATCTCTATTTCTGTATTTTTATGTTGCAATCGTTAGGTACCAACTTATTTTTTAAACACTAATAAAATCATCAATTAAGACACAAGAACATACAATTTGATGTCGGAATTAAAACTAATTTAAGCCCGTTTTACATTACACTAAATCTTTAACAAGATTTTGTTCAATTTTTGTGGTATTATACAGCAAATTGTGTGACATATTGCATTGCTTCACACAATTTGCTGTTTGACTACACAATTTAAATTGTTTCAAAAATTGAACAAAATCTTGTTCAAGATTTATTGTAATGTAAAACGGGCTTTACAACTGGTAAAAATAGCTAAAATTTCGTTTATATTAAAGTTTTTATACAAATTTAATGTCCATAAACCATAATATATGATAGTAAAATGATCGTTATAATTACAAATACATTATTTAGGATAATACTACGAGTACAATAATAATTGTGTAAATAAGTTGTTATTCGATTTTATCTTTTTATTTTTTATGTGATGCGCACATTTTTGACACGAACACGAACTCACGAATATTCTCTAAAATGTTTCGTGTATGTGCTATTAAAAACATATATTATATTAGAATTAGAATAAAATGTTTAGTGATTTAGTAGAAAAAATTGATTGTTCCATAAACACAAACAGCATTATTCTATTTTTAGATATAAATGTAAAAAGCTCCTTTAGGTAAAACTAAAATAAACTAACGGTGTATAAAATTATTAACACCTGATAAATTTAACTTTATAGCAGATATAATAACATTGTTTTACGCATGAGCACGTATCATCTGAATACAACAGCTCTAGAGCTTGAAAGCTACTAAGGGCTAAGTGTTATTGAACGAAAAGATGTTTCAGTTTCAGTCGCCGTGAAGCACGCAAACGATGAAGTTCAAGCACAAAGCTTTGTCACAAACGCGGTAAACGTCATGGATCTCGTGTGGTCGAAAATCATCGTCGCTGTACTCTTCGGACTTCTGCGTCTCATATTCGGGCTGTTACCAATTAAACTTTATTCTTATTTAAAAATATGGGAACGTGGTGCAGACGGAATTAATCACGTTAACAGAGAAAGACAAAAACGAGCGGAGTGTTGTTTAACTTTAGTGCAATCTTTCGGTGGTGGTGTACTATTCGCAACTTGTTTCTTGCACATGATGCCAGAAGTTTACCACGCAGTTCGTGAACTAGAAGAACATTACAATGTAATGAAAAAATACCCGTTTTCGCAGTTAATAATTTGTATTGGATTCTTTATGATTTATTTTGTGGAAGAATTTTCTCAATACATGATCTCAAGAGTTGGATCAAACTGTGAACCAGTTTTCACCAAATCAGAAACTCCTTCACCGAATACTAATCCAACTAATAAGATTAGTCCTATTATTGTAGAAGGGAAGAAATCATTTGAAGAAGTGAAATGTTGTGATGAAGATCCTGAAAAACAAAGTATGGAAGATAGTGTTGACAGTGGTTTGGACAAAAGTAATGAAGATTTAAATGTGCCAATGCCATCATCAGAACGTGAACTAATTATAGAGTTAGAGAAATCTCCTCAAAGAATGTTGCGTTGTTGTTTGATAACAATGGCGTTAAGTTTTCACGCAATCTTTGAAGGGATTGCAATAGGTTTGCAAAACTCTATATCGAATATATGGTACCTTTTCGTCGCAATTTCGATACATTCAATAACTCTACTGTTCTGTGTAGGAGTGCAGCTTCTTTTTTCCCACAAACGCCCGTTAGTAATATTTTATTTTATCCTTGTTCTGTCAGTGACAAGTCCCGCTGGTATTCTAATCGGTTTAGCTGTTACACAGCATACTGGCGAAGAAAATATGGCAACTGCGATTGCATCAGCGCTTTTAGAAGGCTTATCAGCAGGAACTTTACTCTACATTACATTTTTTGAAGTTTTAAGCCGGGAGAAAGAGAGACGGGAATTTCGGTTCAAAAGGGGAACATGCATTATCGCAGGTTTTGTTATCATGGCTCTACTTCAAACTTTGGAATAAGTTTTTGTCGCTGTATCCTCTTTTTGTTTTAACTTTGAGAAACTACATATTTTTTGTGACCAAAAGTTTCCATTAACGATTTAGTCGAAGGCTGAACATTAAATAATAAAACAATACCCATCACGGAACATATTTGTATTAATTTTTAATAACATAGAGTTAGATTAAAAGTACAAATCTGGTTGTGAAACATGTGTATGTGAAATGTGATTAATGATTTGAAATATGGTGAAATTTTTAAGCTAAAAAATCTGGTATATTTTTACGTTATTAATTTATTAATTGGTGTATATTTATGTCGATCGTGATAAGAACGTCATGTATACATACAAATTAGTCAAACAGTTTAGGATAATCAATACCTAGAGTAGGTTTGTAGATCACGATTTAGCTATTAATATTTAAAAATAAATCAAATATGTACATTTATTATTTATTTAAATTAAAAACTTAAACTATTTTTATTCTGTAGGTTAGGTAGTAAACAAACTTATAATTTAATGTAAACTGTATATACGTTATAGAGATAAGTACTAACAGTTATTTATTTATTAGAAAGTATTTTTATACACAAAATGATAAAAACTAATGTTAAATTTATAATGTATAATATGTAAATATCATTGTTTATAATTTTAGACTATGTAATGAAAATAGAAAAATATATTTTTAAAGTAATAATATCACAATATTTTAAAAAAATAGAAAAACTTAATCAGTATGTTTTGACATTTATCTAAAGAATTTCTTTATAAATTTTAACTCGTTTGGCAAAAATTCGATACATTTTAGAAATATCGTGTATTCTTCAAAAACGATAGGTACGTAGGTGTACCTACATAAATAAATGTATGAAATTTAATAACATAAATATAAATTTTTATAGAAATATGACTACTATTTATAAACATGTAATAAGTCAGGGAGAAGCTTTTATAAAATTAGTAAATTATTGAATAAATAGTGTAGGTAACCTACTTACTCAATAAAAATACGTGCGAGTTAAATCCTATTGATTATTTTACTATTAATAATTTATTTAAAAATAAAAATTGTTTCACTATTCAAGTAAACCACAACTTTTGGTTTAAGGCTTTTCGACCCTCAACAAAAATTTCGCATCTGGGTTTTCAAATAATCTCCTTTTGGTATACAACCAGAACAACACAGTCGGTATGTTCTTCATAGAAGGATCATAAATCATAACATTTACAACTTAATCCCTCTGGGTAGAATTCTAACATTCAATGTTTTGAAACGAAAACTCCTCAAGAATAAAATCTTTTACTTATGATATGAACAACGCGACTGACGAATATTGAATATGAATGTAAAATTAGAATAAGCCACCTATATGAAATTATTAAATATATTAATAAGGATAGTATATCTATACCATAACCTAGTCAAAAACACCAGTTATTTTTTGTTTATACTTATTTTAATAAATTGTGTGTTAGATATTTTATAACTATTTTGATAACACATAATATCAAATTTAAGATCATAATATATTTTTACTTCTCGTCATATACCTAGAAGGAAGGTATTTGAGAATTGCTAAAAATCAAGTTGTATAAAAAAATGTATATATTTAGCAGTATTTTTAATTAACAAAAAACACTTTTAACACAAATGGCTATCATCTTCGCAAAAATCATAGTCAAACAATAGTAATATCAAGCTTCAAAAATGTATAATATCAAGATTAACATAATTGTACAATTGGGCTTACGAAGCTTATATTTTTGTAACTGTAACCTAATACTTAATCCACAAATTTTTCCAAGTTCTAAGAATTGACTGTTAAATTCCTATAAATTGCAACTGTACTTTGGCAGTAATTACACAGTTATACCTAATTACTTAATCCACAAATTTTTCCAAATTCTGAGAATTGACTGTTAAATTCGTATATATTCGTGCCCTAAGGTATTTTTTGTTACTCTATTGCTTGTCTTATTATAGTAAAGTGATATTGGTTGTCGTTCTTGATATAAAACGTTTTTGCGAATATTCTTTATTTTATATTCATTATCATTATATTAGTGTTGTGAACAGTTAACATGGTTCAAACAAAATCATGGAGAAGACGAATGAGCAAACTGCGAGAAATTAAGAGCTTCAAAAAATGGTAAGTTTATATAATTATTATTATGATATATGTGTAACACCATATCTAGTACAGTATAGTTTGCAGTTACTTTTTAAAAGCTGACTACTTTTTGATTCGAGACTTTCGATTCTAGATCGAGATTTTCGACCTGAGATCGAGATCAAGACTAGAGTTTTTAAATTATGAAATATATTGGTGTTGAAATAACAACAATTTATAGCAAAAATGATCAAGAGGTAGGTACCTATTTGTACGAAAATCTTTTTACCACTCATGAAATGTTTACAAATGTAAAATAACAAAAAAAATATCAAAATTATTGGAAAATGTATATTGGAGATAACGGAGGTCCAATAATCTAACACATAATATGGACAATTTAAAAACATACAGACATCATTACAAAACTATCAAAAATAAGTTTCTGAATTCTTTGCAATTTACTTACCTGAAAACTGAAACTAAACAATTCTGAATTCTTTTCAATTTAGTTACCTGAAAACTGAAACTAAACAATTAGTAGTAAAATATATACAACAAAAATATTTTCCTACTTAAACGTAAATATTTTATTATTATCTCTTAATTATACAAAACAATAAATTGTAAAATATGTGGAAATAAAGATAGATTTAGGATAATAATGAATTAATTAATAAATAGATCGATATTATAAAAATAGGACATGATTAACAAAACTTTTGAAGTGATTATAATAAATTTATTAACGAATATTATACATAGATACTTGATATGAATTGTATTTCATATTCGTATGTAACACGAGATATTTTTAAAAGCAACATTTTGATATCACGGATAACACGGTTATTTCAAATAATGATTCATACAGCAAACTTTAATTTAGAATTGTGTATCAGAGAAACGATCTACTCTGCGTCAAACATCAAGAGATGGCGCTCTCAGTATCATCCGATTCCTGCTGTAGTAAAAATCAATCCTGCTACATGTATCATCCCAAGTAGAAATGCTTTTTAAGGTGTTATACGCAAATAATTATTTATAAATCATGTGATAAACTAATAAATAAACTTTCAGTTACAGTGCAGTTTGGTTTTGATCTTCCTTTCAACTTTTGCTTGTGATGGAAGATTCATCACCAGAAAGAGGAGTTTTTCTGACCAATCAGTGCTTGGATACCTCACTGAAGTAAGTGTAAACAATTGCTCAACTGTTGAATTCATTTGTTAGAATTAAAATTTTATAAATACGTGGACATTTTTATCTCTATCTAAAATGTAATTATTGTTTTAATCAAGTTAAGAGCCAAAAATGTAGTTTTCATATTCTCATTATTAATCAATATAGTATTTATTAATTAAATAGAAAGCAGTAGCACACAAATATAATTTTTTATTTAACCGTAACGATGTATCGAATGATAAGAGATTTAATTTTTATTCCAGTATTATTTCTTTTCCGTTTTCTCAAATTAAATATATTTTGAGATTGTTATTAAAACTAAAATAAAAATAATCAAATTAAAATAAAAAATCACTAAAGTAATAAAATTCCTACATAACAATTTTTTTTTAATAATAATATAGGTAACTAAAATTATTTTTTAGATCATAGTAATTAAATATGACTACAATTTAACTGGGAATTATTTAAATAGATAGGTATGTGTATTAAAATTAATACTTTATGCATTAACATAAAAAAAATATTTACCATTAAATTAATATATCTATTTAAAATAGAGAATTTAAAACTGAGCAATATTTTATTTATAGTGTGCTTTAAGAGTTTTTACCAAAAACAGAGTTACGTGGGATTCAAGAAGGGTAAAATGTGTCTTTAATTTGATTAGTTTAATGTTTAAGACGAGTTTTTAACAACTCAAGAAGGGTAAAAGATATTTTTATTTAGTTTAGTTTAAGAAGAGTTATTTTTTAAAAAAACAAAGGCTGTGGGAGTCAAGAAGGGTAAAAGGTTTTTTTCTTTAGTTTAGTTAAAATTAGATTTTTTACAAAAAATAGAGTAGGTATGTGGAACTCAAGAAAGGTAAAAGGATTTTTTCATTTAGTTTATGGGATTTAAGAAGGAGGGTAAAACGTTTCAAGCCAGCATTATATTGAAAACGGTATTTATTTCTCATTATGATAATAATTACTCCATTACAATATTTTTTTATTAAAAGTAAAATATTTATTTAATGTACATTTTTTAAATATTTTAATACACAAAAAAATCGTATTAAAACACTAGATATACCTAAATAAAATATTGCTCAATTTTAAATTATTTATTTTAAATACATTCTATTTATTTAATGCTAAATATTTTTATTTTAATGCACAAAATACCTATTAATTTATTTTAATGCACATATCTATTTAAATAATTCCCTGTTCGATTTCAGAAAAACTTCGGTGAAATGTTAATGTACTAAAGATTAGTACCTACCTAACTAAAATCCATATATTTGTTATTAAAAAAATCAGTATCTATATTATTATTTAACGTTGCATATTTCATTAATAGTAACATTAAAAGTTGCAATTAAAAATGGTTTTCTAATTCCAATTAAACTTATGTGTGAGATTGAAATTTATATCCACAATAATGTTTATCTTATACTGTCTCAGGTTAAAATACCTCTAGCCTTGGCTCTGTTGACATCTTTTAAATAATTAATTATATGTTTGTTTGGAAATAATATTTAATTAGGTATCCAAATAAATTTCAAAACATGATTGTTAAAAAAAATGAAAATCATGGAACTCAGATATCAGCCTTTAATTAATAAAAATATTTTTGTTAATGTAAAACAAAATTCGGTCAACGGGTGTTAATTGATATTGCAATTCGTTCAGTTTAATTTCTAATTCACTAATCAAAAAATGCTTGAAGATTTTTTTACAACAACAACAATATTGTTACAACTATGTGGTCAACCTACTTCAAATTTTGGGAAATTGATGTCCGTGCTTGCATACGTTTATATACCAAAAATTAAGTAAATAGAACATTTCTAACATCTTTTTATTTAATTAATTAATGGAAAGCCATAAGAGCCCATGTAAAATATTAAAATTTAACAATTAATTTCGTTCAAACTACGTGGTCAAAAATTTCCAAAAAATTCAGGTATCATTTTTATGACACAGACAACATAAATTCAAAGTTTGGTTGCATTAGAATATTTTTTAAAATGTCTAGGGAACCTCCTTAAGAACACAAATTTTGTGTGAATTATTCAAGTAGTATTATTATAAGGTCATTCAAAAGTCACAAAATTAGACTTGAACATAAATGTAATATCAAACCATAAATAGATAATGATACTAATGTAAATATAATATACCGAGTGTCAACTGTCTCCTTGAAAACTGTTATATAGGAAAATTTAAATTTTTCTGTAGTTACTTACCTTCTAATTTTAGACGAAAGTTTTGAAACACATAACCTGTTAAATATTAAAAACTTCGCAATAGAGGAGAAGGAGACCATAGTCGATCATATTGTATAAGTATTACTTATTTTAGTTCTCGAGAAAAACGCAAAAGAAAATACTTCTCTAGTTCCATGACACTCATGATAATTATATAAATTGCTATTTTCTTTTGCATTTTTCACGAGACCTGTTACGTCTTCTATAAATATCTACTCGCCATATTGCAATATTATGATCGACTTTGGACTCATAGTTTTTACTTTTTACTTACCTAGGTATTTACTTAACTTAGTCATAGTTTTTTAATTCTGAACAAAGTTTTGTTTTAACATCTTTCGTCTAAAATTAAATGGTAAACAACTATCAACTGCAAAATTTTAAAAATAACAAAGTAAACACCTGGTATAATAAAATATTATAATAAATAATAATAATTTAACTTGTGTACATTAAATTTTGTATTTTTAGCGAACATGTTGGTGGAATGAAATTTGCAAAGAAGAATTTCAAACCCAATTTCGCTGCCGATGTCCGAACTGGTCCTTTTGTAGGTCACCTGGTAGATATTATAACGCATTTTGCTCCATGGAAAGGACTGGATACATTTGGCTACAACCTGATAAAGAATGGGCAGTTAATTCCTAGCGTCGGCTTGGGCGACAGGCTCCTGTCGCTTTGCCCTAAATCTACGCCCCTGGAACTGCCATATACTTAACTTCCAGTGGTATAGTTAGAAAATGTTTTACTAAAGGGCACATAATATATTATTTTCTAATTATATTACTGAATGTTCCTGATGATATATATTGAGATTTAAACTTCTTTCTAAACTGATTGTCAACTGTGATTTAAATATTGTATACTTTTATCTGTTCTAAATTCTATAAATACTCGCCATTTTGAAGATTGTTCAATATTAAATGTTGTTCAAATTTATGATGTTACTATTAAATATAAGAGATAAAATATATTGCATGCATCTACTTTATGAAAAACTTATGACACTTTTATTTTTGTCTATTATAATAAGACTTAAATTTATGCACGCTATTTTCGTTTATATAAAACATGTTGTTGAGTTATATTTATGATAAACTTATAAAGGACATGTAACTATTGCTGTGAAATGAAAAAGGTTGTGCTACAACAAATGACTATTAAAAATGTTAAAGATGTAAATATTTTAAAGGTGCTGTAAATATACGCTTGGCAAGCAAGAATAACCGAATTTTCGTATAAAAATACATCATCACATTTCATGATAAACTTAATTTATACTCCCAAACAATAAAAAAGTTCAATAAACAAAAAATAATAATAATAATTTAAGTTTGTTGCATCCAGTTTACCTTGACCGTGAAACACACCAACATAAATTCCCGCACAGCGCATGAGCGTAGACGCACAGCGTTGTTATTTCCCTATTGATTCTGTTGACTTGACGGTACCTACGTTTCGCGGGCTGTCTGTCAACGACTCAGCTGTGCAGCTAAACATGGCTGCCGCCATGTATGTTCTGCTTCTGGCAGTCGTCACTGCCAGTGTTAAAGCTTATCCAGGGCAAGGATTAGGCGGGGAATTCTACAAAGAACTGCAACAACTTCTTGCTGAGAAATCTGCCATTGCTGCCAGAGAGGTAGGCTTCATTTCATTGTTAATTCTCAATATTGTATTGTTGACTGAAACAATATCTAATGTTTCGGGGATTTCCAGTTTTATACTGTGACGTCAATTCATGACTTTTAGTTTAATCAAACATAAACAAATTTGCTACTTCATAAATATATTATCACATTTTTGTATTATTCTATTACGAAATAATATTACATTTTTCCTCGTGAATTTATTGTACACCTTGATTCACGCAACTTATTTCACTTGTGTGATATCCTTGTAACATATATAACAGCGCAAACGACGCTAAAAACAAACATTTTCAAAACTTTCATTTTGTAATAAGGTCATACAAATTTCACCAATTATTTTCGCATGCTCCATATTTTATGTCACAATAAAATAATAACAATTATTTTTAAAGGTTCAAAATGAAGCCGAATATCTGCCTCGTATGCCGAAACATAAACCTGATGTTCCTAGAGAGGTTCGAAACTGGCCCGAAGTTCCACTTAAAATTGGACAAGTTTCAGGAGTTTCTGTTAATTCGCAAGGGTATCCTGTAATATTTCATCGAGGACCTCGCGTTTGGGATCAATGGTATATAACAATTTTTCTATTAAATTGATCAGCGACTATTTTATCGTGCAAAAGTGCAAAAGTTTTATTGTTTTTATGGTTCTAGGTCATTCAATGAAACCGACCATTTCCGACAAATCGACCAGGGACCAATTCGAGAAAACACCATCATAACCTTAAACCCAGATAATGGAAAAATTATTCATGAATGGGGCTCTGGCATGTTTTATATGCCCCATGGGCTAACTATGGATCGACATGATAATTACTGGGTCACTGACGTTGCTTTGCATCAAGCCTTTAAAGTACAAACGATCTTTTTAATATAAATAACCGTTTTTTTAACAAAATATTATTTTAGTTCGCGCCAGGAAACGCAGAACCAATTTTAACATTTGGAGTTCGTTTCCACCCGGGCCAAAGCCCTCGACATCTTTGCAAGCCAACTTCAGTTGCAGTAGCAACAACTGGAGAGATTTTCATTGCTGATGGTTACTGCAACCACCGAATTTTGAAATTTAATGCTGCTGGAGGCTTACTTAGAATAATACCAAACCCTCCTGGTATTTATAATAATAGTAATAACTGGGAACCATTGTGACTAATCGATTTATGTTTTTATTTATTTTTTTGTTTGTTTCGTTATTTTATTGTGTAGAGTTTTTGTCACTGCAAGTGCCACACGGATTAGCCTTGATGGAACAATGGGATAGAATTTGTGTAGCAGATCGTGAAAATATGCGAGTTGTGTGTCCGAGAGCTGGACTTTATAGCAACATGAATGAACCTACTACGGCGTTGACTATTCAAGAGCCTGATTTTGGGAGGGTATTTGCCGTTGCTGCCAAAGGTCAGAAACAAAACCTTTTTCAATATAACAATAATTAATTAATAATAATAATTAATTTAAATTAAATAAATCTAAAATGCCAACAAAGCAAAAAATTTAAAAAATAATCGCCCCCGAGTGGGCTCGAACCACCAACCTTTCGGTTAACAGCCGAACGCGCTAGCCAATTGCGCCACGGAGGCTTGGTGCACTTAGTTGATGTATAAACTAAAGAAAAAGTAGATAGATAAGTATAATATACAATCTAAGGACAAGACAAGAGTATATAGTATATTCTTTTTATAAATCTCAAAAAGAAACTGTTTATTATTTAATAAAACATTACTATAAAAAAAAGAAGGAAACATAGGGCATAGTACTGTAATAATAGAGCATAATCTTTAGTAGTTGTAATGCAATCAGGCATTCGCAAAATTACATACACATTCTTTCTTGCGGTACTTGGACAATTTTTTAACTCGTAAGTTATTAGATTCTTGCCATTACTATTCTACGAAATAATAATTTTTATTACAATAATCAGTATTTATATAATACTTTATTCTAATATTAAATATTTTGTCACTTCACTATTACTTAAATAATAATAAAAATTATTTTTTTAAATAATATAAATCCTTTAACGTGAATTTTATTTAAATGAAAAAATATTTAGTATTACAGTAGGCGCTCGGGGTATATGAACTAATAAAAATCAGAGCAATTAATAAAATCGAATTGTTCATTTAATCGAAAATGTATTTTAAATACAGCATTTAATATTATTCGAAGCATATTGATGTTTATAATACATGAAGATAATTTGATATTTTCTTTTACACTGTCTTAGCACTCAAAGCATTTTTGGAATGCCATATCAGCCATACATCTGCAATACAAGTAAATAACCAAGATTAAAAATATTACTTTCTCATAGGCTTCAAAATAAAAAATGAAACTCTAAAGCTAATAGTAAATGTTTTGATACTTCGTATTTAGGGGAAGTTTATCTACCAAGGTACCATGCAGATCTGTACTTTCAGGTGTTCACATAATCGAAATTAACCGTGTTCACTCTATAGAACGTCATGTGTTAAGTTTTGAGTGTTCAAGTGAATGGCTCGGTGGATGGTTCATATAATGGAGTATTCACATAACCGAACGCCCTCTGTAATCTCATAAATTTTTTGTTTATTATTAACTTTTGCTACTTGTTCTTATCTGAAAAATATGCGATTGATATATTAAATTTCAGAATGACCTACATTATTTAAATCAAATATTATGTTTAGAAAAAAATCCGTTTTGTTAAGTTATCTTATCATACTTACAAAAAATGCTATTACTTTTAACGTAATATAGATGAAAATAAAAACACCCGTATTGGTTAAAAAATATTCTAATTTTATTATACGATGTACAGAAAATAAAATAAATTACTGGATATTTAAATTTGTTCTGCAAACACAAATACATAAATGTTAACTATAAAAAAACATTTTTGTAACATAAAATAAATTCCAGGTGATCTGATTTACGCGGTGAACGGCCCAACCTCTCGAATGATTCCTGTAAGTGGTTTTACAATCGACCCACGGTCAGAAACCATAATTGATCACTGGTCACCGATCGAAGTAAGTATAAATAATCATTTTAAACCGATAAATCACTCACATATGTTGTTCCGCCTTGTAGTACTACAGCGCTATTAATCCTACAGCTAAACATAAAATATTTCTCGTTTCCAGAGTTTGAAAAATCCTCACGCTATTGCAATTTCACCGAATGGCTCGCATTTGTATGTGGCAGAAATAGGACCAAACAAATTGTGGAAGTTCGATATGGTTCCCCAGAAAAACGTAATCATGAAGTAAATTAGAAAATGTGTGGAAAATAAAACAAGACATAATCATGTATGTTTTATGATTAGAACAAAGTTTGTTGAAATTAGTAAATTATTTCTAGTTAAATGTTTTATTGTTGAGAGTGCTTAGGTATTGACATTCCAAAAGACTTACTGTAAGTACTTAAAGACGTATATTTATCAGTTGTGTTGTATTTAAATTTTTATATTTAATGTTAGTTCCAGTTGATAATTTCCAGTGTATTTAACAGACAATAAAAATGAGATCAATAATTTGGTTGTCTTTTATTTATGCAAGTTTCATTTAGAAAACGCCATCCTTGGGGCTCTAAAAATTTTAAAGGTTTAATAAGTTGATAAAATGAATATCAGAAATATGTATATAAGATTAAGATTAATATTATATATAGGAAAATATAGATAAATATAATAAAGACAAAAATGTAATTCGTTACAGGATAGAAGATAATTATACTTGCTAACAGGTTTTATAAAACAAATTTCAAATAATAATTCTGTTAGCACTCACTCAGAACCCACAGAACATAACAAATGTCAAAAATAACCAGAATGTATCATTACTAAAGTGAAATATTGCTACGATTTCTTCTTGTTCTGACAGAACCGTTCCCTTTGCTAAGTATAAACTAAGGGGTACTGGTGCAAACCGATTAAGTTTAAGTTAACCTTAAATATTAAGTACCCCTTTTCACTTTAATATAATGTGATATGATTGGACGCATGTACAAATTTAGATTTAGAATATAAAATATGGTCATATTTTAAATGTAAATTATAAATCTAAATTCATCATGAACCTGCAAAGGCAGATATGTATATTTTATATTTCTAAAGGCTTTTATAAATGCAGTATTTACGTTAAGGGTACCTCTAAGTAGCACCTGAACGTCAGCTTAAATTTAAGGGGAGCTATAGTGATTTAAGGGCACCGTAAAAATTGGTGCAATTTACTTATTTGGATAAGGGGTACTTAAAAATTAAGTGAAAACCGGTGCAAACGGCCATAAGTGTGTATGAAGGTACTTACTCACAAACAGGGTTGTTATGTTTAAAACAATTTGTTTTAAACAAACTGTTTTAAACATGTTTTAAACACGGCCTAATGTTTTAATGCATGTTTTAAACTGTGTTTTAAATCAGGTGTTTAAAAATGATATCGAAATCCATTCACGACGCATAACACAAACAAAACAATTTCAACTACCGACCATCGGTGACTCTTAGCTATGCAGCTAGAGCGATGTAAATCCCCGTCCTCGCACAAAAAGTAGCATTGGCGACATAATTCGATAGAAATAATATTTATTTAAAACAGATATCCTGTTTAAAACATGCTTTTTTGTTGTTTAAAACATGTTTTTTTGTGCAGAGTTAAAAACATGTTTTAAACCAAAAAAACAGTTTTAAACAGTAAAAAACAAATGTTTTGTTTAAAATTGAAAAAAAACATGTTTTTTTTCAACCCTGCTCACAAATATACCATTGTAGAAGGGAATTCGAAAATTTTAGTTTTTATAATTAATTATATTATTAAAGTTTATTATGACCTTATAAATACTAAATGACATTTCATATTTTCCATTTCAATTTGCCAAAAAGTCAAAAATTCATATGACATTAACACTCAAATATTTTATTTTTTGTTTTCATAGGTAGGCAGATAAATCAAAATTGTAACAAAATTGTAGAATTTTTAACTTCTTGTAGTTGGAAAATGGTGCTAGATAGAAACAACGTTTTGAATACATATTGTAGACAGTAACATTTAGTATACAATGTTATTTAAAAAATTCCTATTAATTCATAAATTTTGAGGGCATTCCAGAAAAACTCTTCAGAACTTCAAGAAACTACCACTTCCGGTTGCTCGAACAACACCAAAATCTAATCAGATCTAATCTACGGTGTCAGAATATTATACTTATCCACACACACACACACGCACACAGACATCATCGCGAAATTATCAAAATCGTGTTCTAGGGACCTCAAAATGTGCTTATCCATTGAAAACTCACTATCGAAATTTTAGCATGATTACAATACCTCTCTTACAGATATGAGTAAAACTGTCGCTTACGATACTTTGGCTTTTAGAGAACGATATTTACAATTTACCATAATGCTTCGTTTGACTTCGTAATTGTTATACAAACTATTATAACGTCATAATTTCATCATTTTGATTAAGCGTAGTGTTTTGTTGTTACGTTTAATAATATAATAACTGAAATTTGAAAAGTACCTACCGTTCGGATGTAAAGCCGGCAAAAATTGAAAATTGTTTTGAATTTGTAATTCAAATACCAGTCACATTTATCGTTATTATATGTAAATATCAAAATTATTTACACCTACATTGAGAACTCTAAACTACAATTAAAAATTTTATGCATCGGTACCGGAAAATTAAACTGAATTCCCGGAATAATAACTCAAATAATCCCGTTACGAGAAGAAAAAACTCACGTTTTCAGCGGTAAATAAATGAGTGTACATTAGCACGTCTCGGAGATGTACAGAAGCATTTTGTATTCAAATTCTAGTGATATTTCAGGGAGGCCTTCGTGCCTTCTTCGGAGGAATTTGCATCGAACGTGTGGAGAATCGGGTGCGGAGTTGCAGAACTGCAAAATACCGAAGACGGCGATCAGACGAGTGTTATTTACGAGGAGAACGACTGCAGCGCCATTGCCGTCGTCTCACTCTAGACTTCTTATAAATAAGACATTATCTGGCTTGTAAGTACTGTTTACAGGGAGACGTGAGGTGTTTCCATTTTCCTTTTTTTATTCTACTCGCTCGATTTAAATATACGTTTGAAGTACAGCTGCTACATAAGAAAGTACCGCGCTCTGCGGTTGGGTTTGGAAGACTGGTTTACAACAAAAACTTCAACACCTTCAGAGAACCAACGGAAGAAGTTTGTATTTTGTTTTGCATTTACTTTTAGCGAAAATAAAACTATAAAGAAAGATCAATTGAAATGAGTTTAAAAAAGTAATTAGTATGTTTTGTTAGCACTAATTTTATTTACACGGGCAGGAACATAATAACTTAGCTTATACATTTTTTGAATGTTTTCTTATAATTTAACCGCGAATAACTTTTCATACTAGACACCAGACGTAGACCTATATATTATCCAAAAATGAATATGTAGCTACTGATGATTATTTTTATATTTTCTGCTCTTATTCACATTTATAATGAATCTACCATATACTATAACAGAATATAAGTATATTAGTAAAAAGATTATTGTAGTATTTTTTTTTGACTTTAGTAATTGTATGTTTATTGTTTATCTATTAACGTTAAATTATTTTTTTCACGACATGCGGAGAAAAGGTGACCGGACAAAACAGAACAATGAAAAAACAGAACATGAAAAAACAGAACATGAAAAAACAGAACATGAAAAAACAGAACAGTGAAAAAACAGAACAATGAAAAAATAGAACACTGAATAAACAGAACAATGAAAAAAGAGAACAGTGAAAAAACAGAACACTGAAAAAACAGAACATTGATAAAACAGAACATGAAAAAACAGAATATGAAAAAAAATAACAATGACAAAACAGAACTCAAGAAGGGATTTGTTAGCTTTGATTAGTTTATGTCAAAAAAACGGAGTTCTGTTGGACTCAATTAGGGTTTTGTTAGTATTGATTAGTTTATTTTTAAAAAAACGGAGTTCTGTTGGACTCAATTAGGGTTTTGTTAGTATTGATTAGTTTATTTAAAAAAAACGGAATTCTGTTGGACTCAATTAGGGTTTTGTTAGCTTTGATTAGTTTATGTCAAAAAAAAGAAGTTCTGTTGGACTCAATTAGGGTTTTGTTAGTATTGATTAGTTTATTTTAAAAAAAAACGGAGTTCTGTTGGACTCAATTAGGGTTTTGTTAGTATTGATTAGTTTATTTAAAAAAACGGAATTCTGTTGGACTCAATTAGGGTTTTGTTAGCATAGATTAGTTTATGTCAAAAAAACGGAGTTCTGTTGGACTCAACAAGGTTTTTGTTAGCATAGATTAGTTTATGTGTTCTGTTTTTTCATGTTCTGTTTTATCAATGTTCTGTTTTTTCAGTGTTCTGTTTTTTCAGTGTTCTGTTTTTTCACTGTTCTGTTTTTTCATTGTTCTGTTTCTTCAGTGTTCTGTTTTTTCATTGTTCTGTTTTTTCATTGTTCTGTTTTTTCATGTTCTGTTTTTTCATGTTCTGTTTTTTCATGTTCTGTTTTTTCGTGTTCTGTTTTTTCATTGTTCTGTTCTTTCATGGAATCGGAGAAAATACTATTTTTTTCTCGCGAATTAGTGAGGAAAGTAAGTTTTCCCTCTCTAGAAAGGAAAGTAAGCAGTGCTGCCACCATTGTTATTTTACCATGAAATATTTTAAAAATTGTAAATAAATTAATTATTTTATTGAAAATTCTGATTTTATAGTGATTTATTATAATCATTATTATGTTTTATACTTTCTTTTTTTACAATTTCTCGATTTTACAACTTAAATTTAATTTAGCATATTGGTTGCACGCTGCAGTGAAACATTTCGTTGTTTTTAAACGTCATTCTGACAGATGACAGTTATAACCTAATTTCTAGTTATGTGTTTATTCTACATTTACAATGTTTTTAAATATGCCGTGAAAAAAATGTTGCGTCTAACACGAGAGAAAAGCTCTTTTTCCAGTCTTGCTCGATTGCCTCACTCGCTTCTCTCGTGACACAAACTTCGAGCTCTAGTGGGAAAAAGAAGCGCTTTCCTCTCTAGTTGGACAACTATTCTATTTCAACACCAACAGCACATCAGTAGTTCAGTTTTATGATCATATTTAGAAAAAGAAAAATGACCGATACCTACAGATTTTTTCTAGTAATTAGATTATTTCACTACCTATTTTTTTTATTAATATATCATAACAGGTAAGAAAATGAGTAATTATAACAGATGAACATAATTTGATTGTTATTTTCAAGAAAGGTAGAAAAGGCTTTTATTTATCGTACATATTACTATTTATGTGATGATGAATTCGTTAGATAAATATGTTAATTTCTTAAAAAAATAATGGTTCAATCCTTGTACCAATATTTATATGTTGCATTTTCCAAAAATATTATAAAGATTAGTTTTTTATGGAAGTCATATAAAAGTGCTTTATTGATTTGATTAAAACTGCAAGCAACAAAACATAAAAAATAATAGATAAATATAATTTGTACTTTTATTAAGTACCTATATCTATCAGTGTAAAATTTAATTTTATTTCATCTACTATTTTATTTATTTTATGTAGGTAGGTATATATTTTATTTAAAATCTTTAGAAATAGTTGTCGTATATTTACTAAGAATAGGTCATAAAATTTATAATAATTACAAAATGTATACATAGCATATTGTTTGGAGAAATACTAAAACTAGTATACCTACCTTTGTAGTTCTAAATGTAAAGGAATTTAAAAATCCATTTTGGAGTGTAACAAAAAATGCACCAAGTACGTTGTGAAGCTGTCTAGATAACTTTTATCTTTCCGAGGAAAAAAAATTTAAATCTGACAGATGGTACTCTGACTCTGGTAGAGAATAAAGCCTTCATTAAAATCCTTAAAAATAATTTTATTTCACTACAAGCGTCTGTTGTCCAATTACAATGTCCAAGAAACTCGTTCCCAATTAACACAAAATACGCTATAAACAATAAACTCAACATTTATGCCACAAATTACAACAAAAAATCGACAACGTGTAAAAAACCTGTACAATTCGCACCCAATTAGTGAAGTACATTAATTACGAACGGTGATACGCACAGTCGTTATCTGCGGACAAGTTATGGAATCTGTCACGTCGGGTGAAGATACAATCAAAGGCTGTGGTCGCTGGAAAAATAATGGAGAACCGTTGTAACGTAGAGGAGGAATGTTGGAACATTACATCCAGCACGAAAGATGGAACCACAACCAGTGACGGAGCGGATGCGAATAGTTTTTTAGTTAGAGAACATTATTAAGCTTAGATCCTTACATAGAGAAGTAATGAAGGAACACGATTGAAAAAATCAATAGTTTGCCATAAGCGGATTGCTGATTTAATGTTTCGTTTATTTATGTTATTTGTGAGAAAAGGTCTTATAAAGAGTAAAACGTTGTACCTTGTATGTTTACATGCAAGCATTTTAAATTTTATTATATCCATTATATCTTTATCATCAACGGCATTATGTGTTTTCAAAGATTCTTTTTATTTCCAAAAGAGTACATCGACAACGAGGTCATTCAAAGATTATTATAAACTAAAATAATTATTTTCAACTTGTATGATTAATGATTATAAATAAAATACATTTCTTTAAATTTGAAAGTAAAACTTAATAGACTGAAAATGTTTGAACCCGCATAAAAGTTTTCAAACAAATTAAACTTTGCATGCGGAGTAAAATAATCTTAGAGGATTTTATGTGAGCGCGAAATAAAAATTTAATTATATTTTAAATTATGAAAGTTTAAAATCATACGTTAATAATACTAGCAGCATAAGAAACACATTTTGTAATAACAAAGCTCCACTCACATAAAGCGGTTAGTGTGAAGTGAAAAGTGACAAATTGTGCCCCTGCTACAACACCTACACTGTTCAAATTTTATATATGGATAAGTTAAAAGATGACTCTAGAGTGGTATGGAGCTACATATTTGAAATAGTATATAGTTTATTGTTAAAAAATTAGTAAAAATATAACCCTTAGGAACAATGCAAGGAATCGACTATTTAAAACAACACTAATTAATATGCATTAATAAACCCACGATTTGTAATATTAAAAAGCAAAACTTAATTAGTATGAAATAATATAAATTTTGTGAAAGATGCTGCATGTTTTTATTTATATAAGTATAATAGCAACTTGTACTCAAATGATATTGAATTCTACTTGTATAGTAGAGAATTGTGTTGTCGACTTTTTCGACGATATAACTGAAGATTTTCACAAAGGTTTCCGTACATATGAGTCGTCGATTATCTGTAAAATAGAAATAAATTTGTTTTATTGGAACATCTTTGATACATGATACATCTGTAACATTAAATGTTAAATAGCTGTCAAAATTTTGGCTGGGAAATGTAGGTATATTGTATATTAATTTAATTACTGCTCTAGGGAGGAAAGTAGACACCAAGACACCACAACCCCTTTCTCAATCAAAAATAATCAAATATTAAATGAAACTAAGAACAAAGATTAATTACATATTTTGATAAAAAATGACTGAATAGTATGAATGTGTTTGTTTTATAGCAGAAAAATGGAAATACGCAGCAACCAAAGGGATACAGAATTTTTTTAAATATTTCCTTATAGAAAAAAATCTGACGTGGACACCACATGACTTCCTTGTACGCCTTGTTTGTTCATACTTTTCTTAATAACTAAAATGTAGAATAATATAAAAAATTCTTTTAACTTATTATACTAGTATACTCACAAATATATTTTAGTCATTTTATTTAAACTGCAGAAGAAGATATAAAGCATATTTTACTATTGTCACTGTCATGTCATAAACATTTCAATTTTACGTAGTAACAAATGTTAATCGATCATGGACTACAAGATACCGAAATACTAAATTATAAATATATACTTTAATTATTCTTAAATGATACCAGATACAAAAATATTTATAAAATACCGATTGTAGGTAATAATCACATAATCTTTCATTTAAAATTAAAAAATTTGTCTTAAATTAAATATTTATCGAATTTTTTTTCAAATTTACTACTTCCGGTTTGTAGATTGAAACCAAAAATAGGAGGTGCACAACTAGATGCTATAACAGTCCTAAATACAAAATTTCAACTTTCTACGTCTAACCGTATTTGAGTTATGCGACATACATACGTCCGTACATACGTACGTACATACATACGTACGTACAGACGTCACGACGAAACTAGTCATAATGGATTCAGAAAAGGTCAAAACGGATATTTCCGTAAAAATCTGAGAACCGAAATTTTTCGCGATTACAATACTTCCTTATTACTCCGTACAAGGAAGTAAAAACAGAAAATAACCTTTAAATGTTGTCTTATATCATCCCATATCTAATAGTATTGATTCTTGTAACTCAATTCTATTATGTCCAAGTTAAAATGATAATATTTAATTGTTTGAAAATTATCAGCAAAAATAAAAAGATCACCGTAAATTTGAAGATATTTTATGCCTGTACACTGTGCAAAGGAAGTCCAAGGGCTCTATGAATGTATTAACGAGTCTGGAACCTGCTGATTCAACCAAATGGCTTCAAAAGATGCTTTCAAGTAGATTATCTGAAACAATAAACATAAAAAATTTAAATTTAAGCATTTTCACGTAGAACAAAAATAATATAATGTTGCACAAATAATATTGTGTATGCATAACTCGTCTTCAAAACATGTTCAGCGTCATGGAGATTTATTAGCCTCGGTTGAAAATAATATTTTAATACTAAATATTCACTTCGTAGACCAATAACTATAGAATAACAATTAGAACAATTACTTCTTGCGCTTATTAAAGTAAAAATTAGATGATAAAAAACTGATTTCTAAAGCAAACCTCGAGAAAAGTAGGTACCTTACCTACCTATTACATTCTTAGATCTCGAATAGGATTCTTTGGAGGGATGATGATTGTATTCACGCATGTTTCATTACAAAATATTAAATTTTATTTTTTATTTAAATTTTAATCTTGCAATGTAACGTAATATGGAACCGTATCTTATCTACACTTGAATTCTACAACCTACGCCACTGACCGTTAGCTATAATTGGACTGGACAACACCTGCAGAGCTGATGAAGTCGTCACCATGCTCTTACGAACTGTTTCAATGTTTCGAAATACGTCGTATCGTCGTAATAATTAGACATGGATATAACGGAGATTTCTACGAATTCAGTCTTAGAAATTCTTCATGAATATACATTATACATACATACAGCACGACATTTTTGTCTGAATACATCTTATCACGAAATCCTATGTTTAATTTTTATTTTTAAAGAACTTGATGACTCTAAATGGTTGAAAGTTTATTAGTTATTTTCCCACTAAAGTTTGAAACACCATTTGACATGACAAAGAAGTTTTTTAAATTTATTTTGTTTCTAAGAAATAATAAAAGTCATTCACACCATTTGTAATTTACATTTTTTACAGTTTGTTTATGTTTTGTATTGTAACTTTAACTTTCATGTAATATGAAAGAAATGAAATGAAGCAATCAATCTTAGCTATTAGTTTTACCAATAATGTTTTTGAATTTTTTTGTTGCTTTCAAACTTCAGTCTTCTTCTCAGATAAGATAAATAGAGAATATTAATAATGTTATTCTAAGAAAACGTTATGTATTACTTCGATGAAACATACAATACGATTTAATTAACATATGTATTAATACTTGTCACGAATATTATTATACCTGACTGAATTTATTTATTTTATTCAAATTTATGTATATTTTTCATCAGAAGAATTACAAACGTATCGATATAAAGAATAAATTAGAATCTTTATTGCCATTTTGACGATATTGTTTTATTGTTTATGACAAGTTACTTACTAAATATTTTACAATAAATATTATATTAGAGACCTGTAAAAAAGGTAGGTACATGTTTCGAAGAAAAAGCGATTGATAAGTTTTATTGGTACCTGCAACGGAGCTAAATTTTTAAATAATTTTACGGTTTAAAAACGTCTATACGATGCGTTCTATAAGAGTACGAGTACTGTACAGATAGGTACATTTTGTAAAAGATACTCGTATTTTCTAAAGCCCTGTTCAGACATGGAATCTTTGAGGACTCTTTCATGTTTTTGAATCCTGAGAAAAAAAATCATGGTGAGAATCGTCTGTCAAATAGTGGCGCCTTCAATGAGCAGTGGCGGATCCAAGGGGGCGATGGGGTGATCGTCTCCCCCCCTTTGAGATAATTTGGTCTTTAAAAGTTTAAGAAATCGTTGCCTGACAAATGAAAGATTTAAAAATGCCCAATTTTCATTTCATTTATTTTTTAAATATGTTATTTATTTTAATTTCTACCCGTGAAAAATGATAAAATATAGGTATGTAATTTCCCCTTCGGATAAATTTAACTCATAATGAAATAGCCGTTGACATTGAACCCAAAATTTTTTTTAGAGTGTACTATATCAATTAAGGCAGTTGATATCATTTCCGATTTACACGGAAGTGATACTTTTGTAAATAATATATATTTTGATGTCTCCTGTCTCCTTATGCCTTATTTACTCATATAAAATTTCATAACGATACCTTTTTTTGGGACACCCGATATATTAGTAAAATTGAAACTTTTTCAATCCCAGAAATATTAACTTATATTTGAAAGATGAATATTGTTCATATCATAACAATGATATGTAATTTGCCGTACAGAAATATAGGTACACAAATAAAAAATACTCTTACATTTCTTTCCAATTCACTTTATTCTTTCCGTCAGGTCGGCATCAATTCATAAATTATTATCCCACATCCCGTGTAGTTTTCAATGTCCATAAAATATTCATGCGACAGTATATTCCTGCTGTCAAACCTTTATACCTACCTACTACTTCGTTCCGAATTCACGTTTCGAACCACGAATGCTAAAACATCGAACACCAGAACACCACATACATTTTCAATAGCAACATCAACACAACATTATGAGCAAGAAAGAAGAAACAAAAGCAACCAGGTGACAGTTCATACATTCTTATGATTTATAAGTTGGCGGGCGCTGGAGGAAGATAAAGAACCGATGCGTTCGGACAAGAGTTCTTCGTGAGTTATTCGCTCGAAACACTTGTTTCATTTCAGCCCTTTTAGGAACACAGAATGTGTGATGTCGGGTTATTTTGTCCGTGAGACATTGTTCGTGTTAAAAGAAAAGATGATTGATTGTAAAGTTGAAGGTGAAATAAATTGGCAACAAGCTCTCGTAATACAAAAAATGATTATTGTATGTATGTATGTAAATGAAATTACACCTATTTAAGCGGCTAGCGAAAAAATATTATGTTTCATTCATACAAAAAATGCTTGTTTGAGACTCGTAAGATCGCCGAGGGGCGAACTCCGCTGCGCGTCGTCCGGCAACCGTCTTACTCGTCCCAAAATCATGCATTTTACTTCCTTGTACGAAGTAAGGAAGTATTGTAATCGCGAAAAATTTCGGTTCTCAGATTTTGACGGAAATATCAGTTTTGACCTTTTCTGAATCCATTATGACTAGTTTCGACGTGACGTCTGTACGTACGTACGTACGTACGGACGGACGGACGTATGTGTGTCGCATAACTCAAATACGGTTAGACGTAGAAAGTTGAAATTTTGTATTTAGGACTGTTATAGCATCTAGTTGTGCACCTCCTATTTTTGGTCTCAGTCTACAAACCGGAAGTAGTACTTTTTTAAAATATTTAAAAATATTTAATTTAAGACAATTTTTTTTTTTTAAATGAAAGATTATGTGATTATTACCTACAATCGGTATTTTATAAATATTTTTGTATCTACTATCATTTAAAAATAATTAAAGTATATATGTATAATTTAGTATTTCGGTATCTTGTAGTCCATGATCGATTAACATTTTTTGTTACTACGTAAAATTTAAATGATTATGACATGACAGTGACAATAGTAAAATATGCTTTATATCTTCTTCTGCAGTTTAAATAAAATGACTAAAATATATTTGTGAGTATACTAGTATAATAAGTTAAAAGAATTTTTTATATTATTCTACATTTTAGTTATTAAGAAAAGTATGAACAAACAAGGCGTACAAGGAAGTCATGTGGTGTCCACGTCAGATTTTTTTGTATTAATGAAATAAATAACTATTTCTGGAGAAAGAATCCCGAATATCCTTCTGCCTGTGTCGCAATAATGCTTCGATTTTTTAATTATTTTTTTTTCATTCGATTTTAAATTTTTGATAGGTAGGTAAGTACATACTGTAACGTTTTTATTTATTTAGGTGAAGTGTAAAAATTTAAAAAAACACAAATATTTATATAACAAGTTTATTTAATTAATGAAAAATAACAGATAAAAGTTAATTATAATTAAATTAACACACACATTTAAGTTTTAAATTAAATTTAAAACACTAATTACACACGAGTATCTATCAAACGCCGTTTTACTTTATATTATACGACACTATAAAAACAACGTTTTAATAAGTATCGTTTTAATTCTGTACATTCATAAGTTTCTTTCCTTTTTCGTTGTAATTTGAGTGTTTGTTTGAAATATTTTGTATTTTAAAACAATACTCGTTTTTCATGGTGCTTCGAACAATTTCAAAGTTACATTTAAAGAGATTTACTGGCAATAACAACAAACGTTTGAAATAAACGGTTCTTTAATTTTCCATTCCTTGAATTTAATTTTGATTAAAAATGATTGCTTATTTAAAATGTTTCTTGAATAAAAATAATGTTTGAATTTAAACATTTGTTGAGTTTTAAAACATTTGTTTTAATAGAATAAACGTTTTAATGTAGATATCGTTTTTGAAAATCAAACGTTTGAATGCAATTATCGTTTAAATAGAACAAACATTTTAATGTACCTACATATCGATCAGAGCTGGGCAAGATACATAAAAAATATCTTAGATACTTTTATAAGATATTTGTACAAATTTGTTCAAGATACTTATGTATCTAGATGTTTTTAATTCCAAGTACCTATCTTAAGATACAAATATTTCTTAAAAGTATCGGATACATCTACTTATGTAGATACAAAAATGTATCTTAAATGTTTTAGCTACTTTTATAAATATTTTAGATACTTTTATATATCTAAGATACTCTTTAATACGTTTAAAGATACTTAAGTCGAATTTAGATACATTACAGGAAATTATTTATACATACTTTAATAGTACCTATCTAAATACTTGAAAAGTATCTAAATATATTAAATGTATCGAAAGATAAAGTATCTTCATTTTAAAGATAAAAGATACAGATATTTATAAAAAGTATTTTAAATAAAGATACATTTTATATAAAATAAAAAGTATCTATATAAAGTATCTCTTTTTGTACCTATCTTAGATACTATCGAGTATCTTTTTTCGTAAGATTCTCCCAGCTCTGATATCGATAAAATAAAACAAACGTTTGAATGCAAAAATTATAGTTTGAATAAAACAAACGTTAGAATTTATGTATCGTATTAATGCAACAAACGTTTTAATGTAATTATTGTTTAAATACAACAAACAATTTAAATTGAAAGGTTACTTAAATTCAATCGTTTGTTGATAATAACATTTTCCTCAGCCAAATGCTGTATATATTCATAATTTGATTGTTGCATTTTGTACAAATGTTGCCTTTCAACCAACAAAATCAACAAATGTTTTATATCGGGAATGAAATTTAAACAAACGTTTTAAATGGTACAAATAAATTCATATGATGTAATATTACAATAAATTACGTTGATTGTTGATTTATATCGTTTGGAAATAAAAGCGTGACTAAAAAGTAAAACGGGGTTCCATAGTGTTCTATTTGTCGTTGTCGTTACATATACAGTACTTATATTCTTATGGTGTGAAATGCAATAGCGGTACTAGATCAAATTGTGTAATATGTGTAGTACACAAAAATTATCTCCGCCCATTCGCGTAGCTGAACAGACTCTTCACTTCAGACTACATAACTACAGATTTTACAGTTTTCATATCGCACTTTGTTTGGATCATGGACAAGATCTCACGGACAGAATAATTCCGCACCTTTTGTGTTGATGTCTGTTGGACGATGAGTTATGATGATAAAGTTTGAGTGGATTTGTGGCGCCCAAGACGATTGCCATCGATAAGGCTAAGGCAAGACCAAGATCTGCAGCTTGAGAGTTGAACACGGTTTGCAGGATGTGGAGATCAGAGACAGGGACGGAATCGGGAAGGATTTCAAATAAGCAGGTGGAACGTTAAAGAAAAGATGGATTGGATGAATTTTAGTAATGATGAACGTAGATTTTATCATGTACTAATGTGTCGCTGGTTTATTCGTTTTTGAGTTTCTTGGACTAGTTATCTTATCTGTCCTTAAACTGAATGACACTGAAAATTCTCAAGAAAAAATTGCAGATAATAATATAGACAGTATGTGGTTTGACCAGGAAATGTAATTATTATTACTACTCTTGTTAAAAGTAGGCATTTTGTAATTGTTTTAATATTTTTAATTGCAACAAACTGAAACTGCTCTTACAAACACTTTTATTTTAATACCACTCTCAAAAGATACCATGTGTCACATTTTATTGTTCCAAATCTTAATTACATAGTATTAATTTTAGACATATCATGTCATGATAATCATCTGAAAAACTTTTTCGATTATAAAACATTAGAAAATAATTCAAATTATACACCCATCATTCAGCTTAAAGTTAGTTTTTTTTAAGCTCAAACTTAAATATTTTCACAAAATTAAAATCTGACAAAAAAGTTTTTGCGATACAAAAGAGCTGATGAGTCTAATTGAAATTTTGAAATGAAAATAAGTACTGTAAAGAATCATTAACGGATGTAGGAACAACCACAACGTTTTATTGCATACTGTACCGCATTATTTAATTTTTGAACGAAGAATTACCTTTTTAATTTCCTTATTTCTCTTCTTTGAAAATAATTTGGTTGCCTTGTCTTAAATCGTAAGTACTCATTTACCGGATTGAATGACAATATAAATATAAAATTGTTAGGATGCGAAAACCTAATAAGTACCTAATCAAAATTTTTTATATCTAAAAATCTAAGACAATATTACGATCAACAATTAATAGTTATTTGTCCAACTAGGGAGGAAAGTGTTTCTTTTTCCCACTCGAGCTCGATGTTTGTGTCACGAGAGAAGCGAGAGTGGAAAAAGACATATTTAAAAACATTGTAAATGTAGAAGAAACACATAACGAGAAGTTAGGTTATAACTGTCAGTCAGAATGACGTTTAAAAACAACGAAATGTTTCGCTGCGCAGCCAATATGCCAAATTAAATTTAAGTTGTAAAATCGTAAAATAATTGTAGAAAAAGAAAGTATAAAACTTAATAATTATTGTAAAATAATAGTTTACAGTATATCATTGTAATACCAGAATTTTCAATAAAATTATAAATTTACTAACAATTTTTAAAATATTTCATCGTAAAATAACACTGTGATATTGCTTACTTTCTTCTCTAGAGAGGGAAAACTTACTTTCCTTACAATTTCTCTAGATTTCTCCGCATTTCGTGGCAAAAATATTTCTTTATGTGAATTTTGTATATATTTTAAGTTAATGGCAAAATAAATAAAAATATAAAATAATATCGATTTTCTCAATTAACCGTTAAACATAAACCTAAAACCTATATATCTTTAATATAAATTATTGAAGAGTAACCCAATTATAATATCATAATTGTATTGAATAAAATTACCACGCTAATTAAATTAAAAATATTTGTATTTTATATAGCGTAGCGTAAAGATTAAAGTAATTTGATATTTCAGTAATAAAATCTGAACTTGTTTATTTAGCTTCCTGTGCTTGTTTTAATGCGCCCCTGTGTTTCATGTTAACGTCTTTGTTGCTGTTGGTGAAGTTTCTCGCGCCAACCGGAGCTGATTGTAAACTCCACACTTTATTGTGTCTACTTCGCGGTTCGCAGTGTCTAATCTGCATAAGGTTTACAGAGGCTGCGAAAATGTGAAGGCGTTGGGAATACAGAAATGTTTGAGAAATTTAATATCGGAAACTAAAAGTGTAGGGATAGCTTTTTTGTTACTTGAGAAAAGATGGTTAATTACACACAAAAATTATTCAACCATAATTATTTTGATTTTAGCATTGTATATTTTTTTGGATAATTTAAATTGGAATTTAACCAACACCTTAAAATTTATAAAAATAGCCGAAACCCGATGTCGATATTTTATCAATTAAAAATAGCAGCTTTGCTTACTTATTTCAAATGTTTAGAATGATTACATGACCATGAACGGCGTTCTTAATATATTGTTTTAGAAAATGGACCATAATTTTTTACTTTGATTGTTGTATTGAGAAATTGTAAGATATTTATATTATGATGATATGATTTGCTACTTTAATATATTTCGATCGCTATATTAAAAACTTTTGCAAGGTGAGGCAGAACAATGGGCTACTTGCATGGTATTAAAAATTATATTTCTATTACTATAGTATACTATGTATGTAAAGTCCGTCCCAAACTTCTTTGCCGTCACGTCATTATTTTATTTTCAAGAATAATTAAAGAATACATTGTCTTACTCTTTCTATCTTATTACTGTCATATATTTAGTTGAAACACGTATGTCATTCGAAATTTGCGAAGTATTGATACTATTACGTGAAGTTTTGTTCTTTGTTTTTATTATGAAGTAGAAAAAGAAAGAAATAGAAAACGTATAATTATATTGTTGATATACCAGCAATTTGTTATTTGAGTAGGCTGTTTTTCATATTGTTTTATGAAATATGTATTGTAAATTTTGAAACTGTCAAACAAATAAAAACTATTTTCACTGTGATTAAATAATTTAACAGAGGTATATCGTTGTTTTATGCATCCATTAGCTGTTTACATATAGATATTTATAATAATATTTATAACAATAAACAATTATTATTAAATTTATATAGTTATTCCAAATATTCACATAATATAGTTTAAAAATATTTGATTTTCTAGAGGTATTTATTTATTATTAAATTTATATAGTTATTCCAAATATTCACATAATATAGTTTAAAAATATTTGATATCAAAAATATAACTTTCCCGCCATAATTTCAAATTGATTCATACGAACTACAGGTATGACGTAACGGCAAAGAAGTTTGGGACGGACTATAGTACCAGTACCTAATGTTAGGGTACCTAATGTTAGGTCGAAAACATATACAGAGTGTTCCACAATTTAGGACAAAAAATTAAAGGGTATATACTGTACGATGTGCTCACCATGAAACAAAAAGAATTTTTTTTAAATTCGCAAAGTTAAGAGTAGTTTACTTGACGTGTATACATTTTAAATATCATTGTTTTGCTGGTATATTTTTTTGATAACTTGACATTTATTGGTATTAGATATTATATAAACAATTACTTTTATTTTAAAAGATTTGAAAAAAGTTATTAAAAATAACTACCGACCAGTGGCAAAAAAATGTTTACTTGAAATACGATAGTACAATTTTTAGCGAATTTAAAAAAATTATTTTTGTTTCATGATCAGCACGTCGTACAGTCTATATACTCTTTAATTTTTTGTCCTAAGTTGTATGTAAAAAAAATCTGACGTGGACACCACATGACTTCCTTGTACGCCTTGTTTGTTCATACTTTTCTTAATAACTAAAATGTAGAATAATATAAAAAATTCTTTTAACTTATTATACTAGTATACTCACAAATATATTTTAGTCATTTTATTTAAACTGCAGAAGAAGATATAAACGATATTTTACTATTGTCACTGCTACTGTCACTGTCATGTCATAATCATTTAAATTTTACGTAGTAACAAATGTTAATCGATCATGGACTACAAGATACCGAAATATTAAATTATAAGTATATACTTTAATTATTCTTAAATGATAGAAGATACAGAAAAATTTATAAAATACCGATTGTAGATAATAATCACATAATCTTTCATTTAAAATAAAAAAAATTGCCTAAAATTAATTATTTATCAATTTTTTTTTTAAATTTACTACTTCCGGTTTGTAGAATGAAACCAAAAATAGGAGGTGCACAACTAGATGCTATAACAGTCCTAAATACAAAATTTCAACTTTCTACGTCTAACCGTATTTGAGTTATGCGACACACATACGTCCGTACGTACGTACGTACGTACGTACAGACGTCACGTCGAAACTAGTCATAATGGATTCAGAAAAGGTCAAAACGGATATTTCCGTCAAAATCTGAGAACCGAAATTTTTCGCGATTACAATACTTCCTTACTTCGTACAAGGAAGTAATATAAATTTTATTTATAATATTAAAATATATTTATTATAAAAAGATAGAGACGGTACGCCATACCGGTAAAAAATAGGGACGGTAAAAAATTTTCTCGAATAAGTGTATTTTTAACGATACAAATTATGTTGAATTAATATTTCATAATTTTAATAATAATTGTAAAATTTTAAATTTCAAATTGCGTCAAACGATCTTTAAATCAATAGGATTCTCCACCGTAATCGAAATAAGGACTATTAATGATAACAACATAAATTACTTGTCCAGTTATGATAGATAGTGAAGAAAAATAGTTTTTAAATAATTTCGTTTAAAATATACCTACTAGTATAAATTATTTAACATACCACGACGTTTATAGTCTGGGGCGTAGTTTATTTTATATGGATCGTTGTTATTAGCCGTAAAAATTTTCGCACGATGGGAACATGCGGTAGAGAATGTAACTACCATCTGTCATTGTTATTACATAATTCGTGCTTATTTCATTTGTGTTTGATTTTATTTTTTACTTTGAACTGCTACAAAATATGTTTCAGCATAGCAAGGCTACTTTTAAATATAAAATAAATAAATAATTTCTTCTTAAGGAAAACAAACTGAGTACCACTGGAGATACCACCGACGTCATCACTAAATACCAGACTATTAAAAATCATAATCTAGCGTAATAAGCGGAATTTTGCACCGCGTTTTCATTAATCGTCATAGTTTTGTAAACAGTTTAGAAAAATTCAGTGGAGGAGCCTATTGAACGTCTTTAAGATGTAGTGTGAAAAAGGCATTATACCGGTCAACAGTCAACACAACACAAACATATGAAGTAGAATCATTATATTTTGACGATTGCTGTTTAAAATATATTGGAATGGTACATCGACGAAAACTAATTTACAAATTATTGTAGTAATCGAAGGATAACAATATTATTTTATTATACAACCTAATAAATATATCTACGTAGTTCTGCTTGAGTTTAGATGTACCTACTTCTTTTTAATGCAGCATCGAAACCGTGCGCCTACATCTCTCAGTTTTGGGTACGCCACTGTATACAACAACACCTTTCGTAACTTAATACCAACAGAGAGCGCAATGTTTATGATTGACATATTCAAAATATAATATCAACAGAATAAAACCTGGATTGGATTTTATTGGAGCATTGTTTTCATTCTGAAATATTATGCTATGCCAAGGGTTAAATAAGTGTGTGACGGAATTCAACATATTTTATTTAAAACAATGGGAGTAATAAATATTTTATGACCTTTATTTTATGATGGAAACAGCAAATATCAGGAATTATATTGGTGTGTAAATTTATTGCTACTAACAGAAACAGTAGCACTCGTACTCGTAAACTTAACTGATATGAATGGTGGATTTAGGGGGCCGGGGGTGTTTTAAGATTGTTATTATACTTCTTATTCCTTAGACATAACATTGAATGGAAAAAAATAATAAGTATTCTCGGGGTTAATATAACTAGTGCTATGATTATCACCGGTGATAGCATGAGTTAGTCGATAAAAATTGACCGAGTTCGCAACACGAGTTCAATTTTCTGAAGACCTAACGAATACTATCACCTCTGATTAATCATAGCCCCAGTGTTATATTTGGGGAGAATATAAATGAATGAGTTCAAATGCTGGGTTATATTTCTTTAAAAGTTGTCAAAAACATTATAAGCTCTATTTACTTTTCTCAATTTTGCGTTTTCTTCTCTAATATCTCAATCTTGGTATATTTTAAGACTTATTTTTGAGAAACAGCAATAATTTCTGATTGAGAATTTCAGAGTAGGTATCCTAAATTAAAATATGAATGTAGGATCTCAAAACAAGAAAAAAAATTCATATGGATATTTTCTCGAAACGCTTTGTATACCTAAATGTTTCAATCAAGGGCGAATACAAGGGGGTGGGTGATCTCTTGTGTTTGTCGTTTTTATACTGAAACTATCTCGTAGATCCGTCACAGGTGCCAGCCAAGTTTTAACATAAGATTTTATTATTTTTGATACTACATCAATAATCGAATAGGATTAACATGTCCACATAGAGCATAGAACTCTTTTTATTCAAACAAAATAAATTTACTTCGTTTAAATCTTTTGTGAAGTAAACTGCTATCATGTAACGTATAACATTTACAAAAATAATGAGTATGCTAACATGGTGATCGTTTACGAATTTTGCAATGGAAGCATCAATAACGCGAAGAAATAACACAGGACCAATGTCGTGTAGTTACTTGCTCTGTCATCGACATATGGGATAACAATTGCCTTAAAGCTGGAGTTTAACATTTTCTATACCAATTTTGTAAATTCATATTGTTTTTACACTGAGAACTTTGCCTAATAAAAGTAGGTATTATTATTTCTTCTTTTCTCACAAAAAAGTGGTTTTTAATAATTGCACATATGGTCTAAAAAGGAGGTCCGTAAAGTTGGCACCAAAAGTATGGACGCAAATTCTGAAATTTTGCAAATATTTTGCGCCCAATTTGCGCCCTAAAAATTTTAAACTTATTTTTATTATTAGTTATAAACAATTGAATGTTCGTGGTACCAACTTCACGCTAGCACCAAAAGATTTCAGAATTTTAAATATACACAAATGTTGACTAAAGTGTACCTGCCCTGGAAAAGGAAATTTAAACATCAATAAATTTATAAATTTGCAACATTGTACCCATAAGTTTATCATAATGTAAAAGTTGCAGCAATACCAACTGACTGAGAATATTTAAATATTTATAATATGTTTTGATTATATAAGGGCACAAATTCTGTAACATACCATTATCTATACGTTAAGGTATTTCTGAAGTTGCGCTCATATAAAAATTATACATTTACTTCATTAAAACTGCCTGAGCTAGAATGCGGCAAAGTACGAAATTCGGACTGGTTTCATGTGAAATAGTGAAATCGAGAGTGTTCTAGGAATACAGAAAAATGTAATGAACAAGTAAACGGGCATTTTGCAATATTCTTCAATCATTGTTAAATAACTTCTTTATTTATTGATTTTTTGGTCCAAGATGATTTGCAAACGAATGACGTTTGATCAAAAAGTATGTTAATTTTGAGACCGGCTATAATAAAAAACATGATTAGTATTATATTAAAATTATTAAGTTTATCTTTGAATGAAACATAAAAAAAATTTTGACCCATTACAATACCTCTCTTATAGAATATGAGGCGAGAGGTAAAAACGCTCTAATGCATTGCTGTCATTCTGTAACACTGTAACTATGGTAATGACATGCCCTATGTTTACTTATAAAAAAAACTCTCTGTATATATACGAGTATATACGATACAATGACAGTAAGGCTGTAACTTTGTTCGTAAATTAAAAAATCTGCTGTGGCCACCACACGACCTCTCGCCTAATTCTGTTTATTCTACTAATCTAATAAATAGTTTTACTTACATTTTAATAGTTTCATGTTCATGTAATATGTAAACGATAATGTAAACCAATATGCAAGCAAAAGATGTCAACTGTACTGTCACTGTCATAATCATTCAAATTTTATGTAGAAACAAATTTTATATCATGGACAACAAGATACTGGAATTTCAAAAAAATAGAATATTAATTGTACTTTATTTTATTGTTATATACTTCCAGATTCAGCAATTTGTATTTATAATTAATTGTACACATAGATAATCACAATTTCTTTTATTTTTAATTGCAAAAATTGTCATAAATAAATAATGTACCAATATATTTAAGGAAAACTTTTCCAAACTTCTAAAAGTACTACTTCCGGTTTGCGGATTTCTACCAAAATCTTATCCGATGTTAAGATACTTATTAAAACCTTAAATATGAAATTTGGTTATAAACAGTTTGATACTTTTTAAGTTATCGTGGACGAAAAATCGTCGGTTCATACAAACGCACACACACACACACGCACACACAGACATCATCGTGAAAATAGTAAATTCGTATTCTAGAGACCCTGAAACGTGCTTATCCACCAAAAACTCATACTCGAAAATTTTGACCCATTACAATACCTCTCTTATAGAATATGAGGCGAGAGGTAATTAATTTAGTTTGTATTAAGTTTCATTTGATTCAAATTAATAAAATAAACGTCAAAATCGAATCTAGTTCTTTCTAATTGTTCGTTGCCCGTTGCCTAGATATGTTGTTTATTTAATGCAGTGTTACCAGTCGCTAATAACAAAATTTCATAAAAATTTCTAGGTAACGAAGCTCTTACCAGCATCAAAATTAGAACTGGTAAGAAGTCATTCTAGTTTCGAAACAGAGAAGCATATTATCGTCGCAATTAAACATACCTAATTGCTTTGGAGTTAGTTATAATAACAACTATATTATAAAAAATCTGATGTGGCCAGCACAGAACCTCCCGCCATAATAAACATAAATGTATAGGTACGTACAATCCGGTACCTATTTAAAATGTCAATATTTTTTACGCAGAAACAAAAATCAACCGATCATGGATTGCAAGAATCAACGTTATATTTGATAAATTTATTTTTAAAATTTTACTACATTTTTTAATGTTACCAGATAAGACAAGTTGCAAGTAACTTTTCCTCTTATTCTATATTCTTATCCAAATTTATAGAAATTTTTGACAATAAATCTTTTCAATCTTCAAAAAATATCACTTCCGGTGAAAATCATTTTGCTACAAATATCAAAATCTAATGAGCTCTTCCAATTTGTATACAAATGTAAAATACCAAATATTAACATTTTTGGGTAATTCGTATTTGAGTTATCCGACTTCAGGAAATCCGGCCCTGACCACAAACACACATACCTACATACACATCATCGTGAAAATATCAAAAATGAGTTGTAAGGATCCTTATTTGTGCTCAGCATCCACTAAAAACCAGGGTTGTTGTGATTTTGCCCAGCCCGAAAAAACCCACCGAGGTTTTTTCGGAAAAAAACCCGCCTGAAAAAACCCGAAAAAATCCATGAAAACCCCATTTTATATGAAAATTGTATACAGGATGTCCTGTGAAACTGTTTAAGCATGGGGATCTCAAGAATCATAAGAGATACGAAGTTGGTTAAATTAGACAAAAGTTGCACCTTTAGGGGACCAATTTAGAAATGTTTTTGTTTTCACACAATAATGCATAGGTGACTAGATATACACAAAAATGTAAATTTTGTCAATTTCGTTTTTCACCTATAACTTTTTTGTTTGAATTAGTACAAGTTTCTTATTTTCACGTTCTATAGGCAGTTTTTAACGAGGAATTCACAGCAATTTTTTTATCTCTTACAGATTTTGAGAAATTCAAACCAAATTCAAATTTTCATATGGAGCTCATAGTTGGCCATGACCTATCTTAATAGAGATTTTTTTTTTCAACGATATAAAACACAAGTGCATTGAAATTAAAATGAAGGCAGAAATTACACAATAATATGATTTAACTGCTTTTTTGAAAAAACCCAGTAGTGGGCTGGGTTTTTTCAAAAAAACCCACTGGGCTGGGTAAATCATGAAAAAACCCGGATTTTTCACAACCCTGCTAAAAACTCACTACCCAATTTTAAGCATGATTCCAATACCTTCCTTTACAGGTATGGCGGAAGGTAAAAAATAACATTGTTAATGTTTTTTTGTACCTATGTATTTTTATTGACTGAGAATTTTAGCTTTTGCTATTAGAGACTGAATAAGCTGCAAAATATCAGGTTTGTCATGTTCATGGGAATTATTTCAATATGAACCAAATCAATAAAAGAATACTAGATTTAATTAGAAAATAATATTTTAAACTGACGAATTGACGTCTTTTAAAATAATTTAATTCCATGCATGTGTAGTCGATAATAAATGCAACTACGATCCAGCAATATAAGTAAGTATATTGACGTAGATTGAATCAATTAAGAATTAAATTAATACATGTAATAAATAATAATTTGTATATAAATGTGCAGCTGCTGAATGCTGCTTTGCTATATAGATAACATTTTGAACTCTAAAGAGCCAATACAAGAAAATACTCAAATTTGTATCCATTTTATCTACTAGTTTTATAGGTAAATAATTACAAAAGTTGCATTAATTACTGTATTAATAAGTCACATTATTTCACTAAATTCTTTACACTACTATTGCATACTGCAAAGATAGGTACCCAAACCCAACCTACCGAATCGTAGATTTAAATACAGGAGGACTTACGCGAGAATGATTTATTATTAGGTATATTATTTTGGATATATGATATTATTAGTTATTTTATTTCTCTTCTAATCAGTACAATGCCTCACAAAGTCACAACAAACTGATAACTTGTAATCTATTAATATACAATACATTCATTCATAACATTAACCCCACTTTAATAATTAAATGCACTATTAACAATAAAGCCCATTTTACATTGAGCAAGTGCAAGGGGCAACTGTAATCTTCAAGTCAGAGTTGAACAAGAAAATTGCAGAAGACATTTTTTTATTTTACACTGAGCAACATCAGCAACATGCAATTACTTATTTAATGTATAAATTTATTAATAAATTTACCAATATTTTGTTACTGTATTATGTCAACTTAACCTCTTGGATTTGTTGTATTGTATATTGTTGGAAAATAAGGATAGAATGGCATTATAACCACTAACGCAATAACTTTTAAATACAAATTAATCTTTTTGACGTTTATGTTCAGTTGGTAGCATCATAACGAACTAAAAATAACTAGAAATAACTGTGAATTGCAAGCCTTACAAAAATTCGAACATGTTCTATTCCATGTAACCGTTGCCTCAAGATTGCTTCAAGATTGCTTCTGCCTTTTGAATGTGTAATCTCTGTATTACACTCATGCAATATTGAAGCAACTTGTCAAAAGTTGTACTTGCATCTGTAATATTGCTCAATGTAAAATGGGCTTAACAATTATGTACTAAATTAATAATAAACCAATAAACAATTGAATAATATTGCTAACAGAATCTAATCGTGAAATATATGTTTTAATTATTCGTTGAGGTTGAGGGACCCAACTGAATTTAGTCCAAGTATGTGTGCAGCTTGTAGATAGTGTTAGCGATGAAAGAGTCTGGTAGTATAACACACGGCAACATTGTAGAGTCCGGTTGAAAAAACGAATAAAAAACACGAATCCTCTCTCCGAAATTAAGTTGTTAAAAGTTCGTTCGCCTGCGGCGGCATGCCATTATAGTGGCCAGGGACAAATAAAAAATATAATAATACCTAATTGAAGCCACAGCCAACTCCAAGCTCCACTCTCGGAGATCAGAGGCGGCCAATCACGAACTAGCCTTTCGAAACACCTTCCACAGCCTTTCGCTGTTTTTCAGATCACCCATGCACCGTAACCAAACGAGTTTACCTAATTACTACATCAGCAACAGCAACAGCCAGGCAGCGGTAATCAACGGGGATTCGTTGGCACTTTGTGCAGACACGGGGAAATCATCATCGCAGCAATTACAAGACCTCAACAGTAGCCACAAATTTCATAACTTCAAAAAAAATCAAACTAAATGTCGGTTACCATATGGAAGAATCAAGACACTTTTCTAATTTGCAGAACAGTATTCTTATAGAATTATAAACCCAGACACAAATTACAATTTTGAATGATTAAATTCCACGTCTTGTTAAATATTCAAAATCAAAATACCTATGTAATAGCTAGTAATAGGTAACAAATAATATGCTTTATAATGTGTCAGAAGTATTGAGCACCAAATTATCATTTACCTACTAAAAAAATAATATATTGTAATACAAGTGTGAAAAATTTCTCCGAGTTCTCCTATCATATAAGTTTTTCAGTGACCCTTTCCGCAAGTGTGTTACATACTATTTTTTCTACGAAAGTGGGCAATATTCAAAATTACTACAAAAATTTGAAATACAATATTTACAAATTTAAGAAAAACAAATCAGGTAGGCTTGCTGTCAGAGCTGAAAACTAAAGTACAATTTTGTAATTTTGCATTTATGGTGTGAGTTATGATGAAAATAATTACATTTCTTGCAAAATGTTGGAGTTTATTTGTACCCCTTTGGACATTCTGTAGGCAAAAATATTCTGACAGCTTTGACTTTTCAGTAACTGCACAATTTCTAGTTCAGCTAAATTATTTATGTCTCAAATTTAGTGAAAATCGTCCATTTGAATACTGATAACAGAGATTACAACAATGAAAGTGTTATGTATGAAAAATGTTCTTTCTGAAAAATTTGCATTCACTGCACAAAATGAGTGTGGAAATTATTTTCACCACTCAATGTTTAAAAACACTACTTTCACCATCAATTCTAATATCTAATTAAGTAAAAGTAACATTTAGTAGGTATACTTTATGCTATGCCAGTATTTCAGTTATAGGGTGGTACAAGAAAATTTGAAATTTTAGTTGGTAGTCGAATTATATGTTAAAAAAGCGGTAGGTATATATTGTATTTGCAAAAGCATCAAAATTTTTTGTAAGAGTACAGAAAAAGCCATATTTTTTAAAATATTTAATGTAATTATAGCTTAAAATTGATTTGAAGTTTAGTAGCACTTTTTACAGAGAATTTTTACTACTCGTAATTAGGTACTTATTTTATTTCTTTTTTAACTTCTGAAAGGTCTATTTTACATAGTTTTTAAATACCGAAAGCTGTTGCTTCTTTGTTTTGCAGTTTCAACATTTATTTATTTTGTGCATACCGCAATGTTTAAATTATAAATTTGCAAAGGAATTTATCTTTGTGTAAAATTAGTTACAATAGGTAATTATTTTTGAGACTTATAGATATAATACCAACACCTGCAAATTTTTGACAATAAAAATAGGTAGGTACCTTTCTAAAATGATAAAGAAAAGAAATACTGCCATTTCTTCCGGTTGTTATTACATTAAATGCATAAATGCTGTAAAATTAGTCGCAAAGTGGAATAGAAACTGTTAACAAATAATGACAATAGTGCATTAATGGTTAGGTAGGTACATTTAGGTAGGTACATTTACAACTAGAAAATTGATTGTTTACTTTTTGGGTTGTCGAGTCTTCAATGCATGCAGTCTCCAGGTCGTAAATCACGATCATAACTGTTTATGGATTCACAGAAAGTGTTTTGTATTCCACAGTGAGCTGATTTTGAGGATGGACGAAACCTGACCAAAATTACAGTATCGAGTATCCTGTCGTGGTGCTAAAGGTGTAACTCATCGTGCTTTAGTGAAGATTACGTGGAGCTATTTTCGAATTTTTTGTTTACACATAATGAAAGAAGTTTCTAGCTTCAAAACTTTATGAGGCTCTTCTTAGTTCTTAGCAGGGAGGAAGATAACTAATATTTCAAGCAATCACCGCTCAGACTCTTCAACAGCTCTCAGTGACCACCAAAATGTTCCATTATTAGCCTTTTAGTAGTAAAGTATAGATTCAAAACCAAATTTGATATTGACATTTTTTAATTTTAATATTGTTGCACATTATCCCTCTAGGGATAAATTGTGATGTTTCTATCCCTATTTGTGGTTTTGTGTTAAATTATCTCAGTGATTATTTTTGTTAAACATTATTATTTGATACGGAAATAATTTTAGTTTACAACATAACCTACTTTAATTTTTTTTTGTTAGTTGATTGTAATTGATTGAACGGTGTGTGGTGTGTGTGTGTGTGTATTTTATGTTTTATTGTATTTTATCTCTTGACGAACAGTTTCTGTAACAAATTTCGATATTCAAGTTTAAACAATTAATATCGGGATGCCGATCTACGATCTGGTCTCTTTAGCCAAACTCTTTTTGTGAATTTATTTTTTGATCAATTGACTACCTGTTTAAAAGGATAATGGAATGGTTACTTAGTTGAAATAAAATTAAAACAATTTGAACACAATAAATATTATTTAATAAATTATACAAAATAATAAATTTTAAAATAACAAATGATTAGGTAATAAAAATTTTGAAAAACCAGCAGTAGAACATAACAAACAGAAGTAAATGATTTTAAGTATTATAAGCTAATTTGAAGATTTTTTAATGTAAAGGCTTCCAAATTTTCAAGGAAAAAATCTTCATCTTGGTAAACATCTAGTACGGTATTATTCTGCATTAGGTATAGCCATAGGAACCATTCTTGACCACCTGACATCAGGTAAGAATTTATGTGGGAATCAAAAATTTTATTTAACTGGTATGGCCATAGGTACCATTCTTGACCACCTCACATCAGGTAAAAATTTATGTGGGAATCAAAAATTGTATTTAATAGGTATGGCCATAGGTACCATTCTTGACCACCTCACATCAGGTAAGAATTTATATGGGAATCAAAAATTTTATTTAATAGATTTGGCCATAGGTACCATTCTAGACCACTTCACATCAGGTAAGAATTTGTGGAAATCTAAAATTTTATTTAATAGGTGTGGCCACAGGCCACAGGTACCGTTCTTGACCACCTCACATCAGGTTAGAATTTATGTGGCAATCAAAAATTTAACAGGTATGGCCATAGGTAGAGTTTTTGACCACCTCACATCAGGTAAGAATTTATGTTGGAAACAAAAAATTTATTTAATAGGTATGGCCATAGGTAGAGTCACAGCGCGGCAATAAGATACGCTCAGAAGTGTATACAGTAAAATATTCGAGAAGACGTGGTATAGGCGTAACCTAGTGTATTTTTGAACAGTGAAAAACTCGCTGAAAACGAGTTTTCTGGAAAATTTGAGTTACTCCGTTAGATTCCTGAGATTGAAAACCTCTTATATACCAACTTTCGAGAAAATCGTTAGAGCCGTTTTCGAGATAGAATGACCGTAAAAACATACAATTCCTTGCTCATTTAATAGAATAGATGTAAGTAGTGTTATCTAAATATTGTAATTTGCTTGTTTTTAATGTGTTTCTTGTTCTTGTGTTTAACTTAGCACCCTGAAGAGTACTTTGAAGAGGACTTGAAGTCGAGACGTTGATTTATCTTTCTTGCTAATATTTGTAACACAACAGCGTAACTTGACAACTTCCTGTCTCGCATTACTAAAATCTTGTTAGAAAACTTTTAACAATCCCTGTTTAGTAGTATCCCCTATCGAGAGGGCGTCCAACTGATCGTTTGCTGGTTCGGCGCCGTGTTTCCTCCACCCCCCCCCTCCCCTGCATCCACACCCAGCTAGCCATAAAACTGACAGATACGTCTTTATTGTGCAGGCTCTATCTGTAGGAGTACTATGGTGTGAGCGGGGCCTGCGAGGCCAGGGGACGTGGTGTACAACCATCGGACTGGTTGTAGCACCAGCCGGCCGCCACGTCCAACAGCAGAGATTGTAGATAGAGTCACGTGACTAGCTCAACCACTATGATAAACAACGGAGTTAAGCTGAATGCTGGAAGCAAAGGGTACGATGATGAGGTGGGTACACTCAGAGGTAGTTGGTAATAATCAGATCATTGAGAAGAGGAAGAATATTTTTTCTAATATGTTTTGCTAATTGATCATTACTTTAATCCCTTCAGATATGGTGTTGATCTGTTGATTAAACAGAATATTTTAAAAATTCATCTGTTTCCTTGCAAAAGATTATGCACAGTTGTGGTAACACATGTTCAAATAAGTAGATTTTTTAAATTAATACCTACACGTAAAACAGAAATGTCCAAAAAATTGAATGCCGGAAAACGATTATCTATAGGTATTTGATTCAATAATAAATGTTGAAAGTTGAATAAACACGAATTACTAAATACCCTTCAGTTTTGAATATATTGTACCTACTTGAAATCTGTTCAAGGAATTTAATTCCGGAAACCAAAATTCGATATTTTTACTGATTACCTACATTTCATAACGTAAAATTAGATTATGTTTTTAATAGACATTTTTAAAATACATTCTAAAGAGTTGTTCCGAAAGCCAATAATTATTACTCAAAAAATGTGCTTAAAGCCCAATTATCTTTAATAGAATCCTTTACCATGTGCTAGGAGCTGTCATTAAAAAAACTGTCAATACCGTTCATACGAAACTAATTAAATATTTCTATAAAATAGTGATTTTAAATATAAAAACATGTTTTGCTCCCTCTAATCAGGAAGTGACGGCGTGCTTCGCGTGCACTTGTGACGAAAAATCAAATTTGAAGGACAAAACTATCCTCGTGTGAAGCGGACATTGAATAATAAAAACATTGTGCCGAACCAAGGTGCCGAACGAGAGGTGGTATATGTTTATATAATTATAAGTGCTAATAAATTTTTATGAAAACTGTTGTTTTTTCTATTGTTTGGTCAAGGTTTTAATTTTTATAAGAAAAATTATTATATTTTCTACAAAACTGGAACGATATTTTTAAATAAATTGTTTAATAAATCATTGAACCGAAATCGAAACTAGAACCGATCTTTTGAAAACCGGTAACCGGTTCATTTCAAGAAGAAATATAAAAACCGGAACAAAACCGAACCCTATAAAGCACAGTGAACCGAGAACCGAACCTGAACCGTTATTTTGCTCAGTTGGAGTCCCTGATTATAAGAGATTTTAAATAAAACGATTTTAATAACTTTCAGATTTTACCTAAATGTTTTCTAAATAAAACTCCTGACAAGCCTAATGATAAAAAATTAATCGTGTTTATTGTGAATAAATGAATAGTTAAATTGTAATTACGTCAATTGTAAATGGTCTTCCTGGTTTGAAGTTTGATTTATGTTTGTTCTGTAACAATTACGACACTCCATAAATATATTATTGGATCGTGACATCGTGAGTCACAAGAATTTTAAAAGGCTACTTAACCCCGATGATACAATACTATACTCGTAGAATATGAATACGAATTATTGATCTAATACGCATTAATTTTACTTTGGAATACCAATACCATTACATTATTATTATATTTCAGTAGTACCAAAATATGGGAAAAGATGGAAGATTAATAAAGGAATAAGAAAATAAGTTATGTATATCACCGAAAAAAGATTTGACTACTTATTCAAATATAGGTAGGTAATTATTATAGATAAGAATTTAGTGATTTTTATGTGTCATAGTACAAAATCCGTTTTGAAGAAAATGCTTTCATTTGAACCCAATATGATTTTACCTATATTTTACCTAAAATCGTATGTTTATTTAAATTTGGAATTTACTATTTTTGTATCTAAATCATATTTTATGTAAGTATGTACCTAAATCGTGTTTTTTAATTATTTTTTTAAATTTTCACATTTACATATATTTGTATTTTTCAAGTTGTCAATTTTGATCTTGTGCAATTCTTCGCGCATCATTGATGTGGCGTAGTGTCGTATTTTAATAAAATCTTTCCAATAATTGTATTTACTTATAGGTATATACCTATATCAACCTAAAGTTTAATAGATCTGCATTAGTTATTTAAGTCGCGAGCAAAGTAAATTAATCTTTACGGGTAAGCTGGACAGTTTGGGAGGTGAGCAACGGTAGGCCCAGTAAAGATTATTTTCCAATTGAGCCGTGTACAAAATTTTATTTCCACCTTCACTGCGTTTTTTTGATAAATTAATTTTACAATTTTCATATCATGTTTCCAAAATATTTAATAAAATTATCTAAAATTTATAACCTAAAATACTTTTCTTTAGAACCAAATTTTAAATATTTTGTTCCTAAAGCAAGAATTTTGTTAACCTTTTTAGGAACCTATTTTAGCAATCCTAAATCCTAAATTTCCATCTCTAGTTATTATGTTTTCAGAAAATTTGAGTTCTACCAGTCTCAAAATATTACAAAAATAGCTGGAATTATAACACGTAATACTACTACTACGTAACAAAACATTTAAGGAGCAGTTAACTTATCTTTCCATTAAATATGTGCCAAATGCAACATGCAGCACAATAGTTGATAGTTCACTTGAAGCATGCTAATTGGACCCACAGAAGTTAATTGCACCCTAGCAATCACTAAAATTCTACTTAAACCTAATTGTTGAATTTTACTATAAGATTCTTTATCATTCAGTAATTAGATGGTAGAATTAAAGAAGAAATACCCACATAAATAATTTTTCATTTTACTAAAACATGAAGCTCGAAGGTACCTACATTCTTTGGAGTCAAACATTTTCTATGATTGGGTGACTATTTAATTGACCGTGGTGATTACAGGGGAGAAATATTACTTTTCATATTATTTTCTACGATCCCCATACTTCCTTTATCAAATAGAAAACCAAATATCTCTGATGTTTCATAAGCCATACGGTATACGCTCGTGCATCGGCGGCTACATCTTGAAGGCATACAACACAACTATCGATAATTTCCAGCCGTCGGGATTAGAGATTTCTTTCTTACTTAACTCTTGGTTTGTTTACTCATGATATATTACGCCTGAGTACGTTTCTTGCATTCGAATGCCCTCGAACCACATCTCAGCATTCAGCATCAGTTTAATCGTTCACCGCTCGATGACTACATGTGCTTATGAAGAAAAATTCCCCACTTCTGCGAACCAGGAATTCTTGCAGAATAACTCAATTTACCAGCGATTTCTTCGGTCTTCGGTGCTTGTTCTTGCTCGACCAACGACGATTCCGAGTACTAAGATAATGTGATAATGATGGAAGATGGAATGTTTTTGCTTAACATTCTTGTAACTCATCACAATTTATTGTGTAAATTACTTTATCTAAAAACTTGATGAAAGAAAAGTATAATTTACTTTTTCACTAATTTTTAAACTCTAAATTACACTTCATGTTGCAATTCTGTATTAGAAGTGTAAATTACTGACATTAAACTTAGTTTTTGCATCGTAGGAACGAAAGGTATTTGTATTAAAAAATTGATCACTAAAAGAAAATAATAGTCACTTCGCAATTACTTTATTTGACTAAAAAAGAAGTAGTTAACTTTCAAAAACAGTAAGGATCAGATACTATCAGAAGAATAAAATGGTTATTTACATAATAAGTGCAGAAAGTTATATTTTGCACCAATTCGAATATTATTGCTCATAGCGCACTACCACACTATTTATGCACAATAGTCAACAGTGTACAAATGACACTTACCTGCGAGTAATTAGACACTAGTACTTATTAACATATTCATTATATTATCATTATTACTTATTCATATTTATATTATTAAATAGGAACACAATTAGCGGGAAACACAATAAGGAAAACTACAAAACTAATACGCGCTAGTGAGTGTGATATAATTATCACACATAGTTTTGTCATGCTTTTGCAAATAACGAAATTCTGCAAAAATAAAATTCAGTGGTAGGTATGTCATATAGTGTTTGTGACTTATAAATTAAATTGTACATTTTCAGTCTTTTTTAATCGAGAAAGGTGTTTGAAAGGCCCTAGTAGTTCGAAATGTTATATTTTGTAAAGATATTGGTATTTATTATAGAATTATAACGTTTTGAGTGATACTGATAACATCACTCCTCATCAACTATAAGTTGGTTATTCTTATTACAAAAATATCTACTTGAAGTACACAGCAAGTATTTTTGCGTTAAATGTTATGTCTAATAGTGGTTATTTTGTGAAAATTTGTAGTTGCTACAGATCTATAAAATTGTAAATAATTAAACAAAATCGCAATAAAATTCATTGAACATTTTAATATTTGTCAACAAACATTGATATGATTTTGTCCTACAATTTCACTTCTAGTCCGGCGGCTTAGTGAAATTATTGTGCACTTCGAGCCAAAAGCAATTTTAATTTTTTTTCTTATTTACCATACCTTATTGAGTATTTTAAGGGGTGGAGGCATCACCGGAAGTGTCCGTGTCAGCCGCCATTTTGAAAAAATTGTCCCCGTTTTTTGTTTTTCGCGTTTATCTTGCAAATGGTTTACATTACGAAGAAAACTGTTAAACGGAATTGTAGAGCACAAAATTCTCTACAAGATAGATTTATATAGATTTTTATAAATGGCACTGTTTGCTAGAAAATCAAGAAAATGAATTTTGCATATTTTCGAATTATTTATAAAGTCGTTATTTTGTCATAACACAGGAAAATGGCTGTAATATTTTATCGGATAAAGATATCGACTTCCGGTTTTAAGCATTGGATTTCTGAAACATTTTTTTATAAAAAACATAATTTTCAAAATTTTACAGTTTCTGGTGTAGCCGCAATTTAATTATATTCTACAAGAAAACAAAATAAATATTAGTCATTTTTGTGTTTATTCATCTGTCATTTCTAAACGGATAATAATACCGACTTCCGGGTTTCAGCATTGGATTTGTCGAACTTTTTTCTTTTAGATGCATTATTTCAAAAATTTAAGAGGGCCTTGTTGAGCTGAAATTTAAAGAATGTAGATATATTTATTCATATTTTGAGTTTAATTTGCTGTGGTTTTCGAATGGATTAAAAAATTTACTTCTGGCTTCAGTTCTGAATAGAAACATATATGTAAACACAAAAACCGAAAACCGGATGTGATATTTCACAGATTTACTGCAAGATAATTTTAGGGTTTCTTATTTATTTTATATAATTAACTGTAATTTCAGAGCATACTAAAATATCACTTCCGGTTTCCAGTATAAGTTTTCACAAACATGTTTCTATTCAGACCTGAAAGCCAGAAGTCAATATTTTAATCCATTCGAAATCTACGGCTAATTAAACTCAAAATATGAATAAATATATCTAAATCGTTTAAATTTCGGCTCAACATAGGCCCTCTTAAATGTTTAAAATAATGCATCTAAAAGAAAAAAGTTCGACAAATCGAATGCTGGAAACCGGAAGTCGGTATTATTATCCGTTCAGAAATGGCAGATGAATAAATACAAAAATGACTAATATTTATTTTGTTTTCTTGTAGAATATAATTAAATTGCGGCTACACCAGAAACTCAAAAATTTTGAAAATTATGTTTTTTATAAAAAAATTCGAAAATATGCAAAATTCATTTTCTTGATTTTCTAGCAAACAGTGCCATTTATAAAAAAATCTATATAAATCTATCTTGTAGAGAATTTTGTGCTCTACAATTCCGTTTAACAGTTTTCTTCGTAATGTAAACCATTTGCAAGATAAACACGAAAAACAAAAAACGGGGACAATTTTTTCAAAATGGCGGCTGACACGGACACTTCCGGTGATGCCTCCACCCCTTAAAATACTCAATAAGGTGTGTTAAATAAGAAAAAAAATTAAAATTGCTTTTGGCTCGAAGTGCACAATTCACATTATATATTACTGTAAGCCGCTGGACTATTCTGTATTTCAATATTTAAAAATTTACAATTTTTTAAAACTTATAGATTTGCACAGAATCCCACCATGTAATGTTAGAATAACCAACTAGCTGATGAGTGATGTTATCACTCGAAACGTTCAAATAAATATCGATATCTAAAACATATCTTTTCGGACATATCTTTTACCTTCTAGTTTATTGGCTCCTTTAAATTATCCCTTTGTAATTTTTTATCCGTTTTTTATCCTAATCTTCAATAATGTTATTGCCAGGTTTAGGCGTTTTTGGTCTGAATCACCACAGGACCAAAAACGAACGACACCATATAGCAGGTATCAGGTATATCACATTATACAGATTACAGTCATGAGAAAATTATATCTTTAAAATGTAAACAAAAAATAAAAAGTGTAGGCACAATAAAACTAAGACATTAACGTCAGTTTAAATATTGCTGAAAAAAGAAAGAAATGTTTGCATGACTTCTTCATTAGCACCTTCATAATTCCGTTATGGAGTGTCAACATTTACAACTTAATTAATGTGTAAATTAGTTTCATATGTGCATAAAAAATTCAACATTATCTCGTGTTATAACTCATTAAAAACTACAGATGTATGTGATATTCCTGGGTGTAGTGTGTATCTTTGTATGTTGTAGGTTGTAATGCTAATAAAAAATATTATGGAGCCATCTATTAAGTTGTAATGTATTAATTCCAGATAAAGAATCTTTTGGTCATTATCTCAAGCACAATCTATCGGCTAGGAAAATAATGATCTCATAAATTATTAAATTCTCCGATGAAGTTGTTATGTTTTTATATCAGATGCAATTATAATTACCTTTAAGGCGTTCGTGCATCGTGCATCTCTTGAAAACTATAAAGGGAAACTTTCGCCCATATTTCTGTCAAGTATTATTCTCTTCCTATCTTACAATCTAAGAAACTTTTATTTGTTCAAATAGTAGTTGCAATTGTGTGTATTCATTGCTAATATCGTAAATCAGTATAATAATTGTAGGTAATGTATGTAAATATATATCGTAAAATGTTACTGCATCCGAAGCTGCTACAATAACCACAATACTTTGTATAGAACTTTCAATTAATGATAATGATTTTGTTTCAAGAAGTATTTATTATAGTCCCTAATGTTTATAAATATAATTTATTACAGTATTATTAGCATCTATAATACTACTACTCTATATGAAATCTCTCGAAAATCTCCAATAATAACATATTTTATGTTTTTATGTAATATGTAAAATTAATGTGTTGCTTCTTGTTACTATTTTTGAATGTAAATATATATTAAAATAATTTTTAATTAATTACCAATTTTAATAAATTGATCCTATAAGAAGATTATAAGTTTGATTGACAGCGCATGTTGTTTTGATATGCTGACTACGAATCAAAAGGATTTTTTTTTAATCGCAAAATTAATTTGCATGTTTCCCAGTTAAAAAATTTTCGTTGCCATTGCCACTGGGTGGAGTAATTATTGTTTCATTAAAAATAATTAAATTTTGTGTTTATTTTACTAGTATTATGTAATTTAAAATGTTGATTACCTACTTCTATTGTATGTGTTTAATAGGAAAACGAATCCAGTGCAGTGTAGTACAAAAAATGCTGCAGGTAAACTACCCTTGATTTTTCGTATTTAAAAAAAATTATTTTCGATTCGTAATATCAGCATATTAAACAACATAAACCTTTGACGTATGTACTCGAAGTTATGAAACACCCTGTCTAAGCTTATTTTTTGTTTTATTAACAAATACTTGAAGATTTTAAAATTTTGTTATTCTTAATCCAAAGTTTAGAAAATGTTGTAGGTACAAATTTTACGTTCAAAAATCAAAATGTAGATATTTACCTAGATGTGTTTGGGCAAATCATAATAATGACTTACTATATCGAAAAACACAATAAAAAACTCAAAAAATTTTTGAAGCATATGTTTTATTTTAAATACACGTAAGTATCATAATTCATTTATTTCTTACAATTTTAATGTGCCTTCATTTCAGTTTTTGTCCTGAACATAAATTTATTTGAAAAAAAATTAAATATCACTTGTCATTTGTAGTTGTATTTTTAAGTCTTCTCATCCAAATTCAATCAAATGACACTTTGACATATCTATTCATTCTTGTCATCTTGTCTGGTTTGTAGTTTTAATAAAAAAACAAACTTGTCGCTTAGAAATAATTCAAATAAAAAATACTTCCACTCGTCTTTTATAAACACACGATCAAATCACTCATAGAAATCATCCTCATTATGAAACCACCAGGTTTCAAATAACAAGCACTCGTTCTCTTATTCAACCAATTTCCCTGTCAGCGCCATCAGGTTTTCAAGATGTCCGGGTTTGGAAGTTGAATGATGATTCCACATGCAGATGCAGACATTCAGAGCGAGGAAATACAACCGAGAACACACTGCATATCGTTTCAATAGAACCGAAACCAACATACGGACAATGAAAAGAACGATGTAAGGTGTAGTTCAAGGTGTGTTGTTTTGTCCATGTAGTCTCAACCATGGATCATTTTAGTGTGTATTTGCACTGCTCTTTAGTTTTGGAGTGAGAATTTGAATTTCTCTTGTTATCTGTCAAATAAGTGAAAATACCTAACAGTCTGTACGCTGTAGTTTTTGCTGTTACGATCAAACAATATATACTAACAATACAGTGGCGTAGCTAGGATATTCCAATGGAGGGTGCGTTTTTACAAAAAAGTCATCACTCATAAATATTATTCGCACTTTTTATAAACTCATAAATTACAATTATTATTTGTTTAGTTAGCATTAGTAGCTTAGTGCATAAATACATTTTAAAGATTAAAACGCAATCTTATTTTTTAAATTAATTCCTGCAACACTTCTTCCTCCATATGCCCTGTTCACACGAGGAAAGTTTTCACTAAAAAGTTTCTTGAAAGTAAAACAAGTGCTAGGGAGCTGTCAAAGAAAAAAATGTCAATACCGTTCATACGGGGAATGTAGTTATTTTTATTAAATATAGTTAAGATCATTAGTTTTAATATATTTTAAATAATAATTAGTTTCCTCCACGGTTTCTCCGTATGACCGGTATTCACAGTTTTTTTTATGAGAGCTCCAAGCACTTGTTTTACTTTCGAGAAACTTTTTAGTAAAAACTTTCCTCGTGTGAACAGGGAATTAGACATTCAACTGTCTCTGCAGATTAGACTAAAGCTAATCCGTTTAATCTATTTTTTGACATTGTATTTCCTAAGTATGATTTTAATCTTTTCAATATAGAAAAAACTTATTGTTTTCGCTTATCAATATCAATTATTCATTAAAAAATATATTATATTTTCAATGGGGGGTTTTGAACCCGGAAACACTCCCCCCTTGGTTACGCCACTGAACAATAAGGCAAACACGATCACACGAATGAGTCCCGTCTTCGTAACAAAAAATTGCATGGTTAAAGGTGTAGCAGTAGCAGTTTCTGCTTTATTCATTGCATATTATAAATTTGGAGGAAATGAAAAGATAAGATTTTTGTGAAAAAAATATTCTAGATTTATGCCTAGGTATCATTTTCTGACACCATTTTTTCAATTCATATAAAAAATTCATAAACAGTGTGTTTTAAGCAATTTTCAACATGATATAGGATTCAAAGATTTATTAGAAATTCTACATCTGTAAACAAATGTTTGTAATTTAGCATTATCTAAAAAATTTTGTGAGCATTTTAAAAATTGCTAGACAAAATTTGCAGTTGAGCTACTAACTTCATTAAGAACAAAGAACAAAACATAAATGAGATTATTTTCATAAATAATAATTATTAAGGATAATAATTACTTAAAAATTAAGATATTCACCAAGAGCTAAGAGATGATATTACTTATCTTATTATTACAATAATACTTTACTACTAATACAAAAAGCCACGTCGTTTGGTACGTGTACGTACCAAGAAAAATTGGTTCTTTTCTAACAACTAACATAAATGGGAAATAGTAGATTGTATCAACATTTAAATTGCCGTCGAAAAAAAAACATCATAATATAGCATACCAACTTAACATGACAATAAAAGGATAATTTTAGAAGTAACGACGAAAATGCCCAAAAATTATTCGCGAACAAGAACATACGGACAAAACATCACGGCACCCCGAAACCGACACACGGACAAAGAAAACGACCGATAGAAGTACGAATGGCTTAGTTCGACGAAACCTTGGTAGAGCTAGAGTGACAGTTCTCCGAGGATATTCATTATAGTCGGACAGGTCAGGTGCGAGAGGAGTACACTCTGAGTAAAAACTCACTTTACAAATGCACAAGAGTGGGGTGAAGGGGTTTAAAAGGGGGCGTAAGCGTGAAGTAAATCATGAGATTTGAGGATTAAGATGTTAGAATTTCTAAAACAGGATGCGTTAGGTTTTTTAGAGAACCGTAGGAGGAAAGTAAATTAGGTTTAGGTGTTTCGAAACACGTTCAATTTGATGCAGCTATAGAGGAAGAGTACGTTCAGTACGTTGGCCGTATGTCGATAGTTTATTTATAAGATGGTTTAAAAGTTTAATACGAGATAAAATCATATTTTAATTACTAAAACCAACCCTTTAATGATTATGCGCGCAACCCGTATATCCGCTCAATCTTCTTTTAGTAACTGATGCTGATAAGAACCATATTTCATATTAAAGGAAGTAGTCCTTGAGCATATTCTAGAGATAAATAGATAGATTAGATAGAAGAGATATGATAAGTTTCCTCTATATCACTATTATATTGAATCTCTTTTCAAAAACTTGAAACGAGATCATATTCCATGACATCTTTCATCTTTAGCATTCTAAATTTTGTGTGTGTGTTTGTTTGTGTGTATTGTTATAGATTGGTATTCATGAAAAACATTATGAATTATTGTATTATGGATGAATTAAATGAAAAATCTGATGTGTCCAGCACAAGACCTCCCGCATCACAAATAATATTTTAGTCATTTTATGTAAACTGCAGAAGAAGATATAAACGATGTGTCACTACTGCCTGCTTTGTCACTGTCATAATCAGTTAAATTTTACGCTTACTGAAGTTTCATACTCTAAATTAAGAATAATAATTTATTTCCTAAATAGTACCAACCTACCAACCATGTACAGAAAACAATTTAAAATACTAATTGTAGAAAACAAAAATATAATCTTTCATTTAGAATAGAAAATATTGTGATAAATTAATTATTTACCGAAATATTTAAGCAAAGAACTACTTCCGGTTTGTGGCTTGGTATCAAAATTTAATAAGATCTTAAGATTCGTATTAAAACCTTAAATATAAAATTGGGTTGTTAAATATTTATAGTTTTTACTTCCTTGTACGGATTAATAAGGAAGTATTGTAATCGCGAAAAATTTCGGTTCTCAGATTTTACGGAAATATCCGTTTTGACCTTTTCTGAATCCATTATGACTAGTTTCGTCGTGACGTCTGTACGTACGTATGTACGGGCGTACGTATGTGTGTCGCATAACTCAAATTCGGTTAGACGTAGAAAGTTGAAATTTTGTATTTAGGACTGTTAGTTAGTTGTGCACCTCCTATTTTTGGTTTCAATCTACAAACCGGAAGTAGTACTTTTTAAAAAATTTTGATAAATAATTAATTTTAGATAATTTTTTTTATGTTAAATGAAAGATTATGTGATTATTATCTACAATCGTTATTTTATAAATTTTTCTGTATCTTCTATCATTTAAGAATAATTAAAGTATATACTTATAATTTAGTATTTCGGTATCTTGTAGTCCATGATCGATTAACATTTGTTACTACGTAAAATTTAAATGATTATGACATGACAGTGACAGTAGCAGTGACAATAGTAAAATATCGTTTATATCTTCTTCTGCAGTTTAAATAAAATGACTAAAATATATTTGTGAGTATACTAGTATAATAAGTTAAAAGAATTTTTTATATTATTCTACATTTTAGTTATTAAGAAAAGTATGAACAAACAAGGCGTACAAGGAAGTCATGTGGTGTCCACGTCAGATTTTTTTAGTTATTGTAAACGAAAAACTGTAACATACGGAGAAACACACACACACACACACACACACACACACAGGCATCATCTCGAAAATACTTTATTCGTATTCTTTCTATGGATCCTAAAACGTGCTTATTTACTAAACAATGCTAAAATTGAAGCATTTCAAATGTTTAGAATTTTGAAAAGGGTTTATAAATTTGTGTATTTTATGAAACACATCCATGATATACAAAAATTGAGCAACAACGTAAGTATTGCCTTTAAAAATTCTATTAAGAATACAGACACATTAAATAATTATTTAAAATTTAAATTAACTGTTTTATATAATTCTCTCTATAATAAATTATAATTATATAATATTTTGATAAAAATTTATCTAACTTAAAATATTTTTAAAATGAATTTTTAATGAGATAAACCGCAATATGTACAAAAGAAATCTGTAAAGCAGGTACCAGCTACAGTTTCGAGAAATATACTATTAAAATGCTTGTAATTGGAATCAAACCTATTTTAAGTTGGGCACTGACACGTTTATTGCATTTTGAAACAAAAAAGATTTATAGCAATTCCTGAGAGAGAGCTTTAAAAATATGTTAGGGACTACGCTGTTGAACGAAGTTTTCTCAGCAGGAGCATTTTCAACTTAGCAGTCGTAAAGACTTCCCTCGGAGAAGCAATAAACGATATATTTCTATTACTTTCATGGTATTTTGCCTTTTAAAATCACGTATTTGAAGCTCTCCGGAGCGCTCTTAACTCATCTGCAGAAACGAATAATGAATTTAAATTTAGGGTACATTATCTAGGAATCTTTTAATTAAATATAACATATTGGTGTTTGGTGTTAGCATAATGGTTGACGGTTGAGACTAAAACCTGTACTACAAACATATTATTTATGATCGTAGACTTAAGGTTTGAAGTTATTTGGCATTATATTTTCCAATAAAACTGAAGACAATCATAAGCTCAGGAACTTTAATAAGTAGAGGTCGGATTTATATGTTTTTACATGTTTTATTTGATTATTCATATGAAGTTTATAAATTGTATTTATACGTTTCCTTTAAATAGGAACCCAAATACCAAATTTTATTTCGCATATAACTTATTATTTTAGGTTTTTACCGCATAAAAATTTATTATACATATAATTGCATATTATCCCATATTTCCGCATATATTGTAAATTTTTTCGTATCCAAAAATTAGTAGGTACGCATAATTAATAGTCCAGTCGGCAGAACGAAAAAAAGGCGTCTACCTGGAAAGTATTCCGAACTTAATGAAATTTTGACACGTCATTTAGGGGTACTGTGGGATGTCGAATCTGAGTTTTCGACCTCGAGGGCCCTGTGCTAACTTGGGGTGGGGGAAAAAACCACGATTTTTATTACCTTTTTTCGATTTTTCGCCTGTAACTCAAAAACTATGGGCCCTACGAACTTTTTGTTTTTAGTTTAGGAAAGAACATTAAATTTCCTTAAAATCCACTGGTTACCGAGAGACAGGCGTTCAAAATTAGGAAATGTTTCTCAAAATGACGTTTTAAGCCACACATTGACATTTAGCAGGATATTGCAAGTTTTTGGCTCATAACTTTAGTTTTTCAACATACATTATTTTAAGAACTTTTTAGGGCGTTCATTAAACCAAAATATCAATTTTTTTCGAGAGAAGTAAAAAAAATAACAATATATGTTTTGTCTAAAATATTATTTTTTTACCGCATATAATATCCATATATTGACTAATTTTAACCGCATATAAAAAATTTATATTGAAGTTTTTTACCGCATATAAATCCAACCTTTATTAATAAGAAATGAGGACCTATGAAGCTAGCGATCCGAGTTTTATTCCTATAACCGACAAAATATCCCGTGCGTGTTGCACAAAAATCTTGAACTTCGTTTTAATTTTAGATATATTAATTTGAAATTTATTTATATACTAATTATATAATCTAATTTTAGGTGATCCGAGGAGAAGTATTGTATTCCAAAATAAATTAAAGTTACATATTTTATTTCTTTGATTCTACTGCCTCCTAAATTTATACAATATCTTAATTATATTATAAATATACATTATATTTAAGCCAGTGTTTTGCCATTGCATTACCTGCTCAACGAAACGTACCTCTAGTGAAAAAACTTTTAAATCAGTTGAATTTTATGAGACTTGTCAACAATAAACATTGACAACAGGTCGAGAAAATGTATTGAACTAGTCACGAATATATAGAAAAAAATATTTTTTACCTGTCGTACCCCATGTTTGGTAAGGGATTAGACGTACTTTAGATAGCCCTACAAAACTAACAAACCTCTATATTTCACCTAGACAGAAATCTGTTTTCCCTTCGTGTTACACAAAAACAGGTTGCGATACGGAATAAATTAGAAACAGATGTAGGAAAAATCAATAGAAATAGATCTCATTTTTCACTGATACCTATATAAGTCTTTTAAAAAGTTAAAACCCTTTTGAATATTGAAAATCTCATTTCATCCTGTTTTGTTGTAAATAATTGAAAGGGATGTCTTAAAAATGACAAGTTAAATACAAATGTCTGTCCATGATGGATAAGATGAATTTTTGTGTAAAGTTTTTAGTGTTATCTACCCATAGCTGGGCTGTCATTGTGTCATTTCATATCTGAACTTTTCAAATGTCAGTTTGAAACATTGCAGATATAACAACCTATTTTTGACTGACGAGGGTAAAATATCAAGATATTTTCTTAGAAATGTATCTGCAGTTAATGAAACATTTTATAAAGAAGTTTTTAAATAATCCACAATCCACGCAGAAGAACTTAAAACATATTATGAAAACATGTAGGTAATATATTTTTATACCCATGATGACTCGCTATATATCTAAAATTTAATGAACGGTTTGATAGATAATGTTATTTATTTAAATACCTAAAGTGAAACATATACTACAATTCTGTTACATAGAGCCTAAAGCTAGCCTTAGTCACGGATAAATATTCAAAATATGATAAATTAGACATAAAACTATGATAAACAAAATATACCAATAATATAATACTTGCCCGTAACAACTAAAATTATAAACCTAATTATAAATACTAAAAACAAAAAAATAAAACATGGAAACAAGTCAAAATAAACAAATTAAACGAATAAAACCAAAACACCTTCTAGTCCAGGCAAAATGCTACAAAATTCGCCAAATAAACAAAAAAAAGTAGGAGACTTCTGAAAATTAGCAGAGTTATAAAAAAATATGTAGGTAACATTCAAGATTCCGATGGGTCCCGAGCAGCAGAAAGTGTGCTCGAGCCGCCATATTGAAAAAAAAAAATCCAAAAAAACTCGGTAACTTTAAATTTTGCGGTAAATATTGTTATTATAATATTGTAGCTTATAAAAATTCCTACAAAAAGATTCTGTAACTTTTTTACATAAAACTGTTTACGAAAAAAACGAGAAAATGTATTTTGGTAGAACGAAGCTAATTAAATCATGCCTTAATTTTGTTTCCTGACACAAAAACGGCTGTACTTGCGAACGAATAGAAGACATGACTTCCAGTTTGAAGCATTCGATTCTACAGACATTTTTTATATATATTATTTTTAATTTTTCAGAGGGTCCTGGTTTAGCCTCAATTTTAACATAGAAAATTTAGAAAATTTTGTATTTTTTACATTTTTTGTGTTTAATCAACTCTATAATTTCTGAACATATTAAGATATCGACTTTCGGTTTCTGGTATTGGATTCCTTGGATATTTTTCTATAAGATACATTATTTTAGAAACTTTTAAAGACCTCTTACTTGAGCTGATATTCAAAGTTTTTGTGCGAGAAAAAAAAGTTTTAGTATTTTTTCGGTTAACTGTGTTTAATCAACTCTAATTTCTGACCGGATAAAGATATCGAATTCCGGTTTCCAGATTAGGATTTGTCGGACATTTTTCTATAAGATGCATTATCTTTAATTACTTTTATGGACCGTAATAATTAAGCCACAATTAATTGTTTTACGCATAGAGAAAATAGAGACATTTTAGAAATTTTCTTTTGTTTCCTGTGTTTAATCAACTCTAATTTCTGACTGGATTAAGATATCTACTTCCGGTTTCTAGCATTGGATTTTTCGGACATTTTTTATAAGATGCGTTATTTTTAAAACTTTAGTTAAGCCGCAATTTAATGTTGACACAAAAAGTTTTAAAAATACAGCAGATAAGAAATAGGCAAAAATAATTATTGAATATATCGTAATTATTGTGAAATGAATGAATATGGCACTATATTTTATTTAACAAACAAACTGGAATCATGATAGTTGATGAGTAATTTAAATAAACTTTTCATGGACGGTAAGTTCATTTGTCGATTTTGCCAAAAGACAAAAATATCTGTAAAATATCTGATGTGGCTAGCATAAAACCTCCCGGCATACCTTACTCTTTATACTACTATACAAAATATAGGTACTTACAAATATATTTCATTTAGTATACTGTAGAAGAAGATATAAATAATGTGTCACTATTGTCACTATCACCACAAAATAATAATAATAGTAAATACCCTACTCTTTATACTACTTATACTATACAGGTGTTGCACAACTTAGGACAAAAAATTAAAAGGTATATTACTGTACGCAAAGTTAAGGGTATTGAAAGTAGACATTTTTTGGACCACTGGTCATTAGACCTTTATTATAGTATCAGATATTATGTAAACAATTACTTTCATTGTAGAAGATTTGAAAAAAAAAATTACAAATAATTAACGATCAGTGGCAAAAAAAGTTTGCTTGAAATACGATGCAATTTTTTTGCGAACTTAAAAAAAATTATTTTTGTTTCATAATCAGCACGTCGCGTCGTACAGTATATACCCATTAATTTTTTTGTCCTAAGTTGTGGAACACCTGTATATATTTTAGTCATTTAGACAACTATAGAAGTATATATCAACTAGAAGAAGTTATATCAATCAATTTTTTTCGTAGTAGGTAACGGTAGTAACAAAAAATATTAAACAATCATAGATAACAAGATACTGAAGTTTTATACTCTAAATTATAAATAATACTCATTCACTAAAAACTCACACTCGAAAATTTTAACGCATCGCAATACGTCCCTTATAGAATATGAGTAAGTAAAAAATACAATCAAAATAAATAATAGTAAATACTCGACATAATACTCATACATTTCACATACAGACACATGCTCACAGGATAATTTACCATGCATCAAAACTTAAAACTGCAAAATATTTATGAAGCGAAAAACATAAAATTATTTTCTACGCTATTTAAAAAACTTTTTCTTTTGAACATAACCAGAAACTATTTAAATAAACGTCTGCACGTCTGGGGTTAAGGTACGTTGATCTCCAATAAATGTAAAGTGTTTCCAAAAAACACAGAGATAAATGTTTCACGGAGTGAGCAACTACAAAGAATTTCCTCAGCTCACAAATCCATCATGAAACTAACATCGCCGCGTTTTGGTTGAGCGAATCGAATAAACTTCGGGCTACGCATGAGCGCAATTCGACCATCTCTTCTATCTGAAGATCGGTTTAAAACGCCATGATGAGTTTCACGCCGGACCATTGAGTCCACAGATTATTTCACTTTTTTGTTTTTTATGTTCCAAGTTACTAAACCGCACTTTACTTTTTTCAGAAGGAACTCATGTCGAAAGAATTAAATCGTTTCTCTGAATTTTAGAGTCACTGTAAAAAATATGTAACGATTCGATTGTAAAGTTAGTGTCTATTCATTTGGTTGCCGCACTATTTAAGCTGTCAATTTGAATTATTGTTCGAGAAATTAAAATGTGTTATTAAAATTTGCATTATAGAACGGGCCTAAAATAACTGGGTTCGAGCTTGTACAGGTGTTAATTATTTGATTCTAAAAATATTTTACGTTTCTAAGAATAAAAAAATGTTTGCTACATTTTTAATGATCAACTCGAATCCTGTTTTTACCTCCCGCTTTCTATTAGGGAGGTATTGTGATGGGTCAAAATTTTCGAGTGTGAGATTTTGGTGGATAAGCACGTTTTAGGGTTCCTAGAGTAAGAATTTAACATTTTCGAGATGATGTCTGTCATGAGTTCGATAAATAATTAATTTAGGACATAATTTTCTAAATTTTAAATGAAAGATTTTATGATTATATTACCTACAATCGATATTTTATAAATTTTTCTGTATCTGGTATCATTTAAAAGCCTAATGTAGTGAAGTTGTGCGCAGCAAAAACATGCTTTTGAATGGGGAATGAAATTGAAACTAATTTTGGTCGGATCGATTTAATTTTTTTGTTTCTGTTGTTGTTTAGTGTGAATTACTGGAAACCCGGTAATAAATCAATGACGTTGTTATTGAAAGATGCTGCTAGGCAATATGTAGCAATTAACAATTTATTATAAAATTATATTTCCAAAAAATTTAAATTGCTGCTTATTTATACGTAGTTTGATGTCGTTTGACCGGGTTGTTTAAACCGAACGGTGATCCGAGTGTCCTTTCATCCTAAACTGATATTTTAATTTTATTTTAAACAAAAAGACATCAAATAAAGAGCACACATAATAATACCTAACTTTATTTTAATACAAACATAATCTATTTGTTACGTATTATAGCTATTAATATAAGAATATAACAAAAATATTATGCGATTTATAATACCGAAGATAGGAGATTAGTCGGAATTTAGACAGAAGATTATTATTATAAATCTTGTTTTGATGATCATCTGTCCAAATTCCGACTAATCTCCTACCTAAATTGTATTGCTGGACACTACTTCTAATTATTTTTAATACCGAGGATGTTGCTAAGCGACGAGGTAAAACCGAGTCTCTTTGAACATCCAAGGAGAATTAAATCGCATATATTCGCGTTATATTCAAAGCTTAATCGTATCATCAACGACAGCGATGTTAAAACAAATCAACAATTTTATCTGTCAATTAGAGTTTGCATATTATGCATATTATGGTTTTGATGTTAAATCTATTAAGTTTGTAACTAATTAATTAGAAGTATCTAAGGTATTAAAAGTAACTAATGTATTATGTTGTTTATATTTATCAATAAATGTTGCATATTAAAAGGTAATATATCAGTTGATGATACGATTAAGAAATATTCAAAATCATTTTGTTTTCATGCTAACCACGTGACATAAATATTCATTTTTTGTATTTAATGAGTAATATACATTTACATTTTAATTAACCATATCATGTCATTTAATTATCTGCCTTGTACTCGTATATGATTTAATGAATAATGTAGGATCAATAAAATTACCTAAATACAAAAAACAAAAGTAATAACATTCATCCTTTTCCAATAAACGGCACAAAAACTCATCAAACCAATAATTATATCAATAAAATTCTACAACGGACGTATTCAACAAGCCAGAAATTGAAAAAACAAGTCCAATTATTAATTCTTCAATAGCAAAAAAAGCTCCAGACGCGTTTATAACCAATAACATTTCTTCATTTCTTGCAATCAACATCAGTTGCATCGTAATAAGCCGGCTTTGCGGTGTTCGACCGTTCGAAGTATGATAAATACATCATAACCAGCTCGTAACATGAAATTCACATGGAACGAAAAGAATTCAATTGGCTTTGAAGCAGGTTTTGCCGGTGTAACAAGAGATACTAATTGGCGGCAGTAATAAAAAGAAGCGGGTATTTTGTTCTTTCCATATCGTCATCTAGTAATTGAGATTAAATGTAACTGAAGTGAAATATTGTTTGAAAATAATACATTACATGAATAAGAATAAGCAATTGTGTATACTGAAAAAACTATTCAGGGTGTTTCATGACTAGTGTAGAGTAACAAACATTAAGACTGCGTTCAAAGTGTATGAAATAAATCTTGTAATCTTGAAAAACTATTGCACTTAGAGATATACAGTTTTCAAATTTGTTAAATAGGTATAAAAATATCTATGTCACTGTATGTAACATTTTTTAAAATAAAAGTAGAGAAGTTCTTGGAGAATTCAGTCAATTTATTAAAATACAATAACACACCAACAACGTTTCGACTTCAATTAAGTCCTCTTCAGGGTGCTAAGTAAAATACATTAAAAATAAGTAAATTTACAATATTCAGGTACACTTACAATTAAGACACTTTGAACGCAGTCTTAACAATATATTTCTGAGGACATTTAAAGTAAAAAATGTCATTGAACATAATATAAATCCTATTCCTTAATATTCTAGTTAACAAAATACAAAAGAGTGAAGTTTTATAAATAACACGAATTTTTTTAAATTTTTGTAATCAAAATAATTTTGAAAAGCAAATCATTTTATAGAAAAATAATAAGTTTGGCAGCTATTAATGTGACATTTAAAATTCGAGATTAAAAATGCATTGTTTATAAGTAAAATAATACGAGCAATATGTAAATCTTATTAAGCATTTATTTTAAGTATTTCCTTAAATGGCCTCAGAAATAAGCTGTTAAAATTTGTTACACTAGTCCTGAAAAACCCTATATTTTCCAAAAACGTAGGTAATATGCTTAGAAAGTTTATATTAGCTACATTAATAAAATTAATTAATAAAACCGGCACTATCCAACATTATCATTTTGGTTAATTTCTTTCTTCTGGTCTTCTGGACAAATTGCTTGGGCACTGTTATTCAAGGAATATGGATAATGTCAAGAAGATATTGTCAGGTAAGATATTTTCAAGGAGTTATTGTCAGGAAAGATATTGCCAAGGAGTTATTGTCAAGGAAGATATTGTCAAGGGGATATTGTCAGGGAAGATATTTTCAAGGGGATATTATAAGGGAAGATAATTTTCAAGGGGATATTTTCCGTGACTTATATCACTTATGGTATCGTATAAATTAGAGATACCTGGAGTGCTTGTGCAAAAAGATCTTTTGACCAAATTTCCAAAAAGATGTTTTAATTTTTTATTAAGACAGAATTAAACAGAAATAATAATTATTAGTTTAAAAGCTAAACCAATTACCTGGATAGTATAGGGTCTTTCAATATAGGAGTGATAGTTTTTTCAATAAAGATTTCTCTGTTTCTGATATATATTTTATTTACTTCTAGGTGTCAAATTATTTAGTATAGTGTGCAGTTTTATGATGCAGCGTTTGACGCCTCTAGACCGGTTGGAAATAATAAAAAAATATTACCAAAGTTCGAGCTTAGTTGTAGGTACTCAACATTTATTCACCCCAGAATTGGGTCGCCCTCACCGTTATTCTACGCAGGCTATAAGACGCACTGTGATAAAGTTTGAGTTAACATTACTAAGACAATAAGCCACCAAGAAGACAACGAAATGTTCGAAGTGAGGAGAAAATCACAGCTGTAGCGGCCAGTGTTGCAAATGAGCCAAATTCTGCCAAATTGGAGCGATCTTGTGACCAGTGTCAACAAAGCCGTGGTGGACATTTGAACGATATCTTGTTCCGAACATAACTGCATTATCTAAGCTTCCAAATAAAGCAAAAACTAAATTGATATGTCAAACCGTTGACGATTTATTTAAAATTAAAATCCTATCACTCTTAATGAAAGACCCTATATTTGTTGCTATTTACAAAGTATACATTTTGATTTTTTAGGTTTAATCTGGATTAGTCACATCGTTCATGTTTTTATTCACGGTCATTAAATCATATTTAATTTTAAGCACTTGCAGGTAGGACTAAGTAGCTATAATCGTGAGTCATCATCATTATTGACAAAAAATGTAATACAGAAATTCATTTTACCATTTTTTATAAATTGTCATAGTTTCAGCAGGGCAGAAAGTCAAGTAGTAAATTTTCTTTATTTTGTTTACTAAGACAACGCGCTTTTAGTATTATTTACGTCGTACTGCTAGAACAGATAGGTAGGTAGTAGGTATAGTCACGCTATTTTTTATGATAATTGATACTTATTTTTTATTTTGCAGTATGTTAAATCACACAAATTTTATTTAAAAATAAAACGTAGTAGGATAGTAGGAATATTTCTATTTTCGATAGGTACAGTTTGTTTATTATATGAACTGTGAATTACGCTTGTATGCAGTAACAAACAGTTCTCTTTGACAGACGGACTGATCATTCGTACCTAATAGCGAACAGCAGTCTTCGAAGTAAATTGTTAATTTATAATTTATACTAAGCACTTGTGTAGGTGCAAAGGCGCAGTAATAATAATAAAGTGTTAAACATGTACCGTTATTGATATGAATCTTTTTTTACTTCCTTGTACGGAGTAATAAGGAAGTATTGTAATCGCGAAAAATTTATATTTTCAGATTTTGATGGAAATATCCGTTTTGACCTTTTCTGAATACATTATGACTAGTTTCGTCGTGACGTCTGTACGTATGTACGTATGTACGTACGGACGTATGTGTGTCGCATAACTCAAATACGGTTAGACGTAGAAAGTTGAAATTTTGTATTTAGGACTGTTATAGCATCTAGTTGTGCACCTCCTATTTTTGGTTTCAATCTATAAACCGGAAGTAGTACTTTTTTCAAATATTTCGATAAATATTTAATTTAACACAATTTTTTTAATTTTAAATGAAAGATTATGTGATTATTACCTACAATCGGTATTTTATAAATATTTTTGTATCTGGTATCATTTAAGAATAATTAAAGTATATATTTATAATTTAGTATTTCGGTATCTTGTAGTCCATGATCGATTAACATTTGATCCTACGTAAAATTTAAATGATTATGACATGACAGTGACAATAGTAAAATATGCTTTATATCTTCTTCTGCAGTTTAAATAAAATGACTAAAATATATTTGTGAGTATACTAGTATAATAAGTTAAAAGAATTTTTTATATTATTCTACATTTTAGTTATTAAGAAAAGTATGAACACACAAGGCGTACAAGGAAGTCATGTGGTGTCCACGTCAGATTTTTTCAACTTAGGTAAATGTATTTGACCTAAATTAAAAAAATGTTTCCCTGCGGCGCATTTTTTCCACAGTTACTAATAATTCAATATTTCCAAAATTTCAGCCTCCCTAAAATAAATTATGTGTGCGCTAGTGCTGAAAAATGCTTAGATTTAATGTCTTATTCTGAAAATCCCAGTATTTAATATTCATGCATGTACTGAGAGTTGAAAGATAAAAATCAAAGGCCTCTTGTTCGCACGCCACAAGTATCGAAGGGGTTCAATTAAGTTTCGAAGAGGCGTGGGTCGAACGCATGCTAACTTCATTAGCGGCAGATAGAGGACGGCGCAATCACGAAACGCAACCAACAACCAAACAAGAACAACTTCCACTCTTCATGATATACGTTATGCGTCCATAACGTCTCGCACGTTATATTTATTGCACGTTAACTAGAACCTATCTTACAAAACAGGATGGGCGACGGCGATGAATTCATCCTTAGCAATTTTCCACCACTTCTTGTTGTAATTACAATCGGTTAACACTCCAGACACTTTAAACTTAAAGATGTGGATGATGGTAAATATTTCTTCCGTGGGAAACTTGAAACTTGCCTAGAGTAATCTTAGATTATGATTAAGTTGTAGAAGAAATGTATAATGTTAGAGTGAGGTATGATTATCATTTTTGAGGTTGCATGAAAACATGAAAGATTGTACTTAGAATAGAAATTAGATTTTAATTTGAATCAGAAAGAGGAAATTTAGTATTATCTTATCAACATTATACTCGTACTCTTATAATATAATTTCAAACAAGATACAATAGACATCTTAATGGGTTACTTATAGTTTATAGTCCGGCGGTTATAGGACAAAACTATGCATTTTGTAATTGAAGTGTGAAAATTGGCACAAATGTCAATTAAACTATTCTCTTTCATATAAGAGAATGCCAAGGTGTTAAGTACCAGAGACGGCCGACATTTTGAAAAAATATCCGCCATTTTTAGTTTTCTTTATTTATCTGATATGGTTAATATTATGAAAAAAATTGTTACAGAGGAAATTGTAGACCATAAAATTTGCTATAAAATGGTATACCTATCCATTTTTTCTGTAAGTAGTACTTACAGTTCTCGAGAAAACCGTGAAAATATATTTGAGCAATTTCTAGTCATTTTCAACAATAACGTACCTAATTTTGTCTTATATATAATAAAAAGAGCTTTTATTTTCCAATGAATCAAGATATCGACTGCCGGTTCAGCATTCGATTTCTTAGATAATTTTTTGTGAATTACATAATTTTCAACATTTCGGGAGCTCTAGTTCGGCCACAATTCAACATAACCTCTTAGAGACAATAGTGAAATTTTAGTATTTTTACCTCTCGCCTAGAGAGGTATAGGGATCGTGAAAAAATTCGATGTCGAGATTTTTGTCAATAAGCACGTTTTAGCACCTTTAGAACCAATTTTGACTATTTTCACGATGATGTCTGTGTGTGTGTGTGTATGAAAGTCTGTATGTGTGCCTACTATGCTCTTTCGTTCTTATTCATTATCTCAAATTCTATTGAACATAAAATTCTAATATTTTGCATTATATATTTGTACATGTTAATGAAGAGCTGATTAGATTTTGGTAAAAATCTGCCAACCGGAAATGGTATTTTCTTGAAGCATTTTAACATTTTTTGCAAAAAATATAGAAAATTCTGCGATAATTACAATTTGTCATACGACATTTCAAAGAACAAATTATATCTTACAATATTTATTTAACATCTTGTCTATATCTCTTACCAATAAAGGAAAATTATTTTTCAAAGATATATAATTTTACCTACCACGATTTGTAAATCACAATATAGGAAAAAATTAAAAACAAAAATGAATATGTCAATGTGACAGATGAACAGACGTAGGTATGCACAATTTCTGAAATGTTTGTGGCACCATTTTAAAAGAAATGTAAATATTATTAACTGAACATAATGTAATAAGGTAATAATAAAGTTAAATTTTTATCTATAAAGAGCTAATTAAGAACTAAGAACTATAAAATTATTTTTAAAAAGTTTGTAAATTTATTGCAAAATTATAATTAAAGAAAGCCTAACTAAAACCAAATTCACATAAATTACAGTGTTAAGGCGAGAGGTCGTGTGCTGGCCACAACAGATTTTTTGTGTTTATTGAGCTGTCATTTCTGAACGAATTAAAATATTGATTTGCGGTTTCCTGCATTAAATTCTTCAAAAAATTCTCTATAATATACATTATATTTGTAAACGTTTTAATGCCTTAGTTAAACCGATACTTAATGAGTTTTTTTTCAGGCGAAAATATGAAAATTTTAGTATTAATTTTATTTTTTGTGTTTGATCATCTGTATAGTTTCTGAACGGATCAAAACATCAATTTTAAATTTCCAGCATTTAATAGAAAACCTTTCAAGCTACCGAATTACATTTTCATAACTCGCCATATTTTCAATCGATTTCGATGAAACTTTGCGGGCGAAAAACTTTAAAGTGTCTACTTTAAAGTCATGCATGCGAATTTAAGCGCAACGCCTTCTGCCTTCTCTAGCACCCTTGTGAAAAAAAATGTTTTTAATGGAAAAAATGTCCAACTTTGACAATGTTTTTTTTTACTTGATCCGCCAAAAGGGCACTAAAATTTGTTCAATTCCCTGCGCAGGACTCAAAGAACGAAGTTCCTACGATTATTTGGCACAAAGTTATGGGTGTTTGAAAAGAATGTGCATCGAGAAAATTTCGTGTTAATAACTCAAATTGCCTAAAAATTAGAAATTTTGGAAGAAAATTTCATTCGTGAAAAAAAAACAATTTCGCCGAAAAAACCACAAAATGCACTTTTTTTCAAACACCCATAACTTTGTGGCAAAGCGTCGTAGGAACTTCGTTTTTTGAGTCCTGCACAGGTAATTGAACAAATTTCAATGTTCTTTTGGTGGATCGAGGCGACAAATTTTTTCCAACTCGGTACACATCGCCAAAGTTGGACGTTTTTTGGCCCGAAAACGTTTTTTTTTGTTCGGGTTTTGAAGGGTACGAAAAGATATCATCCTAATCTGAGTTTATCCGCTTAAAGTAGAGCCACAATGGGTTTTTTCCCGAAAGAATCGTCTAATTTGGTTGAAAAGTCGCTGAGTTATGTGCAAAAAACCTAAAAATGCACCCATAAATTTGTGCCAAATCATCGTAGGAACTTCGTTCTTTGAGTCCTGCACAGGAAATTAAACAAATTTTAGTGCTCTTTTGGTGGATCAAGTCAAAAAAAAAAATTCAACTCTGTACACATCGTCAAAGTTGGACATTTAAAAAATTAAAAACATTTGTTTTTCACAGATGTGCTAGAGAGGGGTGGAAGGGGTTGCGCTTAAGTTCGCATGCATGACTTTAAAGTAGACACTTCAAAGATTTTTGCCCGCAAAGATTCATCGAAATCGATTGAAAATACGCCGAGTTATGGCGGTTTGAAAATGGTCGAAATTTTTACGAATTTCAAGTGTTTAATTTTTTTCCACCAGTGTACCTATAAAGAAAAAATCTGACGTGGCCGTTACAATACCTCTCGCCTTGACATTGAAGTATTATTATTTAACCTCGTATTTAACCAAATATTAAGATTTAATTTAAATAAAATTCAACAACACCGTATAACATTTGATATAATAATATAAAATAATCATACATTATATTATTTCTGTTTATCTGTCACATTGACAATTTTATTTTTGTTTTAAATTTTATTTCTATTTCGGGATTCACAAATCGTGGTAGGTAAAATTATATATTTAAAAAAATTATATTTCTTTATTGGTTAAAGATATAGAAACAAGTAAGATTAAATATTGTACAATGTAATTTCTTCTTTCATGTGTGGTATGTTAAATTGTAACAATCGCATTATTTTATACAATTTTTGCAAAAAATGTTATAGTGCTACAAGAAAAGTACCATTTCCGGTTGGTGGATGTTTCCCAAAATCTTTTCAGCTCTTCATTAACATATATAAATGTATAATGCAAAATATTAGAATTTTATGTTCAGTAGAATTTGAGATAATGAACCGGGACGAAAGGCTATAGTAGGCGTACATACAGACTTTCATACACACACACACACACACACACACAGACATCATCGTGAAAATAGTCAAAATAGGTTCTAAAGGTGCTAAAACGTGCCAATTGACAAAAATCTCGACATCGAATTTTTTCACGATCCCTATACCTCTCTAGGCGAGAGGTAAAAAACTAGAAAACAGGTGAGGGAAGAGAAAATGCAAACAATAATGACCTTCTAAAAAATTTGGAAAGAGAATGAAAATAGTCAGGTCTATTATTTATTCGTCGTGGTATGTCACATACAATAAATTAACTAGAGCATCCAAATTATACTTTTTATCCATGTTTAAAAAAATATATAACAAATTTAAAATTAACCTCACAACCAATTCACAACAAAATACTTATTCTGAAGTAAAACCACCGCTAAACCAAGAAAATTGATGGCATTTATCTTTTTAAGCTAAGTTTAGTATTTTTAAACCGAGTTTAGTGACCGGTGCAACTAATTAAAGCTAAACTTAGATACAAGATTAGTTTAAAAGTTTAAGTGTAGAGTGTAGGCGAACTGCGGGCATTACTTAAGATATTTTAAGTTTATTATGTGAAATGATATGTTTCAAAAAACGTCTCTATATAGCTATACGGTTTGTGCTTACATTTGTTACCTCGTTCTAAAAATAAATTTTACGAGACTAAATACGTAAATAACTATAACTACTAAATTACACATTGTTCTTAAAATTTGTATAGTACTTCTTTGCAGTAACTTTGACTGACTAGATCTGGTTGGAAGATGGAAGGTTAAAAAATATGAAACTTGTAACTTACTAAATAAACCACAAACAAATGAACAAGCAACGAACACGGTTCGTTAGTATGCAATGCAATTCCACTGCACTTAATATATCTAAAACATGGCAATTATTGTCAAACGTCACCTTGACAAAAAATTTAAATTTTATGTGGAGTCGGCTGTGCAAATGAATAGATGCCAACCTTACAACTTTCAGCTTACAGAGGGCGCGCACATGAGCATTAAGAAGATAACACAGCAAGCTGTACATAATTGCAAGATCGTAGGCTGCAGGGCGCGGCTAATTTACACACACTACAAGTTTATATAAATTTAAAATAAGAAACGAAACATTAATCTCAAACTAAATATGCTAAATTATGCGTCATTTGCCAGCAACACACCACGCAAATATGTTACTGCCAGGGGGGTAAATTTGAGGGGTGGTTAATTAGATTTTAATATACCGAAAAATGTATATTTCTATGTAATAAATATTGTGATTGTACAGTTTGTTTGAGCTGAACATGAAAAACTTCAAATAAATCTTGGAGACTTTAATGATCAATCAAGCTAGAATGAATTACCTACTTTATAAGAAACCATCGTTATGATTTACGATTTATGCGTGGAGAATTATGAAATTGAAAGAAATATTACTATTGGAATATATAAATTAAATAACAATTGTTATTGTTTTAAATTCTACTAAAAATTTTCACCTATTCCTCTCTTTTAGACGGGAGGTAAAAATTTAAAATGTGTTGCGATGGCGATCGTTTCAGGGAAATTAAAAAACTTGTCTAAATTAAAGTCACGAATATGTTATGTGCTAAATTTAAAATTAAGTTTTGTGTAGGTGATAAAAATAACGAGTCCATGGGAATCCCTATAACATTGATGTATGTGGTGTGTGTATAGGTAAAATAGGTGCATAACTAAGGAGGTGAATTTAAAAACATTGTTCTGTGTTAATTAAATAGTATAATAATTGCGTCAAATTCATTGATTATTTTATATAATTAGTGTGAAGTAAGTAGTTCAATTGAACTTAGAAATGTTTAGTACATTTGTCAATTACATCTGGATTCATTAAATAAGTAAATAATAAAGGTGGTAAAAATACTTTTATGAAAAGTAGAAATTTTTTGGTTTTGCTTACGATCATAAGAAAAGAAGTCTACTTTAAACATGACCATAATTAAAGTGACAAAACATTAAAGAAGAAATGAAAATAGAAACATCTGTCGAATATTCAATGGCTAGTTATACAAGCAATAGTAAACCCATTTCGCTCTATTTAATTTCGTTTCAATCACTACAATAAAGCTATTGATAGTATTTTTTTTATTTGAAACTAGACAGGTACGTCTAAGAACGATGTCTTTGTTAGAGGCCATAAGCTCCGTAAAATGTTTTTTGTTGGTATCTGTAAAACTTTCTAAAGTAAAACCTTGCACCCTGCAGTTCTGACCATCTGCCCTTGGGATCCGACAGCAGAGCTGAGACTCAAACCTCCGCAGGGAACCTTCACAATGCCTGATCCATCATTAGACAGATTTTCCATATTATTTTCAACCCTACAAAGGAATTAGTCTAGCGTAATGTCGTGGTTCTAATCGCTCAAAATCTTTGCAAATCCTAAAATGTGAAGAAATTGCGCCAAAACTGGCAATGCAGAAAAACTGAAAAGACATTATTGTAAATTCTCACGCATTTTGCCGAAAATCCCTGAAATATTACCAAATACACGAAAACAAGTGAATATGAATTCTGGAAAACATGCATTTTACAAAACCTGTATTTTGCTTCATTGGTACATGATTGATAACATGGTATCAAAAGTGTTATTAAAAATTTGACAAATTGGTAAGAATTTTCTTAGGCAACTGCAAAAAAGATGATAATGACAATGCAGTCTGCAAATTTTATGTATTCTACAACAGTTTTCGTTGCCATTGCTATTAAAAACGGCTGTGAAATTTGTTGTTTGCATGAAAAAGTCATTCCGATCCCGTAGTTTTGAAACATGTGTACACTTCGAAGCAAATGCAATATGATTACAGATAATTAAATAAATTTCTGTCCTTTGGCTAATAATCATACCTTAGTTAAATAATACAAATAAATAATTTTCCAATCACTAGCCAAATTCTTATCATAAAATACAATAATGAAAAATACAATAAATCATTAAAATATAGGTAAGTAATATATTTATCTTATTGATATTTAAAAGATATTTCCCAAATTTTCATAACATACAATAAATAATTTTCTAGACAATCAACAATATAATTCATAATCATTCTTTCAAAGTGTTAACTTCACTATAAAAATATTTTGTACTTTCATCAATATTATAGTCATGAATAGTTCATTGCACTTTTAAATCCTTTGGCTATTTATATTTTAGTAACGCAAATAAACTATCAAATGTACTACTTTACTTACAGCAAATTATCACGTACGTATCAACTTTATGTTACTATTACTAAATATATTATGGAGTTTTCTATGTACACAGCACGCATACTCAAAAATAAATATTGACTTTGAAAGTAAGATAGGTACGTTAGGTATAATTAGAATATTTATGTTAAGTAGGTACCTGTTAATTTGTTAAAATTTTACTATATCTCTGCAGTTAGGTACTTGTTTGGTTTTTGTATATTGTAAATAATTATAAAGTGAAGGAAATAATACTACAGTTAATGTTTCAGCAGTATTGCCGCCAGTTTTAAGAGAATTAATTAAATTTTCTTCCAAACGTTATTGGAAATCTAAATTAGCAATACTAAGGAAAAAACTAGATGGATTGCTTCAACATGTAATTTTACTGTTAATTTTAAAAAGATTGCACGTAGTTTACAGATAAATTACTTTAATTGCTTATAAAATAGTTTTTCTACTTTTCATTAAAATGCAAAATTATTCCGTTTTTGCAAAGTCTATTAAGACATGTTTATAGTTGCAATTAAAATGATTTGTAAGATCTAACAACAAAGATATTGTCATTGAATCAATAATAAATAACTAGTGTGTCAAGCGTTTTGATTGACATGTCTAATAAATTATTAATTATTAATTACCTTCATTCTGTTTTACAAAGTTCATGACCTAGAAATATGACAGACATATGAGATGACAGCAAAGTACAATTTGTCGTACAAGATGTTGCGAGGACAAAAGAAAATGTAATAATCTTATTTATAGGTTAGCAACGTATGGAACTGGAAAAGAAAAGAAAAATAAGGGCGTAAATAAAACAAAGAAACAAGAAAACAATGGAGCTCGCGGTCTACTGGGACCAGTGGAAGTATAAATCTCACAGCGTTGACAGATAATCTTGTGTGTCGATATTATTTTAGACACGTTCAGGATTTTTATCCGGTCTAGAGTTTGGCACATCTTTGTTGTTTATGAATCCGATGCGACGTCTTTCCGGGAACTTTGTTGCGTGATGGCGCTCAGAGGATGCATAAATATTTATAATATTTACAGGTACACGTCTAATTATCTAATTTGAATATTCAGTATGTGTTTTAACTAACGTAGAACTTTTTCTTAAGTGCCGGAAAATTGTTATTTGTATTTGGTATTAGTTTCACTTCCTTTGCTTGATTATAAACCTATTTTAAAAGAACAAAAGAACAATTTCTTTTTACAAGAAGTATATTGTAAACAATTAATCAAATTTGATATACTTACGTATGTATTAATATCTTTCTAAATCTTATGGGTGCATTGCAATAAAATTTTCGAAAGACTCTATACTAGTGATTTAATATGTCAAATCATATTTTTTAATTCTTTGCTTCTGCTTCCCTAGTTAAGAAACAAAAGCTCCGAAAAAGTTGAAAGAACATAAAATTCTGCATCTAAATTAATAAACATATTATGTATGGTACCTATATAATGGCGGATTTTACATAATTATGAAAATCTTAAACATTAGCCAGGAATTCATTTTTTCGCTAATTGAATTAGGTAATGTTTACCATTTTTTTCTAATAATTAACTTTATTGATTACTGCGTGCTCAATAATTACTAAAAAATTAATATCGGTACTAAAAGTAGACTTTTTGGAGTTCACTTGAATATTTGAAAATGAACAATTATTGCAAATCAATATGCTTCTTTGCAGACTGTTAATGGTGACGGTCTGAAAACTAAAATTATTTTCAGACCGATGCTCATAAAAATATGTTCGAGTAGGTATTTAATCATAAATAATGTATAAAGATTTAGTTAAATTTGTATTAATATTACAATTTTCAATCAAAATTATTTCTAATCGTCAAGAGTTTTTACATTTATAACTATTTTGTTGTTTTTCTTTATTCAAAATTGTAGTATCTGTAGGTATGATGATATATCTAGATAAAAAATTACAAAATTTCTGTTGATTGCTAATAAAAATCAATTGATCGTAGAAAAAATCTTGTGTATACTCCTGGCCTGACTGAAAGTATTTTTTCAGACTTCGGCAAGTTGCAGGGTGCAGTCCTCGCTACGTTCATACTACAATCTCTTAGCCTCAATCTGCAAAAGGCTACGTTCAGCCATTAACATACAGATAACTATTATGTTCTAATTTCACTTTGTTTGTTTTAGCAGGTACTATATTTTGTGTTCGAGCAGTATACCTACATATTTTAATGAACTTCCAGGTATATCAAAAATAAGCGTACCTGCTCCTGCTGGTTTTTCGAAAAGAGTTTTTATAATTTAAACGCATTTTTAAACAATTAGTAAGTGGAAACTGGAAACATGTTATATGATATTATTCCGCTTTATTTTCTCATATTATTTTATTATTATTAGGAAATTACATTTTGACAATTTTCTATACACTTTTATCAGTATGTCAATTCATATGTATACCTAAAAAATAAATAAATACAATATTTGTTTTGAGGGAAGCCCAAGTTATAGCTTTAATTACCTACGCCACTGCTTATTTATAGAACTTTAAAGGAATGTTATGTTTGTTAGTATTTGCAAGACAAAATATCAATATCTTTACAATTATTCTTGTTAAAATAGTTAAAAATACTTAATAAAATTAAAAATTACGTAATATATTTTTTTTAAACTTGTATGAGTAAAAATGGTATTCTGATAGTTCCCGGTCCCGGGATACAATGCGACGGAATCGCTAAATCCGATAATAAATAATAACAATAACTAATAAGGTAGGTATTGTATTTTTATGGCTATATTAATAAATCGCTAGTTATTTTATCTATTTTTCTATTTTAAAAGCCATACCATGAGTTGAAGAATCAAATTTATAAATGAAAAAGAGGTACTTTACTAAATTAATTGGTATTGGCAAATCAAATGAAACATTTTATTACAGAGTTGCAGCAACTCCCAGAAGAAGTGTCTTATCGATTCATATTAACTAAAACTTTTGACACACCAGTTTTACATATCATGGTTGATGCTCAAAAGGCATAAAATTCCCGGTGGCCTGTACCTATACTATTAAAAATATGAAAATTTTATGTTTAAAAAAATTGTTGCAGTTCTATATTTTTAAATTAATTTTTCTATGCTTAAAATAACTGTGAGATTAATATTAGATTTCTATAAATTGCTAGGAATTAGCAAAAACAAGATAATATACTTATACAGCTTCTAAAATATTTTCCGTTTACTATAACAATATTATTTATTTTCATTCGTAGTTATGTATAGGTACTATAGAATCTCTACTTCTATTTCACTCTGAAATAATGTTATTTAATAGATATTTTCTTTTGTGCATTATTTTGACAACTTATATACTAAACCTATGATCTACTTTGGTCTTGTATTGTGTAGTTTAAAATTTGGAACAAGTCTTGTATTTGCAACTGTCGTCTAAATTTAATCGGTTAGTAACTGATGTAGAAAAATAACAAAAATAACATTGTTTTTCCTAGGTGTAAAATGGTATAAAAGTTTTAAAGTAGACATCCTGTTTTATATACAGGGATGCGACACAATTTATTAACTAATAAAAAAATTGCAATTGACAGGAAGAAATATAATATTACATACCTACTTGTACCATGAATGGAGCAAAAACTATACCGGAGACTTTGGTTTTGTAAAAAAATCCTAAAAATCTTCCAATTTTTTTCTGTCCAATATATCATCTCAAATTAAAACCATGTGGCCATATGGATACTTTACCACTTGTATATTTCTAGTACCATAGTAGTTTCAAGCGCTCGTTTGAGTGCTAACGTTGTATAAACAAATAATTTGTAACTTTGTACAAATACAAAAATATTTACGAGAAAATTTCTACACATAATAACCGTATCTACGCTCAGTGATGACATTTTAATATCACGTTATTATATCAGAATCAGATTCAGCTAGCAATAAGTAATTACTTAATGACAAAAATCTTATTGCAATCATGAAGATTTAGTCTTAGCAAAAATCCCTGCTAGGTACATATAAAAATGCAACCGGACGCTTCGTTCTCACCTAATGATCGCAAAGACGTTTGATTATATTTTAAATTACTCTCACATCACGATCAGATCTGACTTGTGGAGATCAAAGGAGCCGACATGATATTGAGTTGTAACTTTGTTGGAACGAGCCGACAGCAGGCCTGAACTAAGGGGTGATTGAAGCAGTAGTAAGATTCTAGAAAAACTATTAAAAATAAAAGTTGTTTTTTAAAATACTTAATCAGTAATGCATTTTAAACCAGTTCACTTATTTTATTCTTTGAAAACATCACAGAAGTAAGTACAGCAATTATTTTATTAAATAATGCGATTACATTATTATTTGTAATAAAAAGTGTACTTTTAACAGTGTTGTAACGTATTTAGATAATATATTTTTATTTCATATCTTATCTAGATATATTATTTAATTATTTATCTATTATCTTACCTTTTTGTTTATCTTATTGTTTTGTATTTTTCTTCAATTTTAATTTCAATTATTTTTTATGTAATATTAAGTCATTGTTTTTCTTTTAAATTTGACTTGTGCCAATGTATACTTAATAATCTATTATATAATCATCCTGTGGGGATCTTCGTATTCTGTTGGATAGATTATTCAGTAAATAAATTAGTCTGTACTGCGTACTTCACTGTTCACTAATTTTGTGTACTTAATAAAAGTGGCATAATTTACAATGCTGTGTGCACCTGCATTACATATTTTATTACTTATATGCTATAAATTATAAATTATGTGTCATACAGATGTCTAGTATATTTATCTCTTAGATACTTTGCAGCTTCCAACAAAAAAAATTATTGTAAAATGCTTAAATTTAATATAAATTTTACAAACTTACACTATAGGTAGGTACTTATTAAAGTTTATAATAATAATAAATTCTGATTTTGTAAAACATTGTTAATAGATGATGCGAAAATATGTATATGTTGTATGTACTAAGTATACCTACTATGTCTATTATATGAACGATTTTTATAACATTTTTATTTCTTAAAATTTTAACATTGAAAACAGGCTGGTTTCCTACAGTTAGAAGTGTTCAATATCTCAATATATGTTTGTGTTCTTAAACTAGGTATGTAGGTATCTACTAATTATAAATTTTAAGCATATAAAAAAATTATTGTTGTTAAATTTTTCAGTACATACGAAATATGTAAGTATTCAAATTAAAATTTTCAAATGCTATATATGGACTACATACTGCAATACTATCGATAAAATTTTAAATACGGACCTGATCACTGAAGTTTTCTCTCTCTTGAAAAACGTGGCAATTTTGGGCGGAAACATATATTTCTTAGCACAATGGGCGCTTTAGAATCTCACTTTTGAACAATCACATGACGACATAATCTCAAAAGCGGCGAATGTCAGAAAATGTGGACAAATTTTGTACAATTTAAAGAGGAATACATGAGAAGAATAAGAAATAACACGAGGTTTAAGCGAGTTTAGCTACTTTCGGACGCTGCAAGTTTTGACACATGGGCGGGGATTACTGATGGAACCGACAGTATTTTTTCCTTTCTTTTCGCTTATTTTTCTAAGAAAAGATTCATAACATGTTCCATGTCCCAAGAAAACGGAGACAAGATTTAGATGCTTGAAGTTCAGATGCTATGTTATGTAACCATAAATAATGCTGGGAATATGTCACTAAATAAATATCAACACTTCTCTTAATTGATTGTATGTGATATGTTAGATAAAATTTGACATTTTAAGAAAATGATAATACTTTTTTAACGTTTTAACTCATTATTAATTCAAGACCCGCATGGTTTTACTATTTCTATAGTTGATGACTTTGTTTTTAAAAATTACCTACAAGATATAATACGACTATAAATGAAATAGCAAATAGGTAAAGTTTCGTGCTTTAATATTTTTATGTAAATTATAAGTTTGATTTTAATCATGTAATGTCAATATAGAATTGTATCAGATTTACTTTTATTGGTGGAACTGGATATTTATAAATACTTTCAAAATATAAAACTATAAAAGTATAATTATTTGAGACTATTTAAATTATAAAAAATTAATTTTGTTTTATGGCGCTACACTTGTTGACTGCAAAATTGCTGCAATAGAATCAGAATTTACGATTCTGGCTTTATTTCTCAAAATAAAAATCTGAAATATTAAATGAGTAATGAAAAAGCATTGTTTCATTGAAAAATTCATACAATATATTGTTGGGACAACAATTAGAGAAAATAAGAATTAATTTTTGCTCTTCATAATATTACAAATCGTGGCATATTAATTAGTTTTGTTTTAAATAGTCGATTCCTTGCATTCGTTGTAATGCCCGCTTTACACGGTCATAAAAATACATGTAATTTTACAAAATCTTCTTGTTCAATGAGATTTGACCGTGTAAAACGACAGAATTTTACAGAATGACATTGTTCAATACGATGTTGTAAAAATAGTTGGAATAGAGCATGTTCTAATTTATCAAGGTCATTTTCATCATATTTTGGTAATATTTAGGGGTTTTAGAATTCGTAGTTGCAAACTTGTGTGAAACGCGTTTGACGTTTAGTTTAGGATCTAATTTCATCCTTATTATGGTTGAATTTCGAACAACTGACAGTATTACTTAAAAGCCGGTGTAGAATCAACGGCACAGATATCAACGGTAAAAAATGTGGAATCAGGAAAATACAAGCAAACTAATTTTCTTGTACGAAGAGCAAAGAAAAAAAAACACAAATGAAGTTGGTTGTTTTTCCTAGAAAGTATTGCCACCACAAATATATTACTTGTCGCTGTCATAGTATCAAATATTCTGAGAATATTTGATCGTGTAAAATGCTAATATAAATTGTAAAATATGACAAGAAATACATGTAAAATTACATGTAAAATTGTATGTAAAAATATGATCGTGTAAAGCGGGCATAAGAGTAGTGCTATAAAAAGATTATTTATCAAAAAAATTACACAACTGATTAAAAAATTGTAAAAAATTGGCAAAATAGACTGTTGTTACTAATTTATTATCAAAATATTATTAAGTATTTCAAAAATATAGCTCATCTCTTAACTAACCATATTTTATATGAAATATGTGTGTATAAGTGTTACAGCAGAAGCACAATTTGTAATATAGCGAGGTCACTTTTGCACTATATATCTGTCACAAAGTGTACAGCGTTATAAAGTCGATTCCATGCATTGTTCGTAAGAATGCTATGAAAATATTTTGTCAAATAAATTACACAACTGAAAAAAAATAGTAAAAAATAGGGCAAATAGTCTGTTTTTACTAATTTATTACCAACAGATTATACTAGATATTTAAAAAATATTGTTTCATAGCACTCTAGAGTCATTTTTTAACTATTCATAGTACCTACATAAAATATGAACATAGAGTGTAAATATAAGGACACAATTTGTAATATATAGCGAGGCCACTTTTTCACTATATATTTTTGTCACATGTGTATATACCGAATACCGCCTACAATACAATTATTAATGTTTATTTGCACAAAACTATCTGCCAAAACTGTAAATTCGATTCTACCCCTCTCGTACCAACTAGCAAATACAGCGAACTACAGATACCAGAATTAGGTGTAAACTGTAAAGAAAATCTTATCAGTACCCATCCCTCATCCATCATAAATTTGATTGACAGCCATAACTCAAACCACAGGGTCACCTGAAATCAGTATTCACTTCAACGAAACTCAAACTAATCAGCATTCGACAGCTGGACGACAGGCGCTCGAAACTGATGTGATACTAATAAGTAATAATGTAAGTATATCAAATTACAATGCAAATCGCACTCTATGGTTCAATTCAACTGTTGTGCATGCGACACAGTTTATGCCAAATGCAGACGTCATTATGATTCGTGATAACTCGATGAAGATAGAACACAAAGTTGACTTGACAAAGTGCAAAGAATGCAAGGGAACATAGATAATTAGTAGCGATGTCTGGGCGTTGAACCGTTGATTTTAATTTGAAGTATGTAAATGTAGATTGTCATATTCATTTTATACACCTTTGAATGTTTGAATAGTTGTCAGCTTGACAGATCTTGCTGATGTTGTTGATACATTTTCATTATACGCATATGCGTATGCAGTCTTGTGTAGTTCTGTAGTATGTAGTATTTTTGTATTTTCAATTGATTTAAGAGTTAATATCAAAAAATATGCAATCATATAAGCAATAATTTTAGTAGAAAGGATGTTTTACGTAAATATATAGCGAGTGAAAAAAGTATGATACTAAAACGACTAAATTTTAAGTTTGCCACTCTTGGATTATCAATTTCAACTAATTTTAATTAGTAATTCAAATACCTTAAGAGCGCGCTTAAAAGTGAAAAAAATGCAGCACGGTTTTGGTAATGATAATGTTTTTAACCCAACAATATTGAAAATCTTATTATACGTCATAATGTGCATTAAAAAATGTTTATTTCCGTAACTACTAGCGCCACGTCAGTGAAACTTTTACATGACTCATTCTGCACAAGCTCAATTTCGGATAAACCACGTAACCTACAATGAAATATTGCATAATGAAAATATATGTAATTGATGTTGGATGGAAACCAAGTGTGAATTGAATATTAAGGAAAAATAAAGTTGGTTGTCTTGTTTCACACTGTTCTATTAAAATTTCTTTTATTGAAAAATTATACTTCAATAAAAGAAATTTTAATAGAACAGTGTGAAACAAAACAACCAACTTTATTTTTCCTTGAAAATATATGTATTCCTAATTACCTTATGTTAAAAATTATGTCTGAAATAATAGTCCATTTTTCATCAAATTCATTTAAATTTGATGAATTTTGCTCTTCTACTTTCATTTCTACTGAAAATTATATTTATTTTCAGGTATTATTATTTATCATAGGGTAATCTAGAAATTCGAATGATTCTAGCGATATATTGTTTATGCCTTTTTCTTTCTCCAATTTACAGAAATTTTTGCATATATAAAGTACATAAAAATGACTTTCTGAAAATGGTTTCAAACACGATCTTAAGATATAGTAATCTGCGTCTTTTAAGCAATTTGGGTGTGACAACGTCAGGTACTATAAAGTCATAGGTCATCGGTACGAGCATATAAATTATGTATACCTAACCTACGTAGATTTTATCATACGTGCTGTTACATTCACCACAACGGAGATTGTTGTGCAGTTCGATTAAATTTGTATCTCACCTGACTAAATTCGAATCAGAATCCAGAATAGTTTAGAATTAGAACCAGTTTTGTTTACATAACGCACTACGCTATCCACCATAATATATTTATATATTTCAATTCCAATATATTCTATATGTGAATAAGAAATTACTTGTATGCTTGTATTATAGAAAATAATTGCCGTAAATCCTATTCAAGATTATAATTTAGACAATATAGTACCAATGTCGTTCTATTTTTAGTAAATTTGATAATACTTAATACCATTATTGTCGCTAAAATGTTAAACAAGAGAGTTTTAATATATTAACAGTTAATAATAATTTAAACACTAAAAAGAAAAATACTACAAATAGGTAATTGTATTTTAAATAATATTTGAATATGTTAAAAATTAAATATTCACATAAATAAACCTGATACCTACCGGTATAAAATTCAATTAACTGTACCAAATTTGTAATTATACATCTTAAAATAGTCCTTCACAACCATGAAATTTGATTTTCCGTGTCTTGTCTGCCATCAGAGAAGATAATTTGAAAATGGCATTCTAATTTGTTTCGTTTTTTATAATGGCGTGTTATAGAAATTATTAAACAAAGAAGAAATAATTACAGCTCGATTGCAATGAAAGATTGTGATTACAATGTTTATGACAATAAAACATAACAAATCCAATTAGAATTTAGACCACCAAGAAGATAATTGCAACACATAACCGTTAATTTCGCCTGTGCAATAGTATGATAGTTAGAACATTTTCAGCTTATCTGAGTTTTTAACCGCAAATTGACTTCCTAAAGCTAATGACTAAATCCCAGACTAAATTACTACTAAATCTTAACTTTGTTTCATTTTACGACGACCGGAAACTTGTAGATAAATTCTCAGTGAAGTACATTATATTCTTCCCATATTCATAAAACAAAATTTAATAAAGCGTAAACTTGTTATAAATAAAAGTCAATGTAAATCACTGTTCACTGAAGTGAAACCAAATTAAAACTAAGATGTAGAAATACAGGCACATAGGCTAAACGGATATGCCAGATATAAAATTATAATGAAATTTTAATATTTTCCTGCTCAAGAGACAGAGACAGAGATTTCCGTAAACATAAAATATCAAAATGAAGAAAGATAATCAATTTATGTTTTAACTTAGCTGAACGCTGAACTTGATAGTCCGGTCGCCAAATGAGAAAATCGGCTTGAACCTGGAAGTTGGGTACAACAAATATTTTATGATTGATTCTAGTAGTATTTGATATACTGAGTCATAATATGACGGGTGCCAGACTGGCACCCCTGGGCAACTCCGAAAAATTCGAAAAAATCGCCCAAAAAAATGGATTTTTTTGGTTATTTGCCAATAACTACTAAACGGTTAGTTCTACAGTTAAGATTGTCCAGTACATTTTTGTAGAGAACAAAATTTCCAAAAAAATGAAACTTTGAACTGCTCTCTTCGATTAACCGTTTCTGAGATACACGCGTTCAAATTTTGAAACTTGATTTTTTTTTACTTTTTTCATTATTTTTGTGTTTAATGACCTGTAACTTCTAAACAAATTAAAATTTTGATATTCGGTTTCTTTTATTAAATTCTGCAACAAATTCTCTATAAGATAGATTGTATGAAATGTTTCTTGAAGGCCTTAGTTAAGCCAAAATTTTAAGATTTTCTTCGAGAGAAACTTGAATTTTTTTACTTTTTTCATAATTTTTGTGTTTAATGACCTGTAACTTCTGAACAAATTAAAATTTTGATATCCGGTTTCTTTTATTAAATTTTGCAAACAATTCTCTATAAGTTGGATTGTATGAAATTTTTCTTAAGGCCTTAGTTAAGCCAAAATTTTAAGATTTTCTTCGAGTGAAACTTGAATTTTTTTTACTTTTTTCATAATTTTTGTGTTTAATGACCTGTAACTTCTAAACAAATTAAAATTGTTATATCCGGTCTCTTTTATTAAATTTTGCAAACAATTCTCTATAAGATAGATTGTATGAAATTTTTCTTGAAGGCCTTAGTTAAGCCAAAATTTTAAGATTTCCTTCGAGAAAAACTTGAATTTTTTTTACTTTTTCCATAAGTTTTGTGTTTAATGACCTGTAACGTCTAAATAAATTAAAATTTTGATATCCGGTTTCTTTTATTAAATTCTGCAAACAATTCTCTATAAGATAGATTATATGAAATTTTTCTTGAAGGCCTTAGTTAAGCCAAAATTTTAAGATTTTCTTCGAGAGAAACTTGAAATTTTTTTACTCTTTTCATAATTTTTGTGTTTAATGACCTGTAACTTCTAAACAAATTAAAATTTTGATATCCGGGTTTCTTTTATTAAATTCTGCAAGAAATTCTCTATAAGACAGATTATTTTCATTTTTTTTGAAGGCCTTAGTTATTGTACGATTTCATAAAAAATAAACCGGAAGTCGATATCTCTATCCGTTCAGAAACTAGAATTGATTAAACACAAGGAACTATAAGAATTCTAAAATTTTATAATTTTCTTTTGGAAAAAATAATTAAATTTCGGCTTATTAAAGGCACTTTAAAAATTAATACTATGTATCTTCCGGAAACCGGAAGTCGATATCTTGAACCGTTCAGAAATTAAAGTTGATTAAACAAAAGAAACATTTAAAATTCTAAAATTTTACAATTTTCTCTCGGAGAAAATAATTAAATTTCGGATTATTAGAGGCCTTTTAAAAAATATAGTACAATGTATCTTACATAAAAATTGTTTGCAGAATTTAATAAAAGAAACCGGGTATCAAAATTTTAATTTGTTTAGAAGTTACAGGTCATTAAACACAAAACTTATGAAAAAAGTAAAAAAAATTCAAGTTTCTCTCGAAGGAAATCTTAAAATTTTGGCTTAACTAAGGCCTTCAAGAAAAATTTCATACAATCTATCTTATAGAGAATTGTTTGCAAAATTTAATAAAAGAAACCGGATATCAAAATTTTAATTTGTATAGAAGTTACAGGTCATTAAAAACAAAAATTATGAAAAGAGTAATAAAATTTCAAGTTTCTCTCGAAGAAAATCTTAAAATTTTGGCTTAACAAAGGGCTTCAAAAAAATTTTAAATAATCTATCTTATAGAGAATTGCTTGCAGAATTTAATAAAAGAAACCGGATATCAAAATTTCAATTCGTTTAGAAGTTACAGGTCATTAAACACAAAAATTATGAAAAGAGTAAAAAAAATTCAAGTTTTTCGCGAAGAAAATCTTAAAATTTTGGCTTAACTAAGGCCTTCAAGAAAAATTTCATATAATCTATCTTATAGAGAATTGTTTGCAGAATTTAATTAAATAAACCGGATATCAAATTTTTAATTTGTTTGGAAGTTACATGTCATTAAACACAAAACTTATGAAAAAAGTAAACAAAAATTCAAGTTTCTCTCGAAGGAAATCTTAAAATTTTGGCTTAACTAAGGCTTTGAAGAAAAATTTCATACAATCTATCTTATAGAGAATTGTTTGCAAAATTAAATAAAAGAAACCGGATATCAAAATTTTAATTTGTTTAGAAGTTACAGGTCATTAAACACAAAAATTATGAAAAAAGTAAAAAAATTCATGTTTCTCCCGAAGAAAATCTTAAAATTTTGGCTTAACTAAGGCTTTCAAAAAAAATTAAAATAATCTATCTTATAGAGAATTGTTTGCAGAATTTAATAAAAGAAACCGAATATCAAAATTTTAATTTCTTTAGAAGGTACAGGTCATTAAACACAAATATAATGAAAAAAGTAAAAAAAATTCAAGTTTCAAAATTTGAACGCGTGTATATCAGAAACGGTTAATCGAAGAGAGCAGTTTAAAGTTTCATTTTTTTGGAAATTTTGTTCTCTACAAAAATGCACTGGACAATCTTAACCGTAGAACTAACCGTTTAGTAGTTATTGGCAAATAATCAAAAAAATCCATTTTTTTGGGCGATTTTTTCGAATTTTTTGGAGTTGCCCAGGGGTGCCAGTCTGGCACCCGTCATATTATGATTCAGTATATCAAATACTACTAGAATCAATCATAAAATATTTGTTGTACCCAACTTCCAGGTTACATGGATTGGCGACCGGACCGAACCCAAAAACGGTTTTTGAAAAACCCAAATTAATCGATAAATTTTAAGAACCTGAAACCTGAATCCGAACTCGTACCTATTTGTAATTTTAAATGAGTTGAAAACTTAAACCCGAATTCGAACCACAATTTCTTAATCCGGTTACCCAAAATACATATATAGATTTTCATCACTATTTACAACAATTGAAAACATATCAACCAGAATTTTTTTTACTTTAAGGCGGCGGGTCGATACCTAAATGTTGGATTTCACTTGTTATTGTTACACATAAATAAATAAAGGATAAAATTATTAATTTTAATAAATAAATACTACTCTTTATGAACTATTTAATTCAGAAAATTATATTAATTACAAATGATTCAATATCAATACAAGCCGACATTTTTAAATAGCTAAAGGTTGGCCTTTAAATGCGCCTAATGCCACTTTTTTAAATTTTGTGTTTTAAATATGTGATAAAATAAAAAACTCACAAAATAGCTAAAATTGGCAATGTTTAGCCATGAATATAAAAAATACAGCACAAAAATGAAAAAAGCGACATTAGATGCATTTGGAGACAACCTTTATTTATTCAAAAATGTATATGTTATTCTAAAAATGTGAATTTTTACTTAGGTTTTAAGGAAAAAACTAAACATACTTTTCAGGATAAGATGAAATTAAATTTAAAACGACAAGAGATACGAACTTAAGAAGTATGAAGAACATAAAACCGAGAAAACTTTAATAGCTCAAATTTAAAATTACAATAATTAGTAAAAAATTACAACGTTCCGCCTGGTGAACTCATAATCTTAACTATAATGTAGCGAGACAGTCAAGTATGTAATTAAGTCATTATAACGTGTAAGGTTTACACATGTAAACAAATCACTAAAGTAAATATTTGAAACGATGACCTGTGTCAACACTGCGCGTAAGCGTTCGATTACACACAAAACAATATTGTAAACAATATTATCTACCGACAAGCATTCATTTCTTTTTATACTAGCGATCATTGATTGTAGATCTATACTGTTCAATCTTCTGACACAGGAAGTTGATCTCGTAAAGTTTTGTACGATTAAAAGACAAGATTCTCTTCGTAATAATTCGAGGCGGCTACTGTAAGAGTGCTGGTTCATTTTTATTTTTTGGAAGATTTTTTGTAAGTTCCTCTTCGAACCAAAAACGATAAAAAAAATTCGGCTTTGATGACTATCGTTATATGCAGGCCGTGTTTACAGCAGACCAGATGGACATTGGTCTACTAATTTTCGAGAGGTTCACGGCCTTGTTTTCTCTCTCACTCTCTTGACAGAGAACAGACCGTATTTGTTCATCTTCAAATACAGTATACCATCTTCATCATGCATTTAGTTATGTTAAGACTGCTTACATCTATGCATTTTTTCTAATTTTCTAACAATATTTTATCAAACATACCTAATTAATTAAGTTATCTTCTAAAACATTCTGCGCTATTCTGTTTTTCGTAACTTAGTTTCGTACTTTAGTTTATGTAACGAAAAAAGAAATAGCAGCGATAAAGAAATAAAGAAACCATCAAAATGTCGAACGCATATTACATTCGTCTAGTGAACAAATTGAACTGTATTAAAATAAAAATTATGATGTGGCCAACACAAGAACTGATGTCTCACTATTGGCACTGTCATAATAATCAATTAAATTTAACAAGATACTGAAGTTTCATACTTTAAATTATAAATCATACTTTAATTCCTTAAGTACTATGACAGAACATTTTTAAAAATGCTAAAAATTGTAGAGAATAATACCTATATAATCTTCCATTTAAAATAATCAATATTGCGATAATGTAATTATTTATCAAAATATTTAAGAAAAGTAATACTTTCGGTTTGAAGATTGCTTACAAAAAATAAAATTTGGTAGTTAAATGTTTGTAACATTTTGAGTTATAGAATCCGGAAAAAATGTTACATACAACCTAACATACGTACACACACACACTTGGTCAAATTTTAATTCGGTTCTTTTCTTATTAGCACTAGATTTACACATGTATTTGTATCTTTAAATAAATTTTAAACGAGCTACTTTGCCTAAAAAAGAGGTGGACAATTCAGATTTAAACCACAATTATTTGTGTTTTGTGTTACATATAATTTAACAAAATTTTGTTGTTACTTTTCGAGTAGGTTATTTTATAAAATAGCTTCTTGCATGCATTATGTGCTATACATATTAAAACTAAAGCAGCGATTGTTATTGTAAATTAACCACCGGAAGAATAGGTAGGTACATTTAACATAGGCGAACTGAGAACTGGTTCGGTACGTTATCTTGATACCAAAATGGCAGAAACATACCAAAATATTTTTAAAAAAACCTACAGAACTAAACAGTACATGGATTTTGGTCAGCCATTTTATTCAAAATACCAACAATCTATGTCACTTTGTAAAACGAATGGCCAAATTTAGAGAGTTCTGAGATCTATTTTGAACATTCTTAGTTGAGGCAAATTTATCGCTAGTTAGAATTATTTTATTCCTTACTTCTACTAGAAAAAACGAATCTTTTAAGAAGCCCAAAATAATTTCTATTAGGCATCACATTCACAACACAACACAACGCAAACGCACTATCCACAAGGCTCCTTTGCATAAACTAGGAACTACCTATACACTTTTTCTAATCACATAGATGATTTTTTGCCAATTTTATCATATTGATGAATTATGCCTGCATTATCAAAACCAATGTACAGGTATACATCAGTTACATATACATGTAATGGGGAATTTAAAGGATATGGGAGGACAAGATAACTGCCAAGGGATTTATTTGAAGTGATCTCGAAACACGAAGTTTTAAAACATTTATTAGCTTTAGAGTTTCACTTTCTATTTTTAAGAGGGAAACCGGTGGTTAAAAACGTAACTTTGTTGAGCTACTGGCTACTGTCGTATATATTTTTAAAATCATTTCTACGAGCGATAAGAAGCAACAATTAATTTTAGTAAAAAATTTCTTCGTAATTTTATACAATTTTTTGCAGTATAATTGAATCAAATTTGACAAAATAAGACAGGAGCTCATCTACTATTTAAAAAATCATGAATTTTATTACTTTTGAAGTGTGCGTCGATAAAAAGAAATTTAATAAAATCTAGTAAGATTGTATTTTTCTGCCTTAATTCAAATAGTTAATTAATAAAGTAGGGTTCATTTTAACAATAAAATCAAATGGAATTTAATGGCGAAGTGCAAAAATATCAAATTTTAATTCTTGTTATGATTTTTCAACAATGTAATTCGAACGCTTTTCGTTACCGGTTTTTCTCTTAAGCATGCGAACGTAATATTTTTGATCTTGATTATTTACTTTTGTATTACGATATGACCGATATGGCATTACTAAAATGCTTGAGTGCTAAGACAGTGCAAAAACATGAATATGCTTCTAATAATTAAATGGTTTGGGTATTTAAAATACATTTTCCATTAAATGAACAATTCTATTTTATGAATTGCCCTGGATTTTTTTAGTTCATATAACCGAGCGCCTACTGTAATTTGATATTTAAAAGAAATTAAAATTGAATGCATTCAAGTTTTATTACTTTTTATTTTCATAACTTTAAATTACAACCATATGTACTATGAGGCGTAAGTTGGTAAGCATAAGCAGACAGATTTATTTGAATAGTTCTTTTGAAAGTATAAGCCTTAATTAGATTTAATACGCGCTTAAATCCGGATGTTGGAATAAAGGGGTGCAGTGAACAGTGTGCACTATGCAGCATTTCCTGTTTTGAGTACAGGGTACAGGTTTCTCCTTCTCTGTCGTCTGGGATTAGAAATTAAAACATTTTTGTCGATTATACGGCTGGGTGACTACATGCATTCGACTCAACATGAATCGCATCTGGCAACTATGGAGGGATGCCTGGACCAGAAACCGACAGAGAGAACTGCATTCCTCGGCAGGTAGGCAGACAAGAACAGAGCAACACGTCGTAAAGATACGATTGCTTGGAGAGAGAGCGACTCTGCGAGTCTGTCTTGTTCGAGAGAGATGCCGCATAGCCTCGCCTGTCAGGCTCCATGGAGCACAACTCAATTTCAAACCCGCGGTGCACGTCGCGTAGAGCGGACGTGTGAATTGTGCGTCTTGTGCTTAAACCCGGAGTTCGTAGATCGAGGCAGAGGCAGAGTTCGCGGTTGTGCTTAGTTCTGGCGCGACGGCATAAAGACCTGTTGAACCAGCGTTCTACCTTTGTGTTGTGTGTGTTTCAAACTTTTGGAGTGTTGGAGAATCATGTGATTGGGTTTTACAATTTATATAGGTAACATTTTATTATGTTTTCTTTTATAATTTTTAAGTTTTTAGATATGTGTTGTTCTAGAATCTAGAATTAAATTCAAAACACATTTCTTCTTAAAACTTTGCAAGTATAATGTTTTCTGTATTTTTCTTAACAAATTTTGAAGGGTTTGTGCTTTTTTAAAATTTATGTAAGCATATTTTGATAGATTTTCTTCAAGTTTTTGTTATCATTGATGTAGATTTTAATTCAAAACACACTGTTATTGTATTTAAGGTTTAACATTAAGTTAGTTTTTAGTAAATTCAAATTTGTTCTTACCTATCATTTCTTGAGAATATTTTAAAGGTATTTTGCATTTTGTGATTGTTTATGTTTTGATCTGAAGCGATACTTCAATACCAAATATTTAAATTATAACAGATTAGAACGTAATACACAGCAAAATGAATATATTTGAATTAAGGGTATAATAATTCATGTGTGTGTGTAGTACTATAAAAAGTTATGTTTTAAAAACTAGAATAAGAATTAAGATTCAGAATAATATAAGAAAGATAATATTTTATTAGCTAGCGCAGTGTTTACAAATCTTTGCCGCCAATATTTACTTACACTTTGTAAATAAACTACTTAAGCGTTTATTTTATTGCATACGTTGTTTTATATTAATTATCGAACAAAGAAATACAGTGTTTGAAATATTTTCGTTTTGCGGTACCTACTTTGAATGAAGAAAAAATTATTTTGGCCGCCGGGACTAAAATTCAAGACCTATGGATTTATATCTGATTCTGATTTACAACATTAGCAATAGCAACTACACTTTCGTTCTTATATTTTGTAAAAGTAATGGCAAATATTTTGTGCAATAATTTTTGAAAATAAAATGACAATACCGCATGAGTGGATGAACTTGCCTCGTGTTTCAATTTGGATTCAACAATTAAAACAACAATAATAATTGTTCGTGGAAGAAGTCGATTAACGACTGCAAGAGTTTGATGTATGTCCTTGCTTTGTTTATAAGTAATGCGCTTGATAATTATGCTAGATCCAATGCCAATTATGGTATCGCTCGTGCACTAGACGATGTGGAAATCATGAACAATGAGAGCTTTAAATGATTCGTTACGTTAAACGTTCTTCAAATTGCATTCACACTGCACGAGAATTAAGAATATGAGTATACCGGGGTATACCTATCTTTAATATGGTGCATTGCAAAAAATATTTAATCGAATTAAGCCTGTTAAACTTAGTGCGAGAAGTAAGTTTTTATATAATGTCAACATAGCGCAGTATTTACTATTGAAACATGTATTTGGTTCACGGAGAAAAGGTCCCCAGTAAAATGTACCCAAACAAAGATTTATCTACGCAAAAGGTCCCCTCGCAATAATTGTTTCTCGGTAAAACGCCCCCACCAACACGTCCCCGGAAAAATATCCTCAGTAAAACGTCCCCGAACACGAATGTCCCCACGCAAAAGGTCCCTTTTCAATTGGTCCCCCATGTAATTTGTCCCCAGCAAAACGTCCCAAAACAAAAATGTCCCGATACTAAAGGTGTCTATGCAATTCTTTTTAATTATGTTGTTTTAATACAACATGCTACTTTAGTTATTTAAAAATTAAATTAAATCGAAAATAAAGAATTTGGACCTTACGTTTGTGAATAAAAAAAAAATTAATCGCAGGATTAATTTTGGTGGTTGAAACTCTGAACTTACTAAATAAAGAACCTTTCTTATAACCTTCTTGAGTCCCACACACTCGATTTTGGTAGAAACACTGATTGAACTAAACCAAATAGCCTTTACGACTCATAAATTATGAGTCCCACATACACATACGGTTTTTCTATGCAGCAAATAACTATCTACACATCCATAACATACAAGTATACACTTACCTAAGGTATAGGTATACTAGGTAATGTCAATTTTCACTCATTCATTTGAATTACATAAAAATGGACAATTTATTATACTTTGTATTATTTACTAATATAAGTAGGTACGAGTAAATAATACGAATACGGGTTGCACAGACCGGACATTACCCGAGCATTGTCAGCACAGCATTGTAAAATCAAATAAAACACGATCCTAAGTCTCACGTTTTCTTTTACATATAGATAGGTATATCTACTTTTCCCGGGCAATATCTACTCTGTATAGAGTTTCAGATTCCTTCCGTAATACCACCACATAAAAAATAGCAATTTTTCTTTGAATCACCCAGTTTGCATCCCATTTATACATTGTTTTTATTATTTATTAAAAAAATAAAAGTAGGTAAGGTAGGTACATACCTAAAAATAAAAATATCGAAAAAAATTAAGATGAATTGAAACCAAAATAAATAGCGAACGCCAAAACGTAATCTCTCCCTGTCTCCCCAATTCCTCATTAATAATTATTATGTAATCAGAATAAATAGTATCAATCAATATCCGTCAAGTTACTAGTGAGATCTCTATTTTATCCGGATTCCTTATTTACATTTTTTAAAATACATTATGTAAGAACAAAAACTTAATTTAAAAATCGATTAAAAACAGATTGCATACGGCGAATCGAATACTCCTTTATAGATAAAAATATTCTAATATCGTTTGGTTTTTGTTTCGATTTTCGAGGAATTAATAGAACAACAAAGAAAATCGTTAGATTATAATTAGTATAAATTCCTTAGAAATGATGTAAACATATTTTTCGGTTTCTTTTAAAGGCACTGAAAAAAACATAAAAGCTTATGTTAATTAACTTCCTGTGCTAAAATTCGGTCTCACAAATAATGTCACATCCGGTTTTATTTTCGTAAACTTACTTATTTTTATTTCTTACGTACTGCCATAAAAGTTTATATTTAAAACTTTAATTATACTGTGAAAAATTTCAAATATTTTAACAACTTTCAATCTAAACTAAATCAACCCATTAGTGTTTTAATTTATATATCATACTACGCTATGTAAAGTCAAAAAACTAATTAATCTATTTCTGGTAGAAATCAATAGATCATTTTATAATAGTAAACAACAAATTAGTTATGAGGTCATAGTTCATAGCCTTAATTACTATTGCAACACAGTACTGCAGAGTCAAAGCTCTATAGATGTTATTATTTCACTATTATTTTACGACTTAAATAATCTCTGATCCGTGTTATAAATTACAAAATGTATTCCAATGTAACAATTTACAATGTATACAACAACTGGAAACTAACATCTGCCCTCATCCTCACCATTTACATTTGCTACATAAAATTAACCAAATAATAATATTTCCATTAAGTAGTACCTACTCAAATTGAAATTAAATTAAGGCCCGAATGTAGCTGTCTGCGAGAAAAGAATAGATTTATACAGATTTAGTGTGTCGAACAAAGGCAGCAACAGGGAACGCGCTCTCGTAGAGGGATTAAAATTGGTTCTAAATTTCAACGTATCATCACAAACAAGATTTCATTTGAAAGATAAAAGTTCAATCTAGATCCGTCTAGTGTTGAAATTTGCAATTTTTGTTTATATACTGAGTAACAGTTATGTGAAGTTAGGTAAATTATGACAACTTTATGGCATTGTAAAATTGAAACAAAAAATAAAACTAAAATTTCAACACTAAGCGGATGTGGAGTTCATCTTTATCTTTAAATGAAAAAAATAATTAAATCGATCCGACCAAAATTAGTCTCAATTTCATTCCCCATTCAAAAGCATGTTTTTGCTGCGCGCAACTTCACTACATTAGGCTCTTAAGGGCTTTGACTTGTAATTCTCGACCATCTAAAGATTCGCTAGTGTAAAGGGGTAAGTTGAGTGTAGGCTGATCTAATAGTTTTCCTTTTTAAAAGAATAATATGCGACATAAAGCATAAAGCAGTGTAAGCAATGCTAGCGACGTCTAGTGAAAAAGAAATAAATCTTGCAATAAATATTCCTTTTTATGAACAAATGCTAAGGAAAATATATGTTTGCTTTATTATTATCTTCAAGTTAGTATATTGTGTGCGCTGCTAAGATTTAGTTTTTTTAATTATCCCATATAATTGTGAAAATTTGTAATATTTTCAAAGTTTACAAGTGAAAGGTAATAATATTGTAAGGAACAATTTTTATGTAACGGACTCGGTAACGGAGGAACAAGTCAAGCGCCTTAATAAATTTAATTTATTTTAAACAGTACCTAAATTAGTTATTTTACTAAACAATAAGACAATACAAGTACGGCAACATATTATTTATTGTATTTGAATAATAAACAATACAGAGCAATAATTGTAAATTTTCTGAATGTATTGAAAATTAAAATATAGATATTTAATAAATTAGGTACCTCAAAGAATGTTCGAATTTACGACAAAAATAACATCTAGTAAAGTAATTCTTAATATACACTAGTGTTACTTATTTGAAATAAGTTTAAGAGAAATTATTTTAAAATGCAATCATATGTCAAAGTGTAAACAAGAAGTCAAGTCAATTAAGAAAACTGAAAAATGTGGAGAATTTAAGAATGTCAGCTGCAGTTAAATTAGTTAAAAACAATTTAAAACCCACAGTAACTAATGAAAGCAATTCTTTGTTACATCTCACAGAAGTCGTAAATTATAATCGCCTCTGTCACTCAACTTCTACAACAATCTTGGTCTGGTGAAGAGCCATATGTGCTGTTAATTTCCACAGTCTGTCATCATTAAATCTGTCAAGGGCTATGGAGCTGTGAGCTGTACACATATTTACAGTGACAGGACAAAATGTCACCTAGCTTCCATTCAGCTGTAGTTGCAGAAGTTGCTGTTAAAAATTCTGACATTCGGTTCAAGTTACAGATTTATTATTGGGTACCCAGAAGCGTGCAAAATGATACTTCGGGGAAGAGAAACTCAAAGAATTTGGAAAGCGGGTGGCATATGAAGGCAATCGTTGTGTTAACTTATATTACACTAATTTATCCAATTTAGGTTATTTATTTCATCCTGCTGTTCCTGGTAAAGTGACAAATAACTAATTTACAGAAAAGGAACGTTAGTTTCAAATCATCATGCACAAATTAGATTAGCTTTGAAATTCCGATGCATTTTTTAATAGTTTATTTGACATCAGATGAAACGTCAGACGTCGGACTAAAGAATAACAGATTATATACATTTTTAGCAAACTAAAATTAATAAACATGATGCCATTTGTCATTTTGTCAACATAGTAAGGACTCGTATCGAAAAATTCTTATTTAATAATAAAAATTTTCTCTTTTCTTGTGTTATTCTCAAGGGTATAATATATAGTGAGTTTACCTATTATCGATAATGTTTTGAAAATTTTATACGAATGTTAATCCCAACGACGAAAATACAATGATTGCGAAGCAAGAGTTGTATTTTCTAAATATTACCGACACCGAAATCCGAAAAAAATCTGAAATAATAGAGGTTTTTAAACCCTTTATATTTTAAACCTCTTTAAGCTCAATCTAGTACTTAATACTTGTACTTAAGTATAAATATTTTTTTTGTACTTATTACTTTAAAATTTTAAGTACTAAAATAAAAACTTGTACTTAAGACTTATTTTCATTTCATAATCGTAAATAATACTAAAGTACTTTTTAAATAGGTACTTAAGTTTTTCAATAATACTGAAATAATGTAAAAGTACTTAAGTTTTTTCAATAGTTTGAGTATTATACTGTTCAACCTGCGACCACAGCGACAGAATACGACATTTTCACTGTGAATTAATCTTCCTTGATAAAAAAAAGATAATAATCGAATGTAATAAGGTTACAAATGTTACAAACCATAAACCATGTAATTTATTATATTAATTTTTAAAAATACTGCTACTTGAAAAATACTTATTTTTAAGTACTTTTGACAAGAAAAACTTTACTTAAGTACTGCGAAGCTTTACTTGAAAATGTACTTGGTATCAAGTACTGACCATAGGTAGTACTGGTACTTATACTTAAGTATTTTGATTTCGATACTTGCCCAGCTCTGGCTCCAGGTCCCTGTTTTGAAGTCATATTGACAGTTGTCAAAAATAATTTTTTGTTTATTTAAATTATTTTTTAGTACAAAGTCTCTAAAATTGTTAGAACTGTTTTTAAAATAATATTTTAGGGGATCCAGTCCTATAATAGAATATTCTGCAACAAGTGTGAAATGAAGCATATTCAGCTCGAGTGGAAAGTTTGTGAGACGAGCCGTAGGCGAGTTTCACGGTTCCACGAAAGCGAAATAGCCATTCCAAACGTGTTGCAGACTATTTTCTCTGCGACTATAAAGTTAATTGCATTAAAAAACTTAAACTTAAAACTAATTAAAATACAAATATATGTATTTATAAAATAATATTCTACATGAAATTAATAAATCTCAACTTTTTTAAAGCTATGTATCAACCAAAAACATTGAATAAAGTTAAATTATTATTATAACTCGTCACATTTCATTCCATCACTAGTGACGGAATGAATCCATTGCTTCATCGCCTACGTTTTTCCAAATTTTAGTTTCAAAATATTCTCCTGAAGTAAAATTCTTATTTATATTTTTAGGTATTCAGAAAAAATATTATTGTTCCAAAATTAGTAGGTAGGTGTACGTTAAATACTATATGCCATTACAATATATACCTATCTCAAGTTATGGTACAGCCTGTGTATCTCAGCTGTTAAAATATATTACTCACGTGGTTATTTTTCGATTCGCTATTCCACATTCGTAATAAAAATCCTTCTTTACAGCGTAGATATATAAATAACTATTTATTATTGCACACTGCAGAAGTCACTGGAAATATCTAACCGGAAATTACTTGATATTGCCGTGCTTTGCATACGAATTTGTTATAAATTATACATATATTGCATATTGGAAGCTGTAAGTATTACACATAAAAGTATTTTAAATCTTTAAAATTTTGAGATTTTATTGTCAGAAAACCCATCTTCTGCATCTTCATCTTATCTATTCAAATTGGAAATAAAACTATCAATGTAGGTATGTGGCAACTGGCAAGAAGCATAGAGCACACACAAGTTGTCATTATTTTCTATTTATCTCTCAATACAAAAGACGTTTCAGTCCTTTTATGTCTAAGAAGATAGCAGATGGTCTCCTCCAGACATCAGTGGTAGAAGCATAATTTCTTAGGCGAAAGCCTTGCAGTGAATACCGCAGTCGAAATAAATTGAGTTATTATGCTTAGTTGGAATCAGATGGCGATGGGTTCAGCCATGGACCACACAAATAACAACAGATTATACCGTTAAATGAACTGTCATTGAATCTAACATACCTTTAAATTTTTCCTGATGTACCAACTGCGAAGATGAAGATATTTATATAATTAATTATTTATTTAATTTTAACGCTTCTAAAATTAAACTTGTTAGATTACTTCAACATAAAATAAAAATGTGTCTTGATTAATTTGATGTTATTGAGTATTAAATTAGCAATTATTTGTAATATGACACTTGTAAGAGTATGTAAGCTAATTTTTTGCACGATCGGTCATTTTTAGGGTTTACTGGCTCTGTTTTCAAGGTAGTATAGGTTTTGTTTACAAATTAGAAGGCGGTAAGCACTAAACAACAATAAAAACCAAGGCAACAGCATCAAAATTCGATCAAAAATAAACTTTATTTAAAAAAATTATTTTTATTGTATCGATCGGGCAAAAAATATTATAAGCATCACGGACGTTGGTGCATTTTGTACCAGTTTTGAATAATATTGGAAAACTCGACTACGTGGCGGTCTCCAACATTATCCTCAACCGGTAAACTGCACATACCGCCCTTGGTACTTAATATATTATCGTACTATGTGGCAAAACCCGCAAAATTCCTCATATTTACTCATATGCTGTAGCGTGCTGTAGGTAGGAAGTATACATCTGTCATTATTATTTTATAATAAAAACTTAAAATTAGCCAAAAAGCAAGTGATTATGTATGTTAATTTTTGACCAGTCTGCTGAAATTATGCTAACTAGAATGGAATTCATAATAATAAATAAAAATTATTACCTACTATTTTAAACTTCGTAGTGAATGATGTAGTTATCGTACTATTTTATTTTTTTATTAAGTTTAGACATCAATTTATGTATCTGCATAAATTATTCACATTATTAAAAAATGTTTAAAAAAGAACCTACCATTTGTTGTCTTCTTTTATCTTTTTTCTCTGTAGATGAAAAACAATATAAGTAAAAAACTGAAAACAATTTCAAGCATTAACAAAATTAGAACAAATTTGTCATACTCAAAAAACGTACCTCGAGCTATACTTTGAAGCATACATTTATAACGACATTAAAAAGTAAAAAAATCCGTCATTACCGATTGGACACACTTCCTAAACCTACGAAGACTATTGTACATTTTTTTATTACTTGAACCGTTAGGTCTTCAAGAATTATACAACACAAGCAACGTTTGTAGGATTCGTCATCTGACTTGACGACCCTATCATTTTTCAACCATTTTTGGAGAAGCTTTTTTTTCTAACAACAAAAGAAAAAAAATATTTATCTTTCGCCATATTTTCAACCTGCAAGTGCAAATGTGCGAATTTAATTTAGCCCTGATATTTTTGTTACAAATTTAAGGTTTTGTGTAGATAACCCATACAATAAAGAGACCATTACAAAAATAAATAATTGACAAGAATTAGAAATGTAACACATGTTAACGCAGAATTTAAATCTAAAATGACAATCAAAATTAATTTGACAGTAATCTAAAACTCTTAAACCCAAATTGTTTATTCATAAATAATAAAATTCAATCATTTGATTAATAATAGAGGGTTCAAATTATTGGAGTCTTCTTTTCTCTCTAAATCGTTTCTCGTCAAAATGGGCCTTAGCCATAATACATTTCTGGCAGTTATTAAGATTTCAACCTCAACTGGTCATCCGCACTAATTCCGTCATTTGAGGTTTCCTTTCCAAATATTTCTAATAGTTGTGGGTAGGTTAAGGTTTTGAAAAGATTAATATGTCAAATGATGATGAGTGACCTTGGAAGGTTGGACCATACGCCGCACCAAATGTCGGTCTTAGGTTCGCTGTTTATGGCTGGCTCGGATCTCTTGAAGCAGCCGGGCACGGGCAACAGGGCAACTTGTTCTGTGTTAGGTAGAAGTAGAAGGGAAGGGTCTGTCCATTTGAAGAAGGTACCATCTGCCTGCGATGTTGCCAGATTTAAGTGGTTTACGTAAACCAATATTTTTGTTTGGAAAAGCACGATTGTGGACAAATGTCAAATGTTTGTAGAAAGTCTACTGTACACAGTAGAGTGGAAAAATAGAAAATTAAGGTATCAATTTCATAAATAAGTTTTAATTTATCTTTCCTCGCAATGTTGTGCATGCGACCACACTAATAGATTATTAACATAATATGCTTGCTTATTTGTAAAGAATCAAAATCACATAATAATTACCTACCTTTTTTCCAATTCTAAAAATAAAAATATATTTATCAGATTTGAAATTCTTCTGTTGTTTCAAAATAATGGAAATATTTTTGTTATTTTCAAAATAATTTGTTTCAAAGTTCACTAGGTACCTACCTACTTTAAGGTATAATGGTATAAATACGTGAGGTATGAATAATAATGAAAATTCTACTGAACGATAAAGCTGTTAAAACAGATTTATTATAGATTAAGTGATTTAGACATATTTGGTTATATAATTATAACTTAACAATTTATTTTATTTATTTATTTATTTATTTATTTATTATACTACAGGAAGAGATCCCAATTACAGTATAATATTACTTATTAATATGAGAGTAGCTACTTATAGAAACTAAATAACAATGAAAAAAAATATAATAATAGTAATAATAATAATTATAATAATAGTTATAAACCTAGATTATCAATTTAAGTAATTATTTAACTTATAAAGTGAAAATATACGAATAATAATAATTATAATAATGGTTATAAACCTAATTATCAATTTAAGCAGTTATTTAACTTAAATCTAAATGTAGTTAGCTTATCGTTAAGGTCTAAATCATTACATAGTAAGTTGAAGTTACGGCACATTGACACAATCGGTGAATTTAAATGCTGATTAGTACGCGAGTTTGGGCAAACAAATGCAACAGGATTTCTGGTGTTACACGGACGTGTATGAAAGTTGAGCTCAGCTAGTAGACCTGCATCATCAATGAAATTGTTCACAATTTTATATAAAAAAAGTAATTGGTGCCTCAAACGTCTTTTTTGTAACAATTAAAAACTCTATAGTTAAAGGGTTTGATAATTCATTTTTTGTGCTGAAATATTTATTTTTGTTAAAGAAGGGTTAAAATTAAATGTTGAGGGCGCCGAAATAATTATAAAATAATAATCTTGACATACTGACAAATATTGGTCGCGTTTCCAGTTTGGACCATAAAATCTACGAATGGCATATTTTCAAATTTCAAATCGCGTTTCCTAAACAAGAGTTTCAATTATAAGTGGAATGGCAATCGGCAATGGCTAATTTAACCAACAGTGCTGAACGTTCGCACTTATAATTGAAATTGGAATTTTGTGGAAGTAGAAAAATATTTTTGTTCGTTTTACACTCATCAAGTTTTTCTTAATATTTAGAAAAATTTTAATATTACTAACCTTCAACCTATTGATATCGCAGCTCTCTCACTTTACGCTTCTAAACGACATGGAAGTGAATGAAATGCGGGAAACGTCATGGAAACGTAACATTTAATAAAATTAAAATGTTAAACACAAAGGTTGGCAACGACAATGCTAAGAAAAAAATCCCTAGAATTCTCTAAAATATTGTAGATAAATAGAACACGTTCCATTCCGTCAATAAATTCATCAATTTATTGGTGAAGAAAAAATTGGTGCATTTTTTTGTATTACACATAGACATAACAATAAATTGAAAACAAAACTATTTATTGATCAATAAATTGCATCGTGTAAAACAAATACCTATAAGAAATGAAAAATGCTGCAAATTTTTTTAAAAAGTTTGTATATAGTCATTTTAAATCATAAAGGAATTATTAAAAATATATTGGTAAATGTAAAAAACACAGGTAACAAATCCAAAACAAACCAACTTCCTGACTTAAAAACAAACATCCAACAGCTTCCGTACTTTGGGCTTCCCGCCAATAAATCACCTCTAACCCAAAGAAAACAAACCTCGAAATTTGTTCTACTCCCACGTGATTTTGGAGCAAATCTTTCGGATCAGAAGTCAAACAAAGAGCTTTGAGGTTAGGTGTGTTTGGTTAGTAGTTGTGATATGTTTGAGCTGTGCGGATGCGGACTGCATCAGGCTCTCTGAGACGAGAACAGCTGAGCCTGCGCTGGTGCGTAATCCAAGAGGCAGTCGTGGGCAGGTAGATGAGGTGTGTTTATGTTTGAACAACCAACGCGTGGCAAGGAGTAGAACATGGAGCGGAAGCAATCGAGACTGATTATTGTGTTCGAGGACTGGTTATGATTGCTATTTAGATATGATGTGTTTGTTTTTGAAACAATAATAATGACAAAAATTACTTGAAATATCAGTCATACAACTTTTGTTCTAATTCTTACATAACCTCAACCATGGGCGCCCGCAGTGGGTGTCTAATGGGGTCGATGGACCCCTCTTTCATTTATGGATTAAATTTCTTTTATTAATTCTTTAAAATAAATTATAAATATATTTTTTTCTGTTTAATTAAATTATTATTGGGCACGAATATTTTTCTTATATTTTTACCTCGAAAAGCCCGAGAAGGAAAATTTTTATTTCATTCTATTATAGTACTATTGAAATGAAGAATCGGTTGCGCGAACTACTAATTTTGGTCCGTTTTGGTCTAAGAGAAAGATGTATAAATGAAAGAAAGAGAAAACTTCTCTACTCTCTATCTCAGAAACATCAGTCAGGAATTTTCTCATGATGCTTGCATCCCTTAGTGAATAATTTGTTTTGATAGTTGTAATGTGTTCAGTGTTCTGTTTGTTGATTGTCGTTACTTATATTGTTATGTGCGAAATGCAATATAGCAAGCGGTACTAGGTCAAATTGTGTAATATGTGTAGTACACAAAAATTAGCTCCGCCCGTTCGCGCAGCTGAACCGATTCTTCACTTCAAATTAGTTACCTATATCAAACAACAACAACTAATGTATCAACAATATAGCGTTAGGCGCGGTTACAAGAAGAAATTAGGAGTGAAGTGTGCTGTTTTTAATTTCTAAAAATTAAATTTTCGGTTTAAAAGTATTTGACTTACAAAAAAAAAATTTTTCGCCTGCGGCACAATTTCTCCCATAAAATTGTTATGCTATTATTTATAATTTGTTACATGTTTTCCTATTCCATTTAACATAAAAATGTACTAAAAAGTTTATTAAAGTCAGTTAAATAATATGTAACAACAACAGTATATGCCTAACATATTATGATTAATTCAGTGTCCTCTATGTGCCATATGTGATAAGAACAGCAACAGCACGAAATAAAAGTAATACCAAGGCTAGATTTGTATCAGTTACTTATTTATTTGGTGACGTCATAAAATCGTAAGATTGACAAATTTATCTGTACACAAAAAGTTATAGGCTATTCTATTGCCAACTCAGAATTTGCAAACATTGCCTTTAAATTTAATTAAGATGAGATTCAGAGATTTAAGTGCAAAACAAAGATAAGTGATACAACTATACATTGGTATTAAGATTAAATTGACAGGACAACAACATTTTTTTAAATAGCCCATAAACTCAAGTTTTTGTACTAAAACTTATAAAATAAACATGTTTGACATTTTACGACTAATAAAATTAATAAGTCAAGGTTCGTAACATCTTTTACTTATTCCTATTTGCACAGTTTCATTCAATACAATTATTTAGGTAACTTAATAATTTAAATTGATATAATGCAAATCTCGTCTGAATTTATTCACACATGCACTATTTAACAGATTATAGAATTTTAAAATAGCTGGAAAAACATTATCTATACAGGGTGTACCATATCTTGAGGTAGTACATATTATAATGACATAATATAGTATTTAACTTACTGATTCCGAAACAAAAACGTTTTATTGAAATTCCTATTAATAAGGTAGTATAGGTACTTAAGAAGAACATTTTTAGTGCTACTGGATACTATTTATTTAGAAAAGAGAGAGTTATATGGCCGGCTACTTCTATTATTGTATTTCGTAGACATTACTTATTAATTAGTTACAACGTAATATTTAATTAATACTAAAACATCCGATCAACCAGTGGCGCAAACCTCAAAAATGAATTTTGAAAAAAAAAATTTGTTCCGTGACCAGTACCTGAAGTACTATATGCCATTCTAGTATGTATCTCAAGTTATGGTACAATCTGTATAGGTGCACTAGCGAAGAAATTGATTATTGTCAATTTTCTGGCTACAAGTGCTAAATACTATGATGTCTCCGTGTGTTTTATAAACGAAATGTTTAAATTTTTATTATTTTGCCTTTTGAGACAATTGTCATTTAAGTTCCAATATGAAAATAAATTGCGAAAGATGGATATAAACGTACTACAAATATTTGTCAACAAACAGACATTATCACTTGTTAATGCAGAAATATTCGATGAAACCTTAGTAGCGCGTTTGCACGTACAATATTGCTATGTCTGTCCTATTTTGTAATCTGTCAGAGAAAATTGTACGTAACCACCTATTATCTTTTCAAAACACAGTAAATAAAATAACAACTTAGAATACTTTATAAAATTTCGTGTTTAAGAGTGCATTGGCAATAATTATACGAATAACGAGTACCGAGTGTATCATTTTTCAATTATAACATTTAAAGCATTAGATAAACACTTTATCGGGCGGCTCTGCAATAAGTTCTTTTTATTTCACACATAGAATATACATGTGGAAAGTCACGTACTCCAACAAATGTAGTTAACAAATATCGCGGATTTTCACGTTGCACCTCATTATTAACAGATCTGTCGACTATCGAGTTCTTTGTGCTTTGATTCGTTTGTTAAGAATTAATTGATCAAGCAAGCTATAAAATCGGTGAGAAGCTTTATGTTATCTCTTCATGTTGGAATTCGTTTGCGGTAGATAAACTTTTATATAGTTTAGTTTTATCCCACAATGTGGAATTATATTTTTTATCTCTGTTATTACGATTTGTTAATGGAAAATTGGTTTTGAAATGAGATTTTTTAATTAAATAGACTTCATTTTAATTTTAATGGATTTCGCTGATTGTTATTATGGTATTATTTTTCTAGCTCAGATAAATCGAAATACTTAATATATTTTTTGTGTAGTCAAAACTGTGGGAACTTATGTATGATAATAGGAAAAGGTTATTTTAAATGTGAAATTTATTTTAATTTTATTGGATAGCTTATTTATATTTGTTTTTAAACGCAACTCGAAAATAATAAATAAACTACCGTTTTAAATTTGAAAATTAATTTAAATTTTATATTCATCTAGGTAGGATATAAAATCTTCATAAATTAAGAATTTAAAAAAAATTCAAATAAATATTTATTTTTGTTAAGAATACTATTATTAACTAAGAAAAAAGTAAGTAAGAAAAAATATATCACGATTTTAAATATATAGGTAGGTACATAATTCATAAATAAACTTATTTGTAAAAAAATACATAATACAGTGCAAAATTTATTTAACTTTTTGAGATAATACTATTTTTATATCAGCAATTCAATGTCAAAAATATACGTTTAAAAATAACAGCGATTTTGAGTTCATAATCTAAGTATACAAAATGTATCGTATCGTAATAAATGGTTTGCTATAATACTCTTTTGCTAGCCAGATCATAAAATATTTTGCAATTTGTGTAAGGTATTAACCTATTTTCTGTTATGCGTAAGTGTATAGTTCCTAGTTCCTGTTACATTGCGGTCTGCACTATTATAATAGTGTATTTAAATAGCATGGGCGGGTAGAAAAATCTAAATATTTAGTTACAAGAAACCGAGAAATTTTGTTAGTAGGTGTACCCTGTTGAACCTAATTCCGAATATAAATTTATAAAATAAATTAAAACTGTGTGCGAAACAAAATTCTTTACAAAAACTATGCATTCTTGTTTTAGGTAGGTAATGAATGTAATTGTTTTGTAATCAACTACCTACTAATACGACTATAGGTTAAAGTGAAAAGGTGTATATTTGGTGGGTTTGTGTATTATTACAAAATTCTTTATTTTTATGTTTTGTTTATTTGTTACAAATAACGGGTTAGAAGAATAAAACCTTTTGTATAAAAAGTATCATGAATGCAAGATAAGTGGGCGTAATATTTGAGTAGGTATGGTATATAAATGATTGGAATAAATTAATCACTGCCAGTAATCAATCAACCAGTAATTTATTGGTCGAATTAATGTTTATGAGGGATAAAATTTAGATTAGCAAACCAGAATTTAAAATTGGTAACAGGTACACTACAGTACAGTAGCACAGATTTGAAAAAAATTTGATATTTCATTCTAGAATCTAGAGACACCTTCATCAAGACAAAATAAATTCGCTGTAATGTAATGTAATAATCTGTTCTGATAATTTCTGATACTGCAGTGTTATACACTGTTTATCCTAGACAAATTCCATTGCTAATCAAGATTGAATTAAAACATAATTAGAATAAAAAATAAAATGTTTGTGATTTGTGTGTTGCAGGCCATGTGGCGGTATGCATATGCCACGCTGATGCTGGCGATGATGACGGTGACGGAATCAGCCGGGGTAGCCCTGGGAAGGCCCCGAGTGCCCTGTGAAGAAGCTCGCCTGAAGTGCGCGTACCGCATCGGCTGCGGCCGAGCCCTGCAGAACTACCTCATGGGCTGCGCCAGCGTCCTCAACGGACCCTCCAGCCACACGTGCCCTGAGTCCTGTCAACATGCGCTCATTGCCCTCACTAGCACCGACGAGGGCAAAGATCTTATGACGGTAACAATTCATTTTTAATATTGTAGTACAGACTAGTAATTCAAATAGTACCAGCACAGCCAGCAGCCAGTTTCACTCATTTCCGATTATCTGTACGATTGCGTTCAAAGTATCAGAAATTTCAAGCATACAAATCTTCCAAACTATTGCACTTAACAGTGAAGTTGCGCGCAGCAAAAACATGCTTTTGAATAGGTAATGAAATTGAAACTAATTTTGGTCGGATCGATTTAATTATTTTTTTCATTTAAAGATAAAGATGAACTCCGCACCCGCTTAGTGTTGAAATTTTAGTTTTATGTTTTGTTTCAATTTTAAAATTTCCTAAACTTGTCATAACTTACCTAACTTCACATAACAGTTACTCAGTACATCAACAAAAATTGCAAATTTCAACACTATACAGACGGATCTAGATTGAACTTTTATCTTTCAAATGAACCCTTGTTTGTGATGATACGATCAAATTTAGTATCAATTTTGATCCCTCTACGAGAGCGCATTTCCTATTGCTACCTTTGTTCGACACACTAAATATGTATAAATCTATCCTTTTCTCGCAGTTAGATACATTCGGGTCTAAGAGAGATACGGTTTTCAAATTTGTATTAGTATTAAAATATTTACCTATGCCAATAAATATAACATTTCTTACATATTTATTTTTAAAATGATAGTAATTAAATTACTCGAGTATTGCCTATTATTAGTAAAGGTTCTCTTGACAAAGAGCGTATCTAGTTGTAATTATATAAATATCATTTTAATTAATTAATTTAATTAACAAATTAATATTTTGACAGACTCGTCCATAAAAAAAATTACTAAACTTACTGTTGTATCTCGTACGTACCTAAAATTTAATTCGAAATTACTGTTTAAAAGAAAAATGTTACCGGAAAATAAGGTTTTAAGGAACACTATAGTTTAATTTAGGAACACTACCACTACCCTATTAAGGTATCAATACCAAGGAAAATATTGCCTCCTTTATAAGCAGGGTTGAGAAAACCCCGGGTTTTATAAATAAAACCCAACCCAGCTGGATTTTGTTTGTTTGCTTAATTTCGATGTACTTAATTTAATAATTTTATTTTAATAACGTTTGCGGAATACTTATTATTCATTTATACCTCGATTTATACCTAATTTCTAAAAAAAACTGGGATTTTTAATGTGGATTTTATTGAGTTTAAAAAAAGTGGATTTACCAAAAAAACAGTGCGGGTTTTTTTTGGTCGAGAAAAAAAATTACAACAACCCTGTTCATAAGTAGTATTGTTTTTTTTAAAAAGCGGCCATTCTGAATTTTGTTTTAACAAAATTTTTGAATTGTTAGACACAACAGAAATTTTGTGTTTGGCCTAAACTAGAAAATCTGGAATTCCAGTTTTTTTTTGTAACAAAAATAATAATAATAAAAAAAAATGAACAATAATAATAATTCATGACATTACTGGATTATGTTATTAAAAAGAATGAACGATTACTTTTTCTATACGCACATTGTTTAAATGCTGTATGCTATATCGTAAATTCCCAATAAATTTAGTTTTATTATTTTTAACCGGATGTCAGTAAATGTGACATTAAAATTAATTTTATAGAAAATAAATGAACAGATGGTAATATTAGAATTTCTTTGAACCATATGTTAATGACCAAGAAATAAAAATATATTAGTAAAATCATTAGTTTTCTTGTTAGAACGAACATAAATTATCAGTTTATTTCACGGCTATGTACTACAAGATCAGAACATGTAACAATAAGCAACCTTAATTACCAATCAGCAATAAATACTTCGTTGAAACATCACTTTGCGGCCTGTCATATGATGAGTTATTGACAAACATTTCTGCAAAAACGATTAACTGTAGTTATTGAATGCATTTGCGGCGGGATGCAATAAAATATGTGTAAGTACACGCGTAAAACGAACTCATGACTTTCAATGCTTTCTAAAGTTAGACTGAGACGAGACATAGTCCTAAATTTAGAAACATTATGAGTTAAGTCTAGTAGTCAATTGGAATGGTTGTTGACCCCTAGTGCACTAGCATTTACGATGAAGGATACTGTTGTATTTTTAGTGGACTTGCATTGAAACATTTGCGCGAGATTTATACTATGTAAATACATACACATTAACGAACGAATCTTACTGTAATACGAGTACCTATTGCACGGAAGAATTTTTTAACAAATTTCCTGGAAATTATTTTCGGAAAAAGGTGCCAACTAACATTATTTTTTCAAAAAAAATTTAAATGTGTATAAAGAATAAAATTGAGGGGGCAAATTTATCAAAAAAATAATAATAAATTGTGAAACAGTTTCATTCGTTACATTTTAAAACAGCACTATTAAATTATAATATGTTTAAAACATTGCAACATCTTATAAGTGATAAAGCTAGGGGCTGACTAGGGATATGATGAAAGTTATATAATTTAAAAAAATATTAAACTAATAACCTACCCTAAAATATTTTTATTAAAGCAGTACACAGTGTCTTAGATTAAATTGAATATACATACATGGAAATACCTATAAAATTTAATTTTTCCGCTTCGGCCATCCGAATAACTGAATCTCATAACTGCTTCGGTTGAAGCCGAATATTTATAATAGTGCACCGAATAGGCCGAATATCGAAGCAAAACCGAATCCCTATAAGAAACTCATGGGCTGCTATCAGTGATATTAGGGGCGGATGGGCTGCTACCAAAAAGTAATTTTTGCAGCCAAGACTTATGAAATAAGAATTTAAAAAAAATTATATAATAATGATGATAATACCTATATTCAAAATAATGTAATAAAAACTTCAAATAAATACAAATATTTCGCAAATATTTAATTAATTGAAAAACAAAACAAAAATACATTAATTATTACCAGGCCAAATTTGATAGAAGTGAGGACAGTAGCAAAATTTTAGAAATTTGAAAGAAAGTGACGCGCCGTAGGCGAAATTTTTACTTCCCCCGTTAGGTACCTACCTACCATTACACGGCGTAACCGACGAAATAAAAATATTGTAATATAAAATATTCAATATTGACAGATTTTAAATTATTTAAGCTTCAAACCATGTAAGAATATATTTATCTTTATCTTCTTTGGTATACGTATGAGCAAAATTTTTTTATATACAAATTTAAAAATATTATATTTGTTTTAGAATGGTTCTAGCAAGAAAGAAGCTTGCGGACCACATAAAAAATATTTTTTTGTGTTACAATATTGCATTTATAGGTTCGTTATTAATTCATTCTGAAAAACTACATTAAAATAACTGCAATGACGTATCCGACGTATCATTATATCAATATTTTCAATTTAAATAGTAATTTGAAAATTAAGTTAACTGACTATCAGTCAACCGGCTACCGGCCCACCGGGCAATTTCCCGGTATCTTGGTGGGCTCATCCGCCCCTGAGTGTTATGTTGTACGAGTATCATTGGGATAGATGTTTCAATTGGAAATTGAAATAAGTATATCGTTCTTTTTGCAGAGTTTTTTGCTTATTAAAATACTATTATGAAATATAACTTGTTGCATTTTCAAATTAAACGCTAGTAGAATTACGACGATTAAAATAAGAAAAAACTTAATAAGCTAACCATGTAAAAGGTTTAAAGTTTAATTAATAGTCGTGAAATGGTTAGAAATGCAGTAATTTAAGTGGATAATTAAGCCGTTTATAGAAACTAGGTTATAGATAATTGATTTAATTGGAGCGATAACGAGACTGGCTGCAGTCGCTCCCTTACTCGTATATCGTAATTGCAACAGACAACTCACTTTTATTTTTACAATATCTAAATAATTATGTCAAATATCAGAAATCAAACCAATAACTGTTATATTTTATGCATCTGTTGTCAAGTTTATTTATCAAGACGTTTTTCGAATTTCTTTATCCTACGCGGTTCCAATTTGTCAGGTAAATTTATGCAACAATACAGTTAACCAAAAAAACATATTCCAGTGGGCGACTAGTAAAATTTAATCAAGAGCTGCCTTATCGGTTCGAAAACATAACCTATTGATTAATGTGAAAAACTAGTTTCTTATCAAAATCTTTTGTGAAACCTGTTACAATTTTGTGTAATTATTTTTTTTTCTTTTTAGTGCGAATGCAGCGACGATTTCTGCGCCCAATCGAAGCAACGTGTGGAAGTGTGTCGACCCCAAGTTGTCATCGCGAACAAAAACGAAACTGTGGTGTCATGCAGAGTTGCGCAGTGGATATGCTCAGCAGACGCACTTTGTTCAACAGCCCTCGATTACTACAATCGCTATTGTCGGTTAATGTTCCTCGGCAAGAAATGCACCTACAGGTGCATGAATTCCATCTCAATTTTGCGAAGACAAGAAAAAGCCGCCAAGTTGAGTAACTGTAAGTGCGACGGAATGGAGGATTATGATTGTCCTCAAATTCAACACAACATGGCAAGGTTATGTTATCATGAAACGACGACTGCGCCCCCAGTAACAACGACACCGGCTGGAAGCTCCATGACAGCTTTGGCTAATATGGCGCTCACGGTGATTCTAGTGCTAGTTGTTGCTGTTACGTGACAGACAATCTAAAACTAGGAAATTAATGCAGTTACATATCGTTAAAACCTTATCCGTTTGTTGTATTTTTTAAATTATTTATGATAAAATTATTGTCAAACACGGTTTAAAGTAAGCGATATAAGTTCAGTAACTGTGACCTCTAACCTAACATTGTCTTCTACAATGTTTAATTTATCTACCTCGTACAACCTGACGGCAGTATTGTAAAGTGTATGTCATGTTTTAGTCTTACCATGGATATTAATGGATTATAGAACGTTCTTTTAATGTAATGTATTTCTCCCACCGGAAATATGTTTACCAAAGTAATACAAAAGTTCCTATTCAGTTCAAGAGTTGTTACTCATACTTATATGACTAAGAGTAAAGGTCATTTTGTTCCGTTAGCGACATTCATAACCGTAATTGCATTTTCAACTTAACGGTTTGTTTAAATATTGCGTTCATTTACTTAAACATGCAAAATTTATGTCAATATCGACCAAAGAACAGATGTTAAACCGTTTAAAAAAACATTAAAAGAATGTTCAGATTTGTACAGTAAAATGAGTGAATGTTGATTGAATGTTAAAAATAATAATTTGTACATTATTTGGGAAACATATCCAGTGATTGTGTATTATAAAATTATTTATCTAGCTTTAAATTATAAATCCGCGTAATTTCAACTCCATTTATATTCAACCAAAGATGTTCAATTTCTGTATAATGCTTTTAAATTATTGTAAGAGAAGCAAGCTTGCGCAGAATTGCCCGAATTAAAAACAATGGACAATCATACTCCGTTAACCAAATTTCAAACTGCAGTTCTGAATAAGATTCTCACCATGTAAATATAATTGTTATAAAAGTAGATTATATATAATATAAAATGTATAGAATTCAAAATATTTATATAGTGTGATTTGTGTGAAAGAGGTTTAGTGTGTTACGAACTGTTAGTCTTTTGTATCATGGGAGTTGTTGTTAATTTTTGGCAGTGCAATTAGCATAAATATTTATTTGGAGACTAATGAATTTTCATAATCGTTGTAGTCTGTGACTGGAAACAATTTAATTACGCTATTATAAATTCAAATGACTAGTAAATTACAATTCCTGTCATGGTCCAGACCAGCCTCCTACGATGCAGTCGACTAACAGTGTCTCTATTTCAATTATGTACAAATTTTCAGATAAATTGCATTGGAAGTTGTCTGTTAATTTCTTATTATTGAAAAATAAAACCATATTGTTTGTTACTCATTAACTCATTTGTTTGTGTTGGTCATTTATTTTTTCTATGGTGCATCTGTTGTTTTGCGGGGCGCGGGGCCGACGTCGGTGGTCCGTGAGCAATTAAGGTGCGCATTATACACGAAAAATATAGGCTTCGGCCAGGCTCGTCTCGGAAAATAAAACATTATAGGTAGCCATGGCCAGTGTCGGCGTCGGCCGTTCTGATGCCAGCGGACAAACAGACGAACAACAGAGAAAAGAGCAGGAAATTCAGTGTGAGCACGTGTGCAAGCGTTCTTACTTTGTTGCATTCTGCTCTGCTGTGTATGTTTACGTTACGTGTGTGGGGAGACACCTACATACAACGTCCGGTAATAATATATCACAATACTTCAATGCTGAGGTTGCCCGCACGACCAAATCAACTTTATTAAGTGTGCGTGGTTTGATTTAAACCTACAATATCGTTTTACTATCTACAGCGTACAGATTTAGATCGAAATGTTAATCATAATACAAGTTTTAATATAAAGTGTGCAAACAGGATTCCAAGTTGAAAGAGCTAAAGTTATCAAATTATTACTTTAGTACAAATATATTTACAATATTTACACGTTCAGGATCGAATTGAGAGAAAAAGAACTACCCAGAAAGTAATATTCTTATAGAAGAAAAAATATTGTTTTAGTGCAGAAGAAATTAGAATTACCTAAAATAAAATGCTTAAAGTAGTTCGGTCGTCAATTGAAGTCTTTGATTTTGTATTGAAAATGGTCTGGCTGAACAGAAAATTTAATATTATTTTCAAAAGTGCCAAGAAAACATGCCCTTGCGGTACTCGTTTTTGAGAAAAATGAGTTTGAAGTTCACTGTTTTTACATGGGCTCTTATGGAAAATGACACTTTTGGTTAAGAAAAATTGAAATTGCGCCGTAAAAGTTCGTTGAATAAATAGTGGCAAATCGATATTTGGAAAGGTAATATATTAAGGCTTCGTTATGCATAGTCAAAACCCTACGTTGCCGATGTAAATAGCCCAAAAAATGGGAAAATATGTGACAAAATCACGACCAAGCGGAAGCCGATCGGACGTCACGTTCTGCAGGGTTGCCAACTGCGGAGCGTGGGAAATTTAAACGCAGATTTGAATGTTAATCTTTTATTTCTTGAAACAGATTGGATTGAAAAATCAATGATTTTCATGATTTTAAGTCATTTATTAAGAACTCGATGAAAATTCATCGCGGTGTCTGTCACTTTCGTGGCGTCCTGTGTTTACATTTGAATGCCTCGGACAATGCAGCCAACTGTGTCGACGCCATAACCTGGCCCGAGTTATGACACCGGGTGATTGACTAGTCAAGTTGCGAATGAAATTACAAGATTTGTAAAATACGACTATTTGTTTGAGAACCAGATGCATAAAAATTCTATAATAAAATATTAAAAACCGTTACAGTCGAATTTCACTTCATAAATTGACAACAAAAAACGGACGGATTTTGACTAGGGTCAACGACGACCGAACTACTTTAAATTGCTGAAAACATAAAACGACTCGCCTAGTATTCTGGATCTATTGAAAAAAGGCGATGGGCTGAGTCTGACCCTGTAAGCAATGTTGATCCAAAAATACCAACAAAACCTAACATTCTTGTCTTTAATTTAACAAATTGAGAATTAAAGAATAAATCTGAATTACTACTGATATTATTTATTTAAAATATCGTTCTCTATTATTTTTAAACAAGGAATAATTAGTAGTGTTTTGAATAAATTCTAAACTTAAAATATAATTCATATTTTGTAGCACGAACATGAACTTTAAAAACTTGTTCAAAAATGGAGTCAATTAAGAGTGACACAATAGATTTCACAACATTTATAGTTTTTATCACCGAGTTACAACTTTTAAAATGACGACAATTTGCTAAAACACTGCTACAGCAACTTATTTACATGTTAACTTGTGTTCTTGAATGTCTGCAGCCTGCTCATTTGTACTTGATTTGCTTTTAATTAAAGTAAATGCAGCGATCAACCGAGTCTAATTGGCTGACGATAAAAAATATGAAATTATGTCGAATATGAACAGACATCAGATTTGATGACATATAAACAGATGGTCGTGAAAACTTGCAATCAATTTACCATAGCATTTCACAAACATTATTATGGTTGTTAAAATGTTTCTACTTTCATAAGATTTTATAATTCGAGAATAATTATACCAATATATCTTTTGCCTAAATGTTTCGTCCGGATTCTTCTAAATAAACATTTTATATCTTTGTATAATTTTTTACTTAATTGGCGTTAAAATAAAAATTATGAGAAAATGGTAAATATTTTTCGGATGCAGTCAAATATTTTATTAATCATTCTACTCCCGACTAGTTTCGATTCGACGCCGCATGCATCTTCTGCAGGTGTTCAGATAAAATAAAATAGTTTTTACATAATAATAGTATATTACATTACAAGTCATGAAAATGTTTCATTGCAGACGAGGAGGCGTTTGAAGAATGCGAGGATGCGCAGCGTCCGAGTATTTCTTCAAAGCCTCCGAGTCAAGCAAAGACATTTTTATGACGCGTGATGTATTCTATTTTTTTTAAATCGGCAATTAAGCTTTAAATTATAAAAAAAATTAGGTTTGCATAAATCATCAGAGCTGTGACAAATCATCAGAGCTGTCACAAATTTTGGAAAAAGTTGTCATGACAAGTAAACAAAGTTGAAAGTAAAAATGACTAGGCATGAAAATGTTATTTTCATGCCTAGTCATGAAAATCTTACTTTCATGCCGCAAATTAGTCTGGAAATGACGATTTTCATGCCGATTTTGAAAAAAATAATAATTATTATTATGTTATTGTAAATTAAGAGCACCAAATTATATTATTTTATTCATATAGAACAAAGTACAAGTAGTTTTTCAGTGCGCGAATAGTAGTTTTGCAACATTCTAATCTTTAAAAAAATCACCTAATTATATTAGTTTATTATATTTTAACATTTCATTATTTTTGTGTCCGTCATTTAAAAATTTGAGAAAGACAATAATATACTTAATAATAGACACATCACATTTAAGTTGAAAACAGCAATCAATAACTACAGTTAACTGTACTGTACCCAGTAATCATCAATAATCTAAATGTTATTGAATAATGATCTTATTAACCTTTTAGTAACTATATATATTATACAATTAAAACAATTGTTTTCAATTAATGTAATGACCATTTCTTCGATTTTTAAATATAAATTACGTTATTCAGACTTTCACTCAACTTCTTACCAGTGCCAAATTGTAAAACGATTAGTTTTTGACAAAAGAACAGCAGAGCATTGTGTTACAACTATAATATGAATCACCAGTTTTGCAACACTGTTAAAATTAAAATGACTTGACATTTATTTTACAACAATATCGATCAATCAGGGTCTAAGAATGTTTCAGTATGTCTCAATAATATTTCTTTTCATTCTTCTAGTGTCAAAAGTTTCACAACTTGTTTATTTAACAGTTGAATAAAAACAAATTCAGTTATGACTCATAGGTAACTTTACTCTAGTTCTAATTTCAGTTTTGTCAAGTGGTTAGTGGTTCTTATTTTAACTGCACTAATTCAAGATTACTTGAGTTGAGTTGTTCCATATGCCTACAAGAATTTTAAAAGCAACATGCTATTCAGATAAGATTTCCTTTTGAGTGGGAAATAATCTACAATCTGGTCTTAAACTTACTACTACTCATAATACAAAATCTAAAAAGATATTTTGTTGTTTTTTGAAACAAGAGATGAAGTACAAAAGCAATCTACGGCCAGTGGTTAGTTCAACGACACTCAACGGTAAAGTGTTCACCCAGCATGGTAGCGGTCCTCAGTTCGATCCCAGAACCGGAAATAATTCACTGGGTTCGAGTGGTTGGGTTCCACTGGAGTCTACTATAATAACTTTAGTAATTAGGAGCGATTGGGAGTTAATCCTGTTGAATTGTTATCATAAAATAAAATATAATATGTAATCGCTTTAGCATGATGTACAAATAGGTATAGATAATAAAAATAAATAATATTCTGGATTATAGAGTAGGGAACATTTTCAGGACTATTTAGCGCAAAAAAGATTTTTCGTTAACTGAACAACTGAAGCATGATTCTGGTTCTACAAAAATAATGTAGGTATGAAATAATGTGACACGAATGAAATGTCACTTTATTAGATAGGTACTCGTAACTGGTAAATATAATTAGGTACTGCCTGGAACATCGATCCGTAAATTTGCTTGTACCTTAAAATTTTTACTTTTCGTCCTAATTAAATAATTAGGTATAAAATACCTACTATATTATTTAAATATTTTCATACATTTTTGATATTAATAACATAATTTTAAAAGAAGAAATTCTATTACGATACATTTATATATTATTTATTAATATCAGGTGCAATATAGAAACCTAATTTGCTGCCAGAAAATTTTTCCTTTGCAAAAAAATCAGTAGGTATTTCAATTTTAGAACAGGTGATGGTGCCTACTGCCTACGGTTTCTTTTCTAATATTATTTCAACACTCAACACTAGTATGGACATTATAAACAGAACGAAAAAAATAAAAAGTACAATGAGGAATGATATTTTAGATTATGCAATTAAATAAAGTTATAACGCGAAAATAAAGCGTATAAAAGTGGTGTTTTTGTGTAATGAAATGTAATTTGTTTCGCACGAATGTCAGAATTTTGGTGTGACAGCTGGCTTCCATTGTTGCAGTTGTGTTGGGGTAAGTAAAACTGGGCGATTTGCGCGCATCTGCCGTGATGATAGTTTGGTTGGAGTTGGAGAGAGTGTAGTGAGCGTTGTGTTGTGCAGGTAGAGAGTGACTCTGGCCGGAGAGGAGAGCGGCGGCAGCCACACACGACGCACGGCCACACCGCGGACCACCCAACGCGCCCCCCGCCGCCGCTCCACCGCCGCCGCGGATGCTGCTGGCCCCAGACCTAGATCTACAATTCACGGAAATCGCGAATATTGTAATCAGCGGGTGCATTCATCATCACGTACACATACACGTCGTCAGCCGTCACCAACACATTCATACTACTCTCACAGTATACACTATAAATTGACACACAAGATTTCTCAATTTCGTGCGTCTTGTTAATGAGATTGATTAGATTTAAGAATGAGAATAATAAAATGAGCACAAAACACATTTTGCAATTACCTATACGTATATCTGTTATATTATATAGGAAAAACAATGTTATTTTTTTTAAATTTTGCTGTAAGTAGTGACCTATTCTTCCCTTGTCTTTAGGAAACATATGTCCTATCTGCAAAAATTTCATTTTAGCTATTATTTTGTATAAATTCATATACAAATTTTATGGAATTATGCGATTTTTACTATTAAAATCAGGGTTCGGTTCGCGGTTCACTGTTCTATATAAATGGTTCGGTTGTCGGTTTTCTTCCGGTTTTCATTTTTCTTCTTGAACTGGACAGGTTTACAAAAAAGCAGTTCAAGTTCCGGTTCCGTTTGAATTATTTATTAAATAACAATAAATAAATTAAAATATTAGTCCGTCTTATAGACTTAAAAGCAAACAATCTTCTAAAATCTTACAAAATTAGATTAAAGTGAAGAAAATACAACAATTTTGCCTACAATATTTTAGCATGTTCCGGTTCGGTTCGGGTCCCAGATTAAAATTGCTTTATATAATATAATAATAAATAAATAATTCTACCAATTCTTAGGGTAGTTGGATATTCTATCTTGGTACATTTTTTGTAATAATTTACGCAGAACACAAAAATCACAAAATTTGCGGATAGGACTTTCTTCCTAAGGAGTAAGGAGGGCAGTATACATTTTAGACAAAAGTTGTAATTACTTACACAACTTGTTCAAAATTAAAAATTACATAAAACGAGACTACGTTTGCTTTGTTAGTTCTTGAGAAAAACGCAAAAGACATATTTTGAATTATTTCGTTTATTTTAAAGTACGATAGAACAAGATGATGTTTCTTTTATTTTTCGTTATGTATTTAGTTACACTTTTAATAATTATTCAAAATTAAACTTTAAAAAAAGTTAATATTTGTAAAAAAAAATATTAAAATATACATCACTAGTTCCATGGCACTCTGAAATAATGCTAATGCGGTAAATAGATATTTTCTTTTGCGTTTTTCTCGAGAACTAACAAAACAATGTGAACGAGCGTGGTCTCATACTCATATTGTGCAGTTTTTAATATTGAACAAGTTTTGTATTTACATTTTTCGTATAAAATATATAGGTCACTATCAACAAAATTTAAAAAATAGCATCTGTCAATTAGATGACAGTTCGCATATTATGGAAGGTTTTGATGTTATTATGGTTGTATCTAACGTATTAAGTCCGTAACTAATTAATTATAAAGTATCTAACGTATTAAAAGTATCTAACGTATTATAAGTAACTAACGTATTATGTTGTTTATAATTATCAATAAATGTTGCATATTAAAAGGTAATAACAGTTGATGATACGATTAAATAAATAATAATATTTTTTTTATTATTCCGTGGTTATTTTCCTCGGCCAGTGCTTTGAAACTAGGTCAGATAATGTGATGCTGATGTAAAATAAATTCTGCCACTTCAAAATAGCGCGCAAAATGGCGCCAAACTAAATCAAAAATTCAAAGGTAAAAGATATAAAAAATGACTTATTTTGAAGATAATTTTTTCTTATCTTATATTAAACTGCTTGATATTAAGAAGTGAAATAAATCAGTCGCCACCACAAAAAAGCGGCAGAGGGCAGACTAAATCAAAAAGTTAAATAATACATTTACTTAGTTAGATATACTACCTAAATGTTATTAGAGTAATTTAATTATCTAAGTGAATCAAAAAATGAATACCATAAGTTAAGTTCTCCTAATCGTCTCATTAACGATTCTTCTTTTTATTTCTGGATGGCAAGTAATTTTTTTTATAAAGGTAAGCAAACATACCTCCTATACTAATTCTGGAAAGTAGTATAGGTACCGAGTAGGTACTGATTAGAATTGTGATTGTATTTATGTATTTTTTGTAAACTTTACTTAAGTCATCTAATTATATAGGTATTGATAACTTTTCATAAAAATAAAATCTACAAAAGCACATTTTTTCGTACCAATTTAGTATTAATAATTGGGTGAACGAATTTAATAATTTTAAATGTTTAAAATTTAAATTATAAATAAAATACATATAAAAATGAAAATTGCTACAATACCATCAAATTATTATTATTAGTTTTGGTTGAACTATACAACAATATAAAAATTAAAAGCCATGGAGGTGTTCTAAAAGAGCGAATAAGGTCGATGATAACATTGTTTGTATTTGAAATGCTGTTTTTACTAGGTACACTTGGTTATAATAATAGTACATACCATTATTAGATCAATAGAATAGTAACTATACAATGTAATTTTTATAGTTAGGTATTTCTTTATCGCGTAATAATTTTCCTTTTAAAAATAAAACGTTAGGGTGAGATATCTAACCAACTAGTTTACTGAGGAAAATAAAATGAATTTCAATCTCATCTTAAATATTATTTTCATTATCACGTAGGAAGAACAAAATAGTATATATAACAAAGAAAGTGGGAATTTCTATAGTTCGTAAAAATATACAGTATATTCCAGTGACACCTACAGCCAGATTAAAATACCAAAGTTAAAAATACATTAATATATGATTGTATGAATAAAATCAGTGGACCCACGCCACATGATAGAATTATGGGACGGGAAAGTAATATTTTTCGGCTCTGTTAATAATTTATTAAGAATCTTTTGATGTGCGATGTGCAAAAAATTATATTAGTCTAATATAAGTAGGGAAGTAATAGTAGGTATTCAATTATATAATTTAAGAAAACGTGAACAAAAAAGTAGTAGAATTAAATTTTGCTTACAAAAATCACTTTCCTGTTAATGATATTTAGTCGAATCATAAAATTAACATAGTTAAATTTACCGTAGATAGATAATAAATGACTATATATCAAAAACAATAACTGCATAATTTGTTTTGTATTATTCAGTGTCATAAGTTTAAGTTAAGAAATTAGTCCCATATCCCATACGTACCTACAGAAAAAATTAAATAACTAAATATGAACAAAATAACATTATCATTAAAAATTGTCTTTTAATTCTCTATAAATTTAGAGGCATAATCTATTCGTTAAAATAGCTAATACTAAATTGATAGTTCTAAAATCACACCATTTAAAATTCTCATCTCCATCTCTATTATACCTACTATTTTAATTTTGTAAAAAACTACGTCGTGTTAATGTTATAAATTGATCACAGACAGTTACAGTATCACGGAGGAAAATATTACACTTTCTAGTGAGTTTTTGGTCTAAATCCTTGCGTGTTAATTTGAAGGGTCTTCTGACTCTAGAGTCTAGATCAATGCGAAATGTTCGTCGCGGAATCCGGAGGATTATTCACACCGTACCGAAATAAATCGCACGAGATTTCTTTTGATTTTTAGTAAGAATGTTTTTCGAACATTTTCAACTTTTAATAAAAGAGAAAATGTAGGTACTTATTTTAATTAATACCTACATTTCAATAATCATAGTTTGCTTGAAAATATCAGTCAGACACGTCAGTTATTCTATTCTATTATGTCAAACATGTGTCAACGTCAAGTGCAACAATAAATTATACATAAACATAATGCACGTATTTAGCCAACTTGGGTTTGACAGCCTCACATAATTGGTATTGATAATTATTTAAAATTAAACATTAAGATTTAGTTATGTATCGAGTTGTGTATAAGGAAGTCATTGGGTGACAACACTCGATTTTTTTCTTTATGATTTTTATCTTGCCGAGAACCTACAAAAATTTTAATGCGATCCTGTTGCAATATAATGATACAAAACGGTTAATTGTTATTAATATAAAGAAATTTAGGCTGTTAACTAAATTTATCTCTGCTAAGATTTAGGGTATGTTCCAAAATTAAACCATGTTTACCGCGGTATTATGTTACGGTAATTCTTTGGTAACTGAAAGTGACGTTTCTCTCAGTAACTTGTGAAACGCTTCGGTAAAATTTTGACATTTAGGTTAGAATATTTATTGAAATGAAAGCACAAAAGTCACAAAAATATACCTTTTCATCCTTCAATAAAAGCATAATATTAGTACACAAATAATACATGCTTACAAACAATTTCGCAAATTTTTCGAATAGATAAATCTGTTTGTATATAATCATTTCCAACAGAGAAATATCACCCATTCAATAGAAAAACAAACCAACGTTTTTAAGTTAAAACTGTGAGATCGCGATACACAAATACAAATTTACCACAAATATTGTGCTCTCTAGCACGGTGATCGTGGTAACGAATATGTGCGAAAATTTACCGCCGTTTTCAGTTACCGCGTTTCAAATTAGTACTGACATCCTGAAAAAAATTACCATGGTACATGTGGTTTAATTTTGGAACATACCCTTAGTGTTGGCAACATAAACAAAAAAAAACGTATTAATCAAATCCTGTAACAAATTTTGAAGTGGTGTGCGGTGCGGTAGGAAAACTAAATAAGTCATCATCATTTACAAATTGCATAGTAAAGTGAATCTACCAGATTCCATTTTCCACATCTATAGCATCTGATACATGTGTGCAAGTTTAACGTTGTGCATGAGCTAAATGGACAAGCTCATTAATGAAGTAAAGAACTCGTTTTGATGACTTCATTAACGACTAGCTAGGGCGCCAACACCAGTCTTCTTTATAAGCATCTCAGTGTGCGTCAATAAATTGATTTTAAAAATTCATTAAAAAACTTTTGACTTACTACGGCTATATTTTATCGTTTGGATTTTTAATTAAAAATTTTTATGTTCTAACAAGCATTAAATATTCAATTTATATTAAAAATTGAAATGGATTTGCATAATTTACGAATTATTTATCTGAGAATTAAATTAAGAAATTATAAAAGGTTGATATATTCAATATTTTTTGTAATTTTTCAGAAAATCGCATGTCACAAATAACAGCCAATGGAAGAATTGATAACAATGATAGTAACCACGGTTATATAAAAATTTAGCGGAAAATTGCATAACCCAAATTAAATTTAAAAGTGGTTAAATTGTTATTTTGAGTATAAATAAGCAATTAATAAGGTAAATAATACATATTTGTTAATGTTAAATACAAATTTAGTAAATATTTCAAGTTTCAATTGTAAAAAGAATTCAAAAATAGAGCGGCGGTGTCATTGCAATTTTCTTACCGAATATGCACTCGTGCATTCATTCATGTCCAGGAAATTTTTTATCGTGCATTCCAACAACGTCTTAATTAGCTCGAGTGGTACACAAAAAAAAATTCCGGAAAGAATTAATGCACATGTGATATTATAAGTGAAAATTTTAAGGAACTTATCTGTAATTAATAAATGGAAAGTTTTCTGCCATAAATGTCTGTTTGACATTAAATTATTATTATATTATTCTAAAGCTCTAATAAAGGTGTTTTTCAATACATCAGAAAAAACATTAAATAACAAACCTTATTTAAATACCTTTCTTATTTTTAGCCTCTTCAAATTATGTTTTCTTATACAATGACATCGTTTTCTTGTGCCATTATTGTCACAGTTCTTATTTATAAATAATTTTAAAGACAGTGAAATGAATAAACTATTTTTATTTTTGTTGACAAATTCCATACATAATCCTTAACCAAGTTTTAATGTTTAAATTATATTCTACTCGTAGAATGAAAAAAAAACAACTTGTGAAATAACGAATTAATTCACTTTATGTGCCTCGTGCACAAAACTGCCACATGTGTGAGCGAAAATCTGAGTTTCTTCACTTGTACTGTAATATACTACCACTGTCATGTCGCAATCATTTAAATTTTACGTAGTAACAAATGTTAAACGATCATGGTCTACAAGTTACCGAAATAAAAGTAGAAAGAAATACAAATTTTATTTTATTTGTTACATACCTTTTCGTTTCTATTTAATAATTATTCTAATAATCTATGTTTGTTTCTCCGTCACTTCGCATGTCGTACAACAAAAATAATTACAGTTTCGAGATTTGAAACCCATCATTCAAAAATAAATACTGAAATTTACATATGAAACCACAGTTGAAATAATAAACTGCATATTGTATTATTATAATTTTAAATGATCAAATAGTCAAATCTATGTAAATAACGTATTACTAGCGTCAGGCCCCGCTACGCGGGCCTTCAGCTAGGTCGCGCTGCCGCGCGACAAGGGGAATTCGCCCGCTTCGCGGGCTCGAGCTCCGCGGACTCTGAATATGGAAGGATTCGGCACTTCGTGCATCAATTATAACGATTTAACCATTTAGACTCTAACGAAAAAAAATATTTAATTACAATTTCAAATTATTCATCTTCCGCTTTCTTCAATATAAATTTTAGTAAAGGCATTAAAAATAAATAGGTATCCTGGTTATCCAACTAAAAACAAAAGACTATTGTCGAACGTCATCTTAAACAATATTGTAGGTACCTTATCAAAACCTTATATTTGATATAACAAACTTGAAATGATTTTACTATTTTGAAAGAAAAAAAAACAGAAGCTAATCATAATCACCCACTATCATATTTATCACTTATTGTGTATATTACTCCTCATCAGCAAGATCAAGACCTTTACTTTTTTACAATTTTAAGATATAAACAAATGACGATCGGCGGTCTCCATTTTGAACAATCTTGTATTAGCTCTTTTATCAAGATATTTAATTTGATATCATACTCAATAGGTATGATTCTAACATATTTTTTAAAAAACAAAAGACAATCGTCGGCCACCATTTTAAATAATTTTATTAATTAGCCCTCATCTAGCTCTTTAATTTGACATCAAACTCGAATTGTTTTTTTAAAATTGAAAACAATTGTTAATCGTCTGCCACCACTTTAAATAATTTTATTAATAAGGTAGCATTTATTTTTTAACCCTTTAATTTAAACCCTTTAATTTTTAATCAAATTCGATTTGATTTAATAATTTTTTGATAAAAACAAATGACAATCGGTCGCCATTTTCAACAGTTTTATAAAGTAGTGCTCACCTGACCGATTTAAATTATTTTATTAATTAGGTAGCCCATGGCCAGCCCTTTAATTTGATATCAAACTGATATAATTCTATATTGTTTTTGATAAAAATAAATGACGATCGTCGGCCACCATTTTAAATAATTTTATTAATTAGGTAGCCCTTATCCAGCCCTTGAATTTGATATCAAACTCGACATGATTTTTTGATAGAAACATATGACAATCGTTGGTCGCCATTTTCAACAATTTTATAAAGTTGTGCTCACCTGATCGATTTATATTATTTTATTAATGAGGTAGCCCATTTTCAACCCTTTAATTTGATATCAAACTTGATATAATTCTATATTGTTTAAAAAAAAAGACAAACGTCGGCCACCATTTTAAATAATTTTATTAATTAGGTATCCCATGTCCAGCCCTTTAATTTGATATCAAACTGATATAATTCTATATTGTTTTTGATAAAAATAAATAACGATCGTCGGCCACCATTTTAAATAATTTTATTAATTAGGTAGCCCTTATCCAGCCCTTGAATTTGATATCAAACTCGACATGATTTTTTGATAGAAACATATGACAATCGTTGGTCGCCATTTTCAACAATTTTATAAAGTTGTGCTCACCTGATCGATTTATATTATTTTATTAATGAGGTAGCCCATTTTCAACCCTTTAATTTGATATCAAACTTGATATAATTCTAAATTGTTTAAAAAAAAAATGACAAACGTCGGCCACCATTTTAAATAATTTTATTAATTAGGTAGCCCTTATCTAGCCCTTGAATTTGATATCAAACTCGATATGATTTTTTCTTAAAAACAAATGAGAATCCTTGGTCGCCATTTTCAACAATTTTATAAAGTAGTGCTCACCTGACAGATTTAAATTATTTTATTAATTAGGTAGCCCATTTTCAGCCCTTTATTTGATATCTAACTTGATATAATTCTATATTGTTTTTTTAAAAATAAATGACAATCGTCGGCCACCATTTTAAATAATTTTATTAATTAGGTAGCCCTTATCTAGCCCCTGAATTTGATATCAAACTCGATATGATTTTTTTATAAAAACAAATTATTGTTGGTCGCCATTTTCAACAATTTTATAAAGTTAGTGCTCACTTCTTTTGTTGGGACTGTTACCTGATACAACTGTCAAAATAAAATAAATATTTAAAAAAATACGAATATTGATAAAAATACAAAAAAATGATTCTTTCGATAATTTACAAATTGCTTCTATTACTAATATAACGTAAGATATATGCATCTGAAATATCGAATTGTAAACTGTAAACGTCAGTTTGACAGAACATAGCATTTTTTTTTCCAAATATGTTAACAATTTTTACCCTGAATGTACTTAAACTTCTGACGTCTTTTTCTGTGACTGTACTTGGTAATGACTGTCAAAATAAAATTAATTTTTTTAAAGTAGTACTAAAATTGATGAAAATATTAAAAATATTTACGCTCCTTCTATTATAACTCAATATAATTAACAAATTTCTTCTATTAATTATATTAATTAAGAAAAGTGCATTTGAAATCTCGAATTGTAAACGTCAGTTTGACACAATGTAGTATTGTTTTTTACCTCTCGCCTTATATTCTATAAGAGAGGTATTGTAATGGGTCAAAATTTTCGAGTATGAGTTTTTGGTGGATAAGCACGTTTCAGGGTCTCTAGAATACGAATTTACTATTTTCACGATGATGTCTGTGTGTGCGTGTGTGTGTGTGCGTTTGTATGAACCGACGATTTTTCGTCCACGATAACTTAAAAAGTATCAAACCGTTTATAACCAAATTTCATATTTAAGGTTTTAATAAGTATCTTAACACCGGATAAGATTTTGGTAGAAATCCGCAAACCGGAAGTAGTACTTTTAGAAGTTTGGAAAAGTTTTCCTTAAATATATTGGTACATTATTTATTTATGACAATTTTTGCAATTAAAAATAAAAGAAATTGTGATTATCTATGTGTACAGTTAATTATAAATACAAATTGCTGAATCTGGAAGTATTTAACAATAAAATAAAGTACAATTAATATTCTATTTTTTTGAAATTCCAGTATCTTGTTGTCCATGATATGAAATTTGTTTCTACATAAAATTTGAATTATTATGACAGTGACAGTACAGTTGACATCTTTTGCTTGCATATTGGTTTACATTATCGTTTACATATTACATGAACATGAAACTATTAAAATGTAAGTAAAACTATTTATTAGATTAGTAGAATAAGCAGAATTAGGCCAGAGGTCGTGTGGTGGCCACAGCAGATTTTTTATTCAACAGTCAGTTGTTGAACATTTGAGCATTCAAAGCACTGATTCACTGATGAAATCTCAGTTTTTCATTAATAACTAAAAAACTATTATATCTGGAACATTGAGACCTGGTCGCATGGACTCCCTATTAATCCCTTACTATGTATACCAATTAAATCGATAGATTAAACCATTCATTTGTTATTAACGAAAATCGAAAAGTCAGTTTTTCGCATTTTTCTCAAACAAAAGAAAATCAAAAACAATTGAACTATACAAAGGTTTTTGCGTCTCGTAAAAAATCATGAAAATCGGATAATTCGTTCATAACGTTGTGCAGTTGTAAATGCGTTGCTAGTTTGGCTAAAATAAACAACTTTAAGCCTTTTAGTATATAAGATTATTTATAACTTAAATATTGCATATGCTAGTTACAATGAAATTGGCGTACTTTATCATTAATTTAAATCACACTGTATGCATGAAACAATTAAGATTTTTCTGATGCAATTTGCAAATACAGATAGGACAGGACGCACAACGAGATCAGATTCTGTTCTGTGTGGTCTAATCAGAACATGAAAAGTGTCATTACCATCTTGCATGATAAAACAATTACCGGGCTTCATGAAAATGTTCTTAGTATGCTGGTACCCCCGTCGTTAATAATGCTGACAAATGAATCTCTATTGTTTTTATGCAAATGCTTTTGTAATTTGTAATACAATATCACGTCATAAAGTTTCGAAAAACGATGAAAAATTGAGCTGAAATTTATAATACAATACCAATACCTACTGCCTATTACTTTTAAGATGCAGAATTTATCATATAATCTTTCTTGAACAGCACACTTGAAAAAATAAATTGATAGCTTTACTTAATTTAATGTTACAGGGTAATATCCTAACAAAGGTGATAAATTCTTGAAATTATTTCGTAAATGTAGATATTTATACGATACCATTTTAAAATTTCGTGATACGAAATTATATAAAAGAAGCCATTTCACTTATTAATTTTAGGTACGACTAATAAAAAGTAGTAGCGGCAAAAATAAAACGCGGATCAAAATAAACAAAACATACTCAAAGAAATGCTGGAGGCATGACGTAGCATTCATATGAAGAATTAAAGATTGATCATCTCGAACCGAGATAGATAAAAAGTCTGGCATTACGTTTGCATTCCGTATAGAATTGACAGAAGTTAAACTCGATTTTTAATTTGATCACAATCTGAAATATGCTGTACCTGTCTGCGCACCTCTATTTACAGAACAAGACATCAATATTAACTTTTTATTTTTATTAAACGGAATTTTGTCAGTTACCTTATGAATTAATAATTAAATAGTTATATAATTGCAGAAGTATGTTATGATTTAGTGTTTTTCTGGGGTACAAAATTGAAATTCAATACACGAAATTCATTTGAATATTAATACATATAATACTATATTAATTTCATATGTTTCAATTAATATTTATAGTTATTATATTTTATTCATTGAAACATTTATATATTAGTCTAACATCTAATCCGACTATTTTCAGCAAATAGTCTCATTTAAGCGGTAAAGACATGTGAGGTGTTATATTAACAACGAGGAAATCGAATTTGGTAGCCTTTATACAGTTTTTGCAAAAAAGATGAAAAAATGCTGTTATTCAAGTTTATTGTCTATAACTTTTAAACGAAGTAAATTTTCGCAAAATGTGTTATTATCAAATAGGTACACAGAAAAAAAGTAACTTTGAGTTCATAATGTTTTAACTTTTGTTTAACAATGATAATTATTCATTAGAATGAATTATTATTATTACACGAGCCGCAGGCGGGTATCATAATATTATTCCGATAAATAATTACTGTAATGAATGCAAATGTAATATAACCAGGAACTTTATATATGAATAATAAATTTATTTTATACCTATGGTAAAATTCTCTACAGAAAAAAAATCTTTTCGTTTTAAATAAAATACGTATCGTAGGTTTAGTTACCACGGTTTATGAAGTTGAAGTTTTTCGTAAAAGATTTCCATCAAATTAAAGAAAATAAAATTGCCTACATTTTATGAATTTATGTTTTTTTTTGTCAGATCAACGGTTCAACCACGAAAGCACTGCGAAATGTTACTGCAGTCCTTCCCGCGTCGCTAAACGTCGCTGTAAAAGTCAAGTTTGCCACTATGATACTGTTAGTGACAGTATTGACATCTTATGCCCATGTCACACCTGTAATACACTGTATCATGTATGATCAAATCTGTGTATGACGAAAAATAGAAGCGCTGCTATTTCCGTCATACACGTCATACCGATTCAGACGAAACCGTTTACTACTCCAAATAAATTATATAATTTTTCATATTATTTTTATCATACAAGTGTAACATCCAGTACGACATATTTTCGTCACACACGACAATTTTCATCATACATAATACAAGTATTACAGGTGTGACATGGGCATTATAGAGAATTGTTTGTGGAATTTTATCAAAGAAACCGCAAGTCAAAAATTTTATTTGTTCAGAAATTACGAGTCATTAAACACAAAAAATATAAAAAAGTTAAAATAAAAGAAACCGGATACTGGATGTCAAAAATTTAATTTGTTTAGAAGTTATACGTAATTAAACGCAAAAACTATGAAAAAAGCTAAAATTTCTCAATTTTCTCTGGAAGAAAACCTCAAAATTGAGGCTTAACTAAGGCCCTCAAAAAATATTAAAATAATCTACATAACTTATAGAGAATTTTTTGCAGAATTTAATAAAAGAAACTGGAAATATGAAATTTTTATTTGTTCAGAAGTTACAAACGATTAAACACAAAAAATATAAAAAAGTTAAAATAAAAGAAACCGGATACTGGATATCAAAAATTTAATTTGTTTAGAAGTTATACGTAATTAAACGCAAAAACTATGAACAAAGCTAAAATTTCCCAATTTTCTCTGGAAGAAAACCTCAAAATTGAGGCTTAACTAAAGCCCTCAAAAAATATTAAAATAATCTACATAACATATAGAGAATTTTTTGCAGAATTTAATAAACTGGAAATATGAAATTTTTATTTGTTCAGAAGTTGCAAACGATTAAACACAAAAAATATGAAAAAAGTTAAAATTTCTCAATTTTTTAACTATAGCCTTAAAAAAATTTGAAATAATCTGTCTTATAGAGTATTGAGTTGACTCAAAAATTGTTAATTCAAGTAACAATCTTAAATCTCTTTTTACCTCTCGCCTCATATTCTATAAGAGAGGTATTGTAATGGGTCAAAATTTTCGAGTATGAGTTTTTGGTGGATAAGCACGTTTCAAGGTCTCTACAATACGAATTTACTATTTTCACGATGATGTCTGTGTGTGTTTGTATGAATGTATGGACTGACGATTTTTCGTCCACGATAACTGAAAAAGTATCAAACCTTTAATAACCAAATTTCATATTTAAGGTTTTAATAAGTATCTTAACACCGGATAACATTTTGGAAGAAATCCGCAAACCGGAAGTAGTACTTTTTGAAACTTGATTAAGTTTTCTTTAAATATATTGGTACATTATTTATTTATGACAATTTCTGCAATTAAAAATAAAAGAAAATATAATTATCTATGGGTAAAGTTAATTATAAATACAATTTGCTGAATCTGGTAGTATTTAACAATAAATAAAGTACAATTAATATTCTATCTTGTTGTCCATGATATGAAATTTGTTTCTACATAAAATTTGAATGATTATGACAGTGACAGTACAGTTGACATCTTTTGATTGCATCTTGGTTTACATTATCGTTTACATCTTACATGAACATAAAACTATTAAAATGTAAGTAAAACTATTTATTAGATTAGTCTCGAGATTAGTAGAATAAGCAGAATTAGGCGAGAGGTCGTGTACTGGCCACAGCAGATTCTTCATCTGAAAAATAGTTATCCAGAGCTTACTCCTACTTATAAAAAAGACAAAAAGGAACACACTCCACTGGTAACAACTACAAATAGAAATTTTTTCTATTATAAAATATTAAAAATGGTCTAAAATTGTTCTTCCTGCAATACAACACACTTCTATGATTTAAATGATTTTTTTAAAATTGTAATTTATTAATTTATTAGTTTGAATTATTTTATCTATTTAGTAATTGTCATTGTATTTTTCATGTACTTTTAACTGTATTATTATTATTATGTATAAATATTACTTCGTTGCTCAGGGGTGGCAGCCAGTATTAAAACCGATTTTAGGTTATTCGAATTTAAAAATATAATGTATTCTTTTATGTATTTTATATCTATTTATTAATGTGACGCTTTCTATACATGTTTACATGTCCCCGAAATAAAGAATATTATTATTAAATCCGCGATAATTCATTAGTTTTTTATATGTTAAAAACCCAAATGAATTATTTTTAATATTTTTGATAATAACGCAAGTTACGAAATTTTGGTTCATAAGAAAGTTATAGTCAATAAAACTGAAAAACATTTTTTGCACCTTATTATTTGTAAAAAAAAAACTCTATGAAGGCTACCAAATTAGATTTCCACGTTGACATTTTCGTAATCTACATACAAAACACGAATTAAATGACACCTCACACGTTTTTTACGTTAAAATATTTTTTATCCCAGCTGATAGATTTAATATCCACCTTAGTCCTATGGAAAGACAGTTATGTAAATGTTAATTTAATTATTATGACGATATACTAATAATATATTTTTAGATACATGTCATACTGTCATACATACAATATAAAAGTTGATTATTGATTTATATTAAAAGGTTTTATAGATACGGAAATACGAATTGCTTATTATTATAACATTATTTAAAATAATTACTGACCTTTTGCGAATTTCCTCATTTTTAACTCCGTAATATTGCAGTTGTGATAATAATAATACACTTTTTCACAATAAATTTATATCTCACAACACAAAAATTTTATTGCAACGTATTGTAGGATTTCTACTCTTTTTTATGAAGCAACACTCCCGCACAAATACAAATGAGCTACTGATAGAATCACTCTCAGCCGAACAGTAAACAAACAAATTATTACTTGTTTAATAATGCTTACGCAAAACATTACATTTTTCGCGCAATGTTTGTAAACTTATTGTGAATCTATAAGCATTGGCAGGACATGATAGATTTATTAGGGAGTGCTAGAATAAAAATTACTAAAAAATATGGACTTCAACAAAGACTATATCGTTGAATATTTTTTAATTTTTGTAATCAGATAAATAGAAAATATATCTTTAATATTTAATCATTAAAATAATACTAATATTTTGTGTTTTATACAGGGTGTTTCCTGTATCTATACCTCTGCACGCAACGTTAATAGTTATATAATTTGATATATGTACTGATTAGTTCCATTGGTTTGAAAGTCTATTTAACTGTTTATTTATTAATGATTAAGTAGGTACATAATAAGAAGTGACAATTTGTAATGATAGTATTTATAATTTTATTTTATAAATAACATAATAAATAAACAGTACCTACATTCAACCCAATGGAACTAATATTTTCACTACCCTTATTTTTTCGAATTTTGAAAAAAATCTGTTTTTCTTGAATCAGTATGTCAAATTATATAATCTATTAAAGTTGCGTGCAGACGTATAGAAACAGCCTGTATAGTTTTTGGCAGCCTCTGTAGTTTAAGTAATTAAATTTATATTTTTAAAGTAATTACTTAAATATATATACAGAATGATTCACAACTTTGTGCATATATTTTAGTAGTTCTAGTTCTATCTAGTGGTTTCAAAAATGTGTTCCTTATAAAAACTACTAAAATATATGCACCAAGTTGTGAATCATTCTGTATAAGTAATTACTTTAAAAATATAAATTTAATTATTTAAAATAAAATACAGAGGCTTGGTTTGAACGTCCATTTAACTGTTTATTTATTATGTTATTTATCAAATGAAATTATAAATACTATCACTACAAATAGTCACTTCTTATGTAATCATTATTAAACAGTTAAATAATGGACTTTCAAACCAATGGAACTAATATTTTCACTACTTTCTCTGTAATCAGTATATCAAATTATATCACCTATTTAAGTTGCGTGCAGACTTATAGAAAAACCCTGTATAGTTTTTGGCAGCCTCTGTAGTTTAAGTAATTAAATTTATATTTTTAAAGTAATTACTTAAATATATACAGGATGATTCACAACTTCGTGCATATATTTTAGAAGTTTTTGTAAGGAATGCAATTTTGAAACCACTAGATAGAAGATTGCATAATGAATATCTGACTAACGATTAATGGAATATAATTAAAATTTAATGAACTACCTATACAAGAAGACAATTAAAAACCAAATAAACTTATAAAAATACAATTACATATAAAAACAGTGACCCAAAACTGTTTGGTTTGGTTTGTTTGTGAATCGCCCTGTATTATTACAAACAATTGTAATGAACAAAAAGTTAGCTATTAACAATATGTTTTTACCAGTAGTGTATGATTATGAAATATAAGGAATATTAAAAATCAAATTAAAATTATATAGATGTATTTTATAAAATTTATGCATTGTTTTCAACATTGTCAAGCAAAGCGGGGATATCTCCGCTTTCATATTGCTCTATCATTCTTTTAATAAGTATACATTTAGTTAAATGACAATCACATGGTTCAGGGTGACTTATATCTTCAGGATCTAACATAGTAACTTCAATATTATACTTACGTTCATCTTCTGCTGACTTTTTAAGATATATTTCAAAGGCAATCGGCGATCTTTCTTCCACTGGAATTTCCGCAGGTAAAACAACAACAGTTTGTTTCCAATGAGTTGCAATATCATTGGGTGACGTTGACAATACCACAGGATCATTATTTGTTAAAGCAGGAAACTGACAAGTAAACCAAAGGCAAAGACCTTGGTATACACCCTCTCGAGAAGCAGAAACAACGTTCTGATAATAAATTATGTGAATATCTTCTTCGGTGACATCTCGGAGGTCTATCCAACAAATAGCGACGCCTTCATGAAGAAGTTCGGTAGGTTTTAAATCCAAAACTTCAGGTTTATGGAACTGAAATTCACGGTAAGCTTTTCCAACACATTTCATAGAAACGCCACAGATGTCATCCCAGAAATTGTAAGCTGATGGTACACTAAAATAAAATAAATTTATATATTAAATGACTTAGTTAATACAATAGAATTGTACCTGCAGGGAGCACAGTAAATTGTGGCAGTTTCGGGAAAGATTCGCCCACCTTCTTTTAAGAATTTATCTCTTGCAAAAATTATAGAATTTAACATTCCTTCATGTAACAAATAAAATCCCATCCACTCCGAAACAATGATATCTACTTTACTGTCATTGGGTAATTTTAAATCTTCAACTTTACTATGAATTACCTAACAAAAATAAGATTATTACTGCTTAAATTATGAATTATTATTTTTTCGTACCTCTATGATATTATCTAATTTGTTTTCTTTTACAACTTCTTCAGTAATTTTATACAAACTGCTAGCTTCAACCGCGTAAACTTTTGCCGCACCAGCTTGTGCACAAAAAACTGATAGGATACCAGTACCAGAGCCAACATCCAAAACTGTTTTTCCGTTTATAAATTCTCTATTATTAAGTATTGCTCTTTTATATGCTTCATTTCTAGGTCTATCTTGAAGCATTAAATGGTGAACCTAATATATTAAATAAAAAATGTTTTTCATGAATAATAAGTATATTTCAATTAGATATCTTATTACATTTAAGGACTAGAATATGTCAATACAAATAAAATAATATCACATTTAGTTTACTTAAAGTAATTAACTTACGAACTAAAATAATTCTTAATAAAATTATCTCGCAGTGCTATGGCACAGGGATCAGAATTTAACGGTTCATCGAGAGGAAAAGTTCTTTTAATTTCTTTTCCTTTTGGTTCAATTATTGGGTCATCTAAATCATTGTTCGGCAATTGTTCATTGTGTTTCAAAGCAATATTGTGTAAAACAGCAGTGGCGTGAATAATAGATCTTGAAGTTTCTTCCTTATTTGCCAAAACAGAAGTCAAACATTTAAATCTCTTTTTCCATAATTCTACAGCATGCGAAACGTTGTAAGTGTTGCTATGACAATTATTGTATTTTATTTCAGCATTTGTTTTAGGATTATTGACAGGTGTTAAAATATTTCTTAACTGAGGATATGAAATATTAGCTAAAAGATATCCATTAAAGTCATTTGAATCTAGACGAGTTTTAATGTCGCTGATATTATAAATTTTGCTTTCATGGGTAGATCCTGGCCAGCGAGAGAGAAAATCTAAAAATTCCAGATTCGGGCCACATATAATCTGAAGTATAGTAAAAATGTTATGTAAGAAAACTTATGCAACTAACTAAAATAAACATATCACCTGAACTTTCAAAGAATAATAACCATTTTCATTTAAATAGGCTTCTGAAATTTGACCGCCAGGATTTTTTATTCCAACGTGAGTTGACCCTAAACAACCAATAATACTTGGAAACTGTGTATTCTCATAAAATAATCGTGATATCTTTTGTACTTCAGACGCAAGTGGATACTTAATGAATACATGACGAAGTTCGGCTAACAATGAAGATACTTTTAAAATTAAACGAGATATAGTAGGTTGACTAACTCCATGCAAGTCGTCGATCATTGATTGAAATGTGCCTGTTGTCATAAATTTTATTGTAATTAATAATTCAATTAATGGAGGAACTGGTTTGCCTCTATTACTAGGTCGTTCTAAACCATGAACAATAAGTTCTAAAATATATAATACTGTTTCTTTGGAAAAAGAATATCGATATTTAAATTCATCATTTGAGAACATTTCTATTGGATTTGTCATATCTCGTAAAGGCCGTTGTGAAATGTTAATATCTTCAACTAAAAATTCATCATCTAAACAAACATCATCAATATCATTGCCAGATGTTAAATCTCTTTCAAAATCACTAATTAGATCCACAGTATCTATTACTTCCATTATTTGTAACACTCGCATTATTCTAGATATTTTACTCATATTTATACCGAATTAATTATTCACAACAAACCAAAAACGACATCGACACTAGTATTGACAGTATTCTAACCTTAAATTTTACTAATGGAAATTCATGTTTTTACAATATTTTATGCTTACCTCTAAATCTTCATATGCTTGAAAGTATTCTAATTGTTGATTGTCTACCTTTATATTATCCATGTTTTAAATATTTAGTACGGCATTAAACAAATTTTAAGCACGTGTTTCAAATCTAGCGGTGATATAAATTGTAGCACTGTTCTGTAAATTTCGGTTAAATTATAATTTCAATTGACACATCAAATGTATTATAAGTTAATAACAGAGTAATAATGATCTTTATTACAGTTAAAATACAAATATAATTTTATAAACATTATAGTATTTTAGTATTTTAAAATAAATACACAATAGAACGAACTCATACTTCTTGTCATGTCATAATGTCATAAACAGCAGCATAAACAAACACAGTGCAATCACATTACCACAGCAAATTACCTGTAACCTCAGCACATTACTTTGACAGCTGTCATAATGGTTCCATTTGTTAGAATATTATTATAAATTAATATTATTAAACATATCTTACATATTATGAAGACATATTAAAGATGAAGCAAAGACCCAAGTATGAATATATATTAATGTAAAAATATTTCTTTTATTAAAACTGAACTGTTTGTTCCAGGTTTCGTGGAAATGAAGTTCAAAGTGACATTGAGAAAGACAAGAATACTGATGAAGAGATAGAAATGAATAGTAAATCCTCCAGTGTAACATTATCAAGAACAACAGAAATACAGTTACAAGAAGGAGATACTTTGCAAGCTTTATCGATACGGTACTATTGTCCAGTATGTTTCACAATATTGCTTATTACTATTGAGAAATTAATGTATTTTTATTTTATAGATTGCTGAATTAAAACGTTTAAATAATGTACATAAAGAAAATGAGATATTTGCAAGACGTACTGTTAAAGTTCCTTACCGACATTTTGCTATGCCAGCCGTCCATAAAAGTGGTGAAAATTCACCAGAAGCGAATATTCCAAAAAATAGTGTAGATGCTTCAATATTAAAACAAAAATTATTTTCTGTTTCATCTACAAGTAGTTCAAAAAATGGTTCTATTGTACACGATTTAATAGATTTAGGGACCTGTAGGCAAACCGAAAATAATTTCAATCAAATTATTTTTAATACAACAATAATTCAAAAAGAAGATAGAAATGAATTAGAAGAATATCTTTCAGATGAAGAAATTCAACTTTTACCAAATGATCCAGTATCACAAGAAGAAGTACCTTCGGAATTTACTTGTAGTGGTGCTGATTGGGGTTTATCATGGCCCATTTTGCTAGGACTAATTTTAATTGTTGCGTTTTTTGGACCATTATTTTATATATTTTACATAGCAGAACATCCGGAAAAATATCACCATCACAGCTAGCCTTGATGACTAACAGTATTTGTGCCTTTTATAGAATAAATAATTGCTAAGATCAAAGTGCCTCAAATAACTCAGTATTCCAAATAAGAGGGATTAAAATAGGATAGCTAAATTAATTGACAACAAATGAATGTAAAAAACATTCTCTAGTTTGTTATTTTTGAGATAATGAATTTTATATTGTGTAACAATATTGTAAATTAAGAAAAATTATTTATATTTTGGTTGTAAAAAAATATACAAGAATTCACTGTTTTATTTATTTGTTTAATTATTCACCTTTATATCTAAGTACATACAGTAAATTATGCTTATTACATTATAATAAATGATAAAAATCATTCCTATATCTAGAAAAATATTTGGTTGGAGATTTTAATTTTTAATTAATCATAGAACAATAAAAAAGGTGTTAACTTTGTACTGAATTACATGTTCCCTGATTTTAACATGTATTATGTGTATTTTATGTTTATCAATCATTCTTCTGATACATAATATACTTACAATTATTTGTTTCAAAATTATTCATCGTATTTGCGTATAAAAATTAAACTAAAATGCTATTCAGAGTGCATTGAAGGCATATCTCTGAGTTCAACAAAATGGACCCATATATTAGTCCGTATTGTATAAATACAAATAAAAACAATTGTGAGAATATAAAGTCTATTCTAATTCCAAAAATGCTATTTAAAATATAGAAGTTTTGAATTCAAGATAAAATTGTCAGATATAAGGATGGTATATAAAGGTTTTTATGTATATATATACTAGATATAATAAACAGGTGTGGAATGTGCTAAATAATAGCAAACTTGATCTGTATACAGAAGGTTCGTACATAATAGGTTCAGTATTTAATTTAAAGTTAAATCTTCACGATTGTTCAAAACATAAAAATATATAAATGTTCCTAAAAAAATATTCTAACATATGATAATGTTTCATCCATTTTGGAGTTGTAGGCCTTCTAGTAACTATTACGATCGTTATTATCATGGACACTGGAACAAATACATACAAATTAATTTTTCCAAGCATATTTAAAAAACCGATTAAGAGTTGAAAAATGAATAGATGTAAGTAAGAAGCAAATATTTTAAAAGGTCATGTAAGTAAACACCTGGAATATATGAAATAAAGATGTTTGTTACCAACCCAAGCATGAATGTTGCATGACAGCGAAGCGATGATCCCACAGCAGGAACAGACAGCTTTGTGGGAGGATTAGTGATTCCTTGTTACTCGAATAAAGAACAACAAAATCACTAGTCTTCCACACAATGCATGCCGACAAGTTAGTGCACTCCACAAACCACAATTGATGTTAGTTCTTCTTTCGCAACAGAAGGAATTAGAAAAAACCAAGCCTATTATCACCATTAGCATTTAATATTTTGCATGTTATGACCTTATGTTATAAAACTAAAGCATAAATATACCATTGCCCTTATAAGAAAAAAATAATAATTTACCTCTGTTGTAACAGATATTGTGCCATTTGAATCTGGTTCGGAAGACCGGTTATAGTAATTATTCTGTCGTTTGAACCTGGTAATGGTTCGTCGATGGTTATTCCTGCGCCTGAATCTGCTCGAATTTTTCTGATTCTACCACCACCTTTGCCGATAATTGCTCCAGCCAACTAAAAAGGAAAATAATATACCATTATCATTCGCAAAAACAAATGTTTATAAATATAAGCTTACATCTTTTGGAATTGTGACCTGTGTCGAAGTTTTCCCTGGAGGTCCATTCATGCCACTGTTTCCCATGTTACCACCACCCATGTTTCCCTGCGGGCCGGGACCCATGCCACCAATAGGAGGTCCCTGGTTCATTCCACCGCCCATGTTGCCCGGAGGCATTATGTTAGGGGGCGGCTGGTTCATCAAGTTACCACCACCATTCATAGGTCCTCCCCATCCATCATTACGTTCGTATGGGCCGCCCATGTTTCCGCGCGGCGGCGGACCACCATAGTTGCCTCTCGGAGGTGGTGGGCCACCCATGTTGCTGCTGTAAAATACAAATAGTGTTAGTATGAATCTTGAATATATTATAAATGATGAAGTGCTAACCCCATCGGTCCACTGCGTGGCGGCGGGCCTCCGCGATTGTTGAAGCGACCACCTTCTCGGTCTCGACCACCTCCACCTCCTCCTCCACCACCTCCTCCTCCTCCTCCTCCGCCGCCACCACCACGGGGTCCACCTCCTCCACGTCTATCATTTCCATTTCCGCCGTAACCACCATACTCTTCGGCGTAGTAATCATCGTAGTTATGCGGGTCATACGGATTTACTGGTCCCTTAATGGGGTTCTGTAGGGTCCACACAAATTATAATAATTATTATTTTTATTGCAAAATTTTCAAAATAGATAAATTGCACTTACTGTTTTAATAAGTGTAACGATTTCACGAATAGAATCAATGCATTTACTGGGCTTTCCAACGATCTGTATAATACGGTCTGTACTTTGTGGTGCACAATTTGAGAAAATCTTAATACGAGCCCCAGTTTTCTGAAAATAAAAAAAAGAACACTAAGTACACAATTGAGTAAAATATGAGTCTAATAATAGCAACACAGTTATTTGCTTATGTTGGAACTATTCACAAAAGAAGGGCCATTATGTCACCTCATTCTATTTTTAGAATTAACAACATTATAAATTCATGTATTTCAAGTAACAATTCCATCCAACGTTGCCATTCATACACTATAAATTGGATCATGATTTTAACCACAAAGAAACTTGTTCCACCTTCCACCTACATTTTTCCACGAGTATACACACATCAGCTAATTACCACTGCCTTACTAACAAAAATCCTTCGAAGAATATTAAATTTAACGCACTAAGAACACGAAAGCACTAAAAAAAATCCTCCATGATTGCGCACTACTCACGAACTGTACTCTGAATGGGGTGATTTTGGCCGCAGGGGCGAATAACCTGCGAAGGGTTAGCACATAGAATGGAGTGTAACTGTGTCTAGCGAGGACGACGGCCGCGGTCTGAGAGACTCGGTCGTCGGTTGCGGACGCGGCAGATATTGATTGCGGGGTTCCCGCAAGTGGCGCGCCGGTCCGTCTCCATACGCGATAGGGGCGCGTGCGTTACGGCCACCGACACCTTGCTCACCTGGTCAGGTGTGCTGTTCGCTGTTGCTGTGTTTATAAGGGGTGCATATGTGCCACCCGAACACATACGTGCAGCCCAACAAGGGGGTGGAATTATAAAAATAATCATTCCTAATTGCATAGTGTATAGAAATTAATTCTCTCATGACAACTCAATATTTATTCCGGGAATATTAAAAAGTAAACAAATAAAATATAACCACGCAATTTTATATTGTTTTTAAATTGTTATATAGAGCGATTAATTAATTATATGAATTTATACAGGAATGCTTTTTAATATTAAATACAATTAAATATAATTATAATTAATGACTGTAATATAATAACGGTATGAAAGGTTATCCCTTTTATAAAAGAAATAGTGTCATATTTTTAAACTCTGTATTCCCAGTTATATTTATATAATACCAGAAAAAATACTGTTATTTTTCTCATGAGGGTGCCCGTAATCATCCCAGTGTCTGCGCCGCTGGTCACGCTATCGCCCGCAATGCAAACCACAACGTAAAACGAAGGCATATGAGCATATGCCGTGAACCGCCTCCACGTCCGTTTGCGTTTTCCGAACAATCGTTGCCCGTTGCGTACATCGAGTAGTGGATACCACATGACGCAGCCGGCACAAATGTCGTTGTAAAACACTACAACACGCGGGAAACCGTTGGGAAAATTCCGGGAAACACTAGGCATCCGGACATTGATAAATCTGTTAGTAACGGACCGTGGATTATGGGACCTTTCTCCACTGCCAGCACCAAGACTCTTAGAGGAATTAATGAAGTTTAAAGGGGTTAAGCGGATTACAACAGCAACGGTTTACGTTTAACAGAATATTTAATTTCAGTTTCAAAAGTTCTTGAACCCCTAATTTCGGATTCTATGTACGAATTGTACTGTTCTCCACTTGCCATCTTAAATGGAGTAGGAGTATTATTATTATCAAATCATAAATTTAATTTTCGTACTGTAACAAATTTAAATTTCAACGCTAATTATATTGAAATTATGTGCGGGGAATAACTGTTAATTAAAATCTAATTTAAATTTGTTATTTATGATATTTGTTTATAATAATGAAGAAAATCTTGACAAAATTTGGAAAAAATAATTGTTATACCAGCCACTGTAATTACTATTAAGTGTAATTATTCATAAAATCAACATTTTGGTCTAACTTGGGACCTTCTTCAGGAAAAATGGAATTCACGTACTGTTGTCATGTCACAATGTAAAATTACAAATAGTTCTTGTAAATGTAAAACTTCGATACCACCATGGCAAATATGAGACTTAATAGATTAGATTATTTTTTAACATCAAACGAAAAAAACTGACAGCTAGCAGCAATTTAAAACTTTATGAATAAATAATTACACATAATAGTAATTAAGTAACTGCAGTGACTGTTATAGTAGCCCAGTAGCCCATTATTTTTCCTTATTCAGTTTTAGGTTTGGGTTGGTATCTGATTCAATGACTTTTAATACTTATTATTTGAATAGTAAGAGCAGAAAGCAGTTTACTGCCACTTGGACATTCATTCTGATAATCAAATAGAGATGGAAGAAAGGCAAGGATGCTTCTGCTCGAAATATAAATATAATATTTCCCACAAACACTTTGCAAATTACTAAAAATTTGTTCAAATTTTACTCGTGCAGAAAAACTTATTTTCGCATAGATAAGTTGTGTATGCGAAAATGAGTTTCCACACTGACAGACAGACCGCACCGCACAAGCAGTGCTTTTCACCTGATTCACTTTCAATTGATCAGTTGTTATCTAACAGTCATAAAAAAGGAATAATAATTATGCAAAATTTAATCACATAACCTACTGTGTTTGTATGGATTTTATGTAATTATTTACTAGGCTGGTATAAATTTAAGTATAAATATAGCCTGGTGCATATAAAATTATATATTTAAATATCTTAATTATATTCCATGCTGTGCCTGTTCTACAACAGCAACAATATATTGTAATAAAATATTATTGCTAGAATTCTCTAGTTTTCAACATACAGTATCGATCTGCGTAAAATGAAAAATAAACCCCAACTCTCCAATATTCAAGACAACGAGCAATGTTTGCTCGGGTTCATATCGCATGTAAATCGGGTGCGTTTTTTGTCGCCAAAGTTCGTGCAGTGCTATCTTGGTCGGAATCAGCTACAGGTGCACTTGACTCGCTGCTGGCGGCAGGCGACAGTGACGCAAACAAACGTTCGACGAACTGCAGACGCGAATGTGAATAACGGCCTCGCACCTGACTAGAACACCTCCGCGAGTTGTAAACTGGATGGGAATGGAGAATGTGACAGCAAGTTCACGGTGCTGCTTTACCAGTTCGCGAATTGCCTGATTATGCAAGAGCTATATCATTCACTGCTCAGTGAAAAGCGAAAATAATTGATTTAGATATTTATGCCATATCCTGACAAATTGATTTCAACATAAGGTTTCCGAACAATCCCCAAACGAAAAGGTTAAGTATATGATTTGCTTATTACTTTATTTACTTCGTACACACCAATTAGCCTCGTGTTTACTTCTTTTTTGGAAATATTTTGTGTAGGGATTGTTGGAAACATTTTCTCGTGAGACCCTTTTATTATATTATTCTACATTGAACCTCGCAAAGTAGATTATTTATTTTCATTTTACCTTTTAATATAAATTTTGAAATAGGTAAATTTAACATAGGTACTTAATTAATGGAAATGTTTATTTCAACAAGATCTTGTGTATTTATTTATATACTTGTGAATAATGCGAAGCAATGCAAAATATAGCTTGAAAATGATCTGTCCTAATTAGTGTAGTGAATAATAATTTCCTCGTTGCGCTGTAAATATTTCAAAATTAAAGAGCGCTCTCCACTTTCTGCAAAGTTCACAATTACGAAGCACATTTTTAATTACGAAACGTTACACATTAAAATGATAAAAGATAATGAAAAGGCAAAAATATTTGCCTGCTACTTTAGCTCAAATGCTTGCTTGTCAGTTTCAAGAAGGAACAATACAGAACGTAGACTTTTTGTAGCAGAATTGTTTTTTATTTCCTTCTTTTTCCGCACGTCAAGAACAAAGGTGCCGGGGTCAATGTCATAAAAACGATTACGAAGAGAAAATATCACGGACTGGAAAATGACAACCTTACCACTGGGTTTCCATTCTTTTGGAATTTGAACGATGCGCTACTTTCACGGTGACGTCTTTGTAGAAATTAAAGTTTATAGGGCAAACTTATCAGTCGTGATCGTGACGAAATAACACATTAAATATTATAAACACATTTAAAATTGCATTGCATACTAAACTACCTTTTCAACTTCAAATTGGGAGGAAACAAATTCAAATTGGGAATAATCAATTTCAAATTGGGAATAATCAATTCCAAATTGGGAATAAACAACTTTAAATTGGGATTAAACAAATTCAAATTGGAAATAATCAATTTCAAATTGAGAATAAACAATTTCAAATTGAGAATAAACAATTTCAAATTGGGAATAAACAATATCTAATTGACAAGAAACAATTTCAAAATAATAACAAGTTAAAATGAATAAACGGGCAAAAATAAAACAGTGTAGGTACACCGTCCACGTAACAATAAAAGTAAACAGCGGTAGTAATATGGTAATAGATAATGTTCCCTGTTATGCTTCCACTGATGAAGTGTTTTAAGAACACGAATTTGTTCATAAGCGTTTATTGAGACTTGGCCAATGTTTAATGCAATTGAACTTGCTTAGCCAAGCTTAAAATTGGGTATTAAAAGTTATTTAGTCATTCAAATGTCACATATCTTAGCTGGTAAAGAAACGGTTTATATAACTCAAATTCAGTTTCGTTTAGAACGACTTAAAAATATAATTCAAGAAAATATCGAAAAGATTACTGTTGGCAATTGTTGCTATCGTACATAACAAAGATTTATACCAGATGCATTAAATATGGTAGACATGACATTTTAAATCCTTATGCCCTGTTCACACGTTGCTACTTTGAAGACACATTCGTGCTACTGTAGCAAGAAAAAATCTGAGTCGCTTGTCAAATAGCAGCGCTGCTAATTTGTAGCATCAAAGTATCAAGAACTACTCGTTGATAATTTCACATCGTTGATCGTTGTGTGTGTAGATAGCGATTTTTTGCGGTAATTGTTTCGATTTGAATTTCTTTTCATGCTACAGTAGCACGTATGCGTCTTCAAAGTAGCAACGTGTGAACAGGGCATTAGTATTGACGCAGTAAAAACGTTTGCCGTTGACACCGTTCTGTGATTTGAATTTGAATCGTTGACAACTAACTAAATGACAGCTGTCAAACTGCGTCGTTGGTTGTCAACGAATCAAATCACAGAACGGCGTCAACAGCAAATGTAAACTTAGGTTTAGGAATTCTTAAGTGTTATCGTGCTTCCAGACACTGAACAACTGAACATAACCACACAAGATACCTAATAATTTTTCTTGTTAGAAAATACCGTTGTTAATAATGAACATTTTTATTCTATTTACGGAACCTGTCTTTTCATAGAATTTCTTCCGATAAAATTTCCGCTGTTAATTCTGGTGCAATGTCACAGAAAACGTTCAACAGTATCACATAGCTGAACCGTAAAAGGATCAAATCCTTATACCGCCTGACGGATTTAATTATCACAAAACCGTTCAACAGGAGCTGTAAACAGCAAAACAGGCGCCGAGTAGGACGAAGCCCAGTGCTGTTGTTTCTGCTGGTGTTGGTGTCAGTATCAGGTGCGTTCTGTCACCGCTTCTATAACGTTAATAGGAATCCAGAGTAACTATCCATAAATTTTGCGACCAGAATAACAACAGAACCGCAATTTATCGGTTTTCTTATGTTGGCTCATAATAAGGGTTTGGAATTTGAAACTATATTGTGGTATTCTGGTATTGTCATTGAAAAAAAGTAGTAGGTAGTCAACAAAGTGGGCGAAATTGATATTGCTTTGTAATTGAAGTAGATAAATTAGTCAATGATATTGAAATGAAACTGTAGCATCCGTAGATTAATAACAATATCTGGAATACAGTTATTTGCTTTGACAGCAAGGACGGACATAATAATTGTTACATGATTACCGTATTCGAGCTTTTCCACATGAGGCATTTTGTCACTACCAGTGGTCGGTTATAGTGGGCAATAGATTTTAATTAAACCCAGAACAGACGTCAATTTGTCGGTGGTCAAACGCGCCACTTACTGTGTTGCATTAGTGTATCGTTGTGTCACTATCCGAACGAAATCGATAAAGTGGCAGGTTCAATCACCGATAATCTGACATTGTGTTAAACCTAAAAACTAAACCGACCACTAGTAGTTACAAAGTGTTCCAGCTTAGCAATTTGATACCTAACGAAAAATTCGCTGATACGTACCAAACGTACTGCTACTGAACTTGAAAAACATAAAACAGTATGTAATTTGAAATTTATTGTATTAACGTATTGAATATGGCCGTAGAAAAAAGTGCTTAAATCGTACAATGGTTATTTACTGATTTTGAGGATAAAAACTTATTTTACTGAATATAATAAAATTTCATCTTCTTGCTTTTTATTAACATTTTAATTTATGAATAGGCAGCTTATTATTTAGCTGAATGGAGAGCTCTCGAATTTGTTAATATTAAATATCGAATACCGGTGGTAAAAAGATATAAACGAATTGTTCTCTTTGAAATAAGAGAGGTTTTAATTATTTTCAGTCAGTTTCGATAAAATACGTACTTCGTACTCGTCATGCTGTTGAGGAAATCAATGTATTCTGTATTTGTAGATTTCAGACAGAAGATACGACAAAGCTAGAGGTTCAGATTATTAAATGAGAACAATTTGATCTGAACAAGTGTTTAATTAAAATTTTGAACAAGAACAAAGGCTACTGTTTCGCCAAATGTCTCTGCAAATAAGTTTCTTTGCTATAGAAGGACGCAATTATAAATTTATCATATGCATATGGTAAATACAAATAATGTTACTAGCCATGAGAAAAAAATATTTACTTGTACGGTTGGGTCTATAAGAAAAGAAGTAACTGTTTTTTTTAAAAAAATTGTCTTTTATATTACTACAAAACCAGGAAATAAAAGTTTTTCATTGTCTACAATCATTTAACTCGACAATAATTCGAAATATTGTACTTACAACTTTAGAAGTTGAACAATAATAAAATATAAAATTTTATAAAATAATATTATACGTTGCTGCACCGTTCTTATATACGGTAAGTATTCTAGAAAATTTCGAGATGTTTCAAATATTTTTGTTTGTTTTTGTTGGGTAGTTAAAACTACTTTTTAATATTGGAGCTGAAACGGATAAAGTTAATTTTATTTGTATCGCGAGTTAAAGCAGCTTAGCAAAACAGTATTTTCCCATTATCGAGGGTATAAAAATAGATAATTTAATAATTGAATTCAGCGGAAGAAAAACAAACCAATTTCGGCAGAAATCGATTCTCTTGTATTATTCTCAAACATAAAGTTCAGCAAAGCCACAGAGCTGCGGTTTCGATTTTATTTTCAATTAACAAGTTTGATTATGGCTTACACGTCAAAATCAGCAACCCTTGCCTTCAAACAAATATTTAATCAAACTGGTCTGACACTTTCCGACTTCGTCTTTGGTAAATTGCTTGTGCGTTGCGCGTTGCTATTGCCGTTGCTCGCTCTCGTTTGTTCGTGGCTTCCTGGTTGCTAGATGCGAGAGAGATTTATATGCACATGGCGAAGCTACGGCCTCAAACAGCAACGAAGTTCAAGTATGCCTTTGTACGTAAAGCTAAAATACCAGATTGTTCAGTTCATCAACAATTTTCTATTAATTTAACAGCACATATTCACAAATTGTGTTTCTCGGAAGCGAATTTATTAATAATACTGTTCAGCTGAAATTTAATATCGTGCACAACTTTATAATTATGAAACAATTATTTAATACTTGTAATTTTAAAACATTATTAAATATTTCAATCACTTCAACAGTTTTCTAGTAAAATACGATTTATGTAATGCTATAAATATGTAGTCACATTAAATTAGAGAAACTGCAAAGAATTCAACTTGTGTCTAGAAATATATAATATCTACGACTACTATGAAAAGTTTCTATTGATTCATGCTTTCAATAAAATAAAATAACAAAATCAAACTATTTTTTCTTTATTTATTTCGATATTATTGGTATCGTCATTAGAGCTGTTCGTTTAAATCCATATATCGATATATCGAATAACGATATTTCGAAGAAAAAATATCGATATTTGATTTATTGATATATCGATGTTTGATATAAAAATCGTGACTAATAAAGGCAACACATCAAATTTATTTGTACATACCAAACATACCTTTGCTCATGTGGAAATGATAAGAAGCAAGAAAATTGAAGAAAATATTAATTTTATATCGAAAATCGATATTCAAATTGAATCGGTCATTTCAAAAACAACATAAGTCACAATGTTAATATTTCACAAGATTAAATAAAAACCGTATAATATCACAATTAGCATATTGTTTTTGCAATAATTCCAGTTTTTAAACCAATATTTAAAACGTTAGGAGCAATGTAAGTTGTGTTGTTTTTACCATTAATGTGTGTTTACCCATGTACAATAAAAATCTTGCAAAAAAAAAAATACTGACTTACGTTGTTTTTGAAATGACCGATTCAATTGGAATATCGAACAGCCCTAATCGTCATGGTTACAAATAACACAGATTGGTTAAACGTAGACTGAACTAATTGAATTCTATTATTTTTAATACCTAACAAATAATTTGAGCGTAAAGTGTCTTTGTGCCTCTTGCACTATTGCGCTCTCGCCTTCGGCTCGCGGTGCAATTGACTACTTGCATGGTATTGAAAATGAGATTTTTCGTACTATGTACTTACGTACCTAATGTTAGGTCGAAAACATTACCTATGGAAAAATATAAAATTTATTTAAAAATTATTTTTTGTTTTTTACTAAATTGAGAAATTTTCTGTGACGTCATTATCTTGAACAGGAGGAGGGAAGCATATTTTATTAAGAATGTAATCTGTGGTTGGCCGTTTTAGCTTACCACACTAGCATGTGTCGGTACTATGGCTTACGGCCAGGTATTGGTTCCAGCTGCCTCTACGTCACTATTCATATTCAATTTTCATTATTTTTTTTTGGCTTGCCGGTTAAATTTTTGTCAAAATAAAAAATATTAACACTTTACACTTCATTGTCAAGCCAAAAAATAAGCATAATTATATTTAGGTATTTTTTATTTCGTTGGCCACCGTCGTGTGTTCTGATTCAATATTGATATTGTAGGGTAAGCCTTTTAAAGAAGCCATAAATCAAATGACTCCGTAAATTAGGTAAAAAATGACGTCGATATTTATTTACTGCGAACTAGTTGTTTGTTAAATTACCCTTCCTTTTAATAAATCGTCACTCTCCCCCAGTGACGGTGTCACACCCTCAGGCGGCCAGCGGCGCCTCAGTGGGGTTGTCACTTTACCCTTCCAACCCCTCGAGCACCGGCACTGCCGCTGTCGCCTGACGTAATAACATGACGTGGCATTAAATTTCCAATGATGACATCATATCGTGCAGCTTATCGATCGCAATATTCGTATTTTTATGTATGCGAGAATCGTACCTTTGCTCCTGCGAAATTTAAATGTGAAATGTTTGTTCTGGATTTTATTTCTCCCTACAAGTATCAAGTGTACGTCTATTGATTTTTAACGATTTTGTGTCGGAAGCAACCAACAGTTTGTATAATATTTGCGTTCGAATTTTCATGTTTTCTTTCAGCTAAAACGTTTTTCGGTAATCAAATTTCAGCGCTTAATACGAGTACCAGTCATAGATTTTTACTTCCTCAAAGTTGAAAGTTTCTGAATTTTAATAACGGCGAAAAGAGGTACTCAGAGATGATCAAACGCTCGAGGGTACGGATTTTATCTCGAGCGCTCACTTCTCTGTTTCCCAAAATGAATTTGACTTGTTGACATTTTTGAATTACTTTGCTGATGTAACTGATATCTTTCATCGCTTTACGAATTATTATGGCTTTCGAATTTTATCACATTTTATCTCTCCATTATTATATATCGTCTCTAATATCTTCCTTTTCATATAAAGAAAAGGAAATGCTACATATCTAATAAAATTAGCATTTGAATGTTTAAACACAGAAAACATTGAAAACAATTTAAAGTAAACTATATATTTCAATAAAAAATATATGTATTTTTTTTAACGTCACAGTTTTTGTTTTAAAGAAAATACCATCATAATTTCATAATATTGCAGGGTGCGCAGTGTGCATGATTTAAATCACATGATTTAAATCGTTGATTTAAATCGCGATTAAAATCACATGATTTTTTAAATTAAAATCAATGATTTAAATCAAAATTTTCCAAAATTTCATCTCATTTTATAAAATAGCTTAATGAAATGTCAAAAATTATTATAAGTTATTTTTTTGTTTAATTACCTAATATTATGTTTCTATCACTGTTAAATTGTTCATATTAAAATTATAAATTTGTGTTGCATTTTTTTCAATTTTACAGTAGGTACGTACCTAATATTTATTTTACAAATAAAATATTTGACAAGGACTTATTATTGTATTGTTAAAAAAAAGTTTAACATTCATAATAATAATTACCTAGGTACCTATATTGTCGTTTCCAAAACATCGAATAAATAAATGAAAAATATACAATTTATTCAGAACTAAACCCAATAAGAAAAGCTTTCTACAGAACATCAATCTATAGGTACTAATATTCCGTTTTTATATAACATTAAATAATTAATAAGTAAATAAATAGAATAATAATAATATTTTTTAAAATTTGTATGCTTTTACTGTTATAGTAGATGAAAAATTCAGAAAAATACAAGCATTTTGATATGCGACTCGAAAAATAATTTGATTTAAATCAAAAAAATCTGATTTTTATTTAAAAAATCAATTATTTTGATGTTTTTCCAAAAAAATCGATTTTTTTCACACCCTGTATTGACACATTTTAAATATTTGGAACCAGAAATGACATTTTATTTTTTTTAGGTATTTTATAAAATAATATTTGTTCTTTGATGTTACAATATAATCAGGGTTTAATACTAGTAAGGCTTCTCAATATTACTTCTGCGAAGTTGATATTATTTTTCTGAGAAATTGTGAAGTTCATGAACTGGAGATTTATTGCAATAAAGTCTGCAGAACTAAAGGAGTAAAATTTAAATTTTTCTTTTTTACGAGGGAGACTGGCTGAGTAGCTGATAAAGATAACAGTGAGTTAGAAGGAAATGGAAACCAAATTGCTCATTAACAATGTATGAATAATGTCGAACGAACTCAGTTAAACCGAACCCGTATTTTTTTCAGCACGTTACATATGCAAAATACATTTATCTTTGTATCTACACGTACACGCTCTGCATAATGCAATGAAAGTACAAATACATGCACGAACTCTAGAGCCTATAACAATATTCACGTAAAGTTTTGTTTTCAAAACAATATATATTTCGAAATACCTACAAATTGGAATTTCATTTTGAAGTTTATGAAATTATTTTATTATTAAATCCCTTTTAACGTTTTGTCAAATATATAATTATTTTTTAAATGAAATTTATAATATTTTTATCACCATTAGATACTAGAATATTAATACAATTTTGTTCGAGATGAATATTTCGCAAAATTATCTTATTTAATTAGATGCATTAAATTTAAATATTTTCACATCATGCAAAAATTGTTGTCATCATCTCGTCAACATCACAAAATTGCAATTCAAAATGAGGAATAATATCAACAAAAATATTTTGTAGTGTCTAGTTTGTCGTCACATAATATTATTATTTGACAACGACCAATTACTACATAGTAACCGTTCCAAATTACAGAAAATAGTACATTAAAATAACAAGTTGACAACAACAGATCAATAGAAAAAGAATTAATTACGAATTCAGGTAATTGTTAGTAGTTATTATTTGTACGGCTGCTTAGAAACCTGCCTCGAAAAGAGAGCATCACGGATAATTATACTTGCGTAATGAACAGTTTATGTTTGCGGCACCGATTCGTCTTAACATCGAGGAATATCATGTTACTGGGAATCATAATAAGGATTCTACAATTAATGCGAGGTAAGAGATATTATATGTACGCTAAATTAATTAATTTAATAACGAGAAACGAGATAAATTTGGTACCATTTGATTTGAATTTGTAAGGTATGTTATAAAGTAATAAATTAATAATTACAATTTATACCAAAATTACATTGCAAGCCCTCCAGTTAAATTTTCTGTTTAGGAATAAGAAGAGTAGGTACACGAGCGAAATAAAAACGTTACGTACCTACCTATAACAGTTTTGTGTTGTTACAAATAAGAAAAGAAATTACATATAGTCGAATTATTTTATGAATGTACACAGCACATGAATGATAAGTACAAAATTGTTATTTGTGTATTGTATACCTTGGATTAAAAGCAGATCTTTATACAGGCTGCGGCTAGAGATTGCTAGAAGCCTTAACTAGTTGAGATATTTCTTTACAGATATTTTTAACCAGAGCCTAAAGTACCTACCTATTTTTCATTTAATCATAATGCATTTATTAAAAAATCCGACTATTAGTGCCATAAGTAATTGTCAAGAAAAAAGGACTATTTAATATTTTTATTATATCTATAAAATTAGGAAGTTATATGAACTAATCAGAAATATCTAAAAGTTCTTCCAGCTCTTAAAAACAAATTGCCGCATAAAATATAACTACTTTCGTATAACATTTATCTCAGAAGATTACTTAATTTGTGTTTCGTAAGTCATAAAATTTCTAGAAATCAATTTAAATTTTCCACAAAAACAATCGCCATCTTCACTTTTTAATGAATATAGTGTGATTTATAATTTTTTTAAAATAGATATAGGTACGTCGTAAAATAAATAAAATATTATACAGAATTAATGCCAATAAATAAATTATTTAGTCTTTAATTATATCATTAAAAATTCTGAACAGTGGTGTTAGTTTCACTGTCATATTGCTTGAAAGTGACATTATATCTTCTATTACTTTTCGATTAATAACACTAACCATAATCAGTTGATCATATGAAATATAAGCTAATAAATTAGTACAATTTATAAAATGTGTACTCCTCCCATGATGAGGAATTTGTTTGTGGATAACTTTAATTTCACAGTCACTTAGGTCGGTGGACAATACACGCGAGACGCTAAGAGAAGAGGGCAACGGTAAGTTGAGAGGAAACCGGATATCCTATTACCGCAAACGAAGCTCTTGCCACTAGAGCACGAAGATGGACGATGAACGTGTTTGTATTCAAGTGGAAAAAGTTTTACATGGATGAGAATAATAATATGGAGAAATAGAGAGCGTTGTTTAGGTATAAACTAAATTGCTGCGATTTTATAATCGAGAACCACAACTTGTCAGATTCACAAAATAATAATTATTGAAGATATATAGTTCGCAGTTCATTATAATTTATCAATTTTTACTTCCCCGACCTATGTAATAGAGGGAAGTATTGTAATCGTGATTTTTTGACAGTTCGAGATTTTGGTGAATCTTCACGTTTCAGACCCTACTGAACCCAAAAAACATAATTTTAAAAAAAGTCGGTCTGTCGGTCTGTCGGTCTGTCGGTCTGTTAGTCTGTCTGGATGTTGGATAACTTAAAAACGCGTTGGAATTTTGGACTGAAATTTTATATTTAAGATCTTGAGCCAAAATCTGACTTCAAGTTCGTTAATGAGCTTTATTCAACCAGTGGTACCAACTTTATAAACAAAACTTTTTTATTTTTATCAAAATACTATCGTGTGTGGTATCAAATTAAAGGTCTTGGGAAAATAATTCTAGTAGAAAAACAAAAATAACATTTAAATGATCGTCAATTGTTTTTTTTATAAATTATTCAAATTATACCGAGTTTGGTGTCAATTTGAATCGCTCAGGGAGATAAGTTTTTAAAAAATGTAAAAAATGACATTAATACGATTTTCAATTGTTTCTCAAAAAATTACTCAAATTTTTTTATTCAACCAGTGGTACCAACTTTATAAACATATCTTATTTTATTTTTATTAAAATACTATCGTGTGTGGTATCAAATTAAAGCTTTAACTGATCGTCAATTTTTTTATCATACATTATTCAAATTATACCGAGTTTGGTGTCAATTTAAAGCTCTCGGGGAGATAAGTTTAATAAAAATGTAAAAAATGACATTTATGCGATAATCAATTATTGTTTCTCAAAAAATTAATCAAATTTGTTCAAGTGTATTATCAAATTAAAGTTTTCTGGAAAAAAATATTAGTCGAAGAATCAATAACAACATTTAAACAATGGTCAGTTGTTTTTACTTTCCGCATTATATTCTATAAGGCTATAAGATATTATGACGGGTTAAAATTTTCGAGTGTGAGTTTTTAGTGAATAAGTATCAGATTTTTTATGGTATTTAAATTATGCCGAAGTTGGTATCAACTTAAATAGTTTGGGGAAAAATGATAAATTTATTTAAATTTTGCAGAATAAAGCATAAAATTAACGGCGTTAAGAAAGTAAGTTATTAAAACTTATAATCGGGGAAGTACTGTGGCGGACACAGCAGATTTTTTGTTTTATTCTATTTGTAACCATTTATAAGGTTATAATCGTATTCTATCATAAATATAATGATAAGGTGTTGGAACTCAACAATAATTATTGGTTCCAGTGTGGTATTTAGTTGGTGACTGGTAGGTATCAAATTGAACTGTGTAATACGATTGACCGTTGTTTGTAATAATTAGTTAGACTGCAAAAGATAGCGGCGTTTGAAATTTATGATTAATAGTTAACCGTACTTCTCCTTCAAACTTTGTTTTTTAATTGTGTTATTTTTGCATCTTCCTTATAATTTAATATTTTTGCGTAAAAGACGAAAAATGTTCAATTCGTCCACCAGATAAAAGTATAACTTTTAATTTAAAGACAATTGGCTTTAACTCGTCTGTGATTAACACTAACATTGTTATTCAATTTTAAGTTAGGATATGATCGAAATTGTTACACTAGTGTGACAAAACGGTACTTTGTCGCATAAAACTATTAGATTTATTGCTTCAAATTGGCCTTTGACTACGATTGTAAACATTTTGTTTGAAATTTTTTTGTTTTGTATATGTATAAACATTGTCATGATGATGATCGATAACCAACGATTTCATTGAATTGTTATAAGCACGGAAAATAATAATAATTTTAAAATTAACTGGATTCTGAAGACATTCTTCCCAACCTATTCTTAAAATATAATTCTTGGATCCCTTCTCCCATTATCAAATTTGATAATTAGTTATTTTTGATGTTATACGACTGTAGAAAAAATATTATGTACACCTCGTCGAATAGATTGATTGTTACATTTGGCGAGTCGTCGATCAATTCTCTATTCGTACTTGATACACAAATAATTATTTTTGCTTACAAACTTCAACTTTATTTTTTTTTCGGGCAATACCGGGTACCCACAACAGCTAGTCTCGATATAAAATCATTTGAATGAAATTTATTTCTGTTTAAACTTCTACAAAATAAGTCTGTGAACGTTACATTACGAATGAGTGCAAAAGCAAAAACAGTATTGTAAATATTATTGTACATAAAATTTTTAATAATAAATAAAATATACATCAAATATGAATTTAAAGTTGAAAAATCATGATAAATAATAACAAGAATAAATTTCATTTTAATGCATAAAACATTTCAACGTATAAATTAAAATAGGTAATTGGTATTGGACTACATTCTTCTATAATGTATAGGTACCTACATTATTGTATTCGAAATGAAATAATTCACGTTAGATTATTATCAATGCAGATGCATTATTTGTCAAATAACACCACAATTATTACAAACTGAGTATGAAATATATAATCAAGTGTAATTATTTCATAAATAATAATGATGAAAATTAAATTAACAGTTACAAATGATTGTTTTCGGCTAAATACCTTATGATATTAAATAATGCAATGAAACATAAATAACGTCACCAGTGGAACTGGGAGTAGCAGTCATTCCCCTTAGACATTAACTCATTTGTAACAGTAGTTTATTTACTTTTCTAATGAACATCTTGCATTTAATTAATCTTGATTAGTGGTCACATATGAAAATCTATTTTTAATATGTGTTTACGCTTAAATATTTCTGATAAAACAATTATGATAAGCTGGTTAAAATAAAACACAAATATTATTAAAATGTTTTTTATACTAAAAATATAATGTTTCATTGTGTTTATTCGGATTATTTTTCATATACACATAGGAATATTGTTTTAGTAAATTAGATTGGTAGATTTATAATGTTTTTATAATCGAGTGCTTTTTATTGGTATATAAAAATGAAATTTTATAGGAAATAATAACTATTCAAAAATAATGTTGTACAGTCAAACAAAAGTGACATTTTTTCTGCATTAGTATTGTATAGAACAGGCTATTAAGTTATAAGTTTAAATTCTTTATGTTGTGTATGGCAGTATAAAAGAATTTTATCATAAATCGAGAGACGTGGTAAAATTGAATTGAAAAACAATTATGGGAATATGAAGCCAGTAGCATTTTAAAATGTTTTTCAGGAACCTTTTAATATACACTACAATATTGTAATATTGAATTACGCCAGAAACCCTCCATTATTAATGTTAGTAGCCAACAGTATTATATTTGATGTTCAATTCTGATAATTTGAAGCCCGCTGAAGTAAAACAAACTCTAAATTTATAATTTTAGAAGTAAACAAGCACTTTACGCCTTAGAAACCTAAATAGCTGCTATTAAATTACGGATATTGTTTAAAATGTTTAATGAAACTGTATGCATTATGAGATGCGTAATTTAAGGTTTATAAAATTCATCATTGTCTGTAAGTATTCTGATGTGTGTAACACTCATTTCACAATTTTTTCTGATTGTTGACCAATTTGTCAAATCTTTCTATTCTAATTTCTCATTCAAAATTCAAATTGGCCTGCACCTTTTTATGATGCAACTATGACTAACATTTTACCAACATATGCTACTTTTTGTAGTGTAATTGTATATGATTCTTACCTCTCGCAATTCTTTGATCTTGTATCCGCCCTTACCGATGACACAGCCGGCTTGGCTTTGGTGAATCATCATGCGGAGGTCCAGCTCATCGTTGTTTCCTCCTCGAGCGCCATTCTGGAACCACACAAAGATATATTGTAGCTCAAAATTGTATACAATTGTTATTGTGTGCAAACAAAGAATTTTGTTAAATAACTGACTGAAAATGAGCTCATTAAGAAAGGTGAAGCTGCAGTAGTTTAATTATTATTCCATACAATGGTTCATAATATTATTTGCTCTGAAGTATTTTGTTTAAAATTTATGCCGCTAATTGTAATTAAATATTATGTTTTACGTAAGAAACTTGATATAGAAGGAAAATATACTTTAGTATATTTAATTATATAAAACAAAATAGTAAATCTAAATTAATAATTAATAAACGAATACTTATTTATACTTATTTAGACAGCGGTCTCACTGGTCGAGTTTTATGTAGATTATTTGGGAACAGTTAAAGTACCTAATACATAACTCCTCTGTGCACTTTTTTATTTTAAAAGTAGGGAGGTAATTACTTAAGGAAATAGCATTGAATGTGAAAAATAATGTTTTTCCTTGATGATGATGTTTATTAAAATGAATAAGGAAAGGTGATACTGTGATACAAATTCAGAATTCACTGTTAAAATTTAAAAATTGGTGTACATCGACAAACAGAAGCTTAGCAAATATGTAATTCGACTACTTTAGGTACAATTGCATTGTTCAATAAAACCATCCACATCCAGCATTGATGAAATCAATTGTAAATATTTAAAATTGTCCATGCGGAATATTCATCCATTCTTTTTATTCTGCAAATAAAAGTTCTGGAAGCACTGTGTTGCTTTAACAATTCATAAAATCAATAAGCCGTTCTCTAATCGAAACGAAATACGTTTTTACTAAAAGTTCAGTCGTAAGAATACATAAAACATTGAAAAAGTGTTCCACGAAACGTCGATCACGCGTAATTTAAAATTTATGCGGTGGAAACCGCCACAATAGCGCGAAGGAAGAGACCAAGTATCACGATAAGCAAGGCCAGTTGAGGTTTTAATGATAAAATCCGTAAAATGGTTTAATCATGATAAAATTACTGCTTCTTAAATTATTATGCTATCAGTAAAAATGCATTTTCACTAACTAGATATACAGTAAACCTGTCGAAATTTTGATGTTTTGATGTCACTGTACCTAATTATTAACCATGAAGCTTTCAAAAAAATTTTACACGCGAATTTGAATACGCAGCATATAACTTTTTAAATATTGTATATGTATTTTTTTTGTTAAATGTGTAGATTAAAAAAAAGTTTTTAACTTTTCAGCAGCAATGCATGTTTTAACCAGAAAAAAGTACCTCACATCAGCAATTTAAATTTTGTTTTGTTTCAATTTCAAAATCCATAATTTGAAACTTACTAACACAAGTTATAACTAGATAGTAGTATTTTTAAAAATTATTCTGTCAAATGTGCCAATTAATTTGTTTCGTACATGCGTTTAATTTAATTAATTTTTCAAAAATATTGCAAATTTTTGTACGTATATGAAAATAGTAAACAATGTTCAGTGATATAATTTTTTCCCACGACCATAATACGAAACAAACAGTTTCCATACAGTTACCTAGCTACGAAATAATCAATATCAAATATCCATTCAACCCGTTTGATATGCTATCGAACAGGTTATATCGCCATTTTTGTTTCACCTTTTAGTAGCCGTGTGTTGTCTTTCTGATATTTGATAATTTTTTCCTGTCATTAAATATTTCGTGATAAATTGCATTATTCCATATTAAAATGGACAAACACTACATTAAAAGTGTTTTATTCACATAAATTAAAATAGTACTTTTGCTGCATCTAATATAATTTAGAAATTTAAATAGAATTTATATTCTTGTTATTGAAAATCTTATATCATGTATTCCATGATCGTAGTACCTATATTTGTTTATTCGTAAAATTAAAATTATAACAGTGACAGTTGACATTAAAATATAATCATGAATAAAATGTTTAGTATTTATAGTAGTGGGCAAAATAGTGTATATGACTCGCCGAATATCATTCTCTAGTATATATACTATTAGTTCGGTCAGCGGTAAGTATTAAATTTCAGTTGTCAACCGATAGTTGAAAAAAAAAAAGTTCTTAAGATGAAAACAAGTACAAAGGTGATCTGATATGTGAATCTGTGCTTAAATATTAAACATAAAGTAGGTTTTCGTGAAAAAATGTGCTTATTTTTGAATATTGGAATATTTTGTATGTTGTCAGAGCATGCAGTTTTTAATTTACAATAAACTGGTCATAATCATAAAAATTCTGTAGCTATTGCAGCAACAAGGGAAGCTCCTTTAATACAATAGTTTTATATCATTACCTACTTAGCAAAACTCAAGATTCATTCAAAACATCGAGCTAATCAAATTCACTTGTTTTTCAAACAGCAACCTACCGGATGGACACCTACGCTTATATAATTGCCTGAAAATGTCTTACATAAGCTTTACAGTAATAATAACACTGATTTGCTGACGCAATTGCATCGTTTAATGAAATAATCAGCTTAAGAACGCATCATTGATCTTCTTCAGCAAGAATAACAACGTGTGCACACAGTTTATTTCACAAAAAGAGAAGAATGTTACATCAGTTTAAAAGGTTTGAGTTTTAAAGAAGAAAACACCCATTGCTAATAAAAGCAATCGTGGAAGGATAATTTATTTTACTGTCAGTAGTTAAAACGATTTCAAAGTAGTACTATAAATAACTTAATGATTTTGGATTATTTGTCGTTCTTTAGTTCTATTTTTGAATTGAAGTAAATGATCATTCTGATTTTACTACGTCAAAATGTTCTTCAAAAGTTATAAACAATATATTGACAATACTACCATGACAGGCAATTAAAATATGATTAGATGATTACTGACAAATAACAAATTATTGTTTACAACAAAGTTTTCTTTTCGTATTTGTAATTGCAGCAATAATAGTAGTAGTAGATTCTATTATTATTGTACACTAGGTACATTATGTTATGGTGTTGTCACGACATACCAGTGGTACACTCAGCACTACAAAAAAGGGACGATAAAAAACATTCTTTTTCTACAATCGATACATAAAGTTGATATTTACATCGTCACTATGGTTTCCAAATAACATACTTTTGGGCACTAGTGCTTTAAAGAAATGTCATTTTATATTTTATTGAAATTCAAACAAATAACGTCAAAAATACATAAATTAACTATTTATTGTTTATAAATTTTGATTGCACAATGATTTGCGAAAAATATCAGTAAATTCGCCCGTATCAATTTGAAAAATTGATGTACAGTCTCAAAATTTTCGTTTTTGTGTTTGGAATATTTATTTTTGTAAAACATGAAGTGTCCACAATTTCGTCAAACTGCACTAAACGAGTTCCTCCCTTCGAAAAGTTAAACAATAATTAAAACTAACCTGAAATATGAATCAAATGAGTAAAGTAGGTAGTATAAAATATAATTTAACGTTTCATCATTAAGTAATACCCATCGTCGGTCGTACGGTCTCCTTCCTGAATATTTTTATCTCAAAAATAGGGCTGTAAGATTTTGACTGTTTCTTTAAAAATAAACTTTAGTCATTTTATTTTCAAATTTATACGGGCAAATTTTCTGATATTTTTTCACAAATTATATTGTTTGTAAACAGCTAGGCAACCAAATCGGCTTTGTTATGCTTGCCTACTATTACTTTAAAATAAATTTACACTCCTGTCAATTTAAAACAATATGAAAGATTTGTATAATGTAAAGCCTCATTCACATAAGCATTTAGTTTTAAGGTTTACATTTATGTTTACGTTTAAGAAAGTTTAAATTCATATAACTAAATACGAGCATTCACACTTGCCACTTTCAAGCACTGTGGATGCTCGTATTTAGTTACATGTATTCAAACTTTCGTAAACGTAAACATAAATGTAAACCTTAAAACTAAGTGCTTATGTGAATGAGGCTTAATATTATGTAGTACGTGCTGAATTTGTTTTTTAAGCTCACGACGTGTTGTCCAGCCTCGACCTTCGTCTTGGTGGAAAATATTCACGTCTAGTGCTTAAAAAACAAACATGCAGACACTTTTATTACATAAATAGCTATTTTATCAGTGAACACTACAAACAAAGTAGTAACTATTATTGTTTAATTATCAAAAGTTTTAGGGTTAGTTAGGTACTAACTGAAGTCTGAGTGGATTAAAATAAGTAATTTAACAAAATTGCAATCTTAGAGATTACTTTATTGGTCAACAAAAATGGATCTGATTTTGTTTATTAATCATTATTTATTTAGATTTGAACACAATTGGCCTGCATAAGCAAGCAATATTTTAAAAATAAATATTATTTTTACTGCACTTTTTGGAAGATAAATGAAATTAAATAGGTAGTACTTTGGTTAAAGTTAAATTGTTATTATTTAAAGGACCCGGTAAGTTAATCTAAATGGATTTTTTTACTTCTATATTTAAATATCAATGAAGGTACTGCTACAGTCGTACAGTTTAGATTGAGTACAATTTTAATTGATTGTACAATAATGTTATTTGATATGTACGTACAGCGTACACTCTTCAGTCAGTAAAGTAAAAATCTTAATATAATGAAATTCCTTCATAAAACGATTACAAAACTTCATAGCCCTTTTGAGAAACCTCGTCCCCGTCTATGGGGGTGGGTGTTGGGTTCGTTTCGTAGAAAGCGTGTCACGTGACTCACCGCTAGTGGCGACGCCACACACGCGACGTATAATGGTAAATCTATTAAATGTTAGATAATGTTAGGCGTAGCTGCCCCGAACCGCGCAGACAGGGGATGCAACAAAATGTCACAAACTCGACTCTACGTGTGCCATTAGCTACAATTCCTGTTATTATACTTGTCAAGGTGCAGCGTAACAATAAAATTACAGTTTCAGCGAAAATAAATGAACCACAGAGAAGTAACCATAACATGGAATGTAATTAATGTTCACTGGGAAAGAAAGAATCGTGTAGGATGGAAATTACGTTTTTATCGGCTTGGACAGACACTAACGACTAACGAATGCATTAATAAAACAATAAGTGATATTTTTTGTCTATTTTTGACTACATTATTATAAGAATATTTGTTTCTTTTATCAGCTGAATTCGGTAATAGTTATTTACATTATACATGCGGTAGGTTTTATTTTTATTTTACGCGATGTTCTATAATAAAACCGAGCGATATCCAAATACTTAACGCACACAATATGTATGTATTACATGTACCTATTTATTTAAAATATCGTAGTTTCTATGAACTGCTAAGAGATGGTGCCAGTAAATGTCACATTTAAAATTAATCTGTATTATTTATTTCAGACTCAATTGAACAATAAATTATGTTAAGTAGGTAACCTCTTAAAGTTTCTGGTTTCTTTGCTGCATTAGTGTGGAACATCATGGCCATGTGTAAAATCGCAACTACCAAACGTCAACGATGTGTGATTGTTATGTCTACATTTCAGGAGGCCAAAAATTGGTTTAAGTAAAATGAAAAATTATTTAAAAATTATCTCAATACTATAAATCAGTTGTTACATTTCAACAACGAGCTATTGATGAGTAACAAGTGATTTAATTGATTGTATTAGTACTTTCATTTTATTAAAAATCTTAAAAGACGCATTACGGTTGCCCATTCTTTACACCTTAATTAAATTACTCCCACTATTACTGAAACATCCTAATTTCGAAATATTAGAAAAAAGTAAGTGTTATCAACTAAAATATTTAATTTATTTTTTGTTTCTTACATTTATATTTGCCATTTAATTCAAAATTAGATCAATACAATATTATTTGAATTCTGAAAATGTCGCCTTTACGACAATATTTAATTTAAAGTTAGGTAGGTGCCGTTTGTAAAATAAAAAGATTATAGTACAATAGTAAAGCGTAAGAAGGTAGTAGGAACTAGGAAGTATGCAGTTTGCTAATTACTGTATTTAATTGATATTCTCAAAGTTAGACAATAAAAGTCATTTTAAAGACAAATAAAATAAATTACGGCTCTGACTGTCCCGGCGCCAACAACAGACGGAAAACACTGTTCAAACAGTTTTAATTTCCACCGGGCGCAAAAGAGAGACACGGAAAAACAGAGAACGAAAATTTAATTAATTATCGGCGATTTTAAATGTCAAACAGAATGAAAACCACGACCATTCTACAAGTAAATAACATTGCAGTTGCTTTTCAGCCCAACAGTTGTTCTCGTTCGTTCCTTGCTGAAATATTTGAAAATAACTTGGAGCTTTTGAAATATGTTTTAATCTAAAACCTTGTGACTTCGTTTTCGTTCGTTCCGTTCTACGTTGTAAGACAACACGAACGATGTTTTTAAATCAGGAATGAGAACTCGTGAAAGCTTTATTTACTTTGAATCATAAAGGAAAAAAGTTTGTTCTCGAGCTTAAGCAAATAAAACTTTATCGAATTTTGTAATATAATTCAAATATTCTCCCCGGAGTTGAAATCGTATGCAAATTTGCTCATAACTTTTACTATTATTTCAAATATTGGCGAAGAACCGATAATACGAATTCCAAAAACGATCTGTACGCAGCTTTCTTACTTCCGATTTTCAATTTCTCCAACACTTTCGGAACAGTAGTAGGTACCGTAGGTAATCCAATCATAGTTAAACTTGTAAAAACAAAATTTAAATATTATGCACAATGTCTAAGACCATTTGGAAATATTAACTAACAATTTTGAATAATAGACGGCAAGGTCTGAAATACATACTTCGGTAAGAATAAGCAAAATGGAAATTAGTATTAAATATAATAGTAGTAAATATAAATAAAAATTTAATGATAATTTGTATAGATTTGTATTTCTTATATAACATAATTGGTAAAAGGTCTTTATAAGAGTTCGTGAAAACTTAAATGTAATTAGATTTAACTATGGAAAATGGGAAAATACTTAAATTTGCTGGATCCGAGTTTATGTGGAAACATTCAATGGTTAATAAAAATAAGTAATATAATAGATAAATAAATACTAATTTTGCTCCCAATTTGCCGATTTCACACAATTGTTGTTTTTTAAATTTTTAAATAAAACAAGTTATTTCTGAGCATGTTAAAATTACAGGTATATTTTTGTATATTTCCTTCGTACCTAATTAAAATTATTAAACTTTTTCATTAAAAAACTGACTAACAGCTAATTTCCAACTTCAACTATTGATCTAAATCCGTATTTGCCAGAGTAATAATAGCTATGACTTCTTGTTATCGTGTTTCATATCGAGAAAAATATTACACTCGTTATTTAAGTATCCAGGGACTCGACTTCAGTGCGCCATGCATTCTCAACTAAAATTCAAACATTTCTCTCGAGACACAAAACTCATTAAACAAAAAAATACATATGAAATGAATCATTTCATAGTTCAAAAATGTTTTGTTGATGAATTGGATTTGTTCTCAGAATTCTGCGAAACAAAACCGCAAAAACAAAACAAAAATATTATTTTCTAACATAAATTACTCCAAGTTTTCTTACTAGTGTTGCGGAGATATATTTTCGTGAGATAAGTTTTCGTAAACAAGATTAACACTTCAGCCAATTTCATAAATAAACTAATTAAATTTCCATTAATATACTTGACATTCGAATTAATTTTAAGTATAGCAAAATAACAAATCAAGAACTGACAGCTAATAATTTGAATATTTTGCATTGAACTGGCAGAAAAAGTTACCCGAAGTTAAAAAAAATTCTTAAGTAAAACAAATTGCCTTTTTAAAAATAAAGTTTAATAATGGTTCGGTTTCATCGTTTCATGTAATAGCAAGTTCCATAACGCGTTTTAGTAAGAAGTAAACGATCGATTCTGTCATTAAAAGTAACATTTAAAATTAGGTCGAAGAAAAAACAAGTAAATATTGAATCTGTCAATTTTGGACCACTCATTTTCACTTTTCGTCACATCAAAGTTAAAGAACCAACGACAAAATGATACACAGGTTCCAAGTGAGTCAAAAACATCTGACGGTTTCTGATATGAAAGAAATCTCTCAAGAAATGCAACAATAAACTATGACATCTTTTCTATCTTGACTTCAGGCTTCAGGAATGTATAGAATTTTATTTCCTTTCAGCTACGGTATACTTTGTAGCAAATAAGACTAGATACAGCTTCAGTGTATTGCTTTTGTCAAAAGCAAACGATCTATTGTATGAAATTATTTACTACTTTACTACTGCTTTTAACTTTATATCAAATGAATGGTAGTTTTACCATACTTATATCATTTATGTCGATAAAATCGTAAATAATTAAAATTTTGCAATTGGAAATATAATTTTAAAATTCGTACAGCAGTTAGTAGGAAAGTAAACTGACAGCGATTTAAAAAGGGCTCATAAAAAGAGCAACAAATTTAAAAACAAGATTTCTATACTGAACTCAGATGATTATTTATAACAGTGCATAATACAAAAAGTACTACAGTAGAAGAGACTTGGTAATTCGACCTTTTGTATTTTCAAAATATGGCGGAATTATTATGTCTGTTATTGTTAGTAAACAAAATTTTGTATACATATTTATATAATACGGTTGTATCTACGGCGTAATTTATTTCTGTTTATAATACATTCCTGAAACTTCAGGTTGAATAAAATAAAAGACATTCCAAAAGTATAGGCTAATATGCGTAGAATGTTAATAAATAGTGATGCCGTATGACGAGACGAGACGATACGAGACGAGAAATAAGTCAATTCTCATTTCGTCTCAAATTTTCGTGACGAGAAATTTAAGTATTCTTGTTTCGGTCATTTCTCGGCTGTTCTATTCTCGTCTCAAAGAACTCGATTCTCGTCTCTCTCATTTTATCGAAAAAAATTATTTGAAAAGCTAGAAGTACCTATATAATATTTACATCTAAACAAAAAAATGCTACGAACAAAGTAAAATTTGAAGAATATTTTCGAAGAGAATATTACCAATTTTTTTTTTCAAAATTTTAGTTTTGAGAATTCTATATTTCTCGAGTACTATTTCTCGTCTCGTGTAGTTTTGAATTCTCGTCTTTTATCTCGAAAATCCGAGACGAGACTTTTATTGGTTGGTAAATTTCACTGAAATATATTTATACTAATAACTTATAGCTACCTATGTAATTAGATAAGTAGATATCTATATTACGATTTACGAACTTTCATCAGAAAAACTTAATCTTTTTAGGTTTTTAATTACCATTTAAACTATACGTTAAATTTAAAAGCATCCTGTGCCTAGTACATCATTTGTTGAATGTCAACTTATTATATTGTGATTAAAAAAAGACTCTAAAGTATTCTTTTGATTAAAACCTCTGTTACGAATTCATGCTAAGAAAACGTTTTGGTAATCAGATATCTTATCTTTTTATAGTCAAATGTCGAATACCCAAGTCTTTACTACAAACGAATGTAAAACGTGTTGTCACTTACCTCCTCAAGATTGGGCACCACGTCATTGACCACGTTGCAGATGGTGTCCAGATCCGAAGACAGAGTCAACATACTGTAAACAGATACAAGTCATTACGCGTTCAAGGGTGCATTAGTTGGTGGGAGGTGGGGTGTTTCTGAGGCAAGGGGAAGGGGGTCGCGGTCGATACGACACAACAGCCTCCGTCGGTGATCAATTCTACTTTACTCAAATCACGAAGCGTGAGAGACAAATGGCGGAAAGGACACGTGTCCGGCAATCGCGATACAAGACTACAGGATGCCATAGCCATGGTTCAAAGGACCCTACGATGTTGTTCCTTTTCCTTTTACTCAAAGACTTGTCAAGAGGTTACAGTCAGACATGTGCAATACGTGGAAATATCTAACTTAATATATTTGTCAATATATGAATATTCACATCGAATGTCATAAAAGTATCAACAGGTTTAAGTAATCGTAGGAAAAATTTCTTTAAAATATTTACATTCCTTAGCTTTAGTGTCTTCTTGTTCTTGCTTTTAGTCTGTAATGAGCACCTTAAGTTTTGATAAAGCAAAAGTGTTCTTAAGATGGTAATCGTTCAACTAGTATTTATAAACGGTCCTTAAAAATATATTTGCTTGAAAAATACTTAAAAATTGAGGTTTCCTTAATCTAAAATCAACCTTAATCTAAGATCTCGTAAAATTTGCTAACATTAAAAAACTAATAAAGAACGTTAGGTACAATACTTAAGAAAGGTGTATTAAATAATCATATACCATAAAACTATAATATATACAGTTTACCTTAATAGTTCAAATGGCATCTTATAACGAATTGAAAATAATTATTTAAAAATAAAACTGATATTGATATTAAACTAGATCACAATTTTAAACAAATAAGAACAGTTTTTTAAAACAATGTATGAATATAATTAAACCTGTGAAATTTTCAAGACTTCTAATTTGTTCAATTATGGTGTAGCGAATCCGAACGTAAATTTCAATTTCCCGATTCGGAGAAACAGTAGTAATTGCACGAATTAAATTTGGGAACCTCAATCTACTGGGAGTAATAAATCAGTCACTTTTGAATCCAGGCGTATGGGGTTAAAAAGTTAAAAACCAAAGTAAAAATACGGTGAGTAAGAGGTCTTGTTGAATGATGGGGGTAACCTCATCACACAGTTGTCCCTGCTACCTCCAAGCAAGCAGTGGTGGGGGCCATGGGCGAATGACTTCGACTAGGGCTGGGCAACTGCTAACAAAGCTGACTCCTGCAGGGGTGTTAGAGTGGCAACCGTCATTATATTCACTTGTTTTACCCAAACGAAATTTACTCCAAAACATAACCCAAACAAAATATATTAAAATCACAATCCATGTTCAGAAAGTCAAAACTTCATTGCCGAAAACTTATAATCCAAAAAGATTTTTATTAACATCAACAACTAGTGTCAAACTGATAATGTTAGATGTGCTATCTCGCAGTAATTTTTAATGCACATAGGTATATTTTAGGACATATCCGGACATACCGTAGCTCATAGCACATCTCTAGTCTTATGCTTTTGATATGTTGTTATGTCAGAATATATTCTACAGACTACAGTACAAAACAGAATAATGTCATAGCCAACTTCATTCTTCAACTTTAGTTTTGATTTAATTACATTTGGAATAGAATAATTTCTGACAAAAATATAATTTCTTTAAAATTATCTAAAACACACCACTAGCAATACTTAAGAACCTGGATTTGGATGTCAAACTTAAAATAAAATAAGTACAATTATGAAAAAATAGACCTATCTTGTTTACAAATTAAAATATACAAATAAGTTTTTAGAACCAGTGAATGTATAATTAATTTCTGGGTTATAGCAACTGGAGAATTTACAAATAGGTAAAACAGTAAAATCGTGAGATTCCTGTTAGAGTTACGCGGGGCCGGGGGGTTTTGGATTTCCCTGCTCCGTGCTCCTAGTCCTAGTGTGTGTCAAGTAGCCGCCACCTTGTGACAGGGGCACCAACTTACTATCAGACTGTCCATCCTATTGATTAGATTGGTACTCCCTGGTTGCACCGAGATCCGTACGTAAAAGAGGTTTTCATTCAATGGGGCTTTGTGCTTATCCGTCGACCGAATGTTTGATGGATTTAAACTAAAGAATTGAACGCTGACAATAACTGACTTTTCAACGTCGACCAGAATACTAGCCGCAAAATGGCTAGTTACTGGAAAACTTGTAGCTATTGTAAAACATTGTGGGTATATTCCATTGATTCCATTCAATAAATACAATTTAAAATTGCCAATAGGTGAGGTATTGATGATACATTTAATTTAAAAACATCCAAATATGTGTAGCTTCGCAACATATTTGAATTTGGAAAAAACATCTGTAAAAATTTCGACAGGATTATTCAAATTAATGTAGTAATTTGAATACGAATACGGATATAGCCAAATGATTTAAATTGCGTAACGATTTTTCTCGGGATGTTCTAACAACTATTACAATAGAACAATAGATAATAGATCACAATCATAGAAACTCACAATCGAAGAATGAACTACCTATTGCTAATAATTGTTTTTGATAGCTGTGTGTAAATTGTAACTATGGTAAGTATTTCGTAAGGTATAAATTTTTTACTTGAGTTATATTATACTTGACTTGTAAAAAAATCATAAGAGTTACAAAAACAGTTATGCGGTATTTACCCTTATTTTTCAATTGTTCTAATCTTCTAATGCATAAAACAGATAGTTTATGAACTTATAGTCAAAATTTGAAACTCTAACGGTCAAACTACGTTTATGTCCTACCAATACAATGGTTCATTTTTCATTTTAAACACGAAAAAGTTACTCAATTGTAACCTAAAACGAGTTGAATTTTTCCCGTAAGTTATTGAATAAAATTTTATTAAAATGAATTTAATATTTGTATTCCGAGAAAATGTCTTTAAATCGTTTAAGTCCTGAAAGTTTCTAAGAAAAACTACGTTTTCAACTAGATTTAAGACTAGTTAATATAAAGAAATCTTACCGTAAAACTAAACTGCTAGCTATTGATTCAAATATTTTCATTTCTCGATGAAATAACAAGGAATCTCAATTTCCTTTGTACAATCAGAAGTGAACATCTTGTAATGCAATATCATATTCTGTTACAAGCAGCAATCAATGCTCGCAATCCTGTTTCTGCAGATGAGCGATAATGTTACAATTATTAATTATCTTGTCTCGAGCAAATCCAACACGGAGTCGATAGTGTAAACTAGCGAAGTTTGAAATTGCAAATTGGTGCCGATATTTCATTAACAAGATGAAGCAAACACGGCGTGGATATTACCATTAGCGAGGCGCACGGGCTAAGCACACACCCCAAATTTAATGAAAAGCTCTATTAGTGCACACATCAATTTTTCACATATTTAATCAAGTTTTTCATTGGTTTTACGCGTAATGCTGTTATGCGGTGTTAGGATTTAATGCGACGCAGCAGGATTAGATTTAGATATTTGGTTAGAAGAGTACAATTCACAGAGAAAGTGTACTACGTAGGTATTAATAATTATGATGTTATTTAGAGTTATTTAGAGTTACCTGCAGTATTTTTATGATCGTATTTAACTAAGGTCTGACAATTCAATCTTCAACAAAATTGCTAATAAATACATTTTTTTCCGTTCAATTTGATATGGTCGCCTGAATAGGTACTTGGACTAAGGTAAGAAATGTGCCATTTGGACAAATCATTTAAATTTTGCAGGCCGTAGTAGTTAAGCTACTAAAATTTGGATGAATTGAATTCCATTTATTATTTGGTTTAGATAAAAATATTAAAAGCAATTTTGTTAAAGAAATTGAAACATCGAGCCTATTCATTTAAAAAATATTATTTGTGTATTTTATGGAACAAAATAAAACCTAAACGTAAATGCACACGCCAATTATGAAATAAAATTAATTTTAATTTCAAATTGAGTCATAATACAATAACGTATGCCTTAATTAGAATAATAAAAATTAAATGATATTAAAAGCAAATCAAGTTTCCTAGTACGCAATAATGTAATATTTAATTACATAAAACTTGTTCTACAATTTATTTAAAAAAATTATATTTGCGAATTAAATAAGAGTAATAAAATTGATCAGCTCTAAATATCGCCAATTCAAATAATTTAAAATTCGGCAATAACATATTAATGTAGGTATGCCTTAATTAGAATAATAAAAGTTAAAAAATATTAAAAGTAAATAGTTTTGCAGTATGCAATAATGTATAATAAATTCGGCAATAACATAATAATTTATATAGGTAGATGTTTGTTATAGTTAATATATCTCAGATTATGATTGACATCTAACACATACGAGCTTATTTTAAAATACTTTTGCATACGTTACGTCTAAAGGGGTGGGTATGAACGTTTGGATTTTATTTAGATAGTTTATTTTGTGTTTATTAGATGTTTAAAGGTGCAACCAGTGGACAGATCGCGTCTAGGGTAGTAGTAAATGAGTGTGATCTGAATTGAATAATAACACAATGGGTGGTACATAATGTAGTGTAGGTATATAGTGTAGTGTGGTAGGTATATAATTATATATGAGACAGAGAGAGAGACAGAATGTGATGTTTGATTTACCGTTCCGGGCCCGGACAGTCAGGGACAGTAATGGAGGCTTTGTACTGTGGTGTACACGCAAATTCCAGAGGGCCAGGGCCACGACAAAGTGGCGGGCGGTTTGGCAGTGGCAGTTTGACGGTTTGGCAGTATGGCGGGCGTACAGGTGGGCAGATGGGCCAGTGCGGGCCGTAGATGGGGCCAGGGCCGGGGCCGGGGACAGAACAATAAGTTATATGTTAATTAAATCGCACAACTCCTGATGACAAGTGGTGGTGGTGATGGTGGCTACGTACTTCAATCATTTCCGACTCAACAACTAAACCTTTTTTCATCTCACTCTCTTAGATCTCAATCAAATCGAAAAGAAAGTTTGCTCCTATAGATAGGTAAATGAATCAATAAAATAATGTAAATTTGCAATATCATTGTCATAATTAATAACTGTTCATTCTTTCTGAACAAAGCAAGAACTTGTGGCATTTAGCATGAACAAACAGTATCTTTAAGCGATTTCCACAATCTCGTGAGTGAAATGAGAAAAAAGTCAAAAAACGTTAAGTGGGAATGGCCGAAGCAGAAACCCCTGTTGATATTTGCGAACTAACACAATCACACTACAATCACAAAGGCATAAGTACTTAAGTAATACACGCGTGCAGTCAACAATCGCATTGGCAAATCGCAGTGACTTGCTTTGCTGGTGTCTGAATTAACACAAATTGAAATTTACTGCAATCCGGAAGGGTGAATTGCCAAGAAATTGAGCAGTGAAATTTAGGAGATTACACAACGGATTCTATTACACCCCCGGGTGAGAACAGAACTCTCAGTCTCGGCGTGAATGTGCGCTAAGCTCAATCAACACAAATATCTAGATCTAGATGCAAATTTCACTGCCTCTTCCTTCACAAAATCTAGTTAGCACGGATAGTTACACAAATGAAATGAAATCATCTTCCCGATATTTACAAATTTATACAATAATATGTACAAGATGTCCTATCCACTATCCACTGTTAACACAAATTAATTTATACAGTATATTCAGCTTGCAATGCCCCTGGCACTAACTACTCCATTCTTAATGACTTGGTTACCCGGGCCGATTTGTTAACTAAAATATTAGACACTGATTATTTGTAAATTAGGAATGGCGTGTTTCTGCTAATTGTTACGTTGTTACAGGAACTGTGTAAAAAAAGCTTTGGTGAAAAATGTTATTAAATTAAAATTCTATTAAAATTAGCACCACCCAAAACGAATACATTGACACTTAGTAGAACATTTTATTTCCTTAGTTACCCAGGTTTTAATCAAGCTAAATGTGAAATGAAATTAAATAATAGCGATACGAAAAAGAATTTTCTTTCCTGAAATTTAAAATAAATTAAAATAAATAGATATTTGAATTTAAAGCAACGTTTTGGGGTGTGATAAATTTTCGATCAATTATCTTTTGTATTTATTTATAAGGTCAGTAAATTTTCTAAATACTGACCTGACTCCTCAGCTTGGTGATGTTCTGACCTCCTTTGCCAATGATAGATCCCGCAACCTGAAAAAGAAGGAAATTTTTCAGTACCCAGTATTTCACTCAATCCAATCATGAGTACAATTTACTTTAATATTTGTAATGTACCAAAATAAATTTTCAAAGTTACAGTTGAGTACATCAAACAGTGTTAGGAACCATTACATGAAAATTAAATTTTACATGTTTTCAACAAGAAGTTTTATTACTTTGATTCGAGTAATTAATATTTAAAATTAAATCGTAAAAATATCAACACGATCTGTAATATGTAAGTTTTATTTTGTAGATTTGATCCTTTGCCAAACAAAACATCTTAAAAAGTAAAACTGCATGACAGAATTCAATATGGCGGCCATATGAACACAAACATAAAAATATTTTCCTTTAATAAACATTATTCTTACGAAATCTCTTTGAAATCTAAGTCGAAATGTTTAAAACATGTCAATAACTGTCAATCACAGTACAAAGTTAAAATCTGTTACACCACATGTTAGAATATTATGTTCTAAAAATCTTTATGACTAATCCTTTGGTAAATACCATGATGATATATATTTATTTATGTATTTTTGTCTATGAGTAATGTAAGCATCCCTGTTATGAAAATACAAAAATAAATACTACTTGGAAATAAATATAGTTTGATATTCTTTCTGAAAAGCTATGACAGCTGAAATGAGCCTTTTACTTTGAGTTATGCCAGAAGAACGTTCTAGACACGTATCAACTGGGAAATCTACCCAAGCAATATGCAAAAATAAGATTTTATCTGATTTATCAAAACATTTTATCTGTGAAATATTTGCTGTCGACTTTAAAAACACACATTTACGTTATAATGTATAACTTCGGTATAATTCGCCTCATTTTCATAAAATAAAATTGATTCATTATATACTAAAATTAACATTAGCACTGGCAACACATACTTTATTTACTGCTTTTTGGTGATAAAAAACAAGATTATGATATTAATGAATCTTCTGTAATAATTATACAGTCATTTAATTTCATCGCTGCATTTTAAATATTTAAATACTCATTTGAATTTCAAATTAACAATTTTCTTACTACTATAAATATAAACAAAACATTTATATACTTAACAACCTAATAAACAGGTTTATAATATTATAATAAACATAAGTAAAGGAGATAAAAATATTTCTAGTAATAACTCCTAGTATTTGTAAATTAGCATTATGTTTCTATCCACAAACTTTGCATGTTTGAAGCATATTATAACGCATGATCGCGCGTAAAATCAAACGCTGCTATAAGTCAATGTTATAAAAGTTCGTTGATGATGCAAAATAACGTACCTACAACACTTGAAATTTAGTTGAAAAAATAACCGTTCATTTTTGTTAAATGCAGGAAGCACGTATGTTATAAGTTATAAGAAAAGCATACGATTTTTATTCAAATAATACAAGAACATAACTAAATAAATAAATAATTGAAGTATGTTGAATTTTTAATTATTCTACTTCAATACAAAGTAATAAAATACGTTGTGAAGCTCCGGGACAACAAGTGAGCACAGCACACTTTTAAACGCTCTCCGATCGCTCAATATGAACGTCAAGGAACTTTTTCAAACAATTCGTCTTGGTTATTTTCCTGAAGAAGCGAAACAAGTAAATAAATGACAGCCCCATCATTTAATTTGGAATCCTACGCCGTTCGAAGATTTTCCGCTCGACCGACTTTTAGAAAAAACACGTGAAATTCTTCACTGCTGTCTGACATTTCTACCAGACTTCTATTGGATTCTTGTGTGTAATTTAATTACTATGATATTAGTCCTGATATTATATCCCGGGAGATGCTGCAATATATTGTGGCGTGCGGTTGTTATTTTAGTAGCAAGATGGCAATAAATACTGCTTTATTGGCGGAAATGAAATTAATAATGACTGCTGTACAATTATTATTCTCAAGAAAAGAACTATATTCTTCATTAAAACTAATACCTATAGTAACTAGTGGTAAAAATATTAAGAAATACGAGTATATAACAATACTTAGAGTAAGTACTATTAGAAAAACATTTCTTTCAGTTTGCTGAGTATATATTTGTAATACGTATATTCAAATCTAATAGAAACGAATTGCTATAACTTGAATATATTTTATTACACCATTCATACCTACCTCGTAGCCACAGTAACTTTTTGACAAATACAAACAAATTTAAGAAGTGACAGTTCATTTTTCTTCTACAATATTCAATCTAAATATTTATTGGAAGACAATTTTAACGCATCACTAAAATGCCGGAAATACAGAAATGTCTTGGCAAAGCATAACAGTAAGCATAACTTGGTTAGTGATACAGATAATTTAGAATTGTTTATCTCAATTATATAAATATTAATATTAGTCTGCAGTTTCATGCATTTTGGCATAAATGAAGGAAACATTAATTTCATTATAAATTTATGTATTCCAGCTTGCTTCTACAGATCAATAAAGTACGCCGAATAACGACATAAATAAAATTGTCTTAATGTTAAAAGTCCATCAAACAATTAGCATAGTGTGAACTGGTGCCAAAATAAAGTAAAGGTTCTTATTCTTATTTTAGGTGTCATATTTTACTTGAAATAATTATTTTTGTTATGATATCTTACTTTGGTAGTTTAGTTATAAATAGTTTAATAACATAACAAAAAACTTTATTTACATTTTTCTGCAAATTAATTTATTGTATAATTATTGTGGATTGATTGAAACAAACGCAAATATATAATTATTGTGTTTGGCGTTTACAAAGTTAACTTTGTTAAACGCAACTAAATGGCGCCAAGGTTTACTCTGTGACACGTAACATATTTTTTTATAAGGTTGGTATCGGTAGTATCAGATCAGATAACATTTACTTCAATTGTCAAACGTCAAACCTCAGAACGTACAAATTTCAGTATAACCTTAACAACTAAATCTGTTTTGCTTAATTAATTACATTTTATTCAATAAATTTAATGAATCTAGTAATATACTTTTACAGTAACAGTTAAATAAGTGTTGTAACCAACAAAAACGTTACACACATAAATTTCCCTAAATCGTCTTGTGTTGAACCAAACAGAAAAAATAGCATAAATAACTCTTTTTATATGACCTTTTTCGCACTTGTCATTTAGTAAACTCGCCCGACGACTCGTTTTACTAAATTTGGACGCGTGCGAAAAAACATGTCTTATAATATTTTGTTCTTTAATATATTATTGTCAATTAGTATTCGTTTATACAATTTATTTCACCAATCCTGAATATATTTAAATCATTACAAACGTCACTCAAGAATCTTATGCAATGAACGTTTCAGCGAGTAGAATAATACAGGGTGAGGGTGTAACCCAACCTATGCAACAAAATTTAAGGGTGAATAGAATTGGACGCACTGATCATGTATCTATGTAAATGTGACAAGCAGTGGTACCCAAAATGATATTGTTTTGTAAACTACTGTTAATTTTACGAATTTCAACAAAATTCTTTTTGATTCATGATCGTCCAATACACCTCTCGATAGACCCTTAAATTTTGTTACACAGGTTGGATTACACCCTGTATAGGTCTAAACAAGGATCAAGGAAGATATAAATACAAATAGCCAGTTCATTGCAGTATTAAATCCACAACAACCATCAAATTACATAGTCGACATCTCTGTCGATCAATGGACTTCAGGGCTTCAGGTCTACCGGTTTTGTATATCCTGGACAATGTTGACGTTAACGTTAACCCAACAACAACGCGCACCGCCTGTCGACTATTTACGTGTTCTATGCGCCTGTGTAGTCTGTCGCATCGAACTTTGACATTTCGGTTACAGCTTCAGGTTTCAGTTTTCAGTGTTTCGCTTCAATTACAAGCCCCATAGCGCTGCAACGTTGCTGCTTGCTGCATGGCTGTTCAAATATTAGATAATGTGAAGCGATTCAATCAATTTAACTATTTGTTTCAGATGAACTTAGTTGTTTTTAAATGCTAATTTTGTAGGAATTCGTACCGGGAAAATTCAAACTTTATTGGTTAAATATTACATTTTTCTCAGGTTTCATTTGCCTTGTGTGACACTGATAAATTATAAAACGTAACGTAGTTGATATTCACTTGAAACAACATCAATTTTGCACACAACTGCTCGCCTGTTACCAAAATAAACACAAACCATGGCATAATATTTATGTAATATTTAAAAAGAATTCAGTAACTTTTTAATGAAATTGAATTGGAATTATCATAATTGTTTCATTTTTCAGATTTTAGGCCTAGTAAAAATCTGGAATAGTATTTACTAGACTTTATAAAGTTTTTACAATACCAACGAAAAGTTTTATATGATTGTCGAATAACAAATATATTTGTTAGGTCATGTACGTCACAGTTTAATTATTTTAATATTCATAATAATAATAAAAAAATAAATAATCAAATACGCTCTCTTAAATAGGTACTGCAAGTTGCAGTCTGCAACAATATATTCGTATATACACTGAAACTATTAAATTACATAACGATTACATAATTATATTATGCAATCATACAATTAAAGGAAAAATTGTAGAAATATCACATTTTGCATTATTCATTATCTACTGAGAAACTAAATTATAAATCAGTTGCAGAATCAGGAGTAGGTAAGTAAAAAAATTAACGTCTTATTAATGTAAATGTCTTTGTGAACGCTCATGCAGTAACGTCATTTTCCCCGTAAACGCACAAGATGCGTGTATTATTTATACTTAATTCATATTATAAAACTCAATTTAACACTTGCTTAAAAGTACAGCTTAATAAATAGATAATGCAATATGAATGATATCTGATATTACACAACATAAAATTCTTATAATATTTAAAACAATAAAAAAGAGGCAGGTGCACGCAAAGAAATTTTGTGACATTTTTAACACAATTGTGATTTTATTTTACACAAACACGGTTTATTATTAGGACAGCAGCAACGTGTTGATATAGTTACCAACGTTTTGTGGTAGTTCTTGTATGTTACTTTCTACCACAATAATGCGATTAAATTTTAGATTTAAAATATACAGCATAAATTGTGGTATAGAACACAATACACGTTTGGAAATAATTACTACATGAATTGTAAAATCAAAATTATATTTAGTTTTATTTACAAATATCAGATTTTAATAATACTTCTTTTAGTGATAATTATTATGGTTTTATTTATACAATGAATGCAGTGAAAGTAATAAAAATATTTAGTTATTACTTTATAATTTGTAAGGGCACAGTGTTAAAATTAGACACCTTCGTTACTATTACAAATTTAGCAATATAGTGCATTGCTAAATTTGAAAGAGTAACGAAGGTGTCTCATTTTAACACTGTGCTCTTACAAATTATAAAGTAATAACAAAATATTTTTCTTACTTTTACTGCATTCATTGTATCCATAACACCATAATATGAAATAAAAAATAGGATCATGAGGTTAACAAATGAAGAACACTGCATTATTTACCAAAATATAATATATTTTATAAAGAAAATGTGACATACTGAGATACAAAACAGTTCATATAGATTATTTCTTAAATCAAATATTTTCAATATGAAGAAACATCCCCTGCAACAGTTATGCGACTCTAAAAAAGGAACTATGAATAAAAATTATATGTACCATTACCATGTAGATACTTGGTAATGTACCTAGAATTAGAATATCTTGATATAATACATAATTAACTTACGTTTCAAAAATCGGGACAATCCCATTGAATCCCATTCAATTAACTTCTCCTTAACATTTTTATCAGCTATTCCTTCATTAGCTATTTATCAAATATTTGTGATTTCTTTAAGTAAGTTCTTCGACACGTATGCACACAACAAACGCTAATACACAAATGAGAAAAATAAAGCTTGCCGGTTCAAACAAACTTGCAGTAAAACTATACAAGAAAATAGTTACAAAGCACAAACCATTGTGGTAAATTCAACACTTCAATTCAGCAAATATTGGAAATTACACTTATTGTGGTAAATTTTACGTGAAATTTTTTGTTTATATTTAGTTGTACTTTTACCACAAATATTGCGCTAAAATATACAATGTTGATATGCTGGTTATTAACGCATCTTACTATCTTAAACATCAATATATAAATCACAAAATGGTTGTGTTGATAACATATAATTTTGTGAAATGTATTGAAAATTTTTAAATTTACTACAGCAAATATATAAAAAAATAGCATAACCAAATTACAATAACATTGAAGTTAAATGCGCCTGTATATTTTTTTCCGTGTGTTATCGAAAATTTGGTAAATATAATATTTGATTAAACACTACTTTTAACGTAAATCTCACAAGTAATAATAGGTCTTATAATGGACTGGAAAATTACTACTGACATTGTTTATGTTTTACAACTCACGTTAACAATAGGTAAAGACACCTACGACTTACGTGTATTTTTGAGGTCAATTGTGTTTACTACACAACATGAAATAAAAATTTTTAATTACTTTTATACTCGTAGGTACTTAATTACAAATGTATCGCAAATGTAGTAGAACCGCAGGATCAAGGTGACATTCTATTCATGTAAATGTAACATCTGTTTTCTAAATGTGGGTTGTAATCCCTACACAATATGTTGAAAATTATATTAACGAATTAACCTTCATAATTTACATTTCAATTGATCTAATTTTAATACAAAACAAATATGTTTCATGTTCAAATCCCACCACACAGAAGGGATATAAAATACACGTAAGAGCATTAGGTATTTGTAAAACATTTTGAAATAGGTACTTCTAAACAATTTTAGGATTAAGTATAAAAATCAGAAACTCACGAAAAGAAATATAATCCTGTAAATGGCAATGGCATTATTTTGTTGTTATTAAAGTAAACGTATAGAATTGCACTGTATAAAGTAGAAATATTATAAGCAATAGAAATTATATACCTATGTCAGAACTTCGTTAAAAATTAATAGAAACATAAATTAAATTAGGTATATAAATAGAAACAACTATACTATAGATACCTTTGTTCGAGTAAGGTATATCTTTGCACAAAACAGGTTTACTTATTAGATTTTTTCGTTCGTTCTTTCCAACAGAGTTATATACAAATATCAATTTAACTTTTTTAAATAGGTAACTTTTACATTTTTGTGTCATACGTGGCTGGCAACTGCTTACCTTGCAACATCAACATGTAACATGTTTAATCCAATTTAAAGGTAAGGAAGAAAGAAATATTTCACCATTTAAGAGACTAAAAGTCTGAGAAAATTTAGGGGAGTCAATTAATTTGAGAGGGAGCTACATGAATCTATCAATCAACGACATACGAGATGTTCGCTGTCTAAACAACAACACGCAATATAACGTGTGAGCCAAAGGTTGTCTGAAAGGTCATTTCTGAAATATCACTGCAAAATAATCAGTTAACCCTTTTCGATCTATCAGAAAGTCACATTCTACCATCCCGCGGGAAAGCGAAATAAGAAATGAAGAAGAATAATATTTTGCATTGTATAACAGTAACAAGTTGTGATTATATTCTTTGTTATCTATTAGAAAATGGATACGTTCTTAAAATACTCAATTTGTTTCTTGATTGATTCTACATAAGAAAGAAGATTAGATAGTGAATTTTGTATTATTTCCTTTTTATAACAAAATAATAAAATAAAGCGACACAGTTGATAAATCACAATTTAATTAAATTAATATTATGTAACCAATATATTTCCAACATATTTATTAAAATTCAGTGTTAATCACTATTTAGCTACAGTTACAAACCTGTACGTGATTGTAATTGTTAATAATGTGTAATTAATATATCTGTGCGTTATAATTAACTATATTTCAGTTCATGTATATCATGTATAGAATAAAATAATTTAATAAAGTACAGTGTTCAATAATAATTAAATTATTTCCAGTAAATAAATCTTCAACATATTATTATACCTAAAATTTGTCCAAAATATTTGATTTATCGAAATACTGAATCAATGTGAAGGGCCATATAAAATAAATTTATTTTATTACTTTTATAATGTATTTGGTAAGTTAAATTGAGGTAAATACATACCAGAAAATATCTAACTTAAGCCGAATAAAATAAAATGTACCCTTATTTCAGGCATTAACAGTAAGAAATAAATATATAAATAAAAACCTATTTATTGCGGAAAAGATAAATTTGGTGAAAATTTAGTGTAATGAATAACGAGGTACGGTGCCTGTGTTTAGGATTTCTTTGAAGAAATGTTGAGCGCACAAAAGAAGAGCAAAGCGGAAAAGGAAGTGGCGATCAGAATGTTTCTTGCTCGGAAGTTTCCTGTTTGCCATACTTTAATTACTTCGCAATAACGGTCAATTCGAATTTTCCATCTTGCAAAGTGTAAACAAAGCATTGTTTGCAATAACTTCATTATACAGCGTATCTTAGGGCTGTTAAATTAAGTGCGTCTGACTAAGAAAATCGAAAATCTTTGTCGTCCAACTCATTAGCAGCACAATCAAAGCAAAAGCTAAAAAATTGATGAAGCGAGAAGCAAGCAAAAATAACGACGTACTCTGCGCAACCGGAGGGAAAAAAGTAATTGGAAGTTAGTATGGAAATTGCTGAAATCAATGTTCCGCAATTGACGGAGCGCGGAACGGCGCTTCCCGGAATGGCTGAAGCTGCTGGGTCCTCGTGCCCTCTGCCTTTTCATACAAACGCTTCGATGATATAAATGGACACTGCCACAGCGCTAAATTATTATTCTCCATTTCATATCTTAATCATTACAAACAATTATATTTATTTTCTTCTATAGTTTCACAATTTTAAATTAATTTTTTTTCGTGAAAGAATACGTCGAACTTAAAGAGTCTCGATGACTTACCCATAAGACTTACAAACCTAGCGGACAAACTTTGAACTATGTTTGTTTACGCTTTTTCTTTGAAATATAGAACTATTATCTCAATTTTAGTATAAGTATTGGTATTTATATCAATAAGTTACGTATTTATGCAATGCAAGCAAACTTTCTTGTTTTATTATTTAAAAATTTGTAGGTTATGTTCGCAAATCGCGTGAAGTGTTTTTTAAATAATTTTCACTCCAATACTATTATTAATATATTGTATTATTAATATAGAAGCGAAATCTGGTTCTGACAGAAAACAGCCAAATTTAAGAAATTCGGAATACAAAACTTTATCTGGAATAATTTTTAATAAAGAACAGATCATCCAATTTGCTCAGCTATCTTTTAGATTATCGCTGATACTCTAATGATAATTTGATTCTTAGGTTTATCTCCCCGACATCGTACATCAAAATTTGAAAATAGACAAAAATAAATGTGTGGGAAATGTGGTCAGGTCAATTATGGCAATAGTTGACGTATTTTGATCTAAGTAGTAAGGTAATTGGTTTAACTTTTATATTGTAGTACCTACTATTAATTATTACTTGACAAACTTAGAAATTTGAAGTGAAGTTATTTATTGTAAGTGACTTTTGCTTTGACTATACCAATGCGCAAGTTCAATATAACGCAGTGGGCTGGAATTATTATAGGGTTAGGGTTATTCATTTTAACCAAAACATGTGATTTACGTGGTAAAAAATGGAATGTTCAAAGAACATTTGTCGAACATTGTAAGTTAGTTCTAGTATATTATAAAAAAAAGTTAAAAGCAATGCGCTCAAGTAACCAATTACAAAATCTCAATTTTACTTTTAATATCAACTAAACAAGGGTCATGCTTTCTGTCGAAATCCAACTCCCAGTTATTTTGTCATTATCTTTCATTAATTTTTATCAAAGAGCAGGCGTGTTAATATATGAGTATGGATGGTTGCCTTAAATTAAATACAAGTACTAAAGATGTTAAGTAACTAGTAAATAGTTTCTAAAACTAGACATTCCAGTTCTGTTTCATCAACAGCTGAAAACTAATTTAGATATATGTAATTTAATTTTGTACTATTCCATAAAATTAGCGTTACTCAACTTCATTTTCTAGTTGAGGAATTTATATAGCTACTCGCCGTATTAATGTTTAATATAATTTGTTGCATCAAAATTAAAACCCGTTTGAAGCTATTTTTGAGGACACAGTTTACGACTGTGAATTTCAGACTTGTTTTAGTTTTAGACAATAAAGAACGAGAAAATCAGAGCTTACGTTTTTTTGAATAATCGTGAAATTTTAGTATGGACAAACGAAAGGTTAATGTCAAGGTGGTGTTTTAAAAATAGCATAATAAATGATATGATAAATATAAAATAGTCAAAAATAGTCTGATTGGAACTAAGTATCTTTACAGATCTCGCAACTAGTTGCATCTTTCAACAATCTTTGACAACGATTTGCATACGGTTATATTTCAATTTAAAATATTTATAATACGAGTACAAAAAAATACCTAACTAATAAATAACTATTTTGCACTTCTGGGACTAAAACTCTTCTTTAGTCTTTATTTTTAGAGACTAAGGTTCTAAATTGATCCCAAGGGATTATTTTTCATATTTAATCCCGTTGTCAAGGAATTGAATTAATGAATCCCGTTGTCAAGTAAATACATGCTATTTGTTACACAGTATCTATGGTAACAATCTAACAATATAAATATTTGAGGATGAAGTGCAAAAAATAGCGTATATACCACAGGACTAAAGTACCTTTAATCCCTCAGGTGATTATTTCACTCACCTTCGGCTCGTGAAATAAACTTCACCCTCAGGATTAAATCATGCACTTTAGTCCCTCAATATATAATATACTATTTTCAAATCCTCAAGTAGAGGCTGATGAATTTAGCTTGGTTTTGTTGTTTTCAATTTACTGGTTGGTATCAGATCGCCTTAAGTTTGAAATTAGCTATGCTATGTTATAAATAGCAAGATAAACAATATCTAGGTGTGTTTGCGGAGTGTGCTGGGTGTAGTTTACACTTACTTTGCTTGGGATAAGTAGTCGAACCTCCTCATCGCCTCTGCGAGAACGTTTGTGCGGCGCGCCCATGTCTCCGTCAGCCTCACGCTTCATGGCTACCTCTGCCTAGAACACAAAAGAAAACAATCCATTAGGCACCGCTTCCTCATTAACATGCTAATAAAACGCAACTGTAAAATACCATATACTTATATATAAGAAAGTTGTTGACGTTTTCTATTTTCTCTCACGAAACTAAAGTGGCTTTACCTGTCCGTAATATTTAAAAAATTATATATTTAATCTCCACAGTTCATACTAGGACTAAATTATTTAGTTCATTATGAATTATATTGTCATTGGCACTTTATACTTTTTAAAAAATACGTAAATATAAAATATTATGACCGACTGTGCCAAAACTTAAATTTTAACCTAACCCAACTTTTACTGCAATTCTATTGGTAAAAAAATAAAGCTATATTTTGAAATGGTAAGAGTTATATTCGGTACTTTATATTTGATTACTTGCTAATTTACTACCATTTTAGAGAATAAAAGGAAAAAATAAAATCAAATGTAAAATATAAATGAACGGATTTCAAAAAGGTAATAGGATAGTAAATAAAAAATATACCACAATGGTAAACCGTGCAAACCATGGCAAACCAACGAATTGTGATAAAAATAGAAAGTTTAACGCTAAAAATTAATAAACTGCAAACTATATGATGATTTTTGTTTTACTTCATAATGAATGATATTTGAGTTCTTAATTATTGAAAGTAAAGTGTAAAGTAAAATCTTAATATTATCATAATGTGTAAAATGGGTCTGACGTTGATGACCGAGCTCGTTAGATGTGGTTCTGGTTTAGAGCTACTCGGGTTCCATTCCGGCCAGGGTCAAATTACTTTAACCGGCATTAACTGTTCTATATTCTTCGATTCTCCCCTATGGTGGGAAATGTAATAGCGTCTAAGTACACGTGCATTTATAATATCAATTTACCAATTCTTACTAGAAGCAATTGAAGAGAATTTTTAACAGGAGAATATCGTTACTGGAAGATACTTTCATAGGTATTATTTTTGAAAATGATATCCTACTTTTTACAAAGTTGCCCAATTGCAGTATTTAATTATTAACATTATATTACTCAAATAATAACCATTAGGTACTGTTTTATAATATTTATTGAAGTTGCATTGAGTAGGTACTTGTCGAAATAATCTTAATAATATTAGTAGTAATGAATAGAAACACTTAATTATTAATTAATGTTCTATAAAATATTTTAAAACAAAACTAAATTACCGAGTGAATTATTCAATTATAGTATAATTAACAAATTTTCGATTAGTTACATACTTAAGGTCAGTTCCTTATGAATTTAATTTTAAATATACTAACAATATAAAAATATGTCGTTTATACTGTACTTCAAATACTTTCTATGAATCAGTACATAAAATACGGTACTAGTAACAGGTCAAGTCGTCCTCATAATTTCAAAACGACCAGTCATATTTATTAATTTATTGTGTTTACTTCGAAACCCAAGATTAAGCGTATTTTCCTGGTATTTTCCTATTCTAAGTTTCTAGATGTTATTTCAGGTAATAAAATTACTTGAAACTTCTTTAATATAGGTGATGGCTTGTTGCTGTACGATTTTCAATACAAAGCACCGATCAATTGTTCAGGGATATTTTAAATAAAACGTAAACCCTGCACTTTACCGTTCTTTCTAGGTATAGGTGGTATTTCCCAAACCTAAGCTTCTTAAAACTTTTGACAGGATTTAAAAACTACTCGAGACAAGTTCTAAAACTTCACTTGTTCTAACTGCAGTCAGTTAGTCAGTAAGTTTGAACGTAGACAAGGACATGAACTATGTCTTGAAGGGGGTTTCAAGTTTTTTCGACTTCTTCTCGTTATAATTTGACCATTTTAGTTTGAGAGGATAATTGTTTAATAATCGCTGCACTTTAACGATAAATATATATTAATCATTTGTCAAATTCAGGGTTACAGTTTAATTAGGAAACAAAAAGAGAGAAATGAACTGCTGTCAATTTTTAATTTGTATAATTTTTGCACTCATAATTTCCAAAAATCAAAGTTACACAAAATGGTCACAAAAAAGTGATAGGAAATCATTTCAATTCTGTTGTCTCTATTTTTGAACTCGAATATCTACGTTTATCGACTGAAAAATATTAAAATATCATATTTGTTTCTATTTTTTTAAACTTTTAAGAACAATTGGCTAAAATTTAGCAATTGACTTAAAATTGGAAGAAACATCTATAGCTACTCAATTTTAATTATCTTATTGGTTATAGTAAAAAATCTATACGACAATATTATTTTTATTATGATTCCTAGAAGAAATTTTAAAAGTGTACGTAGGTACTCAAAATGTAAAATGTGTTTGAATTATAATTGATGCGTCTTCATAATAAATGAGTTTATGAATTATAGGGAGTACGCAGGTACGCATCAATCTGATTCAGATAAACAGCGTGTTTTTATGTAGGTATTGTGTTTGCTTTCAATAACAAATATTTCAAAAAGCACGATTCACAGTTGAATTTCAATTCTGATTTCTTATAGACACTTAGAAAACAAATATGACATTTTTATCTTTATTTCTCCTTGAGCACATGCACACTCACTAACCTAGATAAGAAATTCTATTACAAGCAAGCATCATGCACTTTACTCTGGAGAACATCAAAGAAAATTTCAGTTGTTTTACTATTGTAAGTACTTAGTTTGCAGCAACCTTGTGCGTTGTACATAATTTGTTGTTTGTTCCATATTCTATATCAATTCTAACCAAAAATGGTACTATTTAAGTATAATTAAAGAAACATACCTACTAATTAGTACCCAATCAACTATTTAATTATATTTAAATACATCTTGTTGCTGTATAAACAATTAATAATAAAACAAAGAATGTAGGTTAATTATAGAAAAACCGCGTCATAATATAATAAACAATCGAATGATGCACATCCTACAGGCTCGGCAGGAATTTAAAGACAGGCAACCTTGTCGATGAGTGTATGTAAATAGGAATTCCAAGGCCAACTACCAGCAACCGATTAAGGAATTTCAAAATAATGCAAAAAACTCATTTCCTCCGGCAATGTCAAGAAATAGTTTTCAGTACTTTCCTAATTTAATAAACCTGTCCCAAAGTTAAGACACTTTGGAACCGGTGAATTAGCTCATAAATTTAAATGAAGAAACATTTTCATATAACGGAAAATTTTGAGTAATGGTTCTTTTGAACTACGTGAACTTTTAATCGATACGGAAGAACAAAAATAGAATATCTTTGATAAAATACTCCAAATAGGATTAAATCAATAACATAATACACCAGAACTGATAACGTTACGTAAATAATATCATAAATATTATTATAATGATTCTATTATCATTATTATAGTAATAGGAACGCATCACAACTGGTAAATTTTAAACAAAAAACATATTATACTTAGTTTATAATGTATTACTAAACATGTAACGATGTAACTAATATTTTCCGCTTGAGATAAGATAAAATTATATATAATCTTTGAAGTACTAATCACATACAGTCATACAAATGACTCATTACATTTTGTAACATTTGTAGAAATATAACGTCGTAGAAAAGAAAATTAAATTAAATCGACACGTATCGTACAAGTGAATACATTTAAAAATGTTACCCCTTTTTAGTTGTTTTTTTAAAACTCATGACAGTAAGAACAGCAAACATATGACAATATTTTGGCGCCAAAACGAAAGAATGAATAAAAGTTCAAAGACTTTCGTATTATAATCAAATTTACATATTATCGTACGAATTAATAAACTAGCTACGTTGTCAAAGCAAATAAAAGATAGATAAAAAATAATAACTTACAAAACCACGTGTATAAATCACTAACACACCCTTTATCCGTCTCGACACAAACAAACACCTCAACTAAACACCTCAGAAGGGGATTTACTGAAACTAAACGACCTTTAATCGTTATGAACACAAACTACAGCAAAGTAACACAGCTCAGCAGTACAGTAAGAGATGTTACTAGCTCGCAAACTGTTCTCAGTCGATGATAGCAATCGTCGACTGTTCACGAAACCAGAAAATCTAGTTTTGACAGAAACGCATGCGTATGGGGGGACAGTATTACGTGAACGCAGATATGTTATCAAACGTGCGGATTGTGGAATGGGAAGCGTATGGAATCCCAATAGGAATAAAGTGGTTTTATTAATCGTAATGGAGATTCCATTACTGGAGTATATACCTTGAATTTTAACGATTACCTCAGTACAAAATGCAGAAGGTAAAACGTAGCAAAATCAATCATAATATGGTCTATTCTAAAAACGTTAATATATTGTGTAAGTTTATTTATACCTAAATAATAAAATATTATTTAAAAAATGGATGCTAAGGTAGTAGGTTAGGTATCTACTACTTTACTTAAAGCGTGAAATATTCCTGTTATCAAAACAAATTATTGATGTGTGATGTGTTTAATATTAATAATAACTAATAAATAAATTTATAAACTACCTAAATGACCAAAACTACATCAATGTTATGTTACTGACATGTACAAAAATGTTCATAAGATTATGGATTTCATTACGAGTGTTATAGATCTGTGTTTAAGCAGTTAAGGGCGCGCTTAAAAGTGAAAAACCCGTAACACGAAGTCTGTAATGGTTAGTGATGCCGCCGAGACGAGAAATTTCTCGTCTCATTCTCGTCTCGTCTCGAAATTACGAGACGAGAATCAGTAAATTTCTCGTCTCGGATTTTCGGGGCGAGACGAGAATTCATAATTTTGAGACGAGAAATACTCTCGAGAACTCGAGAATTCTCGAAATTTTTACTTGAAAATATCTGTTTTTAATCAGGAATGAAGAAAAATTAATGGGATGCACTCAACTATATTTTATTTCTCAGTCGACTAGGTAGTTTCGACGTCACATACGTCATGATCAGGAGCTACATTATTGAAAGAACAATCAAGAATAGTGAATAGTTATTTACGAACCAAATGCGGGAAGATTTTGATCCCACATGAGCGGGTTTTTGAAATACGAGCGAAGCGAATACTGGGATGGTGTCTTCCCGCAAGTGGTTTGTACAATGTTTTTTGTAACGAATAAAACTATAATCAAATACAGTCAAGTTGTAGTTGTAGTCTGCTGATCATTAAATTTGCGGTTACGATGTTTTTTCTACTCACTACTACCGACAGATGGCGCACAAAAGTTTTATTTTTAAATATTGGCGGTTTTCGGTGGTCTTCACTAATTATAATTCCGACACGGTGGCTATTGTAACTTATTTAATTATTCATTTAGAAAATATTGTTGAGTTTAATAGAATTACTAAAATAAAAAAATCTTTATTATCCTAAGTCGCACACTCATAAACTTGGAAATCAAACTTTTCTTCCTAGAAGTCTAGTTTTAATAGCATTTAAGAAAATTGCGGGTCACGTGACTGTCAGTTTGTTTTGATCACTCTGTACAAGTATTACATGTGTGACATGGGCATGACGCGAAATCTAATAGTTCTTGCAAAAATCGTTAGGTGGCTCTAATTTTTTGTCGAGAAATTTGAGACGAGACGAGAATCGAGTTCCTTGAGACGAGAAATGAACAGCTGAAAAATGACCGAGACGAGAATACTAAAAATTCTCGTCTCGAAAATTTGTGATGAGACGAGAATTGACTATTTCTCGTCTCGTCTCGTCTCACGGCATCACTAGTAATGGTAATGTTTTTAACTCTATAATAGTCACAATCTTATTATACGTCATAATTTGATTTTAATTTTTTTTCTGTATAACTACTAGTGTCACGTCATCGACACTTTCAAACTTTTACATGGCTCATTTTGCACATGCTTTCTGCATCAATTTCGAATAAACGATGTAACCTACAATGAAAATTATGTTATAGCAGGGTGGATAAAAATCGTGATTTTTTAAAAAAAATCAAAAAAATCGATTTTTTTGATTTAAATCAGATTTTTTTGATTTAAATCTGATTTTTTTGATTTAAATTAGATTTTTTTGATTTAAATTAGATTTTTTAAATTATTTTTTTAAGTGCGTTAGAACAGGTATTTTGAATTACATTTTTAAATATTATGAATATTCCAAAGTAAATATTAATAATAATAATAATGTACCAGTAGACTAAATGAAAAAATTTGTCTTCTTTATTTTTGCTCTTTGAATTGTTTTATTTTTTTACTGGTGATTTCTTTGTATTTTTTATGTAATAAATACATATACAGGAATAAAAATTATTAATCTTTTATTTAAATTATTAAATTTAATTTATCTTGATTTGAATCAATGATTTTTGAAAAAAAAATCACTTGATTTAAATCAATGATTTTTTTAAAAAAATCACTTGATTTAAATCATGATTTAAATCAGTTTGATTTAAATCAAACTGATTTAAATCACTCAACCCTGTGTTATAGTATCATATTATTTAAGATACTGGTAAAAATTAAATTAAATCATTGTTTCCCTGTGAAAATAAAGTCCCTTAAACATTGCTTAAGCAATTTACTTAAAATGTTAATAAATTTTGTTTGTATTTACAACAAAACAAACTCCTGAAGCTTCTCATATGCACTGTTTGCATTTCAGGGTGTAATAATTCCATCGCTTCTCTGGAAACTTTGCGTGATAAAATCTCACAACGCCATCGGGAATTTGCTCTGAGAATCTCAGTATAGTCTGTTTGCTGATCTCGGCTTCTAGCAACCAAGAGGAACATCTTATGTCTTACCACAGCTTGCGTTGGGGTATATACGCATACTGTTATAGCCATATTGGCTATAACGTGATAGAATATTATACTCCATCAAACTCATAAAACTAAAACTATAAATGTTTTATGTTTGAAATACGAGTAAAATATTTTATTTTTGCTTTTATCTATAATAATATGGATTACCTTGCGCAATAAGAGTGAGATTTATGCTTCTAGAATACAGATTTTATGTAACTAAGTGACTTTAACTGAAAAATTTATATAGTTATAGCATTTTTCAGGAACAATTTCTCGGAGATAAATTATTAAAAAATTATAAAGTTACACCCGATAAACCCCTTTGAAAATAATGTCTTACCTTATCAAACACAATTAGGATAGTTGATGGTAGGTACTTTTGTTTATATACTTTCCGGAGTAATATAACTAGTGCTATGATTATAATCCGTGATAGCACGAGTTAAATTTTCTAACGACGAGTTAACAATGGTATTACCTATGATTAATCATAGCACGAGTTGTATTTGGGGAGAATATATAATGAATGAATTCAAATGTTGGGTTATGTTTCTTCACTATCTGTCAAAAACGTTTTAAACTTTGTTTACGTTTCTCAATTTGACGTTTTCTTCTATATTATCTCTTTCTTGATACATTTTATGGCTTATTTTTGAGAAACAGCAATTTCTGATTGAGAAATTGACAGTACGTAACTAATAAACAAAAACAGTTGACATGTAACATGCGGTGATAGAAATATCATCGATTTGATAACCTCTTACCAGCCAATCAAATTAGTCAAATATATACAAAGTGATACATAAATTATATATTCGCACAAACAGTGCATACAAGATGTAGTATTCGGTCAGCATATACCTATTTCATGTAACAAGGGTATATTGTATAGGTATTTGTATTTTCATTAATTAATAAGCTTTGTGTGACATTTCACTGTGATAAAGATAATATTGATTTTTGATAAATTAAATAGCGAGCGCGGTATCATAGCAACAAATAGAAAATTGTAACCGAAATCAGGTACAACCATACTAAACCTTCCTTTTTATACGAATGGCAAAATCGTGTAGATCACAAAAGGGTAAGTACTTGTCTTACCTCTTACTGGACAGCAGGTAGTTATGAATTCGTAGAAGTCAAGGGATTAGGAAAACCTAATTAGCACGATTTTACCATGTGGAGCGGGTGAAGAAGAAATGATAAATTTGTACTGTACCCTTAAATCCAACCAATCACAAGTACAACACAGCTTCGAAAACTTGAGAATATTACTTCAATAAAAAATACCGAAAAATACTAACAGCAAATGGTTAAAATGCACAACATAGGGCTAATTGTCCATTTCCAATGAATAGGGTTCCCATTTCCACTGCGTATTGGCAACAGGCCACAATGCATTATCATTAGCTCCAGGGTTGGGTTCAAATTACGTTCAGTTGGCTCAATGATGGATCATGTAGGTACTTGAATGACAAGTTCACAATGACGAAACAATTGCCACAATGTATGATAATGTGTAATTATGTCACATTGTCATTGTTAAATTTAGTGCGAAAATTCTGGTATTCAGGAAAAATTAATTGCACACTGCACAGTAGATGGATTTTGGCAAGAGTGTAATTTAGATCCGTGTTTTATGAATGAAATTTGTAAACAAGTTCTTTGTATAATGTCTGAGACAACAATTTACATGTGTTTTTAATCAAAACAGTAACTTGTAAAATAAATAGCAAAAGAAAGAACATACGTTTAAATGAAATTTTAAGTTTATACATATACATACCTATATATTTTTTTATATTTTACTCTGTGCATTTTCAATGCACACTAATAACTTTGAAGATCTTTAAAAATTTCAAAGAAAATCGCATGAAACAAATTACAACCAATAGAAGAATTTATTGATTACAATAACAGTAACCATGGTTACATAAAAATTTAACGATTTTTTTTACATATTTATTAATGTTAAATACTAATTTAGTATATTATTAGTATATTTTAGTATATTTCAAATTTCTATGATAAAAATAATTCAGAAATAGAGCAGCGGTGTCATTGCAATTTTCTTACCGAATATGCACACGTGTATTAAGTAAGGTTCAGGATTTTTTTATCGTGCATTCCAACAACGTAATTAGCTCTCGTGTACCACTCGATGTTTTTTAAGATGTTGTAGGAAAGCACTCAAAAAAATTATTTCCGGAAAGAAGTAATGCACATGTGATATTATAAGTGAAAATTTTTTTAACACGCAATACAAATATTTTAAATGTTTTACAATACAACACTTCTTTTCACTTTTAGTATTGCATTTACTGAGTATAGTAGATAGAGTAGTGAGTATATAGTTAGTGTTATTATTAAATTAAAGAATTTATTTCCATTTTTCAGATTTTATTTTTGTATAGGTAATAGTATGTAACATTTGCATAAAAGATTGATGATGTTTAAAATAATCAAATAGATATAGGTATACATTTAAATACGAAGAAAAAATTTACGTAATTAGTTTTTACCGAATCGTTATTCATAATTCAATAAAGATTTAGTACAAGTCGAGGTACAAGTTTACTCGTATTATAACAAAATTACATTATGTTAATCTAATCTATGAAGGCATATTGACATAGTTTTTAGTTACACAATGGATAACAATAAAGCATTAGGTTAATAGGTAAATAGTAAAATATAATATCGTTATATTTTACATAGTAATACAAAACTAAAAATACCGTATTGTTTGATACAATACAATACATATTTATTTATTAATATTGTTTGGGTTATAATTTTTTTAACTAAAATATTAAATTTCCAGCAATATATTCATACTATTCCTAATTATATAGCTATTATGTAAAAGTATCAAAAGTGGAACACTAAGACGAATAATTAAATTGAAATTTTACCTCATCCCGAGAAAATCTTTGAAGAATAATCCCCTCAAAGTATTTCTGAATCAAAGTGTGAAATAAAATTTGATTTGAAAATCTGAAACCATATAGCCCGCATCTCCATTGCAATCCTGAGTTGAAATCGCAATTACCCATCTTTAACTCAGTATCCTATTTGGTAAAACGCGGTAAAGGAATATAACCATGACGATGTATCTTAAATACGATGAGGTAGCTCCAAAAGAGAACCAAATCAATGTTGTTATAAAACTTTTCATTAAATTTCCAACTTTAGATTAGGATTACACGAAAATAACGTCAGTGCCGGAATTTAATTTAACGCAAAGTTTCACTTCATTATAATAACGAAACTGATTTATGCCAGAGTGCCAAGTGTATTTACTTTTTCGGAGGATTTTTTATTCCTTAGAAAGGAGTTTTTGCTCTTTTTATTCGACTTCCATTTAGCTTTACTGTTTTTCATCTGAGAAAAAACTAGCACCTGTGTTATGTTTGTGGGTATTTAAATATGTCATAACTTTTTGTTGTAAATTCCGCACCCACTCATTTCAATAACGATGATTCACGGATTCAAACAAAGCAGTAAAATTTGGATGAACCTACACTGAAATATTTAGTTGCTAGGTCAGGTTTTTTACTGTAAAATTATAAAACAATCCTGTAAGTTTTTATACAGAACTCAATACTTCGCTTTGGTATATCTGGTACTGTTTAGTAGTAACCTACTTATGTGATATGAATTTTTGACAGCTGTTTTTATGTTTATCAAATATTTATTTAAATTATCATTATTGACATTAACACATTGTTAATAAGCAACATTTGATATGTTGTAATTAAATTAAGTTATCTAAAAATAACATTTGGTTAAATTAATAGATTATGAAAAAGCAGCAGTGAACTCATTTGACACTAGTATATGGAGGATAATTTAATAGAGAATTATAAGTTTATTAGTTACTAAAAAATTTCCAGTTTGTTTATGTTTAGAAAAATTATTATTTTTATTTTTTTGTTTACTTAGAGTTACCAACTATTAATAAATACAAATGTTTAAATGATTAAATGTATAGATTATATAATAAGAGAAAACTGAATATATCTACTTAAGAAAACAGTGAGCAATTTTAAATCTTTACTAAATACAGAATGCGAAAACGGGGTTAGCATGAAAAAAAAATCAGAAAATGCTTCCATGTATGTACCATTCGCTTTAGCAACACTAATAAATTCACAAACAGTGTCAACAGGTAAACAATTTCATTAATTTTCCTCCATTAACAACTAGAAAAAGAAATATAGCGACTTGACAATATCAGTTTACAGATCACATAATACTACAACCATACGCTACGCACTTCAAACGACAGGTTTCCAAGTACGGCGTTACAACCAGCAATTTACAAATTATGCAACAATAACTCGTTTTATGAAAAGTGGATCACAAGGACAAGGTCTCCGCACGTAAACACACGCTAAACAAAGCGATCCACAATCGGAACCCACGTAGATATATGGATTCCAGATTATGAATAAGGCAGAGGCAGTGTGTTGGCGCGTTGGCGGCCACTACTCGTATCACAGATGAATGACTTGCGAAAAAGGAAACTAAGAAAATTTTCCGTAACTCGCGCTATAAATTGACTCGAGGAAACCATTAAGGGCTAATTAAGATGCATAAAACAATCTTGCAAAATTCAGAATGCGCTTTAGTTTCCGGACACGTGCGATGTTTTAAGCGAATGGAGCAACGATGGAGAAAAGGTAATGAAAATTTAAGAACTTTTTTATATAAAAGCAAAAGGAACATCGAACTATTTAATGGTATTATGATTTCGTTTTAATAGGATATTCACTGCTGTTCCGAACATTTTCTTCTCAAATTTATTGATTATAAAATGGAATTAATCTCGATTATTTTCTTAAATGCCTTACAGGTGTTTTAAATTTTAGTTTAATGATGGTAAAAATATTTTGCAATTTGGAACATTTTATATCAAATATTGTCCATCATTGGTCAGCTTTAAAAAAAGGATAGGTACCCATAATAAAATTAATAAAACTTATGGGTTATGGAATGATCATCCAGCTTCTCGGTGATTAAACGAACGTGTCACAATAAAGCTACGTAAGTTTACATGCCGTTGATGCCGTTCTGTGATTTGATTCGTTGACAACTAATGACGCAATTTGACAGCTGTCATTTAGGTTGGTTGTCAACGAATCAAATCACAGAAAGGCGTCAACGGCAAACGTTTTTACGGTGTCACCGGTACGTGTATAGGGGAGACTTTACAAAAGATCAATATAAAAAATTTATAAGAATAAAAGTTGCAAAGCTAAATATATTTTTAAGTAAATTTAAGACATGATAATTTGAAATTTCTAATTATTATAATTTCATCTAAACGCATTTTTGCTCTTTCAAGTGTTCCTTTTTCTGTTGGAAATTATTCAAATTTAATTATCGTTCGTTCTTTAATCTTTGTAGTTTGTACTTTTAACAAAAAACGAAATAGAGCGAAGGTTAAACGACTTTCATCGCGATGAAATCTGGTAAAGCACCAGCTCTACTTGCAATGATTTACGACTTGAAAAATCCTTGAATTATGCATCTACCTGTTTTTCAGCTAAAAAGCTACTCCATATTCGTACCATCGCAACAGCAATACACATTCAAAATCAATTAACAAAAACTCAATGTATTGTTCAAAATTGTTGAAACTACCTTCAATAACTAATACAAATATATGCAAAATAGACAATTCCGAATAAACAATTAGTTATTTATAGACGTAACATCCACAATATGTGATTTTCATCTGTTCGCCCATGGCCAACTAATTCCAATTCATGTGATGTGACCGCAAATACAAAATCAGACCAATGAGCAATACGAGAGCATTACAATAACAATCGCCCCGCATGGCAATATAAAGCTCGTTACGGACGGGAGATAAATTAGTATTTTACTTACTTTATCTTGATTGTGCGAAATTTTGGTTGATTAAAGACATGTTCGTTTTGAAATGCAACATTGCGAGACGTAAGCAAAAAATAGTAGTTTAATTTACTGAATATAATTATCTTTGCATGTCTAGTTTGTTTGTTTTGCGCCAAATTTGTACATGCAAATGTTAATGCACATTTTATGATTCCAAATTGGAATACCAAATCGTGTTACAGTTTAACGATTTTGTAATTTTTCAAAATGCAGAAAAACTACTATAATACGAAATTGAATAGTTTTTGTAATTTGAGGGTATTTTTGGTTAGTCGGTATAACCTCAAACCAAAAGTAGTTATCATAAAATATAAGAAAACTATTTAAGTTTTAAAAGATTGGAGCTATGCAATAACACCTCGCTCAAAAGTTATGAAGGGAAATCACAACCATAACACAACGTCAACTTTCGTGCTCTTCCTAAACTATACAAATAAAAAAAAAATTGAGAAGGGCATTATATTCCCATAATTCAGAAAAGTGATAAAATTAGTATATAGGAAAAGAATTAATCATGTTTACGATTACCAATTAGGTAGGTAGGTACTGTATGGCGTTAAAATAGATCTCTTGTAGGTATGTACTCAATATAAGAAAACTGAAAGTTTTCTCTCTCTTTTATGTAGTGTTACTATGTGAGTACTATGCCTTTAAGTCTCCTTTCGAATGAGCGTAGTGTAGTTACTTATTAAATTCATAACTCGCCCATTTCGATTACTTTATGAACCAAATTTTGGTAACAGTGTACTAGCTGTATGTATTGTCTTTTTCGATTTTCCGAACTTGTTTTGAATAATGGAAAGTCTAGAAAACCATAAAAATTCGTAGTTTACCAATAACTTTTTTGTCGATTGGCATATTTTTTTCAAAAAAATTACAGATGTATCTGCTATAGTGTCTCAACAGTGGTACATCGCTATTTTTCAAGAAACGTCCCTCATTTTAAATTAAAAAAATAATCAAATTTTGGATTTTAATTTTTTTCGAAAATTTTTAAAATTTAAAAATGTACCGCTGTTAAGCACAATATTTTAAAGAATTTTTGTAAATAATTTTGTTCTCGAAAATTTCCCTAAATTAAGATATTAGTAAACTACGAACGCCTGTCTATGCGAAGGTGAAGTATAGCCTTAACTTTAACTAGTTCCATCCTCAATAGAAGTGATTAGTTTACTGAATAAAACATATGAGCCTAGTTAGGGGTTAACTCAACTTGCCTACAAACTCTGTGTTCACTTCAATAATCAGCCATCAGCGCAATGAAGTGAACAACTTGCAAGTTTCGTATTATACCTGCGCACTCATCTTACAGTACAAGAAGCTTCCTGGAATCCCTCGACATACGTGCGCTCCTCCAAAATAATCCCAGCCAGCTGAGGATTGAATTTGGGAATGATTCAAAGCTGCACTTTGATCTCTGTGTAAAATGTCATTAAAGGCGATATCAATTCACAGATTCAACCACAGCAGAGAATGTAGATGTAGTGATCATAGGAGCAACGCGTAAAACAATCGGATGTCGGAAACAATGGCATGTCAGAGCCAACTTGTCTTGCAAGAACAATGGCGACGAACTTGTTCCAGAGATATTGTACGTGTACCTATATGAAGATTACACAGATACATGTTAGCGTAGATAATCGCAAGACAGGAAGCGGGAGCGGCAACTTCCACTTTGCGCCGGATTATTACATTTTGGAAAATTAATTTCGTGAAAATAGTTTCAATAGCTTGAAGCACCAACAGCCATATAAAATATTTTTCCACACGTCAATCGCATGTGCTTGTCCCTAAAATTTATAATTATTACATATGTCTCTGTGGGTTCGAATCCAGATAAGTGTGAAATTTTCATGACTTTAGGATCGATAGGTATCTACTCTCGTCACCATTACATGTTGGGATACAAATAACTTGACAAACCCAAAGCTACCGGGTACTGACTAGTGGTTGTAACAAGGGCTTGCGGAAGAAGTATAGATAAGAACAGTCCTGACTCCTGACATTAAGGTCCATCTAAGAGACACTCATTCTATAGAATAAAATGTACCTAGGTACTATAGAATGTCATTCAAAGTTACCCATCTAAAATTAAAAAACACAATAGAATTTTAGTAAGTCCAATCTAATTTCTATTGCAGATTGCATTAGTAACATCATTTAATGGTTTATTGCATAATTAAATGTACCTATATAATTCAGTTAGTTTTTAGTGTGTTTGAATATTTGTATTGTATTTCATAAGATTTTTAACCAATCAACAGATAATTTATTTAATTTATTGAACAAAATATTTCATTTTCTGGAATGGAAGAAGACAGGCAAAAGAAAACAACTTCACCGTGATGTTTATTTTATTATTTTCTATTCCTAGAAATGTTATCTATAGGTATGGTCTACATTTTCTCAGTAACTAGGGCTTCTCAGTTTTCTAGGAAGTAAAATAAAACAATAAAAACATTTCCGCAATATGTTTAGTAGTTTAAAACCAATAAATGTACGTGAACCAGTTAGTTAGGTTCTTATAAATAAGAGACACGTTCCAGTACCCGAGGTGTTCTTTTTACAGTGGTCAAACTTATTGGCAAAATTTATAGGTTTGTTTTACTGCTCGTAAAAAATAAATGGATTTTATAGCCAGGTGGCGAAAAATTCTATTATACATTCAATAAATTTTCTATACGTTCAGAACAAATAACATTTCTACTACCATTTTAAACAATTAAATTTCACAATAAAAATATGTAGTTAATCTTTTCGGCAAGGTTGTTCAAGCAATCCCACAATCGAAATTTAAATTAGCATTTTCATTTGCCACTCTGCACCTTGGCTATTTTTTCAATCAGCATACAATAAGCAAAAAATCTCATTGAAGACTACCTTTCAAATATATCTAAGAATATCTAATTAGCATTTAATTATTCATTAAGCCATCTAGCTGTGTGTCTCTATTAGGAAGACACACATCAGAATATTTTTTTGATGTTATAATTTATAATATAATAAATATTAATGAAGCTAACTAACAGTCCTTGCAAGTTTCAATTACCTATTGTGAAAACATAGATAGTACCTACATCATCTAGCCTGTTATCTATTTGTATTTCAAGTGTGGTACTCGTATTTTTATAGCTGCAAATGACATAGTTTTACAAAAGATGGCAGTAAAATTTCATTATCTAAATCTACTGTTTCTGACTCATTCAATTTATTTTTAAATAAACTTTTTTTCTATTTCCTGTCACTACAAACAACTAATGCCATAGTTTCTATAGATTTACAGTGCTAAAAATATTATATTTTATGAAATAGGTCAAATACATTAACGCAAAAAATAAATTTAATAGAATTCAGAGATTGGAAAGAATTATGAAAAGGAAGTGCACAATAAGTAACTATTGGAGGCTTCTGTAGAGTTTAGATATATAAATAACTTTAAAATATTGAAGGGAGTAGATCATTCCAGATAATTCAATTTAAAGTCATTTGACCTTGAATTATAAAAAATAATCTTATTTTCTTAAAATCAATTGTAGGTACTAGTAATTTCATTACTTGTCCTTCTATATACAATTTTGCAACCCGATCCCCTCCACTCCTGCAAAAATTACTGTGGACCCATAACATATTTCAAAATCAGTTTGATTTTCTGGATGCCAATATTTTATTTTAATATAAAAATATCAAGTTCAGTTTTCGATACAGAAAATGAATGATTAATTTAAATCTTTTAGTTAGTAAGCAGTTAAATTGTAATTAGTTCATAGGTGTTTCTAGGGTTTCTAGGTGTCTCTGCTGGTCACTGCCGATAGACATTCATTCTGTCCCTTGCTGTCAATGAATAGTATTTTTTAAATTTAATAATTTGTGCGTTAGTGATATAGAAATATAGGTATGTAAAATATAAAGAACACGTAAGCTTATTAGTACATAAAAAATAATGAAAAGTGTTTCAAAAAACTGTCAATGTAGATATAAGTTATTTTAATTTTACGAGAAATGAATAAAAATCGACATGTTTTATAAACTGAATAATGAAGATGAATAGATGCACTACGATTCTATGTTCATATATTGTGAAATTATTTATTAATTATGACGATATCTCTCGTAGAAAATGGAGGATTTTCAAACACGTTTTGTCATAATATTTTCGATCTAAAGGTAAATTATGGAACATAGCCACTATCAAAGTGTATTTTTACATTTAAATCAATGTCTATACAGTATGACATGATACAGCTAGAGATATCTAGATTATGGTAGATTTAAGTAGGTACTGGTTTTCAATACATTTTTTGCGATATCATTTATTTATTATTCAATACTTCTGCAACAGAAACCCTGCTTAATTAAAACAAAAACCTCTCAGATTGCATTACAACCGGAAGTGAAGTTACGTAACGTAATGCATTTGCTCCACCACCGCTAATAAAACGACATCGTTTCTAGTTCCCGTCTCTTCGCTAACTAATAAACTAATTGTATGTAGTGCGTCAGTAAGAGCAAAGTCTGCGTTATCGACTTGCGGCGGGTGGGCGGGGGTTCGAGGGGGTGGCTGAGACTACCTGTAGCTGTGGGGCGCCGCTGAACGTTCAAGTGACGCGCAAGAGGAATAGACAAGGAAGTTGAAGATGTAAGATATTTACGATTCACTGAACTGAACTGATTAATTTGAGTGTATTGATTAAAGATGTCGGATTGAGATGAGCTAGACTAGGTAGGTTAGTTCAGACACGATGTGTCTGTTTGGAGAATAATGGAACATGAGTGCTTTTATTTTACAAACTGTTGTAAGTATGTTACTAGGAAAACATGATTCGCAGAAAAATTATATAATGTATATTAGTTATAAATAAGTTTCATTAAATAATTTAAAAACTACTTATTGTGTTTTGCAATAATAATGCACAATAGATTTTGAAAAACTATACTGATTTGTGGTTTTATTATTCTACAACGTCCTACTGCAATGTGGCTAAGTGGTATAAGTATAACGTAGATATAACAAAAATATATATTTTTATTTATATAAAATATACTATTGCTGGAAGTTTTGAGTATAGTTATGATATTTTCTTTAAAAATTTGTATCTAATGTCAATGTTGGTTATGTTTAATAGTGGGATTCAACCACACGAACACAATCGTATTTTTACCGGTTGCTGGGATAAAAAATAAAAATTTCTCTTTACAGGTATATTCTATAAAAAAATATAGAATAATTACTAAATTTCCCAAAGAAAAAGTTAATAAAATCTTAACAGTCTGTATTACTATTAAAGAAAGAATTTTGAATAAATAAATTAAACTCTTTTTGCATTTTATAACCCAGAATGCAAGAATATTAAATTTAAAATTGATCAACACTAACACTAGTTGTAAAAATTTCGAAACACAATATGCAGTTTTCTCCATAAAATTGGTTTAAATAATTAGATTTTATAAACAAATAACACGTTTTCGAATAACATGAAGTTGCCATCTTTTTGCTCCAATGCCATTTTTAAAAACTTTTTTTATAGTATTGTATTAAAATACACACAATATATTTACAAAATTGAAAATAGGCCACGTTTAGCCATGCACATATAAAAAATTGAAGAAATAACTTTAAAAAACTGGCATTAGAACAAAGAGAGAGCATCCTAAAATTAGTCAAAAATATCTAAGTTATTTAAAAAATTTCAATTTTTAATTCCATTTTCAAGAGAAAACTAAACATTTCATCATTTAAATCAACCACCTTAAAACTTCATCGTAACGTAACTTTTCTAGAAATTATTGGTTTCCACTAATAAAACCTTCTAGCTCAGCAATATATTTTTAATGAAACTCCAATAATCCTTCACCCGTAAACAGTTGTCACATTTTCACATCCAGAAGTTCAGTTTCCGCGCACAAGTTGGTAGTTAGGTTCTCTGATAGGATTACAAGATTGCCATTTTAAAAGCGCGTAGGTGCTTTAGAACGACAGGGTAATATTCCTGCTGCTGACGTAGCGAACCGATAATGCAGGAAACAGAAGAGCGGCGGAGAGACCTCCTGCTGCATACAACCCGTTACGGTGAGCAAAGTTTGTACTTCCGCCGTTAAAGAGATTTAACGGAAATAGATTTTAGGGGCTTGTTTGCGTTGGTTACAAAAGGTTGAAGAAATATTTGATTGATATTTTTATTAATGAACATTGAAACTTAATTTAACACACGAAACAAAGAAGACTTCATAATAATTGCAAAAGTAAAAGCTATTTACATTTCCACTTAGATGCCATGAACCAAAATTGGTATTTATTTTCATCAACATAATTTCTCAGAGCAGGGCCTATTTAAGAATTTTTATAAAATTTCTGAATGCCTAAATAAGATTGGTACCTATCACCTACGTACCTAAAGGATGCAAAAACATAAGAAGTATCATCAGTCGAAATTTGACACGAAAATATCAGATTTACGTAAACAAAAAACATTTAATTAGTTAGTAAGAGGGATTGGTACCTAAATGCTGAATTTCACTGTGCGTCATGTTACGCATATAAATAAACAAAGATAAAATTATTAATTGAAATAAATAAATAAATAAAGGTTGTCCTCGAGTGCGTCTAATGCCACTTTTTAAAAATTTTTGTTTTAAATATGTGATAAAATAATACGTAGGTACCTATAAAAAACTCACAAAATACAAATAGCTAAAATTGGCCATGTTTAGCAATTAATATAAAAATGAAAAAAGTGGCATTAGACGCATTTGGGAACAACCTTTGTCTATTCAAAAATGTATTTGTTATTCAAAAAATGTGAATTTTTACTTAAATTTAAGGAAAAAACTAAACATACTTTTCAGCATTATGACGCCGGTAGTGACACCACTTAAAGCACAAATAAATATATACGGTCAGAAATATTTTATAAATGAATATACCATTTCAATGAAAAAACAAAATAGTAACCTATTTATATCATGGGTTGAAAGTAACTTTTTTGCTAGGGAATGCTAGAGCTACAATAACAAGTCGATATTTGTAACCAGGAGGTTTACAAATTAATACGTATAATACGAGTCACTACTTTGTACTCTTTGTTCATATGTTACGTTCGTTTATTTGAAAGATCGACTGTAGGTACTACTAATGTTTTGAATACTTTTTTGTTTGTATGAAAAAGTCTTGTCAAACACATGTGCACAACACACATACATAACAACATAAGTATTACGCCTTTACAACACGTAACATCTATTTTGGAATTGATCATATTTTCCAGAGATAATTTTAGAATCCTGTTCAGCCTACCCTGAACTTTTCGTCAGCTAAATAATAATAAGTCTTGACAACAAATTTATTAGAAGACATATGCAAATAGTTTAAAGTGAAATTAGTCACCATAACTCAAAACATGTGTCATAAACAAGTAATCTTAATGCAGCTTCCCATTACTTCAACTCAAAAATCGTGAAATATGAAAGTAAGATTATGATTAATGTTAAGATAAGACAAATGGAAATATTTATTAACGGGAAGTGCAGCATGAATTTTTAATTGTAAGAAAATTTTTCATGTTTTCTGGCATTCTTGGAATCATTAATTATATAAAATAATAATTACAGTTCTGACTGCTTACAAATTTACTTTTTTCTCCGAAATGTCTGGTATATCACGAAAATGGTAGGTACCCAATTATATGCCATTTATGGTACTTTCTAAAATTAGAAATTTAGGCAAATACACGCAAGAAGTTTCATCACAAGGACCTTCACTTTATGGAACATCATTTTCATCACCTTTTGACCTCGATTGAAAAAAAAATCAGAAGAATTCTGCAGGTGCTTACGACACAATCGTTACTCAGTCATTTTCTAGAATGCGAGTAGTGTTTATGCAAATTTACATACAATTGAAACATGATTCATGAAGAAGTAATGCGTTATTACAGTAGCTGAAAAATTAGAATAATTACCGACTCCTTTACTATTTTCCTCATTTTCTATAAGATTCAAAAGTTGTGGTTTAAATTAGATAGATCAGGACTTCATAAATTTTTCAAAATGTTAACGGTTACGCAATCACGATGTGATGCTAGTACTATTTAATTATATCTTAGTGCGGTTGAGAGTTAAAGATGAAAGTAAAATCTGGCCTAAGGCTCCGGCTTAAATCTACCGTAACAGACCTAAAGTTATGATGAGAATGAGAAAGGTGCGTAATTGATGTAATGCTAGGATCAGAAAATAAAAAATTTATCTAAGTGTTGAAATGTTGAAAGCACTTTATGTTTATACAGTCAGAGAGCTTAAAAAGTAAAAGGCATATCTTCCAAATTTTAACCAAATGAATGTTATTTTACAAATTTAGTTTTCTTAAGCTTTTAAAGCAGACTGAATAATAGATTTCAATGATCTTTCTATAAATAATTGAATTGAAGAAACATCACATAAAATTATTATTACTAGACACTCAAAATAACCAATTTACTTAGTAGATAATCTGAACTTATTAATTCATAACAAATTATATTATATTTTAAGAATGAAGAAAGTCAGTAGATCTATGATGATTTATAAAAAATAACTACGCTGATTCACACTCACACGTCAAATACGACATCAAATCAGTCAGTATCCTTAGAAATGATCCACGTCGCAAATAAATATTTGTTTTTAAATAAATTCACTGAAAATGAAGCACAAAATTTTAAATTTTGCTACTACAACTGCAGCTACCCATACTTACTGGAAACTATTATAAGATGCCACATGCCCCGCCTAAATTGTGTATCAAAAATTATGATTGATTTTATTATGAGTTAGAGTCCCATTGATATTTATTCCTGTTTCTTGTGGTGATGTCATGTAGTTCACACCTCTATTTTCATTTTAGAACCGTACTTTTGAAGTTCCGCATATCAAATTATAAACAAATTCCTTCAAATTCAAGATTAACATATTTTTAGAAATTCAATTCCTTGTTTGTTTAGTTACTTGATTATAACCGATTACAACTGACATTTTATTTATATTACCAAAAATATCCAGCATTCAAGGCCAGCTGCAGACACTCAAATTTTGTAAATTCATCAACTGCCATTATTAGTTTCCTCTCGAGTTTCAAGTCTGGGCTAACCGCAGTTGGTTACATATTTACATTGGTCATTTCGACTGGTATAACTGGTAAATGACACAGTCAACATGACCTGTAATGTGAACTGCCAACAAGCCAACACTAACATCCAGTTGAGTTTTCACCAGAATTCAAAATGTATGAAATTGACTTAAGCGGATATTTACGATTTTAACAGGATGTATGCTTAAATAAGGCCAGTGGCTGATTTAAAAGTTTATCTCTCTTCGTATAATGTAAAATCGATTTGGTATAGGATTGGAAATTATTTAGCATAGTTTCATCATTCATTGTACAATAACTCTTATTAAATATAAATTATACTGCGCGATTGACGACTTAAATTAAGTTCATACGACGTCACAACATAATTGTTAAAATTGTGAATCTTCGGTTGGTGAACTATCAATTATTTGTCACTGGTTGTGTGTTACGCTTTTTAGAATATAAATAAATACCTATGCCATATGAAACTAGGAATAAAACACTACATTTAACAATTTGTCACAAATACGACTATACTGCACAAAAAATATACATAGGTAGGTACGTACTTAACTAGATGTGACGTCATGTTTTTTATTTACAATTTAGACTTTTCTTTGTTCAAATGGAACAGAAATATTTCTTCAAATATCTACATTAGGTAATGCCATTATGCACCTAAATAAATAATCTGAAATAAGAAAGGAATATTTTCATTACTTCATAATATTTATAAAAGTTAATTTTCTTAGTATGAAAATTCTATGTAGATACCAAAGATAAAGATTATCTTGCTAAAATAATTTCTAGCGCGAAAACAATCTCAATATTTCTATGATGGCAAGAATAATGATTTGACTGCAATGAAAAAAATATGGTAATATTATGTACCTACTTTATGTCGCCATTTTTTTGTGAGATTTGTCGCAAATAACGGGGTAAACCTAATAGTGTAAAACAAGATTGTACTCCAGCACGAGTGTTGGTTTAGTGCGAATGTGGAGTAAGTGAATATTAACGATAAAAGGGTTGAACGGAGGATAGGAGTGTAATCCCTGGGGTTTATTCCGAGTGCACGCAGGTATCAAGCCGTAGCCGGGATTTATCGGGAGTACCCAGGGAAAACCGTTTGACTCCGACTCACTGAACCTACGCTCATTTTCAATTTAATTTTTTACTCCTAAGTGAATTATGTGCACACATTTATGTGTGGATTGTGGTTTTTATTTTGTTAGAGAATAAAACCAAGTAAGCAGCTATGTGAATTGGTTTACATATTTCAATATGTAGGTATAGTAGAATCAACCGAACAAGATATACAATAAAATTTTATTTACAAATACACAGACTCCATTGTTGAATATCTACGATAGAAGATTATGTTTTTCGTTAAATATAGTATGTCATCCTGTATTATGTGTTCTAAACAAAGTACCTACATACAGTATTACTGGTTTTTACAAACGGATCTCTTTGTAATTAGTACCTATAGTTATCAGATTTAGTAAGCAATAAATCTAAATAGACACATGCCTTACACTTACAGAATAAACACCAGGTTTTCGGTGATCGAACGCACCACTACGTTGCATGAATGTTTCGTTAATTAACAGTGGCGCGCTTGATCTCCTGAAAAATAACATTTTGTTCCGTATTAGTTTCTTTTAAATTCAGTGCTTACTAAAACCGACCACTGGTACAAAGTATGTTTTATGTGCTACTATTGTTGAAATTACCAAAATGACAATCATTTGCCGGTAATTTGTAATGATTTTCAAATGACTGTTATTATACATCATTGGGAAGGTTCATGCCGCAAATTAAGTATAGTTATTTTTTAAACAAAGATGCCTATAAACATTTTGCAATCTAAACAACAACAACAACAACAAATGACAAGTAAATAAAAACCTTAAACCAGGACCAGTATAGGTACTCTTTTTAGTAACTTCACTTCAAGACGTAACTTTAGCACCTTCAAAACGAATTTTAATACTTGAAGAAGAATTTTAGACGAGTTTTCGCTACCCACATGGACTGAAAGTTAAAAATTTGTTTCCTGCTTCCTGCATATGTATGTTTAGTCAACCCAAAGCAGGGAATTTAGTTCAGGAATTCGGTAAATATCCGGCCAGGCCTTATAGATACGATGTGAACTTAACTTAACTAACCACACTGTTATATTCAACAATAATATTTTTAACTTTAAATTTAAACAGTGCATACAATATTTTTGTCTGGTCCTTAACAATAATTGAAGTTCCTATCTTATTACTAATAAAATAACATTATAACTCGATTGCTAGGTTTTGCATTGCATCAAATAGAAATTTTTGTTACAAATAACATTTTGTGTTTTCTCAAACACTATTAGCATTGAAAAAAATTATATCCAAAATTTAACATCTGCGAGTTGTAAAACAAAACCTATTATTCATGTTTTCTTCGCTTTGAATAAAATTATATGGCTAGCAGATAACAATAAAAAAATATAAATTTGTCGATTTGATAATGCTATACATTTAAATTAACAAATTAAGTATATAATCATTGTTCTTTCCCGTATTTTGGCAGCAATATACAATTACTATTTTATTATGGTTAGGAAAAGCTAAAAAAATTATAAATACATCTATAAAAGTCAATCACACATTAATTATCTTTGATCATTGGTTTAACAACCAATAAAATTAGTTCCCAGCTCTTATCAAGACTGTTTGCCATAAAATTAAAATTTCTAAATCGTTCCTAATTTTTTACATGTAGGAAATAAAATTTAATGTGAACGTGTTTACAACATTGCCCAATTTTTGCATTGCAAATGTGAATTGCGTAAAGTGCAATGTAAGCGTAAAATGTACGCTTTTTCACATACTTAAACACTTAACGAAATCTTTCCCACACGTAAAGTGCTAAAGTATTAATGAACTTGCAATTTGATTAGGTAGGTACTTAGCGAGGTACTTAGTTAATTAAATATCTTGGCTAACATAGCCAATCACACATAATGTTTATTTAGCAATATTATTTTCCTTGTCGTTTTCATCGACAATGCTAATTTAGAAATTCAAATATGCGTTTTCTTTTCACGCTTTTCAACTTCAGACACATTTGTATTCAACAACAACAATGCGTTAAAGAATTTATAAATGTTGTTGAGAGCAATTTAAGGTGAAGAAAGTTTTTGTGTTTGTTTTGTATTAGGAAGCGAAGACGTTTGTTTTGCTTTCCACTAAATACCACAGGCATTCTTTAAATTTATCAGCTTTGATTTTATAAATAGTTCCAATAACGACGCTGTTCCTGGAAAGTATTCATATAAGTATTTCCAAACCACTTCGACGCCATAAATTTTTGTGCAAGAACGCCCTGTGGTTTATATCTGTCGTGGTTAATAATTTTTATATTTCGTTAACTATTTCAATTTCCGACATGATTTTATTTTTTTAACAGAAAATTAATTTTCACTGTAAAGGCTGATTTATAGTGGATGTACAATTGAATAGACATTTCTGTGTTTCGGCTCCGTATCATTATGAACCTCGTTATGAATCGTAACATAAAAATGCCTAGAGTTCAACTTTACAGAATACAGAATAATCGATTAATTATAAACCAAGCCTAAAGAAGTCAAATGATCGAGTCGGTTACAAATGTACAAAAACGATGCTCGTTAATCAAAAAATTATTATGAAACTACGTGAAAATGTGAAGAATAAGTAAAAACATAACAGTTTATTATATATGTATGATGTTAGCACAATAGTTTGTTGACCTTAACCGTGTTTATATGTTCATGTTAAAGTTACGGCTCCACCCACTTACGGAAGCTTGTATTTCCGTGGGATGAATTTTAAATTTATAACGATGTTAAATTTTAGATAAAAAAACAACCTCATAAATCGTTGTTATCATCACTGTTTTATATTATTTTATAAGATGATTTTAAATAGAATACAGAGGGAATATTAACGTGTTATATTGTAACAAAATTAAATAATCAATTAAACCTAAAATTTTACCTATACCTAAGTCAAATATAAAGAATACCGCTTGTATAAAGTAGTGAACTACAGACCAATTGTACAATTTTTAACTTGTAGTATCTACGACGATTCATCATGATGAATAATTTTTAAATATTGCTTAGTCGATAATATTATGAAATTACTCCCAAAACAATGTAAGATAGATTTGACTTGAATATTGAATCTGAATCTACTAAATTTTTTGGGATAAGTTGTATATATTACTGTTCCAACTCCCAACAGTAGGTATCATAAAAAATAGAATCGTTCATAGCTCAAATGATGTAATAAATAATGCTTTAATTATCAATAGGTACTGCAGATTAATCCCTGAAGAAGCTTATCATAAATGAAATATAATAAAAGCAAACAGTACTTACAAAAAACGAAATCAGCTGTTAACAATTTCCAACTAAACTCCTAACCTCACTTGTCGAAATCAACAACCAAAAAATCCACTGATCACAAAAACTCGAACAAAACACAAGAATATCAACAAAACCTCTATCTTCGATAAGCTAGTGCTGTCTGGCACTAATACACAATTTCTATCTGCTCGACCACGCGGTCTGGTAGTAGTGGAGTGGGGCATGCCAGAGAGACCCAGACCCAGAGCCAACGAAGCGGCCTAGCGACTTTGTTTCAGATGCTCCCGCCGGAAGAGTCAGTTATGTTAAATTACAGGTTCCATTAATCTGTGTGAAAAATGCTGCAATGATGGCTGAATGGATGTGGAATGGATGAGTGAGTAAGATAGTGAATTTACTTTTGATTTCGAAGGAATGTTTTTGTAGTGAAAGAATGCGAATTATCTAGGCGGGAATCTAATCCATTATTTTGGTGACTGTTATATATTGTAAAGAATGTGTCATAATAAATATTAGCTAAGTGCATTGTTCGATGCAATATGACAGATTTCAATTAATTTTTTGTTTTTATTATAGATTCAAGAATGTGTAATTAATAATGGCACTCTTGCACTCTTGGCCCTTGTCAACACTATTTCATGCAAGTTATTAATTATAGTGATAAAGTGAAATATTCAATATTAACAGAAAAATAAAAGCAAGCGAATAAGTTATTACACGACATGGCTATTAGGAGTGCTATCATTGGTTTTAGATATTCGGAAACCTACACATTTTTAATGAGTTCACCGGGTTCACAATCCAAATTTTTTATCTAATTTTATGCCATTTTATTGTTTCAGAGGGGGGAGGAGAGGTTCTTTTGACGGGTCAAAATTTTCGAGTGTGAATTTTTAGTGAATAATTACGTTCCCTAGAATACGAATTTAACTTTTTCTAAATGATGCCTGGTGCGTGCGTGTGTGTGTGTGTCCGTATGTAACAATTTTTTCGTTGACGATAACTCAAAAAATATCAAACATGATAAATTTTGGATGCAATCCATAAACCGGAAGTAGGTAGTACTTTTATTAATTATCTCGATTCATAATAAGTTTTTGAAAATATTTTTTTATTTCTAATGAAAGTTTATATTATGTTATCTGCAATTAGTATATTTCATATATTTTTCTTTAACTTCAATATCTTGTTGTCCATGATTGTTTAAAATTTGTTATTTCATAAAATTTAATTAATTATGACAGCGACGATAGTGACAGTAACAAAAGTTACACATCGTTTATAATATATTCTTTTGCAGTTTACATAAAATGACTAAAATATTCTTGTGAGTAGGTACAATATATTTATATTACCTTAGTTAAAAGTGTAGGGTATGGCGGGAGGTCTTGTGCTAGTCACATCAGATTTTTTAATATTGTTATTTACTAATTTCTGGTTTGTCTTTTTTGTCTCTTAAAACTGGTTAAAAATGCACTAAAAGTAGTTTTCTTCAAATTAGTCAGATGCAACCCTTGCGGTATTAATTTTTGAATAAAATGGTTTAAAAATGTATTATCATGGGTTAGCGTAATTTGTTTATTACGAAATAGCAAAATTATACATATTGAGAAAACTAAAAAAATGTATGATACAGGTCGAGAATTTAATAAGGACTTCAATTTTATTATCTTCGGCTGTGATCGAAAAACGCCCGAATTAAGGTTCATGCAAATAAAGTACTGAATTTGTAGCGCGTAATATTATTATAATATTTCATCTAATTTGTATAATTAAATTAAATGTACTAATACAACTTTACGATAAACAGGGAAAATTGAAAAACAAAAAACATCACGGTTAACCACTCTGTTTACATCGTGAATATACGAAGAGCCGTAGACAGCCGAATCGTTCAACCTTTATCAAATTACACGAGCAAAAAATCAAACGAAATACTTATTATAATTTAAATATTAACTTTTATTCGAAATTTATACGCCATTAAATTTTTTTCTTCAAATGTCTAATTCTTTTATCATTGTCATTAAAAGTTGAATGATTGACTAACGCCTGGCACGGCCATACTACCTTAATACGCAACCTCACAAAACTCATACCCTTTGAAAGCAAGTTTCCACGTTTTTTGGAGGCAATAAAAAGAAAACAAACTTATACTATATTTCCTGTTAAACATCTATGGTCTACTTTTCTTGAAAAGCTTGTGGCATAGCACATGTTAGGGCAGGGGTATAAATAATACAAACTGTTAACTAAAATCAAACGTTAATTTCCACTCTTGGTACACCAATTATTAAACTTCTCTCTCCTAAACGTTACTAACTATATATTTCATTGTTTGGTGATTACATATTACTTCATGCAGTATTACGAAACACTAATGAAAGAAAAATAATACAGTATTATTCAAATTTGCAAAGTAATCTCTATTCTGCATTATTCAATGTCCAGAAATTGTTTGGATAATAAGGCATGTTTCCCACACAAAATTATCGTATCGCATATGCAGCACTAAGCGTAGAATACGAATGCTGAAACTGTACGAGTACTACAGCGTTGTTTGAATACAAATACCAACAAAGTATCAAAATTCCGAAAAATATAAGACGCAATTCTGAATTCCAAGAAGAGAGAAGAAAGGAAGTAGGAATTTTTCGCATTTCCGATGAATAAATTACAACAGTCAAGTCCAGCGAAGCATAAGGCACTTAATTCAAAGCGAATTAATTTTTTCGCTTTATTAATAAAAAGATTGTAATTTAAATCCGACTACAAAAAAACGACAGTGAAGTAATTTCTAATTTTAACGCTTTTATACTGCTTCAGAGATAAATCCAAACGTATATAACAATAAGATATTTTCGAATAGGATCATTTATCATAAAATTAGGAACCACAAAGATACGGAAATAGTTTTCAAGAAGAAAAAACAAAGTCATTAATTTTAAAAGCGAAATGAATACTATTAGAGCCATAAATTTTCTCAGTTTATTTTAATCGAAGATCGCGTTTATTTTCCTGAAAATTTCTTCATTAATTTATTGGAGAAAATAAATAGTTCTCGTTTTAAAATTTTGCTGCACACATGTTCAAAACGTTCCAAGTAATTTAAATTTACAAAGAGATAATTTATAAAAATAAATGTTTTACAACTACTATCATTATAGTTTATTGCGAATAGTTAGCTAAGCAAATAACATCAGTAACATGACAGGATTTAAAATAAACCTGCTACAATTTAAAACAACACGATATATTGAAATAAATCATGTTACATTCCTAAGCTAGAATGAAATAAATGTTTGCTAAATCCAATAAAACAATAATGCTAAAAATAGCTCGTTTAAAGATAAGTTTGAGTTTATATATCTTTAAAGTTTTCTTTGGCTTCTAATACTATTTAATTAATATCAGTAAAATAACAACCGGTTAAGTATTTTTTGTGAACTGAACAACTGAAGTACCACATAGGTAAATCATTTAATTTAATAAAAAATAATTTGTGCAATTGAAATTTAACTCAAAAAATTACAACTTTTATAGTTAAACGCACTTTACCAATTTGAATTTGTAAACAAGTACAGCAGGTTAAAGTAAAAAATATATTGTCCCGTCATTATACTGTACCTACAGTAGGTACATTTGCTGTCAGAGAAATTTAAGCAAAATAGGTGTAACTCAAGTAAATGATATTTTTCGATATCATTGCATGGACATGGACTCAGATTTTGCAAAACTAGTGCTGAAAAATATTCGTAATTGCGTAATTCCCTCGGTAATTCTTAAAAATTCTTGAAATTTGTTTAATTTTTACATACATACTTTACCATTTATTATTATAAATAAAACTAGCTTTGGCACTACCTAGAGATAACACAGCACAATATAAGAAATTGATTAAATAAAGCAATATTTAATTAGTAGGTACAGATATTTTCAGTATAATTTAAAATTTATTCTGGATTTTGTACTGCGATGGTGCATTAATGTATGACCTCGTGAATGACTAAAGTTCATCGATTAACTAATTATTCATAGTTCTAGATGATTAATTTTAGTTTCAAATTGTCAATAATAATCAAAATCTTAAAAATTTGAAAAACCGGTACATAAATTTAAGTTTCATTAGCTCATTAACATATAAGTACATAAATTTGATGTTTGATGGTGTCGTAAGTAAAATTCGAGTTGGTGTACTTTTGGCAAGTACACATAAAATTTACCTACACATTTAAAGCGGCAAATATTCAGGATCAGGGTAACAATTATTATCCCGGGTCTTTTAAACATCCTAGTTGACCAACACAAAAACAAATAACAAAAATACTAAAATCAATACGAACTAAGACAAAGAAAACATACCTCTGTCTCTTTCTTTTATAAACACCGTGTTTCAGCTGAAAACAGCGTGTTTGTGTTCACCGCTCCCTGTGTGAAAACACATAAATCACAGGTCCGGCTCAAGGAGGGAGTCGGGGGATGAAGTTAAACTTATCCCGGTTCCTCTCTTGTGAATGGAGAGCGAACCACGAGCTGTGTGCGCTCGCTCGTGCAGATCTTACGATTTCGGTTAAAGTATTCCGAATCACCAACCGGAAAATTTACATGGAGTACGCATAATATTGTGCTCATTCAATTTTATTAAATTAAAATGACAAACAGTAATTATACTCGTAGTAAAGAATAATTTTTAAAATAAAAACATGTTTTATTTGACTTGCCACGTATTAATTATTTATACTATGTATCAATTCCAGTAAGTTTTATTTTATAGGACAAGTGGAAGTGGGTATAGTAAAGGACGAGCCGTGAGCGACTGCGAGTTCTGTATTTTTACACTTACGGACGGACGAGTTGCTGTTTTGTTCTCGTTATTTTATGATACTATTTTGTATTTAACTTTTTAATTCATAATTACATTATAAGACTTAAGTAAATCAATTCACAATTTTATATTACCAGCAAAAACAAATCGTGTATTTTAAACTATAACCAAATATTAGTCAAGTTACTTGTTTTTCGTACCACACTAAAAATGAGGGAAAATGTATATACTTAATGTATTATGTTTACCTTTTTCCAATATTATAATTACCTACATCATCTACTTTATTCTCCAATACCAGCGTAATAATAACAAAAGCCCCTCTTTTGTGATGTAATATGAGCTTTACATTCAATATTAAACAAAGACTTGTATGGAACTCTAGGGATAATCAGTAATCACATTTATTAATATTAGTTTAGCTGCACGTAACTATAAATAACTTTCTGATAATGTGATAATATAACCAGAAATTGGATTGACTTGTTTCACGCATTAATTTATTAATTCATAATATGACGCGAAATTATTATCATAAATTTAATATTCGTATAATCTTGAAATTATTAAAACAAATAGAACAAAATATTAGAAATAATAAGAGTTTGATACTGTCATACAGTTTCATAACACAATTGCATTGTAATTATAAAATATTCAAATATTGTAAAAAATTAAATAACAATGAACTTGTTCAAGCAAAAATAAAGCAATATTTAATTATCGTAGTTATTAGTAGGTTACTTTTAGTTTAGTTTCATCCACAATTCTGTTGTTTAATAAAATGACTCCATTCAATGTTCAACTAGACCTAGATCTACCTACTTAACTATTTCCGATCTTAGGTAGGTACTTTATGCGCAAACAGTTAATTTAAACCCTGCCTGTATGGTACGCATCCTAGACTATTTAGGCAATGATATTCTTATGGAAGTTTTGTGTACCATGTTGCTGATTATCTGTTTTTAGCTTTAGATAATATCTAGTTCGCTCTTTCTATCTTGCAGTAGTACAATACCGCATCCATGTACTGCATAAGAACCCACATTTAGTTTGGAATTTCCTATACCAGTAATTTGTTTATGAAGAACAATATTAAGCAAAATAGCCGATGAGCAAAATGCTCTAAAATATAGGTAATACCATTTGCTCGATCTACTGTATATCTTTATTCAAACATTTCAAACATGTTTAAATAAAATATAAAAAGTACTCAAAAGTTAATACAATAAAACACGGTTGTATAGTTTTGTGAAATTCTAAATATTTGCCAAGTGCAATTTTAATATTTCACGGCCCTCCAATGCATAATTAAAATTAACTAATCACTTCACACTGTATGTCAATTACGTTTCAGCTCGTTAGGCTGGCATATCTCAGAAAACATCTCCCCATTCGAAATACAGAAATACTCGTCAAAGTGATTTAAATAAATTATCTCCCATCTCCCCAGAACTCATGGGTTAAAATCTCTAGATGTTGCAAGAAAAAATCCTGTGCCGTCTCCCGAGAACTACTCCTTGGCTAACAGCCATAGACTCCAAATTAATTATTGTTAAATAGCATTGATTCTAAGCGGACATCATTTGGTTTTTACGAGTGACATGACGGCTTCTGCTTAAAATAAGGTCAGACTTAGGCCTGGTTAGTTTATATTTGTATTGTAATAAAATGTAGAAAATTATAAAAATGGAACACAGCTCATACGTTCTAATTATACCACAGGAAGAGTTTTCCGCTTGACGTAATCAACAATTTTAACCAGACTTGAAATGTTTTTGTCACATTATATTTGATGAATGTGACACATTTTTTTATCAACGCACACGTTTTGAATAATTTTCATAAAAGCATTTTAAAATTCTTTTATTGCACTGTTGCATGCTTGGTATGTTTCAAACGTCAATACAGGAACCGGATTATAAAAAAATCTGGCTACGTTTTTAAGCACTAATGTCTTAAAAATGATGTAGAGAAAATGGCTAAATAATGATGAAATTGGGACAAAAATGTGGCAGTAATCACGCCGAAACTTTGACAGAAAATATTTTCAAAATATATTGAAGTTCATAACGAGTCGCACATTTATACCAAAAACTCGTATTTTGGTGCGAATATGGAGAAAAAAGTTTGTTTTTCACTTACCTAAGATAAAAACGAAAACTGTCGCAAAGTTCCCGTTCTCGAGCCTTTGATTTTTTCTTCAGCCAATCTGTAAAAAAATATTGAAATTAAAACATTGAAGATTGAACACTATTCAAAATATTTATATTATTAAATAGCTAGACAAAATGAACAAGTACCTAATTCAATAATTTTAATTTAAAAACGTTTGGATTGCATTTATTTTGTGTATTTGATTAAAGTACAGCAGATGAAAAGCACACGGGTAATATAAAAATATTAAAAAACAAAAAAATGTTCCGTTCAAATCAAGTTAACGTCAAGACACCAAGAAAGATAGATTGTATAAACGTATTAGAATATTTTAGTATATAATGTTACATGAAAGAGAAACAGAAAATTGCATGCAAAACAAATTTAAAAGTGTTAAAAATAAAGTGACAAAAATTTGAGAAACACTTGGTATTATATTATTCCATACTGATAAAGCATATTAACTATATTATTGGAAGTTATTTGAAACATTGTTTGGATAAAGTAACTAAAAACCCGATAAACTATTTTCGTATAGCCGACCGGAAACTATAAGTGCTTCAAGTTCTAATAATTGCAGGAAAAAAAACGAAAAAATAAAAATGTGAAGAGCGTAGCCAACTCAAAGTGCAACTGCGCAACCAAAACTCAAGTCCTCGTACCTCAAGTATAATCAACAAAAACTCCAAAGTCCAAAATAGTTAGTAGTATCACTCCTCCTTAGAGGCCTTCGGTTCTGCAACTACAGCCCCAGGAGGCCAATGTGTGCGACATCGGAGCCGTCACCAAACTGACCATCGTCTGAGCTACTATCAGCTTATCACTCAACCATCAGCGGCAAAACTATAACGCGATTGGCCGGAGCCAGGTATTCAAGAGTACGTGTCCACAATTGATTGTTTAGCATTCACGGGGTTGTCATAGAGACTCAACTTCACTCAAATACAAACAGAATGTGCGCGGCCAGTGGCGTAGCGAGGGAAATTATAGGGGTGCAAGTTGCATGCTGAATCATTTAGTAGTGCATGTTGAGAAGCTAAGAGCTGGTTTAGACTAGACCAGAGTAGGGATAGGGTGTTCTGCTTCAATACTTTTTTCATTCAAAATGCACAATCATATAATTTTCCAATATTTCGGTAAAAATCTGACAATGTATAACAAAACCATTTCAATTTTGAGTTAGTTTATTGCGTAGGTAACATAGAGTTGGCCAATATCAGAATAGAATCGCCAGATCGGACACTGCATTCTAGACATAACTCATAAGAAACGAAACAAACATCATTTTATCAACAAGTTCTAGGTTTTCTACGTCGAAATGTTTGCAACGTAAGGTTTATAACCAAAATATAAATTATCGGAATAAGTTTTTTTAGATGATCTTAGATCCAATAGTTAATAATTTGCGGTTGTATTAATGCAAGAAATTTTTCTATATATGTATTGTTCTAGAACCTAATGTAGGGAAAATTTTGTTGGGGATATTTTGGTGGATAATAGATACATTTTGTCGGAATTTTATATCTAACTTAGACATTTTTAAAAATCATCGTTCAACCTTTTCAAATTGTAAGACTCCTTATTATGAACTATGATTGGAAATAATAATTATTTTCAAGACAAAAACAAAGTGTAACTATATTTCATTTTTTAAGAGTTCTGTGTGGAGAAGATAGGACCCATTCAACCTTGTTCTCTGATTGGTTCAAACCGCAGACAAGTTTACACAGACGATATTTAAGTAGTTGTCCATCTCAACTTTTTCTATTCATCTCTCTCTCAAACCGTACTGTCAAGTTATAATTGATAATGCAATTTTTAATTATATTAGGACGTATAATATGTTTAAAAACTGCTATAATTTAAATAGTTCATAAAATAAGTTTTTAAATATCATTTTAATGAAACTCCCATGTATACGGTTACATCTGTCATCTGTCAGTTGAATTTCGTTTGTCACTTTTAATTATTAATTCAAAAATAAAACTTAATTTTTATTAAACATTTTGATTTTGTAGTCTTTATTTAGCGATTTTATAATATTTATAAATAAGATTATTACCAATTTTATATTCACATGCACTTACATGACTTTTGATTATCTAACGCTCGGGACTAAAGTGATAGGTACTATCTAAAATTTAAGGATATAATTCAATAAAATATAAAATGAATGCAAATATGCTTATTCATTTATTGTTTAGCAATTAAACATAATATGTTAAAATAAGTACAAATAATTTATATAGGAACAGCCACTGCATCTGCAATACTTCGTTTTGGTCTCGAAAATTATTAAAATTGCAGCAGAATTTTTAATTTGAACTAGGTATTAATGAAGAACATTAAATTCAAATATTTAGGTAGGTACGTCGTACGTCCATGACAAAAATTGTAATGTAATAATGTTATAAATGTATGTCTACAGCTTATAAACAGGTAACAATTATTATAATGGATTTTTTCTATTTAATTTTTTTACTTTTATGTTCTCAAATATTACTATATAAATATTATAAAATTGTAGGTAAGTACATATTTTTCTAATGATATAAATTATATTTTATAATATACTAAAATAATTAAAGAAATATCACACCTCATGATGTCCCATAGACATTTTAATAATGCAAAAAACAGCAGCACTTTTAGGGTGTTCTGAATTAATAATTCTATGTAGTAGAGGAAGTAAAATGTATATTGCACATTATTCAAATTAGTAAAATAGTTATTTCCAAAGAAGTCTTCACGGTTGAAAGAATACTTCCTTTTTATGTTTGTTTAGATAATATGAAAGCAAATAGGTATGCACTTTTCATTATGTGACTGATATAATTATATACCATCAAAACTGTTATGAAACATGTATCGTCTATTATGAATTATTCAAATTAAAAGTTGAAAGATGCAAAATGTTATTTTGAATAATGAATTTAAAAGGCACATGAAAGTAAACAGCAGTTAACGCCCTCAATAATTAATAGAAATATTTAAAACTATTCTCAACTCGTATGCCTAATTACTTAATAAATATACGTCATTTGTTGCACTTTATTTCTCTCATTATACTTTACAGATTTTGATACAAAACTTTCATGTGAGCTGTACTATAATGTGCTTATTACAATGCATTTTATAACGCAACGCGACTAACCAGATAAGTAAATTTAAAACAAATGAATAGATTCTATAATCATAAAATTGAAGTAAAAAATATGATGTGGCTAACTCATGACCTCTCACCATACTCTACTATTTTTGTTTTACTAACTCAAGTATAGGTAGGTACTCACAAAAATATATACCAACACCAGTATAGAAGGAAATTGTAGTTTTTAATAATTTTATTAAACTTTATCAAATCATGCCATACAAATAATAAATGACATTATATTTTTCATAATAAATTGTCAAAAATTTACTTGTAATTTACGCACTCAAATATTTTAATTTTTGATTTCATTGGAAAGCAGATAAATCGAAATTGTAAAACTTTTGTAGAATTTTTAACTTCTTGTAATTGCTAAACGGTGATAGATAGAAAAAGTTTTAAATACAAATTGTACCTAAGTAATGGCATTTGGTATAAGTATTGTCCAAAAATTTTTAAAGATATTTTAGAAAAACACTTCAGAAACTACCACTTCCGGTTGCATGATTAGCACCAAAATCTAATCAGATCTAATATAGGTTGTCATAATGTTACAAAATTTCAAATGTTTTTATTCGGTAGTATTTAAGTTATCGTGCCTCCAGCATCCATCCATCTATCCATCCACACAAACATACACAGACATCATCGCGAAATTATCAAAATCAAAATCCATTGAAAACTCACTATCGAAATTTTAGCTTGATTAAAATACCTCTCTTACAGGACTGAGTTGGCGAGAGGTAAAAATACATAGGTAATGATTGACTTTTATATTAATATTAATTAACGCATTGTATTAACACAGAGAACAAAATATGGATTATACACCAATACGCCTACAAAATTGATCTATAATTTTTAAGTTTAGTAAGTCGAAAGGTTGTAATTTTTCTTTTGTAGTAGTCAATTAACATGTTAAATTAATTTCTGCTTGATAATGGCATAAACCAAGGAATCAGTACCTCCTTAAAGCCCTAAATTTTAATTTTATTTCATTACCACCTAAAATTAATTCCAATTTAACAAGTTATTACTATTCAAAATATAATAAACAAAAAAAAATAATTGTTTGCAGGTGGTGTGCTTCGCATTGTAACGGCACTAAAATTATTTTCAATTAGGAATTTAAGTACGAATTACAGCTAATTTTCCCATGAATTATTGATTCTATAAGTATTGTCATTTGCGTAATGTGGCATTGTGTGTTGACGATAGTCTAGCTGCCAACACCCTACAATTAATAAAAAGCAGAATGTAATTGTACAATGTTGCTTCTAGGTCTAGGGTACTTAACTCAATTGCTTTCTTTATTTACCAAACACAAATCAAGTTATGCGTGAGACAGGTTATCAAATTAAAATTATTATAAACTGCGGAAATATATCTTACACTTTAATCTACAAAAATGGTTGAATTATTTAAGAGACACATTATTAACATTTTTTGTATCATTAATATTATTACAGGACAGGCAATATACTTGCTTATTTAAACCCCAACTTTTCTATACATATATTATTTACATTCTCTCGTCGAATTATACATTATTTATGTATAAATCCAACTTTTATTCGTTAAATATTAAATAATATAAAATTTTAATCCTTTATTGCATTTATTTTATAATTTATACGTGGCATGAATTCGAAAACTAGTAATATAAATATATCTAATAGCAGTTTATGAATTCTGTTTGTTTGTATTGATTAACTGAAAAGTAGCCTGATTTCGCTGGCTGTCGATTTTAATTCTGTTTGCCTTTTAAATTGTCAGGCTAAATTAACTTCGGTTTATTTTCATTGTCAGGGAAACCTGAAAATGTTTGAAATTTAAAGAAGCTCTCTCTCTCTCTCTTGGACAGCTAAACAAAGAACGTTTCGCAATAAATTCTAATTTGAACATGTTTGTGCCAATAAAGTTTATCTCGTCATTATTAAATTAAGTTTTATTATCTCAATTATTCATTTATACTGCATATGACTGCATCTAATTTACAAAGTTTTATACTACCAGAAACGACTTAAATAATTTTCTATTATTTCGATGTAAATAATGCTTTCTTTATTCTTACGAAACTACGAATCTTAGCATAATAAAATGTTAAAAAATAATATTCAATACATACAATCGTTTTGATCAGTGATTCCTGATTCATGATATATGTAACTTTGAACATAAATTTAATTTGATTAATATCATTTGAACTTTGATAAAATTTAATTCGAATTCAAACCTGCATGAATAAGTGTGGAATATACCTCACCTAATTTTGAAATATCTATAGCTCCGCATGATATTCAGTCAAAATTATATCCGTTTATACATCGAATTATTTCCACAAAATTATACTTGATATAATTTTGTATTTCAGGAAAAATTTAATCAATAGAAAAGTAATTTTTGTGAATAATAGCAAATAAAACATTAATACCATACTAAGAAATAAGTAATATGTTAATAATGTAGAATGAAATATGAAAAAGAGAATAGACAATGATATTGATAACAGCAATAAAGGTCATAGTTCGCAGGAATATATTATATTTGCGTGAACGATTAGAGCCCCAATCCAATTGCAATCTAACATAAAAGGAGCCATTAGACATTTAATGGTAATCAACATTTCAATATAATATAAATGACAGCATAAAGTTACGTCCATCGTCCAGTAATCAATATAAAAATAAAATAATAGGTACAATACCTTTCTATATCTACTCCAACTTTTGGTACAAACAAATGAATAATAAAAACCAGGCAAACAACATTAACAAAATTATATTTTATAGAATAGACAACAACAGCGCTGCAGTGGACAAAAAGAGAACTAAATGAGCATGTCACGCGAATGGGCAATATTACAGAGAAGTGAAGTGTAAGTGTTGGTGTTGTGTTACTATGTCAAATCAAAATTACACAAGGATGGAAAACAAATCGTGTAATGTGATTGTCACTTGAATTTATGGCTCGCGGCCGCGATCAATTACGTGGATTGTTTTTACTTGAGTGCTCTATTACAATGAATTAAACAGAAGAAGCAAACTACCCAATATCCGTTGGAACATTATTTCTCACAGAAATTATTAAACATGCGCTTCAATGTATTCAATTTGTTTTATTATAGTTGAAATAACTCAGAATATATACATTTACTGTAAAATGGGACTATCAGAATAAATGACCATGAGTACAGTACATAGGTAGAGCTAAGAGTTAAGAGTATGTGCGCTGCCACCAATTTTTGTCCTAATTGAAAAGTATTTGTGTTGTAGATATAAACAATGTTGAAATGACGTAATTAATACAAAAAATTATATAATATATATTTATTATATTATTAAATTTGAGAGAAAATACTAACTACCTAATGAATAAGTTAATGTTATTAATGTTTTATTAATTTAAGTATTAACGTTATATTACGAGTAGGTAATTAAAATACGATGATTGTCAGCCTAAGACAACCCAAATTATCTACGTTGTAAAATGGATACTTCTTTTAATTAAAAAAAATATTTTTTTAAAACTGTCACTATTAATAGGCAAAATTGTAATTTTAATCTTATTTCGAGAACTAATGTAGTATAATCCCGGGACCTGGAGCGAAATTTATTTATAGACCAGGTTCGGTTACGGTTTATACAAAAAAAAATTGTTTCGGGCTTTTTCGGGTTTCGGTTCAAAAATAAATATATTTAAAGTACAGATTACTTGTTTTCTAGACGAAAGAGTTTTGTTGTACATTAGAGAAACCAAAAGATACTTAAAACAGTAATAAAAGTAATGAAATAGTTTAACTTCCATTAACATTAACCAACAATTTTATATGTAGGTATATGAAAATTGAGAATTAACTTCTATCATTATCCACACCAAAAATATTGTTGTACCTATTAGAAAAAAAAAATTCTAGCATGTTTTCCTACAAATAACTCATATAATGAGTAGAGACAAATTTTGTAGAAAAAAAATCCTCCCTACAATAAATCTGAGTATGTGGAACTGCAATCCTGGTGCGTTAAATGGCATATAATTATAAAATACTTCAAATTAAATGAAACCGATACTGTGCAAATATGGGTTACCTACCGGTGTCAACGTCAACTAAACGTTTTAGGTGGTTTAGGTTCATAGAGAGAATTAAGGTTTTATCGGGTTACGGTTCAGGTTCGGATTCAGTTCTAGGTCCCTGATCCTAACCAATAAAATGGTATATTGTGTATCTAGTGCGCAAAGTAAATATTTTTTGTCATACCTGCACAAAAGTATATCCTATTGAGTGACTGTTTTGTGTATTCAAAGTGGCTTAATTATATACGCAAATACAGTTTACTTTACGCACGCATATCCGCACAGTTAAGAAATGAGCCACTTTGCGCACGCAAAGCAGCCACGAAAAAGGTTACTTTTCGTGCAGGTATGACAAGAATACAGTTTTATATTAACAAACTAAATAACACATTTTATAAATAAAAGTATTAGGTACCTACTATTTATATGAAAATTAATTATAAAGAAAAATGATAATGGGAATTAATACTTATATATTTTTGTGTGTTATCTATTATTATTATCTTAACAAATTAATCTGTTATGAGTTTGAAAACGTGTTACTTGCATGTTGCAATCCCTTATTACACATTAACTGGTTAAATTTCTAAATAATATATTTCGTGTCTGTCGTAAAAAATTCACGAGTACAAGTTTGGTTCGTCGATCAGCGCGGCGGACAATGGACACAAAGAAACTCTTTTGACCATATGGTCAACGGGAGATGTCCTGTACAATTTTCCCCTTTCAATTATTTACACTTTCGTGAGAAATACAAATGTGATGGGACTATTGCCACAGCTCCACTTCCACAATGTATAATTACGATTCAAAGTCGTAAAAAATTCATATACTGCCGTATTTTAACAACTCTTTGTAATTTTATAAAATTTCTGTAACATATTGTCATTGCTAATGACAACGTGTGTCATTAGATAGTCTAGTATTAGCTGCTAAATTTTTAAATGCCGCTAATCCTACTAATTACTAAAATTGATTTTTTTGAGGTGGTTTATAATTATTTATTTATTAATTACCATGACATTTATTGTTCTTTTGTTAATGACATATTAATGTCACATTTAGAACATGTGAAGTTTTGTATACTTTTTTTTCTCAAATAACAAATCAAATAAGTATTGATTCTGAAATTAGTGTTAGTTACATTTATACGTTATAAATTATATTAAAATTAGTTCACGATAATTTTGAATTATAACATATCTACGAGAATATGTATTTGGATATGTGATTTAAATAAGCTGATTTTTAATTTGAGATAAGATTAAACGTATTGGTTCAGTTTATTTATTTTATCATTTAATTTTTATCGGGATTAGGTACCCGAGAATTTACTATAATTTTGTTATTATTCTAATATAAAAAACATATTTGACATTGGGCATTAAAAGTATAAATAAAACTTTTTATCACATTTTAAATAATGGGAAGAAAATAATTATTATGTGAACAAATTTTAAAACTTTAAAATGAAAATCGTGTAAATTATATTAATAGCTCTTTTGCTTTATGAATTTTTTAAACGTTAGTTGTTTATAAATAAAACAATAATGTAAAGTGCATATTTATTTATTTTAGATTGGTCTTCCCTGTTGATAAGATTTAATAATTAATTATAGAAATTACGTTTATTTTACCTCAAAGTAAATGAATAAATTCCATTAAGAAATTGCTCGCGACGATTAAATTTATCTGATCGTCGTTAATAAAACATTACATCTTGTTGGCTAATTAATCGAAATTTGAATAATTTCGGTTATGAAACGTTTTTATTATTATTAAATTAAGCATTCAAATTATTACTTCCTTGTACGGAGTAATAAGGAAGTATTGTAATCGCGAAAAATTTCGGTTTTCAGATTTTGATGGAAATATCCGTTTTGACCTTTTCTGAATCCATTATGACTAGTTTCGTCGTGACGTCTGTACGTACGTGCGTGCGTACGTACGTACGGACGTATGTGTGTCGCATAACTCAAATACGGTTAGACGTAGAAAGTTGAAATTTTGTATTTAGGACTGTTATAGCATCTAGTTGTGCACCTCCTATTTTTGGTTTCAATCTATAAACCGGAAGTAGTACTTTTTAAAAATATTTCGATAAATATTTAATTTAACACAAATTTTTTTATTTTAAATGAAAGATTATGTGATTATTACCTAAAATCGGTATTTTATAAATATTTTTGTATCTGGTATCATTTAGGAATAATTAAAGTATATATTTTTAATTTAGTATTTCTTTATCTTATAGTCCATGATCGATTAACATTTGTTACTACGTAAAATTTAAATGATTATGACATGACAGTGACAATAGTAAAATATGCTTTATATCTTCTTCTGCAGTTTAAATAAAATGACTAAAATATATTTGTGAGTATACTAGTATAATAAGTTAAAATAATTTTTTATATTATTCTACATTTTAGTTATTAAGAAAAGTATGAACACACAAGGCGTACAAGGAAGTCATGTGGTGTCCACGTCAGATTTTTTTTATTAACTTTCGTAACTAACATTTATGAGAATTACCAATTTGTACCTAGTAAATATAGCAAGTTAATAGAAATTTTAATTACAAGTTTGCCTCTCTATCATTAATTTTCAAAGCATTGAATAACTTGTCCTTTAAATAATAAAAATACATAATTGAAAGCATCTTGAGCTAACCTTTAGAGTTTCAGATATTAAAATTAATCATTTATACTTTATTTCAAATAAATAATTACCTAATTAAAAATTCGATATTCTCTCAAAAATAAAACTAAGTTAATTTCTTAAACTTTTTTATTATAAATTAATTTTTTCATCAACCTGTCGCACATGCACATGCGTCGTTTGAGTAGTTTAATACACAGATCACAGATCCATTTTAAAAAATAACTTACAAAATATTAACATTTTATTCTTTTACATTAGTGCCTTGAAAAATGAGATCATTGTATACTGCAAAGTTTCATATTTTACAACCCGAAATGCTGGTTAATTTTATTATAAAATGAATCCGCTGTTTTCACTACGCAATAGCATATTAAATTTAATAATCTGTCTTTAGAATTCCAGATATTGAACAAGCACTTGCACTTCTCGTGACTGCATTTCGTGACCGCTTGGAACATCTCGGCTTATGCCTCGGCCTGTGCAGGTTCTCATCATTACAAAATCATATATAATTCACCCGAGTATTATTTAAATAATTCCCTTTTTGCTTCTATGCCTCTCAACTTTATCATTTGTATATATTTTATTTAAATTGCCGGCTCTTTTCTCTGCACACTATTTATAATTCTTATGTTCTTACTGCATGGGGAAAAGAATCAATACTAGTAGATTCTAGGAATATCTGATTCGCATCCTATTAGATGCAATTATTGTGTTTCACGTTAATAAGATTCAAGATTCTACTTGAACCATCGGGTTATTATGTTCTTCTCTGTCAGTCTAATTTAAAATCATTTTATTTGCCTCGTTAAAAACCTGGTAAAACACTTACATATTTAGTTCAAACAATTTTTAATTGATCAAGGTTTTGAAACTATTTTCTTATTCGTTATATTACGCTTGTAAGAAAGGCAACAGTTTTTTTGTATGGGTACCTAAATCTAATGTACTGTTACTTTTGTTATCTTAATAATTTGCAAACACAAGATACAGGATTTAAATATCAGTTTGGTAGTAGAATCCGATTCTAACATGATCGCGAAACTTGAAACCACATTCTTATTCTCCAAAGTCAAGAAGCATTCTAGTATTCTAGATTCTACAGTTCAAAACACTTTCAGACATGCAATATACGTTCATGTTCTGTGACAGCTAGACAAATAAAGTGTGCAGTTTTGTAAATTTCTACTTCGATTTGATAATGATATTAAAAAACTTTAATTCACTTTTCTGTTACATATACGAGTATGAGTAGTGGTAAAACCCGGCCAAACCGTTAAAACATTATGTATAACTTATTAAGAGATAGTAAATTATATATTTTAATCATATAAAAAGTATAACTTAATTATGCTGTAAAATAGGTAGTGCATAATTATAAGTAAATTAAATAAAGATATAATTTCCATGTGTAAATCTATTTTTCTTTTAACTATCGTATCTTAAAAATGAAAGATAGAAAGCATTTTATATTTTCCAGAGTTCGGAAAAATGTATGATAAAGTACATAAATATAAGGCAATGTTGATTATGTAGAATGAATGTCAAATGAAAGGTTTTGAAATTTATATATTTTTTATAAAAGCAAAAAGAGAATATTCTAAGGATACCTAACGTAAATTATATCGTATAGTTGGATTGATATGATTGATACACAGATGGAGTTTTGCAAGTGTGAATGATTTCAAGTAGGAAGAATAAATGGACTAGTCCAGATTTGTATAAGAATAAAATATAATCGTCAACGGGACCAAAAAAGGGCAGTAGTATAAGATTGTACTGTATGTTTCGTTTGTTGATTTATGTCAATAGCTAACTCTTTATTTGGAAAATTATATTACCTATAACTATAACATAAAAAATAATGCCTAGTGAACAATGGAAAATTTCATGAAAAATAAGATTGTTGTAGGTATGTTTTTCGATATTTTCCGTTGATTTGAGAAACATGATACCTTCTTTCTTTTACCTTGCCCAAAAATTATTTCATGGCATCAGATTTATGTTTTACGTATCTTGACTTCTTGATGTTTACAAATTCTTTTAGTTCTAGATAGCTAATAGGTATTGCGATTGCGAATCACATTTCTTTTCTTTTAGAAATGTGTCACATTAAAATGACGTCATGTTTAACGTTTAAGATAAGATTTTATTAATAAAGTGCAGATATGTTAATGTGACACAAGTTTTAAGTCTACAGCCGTCCAGACATCCAGAACTTGATGACATTTTGAACATCCGTTATCGTTATGTATAAATAATGTAATTTTGTAGTCGCAATGTAGTCATGTCATATTTATACTTAGGATTGCCAGATTTTAAATGCGTTTTTATAGGAGAATATACAAAAAAATATTGAAAATATAGAAGATTTGTTACCAACACAAGACACTTTATTTCTCGTAAATTCTAAATTTTAAACTTCCTATAATCTAATATAAATTTTATAAATAATAAACATAAAAATGGATAACGACTTTATATAAAATAATTGTTAGTTTTAATTTTTAAAGTAATAAACATTTTTATACCCTTTCAACATAATCATAATAATTCCTTGGAATTTAATTTAATTTACAGATATTAGTAATTCTGCTCTTATAAATTCTACTGAAGCCCGATTTCTGACATCAGTCCACTTATCTCCCGTTATATAAAAAACCTTTCTACAAAGGCAAAAGTTGCAGAAATATTTAAAATAAATGACATAAGACTTGCCCGATTAGAAACATCTTCAGTCTTCAGTTTGGTGTCTGCGCGACGAACAGTTTTTCTATGTATTGAATTCATGAAAATATAGGATAATTTTATAGGACACTTTCTTGTTCAAAATATAGGAGGTCTGGTAATCCTATGTATACTCGTAAATGGTTTTATTTTCCAAATATCTCTTTTACTAGCTAATCTGTAAAATCTTTACTTCTGTAACCGTAACCCGCCTTAACCCTAATGAAATTCTATCTTCCTGTTTGAATACCATTTGAAACAAGATTTAGATTTATCAGAAGATAAATATTCCAACATCAAAGTCAAGACTAAAATTTGGTAGAATTCAAAATAGAAGGAAGTAAGGCAGACAAGAAGAAGAAAGTTCACAACGAGTTCAATAGCGCCTTCGCGACAGGTACAACATGCAAAATGTAATAAGGAAATCGAAAATCGAAACCATTTCTATAAGAGGAACTCCGCGTTTCCTGCAGGACAATCAATAACCACGAGGCGAGAAACCAACTCGCAGACGCGCTCAATTCTCGTCTCGCAAATAGAAACATTTTTTCTCTCTGTTTTGTTATATATTCCATGAAATTCGAATTGTGTCAGATTTCACCGTTATTGAAAGCTTGCTCAACTGTTCAAGCTGTCATTTGATATTATAACAAAGTTGCACGAGTTAATTTTAGTTGAAGTTGATCCTAGGAAAGCAGATACTCGCACGTATTGTATTTTGTATATTATTTGTTTAAAAAAAAAATTGTACATGACACGATTTGAAAATATTGTTGTTTTATATAGTAAGACGAATTTTTTATTATCAAATTATCGTGATGGTTTTGAAATAAATAATAGTATATTATTGAACGAGCACATAATTTCAAGAGAATGAAAGTTTATGCACGAACTGAAGGCGAGTATTAATCATTCGAGTGAATTATAGGTACTATGTGCGAATCAAATACGATGCTTTATCTACGACTTTTTGAATAAAACATTTCTTTTCCAGTTTTTATTAATTAGAATTTTATTAAAATATTAACCTAACCTCATATTTTCGTGCGATGACAGATGACAGTTTGTTGTGTCGAATAATGGACTCAATAATGGTGTTGAATTATGAATTCATAATACAATAGTGTGTCTTATGGAGGGGTTTTACTATAAAGTTACCAACTTAATGAATGTATTATTGGTCGTAAATAAAATACATATAATATAAAAACATTTTATACCTCAATCTATAGACATAAAATTTACAATTTCATTGTTCACTAATATAAATCGTTAGTCCTTCCTTATAAGGGAGTCACTATTTCAAATAAAATAGAAATGTGTTATCCCGAATATTTTGCGATTTCAATGTAGGTATTTTTACAAAACGTGCAATACTGTGACAAATTATATTACCTACATTATAATAATAAAGAAATATATTTTGAACCATGAGTTACGACTTTGGCCAAATTAAAACAAAATTATTTGAGCAGTCATACCTATATTATTTTATTTAAAGATATACATTATGTAGGATTGTTTTTGAAAAAAAAAACAACATGTAAGTGGCTATAGAGAAAATCCTATTCTACAATTACATCAAATTTGATTTAGAATATTGAAATATGATAAAATAATTTTAAAAAATACTCTCATAAAGTAGTTTAATCGCGGGTTTTATTTATGAAAGAACATCATAATATTTAAAATCATGCACTATAATGTATATTTAATTAATTATAACATGAGATTAAAAACTACAACATGTGGCAGTATCCAACAAAAACAAAACCTCTCGCAAAAACTAAAGGCCATGGTGCAAAATCGGAATACCGAAATCCCAAAATAATATCCATCCATTATACACATAAGCAGCAAACGGCAAAAACAAAGTCCTCTCCTCTAAAATTTATATCATCAGATAAAAGTCATTGAATACAATGAATTAAAATTTAATAAAAAATCAATCTTTTCAAACTGTGACAGAATCAACAAGTGATACCGTACAAAATAATGTCCTAGCGGAGGACAATCTTCTCAGGGGGTCGAGTCATATTTCAAGCCGACTGGTGCGTTTCCTTCCCATCAAGCTGCCAATATTACGTTACAAGTTATCCTTTCAAGAAGAAGACAAAGAGGAATCGAAACAACGACGTGGCGAGACGAAAATCGAGTGTTGGAGGGATTTGCCCGATAGGTTTCGTCCCTGAATATGAAGTAGCTATATTATGTTAAATTTTAATCAAAGAAGTCGTGTATCGAATTTAAATTTGAGGTCAGTGTATCGCATATCTATGTAAGTGGAAATTTTTATCGCTAATTATAAATATACCTAATAACTTATTGATAAATATATATAAGTAGATATTCTTTGCTTAATCATTTACTGTATTTTCAAAGATTAGGAAAAATGTGAAATTAGGTAAGTACTTATATAAGTTTCCAAGTTACCCAGAGATAAAGAATACATATGTAGTGATAATAGTGCTGATTTGATTAAATTCTGATATTCTATCTAAACCTAAAGCAGCATCTATCTCTTTCGAACATATCATAAAATTAAAATTATAAACTTCTATTTTTTTTCTATATTACATAATGTAATACACCTTAGTTATTCAATTGTACTAGAAAAACCGAGAAAAACTAAAGAGTGAATCCAAACTGTTGTTGCACCAATTGAGTAATGGATCGAATTGTAGTTTGCAAAGATTTAATAAAAATTCGAACCGAAAGTACCTACAGCAAGTCCGATGTGGTTCCATATGAAAATAATTATTTAAAAAATAAAAAGAATAATTAAATTAGATGAAGATGGGAATAAATGAAGCAAAATAAATGTGTGATAATTTAGTGTCAATTTAAGTATTGTTATTGTTAATTAAATGATCTGCAGAATAAAGCGCGCTTTTTGTATAAGGCAAAAAACAAAATAATTGTATCGGGAAACCATCGAGAAACCATTTACTAAAAGTATAGTAGTATACTAAAGTATAGAAAACGCTATCTTATGGAATACTTAGAAACATAGGGGATTAATATTCACAGCCTGCTAACAGAAAAAAACAAACGAACGAAAATTTTTAAACAAAACAGTAAAGGTGGCAGAAGTTCTTAACGGACCAAAGGCTAAGTTGATGATAAATAGAACACACGCGGACGAAATTCTACGGACAAAAACCTCTTCAGCATCGGAACAACGACTTTTCGATACGATAGACAGTGAACGTCTGAAAGAGTGATATTTAGCCACAACCGACAGGCTGCCACTGCCACCTAGACTGGCCTGACTTCACCCTGCCCTTGTCAATAATACACGAGGGTAGTAACCCCTCGCCACGAACACTGCTGCTGACGCCAACCCCACGCGAAATTGTAAAAAAGCCAATCAAAAATAAAATTGGATATTGGAAATTGGGTCTTCTGCACGTTGGAAAATTCATTTGATGTTAAGTTTTCTTGTAAATTCATAACAATAATATTTTTGTCACTGAGATTACTTGTTTTTATAAGTTTTTTAAACACACAAAACGAGTATCTGCCAAATTTCATTTCAGTGAAAGATAAACAGATAAACGGTCCGTTTTTTGTATATTTTATATACATGCGGCATGCATGACGTAATCAAATAATCTATTTATTAACTCATTCATAAAATTTCACATAGAATCATGCCAACGATTTTGATTACCGAACTTTGATTTTGTCCGAAGGTTCGCCGCTCAACGAAATGTTAAGTTGGAAACGAAACCGCCTCAGACTTCGTAAGAATAAAAGTACGTGTACCTATAGCTGATGAATTACAGTAGATATGATAGTCCGGATTGGAAAAAGGACTTCCGGCTACACTACTCGAAGGGTTTGGGGGGAGGGGGAATGAAACAAACTGACAGTTCCTCAAAAATAAGCTCGATGTATCGGACTGAATAAATTGTATAACTGTTGGAGAGTTTCAAGTTGGAAAAGGGCGATTTTCAGGCTACTTGATAATAAATTGAAGGAAGAGGGAGTGAAACCAAGATATGCTAGGTAGCTAGTATATAGTATATTAAAATACGTTTATTCCTAAAGCAAATAGGTATTTAAATGTAGATATTTTTTATATCAACATTAATAGTAAAAAAGAGCTCATGGTATTTCACTCGTGTGACTAATTCAGCGCAAAAAACATCAAATCCGTCCATCAACATAAACACACCATACAGCACACGTTTGCATGTGATAAAAATTCTTACGTGTATAAATTTATTTTTACGATTTTCACATGTGGAACAAAATCATTTATATTTCAACAGATATCTTCATTATACATTAAACCTGCATGTCCGGAAAAAAGATTGCACGCCACCTTTAATATTCTGCTTGATATGAAAATAGAACCCTAAATTAATAAGCACTAACGCAGGCAGAACTTACAAGCAAGTGGAGAGTTCTCAGGAACGCAAACGTACTAACTCAGAACGTGTTCAAATTCCCAGCTGCTGATGAATATTTAATCACTCTCAGTTAGTCGCGAAGGCGACAGTATAACCTCTACTTTACTTTATGACGGCTTTCTTACAAAATATTGTGTTGATCTGTAAACGATGGAGCATTAAAAATGCATTTGTTCCAGTTCTCATTTTTATGGGGGATCAAAGATGTTTGTTTAATTATTTATTAGAGCGCTTTGTGTAATAATGCATTAGAAAATTATTTCTTATTGTTTTAACAAATGCATTAGGTAAATTAATTTTTCTGATATACTTAATCAACAGTAAAATTCACGACTTTTATTTGCAATAATATAATTGACTACTAGATACTATCAAGGCGGTTTATTATATATTATTTCCTTAAAAAATATATTTTTTAAAATTACTATTAGTTCTATAATAAATAATAATAGGTATAAATATTCATGTTCATAAAGAATCATTATTTTACAATAGTTTTATACACGCAAAAGTACAATTTTTGCTTGAGTAAATGAATAATGAAAATTAGTTTAAGTGACAATATAATCAACCATAGTATTTCAAGAGTTTATTTAAAAATAATAATAATTTTTATTAAAAAAAATTAACTCGATAATAACTAAAATAACATAATTATTGTTTCAACATTAAGCAAAGTAAAAATATAAAATTATTTATGTTTTTTTTCTTTGATCTTTCTTCTTCCAATAGTGCAAAAAATGTTCAAACAGCAAAAAGGTGTGAAAACTATATTGACATTGAACGTATTTTCGCTCGCGAAACATTGGCATATTTATATCGCATATGATGATCAGCGTGTCATTTGGCAAGAAAACGTATGAAAACACCTGGTTTTGTGGTGGGATAAGCAGCTGCCAAATAATTACCTGCCTTGCTATCTTATGAATGGGACCGTATAGAAGCTGCAATGCCAATTCGTGTTCCGACTCGAATACAAAGAACAGTAGTTTATATTTACAAGAAAACGAGCTCTTAACGTGTCTTCATTGCTGGTCTGAAGCTCAAGAAATTTGAAACCAAACGCTTGCGTTTCTGGGCGCCTTTACTAATTAGATGTACGCGAAATAATTGAACATGATTCTTGCTCCGTTGGAAATAATTATCAAGAACATATGCGCCTAACATCCTAACTATTATTAAGCGTTAATTAAACTAATTTGTAAGCGTCGTGGAGTATTTTGGTTAAAATTAGAACATACACTTAAAATTCGTGAATGAGAAGATTACGTTATGCAACCGTGACAAAAACAGTCCCCAACCAACGTATTTATCTCATTGAAAACAATTTATTACGGTTAAATGTTTGTAATTATTATTTATCTAGGTACGTCAATGTTTATATTCACCAGCTGCTTCTTTACGTGTAACAAAGATTTTTTGTCTGTAAATCGTTTTTGAAATATTTCGGAGAAAATCGCATTTATTCCTGGAAACATTGTTGAAATATTTTTGTAGACGTCATCTTTTAAAAATAAGTAATAATGCGATTTTCTTTTCGAATACCCATCGGCATGCATTATTATCGGAAAATTTTATTGTCGTGCAAACTCGAAAAAGATTTCGGACAATAATCCATGTACTTGAGATATTACACGTGACAATAGTCCGAAAAGAGGAGTACCTACTTGTAATATATAGACTATATTTTCCTTTATTAATAACTAATGGATGACAAAAAAAATAGTAGCTATGATTATTGCGAGGATTATTGTAAAAAGTAATTTAATTACTCCTGATATAACAAAATAGGCAATAATAATTCTAATAATTTATAAATCATTGGAAAATTCATATTAGGTACTTTAAAGGCTAAATGTGTTTTTAAAGTTTGGAAATACGAGAACAAAATTGTATAAATCATGCAATAAATAAAACAAATTTCTGATAATGTCCTATAACATGCGGGAAATTGTAATATACATGCTATTATTTACTAAACGTGTCAACAAATACCAATATCAGAATTCAGGAACAGTAACATTATACATCCATAAATAATAAGCTACTAGAAATATTCCACATGTTTGAAAGTCTGAAAACATTACAAGCAAAATAAATAAATAATATTTCGTGTTTCCATTATATTATGTTATGTACGTTGTATATTATAATAGTGTTGAAATTAAAATCAGTTCACATTAAATAATATTTAACAAGTAAACTTTAATTATTACAAATTAATTTTATTTATATATCCTATTAACTAGAACAATATAATGGTAATAAATGTAACTCAGATTTATTTAGGGTTAAAACTCGGGTTAAAACATGTTTATCCTTAGCGATAATATTTTTATAAATTTCTTTCACCTTTTGAGATACATGTCGATCATTGTACAAATACGAGAAACACTGGAAAAAGCGATGAACACAAACTCGGAAGCACAAGAGTTCTGTGTAAACAGAAGGTCATTGAACTTACGTTTTACGTTCTGTAAATACTTTATATGGAAATTACAGGGTTTCCAAATAGTTTAAAATTTAAATCGTATTACTACTCGTACTAAAAGGTTTTTTAATATTACATGGCGAACGTTATTTGTCAACGAAAAAGAGCAATTTGTCTTCAACTCAATACCTTATACATTTTTAAAATATTTCAATTTCCAAACACACACAAATACTAAGTATAAGCAGTATTCAAAAGTTAACATATCATGTCTGTATCATTGTCGTTGGAGAGTTTTTCTCAATAATTATAATTTTTCGATTTATCACCCAATTTTGCAAGAGTTTATATTTATAATATTTTTACTGATTTTTATTTTTCGATATTTACCACACACGAATCAAAATAATCGAAAGAAATATAACAATCAGGTACTTTTGCTTATTTAGATCGTTGTTTGTTTGTTGTTCTATTATTCTATCCAGGGGCGGACTAAACCTTAAATCGTTACCGAGCTCTCAAGTTATCGGCTCCAATATTGTACAGATCCTGGTATTAGAAAATAGCGCCGTAGGCGAAAATTTTATTGGGTTAAAGATCATACGCCAATTATTTATACGGAGATTTATTAATTTTTACAAGAATTTGTGTAAATCTTGATCACTCTGCCTCTCAATTGGCCCAATATTGTATCGGCCCACCGAATTAATAAATTTAAAGCAACAAGTAAGAAAATAATCATTGGGCATAATCAAAAGTTTATAATTTACAGGTAAGTCAGTTACTTAAGCCCATCTGCAAAAAGAAAAAGAATTAATAAGACAAAGTAAACACGCATTTAATAATTAAATTTCTGGTCGTTTGACACGGTACAAATTTTCATATAAAATTTAGTACACAATTAATGACAATTTAGTTTTAAAAATATGAAATTCGATTTGAACCGTTGCATACGTAAAATTTTTGTAGCTACCTACTAAAATTTTAAAAAATTTTCATACAAAATAAATTAAAACATGTTCTAAATTTTAAAAAATTATATACTAAATGTGTGCGCAGTAATTTGCGCATCTAATTTTGATTTTGTTGAAGAAACGAAGTTACCTATGTGAATTTTCTAACTAACCAAGAGCAAAATTTTCGGGTTATGGATGTTTTACATTTTTTATTTGAAAAATAAAACTATACAATGTCATGGATTACACTAAGTTGTCTCTTATGTCGCTCCCTATTGGTTAATTTTGCTATCATTCAGGAAAGTATAAAAGGAACATGCGCATTGCGCATATACTAAATTTTGTACAAAATATTGCATGTGTCGGCATGTGTGTTGAAAACTTTATAAATAAAAATTATTTCATTCAAATTGTGTTTATAAATTTTATAATAAATTTTGTACTAAATTTTTAAAATAAATTTGTACCGTGCCAAAGAATTAATTACAACTTTCTGTAAATTTTCAAAAAATATTAGAAAACTCCTATTTTGCTTCCTTATCCACTACCTACTTGATATCATGATATCCGCAAATAATAAGTACTTCTTTAAATAATAATATACGAACGAATATGGGCTTTTATCATTTTAAAGCTACCTAATGAAATAATTAAAAACTGTATTTATCTAAAAGAAATGTAGTATTTGAAATATACCTTTGAATAGTGTTGCCGCGACAGTCGAGACTAGTCTCGGTCTCGTCTCGACTACAAATTCGAACCGAGACGAGACCAGTATCAAGTCTCGCCGAGAGTCTCGTCGAGACTCTCGAGTCTCGTCTTATATAATTGATTAGTAACTATTTGCTTAAAATTAAATTTTAAATAGAAATATGCTTTTGTGAATATGATAGGATTAAACAATTACCCTAAAAAAAATTTCACTTCTTGTCCGTGACGCATTTTTAGATGCTAATGATGCTGGAATATCAGGACCAGATCATAAATGGGATCTTTCACAAAAAAGTTGTATTTTAAGTAATATTCCCAAGGTCAACAAACAATAAATGTATACAAACTTACATGTTTAAAAATAAAATATTTAATAAAAATAATACCTATTCCTAAAATTATGTAACAGTTATTAACAAAATATTAAGTTTAGTAAAGATATAGGTATACGAAACATTTTTGTTAATTAACAAAAATTAATTTTAATTATAAAAATTCTAAATTTAGATTACCTAACTAGTCAAGTATAAATGAAGTACCGTGGAATAAAATAAACATGTATTAGTTAGAGTTAAATATATCACAAAAGAGTTATTTCGTACAAAATACGTATAAGTAATCCCATAAGATTGGACCTAGGCCGCACTAACACTAACAAACTAATACTGACTTGTTTTGCATGTGAAATAAATAAATACCACACAACCCAAGATGATTCGAGATTTTCGAGACTCTCGACTCCATGTCGAGATTTGTCGAGAAATTTCGAGACGAGACGAGAGTGACTTTTATTAGTTTTGGAAATTCCGAGTCGAGACAAGAGTCGGGTGCACTCTCGACTACTCTCGACAAACGGCATCACTACCTTTGAAGCATGTTTATAAAATGAAAACTATGATCCGAACGATATCTTTACTCCTACAAAGATACCTACACATTTACACAAGTTCTACTTTCCCCATTGAAGTCCATTTCCACTAATTATTACAAAATAAACAAACCATATCCTTTCCACGATTTTTTAAATTAACGAACAAAAAATGCAACGCTCTACGTATTAGTTCCATGCTACACATTTACAGGACTAAAAAATCATTCCCAGCAAACAGGAAACATAAGACAGAGCGCGCCAAGCCATCCAGAAGTCAGAACGAGATCCTGCTTCACGTTGCAGGATTGGGAACGCATCACGCGGGCGTGACAAAGTGTGTCACAGTCACAGGATCGCAGTGCCTGTGCACTAAACAGAGACAGGGATAGCGTGATGAGATGGAAGATGGAAGTAGATGGCTCTTGTTGACAGACGAATCGAATGTTTGATCAAGAGAGCCGATGTTCTCCAAGCTAGTGTGCTGTGGTGTGGTTAGGTACTCCATGACAAATTGAAGTGAGAATAGATTTAATAAATAATTTTATAAAATAAAGGACAATATTGTAGTTCTGAGTAAGACTGTTTGATATTCCAATTTGAATATCGATGTTCGATGTAAAATAAAATCGATTTTATCGATATATCGATGTTTGATGTTTTGGTGTATTAATATATGGATTTATCAATGTGTACCTATTGATAGAACGATGTATCAATAGATGAATCGGATTAGTTTTCAAATTAACTAAACTAGTGCTCACTGTAACATTCACAAGCGCATATTATTTACAATATGTCTAACGAAACGACACATGGTCGAAAATATGACAAGATAATAATTAAAATTGCTAATCCTAAGACGAAGAATCACACATAGGCAGGATATATCGATATATCAAACATCGATATATCAATACATTGATATTTTTCTTCGAAATATCGCTATTCGATATAATATCGACATTTAAACGAATAGCCCTAGACATATTTTGCATAATTCCATTAACTGGTTATCAAATTGAATTATAAAATATGATATGCTACAGTAATGAACAATTAAAATTAAATAATTATATTATAGGTACCTACATAAAATCAATACCTATACAAACATTAAAATTTTACATTAATTAATATTTTCGCAAAAGAAGTATTTTCTACAATAAGTTTAAATAGGATGATATAGATATATCATCGTCATTTTGAATTTCGAAATATTAATCAAATTCTGGTTGGTTGGATATACGTTGCATATAAGTAAAAATTTGTAAGAAGGAAATTCACATTTAGTATTATTAAATTATTATACTTAATTATAATTACTTATTTGTCGGATCATTTTTAAACTTCTTTTTATTATTGAGTATACATAACTTTTCTAATGATTTAAAATGAGCCCCTTACTCGTAATATACTATTTTGTACAGTTACTTTCGGTTATAATTAGTTCGTAATTGATCATTGAACTAATATAATTGGTATATTTTAATATGTAGATGGAGATTTTATTTTATTTTCATTTCTCTTAGTTTGTAGTTAAATAAATTTAAACAAAGAACTTACTTAAATTTAAAATAATTCGTTATATGCAGATTCCTCTAATTAAAATTAAATTACTATTTTATTTAATTTAAATAATTTAATAACATCGTGCTCATAAAATGTAAAAATTATAGTAAATATCTACTCGGTAATAACAGTATGACATATGGGTGACATTGTCAACTGCTTTACATAATATTTTGATGATGATGAGTGATCGCAAAAATATACCCAAATTTATAAAGATACCACACTGCGCTTTGGTTCGGTGCATCAAGGAACCAACATTAAACAAAATTACAGACTTGATGTTCCAGATACGCATTACAATTTCCTATATTATCATGTCGCCGAGATGTGATGATTACTGCTTACTGCAAATGTTTGCCCTTAAGAAGGAAACCGCTGGTTAAATGCGCTCGAATTACATTGTTGAATAATCTTGGCAAGAAGTAAAATTTCATATATTTGCACAACGTCGTTAGTTCTATTAAATTTTAATCTTTTTAATGCGCATTAGATTATCAATTAGCCATTTAATATGAATTGGAAAATCACATTCTTAATATATTTTACGAAATTCCTTTTTTTGCTTACCTATACTTAAAGTTATTTACCCAGTTTTTATTTTAAATGAAAGATAAAACATAGGTAACTCTATTCCGCTTCTGTCGTATATTTTTTTAAAATTTGCTACGAGCTATAAGCTCCTTATAGCTCGAGGGAGCAGCAATCAATTTGAACAAAAAATTTATTCGTAACTAAATGCAATATTTTACTGTATAACTGAATTAAATTTGAAAAAAATAAGATAGGAATTCAATAGAGACTTGTTTAATCTACTATTTTAAAAAAAATGTAGTTACTTGAATCGTGCGACGATGAAAAGGAATTTTGTAAAATCTAAAAATATTGTATTTTCTGCCTCAATTCAAATAGTTAACTAATAAAGTAAGGTGCATTTAAACGATAGTGCAAAAATATCAAATTTCAATTCTTCGTAGGATTTTTCAACAATGTAATTCGAAGGCTTTTGGTCACCGGTTTCCCCCTTAACGGCTTATATTTAAGTTGTTATCTAGCTTATAAATAATATCTATATAATAGCCAATATACTTTAGATAAACTATAGAAAACTAAAATATGCGCTTAAAATTTTAAGTCATTTAAGTCTTCCCTTGTGCGTAGAGTCAGACCCTATATGTTTAGTAAATGTCATTTTGTATAAAAACGCTGTTAAAATCTGGCAACCCTACTTGTGCTCCCAGTACTAGTACTAGTACCCTATCAGACGAGCAGACGACTCTCAGAATATCTCTCAAACCGACAGAAAGACAAACTGAGGAGTGAATACAGCTCATCGTACACTGTGGGGTATTAAGTACACAAAACATTACATCATCGGTGACTTCGACAACCCACAACCGTCAACCAACGTTTACCCTAGCATTTCACTTTGACTTGACAACCGAGAGACGAGCATCGTGACATAACATCGCAGTTGGCGTAGCGTGGAGCTCGGCGCGTGTGATGTCAATGAATGTGGAACGCATCACTGACGAGGAGTTTTTTCCGCTTTTGAAATGCCCTGTATATCGTGATTAATGAATTGTGGGCTGTGAATTAGCTGATTAAAGTCGTTTAACGAATGGTATTATTTTTGAATTTGTGAAAACACGTCTTACAGAGTTATATAAATACAAAGATGGTTGTTCAAACAAGCTACATGAAATCATTAATAATTTCTCATTATTATTTAATTAATATCACAATCAGTTATAAAATCATGTCAGCATATTACTTCAATTTCAGCTTTATAGATTTCTTCTATTTATTTGCAATAAACTTATCCAAAATATAATTATATATGTAGTAAGAAACAGGCATTTGGTCATTTATGCTGAAATCAAAATCGGAACTACCAGCATGTTAGAGACGTAACCTTTGTGCCATCATTAGCTGTGCTGTGATGTATTAATATGTAAATAAAACATCTTGTATAATATTTTGACACCTTGAATAGATCTGACTAGATATTGGTATTGATCGTGAAACCGAAAGTGGTACCTAGTTTTTTTTGAAGATCCGAATAGTTTTTCTGAAATATCCTCAAATCAAAATGTATGGATTAATAGGAATTTTCTTAATAACAATGTATACTTATCTACAATTTGTATTTAAAATTTTGTTTCTATCTAGCACCACTTTTCAATAAATTCCAATAAGAAGTTAATAATTCTACAAATTTGTTACAAATTTTGATGTTATCTTCTTACCAATAAAAACAAAAAATAAAACATTTGAGTGTTAATAACATAGGTACATTTTTGACTTTTTGGCAAATAATTATGAAAATAATGACATATCATTTATCATTATATTTGTTATAATAAACTTTATTAATGTTATAAAAACTACAATACCCGAATTCCCTTCTACAATGATATATTTTTGTATTGTAAGTACTTTCATAGGTACTTATATTAGTAAAATAAAAACAGTAGAGTACGGCGAGAGGTCGTGTGTTGGCCACATCAGATTTTTTATTTGAGATTTTTTCTGGTGGAAACAGAAAATATCATACATTCCACGTGTATATTAAAATTACTTTAGTTTGCAACAAAAATAATTAGCCGCAATCAGCCCACAGTGTCTACTACATAAGTATAATTTTTCCGCCTAATGAAACTAGACTTCCTCACATTAAAAAAATTTACAATTCGTAGTATCATAAAGCATCCACTAACCTACATAGCTGAAAGCAACAAATCCAGTTTAGCCTACATGAAAATTTCAAATCTGCCCATTCAATTTTCCTAACACAAAGACACTGTTCAGTCTCAGTAAATCATTCGGTGCTGAGGCGTGTCACAGTTAGATTTTCAACTATTTGCTGCTACCAACATAAAAAACATCTTAACCCACATTCATATCAACAAACACTAACAAATTTACATGAAATCTATCACCATTATCCATAAAAATGAGCCCAATATTCAAGACAATGATAGCATTCATCCCAAAGAATCGATAACCGGTAAAAACATTTACTAAATTATCAACATGCATAAATTATTAATGTCGTCGGTTTCCGTCACGACAAATGGTGATTTCGTAAAATAAATAATATAACTGTGAGTTCAATTAACATTCAGAATAATGATAATAACAATAATAATGAAAATATCTAGTGGTAGCCGCCTGTAACACCGCAAGTAAATAAAAAATTCAATAATTACTTCACCACTTCACTATCTACGTTAATGTACAAGTTACGTTATATGGCGGCACAAGTATATAGGTAGGTATGTTTTGTTTACTCCCTTATAGTATGGTAAATAATATTTGTTATAGTTGGTAATATCTTTTTAATAAAACAAAATAAGGGTATGAAAAAAAAACATAATAAACTACGTTTCTCTGTTTCGGAACTAGAATGAGTTCATACCAGTTCTAATTTTGATGCTGGTAAGAGCTTCGTTACCTAGGATTTTTGGTGAAATTTTGTTATCAGCGACTGGTGACACTGCATTAAATAAACAAAATATCTAGGCAACGGGCAACGAACAAATTGACAAAACGGGATTCACTTTTGACGTTAATTTTATTAATTTGAATCAAATGAAACATAAAAACTGAATTAATATTTATATTTCATACAAAGATAAACTAAATAATATAAATATAATATTAATCTTGTTTTTTACTACAGTCGGTCTTAAAATTAATATAATTTTTGATCAAATTATTCCAAACTTCATTTTCATTCGTTTGCAAATCATCTTGGACCATTCGTTTGAGTTTTTGATATTGTTACAAAAATTGAATTAATTTTGTACTCAACTTCATCTATTAACATTATATTAGTGAATTCATCCCTTCTGCACACGCCGGAATAACCCATTATTGGCAGAATCTAAATAAATTGTTCTAAAATTATAATTTAAATATAATTACTAATATATAATTAGCTTACTTTTATTGAAAAATAGTCTCTGTTGGGTGCTTCATTCATAAATTTTTCTATCTGACATTTTAATTTATGTGATTAATATAAAACAAATTTAAATAATATACAAAGCCCCTAGGTAACAAAAAAAAACTCTTCAATTATTGTCGAGTACAAATTACTGTCACCAACATAAATATTCTACCAAAAATTTCCCTAATACAAACTGTCAAATAAATAAATAATATAAATTGAATAAAAAACTGCCTAAACAGAGAAAATAGTGTAAAACATTCGTTACGGAAGGCTTCTCTAGCACTCGTTCGTTCGGTCACTCGCGCCTACGCGCTCGTGTGCGAATTTCGAACTCTTGCTAGAAAAAGTCGCCTTCCCTAACTTATGTTTTAATATACTATTTATGAAATTATTTATTATTTTATTAAACCTCAATATGAATATAATATAATTTTTTTCAAATCCTTACTGGATATTGGCAGCATTATCTTCATCATGTGTGGATATAGGGATGTCATATCCATACCACGTGTGGATATGAAATTCAAGGTCAAATACGCAAAAAAAAATATTAATGCGTGCAAATTATGTTTTTATCATGACAAATAATTAAATTAACTGTAATTTAATAATTAATTATGTTTAAAAGCATGATTTTGGTGTCATTGGATGGCCCCCTCGAAAATATTTTAGTCGTGTTTTTTGGATTTTTCATCCGATGCTTCGTTTTCGAGATATTCCTAAACGCAACTTAAAATGGCCCACCCGGTATTATTATTTTATTCTTTTGACCAAACATGTATGGAAAACAAAAAGTTAGTAAGTTGCACGTAAAATTTAAGTTCTCGAAAGGACAATGTCAAATCAAAACCAAATTTCATTATGACATAAACATAAACATTGCTGTCATTATTTTCTCGATTATAGATACTTTTCATATTGGCGATATTTTAAATTTACGTGACGCAGTTGAAAGAAGTAAAAATTTGGCCAGAAAATTTATCTATAGCAATTTTTTAAATTATACTACTCAAATTAGTCGGAAACATAACAATCAAAAAACTTTAATTGGTAATATCTTACTTTCTTACTTCTGGTTCAGGTACAAATTTGAACCTTATGAACCAATTCATAACAAATATATCACGTACAAATTTTGTATTTACACCTTTTAGATGAAAATACATAGTCAAATTTACTCGTAAATAGATACCTTCCTATTATATTGTGCATATTATTTCTTTTCAATATTATGTATTTATGTATCTAAAATGTTAAACACAGGTTGGAAATGTTTAACCACGTTTTAATTCCTATTTAAAGCATTATAACTGGTGAAAAAACAAACATTCTATGTAATAGTCACGTTCAAATTTTTGCATATTAATAAATTATTGTCTTTCCTGCGACGTCATCTCCTGACACATTTAAAAGGCTGCAATGTCATGTCTACTTTGCATAAAATAAATAAAATCACAGAGATTGCACTAATGAAAGCTATATAGCCGTATTTTTTCGTTTTCCTAATTTTTATAAATTATAACAATGGTTGTTAGTTACATATTATATCTCTCATAATAATAATAATAATGGCGAAGCACCTGTTACTGACAGACTATGAATAAGGTCTTTCACACGCAGATTTAAACAATAAGAACAAGAACGCAATAACAAACAGTAGGTATACGTCGTTACGACATAATAATAAAACAATACAATCAAACAATTGTATGAAAATAATGTTAAAATTTAAATTGTTAATTACGTAGGTTAGGCTTCAGATTTATTCATTTCGGACTCAACATTATTAATTCAAACATAAACAAAAATAATACATGAAAACCAAAAAGAATGACTATATAAAAATTAAAAATTTATTCCGAGTAATAATAATGATTTTTTGTCATACCTGCATGAAAAGTAACCATTTTCGTGGCTGTTTTGCATGCGCAAAGTGGCTCATTTGTTAACTTTGCAGATATGCGAGCGCAAAGTAGAAGCCTGAGGGAGCACACTTTAACTACGAAAACTGTATTTGCGTTAAAGTACAATTTGCCTCGCGTGTGCAAAGTACATTTTTCCACACGCCTTTTCTCGCACGCTTCTACTTTGAGAAAACAGTCATAGGTTACTTTTTGTAGCCATAACTACAAATGACGCAACAAGTAAAAAGCAAATATAATAAATGTGAACAAATTGTATTAAAGCAATAAATTGACATTTAGGCACATTTTGTAACATATTTTACACACAAATCTACATTTTTAAATTTTATAATTATTTATTGACTAATATGTATTTGTGTATCTGCAATATTTTTGACATTTCAGATTACAGTTGCACAGTTGATATCGAGGCATAACTTAACTTTTAAACGTCAGTGCTTCAACTGTTCAACAACTGTTGTATTATTTCGTTAATTGAACTTTTTCTAAATATTTTGTGGTCGTCTGAAAAATAGTGTCGATAACTCGCGCAAAAGGAGATAACAGTGCTCGTGAAATTGAACCACTCGGCGCTATGCGACTCATTCCTTAATTTCCTTCGCTCGTTATCTTACACTTTCGATGCTAGTTATGTAATACACTAGTGTGCAACTTGTGCGCAATAGAAACTAGTGCTCGGTTACGTTGCCAGCTCTCGGCTCACGCAATTGCATCCTTTGCGCACTAGATACACATTACAGTACTGTTCTCATATTACTTTAGTTTTATAATACATGGCACAATAAATATATGAACCCATTAATAATAATATTTATACATTTCTTTAAAAATGGTGCCACAAATATTTCAGAAACTGTGTAGGTAAAAATATATATGTCTGTCACATTGACATTTTCATTTTTGTTTTTTAATTTTTACTTCCCCGATCTATGTAATAGAGGGAAGTATTGTAATCGTGATTTTTTGACAGTTCGAGATTTTGGTGAATCTTCACGTTTTAGACCCTACTGAACCCAAAAAACATAATTTTAAAAAAAGTCGGTCTGTCGGTCTGGATGTTGCATAACTTAAAAACGCGTTGGAATTTTGGACTGAAATTTTATATTTAAGATCTTGACCCAAATTCTGACTTCAAGTTCGTTAATGAGCTTTATTCAACCAGTGGTACCAACTTTATAAACATACCTTTTTTTATTTTTATCAAAATACTATCGTGTGTGGTATCAAATTAAAGCTCTCGAGAAAAGAATTATAGTAGAAAAACAAAAATAACATATAAACGATCGTCAATTTAAAAAAAAATAAATTATTCAAATTATACCGAGTTTGGTGTCAATTTAAAGCGCTCGTGGAGATAAGTTTAGTAAAAATTCGGTAAAAATGTAAAAAATGATATTTATGTGATTTTCAATTGTTTCTCAAAAAATTATTCAATTTTTTTATTTAACCAGTGGTACCTACCAACTTTATAAACATAACTTTTTTTATTTTTATCAAAATACTATCGTGTGTGGTATCAAATTAAAGCTATCGGGAAAATAATTCTAGTAGAAAAATAAAAATAACATTTAACCGATCATCAATTGTTTTTTTAAATAAATTATTCAAATTATACCGAGTTTGGTGTCAATTTAAAGCGCTCGGGGAGATAAGTTTAGTAAAAATGACATTTATGTGATTTTCAATTGTTTCTCAAAAAAGTATTCAATTTTTTTTATTCGACCAGTGGTACCAACTTTATAAACATAACTTATTTTATTTTTATTAAAATACTATCGTGTGTGATATCAAATTAAAGCTTTCGGGAAAATAATTCTAGTACAAAAATAAAAATAACATTTAACCGATCGTCAATTTTTATATTATACGCATCATTCAATTTATACCGAGTTTGGTGTCAATTTAAAGCTCTATGTAGGGGAGATAAGTTTAGTAAAAATGTAAAAAATGACATTTATGCGATATTCAATTTTTTCTCAAACAATTATTCAAATTTCTTCAAGTGTATTATCAAAAGTTCTCTGAAGAAAAAATTGAGTCGGAGAATTAATAACAACATTTAAACTATGGTCAGTTGTTTTTACCTCCCGCATTATATTTTATATAAGGGGAAGTTTTGTGAGGAGTTTTTCGAGTGTGAGTTTTTAGTGAATAAGTACGTTTTACAATCCATAGAATACGAATAAAGTATTTTCGAGATGAAGTCTGTGCGCGGTTGTGTGTGTGTGTTACAATATTTTGTGGACGATAACTCAAATAATATCAAACATTTAACAACCAAATTTTAATACAAATCTTAAGAATCCAGTTATTTTTGTAGCAACCCCCAAACCGGACGTAGTAGGTACTTTGCGTAAATATTTCGGTAAATAATTAATTTATCACAATATTTTCTATTTCAAATGATGGATTATATTTTTGTCATCTACAAATCGTATTTAAAATTTTTATCTGTACATAATACTATTTAGAAAATAAATTATTGTTAATAATTCAGAGTATGAAACACAAAATTAAAGGCGCCGTTACGAAAGTATAAGTTATTAAAACTTATAGTCGGGGAAGTACTGTGCTGGCCACAGCAGATTTTTTCCTATATTATGGATTTACAAATCGTGGTAGGTAAAATTAAAATTACATATTTTTGAAAAATAATTTTACTTTATTGGTAAGAGATATAGAAAAGATGTTAAATAAATACTGTAAGAGGTAGTGATGCCGCCGAGACGAGAAATTTCTCGACTCATTCTCGTCTCGTCTCGAAATTACGAGACGAGAATCAGTAAATTTCTCGTCTCGGATTTTCGGGGCGAGACGAGAATTCATAATTTTGAGACGAGAAATACTCTCGAGAACTCGAGAATTCTCGAAATTTTTACTTAATAATATCTTTTTTTAGTCAGGAATGAAGAAAAATTACTGGGATGCACTGAACAATATTTTATTTCTCAGTCGACTAGTTTCGACGTCACATACGTCATCATCAGGAGCTACATTATTAAAAGAACAATCAAGAATAGTGAATAGTTATTTACGAACCAAATGCGGGAAGATTTTGATCCCACATGAGCGGTTTTTTGAAGCACGAACGAAGCGAGAGTTTCATTTACGCGAATGCTGGGATGGTGTCTTCCCGTAAGTGGTTTGTACAATGTTTTTTGTAACGAATAAAACTATAATCAAATATATTCAAGTTGTAGTTGTAGTCTGATCATTAAATCTGAGGTTACGATGTTTTTTCTACTCACTACTATCGACAGATGGCGCGCTGCACACAAGTTTTATTTTTAAATATTGGCGGTTTTCGGTGGGCATCACTAATTATAATTCCAATACGGTGGCTATTGTAACTTATTTAATGATTCATTTAGAAAATATTGTTGAGTTTAATAAAATTACTAAAATAAAAAATCTGACGTGGCCATCACACAACCTTCCGCCATATCTAGAATTTAAACAGAAATGTATACGTACAATCCGGTGCCCATTTAAAATATACAAATAAAAATCTCAAATATTCAAACACAGAAATTTGCATCACCTGAATAAAAAGATTCATTCACAGGAAAACTCTGCTGTGTTGAAGCCATCCTCCGTTCAATTACTACATTTAATATCTTACTTAGGACTTATATAGCGCTAGTATGCCAACTTGTCACCCGTCTCACCTGTCAATATTTTTTACGCAGAAACAAAAATCAACCGATCATGGATTACAAGATATCAACGTTTTATTTGATAAATTTATTTTTTAAATTTTACTGCAGTTCTTTAATGCTACCAGATAAAGACAATTTTTTTATAACAAAAGTTGCAAATAACTTTTCCTCTTATTCTCATTACAAATAAATACTATATTTTTCCAAATTTATATACAATTTTGACAATTAACCTTTTCAATCTTCAAAAAATATCACTTCCGATGAAGATATTTGTACCAAAATCTAGGGAGCTCTTCCAATTTATATACAAATGTTAACTACCAAATATCAAAATTTTCGGGTAATTCGTATTTGAGTTATGCGACTAACACCCCTTGACCACACACACACACACACACACACACACACACACACACACACACACACACACACACACACACACACACACACACACACACACACACACACACACACACACACACACACACACACACACACACACACACACACACACACACACACACACACACACACACACACACACACACACACACACACACACACACACACACACACACACACACACACACACACACACACACACACACACACACACACACACACACACACACACACACACACACACACACACACACACACACACACACACACACACACACACACACACACACACACACACACACACACACACACACACACACACACACACACACACACACACACACACACACACACACACACACACACACACACACACACACACACACACACACACACACACACACACACACACACACACACACACACACACACACACACACACACACACACACACACACACACACACACACACACACACACACACACACACACACACACACACACACACACACACACACACACACACACACACACACACACACACACACACACACACACACACACACACACACACACACACACACACACACACACACACACACACACACACACACACACACACACACACACACACACACACACACACACACACACACACACACACACACACACACACACACACACACACACACACACACACACACACACACACACACACACACACACACACACACACACACACACACACACACACACACACACACACACACACACACACACACACACACACACACACACACACACACACACACACACACACACACACACACACACACACACACACACACACACACACACACACACACACACACACACACACACACACACACACACACACACACACACACACACACACACACACACACACACACACACACACACACACACACACACACACACACACACACACACACACACACACACACACACACACACACACACACACACACACACACACACACACACACACACACACACACACACACACACACACACACACACACACACACACACACACACACACACACACACACACACACACACACACACACACACACACACACACACACACACACACACACACACACACACACACACACACACACACACACACACACACACACACACACACACACACACACACACACACACACACACACACACACACACACACACACACACACACACACACACACACACACACACACACACACACACACACACACACACACACACACACACACACACACACACACACACACACACACACACACACACACACACACACACACACACACACACACACACACACACACACACACACACACACACACACACACACACACACACACACACACACACACACACACACACACACACACACACACACACACACACACACACACACACACACACACACACACACACACACACACACACACACACACACACACACACACACACACACACACACACACACACACACACACACACACACACACACACACACACACACACACACACACACACACACACACACACACACACACACACACACACACACACACACACACACACACACACACACACACACACACACACACACACACACACACACACACACACACACACACACACACACACACACACACACACACACACACACACACACACACACACACACACACACACACACACACACACACACACACACACACACACACACACACACACACACACACACACACACACACACACACACACACACACACACACACACACACACACACACACACACACACACACACACACACACACACACACACACACACACACACACACACACACACACACACACACACACACACACACACACACACACACACACACACACACACACACACACACACACACACACACACACACACACACACACACACACACACACACACACACACACACACACACACACACACACACACACACACACACACACACACACACACACACACACACACACACACACACACACACACACACACACACACACACACACACACACACACACACACACACACACACACACACACACACACACACACACACACACACACACACACACACACACACACACACACACACACACACACACACACACACACACACACACACACACACACACACACACACACACACACACACACACACACACACACACACACACACACACACACACACACACACACACACACACACACACACACACACACACACACACACACACACACACACACACACACACACACACACACACACACACACACACACACACACACACACACACACACACACACACACACACACACACACACACACACACACACACACACACACACACACACACACACACACACACACACACACACACACACACACACACACACACACACACACACACACACACACACACACACACACACACACACACACACACACACACACACACACACACACACACACACACACACACACACACACACACACACACACACACACACACACACACACACACACACACACACACACACACACACACACACACACACACACACACACACACACACACACACACACACACACACACACACACACACACACACACACACACACACACACACACACACACACACACACACACACACACACACACACACACACACACACACACACACACACACACACACACACACACACACACACACACACACACACACACACACACACACACACACACACACACACACACACACACACACACACACACACACACACACACACACACACACACACACACACACACACACACACACACACACACACACACACACACACACACACACACACACACACACACAGACATCATCGTGAAACTATCAAAAATGAGTTGTAAGGACCCTAATTCGTGCTCATCCACTAAAAATTCACCACCCGATTTTTTGCATGATTCCAATACCTTCCTTTACAGGTAAGCGGAAGGTAAAAATCTTTATTATCCTAAGTCGCACACCCATGAACTTGGAAATCAAACTTTTCTTCCTAGAAGTCTAGTTTTAATAGCATTTAAGAAAATTGCGGGTCACGTGACTGTCAGTTTGTTTTGATCACACCGATCACTCTGTACAAGTATTACATGTGTGACATGGGCATGACGCGAAATCTAATAGTTCTTGCAAAAATCGTTAGGTGGCTTTAATTTTTTGTCGAGAAATTTAAGACGGGACGAGAATCGAGTTCCTTGAGACGAGAAATGAGCAGCTGAAAAATGACCGAGACGAGAATACTAAAAATTCTCGTCTCGAAAATTTGTGATGAGACGAGAATTGATTATTTCTCGTCTCGTCTCGTCTCACGGCATCACTAGTAAGAGGAAATTTGTAACTATCGCCGTATTTCCTATATTTTTTTCAAAAAATGTTAGAATGCTTCAAGAAAATACCATTTCCGGTTGGCAGATTTTTACCAAAATCTTTTCAGCTCTCCAGATGTACAAATGTATGCAAAATATTATGTTCATGCAGTAGAATTTGAGATAATGAATCAGAACGAAAGCGCATAGTATAGGCGCACATACAGACTTCCACACACACACACACACACACAGACATCCTCGTGAAAATAGTCAAAATAGGTTCTAAAGGTACTAAAACGTGATTATTAAGAAAAATCTCGACATCGATTTTTTTCACGATCCCTATACCTCCCTATAGGCGGGTGGTAAAAATAGATATTAAAATACGTAGGTAGTATAGATAAAAGTAAAAATTAGACATGCAAAAACATGGATAACCATATCAATAAACTTGCCAGAAAAGTAGTGCATTCTATAGTTTCATCTCTATGACTAAAAGTCATTTATAATCTGAGTTTTTTATTTAGTTTTCAGTCGATAGGGAACAAAACTTTAAAACAAAGAAGTGGCATACTCGACCGTTCGGAGGAAAACTTTGCACAAAGGAAACTATTCATAAAATATGAATTCAGAATATATTTAGAGTAGTGTAGTATCTGTTTCGCATTATTTGTTTCAAGGTACATAGGAAACTTTGCTGCCAATCACAAACACCAGATAGCCTATACGTCATCAATACATAAAGCGAGTAACAGTAAGTACGGCGCAATATACTTCGTATTTCTCGTCCCACTAATCATTTTAGGTTTTGAATTAATGATGAGGGATGTCATTAAATATGTATCGACTGGGGGCAGTAGGGGGCGTGGCACTGGGGCCGCGTGGCGACTGTCGACTGTTTGTGTGATAGTCGTGGCCGGCGTTGCCTGGAAACGGTGGCGGTAGTGGTGGCCACTGCACGCGATACCATCGTCAGAAAAGTACGATCAAACACGGATAAACCGATTATGACGGACACATGCTCGCTCGTCCGTCCGGTATGGAAAGGTGGAGGTGCTACCATGCTTGCATAGCCACAAGACAGTGGCGTACACTTACATTCAGTTATTTACCTATTTGTATTATTGTATTTCTCTATTCGTACTATACATAGTCATAATCAAGACTGGATAATGTCCGAGCGATCAGAGCTTAAGTTTTGTTTGATTCTTTAAAACGAAAAAGGGATGTTCAAAATGCATTTCGTTAAGAGGCCCGTCTCTACCTCCTAAAATCCAGCATAAAATGTACCAACGTACCACGTGTCTTGTGGCCAATACAGAAAGGATGAATCTAAAGATGTGCCTTTTTTGAAAATTGTACATGATTATAAAAATTTATGCAAAGTTTACATGATTATATCTCATGATAGAAATTAATTTTTAAAGTATTAAAAAGGCATATATCTGTACATCCATTCTTTCTCTATTAAATGTTTATAAAACATTATCATGAAGTCAATAATAATCTGACAGTTTACTACCACCGAAAACTTTTACAGTATTTTTCAACTTCAAAATGACATTGTATATAGAGCTATACCTATACTTTTGATTTTTGCTTGCCTAGGTACTAATGTAAATTGAATTATCATTTATATATTTTTATTATAAAAAACATTTACATTGTATGTTAATATTTCGCAGAAAATATGTAACAATGTAACGCTAATTACACTAAAAATACCTGATTGTCAAAAATAAAAATGAATTCCAGCACAAAATCTGAAATTTTAAAACCATATAATTTTAATTGCTTGTTATAAACTTTATTCTGACGCAACAAATAATCAATAATTCAAACAAATATTTGCTTCGCGATTTGTTTTGCTTTTCTGCTAAAGCTAAAACAAACGCTTGTTTTGCAATATTCAAATTAATTTTTGTAAAAAAATTAATTATAAGCATGAAGATATGAATTAAGTTGAAGATTATTTAATTATTTAGAACCCGTTTCCCTTGATGTGTTATCAATATCTTAATTACAACATGAATTATTTATGAGTTCGAGCGAGCCCTTCGGAATAACCAAAGAATAACTCCGCCAAAATAAAACATAGAACATAAATTGCCTCCTACACAAACAGATCACGATCTTTTCCATCAAAGTTAAATATAAATTTGTAAGTAAATTTATAAACTCATTTACAGAACCGAGAACCGTCAACAAAAGTTCCAAGACGCGTATTGAAAATATGTCACCCTTTTCAATATTGAAAATTGAATTAATATCATACCTACTTAAAATAATAAAAAAATAAAACTAAATTTCTAATAACCGAATGACATATGCAACTAATTTATTGTAAATTAAATATCATTCATTTGGTTTCAATACATATATATTTTAATTGTTTTTTCGACTTCTGGTTTATCTATAGGTACTTGCTTTTTATAATGAAAATTGTATTTATTAACTATCAATAAATGTTTTTAAAAAATATAAATTACCTATGTCAGTAATGTTCAGAAATAATGCCCAGACTCCCTACTCCAGTGCTGACGATTTATGAAAAATTCGATATACGTTCGATTGAGTGAGGGTGATGAGAGATAAGTTGCAAAGGAAAGGTATATTGCTTCTATTCCAAGAAAATAGAACCAAATTTAGAAGTATCCTCTTTACCTGAGAGGCAAGAAAATACCTTGACTTAGAATTTTGTCAAGTGTATGAAATCCAAATGAATTTTGAACCAGAGAGTTAAACTGTAACCTACTATGTAAGAAATAAAAATGTTTAGATTTTTGTTTCAGTTTTAATCTGATTTAATTAACAAATCTAATTCAATAAATTATTTTTTCAATACCTGCACCGAAAACGATACCTTTCGCCGCTATTATTAGGGACGAAAGTGAGGTATTTCTGACCGGTCAGTAATATTCCTCCCTGGGCAGTAAAAGTAGTTTTCCTCCCGCTTTATGCGCGTATCCACTTTATTTTTTCTCCTTAGGGAGGAAAGGTACTTTTTCTCTCGCTTAATGCGGAAATCCACTTTATCTTTTCCTCTCTAGAGAGAAAAAATACTTTTCCTCCCGCTTTATGCAGGATTCCAAAATATATTATTTAGATTATTTTTATTTATTCTCCTTAGGGAGGAAAAGTACTTTTTCTCTCGCCTTATGCGGAAATCCACTTTATCTTTTCCTCTCTAGAGAGAAAAATACTTTTCCTCCCGCTTTATGCAGGATTGCAAAATATATTATTTAAATTATTTATATTTATTTTTAATTATTATTAGAAATATAACTTCTGACGACCATTTTTTGTAATATAATAATATTTATTTATTTATTTGAATATAAGATCTATAAAAATATATCGTTATAATGTAATTAAATTACATTATTCTTAAATATGTTTTATTATTAAATTACCTATTATTGTCTTTGTGTTACAAAGTTTAGAAATAGATATACGAGTATGTAAATATAAAAAGCATCGTTTAATTATTTTTTTATGATAATTCTTAACGCATAATTTCATGATCTACTAATTTTATTTGAGTTATTTCTTATTTCACTACAATACGAGTATGTTTTATAAATAAATAGATATGAATTAATGAGTTCTAATTTGAATGCAGAATTTTGACAATACAAGTGATTCAAATTCAAAAAGAAAGTATCTATCCAAGGTATCATCGAAAGTAGTGAATCCTAATTTACAAAATATTTCAAAATCTAAAGCCTCTGTTTACCGTAGCTAATGTTGTTTTTCCGAGAAAATTGGGAATATAGCTATCTTTTGCTTTGTATCTTCTGCCTCTGTTCATCAACGGCTGCAGACGTATTTCGAATTTTTCATAAATCGTCAGCACTGGAGTAGGGAGTCTGGCAGTCTGGGCATTATTTCTGAACATTACTGTACCTAAACTTGGTCAAGTATGTTTAATACCTAGGTACTGTAATTATCGGTAATTATTGTTTTTGTTATACGATCAGGAACCACAAACCGAAGATTTAAATGTGACAAAATAATAATTTATACCGAAATATAAACATTATGGTTTTTAACGATATATTTTTCTTTTGATTTAATTTAATTAATATTTATGAATAATAAAATTTTATTATATATAGGTATCGACTTAATATAAATTATATACCAGTGTTCGGTTTTGACAATAATTTATATTATTATATTTTTATAAAAAAACAGATTACTAAATCAATAATAATTTAAAGTATAATTGAACTTAATGGTATGTTAATTAAAGGTAAAACTACCCTCTCGCACCGTTCATGGTAGCCAGATCGTCGCCAGTCGAACTCGAATAGAATCGATTGGAGAAAAAAACGACTGGAAAATTATTGACGTTTTAAAAAACAGATAAAACCCTGGGAAAATATGCGTACAGTAAGAATATTAGATCTTCTCTGTATGTCTTTATTCTTTACTAACGTAAGTTCTATGCTAAAAGCTGGATAAAATACAGATGATCTTTTGTTTTCTTTGAATTTGAAATGTTCATCGAACTTCTCTATTTATAGAATGTAGAACGAGTTTTCTGACTCATAGTCAAATAGAGAAAAACACGCGTTAAGGGAGAGTGTTAATATTTTATTATTTTATTCAATCGATTTCATTACAGAGATAAGACTTTTTTCTTAATTTTCTAAATTGCTTTGTTTATTGTGAAACAATAAATTAATTACATTCAAATTTACATTGCAAAATTTTATAATTAAATAATTAAAATGAAAAGCTTTATGAAAACATATTTTTAAAAAGTTGTCATCATATAATTTACAATTTAAATTGCTTGAATGATTTTTCTTACGAATAATAAAATAAAATATTACCATACTCATGTAAAATAAGTACCTAACAAGTGTAAGTTAATATTTGCTAATATCAAAATAATATAAACAAAGCAATAAATATTAGTACTATCTAGGTTAGTAGATCCTTCGTATTTTATCCGATCAGATATGGCAAGCATCTAAGATTTTTCCGATTATCAGATATATTGAGTAATACTTGTTCTGAAAGTCTACTTAGCACTCAGATGATGCAATGCGAAAATAATGGCACACGAGAAGAATTTAAACATTAGGCATTACATATATTCATGAATACGTGTAGCATTTAACATTAGCATATAAGTATAGTCTTTGTTATTAATACTTTATCGCGTTTAATATTTGTATGTTATTGTTTTCCCATTACTAAACAGCCTGATGTAGATCAATATAAAATTATGTGCCTACAAAACTCCGTAAGTAGATAATAAAGAAATTACAACACGAAGCATGAACACAATTTATAATAAACTAAAGTAATACACATGAATTTCAATAAAACACTAATAGATTTTTAATTGTCCCAACCCTATTGGATAGGAATTAGGGCATAAAAGTATTAAACCAATGCTTTCAGAAACTTATATCTGTTTTATTTTGTCCATAACTTTTTTATAGACCTGTAATTATTTTCACATTTTCGTATTAAACTTATAATAAAAGTAGTACTATTCCTATAACAAGAAAACTTTGATACAAGCTTAAGCGATCATTTAAATTAATACATGGAACAATCGAACTACTTCAATCACATAACTTATGCGCGTCTATAAATAATTTACGGCCTGTTATATACCTACTGATAACGATTCTCGGTACATGTAATTAGTATGAGGCATACATAATACAGCTCAACATAAGCTTGTTTTCATAATCCTGATTCTGTTTATTTCAGGAATATTTCCTGTTCTCTAATATTTATCCATATAATTAAATATTCTATTATATATCATAATCTAACAAAACATTCCACATTGATAGGTTAATAAATGCAACCACCATGTATTTAAACAATAAAATGTGAAACTCAGAATGATGAGATCAAATTTACGCCGAAATACTCTTTCAGCAAATCAATATCATGCACATATCACGTAACACAAACGAAAACACGAATAATTCTGGTTGAATGTAAAGAAAAACAAGTAAATGATTGACAAATAATACCGGCAAACTCTAAACCACGCTTTTCTGAAAATTACGCGTAGCTTTAGTATACTACCTAATATTTTAGATTTGCAGGTTTTATAAAGAGTTACTGTAAAATAAATGAACTTACCTAATGAATATCTTCTAAAAAGTGGGAAATTAAAATTACAAGCACGAATTTTAACGCACCAAACACAAATGGCGTACGCCTATGCTGATAATGCCAACAGACAAAGAAGACGCATGCGTGAGTTGTTGAAATACCGTTGAATGTTTGTCAAAAATGACACTTATGTTAGGGGAAAATATGAAGTCACTAACTAGCAAAGCTCATATTCACGATTGGTACGACATCTTTTCGATGAATATCCAACTTTATAAATATTATAAATTTTTAATTCGGTTCTTATCATACAATATTTAAACAAATACAATTTGAAATTCATGTTCAAAGTAGTAATCAAACAAATGGTTGCCCTATGATTGTCAATAAATAAACCAAACAACATACAAACAGCAAGTACTTCGCCATCTAGTGTGTCTGTATTCAACTAACTGACATTTATACGAGAGTAAGAAGAATTTTGAACCTAATTCAAAATGAATACAAAAATAGTAATTGATCCTGCAGAAAGAATGAAATCCCTTCAATTAATTAAAACATGTAAGGAAATAGTTACAATAAAATTTATTTTATAACATACATCAATTAATTCTTACTTGCAGTGGAAAGTACTTCCGAAGAAAATATGCAAAATATTGTTGCCTGTCGAAGTAAATTAGAAACAATTAATGAAAAATTAACATTGAATAAGAATTTAGTACAACATTATGAAAAAAGATTGGAAGTAAGTCCCAAATAAAAAATATTTCACATATTGTTAGGTAGTACCAATAAAATTTAAATTTTCAAAGGAACTGTATACAGATATTGCAAATGTTCAGTGGAATCAAACAATGGCAAGAACTTTCTTAAAATCAGATGCTCAGTTTGTCGAAAATTTCAAAAATATTTTTTTAAACAAAGAACCAATAAAAGAAAGTACGTATTAATTTTACTTTTAATATTACAAGTTCCGGCCCAATCAGTAATTTTTCAAAAAATGTTTCAATTAAACTCTGTTCGCACGAAGATTCTGAATCCTGGATAAGAAGTTTCCTTCTTAGTGATAATTACATGGTTTTGAAGCAATCAGTAAATTATAAATTCTTCTTTGCCAAGACTCATTGAAGATTTAATTGAACAGATAATTCTCACTAGAAAGAAAAAACTTCTTTTCCAGGATTCAGAATCTTCAAAGAATCCTCGTGCGAACAGGGCTTAATACATACTAATAACATCAACAGCAACTGTACAAGATGAATCGTTTAAAAAGAAATTTTTTGACTTAAAACAAGAAAAGGAAAATTTAGAAAAATATTGCAACACAAATGATAGAATAATAGAAGAGCTATCCAACGAGTATCAAAAATTGAAGGAAGAGTGTGAAATTTATGAAGAAAACAAAGATAATTTTACTAAATAGTTTTATAATATATATTATATATTAAATTTCTTATAGTTATAAGTTACTAAAATCAATCTAAATAAAATATCATTTAATGGTAGGGTTACACCAAATGGACGTGTTGAGATGGTTTTATCGCGGTTTTTAGAAATACGACAGTATTTGTTGTTGAGTAGTCACTGAGATCCTTGTACCTAGTCATTTTGTCGGTTGTTTCTAAAATGTTTGCAAATAGTCTCTGTTTTGGTTTCATTTGTCCATTTGGTGGAAACCCGCCATATAAACACTTAATTTGAACTCAATTTGCTTTCATTAAATAACAAAATTTGAGTAAACAAATACAATTGTAATATAATAAGTGGTGAGCTTATTATCGATAATATTTTGAAAATGTCAGGAATGTTAATCCCAACGACAAGAATACAACGATTGCGAATATTGGAATTAAGACGAGTGACATTTTCTAAATATTATGGATTGTAGTTCATTTTTTTCGCTAATATTACTTTAGCAGCATTTATATCATTTGACAATGTTTCTATTTGAGACCTTTTCTGATTTAAAGATTTTTGCAACAGTATTCGTGTATTTCGTTCTTCTTTTAACATTTTTTCTAATTCTGTTTTCTTATCTATTAAATTTTTCTTTCTGTATGCTTCTAATTGCATGTTACAATCTCCGGTGACTGGTCTCCTATAAGAAAGACAATTGAATTAAAAACATAATAAAAACTATTATTTTGTTTTATTACCAAGCCTTCGTATTTTTGTCGGTTTTCGTATCATTTATCAGTTGTGTGATTTCATTGTATTTTTCATATATTCCTGTTTCATAGTACATTTTATCTATAATTTGATAATTATTATTTATTATGTCTTCTGTCTGCATATTGTAGAGTGTTTTTACTGATGAAGGCTTCTCCTTCAAATGGGTTAAAATCTGTTGGAAGTCTGAAGAACTGCACAGAAATTGGTCACAATTAATATTAAACAAGATGAAATAAATAAACACTATTCAGGCCGGGACAAGTGCAATTTGAATATCACAAAAACAAAGTTGCACTTATCAAGACCTAAATATTATTTATGTTTTTAGTTAAAATTCAAATCATAACCAAACAAAATTAAGTACTATTTAACTGATTTAACAACGGAGAAAGCAAATACATGAACAATGATCATGACAATTATAGAAAAGAATTTCATTAAAAGCCGTTATACACTTTTCAAACAAAGCAGGAGGGCAATGACATTACCTGACGCCTTGGGCGATTTCGTTTATTATATTTTTCAGTGTGTGTTCTATTGATTCTGAAGTCCTCAAAGACATGTTATTTATCTTCTTTTCTTCTGTCATTTTAATTATATTTTTTACTACCATTTACCGTGAATTAAATTATTAAGAACAACAATTCTAACCAAAAACCTTTTAAAATGAAACTTTTGAAATATTGAAATACGCTCATTCATACGCATGCGCGTAAAGAAAACTGTTAAATCGATCAGTCATTTTAGTTCACGCTGTTGTTGTTATGAGGCAGCAGCTATCTAGTTTAGATTTGAAATCGTAAAAATATGTTATTATATTATTTTCGTAATTAATACAAAACTGATAAGATTTAGAAACGTTTACCTAATAAAAACAATATCCGGTAAACTAAACTGAAATAAATAATTCCTAGCACCATACTTAACTAGACTATTTGGATTTATCAAAACTACTGATATTATTTCCCTAACAGTAGATTTTAACAAGCTAGAAAGTCAATAACAGTCACTTTAAGCAAAAGCAATGACCAAAAAGGATACGAAAATGAGGCGGAGAAAATAAATGCCTATAGAAAAGTGAAATGTAATTGGTAGTTAGGATGAAATGAGGATTGCTGAATCCTGAATGCCTCAATCCGGGGAGAAGTAAGATAATAAGGAAAACGGCAAATAAACCACCACCGGTAAATGCCTAGGGTCACATTTTTCCATGTTCTTATTCTTTTCTAGATAAAGAATTATAATACGATATTATACGCTTCTTAACTTTGTATGCATAGTACTATATTGTTGATTAAAATATGAAGATTTAATGAACGTAACTGTTTCTCTAATAGCGATGAAATATATTTTGAATACATTTCATATTATTTATTAACTGACTGTAAATACTAAAAGTATAATAATTGTACTTAATAATTTGGTAGGTTTTAAAGTAAAATTTGAATTAATTTCCTAAGAAGAAAGAAAGTGCAGGAAACCATGTTATCTAACACACAACCCAAATGATTGTTATTTCTTCAAACAATAAAGTACTAAAAGATGATTTTGTATTTGGTATTGAAAATGTATATTGATGATCGTGTAAATTGGTACTGGCATGTTTTTTATTTATTAAAGAAATTTGCAAGTATTATATTCTTACTTCGAAAATTTTTTTGTATAGGTATAGATATACTATTTACAGTTTATTTTGATCTGTTTCACTCATTGATTAATGGGGTAATTTTTCACATGCACTAAGCATTTTTCGGCAACAGAAGCAAGGCGTAAGAATTATTGCAGGAGTAAGAAATAGAGATCACTAAGCCACATTTTGTTTGGTATATTACCACTCCCATGTCTATTTATATTTTCCACACATGTACAGATTCATGAGAATAATGATAAAATTTTTACAGCAGAAAATTTTTACGAATACTCGTATGATACCAGAAATGCAAATCTAATTCGTACACAACGTTTTAGATTGAGCATATCTGAAATTAATTCTTTAATTGTTAGTTTATATAACTTTTTACCTGTACTAGTTAAAAATTTAAGTAATGCTGCATTTAAAAGTAAGATTAAGAAATTTCTACTACGTACGTCACTGTTTTTATTCAAAAGAGAAGTTTATAGATCATAAATGGCAAGACAGGGACTTCACATTATATGTGCCTAAGTTTTTAAAATGTAGGTATTTTGAATGATATAATTACGTTTTAAATATTAGATTATAATTTGTTACCTGATGATGGAAATACATCCCCAGTTCAGACGATATCACCTCTGCATATTTTGATGAAAAGCTCCGTGAATGAGCTGTGTATAGCGTGTTGCAATAATTTTTTGTTCTTGCATTTATCTTGTAAATGGTTAGCGATACATAAAAAAATGTTATAATTATAAAATTATAGAGCACTACATTGTCTATAGAAAAGATCATTAATAATTTTCTTGTAAGTGGCACAGTTTTCGAGAAAATTGTGAAAATGTATTTTGAACATTTCAATCGACGTCGAATTTTCCGAACATTTTTCTATCAGGTACATTACTTTAAAAACTTTTGAGGAAATTAGTTAAGCTAAAATTTATTCCAAAAGAAAGTTGGGAAATTTTAGCTTTCTTTCGTATTTTTTGTGTTTCTGAACCGAATGGGTGCTCAGCATTTAGCATGAATATTGGGGAATGAGGAAGCTTTTTGTGGATGGGCGACAACAATCGCAATGGCAAAACCATAATCTTAAGATTTGGCCTCCTGCGACTATTATTTATTTTCAAACTCGGTGGACGGTGGTAAGAGATTTGGGTCGAATGAGATGCCTATTTTGAGAGCTTCGAGTAGTCGTATTATTCGGAGAGCATCGAAAAATTGGAGAATCGTTGGACGAAGTGTATAAGCCTAAAAGGATCTTATGTTGAGAAATAAATTGAGTTTTGCAGACAAAATTATGCTTTCTTGCCTATAGGCCGATTAATTTTCAACCACCCCTCATATACTTCCAGGTAGGTACACACGTAACTTAGTAATTATTTTTATTGGTTGCAAATATAGTTACAGTATAGGTAGGTACCGTATTTCCATTATTTGCAGCTATTAGGAATAGGTATCAAAATTTATAATTATAATGTTACTTACTATATCTGTACCATATCTGGACAATATACTAAATCTAAGGTATATTTGCTTACCTTTGCCCCTGTAAATAATCATGCAATAGCCATTCCACTAATGACCAGCCTTGTTTCTTTCGTTAATTTGCATTTGTCATTGAACGGACAACAGGCGAACATTTGAACATCGAGTTGAGTTAGTTTGGATGAGCCGATGAGCGATTTGCAGCCAGGTCCACCAGCATCAGCCAGGTTCAGGTAATCGCCTCTGGTTTGGTAGCTGTCAGCTACATTCGCGCAGTTCACGCTAATCCGCAGCTATACTGGCAAAATGATCATCAGCAACAAGGGAACCAGTGGAGAATACAATGCAAATGCTGCGAAGCTGATTAATGAAATGTGGATGTACAATGATGCGATGTTGAAGTGGTAACAAATTACAGACCAGCTAATAGTAGTTTGTATCTAAATAAAAATACCTAAATGTTGGTAAATCTGCTGTCAGTTTCTAACTACTGCATGTAGCTAGGTGTGAATTGTTTGTAGAAGACTTGGAAAGCAGTCTTTATAAATTATAGAACAATAATTATTTGATTATGTACGAATGTTGGAAAGAAGGGAAGCACCTTTGATATAGAAAGTAAGTTTTTCGTAAATTCTTTTATGCCAAAAATACCGTGAGTTTTATTTAACGTGAAACATGGGATCTTTCATATCCATGGTTACGAATTTGACAGCAATGTATTAGAGCGTTTCATTTAAAATAGAACATAGCAAATGAAATATGTATGTATTTCTAATGATTTTAGATATGAAAAAAGTTGCAAGAAATATAAACATTTAATAGATATTTTTTTAGAATACAATTTATAACAAATTCTCAAATACACGAAATAAATCAGATATGTACTTGTCTGAGACTAACATCTGCATTATACCAACGTATCATTTGCACCTTTTCTTCAATTGTATACCCTTATTTTCAACAACACAACCCTAATTAACAAGTAATATTTACTTGATAATGACAGCCTATGTTCTATTTTAAATGAATCGCTCTAATACATTGCTGTCAAATTCGTAACCATGGATATGAAAGATCCCATGTTTCACGTTAAATAAAACTCACTATATTCTTTTCTAGGATCCATAATTACTATAAATAACATAAGAAATATATTTATTAACATCGACAATGAATAATACTTAAATAATTATATCAACAATAAATAACAACAAAAGGCTAACTTATACGCGAACAGTATCTCCCCCACACAGAAACGCTCCAACTTTGACTGCTATCAAACACATTCTGCAAACTGAAAATATTTTTATATTTAAAATATTGAATACATTTGTTAAATTTATTTCCTTTATTTGTTTTATTTTAGTTTTATATAATATTATACTTTATACATTCATAGAATTTGGCATTCTATTGAAAAAAAGCTTAAGAAACGCACAAAGATATTGTGCGTATGTCAAGTGAGCAGGTATCATATCTAGCCTGAACTAGTGAAGGAAAAACTACGGTTATGCCCGAGCGCATGAAATTCTAACGTGCGAGGATGCAGACCTGCAGAGTTTGAATGTTCTTCTAACGCTGAGAGTTGCAGTTTATGTTATTTTACACCAGAATAACTTATGTGTGACGCGTGTTGCTTAAAATATGAATGCAAAATTCATATGAATTTAGAAAATTTCACTGTTTTAAGGAAAATATTGTATTGTATAAAAATTAATATTCATTTTAATATTGAAACATTTTAAAAACTATTAAAGATCAGGGTTTTTATGGACGCCACGCCACTGTTTCAAAGGCCTTATTATTATTGAAAAACAGGTTGATCGGTATTACCGGTATTACCACACCTGGGTTGGGTAATGGGTAATACGTTGTCGGAATGCACGATAAAAATTTCCTGGACATGAATGAATGCACGAGTGCATATTCGGTAAGAAAATCGCACTGACACCGCCGCTATATTTTTGAAATCTTTTTACAATAGAAACTTGAAATATTTACTAAATTTGTATTTAATATTAATAAATATGTATTATTTACCTTATTAATTGCTTACCAATTTGTAATTTAATGTCAAAGTGACAGATGACGGTAAAGTTTCCGTTTATTAATTTCAGTTAAGTTACTCATTAAAATACTCAATTTCCGAGACTATTTCCCACAATTAATTAAACCAATCATTTGCTTCAATTTTTTAAATTCTGACCAATGATGTACAAAATATATCGGCAAAAATTGTAAAAATGCCCTAGGGATTGTTCAAGTGACAATTTACCCGTTACATTGCTATGACTACCATGTATGACAAATATATAAAATATAACGCCAAAAATACAGTTATGTATAAACCTTAGTTTGGAACCAATTATTAATGAACTTATGAAACGAAAGAAACTAAAATTTAAAATTTTGACACTCAAAGGTTAGTAAAAAATTAAATGTCAAAATAAACAACCGTTTCGGCACAAAAAATTAGTCTTGATTTAAAAACACGAAAAACCACGAATAATACCTATTATGCTAATCGGTCTGCAGCAGTGTCTAATTTTGCTTAGTCCGGCATTAGAAAACATTTAATAATAAAAATATTAGGACACTCCACCGTAAATTTATTAGTTCATATTTTATGTCTGTTTATTTGGGAAATAGTCTAACAAAATATATATATATATATATATATATATATATATATATATATATATATATATATATATATATATATATATATATATATATATATATATATATATATATCGGACCTCATTATTTTGCAGGTAAAATTATTTCTTAAGATTGTTGCTTATAGGTAACATTCCTCGACAAATTGAATGATAAAATCCCTCGCCTTCAGCTCGGGATTTTGATCATTTCATTTGTCTTGAAATGCTACCAAGCAATAATCTTTTGAAATAAACTTTTGCAGCAAAATAATGGTCCCTTGATATATTATTATTGACAATTCCACTCATAGTTTTTCATCCAATCAAAACACAGTAATTTGCTGAATTATACCAATCACAGACGAACTACAGTGACAATTTTCACTAGTGAAAATTACACTGACAATTTTCACTATTGAAAAATACATTACTTTTTTTGGAATATATAAAATAATTCGAGAAATTGTCAAGCCGAATACCATACGTGACTATGATTTTTTGGTAATTTTTGCCGTCTGGTCACGACTGCTTGTTGCGTCGAAAATAAACACGAGTGCGGCAAAATCATAGTCACTAATGGTATTATATATGAAAATTGTTATATAACCATAGTTACTATTATTGTAATCAATTCATCCATTGGCTGTTATTTGTCATGCGATTTTCATTAATAAAATAAAGAAATACACTTTTTGTTAGAAGGTACTCAAATTCGTAGCATTCCGGGCGGCCTAAAACCACGCCGCCTAAAACCCAGGCGGTCTAATTCCACGCCACCTAAAATCCATAACGTCTAATTTTACCCTCACCACAATAGAAGTTGACTACCACAAACCACGCCGCCTAATACCACAACGCCTAATACCACAGCGTCTAATTCCATAACGCCTAATGTCCATACCGCCTAATACCACAACGCCTAATATACCATAACGCCTAATACCATGCCGCCTAATACCATTCCGCCTAATTCCACCCCACCTAATCCCACCCCGCCTAATCCCATCCGCCTAATTCCACGCCACCTAAAATCCACAACGTCTAATTTTACCCCCACCACCATGTCCACGCCGTATAAACTCGTGAGACATACAACACACAACGAGTGAATACGGTGTGGACATAGTGGTGGGAGTAAAATTAGACGTTGTGGACTTTAGGTGGCGTGGAAATAGGCGGCGTGAAATTAGGCGGCGTGGGATTAGGCGGCGTGGAATTAGGCGTTATGGTATTAGGCGTTGTGGTATTAGGCGTTGTGGTATTACGCGGAATGTACATTAGGCGTTGTCGTATTAGGCGGAGTGGTTTGTCGTAGTCAACTTCTATTGTGGTGAGGGTAAAATTAGACGTTATGGATTTTAGGCGGCGTGGAATTGGGCCGCGTGGGTTTTAGGCGACGTGGTTTTAGGCCTCTCGGCATGCACTCCTTAAATTTACCATCTGCAATTCCAACCGCTGCATAGAGCAAGAGCCCACATTTCGCATTGTACATCTGTATTAAACTTCATCTTTTAATTTCTGTTCCCCATAAACAACGCATTTGCCCGAATCTTGCTCATAACGTCATAACCAGTAACCAACTTTAAATTTGGAGAGGCCAGCAGGGACCAGAAAAATGTAGGATGTGGGGAGACACATATCTTTTTAATTTATTTTGATACTATATTTTAATTTCCAAATAAGTAACTTTTAATCTTTCCCGAGCTTTTCATACATATTTTTGATCTACTAGTTCTCTCTTCAAAATTCAAATACAAATTGAAAATGAATATTCAACACTCAACTTTTAACAAAAAAATGCTGTATTATAAACTATGAACTTGCGAGCACTTACAAGGCGTAACGAATTCGTAGTGATAGATCGCCCACATATTTTAAAATATTATAGGTATAAATCACAGAAATATAAGATATGATACAGAGGGAATGAAAACTCGGTTGATGGGCAAGGGAGGTTGCGCCATTAGACGGAAGGGGTATACACGAAAAACGCCCGATCGCCATCTTGGTGGGGCGCCACATTTAAAATTTGAATGCATACAAATACGTGACTTGCTGTCCTATTGACAAACCAAACGCTGCACATAGTCTTATTGTTTAAAATATTAATAAAAATTAATATTTTAGATTTTAATAAAACTTAATACTCAAATGTCAAATCATATACGGGGCGAACCAAGATGGCGACTTCTAAACTAAAGTGGCTACACGCCGATTTGACACATGCCCTCTGTAAGTTTATTTCCTCTGTGGTATAAATAGTAATTGTTGTGATCGCAATGATCGTTGTTGTGTTTTGTGTTACTTTGTTTTGTTTACTCCAGGCGCGGATCCAGACTTTCGTTTTCGGGGAGGGTCAAACTTGAAATTTTTTTTCATTCAAGGTCAAATGCCTTATAATTAAAGTTACACTTTTTTAAAGGATGTGAAGTTTAATGTTTTTTTCCTATTTCATCATTTTTGCTATAAATTGTTGTTGTTTCTACACAGCATACAGTTAAAGATTTTAAACTCTATATCACAAGGTAGAAATGTGGATACTTTTGTATAAAGTTTAGTTTGTTTTGATTTGATTATTACTGAACAAGTTATATACTTTTAAATCCGACTGAATATACAAATTTCTCCCACAGAAGCCACGACAGTCGACAATTCATAAAACGTATAAGTACTTACTTTTATAATTCATAAAATAAGGCAATTAATACCTTCCTTCCAAAAATTATATAAAATAAACTACCGTGACTCTAAAAGATGAAAGAAACTTTTGTAAAATATACTATTTTTATATAGGCCTTAGTTCTTGCGATAAATGAATGTAAACATAAAATTTGGTAAATTTTGGTTGGTTTTTTAACTCGTTCTTTTCGAGTAAATTCAATTTAAAGTTTCTGAAGACGGTAAGCCACAATGTATCGAGTATAATTCAAAAAATAATAAAAAATAGACCGGCCACAAAAGTTGACAATTTTTTTATTCGAAAAATGCAGAATTTTCTTCTCTTTACCCGTCTTTACCATTATGTACCTAACTCGAATTTTGATTTTAGTGCCCTTTTACCTGGTTAGTTTTTTAACAAATTTGAAATTTATATTTGCTAGACTATTAACTTTCATGTGTGAAAATTTCAGCTTGTAACACCTATTCGCCCACAAAACGCATTTTTGGCGCTTTTTGAAGCGTGGAGCTCTCTACTAATACTAAGACGTTAAAACAGGCAAAATGAATGACATAACTTACCACTTATCAGTATTAAAATTTAGACTAAAATTTTAGAAACAGAGAAAAATTATTTTTGTAAATTACAACCATGTTTCAACATGTATACACTCGAATTAAAAAAGACAATGTTCAAACTGTACTCACTATGGCATGGCAGCACATAATACAGTTTAAAAACAGTTACCGTTCGCCCCGTGGCCCCCTATGACACTGATTGATATTACCCGTTGATCGGCATTACCGCGCTTTTCCCTAGATTTAGATTTTTATTTTCAGTGGTACCATTGTGGAGCTATGCTAGTAGATCAGCAGAATAATACAGGCTGTCTCTGAAATAAGTGTACATGGCTTAACCACAGCTTCCTGGACCCAAAATAAGACGATTTAACCAAACTTACCTATATCCGAAAGTGTACCGTTAAGCCGGTATTCAGCTTCAATGTTTTTGTTCAAAAAATAATTTTGACTATAACAAAACATTTTTTCAAAATTGATCTGAAAATAAACTAAGAAGTAAGTTATAAGTAGTTTTATAAAAGAATTATAATAAGTATTTAATGTAATCACTATTTTTCTTATTTCAGAAGAGAAGAGACTTCAGAGTACCTACCATGGAATAAGAGTGATGTTTTTTTTGTTTTTTACCTCTCGCCACTCATATCTGTAAGAGAGGTATTGTAATCATGCTAAATTACTTTCATACACGCACTTAGTAAAATAGTAGAGTATATGGCGAGAGGTCATGTGTTGGCCACATCGGATTTTTTCTTATACTTTTCTTTCTGTAGGTTTATAAATTTAAAGTTTCATTATTTTTTCTTTTCTTGTTTATGAGTAATTGAACATCCGGACAAACATCCATCCATCCATCCACACATACAGATATCACTGAAAAAATGCTCAAAACGGATTCAGAGGACCTCAAAGATGTATTTTCGCGAAAATTCCAGTATCGATTTTTTATGATACCTAGACTTATCTACTGTTCGTGTATAATACGTGTATAAGAAAGCAAAAATTCATCCCTAAGTTTCATGGCACTTTGAAATAATGCTATAAATATAATCGAGTGGTATCAAATAATCAAAATTGTTTAGTTTTTAATTTTGAACAAGTTTTGTATTCACAACTTTCATATAAAATGTATACGTACCGCAAAATTTTAAAAATAGCATTGTTTTTCCTATAACCTAACAGATTTTAAGTAGACACCCGTACTTACTATAACATTATAATGCAAGTTTAAATTTAGTAAACGTTGGTGCTCCTTATATATTTCCGCTTTAGGCCTCAAAATATATAGATATGTAGATGAATAAGCTAAAGCCTGATTTTTTACACTATACAACCGCTTGATTTTAACACTTCATATTATCTAGAAACAGAGTTTAATTGATAGAAATAGCTGTACATTTATCAATAGTTATATTTTTCATAAATTTAAAACTAGTGTAGAAATTATTAACCCCTTAATTTGAACAAAAATAGTACAGATTTAAATATTTTTTAAAATAATAATCTTTGCTGACGAATTTTGTCATGTATTTTGGAAAGATATATATTTATGTGATCCTTAGTATTGTTGGCATCAATTTAAAGTTGGCTCAAATGCAATTAATTTAGAGAGATGAAATATATACATATTATTAATTTTGCGTATGTGATACAACTGCAGAAAATTTAATGGCGGTGTACAAAGTATGAATGTAAATGTGAACTTAATCGGATTTAAATCGAAATATTATATTTTATAAATTAGAGAAAAGAAATAACAGAACAATGTTCATCACAATTAAAGAAAGAATAATCTGCCAAAATGTTACTTCTGTAAAAGGAGCAGAGATAAAGAAAAAAAGCTTACTTTAATACTTTATTTTATCTCACTGAAAATACAAATTTTGCGTCCATAATATATTTTCATTAATTAGAGCTTATCCGTCCATGAATTCTGCGTGCGCCTCCGGTTAGTTACATTCAGTGCGGATTCCTCTTAGTCCTGGGACAACACAGATTAAGAATAGATAATGGAGTAATATGGTTTAATGTCGGGTATGTCATTACCATCTCTTGACCTCAGATAATGAACAGTCGTAAACTTTACTTCGGCCAAGGGCAGAGCCAGAGAGTCTTGTCTTCGTACTTGTGTAGATGTGTTCGTTCTGTGTCTGCGCTGTTTGCTGCTTCTGGTGCCGGATTTCTAATCTAATCAGGGAATAAGATGGAGTCCTGAGGTGTTATTTGACGTTTTCCTTCAATGTATTGTTGCAATAACTAAATTTCCGCGTCGACAATGAGACGTTGAGTTTCGGTAAAGTATTGGGTAACCTGAAGTTCTAATAGGAAAACTTGAACACAAATAATATTAGGTTAGGTAGTAATATTCAACTTCTATTTACCTATATAAGTAACTGATTTGTTGCATTATGTGGATTGAAAAGCTATATTCAAAACCTTCAACGGCCAGTGAAAGCACCAATGGCGCACCCAGGATTGCATGTTGGGGGGGGGGCTAAGAATTTTTTTATGAAACCTTTAGTACGACACAAGAAAGAAATGCGCCGCAGGCGAATTTTTTTTAGAGTTCAAGGTCAAACACCTTTAAATTGAAAGTTTCATTTTTTTAAAGATAAACAGTTGCACGTTTTACTCTCTTTCTTGTGCACACGCATTGTTTTTTCGGCAGCTCGCTTGATATAATTTCATAAGAACGACTCTGAGCAGAGTCATGTCAGTTATATAGAAAAATACATATATTTTAATTTTAGTTCATATTTAATGTATCAGTTCTTTCTTTCATCTTTTTAGTTTCACTCCCAAGTGCACCGTTGTTTAAGTTCAAAATTTCACCACAAGGTTCGCATTCTTATTAAAATATCCCAATAATCGTACACATGCGTTATACGGAGTGTATATATTATTGTATAATTTGAACTATTTGAATTTAAGATAATTATAAAAACAGATAAAAGGCGATTATTTTTAGTCTTCAGTGAACTTAAATAATCTTACATAATATTTAATGAAAAAATTTGAAAAAAGTCCAGTCGTCTGGGGGGGGCTCAAGCCCCACGAGCCCCCCCCTTGAGTGCGCCCCTGGAAAGCACGATGGTTAAGTATAGGTCTATATCTCTATAGTAGTCTGTGTTAACTTCTCCGACATATATGTAATAGGGGAATAACGTAATTGTGATTTTTGACGAGATTTTAATGATCCTTTACTATTTGGACCCTACGGAACTCAAAAATTATGGTTTTTTAAAAAGCCGGTCTGTGTGCCTGTCTGTGGGTCTGTCAATATGTCTGGATGTTGGATATCAAAAACGCGTTGGAATTTTGGATTAGAATTTTATATTTACGATTTTGAGTCAAAAACTGACTTCATGTTCGTTATTGACGTAAAAGTTAATTAGAGGAATGGTTCAATTCCCGGCGGTGGTCATGATTTTCAAAAATAATTTAATTCGTTATTGACCTTTATTCAACCAGTGGTACCAATTTTATAAACTACACTTTTTTATTTTAATTAAAATACAATAAAGCTCACGGGAAAAGAAGTTTATAATAAAATTACATTTAAACGATCGTCGATTGTTTTTTAAAAATAAATTATTCAAATTATACCGAGTTTAGTATCAATTTATAGGTCTCGGGAATACAAGTTTAGTAGAAATGTAAAAATAATATTTATGCAATGTTCAATTGTTTCTAAAAAAATATTCAAATTTTGTCCATGTACATTTAGGCCAGTCAGAATAGACAATAAAAATCGAAAATTTAACAATAATTCCAAAAGTCTTCAAATTTTGGTCAAGGGAATGGTACATCGAGACATCAATAATAGTATTTTGTGCACCTAGGGAGGGAAGCGTGCTATTACTCCCGCGGGCGAAGCGGCGGTTCGAGCGAGGGCGCCGGCTTCGCTCAAGGGAGTAATTGCTATTACTCCCGCGGGACACACAATATTTTACGTCACGAGGGCCTCAAAATCACCTTTCTTGCAATGTTTTCCTCCCGCCAGTACCGGGAAGAAAACAGTGTTTTCCTCCCGAGCGGGAGGGAAAGCTCGCTTCCCTCCCTCCATTAGCAAGAGGAAAACACTGCTTTCCTCCCCCGAGTGACGTAAATATCATTTTGCAACCTTTTCCGAAGTCCGGAACATTGTTAAAATTGCAATTAAGTTGAATTTTGCTCATATGCCCGTGAAAAAAATTCCAAAAGTTTTGCAAACTTAGGGTAGTATTTCGGTAGTATTAAATATATTATTTCTTATAACGTATCAAATTTGCAACCAATTTAAGGGTACTGAACATTTTTAAAAATAAAAAATAAGGTTTTTCCTTAATAAACAGGACGCAAAAAATTACAAAAGTTGGCAGATACATCGGAAAAATATTCCGAACAGTTGTATAGATTTGCAACCTTGTACGTTGACCGGAACATGTTTATTTATAATTTATAATTTTTTTTTAAGTCTGGACGCCGCGCATTTTACTGTAGGTATAATTATTCTAAGTAGATTAAAATTTATTAGAAAATAAATCATTCAAAATTTATACCTTATAAATATAATATAATTACAATAAATGTAGAAAATAAAATATTGATTAATGTATATGAATTGTTTATGATTTCGTTTCGGTGCGAAATAAAATTTAATAACATTTTAACTCAGAAAGCAATAGGCTACAATAGAATTTCATTTTTTATTTACCGAAACGAATTTTTTAAATAAAGTCATAAATTTTTTATGTTCGACAATAAAAATGTTTATATCTGTAAAATAAAAATCAAATCAATCTTCCATATGAATACACATGTCTAAAGTCAAATTCATAAAAATGGAAATAAAAGTCAAATATGAAATTGTATCCATTATGATAAAGCGACAGAAAACAATAAATTGTAAAATAGTATTTAAATGTAATTTTTTATCTTAGCAAAGAATTTAGTATAATTTGAACAAATAAATTAAATTAATTAATTTGCCTCTTAGATAAAATTTAACCTTGCATAAAGGGTATGTAATGACCACGGGCGTAACTTGCTTTTATGGCTCTTGACGTGTTTTTAGCCCTTGGCTAACGCTTGGGCTTAGAATCACGTCTCACGCTATAAAAGCTTCTTTACACCCTTAATACATACATAACTATTATTACGAATGCGTTTACGATTGTCAATTGTTATTATCTTCGATTAAAGTAGGTAAAGAAATTTTAGACCAAAATTTTAATTCATATTTTATCCGTATCAATCCGTATAGGCCATGGCATGACGAAAAAAGCCCAAATTTTTAACCCTAATGATAGCGCCGTAGCCTATACGGATTTCGATTAATTTTTTATCCGTGTATCAATCCGTATAGCGTATAGGCATAGGTCATGACGCTGTCATTAAGGTTAAAAATTTGGATGATGTTTCTTCATTGCCTATACGGATTGATACGGATAAATATGAATCGAAATTTGGAACCATTTCAATTTGGTCTAAAAAGGTTACCGACCCAATCGTGACTTTTCAGATCAACATTATATCTTAAAGGAAGGAAAAAAAATACTGGAAGTCAGTCACAAAATTTGAAGGGTTTATTTCAACTCCAACCGGTTTCTACCCCACATGGGTCATCTTCAGGGACTACAGTGAAATTTAACAAAAAATTAGTAACAAAAATAACAGACATTTACAAATTTTAACTTACTTACGTAAAAGTCATAACAAATAATGTATACATTGAATTAATTGTAAAAAACAAAAATATTTCATGGATCAAGTCAACAAAATGTAAATATAAATGTATGTAAAATACAAACATTAGTCTTAAAATTTACAAAAATTTTACTTAAACTTTTTATGAAAAACCACACCTAACGGCTGCAGCTAAGTAAAAAATTTAATCACGCAAGGTTAAGTTAAGTAAGAACACCAGGACGAAATAAAAAATCTGACGTGGCCATCACACAACCTTCCGCCATATCTACACTTTAAACAGAAATGTATACGTACAATCCGGTGCCCATTTAAAATATAGAAATAAAAATCTAAAATATTCAAACACAGAAATTAGTATCACCTGAATCAAAAGATTCATTCACAGGAAAACTCTTCTGTGTTGAAGCCATCCTCCGTTCAATTACTACATTTGATATCTGACTTATGACTTATATGGCGCTAGTATGCCAACTTGTCACCCGTCTCACCTGTCAATATATTTTACGCATAGAAACAAAAATCAACCGAACATGGATTACAAGATTTCAACGTTTTATCTGATAAATTTATTTTTTAAATTTTACTGCAGTTCTTTAATGTTACCAGATAAAGACAATTTTTTTATAACGTGAGTTGCAAATAACTTTGCTTCTTATTCTTATTACAAATAAATATTATATTTATTCAAATTTATATAAATTTTTGACAATTATCTTTTTCAATCTTCAAAAAATATCTCTTCCGGTGAAGATATTTGTACCAAAATCTAATGAGCTCTTCCTATTCGTATACAATTGAAAAATACCAAATATTAAAATTTTTGGGTAATTCGTATTTGAGTTATGCGACATCCGGCATCGGCCCGGACCACACACATACACACACACGCACACACACACACACACACACACACACACACACACACATACATACAGACATCATCGAGAAACTATCAAAAATGAGTTGTAAGGACCCTAATTCGTGCTCATCCACTTAAAACTCACAACCCGATTTTTTGCATGATTCCAATACCTTCCTTTACAGGTAAGCGGAAGGTAAAAATGAAGTCATAAAACTGCTCAAGATTAATAATAATTATCCACTAGGTATTATTAACGGACTACTGTATGAATATGATAAGAAGAAGGAGAACAAGGTCAGCTCAACTAACAAAGACAGTGATAATAAAAATCCTACATTACCAACTCCTTATTTACATAACAGGGTGTCTCTAAAATGAGTGTACATGGCTTAACCACAGCTTCCTGGGCCCAAAATATGACGATTTAACCAAACTTACCTATATCCTAAAGTGTACCGTTAAGCCGGAATTCTGCTTCAAAGTTTTTGCAAAAATAACGAATTTTGCTTATAACTAAAAATTGCTTAGGCCGATTTAGATGAAATTTTGTATGATATGAAACATGGCTATAAGTCATCTTTTGGAATGATATTTGTTATTTTTAGTGCACTGCTAGTGCGTAAAACTTGTGCTAGTCCCTTAATTAGGCTGTAACTTTTTAATGGTCAGGCTGAGAACTTTAAAAAAAAATTTTTTAGAAAGAGATTTTCATAAGTAAACTTTAATTTCTTCGTTCAATTTTTAACATCTCTTACGGTTTAGACAGAAAAAAATCAAATCCGTGGCTTGCATCGTGTATTTCTCAAAAATACAATTTTATCTAGTAGTCTAACAAACAATAATAAATAAGAAAAAAATAAATTTATTGTTAAAATTACAATAAATGCTCAATGTGACCACAATGTGAATGCAAAGGTCAATTCTTTGCAAAAAATTGTACTGTGCCGTTTGCAACATTGTACATTATTCTTTATTGATAGAGAAACATTTTGAATTTACTCAAAATTTATGTAAATTTTAAGACTAATGTTTGTATTTTACATACATTTATATTTACATTTTGTTGACTTGATCCATGTAATATTTTTGTTTTTTAAATGTTTTTACTTCCTTGTAGGTACAGAGTAAAAAGGAAGTATTGTAATCGCGAAAAATTTCGGTTCTCAGATTTTGACGGAAATATCCGTTTTGACCTTTTCTGAATCCATTATGATTAGTTTCGTCTTGACGTATGTATGTCGCATAACTCAAATACGGCGATACGTAGAAAGTTGAAATTTTGTATTTAGGACTGTTATAGCATCTAGTTGTGCACCTCCTATTTTTGGTTTCAATCTACAAACCGGAAGTAGTACTTTTTTCAAATATTTCGATAAATATTTAATTTAAGACAAATTTTTTTATTTTAAATGAAAGATTATGTGATTATTATCTACAATCGGCTTTTTATAAATATTTTTGTATCTGGTATCATTTAAGAATAATTAAAGTATATATTTATAATTTAGTATTTCGGTATCTTGTAGTCCATGATGATGAAACAAGGAAAGATATAATAATTATTAATAACAGTAGAGTAGGCAGAAACAATACGGGAATAGAAAGAAACATGGGAAAAGAAGGAGAAGGAGTACTTAATAATAATGGACGCAGAATAATAGATCTATGCGTGGAAAATTATCTAATAATAATACGCACAAATCAAGTCACAAATACACAAGAGCAGAACCAGCAAGAAATGAAAAATCTATAATAGATTATTTTATAGTAAGCAAAAATAGGCGAGCGGCGCACCCCCGAAAACGTGCCTAGAAAAACAACTTAACCTCTCATGGAAAAACTAATGGTTGCAACTAGGTGGAATCGATCCGTTATTTTATTGCAAACAAAAAACCTAAATAAAATTTTTTGATCCGAGTGGCAGGAAATTTGTTATTAACAAAAAAGTTGTAACATTAAAACAAGATAAAAAAATCTGACGTGGACACCACATGACTTCCTTGTACGCCTTGTGTGTTCATACTTTTCTTAATAACTAAAATGTAAAATAATATTAAAAATTCTTTTAACTTATTATACTAGTATACTCACAAATATATTTTAGTCATTTTATTTAAACTGCAGAAGAAGATATAAAGCATATTTTACTATTGTCACTGTCATGTCATAATCATTTAAATTTTACGTAGTAACAAATGTTAAACGATCATGGAGTACAAGATACCGAAATACTAAATTATAATTATATACTTTAATTATTCTTAAATGATAGAAGATACAGAAATTTTTTATAAAATACCGATTGTAGATAATAATCACATAATCTTTCATTTAAAATAAAAAAAATTGTCTAAAATTAATTATTTATCAAAATATTTTTAAAAAGTACTACTTCCGGTTTGTAGACTGAAACCAAAAATAGGAGGTGCACAACTAGATGCTATAACAGTCCTAAATACAAAATTTCAGCTTTCTACGTCTAACCGTATTTGAGTTATGCGACACACATACGTCCGTACGCACGTACGTACGTACGTACGCACGTACGCACGTACGCACGTACGCACGTACGTACAGACGTCACGACGAAACTAGTCATAATGGATTCAGAAAAGGTCAAAACGGATATTTCCGTCAAAATCTGAGAACCGAAATTTTTCGCGATTACAATACTTCCTTACTTCGTACAAGGAAGTAAAAATGTAAAAATGCTGAAATTGTACCTGACCATACAGAAATTTTGTGAGAAGATAGTGAGACTGAATTAGAATGATGAAATTAGACTCCATTAATGACCATTATTCCATTAGTATGGTTTTGTAGATATTTAAAAAAATTTGACATGTATAAAAATGTATTAATTAGTTAATAATGTTTTTAAAATTTAAATATCAAAACAATGTAACGTAAAGCAACATGGAAATAAATGGGGAAAAATTTTGATAATTGATTTTTTTACATTTATTTGACACATATAAATATGTATTAATTAGTTAATAATTTAAAAAATTAAATATTACTATATATAACGTATAGCAACGTGGAAATAAAAGAAAAAATTTGATAACCGATTTTTTTACATTTTCAACGAAAAAAGGCGTAAAACTAACTAAATACTCACTCATTTTGATAAAAAGTTTGAGAAAATATTATATGTAACCAATTTAATGGAAAAAAAATCGTTTTCAGACTGATTGTTCAATATTTGAGCGTTTCCACCCCTTTAACGAAACCTAAGAATTTTATCAAAATTTAGCTGTAAATTTGGGGAGTAAAACAAAAAGATGGCCATATGGAAAAAATATAGGGTTAAAGTACAAGTCTTGACGATCATTTTGCAATTTTCTAAATTAAAAAAGGTGCATTAGAAGTTGAGATATGATTTTTTGAAGTTGGGCAATATTGGCCGTTTTTCGACTTAAAATCACCTATATCTCGAAAAGGGTGCGTTTTTCAAAAAAATGCCAAGAGACAAAAAGTGATTATTTTGAGCCAATTAACCTAATAAAACTACTTGCGGGGCCATTTTTACTTCCTTGTACGAAGTAAGGAAGTATTGTAATCGCGAAAAATTTCGGTTCTCAGATTTTGACGGAAATATCCGTTTTGACCTTTTCTGAATCCATTATGACTAGTTTCGACGTGACGTCTGTACGTACGTACGTACGTACGTACGGACGGACGGACGTATGTGTGTCGCATAACTCAAATACGGTTAGACGTAGAAAGTTGAAATTTTGTATTTAGGACTGTTACAGCATCTAGTTGTGCACCTCCTATTTTTGGTTTCAATCTATAAACCGGAAGTAGTACTTTTTAAAAATATTTCGATAAATATTTAATTTAACACAAATTTTTTTATTTTAAATGAAAGATTATGTGATTATTACCTAAAATCGGTATTTTATAAATATTTTTGTATCTGGTATCATTTAGGAATAATTAAAGTATATATTTTTTATTTAGTATTTCTTTATCTTGTAGTCCATGATCGATTAACATTTGTTACTACGTAAAATTTAAATGATTATGACATGACAGTGACAATAGTAAAATATGCTTTATATCTTCTTCTGCAGTGTAAATAAAATGACTAAAATATATTTGTGAGTATACTAGTATAATATGTTAAAAGAATTTTTTATATTATTCTACATTTTAGTTATTAAGAAAAGTATGAACACACAAGGCGTACAAGGAAGTCATGTGGTGTCCACGTCAGATTTTTTATCTTGTTTTAATGTTACAACTTTTTTGTTAATAACAAATTTCCTGCCACTCGGATCAAAAAATTTTATTTAGGTTTTTTGTTTGCAATAAAATAACGGATCGATTCCACCTAGTTGCAACCATTAGTTTTTAATAAACAAATAAAGAAAACGTCATGGTGGACACCAGAAATAAAAGAAAAAACTAAAATGAAAAAAGTAGCGTGGAAAAAATATCTAAAAGAAAAAAATTATAGGAACTATGAAACATACAAAAATCTTAGAACAGAGGTCAAAAAAGTAGTAAAAGAGTCAAAAAACAAAGAATGGATAAAATTTGGACATAAACTAAGTAATGCGTAGGTACTCAGAAAATCAGAAACTATTCTACGGAGCTATTAAGCGAATGAAAAACGAAAATACAGTAACATTACAAAATGTAAAAGATAAACAAGGACACATTTTAAACGAGGAAGAAGAAATAATGAATAGATGGAGATAATACTTTAAGGAGCTGTTAGTAGAGGAATCAAGCTCCTTAAGAAAAGAATCTACGGGAAACATAGTAAGAAAAAACAAGGATTTATAAAAACAGGATACAGTTCCCTATATAACGGAAGATGAATTGATAAGAGCGTTGAGGAAATTAAAAAAGTGGAAAATCACCCGGACATGACAATATCACTGCTGAAATGTTAAAATATATGAGAAAAAGAGGACATGAATGCTTAATAAAGATATTTAACACGGTAGAGGCACATAACACCCCAAAAGACTGGCAAATAGGAGTTATTACCCCAATATTTAAGAAAGGGGACAGTAAAGAATGTAAAAATTACAGAGGAATAACGCTACTAAGCGTACCAGTTAAACTATACGCAAGAATTCTTGAAAATAAAATAAGGGAAAAACTATAAAGCACACTAGATGATACACAAAGCGGATTTAGATCAAACAGAGGTGTACAAGACCATATTTTCACACTGCGTCAATTAATGGAGAAAGCCAGATTAGTAGACAAAGAAATCCGTATGTGTTTTATAGATCTAGAAAAAGCGTTTGACAAAGTAGTACGAGAAAAAATATGGAAATGCCTAGAAGCAAGAGGACTAGATAAACAAACCATAGACCGAGTGAAGGGATTATACAATAAAAACAGAAACTATGTAAGAGTTAGAAATAACAAATCAGAACCACCGAAGCAGGTTTAAGACAAGGATGCATTTTAAGCCCTCTACTCTTTACAATATACCTGGATGAAATTATCAAAAGAGTTAAAAACGAACTAAAACAATATAAGGTAGGGTACTGGAGGATGGAGAGGATATCAGTTTTTTTTATTGTTATATGCAGATGATATGATAATAATTACCGAATGCGAAAAGGACCTACAACACAACATCAATGTACTACACACAGAACTAGAACAGTGGAATATGAGCATCAACAAACAGAAAAACAAGACCATGATCGTAAATGGAAAAGAGAAAAAACGTAGCATAGATATAGAAAACACGGAAATAGAGCAAGTAGACAGTTTTAAATACTTAGGCGTAACCATACAGGAAAATGGAAACCTGGAAAATGAAATTACAGATAGGATCGGTAAGGGAGGAAGACTTTTTAATGCCCTGAAGAACAAATTTCTAGCAAAGAAAGAAGTACCCAAATAGACAAAAGTGGAAGTTTTTAAAAGAGTAGCAATCCCTGTCCTAACATACGGATGTGAGTCTTGGACAACCACGGAAAAACAACAGAGTAAAATGCAAACTATAGAAATGAGATTTCTTAGAAAAATTGAGAGAAAGACAAAATTAGACCGAATTAGAAACGTAGTATATAGGAATAATTTGCAAACGAGACCAATTTAGAGACATAATAGAAGAAAGCCAACTAAGATGGAGGGGACATGTACACAGAATGTCAGATGAAAGAACTACAAAGCGGATATACGAAGCAAGATCAACGGACAAGAAAAAAAGAGGAAGACCAATAAAAACATGGAATGAAGAAATCAGAGCAGCATTAGAACGAAGAGACGTTAAGGGGCAAGAATCAAAGAAATTAATGGAAAATAGAAATTCATGGAGAGAAGTATGGAGGAAAACTACAAAAGAGGAAGTAACAAAAAAGAGAAAAAGAATCACAGGAAGCCTTACACCGAAAGGTAGAAAGGCATAGGATTAAGTAAGTAAGTAAAAGTAGTCCATGATCGATTAACATTTGTTACTACGTAAAATTTAAATGATTATGACATGACAGTGACAATAGTAAAATATGCTTTATATCTTCTTCTGCAGTTTAAATAAAATGACTAAAATATATTTGTGAGTATAGTAGCAGTAGTAGTAGTAGTACCTACTTATATATTAATATATTTGTATAATAAGTTAAAAGAATAAAGTAGGTATGGCGGGAGGTCTTGTGGTGGCCACGTCAGATTTTTTTATATTATTCTACATTTTAGTTATTAAGAAAAGTATGAACAGTTTAATAGGCTTACAAGGAAGTCATGTGGTGTCCACGTCAGATTTTTTACAATCAATTCAATGTATACTTACATTATTTGTTATGACTTTGACTTAAGTTAAAATTTGTAAATGTCTGTTATTTCTGTTACTAATTTTTTGTTAAATTTCACTGTAGTCCCTGAAGATGACCCAAGGGGGGTAGAAACCGGTTGGAGTTAAAATAAACCCTTCAAATTTTGTGACTGACTTCCAGTAATTTTTTTTCCTTCCTTATCTCATCATCCAGTCAAGAAGTTTTCATTACATTATATCTTAAAGACTAAACATTGATTAATAACCATTATAAGTTTCAGCCGTATAAATATGACAAAAGATTCTTTGAAAATTTAATTTATGCAAAAATTAATTACGTCACAACAGATCCACGCAAACGTTTTCAGGCATCTTATTGACCCTGATCTAAAGTATTATTGAGAATTTTTTCAGCCGGTTATATTATAGGTATGACATGAAAAAGGGTTTCATGATGGCATGCTGCCGTCTCTTAAACTAAATGATATTTTAGAAACATTATTAAAAATATTCTATATATTTATTTTTGCTTATTCCTAACTTCTAACAATAATATTTACCAGTGTCGCAACCAGTATTTTCAGAAGGAGAACAAATAGCGTTGCAGACATTTCAAGTATAAGCAGCCGCATGTTTAGTTCGATTTATTTACAGACATTTATTAGCTGTAAGAAAAATACAATCGTAGTACGTCAAGCAGTACATATAAGTAGTTACGGCAATGATCACAAGTGGGCTGAGCGCCGAGTGTTAAAATTATTCTACACTAATATCTATTTCTTTTCCGCTCGTCTCGTGTTCCTTATGTATTTATATAAATACAAAACAAAATATATGAGTATTAATTTATACGGAGCTGTAAACCAATTAATCTTTATTGATTTAAATAATTGTTTAACTTTCTTTCCTCAGAGAGGAAGCGCTCAGAGCCCTTCGCGGAGTAATTTTTATTCGTGATCAGAACGCCTAGGTATAAGTAGGTATCTGCCATTTAAATTTTTTCCTGAAGTTATGACACATCCTGTTTATTCTATAACATAATAGGAGAGGGTAGAGAATGAGGTCTTGCACGATTTGTTTTTTCTTTACTGAACACTTCTCTCTTTGTCCACTGACATCACCGGTTACAAGCCACGGAAAAACAGTTAACATTTCGGAAGTGAAAATAGCAAATGATAAACAAAAATTGAATGTATTGTACTTACGTTAAATTGATTTACCTATACCGGGCGTTTCCTGAAACAGGCGCACCCCCCCCCCCCCCCCCAAAAAGTTGTATTTTTAAGTTAATTACATTTATATTATAGATTTATAAACTACATTCAAATGCGCATTGAACTACATAATTAATAAATTTTTATAACTTCCTGTTTAGCCGGAAGTGAGATCAACTTCCTTATTTTAAATGGAACACCCCGTATATTTTTTAAGATTTTAATTCTACATAAAATTATGAATACAACCATGTATAATAAGCTACTTTTTACTTCCCCGATCTATGTAATAGAGGGAAGTATTGTAATCGTGATTTTTTGACAGTTCGAGATTTTGGTGAATCTTCACGTTTTAGACCCTACTGAACCCAAAAAACATAATTTTAAAAAAAGTCGGTCTGTCGGTCTGTCGGTCTGTCGGTCTGGATGTTGCATAACTTAAAAACGCGTTGGAATTTTGGACTGAAATTTTATATTTAAGATCTTGACCCAAATTCTGACTTCAAGTTCGTTAATGAGCTTTATTCAACCAGTGGTACCAACTTTATAAACATAATTTATTTTATTTTTATCAAAATTCTATCATGTGTGGTATCAAATTAAAGCTCTCGGGAAAAGAATTCTAGTAGAAAAACAAAAATAACATATAAACGATCGGCAATTGTTTTTTTTTTATAAATTATTCAAATTATACCGAGTTTGGTGTCAATTTAAAGCGCTCGGGGAGATAAGTTTAGTAAAAATGTAAAAAATGACATTTATGTGATTTTCAATTGTTTCTCAAAAAATTATTAAATTTTTTTTATTCAACCAGTGGTACCAACTTTATAAACATAACTTCTTTTATTTTTAATAAAATACTATCGTGTGTGGTATCAAATTAAAGCTTTCGGAAAAAGAATTCTAGTAGAAAAATAAAAATAACATTTAACCGATCGTCAATTGTTTTTTAAAATAAATTATTCAAATTGTACCGAGTTTGGTGTCAATTTAAAGCGCTCGGGGAGATAAGTTTAGTAAAAATGTAAAAAATGACATTCATGCGATATTCAATTTTTTCTCAAAAAATTACCTATTCAAATTCAAAGTGTATTATCAAAAGTTCTCTGGAGAAAAAAATTAGTCGGAGAATCAATAACAACATTTAAACGATGGTCAGTTTTTTTTACCTCCCGCATTATATTCTATAAGGGGAGGTATTATGAGGAGTAAAAATTTTCGAGTGTGAGTTTTTAGTGAATAAGTACGTTTTACAATCCATAGAATACGAATAAAGTATTTTCGAGATGATGTCTGTGCGCGTTTGTGTGTTACAATATTTTGTGGACGATAACTCAAAAAATATCAAACATTTAACAACCAAATTTTACATTTAAGGTTTTAATACAAATCTTAAGAATCCAGTTATTTTTTGTTGCAATCCCCAAACCGGACGTAGTACTTTGCTAAAATATTTCGATAAATAATTAATTTATCACAAAATTTTCTATTTCAAATGATAGATGGTATATTTTTGTCATCTACAAATCGTATTTAAAATTTTTATCTGTACATGATACTATTTACAAAATAAATTATTGTTAATAATTCAGAATATGAAACATAAAATTAAAGGCGTTACGAAAGTAAGTTATTAAAACTTATAGTCGGGGAAGTACTGTGCTGGCCACAGCAGATTTTTCGTTGTAGATTTCTAAGTAAAATAATAATTAAAATATTACAGAAACACATCGATTCATTCCAAGTTAGCTATGAAATAAATGATATGATACAGATTTTATGACAGTAAAAATGTCAGTTTATTAACAAAAATAACTAGTTTAATAAGGAATTGCAATTCAATTATATTATTTATAGTAAATTTTCAAATTGGTCTGCATTTTCTTGAATACATAGTGAAACTGGTGAAACTCTTCGTATAATTTCTGTTTTTATCATTTATTTCATAGCTAACTAGGTATGATTCGATTTGTTTCTGTAATATTTTAGTTATTATTTTACTTAGAAATCTACAACGAAAAAGTAGCTTATTATACATGATTGTATTCAGAATTTTATGTAGAATCAAAATCTTATAAAATATACGGGGTGTTCTATTTAAAATAAGGAAGTTGGTGTCACTTCCGGCTAAACAGGAAGTAATAAAAAATCATTATTTATGTAGTTTTATGCTCCTTTGAATTTAGTTTATAAACCTATAATATGAATGTAATTGACTAAAAAATACAACTTTTTTGGGGGGGGGGGGGGGTGCGCCTGTTTCAGGAAACGCCCGGTATAGGTAAATCAATTTAACGTAAGTACAATACATTCAATTTTTGTTTATCATTTGCTATTTTCACTTCCGAAATGTTAACTGTTTTTCCGTGGCTTGTAACCGGTGATGTCAGTGGACAAAGAGAGAAGTGTTCAGTAAAGAAAAAACAAATCGTGCAAGACCTCATTCTCTACCCTCTCCTATTATGTTATAGAATAAACAGGATGTGTCATAACTTCAGGAAAAAATTTAAATGGCAGATACCTACTTATACCTAGGCGTTCTGATCACGAATAAAAATTACTCCGCGAAGGGCTCTGAGCGCTTCCTCTCTGAGGAAATTTTTTTTCGGGGTGCGCCTGTTTCAGGAAACGCCCGGTATATGAAAAATAAACAAAATTTTAAGCAAACTGGTATATTAATCAAAACTACAAAGATTAAAAATATTCATATTAAAAAAAAAAATAGGCATGTTAATTTGTTTTGAAAGACCACAATTTACTATTAAGAATTAATATTTTTTGAAATAAATAATGAATGATAACCATAACCATAACTTTTTAGAACAAGAAAAATAGCAGTCGAATAAATATGTATAATTATTATTACCTACTTCCACGGTAAATTAAATCGAGAATTGTTAATATTTAGACGGGTTTTACGATTCCTCCACATCGTAGATATACCGGAACGATCCTACGGACTGCTGCTGATTTATAATTAATACGAAAAATAATTTGTGACTTCTCTATTACTGTTTAACAGTTTAACTGACAAGTACATGTGAGAAATTCTATACATTAAAATATTATTAATACGCGATAAAACTACCTTATATATATATATATATATATATATATATATATATATATATATATAATGCAATAATTAAGATCAATGAGTAAATATGATACAAATATGAAAAAATCTGACGTGGGCACCACATGACTTCCTTGTACGCCTTGTGTGTTCATACTTTTCTTAATAACTAAAATGTAGAATAATATAAAAAATTATTTTAACTTATTATACTAGTATACTCACATATATATTTTAGTCATTTTATTTAAACTGCAGAAGAAGATATAAAGCATATTTTACTATTGTCACTGTCATGTCATAATGATTTAAATTTTACGTAGTAACAAATGTTAATCGATCATGGACTACAAGATACCGAAATACTATAAATTATAAATATATACTTTAATTATTTTTAAATGATAGCAGATACAAAAATATTTATAAAATACCGATTGTAGGTAATAATCACATAATCTTTCATTTAAAATAAAAAAAATTGTCTAAAATTAAATATTTATCGAAATATTTTTAAAAAGTACTACTTCCGGTTTGTAGACTGAAACCAAAAATAGGAGGTGCACAACTAGATGCTATAACAGTCCTAAATACAAAATTTCAACTTTCTACGTATCGCCGTATTTGAGTTATGCGACATACATACGTCAAGACGAAACTAGTCATAATGGATTCAGAAACGGTCAAAACGGATATTACCGTCAAAATCTGAGAACCGAAATTTTTCGCGATTACAATACTTCCTTACTTCGTACAAGGAAGTAAAAACAAAAATCTGACGTGGACACCACATGACTTCCTTGTACGCCTTGTGTGTTCATACTTTTCTTAATAACTAAAATGTAGAATAATATAAAAAATTCTTTTAACTTATTATACTAGTATACTCACAAATATATTTTAGTCATTTTATTTAAACTGCAGAAGAAGATATAAAGCATATTTTACTATTGTCACTGTCATGTCATAATCATTTAAATTTTACGTGGTAACAAACGTTAATCGATCATGGACTACAAGATAAAGAAATACTTAATTAAAAATATATACTTTAATTATTCCTAAATGATACCAGATACAAAAATATTTATAAAATACCGATTTTAGGTAATAATCACATAATCTTTCATTTAAAATAAAAAAATTTGTGTTAAATTAAATATTTATCGAAATATTTTTAAAAAGTACTACTTCCGGTTTATAGATTGAAACCAAAAATAGGAGGTGCACAACTAGATGCTATAACAGTCCTAAATACAAAATTTCAACTTTCTACGTCTAACCGTATTTGAGTTATGCGACACACATACGTCCGTACGTACGTACGTACGCACGTACGTACGCACGCACGTACGTACAGACGTCACGACGAAACTAGTCATAATGGATTCAGAAAAGGTCAAAACGGATATTTCCATCAAAATCTGAAAACCGAAATTTTTCGCGATTACAATACTTCCTTATTACTCCGTACAAGGAAGTAAAAATTCGATTCAACAGTAATATGATTAATTATTATACATTGCGTTCTTTAACAAGTTGTAAATATTTTTAGATTTAATGCAATTTTGTCAGTAAAACGTGAACGCATATTACCTACTCAATATTTTCTCTGTTGTTGGTTTGTACGTGTTTTAATTATAATTAAAAATCATTAAACTGCAAAACGACGCACTAATTATAGCGGAAAAAATATACCATGCAAATGTGGAAATGTGGTTGAGATATTTAACCGGTTAGTCACTCTTTTGGTTTGGTTTGCCGCAATCAGGTCATTATAAAGCTTTTACGTGCTTTTAATTTTTTTTCTAATATAGTGCTGTATTCCAGTTTTTTTCAATTAGTATTGAATTAGGATGATAAAATTAAACCTTTAATCTAGAAAAACATTAATTATTTATATTTTTATATGATGCATAATATACTACTAACGATGCAACGATTATTTAGAACAAGAACAAACATTATTTGAACGCGAACGCCTACATTATAAAAAATAAAAGAAACAGGTTATGCCCTATTCCCACGCAACCTACTACCTACATAATATGTTAGGAGATGTTATTTTAATAAGAGTATTACAAACAAATTAGATAACTTTTGAGTCAATAAACTAGCCTTTTAGATTTCATTCTACTCGTAATGACAGTGTTCAAGAAGAACTGATCTCCTTAATCAGTAAAGTGCATCGATCTTATACTGTCTAGCATCGATCTTATAGATACCACATGCGGCATTTGTTTGTGATCGCAACATATAAGAGTGAAAAGAACCCGCGGTCGGATCTTGAGGGTGTATTGCGGGTTGCATTTAGTTCATAACCATAGAGACGCTTTGACAGCTTTGGCATAAATCGAAATTTGGTTAACCTGTAATGTCAGTGCTGACTGACGTTTAGTAAATAACAAATTATTTTGTAATAAGATATTAAGTTTTGATGTTTGACTAATTAAAACGAACAAAATAATGCATTTGAGTGCTCCAGCTGTTATTACTCTCACTCTTATATGTTGCAATCACTTTACAACAATGCTATGGACGCTCATGCGGTTTCTAGACAGTATAAGATCGATGCTGTCTAGATACCGCATGTGGCATTTGATTGTAATCGTAAGATATAAAGCCTGATTTATAAACTTGACGTTGACGTTGCAGTTCGCCGTTGACGTTGACGTTCAAAGTTAAATATTAGAAAAACATATGACTCGTTTATAAACTCCGTTGACGCTACTGTTCGAAGTTGGCGTTCCGTACGCATGACGTTCGAGATAACCAACTTTTAACTTTTGAAGTTCACCGTTGGGGTAATTGAACGTCTAACCAATGAAAATGAGCGATCGGGTCACGTGATTTTGAATTTGCATGTCAATTTTATAATTTTGTGATCTGACAACTGACATGGATGATTCGCAGAGTTTTACACAATCAGGTAATTATTTAATGTATAAATAATATGATATAATCTGATTAATGTCATAACTTAATTTATTTTTCTATAGAGAAGGTGGCTCTTTTAATAGAAGTCATACAGTTGAACTTTGAGTTTATAAATCGTCACATTCTAACTGCAACCGCAACGTTACAGCAACAGCAACGGCAACGTAACAGCAACGTCAACGTCAAGTTTATAAATCGGGCTTAAGAGTGAGAGGAAATCGCGGTCGGATCTTGAGGTGTAACCAGTTCATAACCATGGAGACGCTTTGACAGATTTGACATAAGTGTGACATCTCAGGGCTATTTGACGTTTAGTAAATAAAAAATTATTTTGAGATTAGTACTAAAGTTTTGATGTTTGACTAATTAAAACAAACAAAATAATGTATTTTTAGTTCACCAGTTTCACGAGTTTTTATCATTAGAATGCAATCCGCAATACACTTCAAGATCCGACCTCTCATGCCCTCTCACTCTTATATATTGCGATCATTTTATAACAATGATATGAACGGTCATGCGGTATCTACACAGAAAATGATCGCAGGTAAAGTGTATATGGTTATGTGCAATAGATCCGTGTTGATTGTTGATCGTTTTATCATTCAATTTATCGAGGAATGTTACCTGGATATCTAAGCAACAATCTGAAGAAATAATTTTACCTACAAAGTAATGAGACCGGGATATATTTATAATTCTAATTGAAATTAAAAAACCAAAATATTTACGATTGTAAATTAACTACAATTACATAGAAATCAGACTAACACTGGAGTGCCCTGACCGATTAGAATAATAATTATTAGTTTTTTTCATATTTTTTAGATCAAGACAAATTTTTTGTGCCAGGACGGTTGTTCATTTTGACATTTGATTTTTTTGCTAACCTTTTCATTTCACAAGTTCGTCAATAATTGTTTCTAAACTAAGAATTGGTATTTTTTCGGCGTTATATTTGATATTATTTTTTGGTATTTCATTGTAAGAAGTTGTCACAAAAAGGGAAAATTGTCATTTGAACAATCCCTAGGGCATTTTTACAATTTTTGCCGTTATAAAGTCATTGGCCAGAATTTACAAAATTGATGCAAATGATTGGTTTACTTAATTTGTGGGAAACAATCATATTAATTTAATTCTTAAATTAACCTATTTCAATAGTAATTGCTAATTGGTGCTAAAGTTAGATTTGTACTGCAAATCCATGAAAACGGCCAAGGTTATCGTGTCAGTATTACAGAGTAAACAACATATTTCGTTGTTTGTTGAAAACCTCTAAACTCGATAACTAGAAATAAAATAAATTCTATGTTGGTGAAGAGTTTGCATTTTGTACGATCTCCGCGATCCTCGCTCACCAAACCGGATGCATTTCCGGTCACAGCGGATTTATAGCTCGGCATTTATATCTTCGTACTTCGCTGTTCTGCCGCTCCCGCTACCGTTCTCGGTTTCGCTTTTCGCGGTTCCAATCGGTCGCGATAGATGGCGACATTATAATTGAACCGAAAGGTGGAAGAATTTTTCAGTTTTCAGTGTGTTTCCGGATAAAATGAATTGGTGTTTGCTATTTTTACTGTTTGTTTGTTTATTTTATCGATGATGATTCGCTAACAACAATTAGTAAAACTCAAACATTAGCAGTTAAATATTTTCTACCACCAACAGATCTAATAATTTAAAATTATTTCAGACAAATGCTTTTTATGCAGAAAATAGGTACTACCTAAAAGTAGTAAACGAATAGGACTGATATTGTCTTTAATACAGGGTGTCTCTGAATTTCGGGAAAAAATTTAAAGGGTATATACTGTAAGACGTACTGATCATGGAACAAAAATATATTTTTTTAAATTCGCAAAATTAAGGGTGGTTTACTTGAATTGAACATTTTTAGAAACACTGAAACAGCGTACTTTATTAAAAGAAACATAATTTTTAATTACACAACATCAGACATTTATTTGGCGTTGTGTAAACAATTACTACTTGTATTATTAGTAGATTTAAATAAAATCATTAAAAATAGCTATCAACCAGTGGCTAACAAAATGTTTCCTTTAAATACCATGCAAATTATTTTGCGAATTTAAAAAAAAATCTTTTTGTTCCATGATCAGTACGTCTTATAGTATATACCCTTTAATTTTTTTCCCGAAGTACAGAGACACCCTGTATAAGCGAAAAGTTTATTGCGTTAAACTTAAATAAATTGTATAATATTTTTAGCTATTTTATGGGCAAGAAATGTAGATCAATAATAATAATAATAATTAAACATCAAACGCGTAAATTTGCGCGAACTATGTTTCTAAATATGTTACAGTACCTCTTCCAATATAATAACGCTTCTTAATAAAACATTTCAAAAAACAATTTATCATTACCATTACCATTGATTAGGATAACCATCTAGTAATTATATTGTTTATTGTATAGTTTGCAAACGAAACACAAATTTATTGTAGGTATTAATGTATAAATTTAGATTTAGATATTTATATGCAAATAAAATTATCAATTTAGGATTTCGCGCATGATTGTTTCAAACATGTATCATTTATGCAGTTAAGCACTTAATTAATTCGATTCATAATTTACTACTATGCGAAATAAGCCGCGAATACAAGAATAATAATAGCTTCATAATATATACTATATACAGCGTGTTTCTATATGCTTGCTCACTATTAGTAACTTCTTTATTTGAAGAGCTACGAGGTTTTTTTAAATGAGCAAAATTAGGCCATTTTAAATAAGAAACTTGATAACATTGACAAAAAATTATTTTTATCAGCTGTTTCCAAAATATGAGATAAAATATATATTTGTTAAATGGAAGCATATAGTTTTTATTCTTTTATTGGAAAGAGTATTATTTTCAAATAAACGAGTTAAGTGCGTTTAAAAAATTAATTTCTAAACGAAAATAACTCATTTATTTGAAAAAACCTGTTCAAGTAAGCCATGGAAACATTTTTTTTTATAAACTTATTATTTTATTCTCCTTAGATACAGTAAAAACAAAATACGTAAAGAAAATATTCAATTAATATAATATAAATAATGTGCCTCACAAATGACGGATTTAAATTTGAATATTTTCTTTAGGTATTTTGTTATTACTGTAACTCAGGTCAATAAAATAATAATAAAAAAATTTGGGTTGCCCACTCTAAAATTTTAGTTGCCTACTCTAAGTTTTGGACCTGGCTACGAGCCCGGCGTTGGCAACGCATATGCAACCTACAAAAAGGTTTCCAAACGAATTATGACGAAATTTGTTTTTTCATTTAAGGTCAATTGCTTTATAATTGAAAGCTATTTTCTCCAATGCATGTGAAACTGCATGTTTTTCATCTATTTCATGTGTAAAAATAAATTGTCAAATCACAGAAGTAGAATTAAATAAAATTCAATACCCATGGGATGGTTTTTACCTCCTTTACACCATTACACCCCTTTGTATACGTGCCTGACCCAGTGCTTATGTGGCCGACTTTAAATAAGTAGGGAAAGGTGTTCTACCTTGGGACAAAAATGACATTTTTTGTTCTATATTCTTTTAAAGAGTTATTCGGAAAATGATTGTACATTAAAGAACAAATAACTTTTGTTAAGAACTATTATTTTTATTGTGATGATATTTGAAAGAATAATAGTAAAATCTTATACGAGTAATAAAAACGGCAAACTGTGTCGAGGTACAATGCGGTGTTGTACCTTGGAACAGAGCTGGTTGTACTTCAGGACAAATAAAATATAAGGAAAAAAGGAAGAATTAAACTAACAGAAACAATTTTTTTTAACTATATAGTAATTGTGAACGAATGTATTTATAAATTGTTTATGTTACATATATTTATTCAAAGACATGAAATTGAGTTTGAGAAGAGAAATAAAATGATCCCATTTTATACGATTTAAAGCCTATACTGCAGAGCGATAATTTTAGTTTAGCGATATATGTAAGCAATTATAATTTCCATTGTCCTTAAAAATTAAATTTGAAGTTTACATATCCTCGAAGACATGTATACCTGTTTCTTGGAACCATGTTCCCAGGTACAAGCAAATTATTGTCCAAAGGTACAACTAAGCAAATATTTTTATTAAATATATCGCAGTATTTGTTTCATTAACTTTTAAATATCAATGCAAGAAGTTTTCGAAGAAGTAACAATGTATATACAAACTGGACTATCAGACAATGAAAGGTACCAAATAGGTAGAGTTCATGCCAAATAGAAATGGGAATAAGTTTCGATGCGCAGAAGACGCATTTGCGTTTGCTCCACCCTCCTTACGTGTTATTTCTTTGTACGCTGCTGGTATGAGACAGAAGATGCGCGAGGAATGATTGACATTCCCATTTCTATTTGGTATGAACTCTACTTAGTAATACAAGATGCAACATACGATCTTCAGTAGCTGAACAATAACTGCATTGTAGCCAAGTGGGGTAAAATAGGGGGTATAGGATAAAAAAGGATGGAAGTTTACTTAAGGGAAAGGGATAACCAGTCGTGGTCGACTTAGGAAGGGATGAATTAGGGAGCGGCACTAATCATGACATACAAAAACTTTAACATACTTTACTGTAAGATATTTAACTTTAATTAAAAACACAAAATACACGAATAAAAGATTAACAATGACTTATCGTTTCAACAAAACTTATAATACGGATTTATAACTAATAAAACTTAAATTTACGCTCAAAAGCGTAATGTCCGTAGCAACGGGCTACATCTTTGGACTTATCTGGAGCTCGGCTGTCGAAGAACTAAACTATTTTTAGTGATTGATGCTATAACAGCTTTGTTGCCAACGCAAAATTGAAAAAATATTTTGCGGACTCCCGTGAGATATAAATACTTATAGAGTGGTTCATCATACAGGCAATGTCGGCAAAATGTGTTGTTTCAGATATATAATATAAACAGTGGATTAGAAATACATCAAAACCGTTTCATAAGTAAGCTTTAATTATTTAAAACTTATGATGACACACAATTTATTTATTAACTATAAAACTTTGTTAAGAACAAAGACTTTTTCAAATACTCGTTAAATATTCGAAAAAATACATGGAGTTATATTTGTACAATAAACATAATATTGAAAATATAATAATAATTATTAAATATTACTTTAAACTAATCACTTTTATTTTTCTTTGTTTTATGGATGGTATGTATATTATTATTCATAGTAAGTAGGTATTAATTGTAGTTTAGGACTATAAGAAATTAAAAATATACTTTTTTGCATAATTGGTCTTTTTTATCAACTTACCATGCCTGTTTTCAAAACAGTATGTTGATATTACCGGTTACTAAGCTAAAAAAAACGGTAAGTAATTTACTTACCGTTCAGTGAACGGTAAGTAATTTCAAACTGAATGGTAAGTAAATTAACAGAACGGTAAGTAAATTTAATAATTACGAAGAAATGAATATTTGCGTATGGATAAAAAGACAAATAGTTAAAAAATGATATAAGCATCACGAACGTTAAGGAATTACTGATGTCAGGCAAAACATTGCCATTCCATCGGTAAACTGTCCTTACCGTTCTTGATACTTATACTATATTCGTGCACTATATTGTTTATAAATGAATTCGCAGCATTATATTCATATTTTTATTGCAATTAACATTTATCTAATTATAATGTGTACAATACCAAACACTAATATGTCTTCAAACATAAACAGATAATAATGTACATTTTTAAAATTAAATATTTCATGATTTTGTTCTAAAATTGTAGCATGGAAGAATATAATTTCACTAAAATTATCATAAAAATATTACCGCTAGGCGGCAACCAACATAACAGGTATGTAACCTGTTATGTTGGTTGTGGCCTAAGATGGCTGCCGAGTGATCACGCCTCGTCCATGGCCTCCTTTAGTTACAGGCCGGCGCATAGACAGTGTTGCCGCTAATACTAGTGACGTCAGTGGGCCGACCGGCCTACCGACAGCTTTATATGCAATTCATGGTTCTTCTATAGGCATAGGCGTGATGAGGGGCAGAACTCATCCGCCACTATAATAATAATTATTATATTATATTTCGTTGCGGACTCCAAACAGTTCGCAAAGTAATGAGAGTATTATATTAAAAAAATATAATATTTAAAATTTTAATTTATGGTAATAAATAAATAATTTATGGTTTAAGAATATATTTCAGAATAAAGAAATATCAGAAATATATACCTACGGCGGTATGTTTAAAATTTTCCCAATCTCAAAAAGAACACGTTTTAAAGTTGCTCGATACTCTTCATGCATATTAAAGTAGTGGCAATCGTGTAACATGAATTTATGCAACGCGGAATGGTTTTTGAATATAAATTGAAATTAAATATTTTCCAGATTAACATTTATGAAGTCACCGATACAATATACCGACAAGGGTTAAATTTTATGCGATTTTATTTTTGTATCTTTAACAATGGAAATGCAAAAGAAATTATTAATGAGCATGAGCTGAAATAATTATTTCTGGAGCATAATGAAAACGTCTTCTCGTTTGATGTTTTAAAATTTAAATGATATAATAACGAACTGCAGGATATAGGTATTAAGAAACCAGAGAAACAAAGGATTAAATTTAGAACAATGAGATAAGTTCCTAAGAGCGAGAAATAAGAAATAAGCAGAAAAATGAATTATATACATATAGTACAAACACGGAATCAGCCATTAGACAAGGTGCTTTATCAAAATTAATGTTAGATCCATGACGTCATCTAAAAATATGTTCAAATGTCTAAATTTTTGTTAGGTTAGGCTAAATACTAAAACAGTGGGCGCAGAACCAGGGCAATTCATAAAATCGAATTGTTCAAATAATCGGAAGTAAGTGTGTTTTAAATATTTATATTTAATATTTTTCGGAGCACATGTTTAAAATACATTTCAAATAATTTGCATTGTCTTGGCAATGAAACTTTTTAGCAATGCTATATCGACTATATCTTTACGTTTCCGCAATACAAGTAAATTATCAATTAGAAAAATATTAGGTAGGTACTTTCACATAGGCTTAGAAATAGAAAATGGAGCTCTAGAGCTAGTAAATCCTTTAAAACTACACTTTTTGGGAAAGTCCAGGTTTATCTACTAAGGTACCAGTAGATCTGTAGTACCTATCTGACCGAGTACTGTATAAGCATTAATATTTTATAACAACTTTTTTCACGTATACTTATTGTTTTAAGGATCCGTTACTTTTTTCCCGTTGAAAATATGTTTTAACATTTTCAAGTGTAACCAAACTATTATTATTATAATAACGTCAGAAAATTTAGTTTTATCCGTGATTGTTACTAAAATGATAACGAAGAAAGTACTTAATTAATTAGTCTAAAAAATAAATTGAAGTAACTAGTTCTTCACTATACTTGTATGAGTATATTTTAGACATTTAGATGACAAATTATGTTATAAATAATTACAAACAAAGTATTTATTTTTAAAATAACAAAATTTATGAAAAATTAAAAAATTCAATCAAATCTGACTGTAAGATATCAACTGGCGTCATATTTTCAAATTTCAATTAATAAATTATTATAGTTTTTGCAGGTAAAACTGGACAGAGTCCCTAACTTACTGACAGTTTTGCAATTTTTTTTTTATCTTTCACTTTTATCATGACCTTGTAGTGTTTTGTAAAGACTTTAAGAGGAAGTTCAATTGTATTGATTCAATAATATTGTGTTCGAATGTACTTACAATGCCTATAGGTATGTAACTGAGCACAACGTGCTTAAAATGTTAACATTGTAATAAATTAACATGAACCAAATGTATAACTAGAACTTTGGCATTTATAGACAACAAATATGTGGTCTTGGTTATTTTGTTCGTCGATGCTAAAAATCTTTAAAATCCATGAAAAAATTATGCTAAACCGTGAGCCGAATGGATTAAAGTTTGCGTTAAACTTCTGAAGAATATCACCAACCGAAGAGGTTTTTGCGTCTAAGGCCAATATACTTTAAATAAGACTCATATAAACAAAAAGCGGACACTTTTAATTTTTAATTTAAATTAAATAAAGCATTTCAAGGTAGGTATTTTTTAAAATAAACTATACGTTTATTTTTAGGTGTTTAATTCACTGTGTAAGTTTGGCAGGTAAACCTCGAACATTCTGTATAAACTACATAAGTTAGAGTTTAGTTTAAATTTAAGCAAACTTCCAAGTCTCGTAAATTCGTCCTGCTGACATCAAGAACTTGTTATTGCTTCTAAAAATTCACAGAACGTACAGCGGTACTTTGAAAATCAAATAGTTGTTAAGTAGGTCCATTAATTAACTGAATATTCTCTTTACTTTTGGCATTGTTGTTCACATTTTACGAAGTCTGGCATAGCATACTGGCCTTGTTTAGCGCAAACTAGTAATTAAACAACTGATTTATTCCCGTTTGCAATTTTGAAGTTGGGAAGTAGAGACGGAAAACAGCAGCATCTATGCTACGCGCCATGAATGCAGCTAGAAAAGCGTGTCACGATTCATTGTGAATGTAGGCACAAGCGTGAAGTTTCTTCAACAGCTTCAACTTAAAAGAAAACTCTGTAAATGAGTCGACTTTCACATTCAAAGGATCAGCAATTAGTGAAAAAAGAGAATTTCAAAAGATCTTCTCATCAAAAGAAATTTACTTCCAGATTCTCGTTACTGATATTTACTTTCTATAACAATAACTTATTAATATTACACATTAAAATGCATACCTATTACACATTAAAATAAGTTCCTTCCAACATTTACATACAAATTTATCCGGTAGCTACTTAAAGCATACTAAATTTGGTAAAAAAGTAAATTTGCAACGAATGTATATAGGTAATATTAATAAATTAGGATGACTGCGGGTGTAAAATATGTGCTGTGCAAATTTTGATAGAATGCGTTGTTATCGGCGACGAGTATACGTGTCAAGAGTTTCAGCTAGATTGAATGGCGGGAAGTTTGTCCATAGGGCACTTGCAACTAATTTACCAAGATGGCGGCCGAACATCTGATTGTGGTCAGTCTGTCAAAAATTTAACATGGAGTCTTATGGAGAATCCGTGTTAACATTTATAATAACGACAATTATTCGCGTTTCACATTTTCTTAAAAAATAAAATGAATAGTAAGTATATATTCAGATAAGTTAATACAGTATACTGGTTCTAGCTCACGAAAAATATTAAATAACATCAAGTTATCTTCACTGAAATTATTACAACAAAAATTGAAGCAATAAAAAGTTTGAATCTTGTTTATAATATTTTTATCGTAGCAGGAGGTAGTTTTTACCCCTGAAAATATTCAACAATAAATGAAATAGCATTAAATAACATAAAGTAATCTTTACTTAACTTATTTAAACAAAATCCAAACATTTTAATGCTTTAACGTAATTTTTTATTATTTTTCTTGCTTTCGAGGGTGGTTTTCACCCCTAAAAATATATAGTTACTGGCGTTTTTACGCTTAATTACATCGAATGACCTTTACTAAACACGTTTATATATAATTTTAATTAATTATATGGTTTAATCTATTGTATTATATTTTTTCGCTAATAGGGGTAGTTTTCATTCTTAAAAATAATAAGCAACCAACGGCGTTGGAGAGACTTTTAAGTTTAGGTTGAGCACAACCTAAATCCTAATTTTCATGCTAATCGGAGGTGTTCTGAAGTTTTTCCAGGTTTCGCCGTTTTTAACCGCTGTGTACTGAACTATTGGAAGTAATGGGAAAAGGAAATTTGTAATAATTCACGATCATTTATACATGGGCGTCCGCAGGAATTTTTGCAAGGGGGGGCAAAATTTATTTAAAAAAAAAATCATAATAAACATTTTATTAACAGAAATTTTTGTATTTTGAAATAATTTCTTATATCCATTTCGTCTAGTACATTTTATTTGAATATTTTTTGAAGAAGAGATAAAAACTTGGGACCCGTATGTTTTATTTTTACAAAATTTTTATTAACAAGCCCAAAAATAATTAATGAAAATGTGGTGTGACGTAGAAAGTTGCCATATGTTCAATGCAAAATAGTGACGTCACAGTAAAATTTCTTTCTCAATTTACTAAAAAACATAATTTTTTTTAAATAAAATTTGTATTTTTACCAATGTTTTAGACCCAACATTATGTTCATAGTGTTAAAAATTTAATTTTCAGTACCATGCAAGTGGTAATTTATATAGATAAAGATTCGTGAATCGCCAGACTTTTATGTTTTCTGGTATGCTCTCCAACTTACGACCGCTCGCCTCACCACAGTTGCGTGTACTAGTGTACTAAGTATCTTACATAAGTTGTATCACTACTTACTACTCATAATGCATAAAGCAAACTATGAGCACAAGAAAAATACAATACATAGCTCACTAATTAAAAATTTTAGATTTATATTCTGAAACATGTACCTAATGAGTAATGTAGGTATTGAAATAATTGAAAAACAAGAAATTATCCAGGGGGGGCAAGAGCCCTCCTTGCCCCCCTCTGTGGACGCCCATGCATTTATATGATATTAGAGGGTGGAGGTGGTGTTGAAGTTCCCATATTTTGGTTTTTCGTGAATATCTCGAAAGCTATGCGTCCTAGCGAAAATGTCATCCTTTAAGTAAATTTCCTACCCAACTTACTTGTAATATGTTAGTGGAAAAGTCGAAATTTCTTTTTTAAGAAACATCCTTTATTAGTAATAGTCCAGATTAGACTTTTAACGGGAACTAATTCGGACAAAAATAATTTTTGCCAAAGTCCGAGGTGGCCAGGATTTTTAGTATGTTGGTCGGACGGAGGGTGGGGGTCCCCCTAACACTTAAAAAACGGACTACATGATTTATTGCAACGAGAACTTACTGTTCGGTAGCCGACCCACATGAAAAAATTCTAAAACACTACACGACTACAAGACAAGACCCGGTGATACCCGTAAAACAACGTATTTTAAGCTGGCGGGTGCATGTTAGCGGAATCAAGTGAAAAATAACTAGCAATTTTTTACTAGTTTTTACCGCAAAAAACAATTTTTTTACCAAAGCCAATAAAAAGTTATGGCGGTTCCGCTAGCTTGACCTCAAGTCAGCGAAATAATTAATTACTGCAATAAAACCATACCTCAAAAAATAACTAGCAATTTTTTACTATTTTTTTACTATTTTTTACCGCAAAAAACAAATTTTTCACCAAAGCCACTAATAAAAAATTTTGATAAGTCAAAAATATATATTCTTGTTCAAATTGATTTTTCAAAAGCTTTTGACATGGTTCATCACGGTTTGCTTCTGGCATAACTTAGATACTAAAATTTCTCTACCACCGCATTAAAATGGTGTGAAAATTATTTCAATAATAGAGAATTCTATGTTACAATGTCCGAAAAATCGCTTACAATTAATTCAGCTCAATTTCCTGTTAATAGAGGTGTACCGCAAGGATCGATTTTGGGACCATTGTTTTTCTTAATTTACATAGCAGATCTATCGAAAAACTTAACATTCTGTGATCTGCGCTCATATGCAGACGACACTCAAATTTTAGCATCAACAACTCCTGATAATTTAAATAATAGCTGTCAACTTATTAATTTGGATCTCAATAAATTAATAACTTGGGTGAAAGACAATGGTCTCAAAATTAATCTTGCCAAATCAACATTGTTAGTATTCGGTGCCCAACATATTCCTCCTTTATTCTTAGACGGTGTTTTATTAAAACGCACTCATGTTTGTAAAAGTATGAATGAAGATTTGAATTTTCGCATCCATTTACAAAACAAATTAAAAACAGCGCTAATCAAACTGCGACACCTCTATCAGTTCCGTAATATTCTTTCACCGCAAATTAAGCTACGTTTAGTTAACACGCTAATACTTTCTATATTTGACTATTGCGCATGTGTATATATTCCTAATCTGAAGCAAGCTGATAAACAAGGAATAACAATATTTCAAAATTCCTGCCTAAGGTATGTTTACGGAGTGTGCAAATATGATCATATTTCTGAATTTAGATCTCTAGACATCAGTGTTCGAATAAAAAAATTCTACGTTACTCTTGTGCATAAACTTAAAATTACTGGCACCCCATCATATTTGTACAACAAATTAACATTTAAAACCTATAAATATGGATTGTGGGTGAAGGATTTATATTCTGTACCAACATATAGCAAATCAAAATTCAAATGCTCATTTTCTTATTTAGCACCTAACCTGTATAATACGCTACCAGATGAACTGAAATCACTATCATTAAGTTCTTTTAAAATAACTGTAAAAAATTTGTCGAACCTCTAAAATTATATTCCATTCTTTGTAAAATATTGTACTGTGCTACTGTGTATGTATATATTCATCAGGGTGTGAAAAAAATCGATTTTTTTGGGAAAAAATCAAAAAATCAGATTTTTTAAATAAAAACCAGATTTTTTTGATTTAAATCAAATTATTTTTCGAGTCGCATATCAAAATGCTTGTATTTTTCTGAATTTTTCATCTACTATAAAGTAAAAGCATTCAAAAATAATATAAATATTACAATTATTATTCTATTTGTTTACTTATGAATTATTTAATGTTATATTAAAACGGAATAGTATAGATTGATGTTCTGTAGAAAACATAGTAGATACTTTTCTTATTGGGTTTAGTCTCGGGTTTAGTTCTGAATAAATATATTACCTCTCGCCTCATATTCTATAAGAGAGGTATTGTAATGGGTCAAAATTTTCGAGTATGAGTTTTTGGTGGATAAGCACGTTTCAGGGTCTCTAGAATACGAATTTACTATTTTCACGATGATGTCTGTGTGTGTGTGTGTGTGTGTGTGTGTGTGTGTGTGTGTGTGTGTGTGTGTGTGTGTGTGTGTGTGTGTGTGTGTGTGTGTGTGTGTGTGTGTGTGTGTGTGTGTGTGTGTGTGTGTGTGTGTGTGTGTGTGTGTGTGTGTGTGTGTGTGTGTGTGTGTGTGTGTGTGTGTGTGTGTGTGTGTGTGTGTGTGTGTGTGTGTGTGTGTGTGTGTGTGTGTGTGTGTGTGTGTGTGTGTGTGTGTGTGTGTGTGTGTGTGTGTGTGTGTGTGTGTGTGTGTGTGTGTGTGTGTGTGTGTGTGTGTGTGTGTGTGTGTGTGTGTGTGTGTGTGTGTGTGTGTGTGTGTGTGTGTGTGTGTGTGTGTGTGTGTGTGTGTGTGTGTGTGTGTGTGTGTGTGTGTGTGTGTGTGTGTGTGTGTGTGTGTGTGTGTGTGTGTGTGTGTGTGTGTGTGTGTGTGTGTGTGTGTGTGTGTGTGTGTGTGTGTGTGTGTGTGTGTGTGTGTGTGTGTGTGTGTGTGTGTGTGTGTGTGTGTGTGTGTGTGTGTGTGTGTGTGTGTGTGTGTGTGTGTGTGTGTGTGTGTGTGTGTGTGTGTGTGTGTGTGTGTGTGTGTGTGTGTGTGTGTGTGTGTGTGTGTGTGTGTGTGTGTGTGTGTGTGTGTGTGTGTGTGTTTGTGTGTTTGTATGAACCGACGATTTTTCGTCCACGATAACTTAAAAAGTATCAAACCGTTTATAACCAAATTTCATGTTTAAGGTTTTAATAAGTATCTTAACACCGGATAGATTGGTAGATTGGTAGATATCCGCAAACCGGAAGTTGTACTTTTAGAAGTTTGGAAAAGTTTTCCTTAAATATATTGGTACATTATTTATTTATGACAATTTTTGCAATTAAAAATAAAAGAAATTGTGATTATCTATGTGTACAGTTAATTATAAATACAAATTGCTGAATCTGGAAGTATATAACAATAAAATAAAGTACAATTATTAATATTCTATTTTTTTGAAATTCCAGTATCTTGTTGTCCATGATATGAAATTTGTTTCTACATAAAATTTGAATTATTATGACAGCGACAGTACAGTTGACATCTTTTGCTTGCATATTGGTTTACATTATCGTTTACATATTACATGAACGTGAAACTATTAAAATGTAAGTAAAACTATTTATTAGCTTAGTAGAATAAGCAGAATTAGGCGAGAGGTCGTGTGGTGGCCACAGCAGATTTTTTTTCATTTATTTATTCGACGTTTTGGAAACGACAATATAGGTACCTACCTAGGTAATATAATTATTATTATGAGTGTTAAGCTTTTCTTTCAAGAATACAAGAATAAGTTCTTGGCAAATATTTTATTTGTAAAATAAATAACTATTAGGTACCTACCTACTGTAAAATTGAAAAAATGCAACACAAATTTATATTTTTAATATGAACAATTTAACAGTGATAGAAACATAATAATAAGCTATTTTATAAAATAAGATGACATTTTAAAAATTTTGATTTAAATCATTGATTTTAATTTCAAAAATCATGTTATTTTAATCGCGATTTAAATCATGTGATTTAAATCATGCACACCCTGATATTCATATCAATTATGCTATCGAAATGTATTTAATTCTTACAAATTCTAACAACAAATTCTAAATTAATAATTATGACATTTTCATGTAAATAAATTTTGAAGTATTTATGTATTTGGTTGGGTTAAAGAGCAGCCTTGGCTGAACCCCGCCATTGACTGGTGTCAATAAAGGTTATTATTATTTGTTCCTCTTGCACTATTGCAGCTCTCACCTTCGACTCGCGCTGCAATTACCGTGCGCGAGTTACAAAGAGTCACTTTACGCTCATTTTGCATAATTTAAAACCCGATATTATTTTAGTCATAATTATATAGCATTATTTAACACTTTCATGTTCGAAACAATTAAGTAAATGATAGGTAGATAAAAAAATATGAAATTAAAGAAATATTTGCTAAAACTCAAGGTAATTTAATAGCAAAAAAATGAATTCATTGGGTATGTATGAGTATGATTAGCTTTTTTATTTAAAATTTGTATGTAGCACGAACCGTAGAGCGAAAGAAAGGAATCAATGTTTAATTTATAAGTCCTTAAAACTTTTAAAGAGGATTACATTAGAAATCATTTAAATTAAGCTCGTGAATTTAGTTACAAGAGAATTAGTTAGAATAATTTGGAATAATTATTTTCTTACATTTTACACCGAAATACTTACGATGTAAATTCGTAAATTCTAATACTTTATGTAGTTTACGGATTTTAAAAATATTCTTTAAACTGTAAATTATTGTTATAAGTATTTGATTGTTAAAAACGAGTGTCGAAAATAAAATGCAAGAGTTATAAGCACCTGATAACTTTATATTAATAACAAATTAGTATATTGATAAAATATTGAATAAAATTTATTTACTATTATTTATTATTTATTTATTATATTATTTTATAACATATAATATATACTTTTAAACATTATCTGACATTATGTAAGTTTTATCTGAAAAAAATTGCGATGTGCCGGTTAGATGGATAGAAAAGAAAATCGTTATGAATTCAGTTTAAATACAAATAAAGTTATTTGGACTATAACAAGCCCAGATTGCAGGCAGCAGGGATTCAAGAAAGAAAAATGTAAATCGTTAAAGTAAAGGAAAGAAAATAAAGAAAGTAACAATTTAGCAATCTTAAAAGAAAAACAAATATATCCAGTACATAATGTCACCATTACGTGCGTAAATACCGCAATAACCATGAAAAGAGTCGTGCTGGTACCTTTTTTCAGCCTTGGGCCATTCGCGTATTTTAAATATATTTTCTATTACCGATCCTAACACTCAAGCAGGACGAAGGCTGTTTTCTGCGCTGCTCGCTTCCTTCGCTGGCCGAAGCCGAATGTTTTGACGTTCAAACAGCTACATCCCGAATAACATTCTACGACATATCGATGGCGTTGTCCGGAAATAGAATTCTACCGGAAACTGAAGACATACCGGAAACATTACATGCCGTTTAGAATGTGTCTGGTTTCTGTTCCAATAAAATTATATAGGCACTCGGGAATCATTTCGTGTCTCACAGCTCAGTGTTTTAATGACGCATTACTTCAAATGAAAATTCAATCCGAAAAAATACAAAGTTTTAATTAACAAAAATAGGAAACTTACCTACATGATAATTCCACTCCTGTATGAAGTAACCCATAAACAAAACACAATTTTATCGCTTTTACAGCGGATAAAAAGGAAGGAAACTTTTTGCAAGTGATAAAACCTTATGTACTTACCTTTTTCTTAGCAGACCAAACAATAAACAAAACACTGAAATGTCATTTGCTTCATATTTCTAATATTTGTCAGTGAAATGATTAGATTTTGAGAATATTTGTATGAAGAAAAACCAAAGGAGTCGTTAAATTACCTCGGGCTAAAGTGTAGAATAGGTGTTTAAAAGGAATAAAGCAAAATTTTGCCGCGGAAGCAAGGATTAGGGCCGATTTTGTTAGTTTTTAGGGTAAAATTTTTGACAACTGTCAACACTGGTTATGCTGAAAAATTAACAGATTAAACATGTGATTTAACGTTTTTATACATTTATGTAATAGAGATATCAATAAATAAATATATTTTTCACAGATATAAGGCTTTTTATTACTTGCTTTTCTTAGTTTTCGAAATTATTTGACATAAATACAATATTACATTTGTTTTAGATTAATATAAATTTCAATAGTGTTTGCCATGTTAAAAACATAGATACAAAAAAAATGCGAGTTTGTGGGGCTCTAGTACGGTTTTGTTAGCTTTGTTAGTGTAGCAAATACCAAAACCGAGTTTGTGGGGCTCTATTACGGTTTTGTTAGCTTTGTTAGTGTAGTAAATACCAAAACCGAGTTTGTGGGGCTTTATTTTTAGCCATTTTGACATTTTCATTTTCTTCAAAAAATCATGTTAAAACACTCTTCCGCGGTCTAATTTTGCTTGTTTAGGTCATATTTAAGCATAATAAACGAATGCATTTTATCTTAAACACCTATTCTACATTCCAGCCTTATCTCGTTGAATTGCACTCGAGCATTTTATTTCTGTTTGACATCTCAACCTTGTCACCTGACAGCAATTTTACTCGAAAAATTGTTTTCAAATAAAATCACTCCACCTACGGTGTCGTGATTTTATTAAACAATTTTTCTTTTCAAATTGCTAGGCAACAAGGTTTCAATACAAACAGAAATTTATCCGGCGAAATAAAAAGCTCTTTTGTAATTACAGTTGATAATAATTAACGCAAAATAGAAAAACTGGTATATATATATATATATATATATATATATATATATATATATATATATATATATATATATATATATATATATAATTAATTTCATAATAGTTGATTATTTTGTTCGAAGAAATTATACCTCTTCTTCTGAATAAACATTCATGTAGGTATCTCACATGGTGTATAATTATCTAACTCTATAAAGTGATCCCTAAAAGGAGCGTCGGGCTGGAATTCCATCGGTCGCATTGGCTATTTTACTTTGAAGAAAGCTACGGTTTTAGTGGTATATTATATAAATAAAAGGCGCCAATGCAAAATTTAGTTGAAGGTCCCCTACCCCCTCCTCAAAAAAGACAAATCACAATTTTTTTTCATACATTTGTATCTTAATCTTAAGAAAATATATGTGAAGAAAAGTCCTGTACAACAGCTAACACTGTTTATGGCGGTATGGTTCTGGCAAGGACAAAATGAAACTCAAATTTTTACCAGGCTTTCAAAGTAATCGGCCTTAATGTACTACGCCTGGTATTACGAAATTGCGCCACAAACGAAAATTTTATAGGGTTCAAGGCCATATAACTATTATTTTTACAGAAACTTATTATTTTTATACATAGTAGAGTAGGTACTTGTAAAAATGACAAAAACAACCGATAGTTAAGTGATATTTTTATTCTATTGGTTTAAGTAGACTAATAAGAAAGAAGACGTCACTAAATATTTTGTAAAATTCCACTTCGCAATTAGTTCAGCCAAGGTATTAACTTAAACTCCAGTATCTCTGAGCGATTGGATTCTTGTCAACTCGGTACCTACTTCAACATTTTCTTTGATTTATTATTCCTGTTTGCAAAATATTAAGTGAAGAATATAACATTACTTATATAATATTTACAATATAATGTACTTTGTACTTGCTTACCTATCGTGTCTCAGCTCTAGTCGAGACTTTAGCAGTTCTTTTCTGCTTTTGTGATCTGTCTGGCATTATGTTGCCTGACAGGAACTTTTTGAGCCGGCATTACTCCTCTTTTTTAAAATTTCTTAATAGTATGCTCCATAACTAATAATTTATTGGTAATTAATATTTTATAAAATAAATTTCACTTATTGTTTGTACCTGGATGAAAATCTGAAATCTGTCAGTAGAAAATATGAGGAAACTATCATTCCTTCTGATGTTTTTCCCTATTCTTTATACAACACCACTTTTCTTTTACATTAATGATCACGGGAAAAATAATGTGACTGTTAAAGTAGTTCGGTCGTCGTTGACGCTAGTCAAATTCAGTCCGTTTTTTGTTGTCAATTTATGAAGTGAAATTCGACTGTAACGGTTTTTAATATTTTATTATGAATTTTTATGCATCTGGTTCTCAAACAAATAGTCGTATTTTACAAATCTTGTAATTTCATTCGCAACTTGACTAGTTATTCACCCGGTGTCATAACTCGGGCCAGGTTATGGCGTCGACACAGTTGGCAGCATTGTCCGAGGCATTCAAATGTAAACACAGGAATGATAAATACGATAGTGTGTTTATAAAAACGAGTTCTTGATAAATGACTTAAAATCATGAAAATCATTGATTTTTCAATCCAATCTGTTTCAAGAAATAAAAAGTTAGCATTCAAATCTGCGTTTAAATTTCCCACGCTCCGCAGTTGGCAACCCTGCAGAACGTGACGGCCGATCGGCTTCCGCTTGGTCGTGATTTTGTCACATATTTTCCCATTTTTTGGGCTATTTACATCGGCAACGTAGGGTTTTGACTATGCATAACGAAGCCTTAATATATTACCTTTCCAAATATCAATTTGCCACTATTTATTCAACGAACTTTTACGGCGCAATTTCAATTTTTCTTAACCAAAAGTGTCGTTTTCCATAAGAGCCCATGTAAAAACAGTGAACTTCAAACTCATTTTTCTCAAAAACGAGTACCGCAAGGGCATGTTTTCTTGGCACTTTTGAAAATAATATTAAATTTTCTATTCAACCAGACCATTTTCAATACAAAATCAAAGACTTCAATTGACGACCGAACTACTTTAATTGTTACTTCTATTATTACTAAATTTGGGCGATTCTGGGACATCACACTGTACACTTTAACTTTATTTTTAGTGAAATAGGCACCTCATTATTACAAAATATTGTTTTAAATTTATTTGTTGTCATTCAGTTATGCATAAACTGTCACTTTAGAATGGATAACTGCACAAAACAACTCACAAAATCAGCTTTTCATAAGAAGTGCAACATAAATCCCATATAAATACATGTAGGTACAAATGTCACGCACTACTCCACACTCGTAAGTTATTTTTTTTCTCCGCAAGATGTCAGTTACTTCGATTTTTTCATGAACTTTTTTACGAACACGTTTTTTATTCTTATTGTGTTAGATTTGTCATTTCATCACACATGTTATTAAATTTATTGACAAATTTTAACATAGGTACTATTTTATGTTCGACAAATGCAAATGGGTCCCATCGTAATCGTTAAGTGGGCCTCAATGCACCGCATTGGTTACATTGACATACTGACTCCACTGTACGTTTTGTAGTGAATTCCGAACCACTCAGCGCAATTGTTTTTTCCTGTGATTATTAAACAACCTATATTTGAATAAGTCGAGTAGATTCTAACTTTAGACCTCTGTAAGCAAGCATTCTGTCATTGAATACAACTACTGCCAAAAGTATTAAGATAATGTTCGACCCTATTCCAAGCGGTAGCAAACCATGCGTTCGAATTTCCCATAGATTTTTCTCGTAGTTTAAGATGATTCAAAATTTTAAATTTTGTTTCAGTAGTTAAAGAGTTGATCTAGGGCTCCAAATTATTAGATTTCAATTTTTTTTATCTCGTTTTACATAATTTAATACGTCAAATATAACGATATTTGAACGAGTTTTTCTACTACTTCTAAACACAATTTTAAAATTCTAACAATTTGGAGCCCTGCATTGAACCTTTCTCTAAACAATGGTCTTTATTTTAAAGAAATATCTTGATCGGTATAGAAAAATCTGTGGGATATCCCGTAACGCTTTTGCTTCAATTTCGACGGAATTTTTGTAGTGTGCGCTGGCGAACCTGATTGAAAGTATTATTAAGATTTGCTGCCCATGTACACTCTTGAACATAAACTTGTTTTATGAATGATATTTAGTAGAGATAATTTGTGTACTGTCGTACTGGAAACGTTTTTCATACGCTTTCTACGTGAATACTTATCTATTGAATAAACACAATAATTATAATTTATTATTTACCATAAAATTAATATGTTCATTTTTGTTACTCGGCGTGTTTATTACATTTCGCGACATTTAGTGAAATTAACAAAAATGTTTCGGAATGTTAGTTTTGTTATTTCTGTTACTGGAAAATTAATATTATAATAATTATGATTCTGCAACCATATTGTGGTTTTGTCTAAACAGAAAATATTTCGGAATTTTAGTTTTGTTATTTCTGGCACTGGAAAATTAATATTATAATAATTATGATTCTGCAGCCATATTGTGGTTTTGTATTATAACGTTGCCATTGTTACTGTTATTGTAATAAATTCTTCCGTTGGATGTTATTTGTGTTATGCGATTTTTATTAAAAATCGCTCGATTAAAATCACGATATGAATATGATGATAAAAAATCATCCGATTTAAATCACATATAAACTCATAATTTATTAGTAAAATAATATTCGTTAAAACGTTAATGTAAAATAAAAAATCTGATGTGGCCAGCACATGACCTCTCTCCTAATTCTTTCCCATTCTACTTACGAATCTAATAAATAATTACCTACATACATATAAAGTGTAATAGTTTCATCTTTCATGTTCATGTAATATGTAAACGATAAATCGTTAATGAAAGCCAAGATGCAGAAGATGGCTATTACTGTCCTGTCACTGTGTCACAATCACAAATTGCATATGATCATGGACAACAAAGATACTGGAATTTCAAAAACTAGAATATTAATACTCGTAAATTGTTCTTTAATTAATTTATTCTTAAATGATACCGGAATCAGTAAACTTTATAAAAAATTATCTGTACCCATAGATATAATTATATTTTCTTTTATTTTTAATTGAAAAATTGTCATGAATAGATAATGTTATTTAAGGAAAAATAAATCAAGCTTCCGGTTTGCGGATTTCAACCAAAATATACTCCGATGTTAAGATTCTTATTAAAATTTTAAAAATAAAATTTGGTTATTAAAGATTTGATACTTTTTGAATTACCGTGGACGAAAAATCGTCCATACCATGGCCAAAAGAATAGGTACATAAGGTCGAACACTCCGGCTTCATAATTTTTTAAATAACAATTTTGGGTAATATATTGTTATTAAGCATTATTATCTTAGGTGTACCTTTAAAAATAACGAAAAATAAAATTTTTGATAACAAATAATACATTTACAATAATTATTCTTTTATATGCCTAGATAAACATAAACATGATATATTTTTTGCAATTTTTGTGAATATTTTATTTCAAATTAAATACAAAAATTATTTATGGTATTAGAGGAGCACGCGTATTAGCTGAAACTATTCGACAGCCTATTAATTTAATAGGAATACTGAATATAGTTTTTCTTTGTATTGGGGGTTAAAAATAAAATAATACAATTATTTACATTTGATTTGTTGAGTTAAAACGTTGAGAAAAAATGTATTAATTGATTATATTATATTATAATATATACTTATATATAATTATAATTTGAGTCTCTGTTTATTTATGACGAAATGTCTGTTATCAGAAATCCCGAATGACCCAGAGTGGACCGCCTTAGTAAATTTTGACCCGAGTTGTCATTTCTATACGCAGGCATTTACTCGTATGTGTAATTTATGGTTCGCTTTATATTTGCTTCAGCTTGATCATTTCATAAATGTGTAAAATTTTTCAATATTAAGAGGATAACCATTGATAAATCTACTGTAGTTTTATCAATTTTTATCATTGAAAAACTGCCTTCTTTGATCAAATACAGCATTCTATTTGGTCAATAATTAAACAAACTCACCCGTTGAACTATTTTAAAGCTTCTAACCTTCCTAATATAACCTCTAAAACAAAACCAATGTCTTATTATACACGTCTCTCTCATTTCCTAATCTCACCATACATTCAACCTCTTCGTGATCTTGCGTACTGCAAATGACTTAAAGCCTGCTCTCTCCGCACTGCTCTTCCTTGGGCTATGAAAATGAGCGAAGGTGTTCTGATGTGACGGGGGATTTATTGCGACGCTCTTTTCGACTTATCGAACGCGGGGCGGTGGTGGCGGCGGCGGCGCGGCGACGCCAGCGTAGATTTACGAGCACAAGGTGCGCTGCGCTTGTCGTAAGATCGGTTACTCGGATGGAAAATACCCGAAATGGGATAGGGATCATGATATATTTGTTGATTGGAATTAACATATGGATGGGAGTTTGTGGGACGATTTTGAAAAGTTTGTAGGTAAAATCAGGGCCGACTCGAGGGTTGTCGGCCAAGTTCATTTATGGTGCCACCCATTTTAAGTTATGTTTTTAATTTTAATTTTATAAAACTTTTTTCAGTTTATATTATTTAATACTGGAGCACCAGATACTTTCTTTCGATTTTCCATTATTCATTATATTTTGATTTAGTGTTTTATGAATATAAAGTCATTAGGGACATACAGGGTGATTTACAACTTCGTGCATATATTTTAAGGGCGTATAATACTCAATTTGCTGATCGGAAGAATTTAAAAAAATTCGTCAATTTAAGGGCGGTTTTCGCAAGCTGCACATTATTGAAACCACTGGATTGTTGCTTGTATAATGGATATCTGATTAACTATGAATATAATAAAATTGAATTTAAATTAAATGTGCAATAGCAACAATAGTAAATTTATGAAATTTCATTTGAAAACACTGTCACGGTGTTTCTACTCTTCTCTGGTCATTATTTTTTAAAAACTGAAGCCGAAAGACAAAGGCAGAATAGTGCTGAAGTGCCGTCTGCCAATAATTTTTGCGGAAAAATATTTATTTTGTACTTATTATTTTTATATGGGCGAAATGACACTTTTGCCCCCTCTCCTCCTGCTCAGATTCTTAAAGGGGCGATCGACCCGATACCTCTATAATAGTACCTACTTATATTTATTTACGTGCTGTGTTTGATTCACGGTGTAAGAAGAAAGGTGTGTCAACTCTCCAATATGGGGATTTCTTGTGTCACTAGTTCTTCACGTCTCCGTGCGGGGGGCGCTGGTGTCGTTAGAGGGGGAAATGGCCGCCATTTTACCCTCTATATGGCGATCGCAGCGCCAGTATGATTTGCTCATCGCTCGGTTCGACGGATTACCAAAGAGTCGACACACCTTTCTTCTTACACCGTGGTTTGATTCTAAGTGAAAAATAAGGTAATATACTTAGGTATGCGAATCTATTTATAATTCAAACAAGGATTAAATTGTTCTGTTCCGCGCAATTTATAATGATGTAAAGTAGAAAGATTTCAATTTATTGTAAACTAAAGCAAAAAGAAAGGAATAAATTGTACTTCAGATTCGAGGAATCAGATAATTCAAATATGCGGGTTTTAAATATGGTTTGCGTCAGCATATTCCAAGAGTCGTGATATTCTGATATTATATTACAATGTATCTCACACGAATCACGAATTCTTGATCTCGGATATAGGTAATGGTTCGTGGAAACAGTATTGCAGGTTTCGTTTAACAATTTTAATCAAATGTAAAGTTACGAAGTGGGTGTAATGTTCTCGTAACTACCTATTCGATATAAAAAATAATTTTAAATGTTACCAGTGATTCTACAACAGGCGGACCGTGTTTCAAATTTCAGATAAACTTTTAGAATTACATTAAATATTTCATTTTTAATTAATCAGTTTTACTCAGTATTTAGGCTTTATGGAAACAATTATTTGGCAGTTTTTCCTGAGATCAATATTTGAACTTGTAATTAAAAACTAAACTTTGTTTTACTTCGTAATCTTAAGTAATTCACAAGTAAACAATTTTGTATCAACTGTATAAAATTTAAAGATAGAAGCTAATAAATCACTTGTTGAGTGGTGAACAATCAAAGCATTTTACCCACTGATCGCGTATCGCAAAGTTAGTGAACTTAAATTAGAATTTCGGACACACTTTACGGATTATTACTTTCGGTCGTCTATAGACGAGACGGGACAATAATTCATAAGAGCGGATCATTCTATCGTCGCTGGAAGAAGACACAACGAGGGAAAGCTGTCTTTTTGTGTTTCGCAGCGGGCTGGATCAACTTATGTTAGTGTGTGTAGGGCGCTGTAGGCTGCATGCTTCATCGTGATGTGCCCCTTGCCCGCCTATAAACGACGCTGCTGACCAGGATGTATTGCTCAAACCGCAGGATATCATAATAAAGTCCAATGAACGCTAAAGGAGGGATGTGTGCGAAATCTACGCTTAGACTCTACATTGTTAAAGCACAGCGATTATATACTCTACGTTTTGTAATAATTCCTTAAAACTTGAATTAAACATTAAATTTATTAATAAATTGTATTTGATATCTAAAAATTATGCTTCTTGTTACGTACAGTGGTACAATACAAACATTTTACAGTAACTTTTATGTAATTATAATTTTTATGTGCAAGAAATGAGTTATTTACTGGATTATCGTGGACGAAAATCGTAAGGGGTCTTAAGAAACACACACTCGCATGCATTCACCTTACACATCACATCATTAAAAAATTTTATTTACTGAAAACACGTACAGAACATTAACATAGGTACTAGAATATTTTGATACAAAGGTGCGTATTGTATTAATTAGTTTATATCGTTTTGTTGTTAATGCCACATCTCAATATTTTTTAACAAAGAAAAATTAGCCGATTATATAATATTACAAAATTTGCACGGTTTAGGCTGGGCGGCGTATTTGCAATTTTCGATCGCTGCGATCGAAAAATCACAATAGCAAGAAAATGTTATGATACAGGAACTTGCGATAATTTACGTTGGCTCAAGTAGCACCTCAAGTTTTGTATTTGTACCTACTAATTATTTTGCTAAATTCTGTTTATCTAATCTTAACTATTTCCTCTGGTCATTATTTTGGTTCGTAATTGCTCTCGCAGCTTCAAATTTTGCTTTTATCACTTATAGTAACTGTTCCATTTATATTATTTTCTTAGATTGTATGGGTTCCCAATGCCTAGTTAAGGTTCCAATTATTTCTGTAATAAATATTGTTATTTATCTGAATAGTTCTTTGTCTTTATTACGCACCCCGGCAACCGCAGAGTTATCCGCCGTCGCACCCCCCAATTGTGAAACATTTCGTTACAAGGTTTTATCTATATTACTAATGTTTAAATCGGCATAAACGTGACAATATTTTTATACACATTGTCGAGTTTCGGGTCGAGCCGGGCGTAATACATGACGGGATTGGACCGGACCGGGCCGGACTGGATTCAATATGCAACGGGCTTGGTTGGGCCGGATCTACAACATAACGGGCTTAGGTCGGACCGGGCCTACCAAATGATAGAATTCGGCTTAGGCTCGGCCGGCCCGACACTTAATTTAGTTTTTGACAAAGAAAAAGGTAATAAATAAAATATTGTATTTTAAACATTGTAATTCGGTATGGGCGGCCTAAAAACAGTAGGGTTTCGGACGGACAGGGCTTTTGTTTTATTTTTAAATATCGGGTCGAGTTGAGCCAAGCCTAAAAACAGTCAGGTCTCGGACGGGCCGGGCTCCAAAATTCCGGTCCGTGTAGTGCTCTAGTATGCCGGTATAAATATACCTAACACATTATGCGAGTATTAGGTATTTATCGCTCGGTTTTTATTAAAGCACTCAGCTTTGTGTCGTACTTAATTTAAGTTTGTCTATTTTTGGAATTTTTTTCTTCCATATTCATAATTCTTTACCTACAAGGTCTTTCAATTTTCTCGTCTGTCGTCAAACGTTATGAATCATAAGAAAGAACAGAAAGAAAATGAAATTAAAACAAACAAACCGCAAAATGGCACAATTTGGTTGAAGGTGGCTCATATACAGCAATAACATTTCAGAGCAGAGAACAGAAACAGATATCCACATAAAGTTAAGTAGGTATTTTCTCTGGGCATAACAACACAATATTTAAGTAGGGTATATGAATATATGAATCAATAAGAGCAGCGGACAGGGTAGAGTTTTGGCACACAGCCATAATGAATTTCTGCGTTCCCTAAACGGTATAGAATCTTGATATCGGTGCGGTCGCTGCGGAATCTTCTAATATAGAAAATATGTCGTCCGGTCGAGCAGCGAGCTGCGTCCGCCATGTTTGTTGTACGGATATAAAAAACCACTTCCAATATGTGACCTGGCCTTTCGTCTTTCACCCCGCACCCCTTTAGCCATGAGACGTCGTTAAATGGTGATGTTCACGTCCACGTCTCAATGCCATTCACAATTGTCTAGTGGGCGTGGAATTGTCATTCGGAAAACGACAAAGGAAAAAATAAATAGAACCTGACAGGAAGTCTACTATTTATATTTTTGCGTGATTTCCTCTTCAACTATCCGGCGAATTGGGTCTTTGTGTCGGAAATTTTACGGAAGTAGGTAGCTATTCAATAATGAAATAAATTCGATTGAAAATCGCATGACACAAATAACAGCCAATCGGACACTTGATTACAATAATAGTAACCAGGTAACATAAAAATTTCTCGGTAATTTTTTACTACAGTTTGACATTTAAATTAAAAATTGGTTAAATTGTCACTTGTGAATTCATTCTTTCCGGAAATTTTTTTGAGTGCTTTCCAACAACGTCGTAATTAGCTCGAGTGGTACACGAGATTACCAACTGAACTACCAAGTATTGTTAATTTTTAGTGGATTTTGGTAATTCAAATATAAGTAAGTACGGATACGGAGTAATTGAATTAGTATTTCAAATACTCCTATTATTTTATTATAATTGAAATACCTACATTCAAATATTTGCATATTTCAAATACTTTTGCCAGTAATTGTAATTGGTAATTGATTTTTTCAATTAAAGTAATTTCAGTAATTGCAGTTTCAAATACTTAGAAGTTTTAAAAGTAATTGTATTTGAATTACTTTTTAAAAATTCAAGTAATTAGTAATTAGTAATTCAAGTACTTTTTTCGAGTAATTTGCTCAGCTCTGATGCAAATGCATATAAATCGCACTCTAGTTATGAGCATAGCAAATGCGAATAGCAACCAGCAAGTTGGGTGAGGCGTGCAGCAAGTACAGCACTACGCTGTTTAGGCGCAGATAACGCATTCTACCTCTTAACTCAAAGTGCGCCACACGACCAACGTGTGCGTAAATCTGGCCACAGACTTTTTACTGAAGTCTTGCTCTTGTACATAATTCAATGCCGTGCTCTTCTGGTTTTCTGTGGCCACGAAAGCCCACTTTTATATTTATTTATTCATGAAGAACTCATTTAGTCCAACCTTTTAATTTTTTCTGCCTTATAAACACAAAATAGAACCTACTGTTAATATCTCTTGAAAAAAGTATGTTTTTATTTTTTTTGTAATGAGCCAAATATGTTTCATGGAAATTTACTAGAGAGCACATAATAATATGTGTTTTATAATTTATTAGCATACTAGTATGCTCTAATGCTAATGATTTGATATTACGTTTGAAACAATCAATTTTGTAGATCAAACGTTTCATGAAGCCTATCCTGAAAATTGTGTGGCTTATTATACTAAGCTTATTACTAAGTAATCAGTGAAAATTATGGATATGGCCCGTTTACTACAATATGTCATATGTCTCAATTTAAATACTGTAAGAAAAAATTAACCAAATTTTACACTAAAAGTGGTCTCAGGAAGTCCACACGAGTTAGTGTTGCTTTAACACGGTAGCTATTTGTTAAAAAAGGTACACTGAAGTTTGGTATAATATTTAACATCAAATTTCTGAATAAAGGTTTTTTTCGACTGGTGAAATGTAAGGAATTTATTAAATACAGCATAATCGTACTTACATTAGAAAAAGTTGGTAAATGATAAAACAGGTACAAAATATTTTTAAATTTAAAAAAAAAACAATTTTTGTTATGTAGATCAAAAAATATATATTTTATCAAAATAATTGTAAATACCTACCTGCTTTTACATAGTTCTAGAATTCGACATCCTCCTCAATTCCAGCTCATAATGGTAATATACTCATACCCTCATACTTTATTTTATAGAATGTCTGTCATTTTCAAACATATGAGTAACAAATAAAGGTATTCAAATATTGAACCACAAAAGTAATCAAGTGCCTATTTACTTTTTCATATATTTTATTTTTATAAAAAATAATACATTGTATTGGAACTACAGGCAATTATTGTAGATTTAAATTTCTGTAGTTTGGATTAGTTTGATTATTCCTGTAATAAACTTTTCCAGTCAATTATCGCTTCTATACATTCTATTCTTGCTTTATACTATATTTCAAAATTATTTGATTTACTGGAAAATGAAGATGTATAAATAAAATATGTATTCAAAACTAAATTGTGTATTTTTCAACCATGAATTTTTCTATTTAAAAATAATGCATTAAAAAGCCCTCTTATAATACAACAGGAAACTTGCAACTTAATAAAAAATTTGAAGTAATATAATGTTACATAAACAATATAAAATATAAATCTTGGTTCATTGTTGTCTGGTTAAGCTTAAATGAAACCTTAATTTTGTTTTCGTTGTAACATTTTGTACTCATTTTTATTTCGTTGCACTCGTAAATCAGAAGACAGATTTTAGGTGGACCCGTAGTCCGTATATTTTATTCATTTATCTATGATGGTTTTTGCTATGGACTGGATTCTGCATTTTGTATTCAAGGCAATATATTTTTGTAACAAAATATAAAATGTAGAATGAATTACGTTCGCTCTAGAAACGCATAAAGTTGCATTTCTTTTACAACCAGTTCATGAACCATGCAGTATGCAGTAACACGCTGAGATTTATTTTATTGGTGCATTTTCATTTTCTACGAACAAACTATTCTATTCCATTTGCTTTATTTTATTGCCTTTTCTATGTAACCACAAAACACAGCAGCACGGTGCAGTAAATCATAATGAATGTACATTATATTCATTACAGGTTTGCAACATCTGCTTGCAGTTTCTTCACTATCTAATTATTATAGTAATTGTTTGTATAATTATAGAACAAAATAAAGTACACAACATTATCTACGACAAACTAAACATTTATAAATAAATGAAGTTTAAATGCCAGTACTTCTGTGATTTTGTATCATATTTGTTTATTTAATTTTTACAAAAACAAAGAATAAATTATAAAAAGTATGACTAACTATTGCGATTGCCATTCTGGATTTTTATCTTAAGCGACTCATTATAACGCGTTATCATTTTAAAAAGTATTTTTCATTTAAGTTTTAAATATAAAACAAAAGTCGTAGGTAATATGTATAACGATACAATAAAATAAGATTTTACTTCGGTTGTCTCTGTATTATTAAAATTGATATAGCAGTTCTTACGTCTCTGCTATCATATAATATATGATCATAAATATATAAGGAAACTGATTGAGGTAAATAGGATAAATAAATCTACAAATAAAGATTTCATGTTGTAAGTAGAATTAGTACAAAAATAGTAATATAACTTACATAAGCTGGCTTAGTTTACGATTGCTTACTAATCTAACGCGATTTTTATAAGATAAACATTTAACAAACGAAATTCTATGCAATTCATATTTTAATATTGTTCGTAAAAAAATTAGTTTTATTTGTATAAAAGTTTAAAAAGTCAATAAACAAGTAAAATGTAACGTACTGCAATATATTTTATACAATCTCAAATAAAATCAGCAATTGACACTTTATGGAACCGAATAAAAAAAATTAGAATAATCGTCCTGCAAGAATAATAAAAAAATTGTGAAAAAATACTGCAGAATATTTGGGACTTTTTTCGCCGGGAAAGTGTGTTTAGGATTTGTAGATAGGTACTAAATATGCAATGAATTGAAGCAGTTGTGAAGATAAAGGTGGAGTTACACAGTGGTAAAGTCGTTTATATTAGGTAATTAAAGCAAACAACAAAAAAGTTTGCCAGCTGTATATTTTAATATAAAACTTCTAATTAAAGTTAAATGAATTTAAATATATTTTATACTAAATAAACATAAAATATAATTTAGATAATAAAGCAAACAGCTGGAATTTTTTAAATTGTTTTCTCAAAGAATTATAAACGACTTTGCCACTGAGTAACTTCACCTTTATTTTTACTGCTTCAATTCGTTGTGACATAGTACCTATTTACAAGTCTTAAACATACTTTCGTGGAGAAAAATGTTTCAAATATTTTGCAGTCTTTTTCACAATTTATTTTATTGTCCTTGCAGGACGATTATTCTAATTTTCGGTTCCATAAAATTTCGATATCTGATTTTATTTGATATTTTATAAAATGTGTTATAGTTTTCTATAAATATAAGATACATTACATTTTAATTGTATTTTGACTTTTATTACCTAACTTTTGTAGAACAAAAACTAATTTCTTTTACGAACAGCCGAACTCATGTGAGCCTAGGCTCGTAATAAGATATCATTGTAAACTGGTTCAGGTAAATATATGATACCTACTTGTAATTTTATAAATAATAAATACTCGTATAAACAAAAATTTCATGTAATAATTACAATTGGTATAGAAATAATAATACAGAACTTACAATAATAGTTTGTTTACATACCGATTACTAATCTATCGCGATTTTTGTAAAAGATTCAACAACCAAAACTTTGTGGAAATAATCAATATTTCAATATCCCAACCATCACATTATCCTTTTCGCGTCTGTTCCTAAACTTGCTTATGCGAAATATTCCTAATCTATTTGAAAATCCTCTCGACTCTGGCTGTTCCAATCCAGATACATTTCTCAGTCTGAGAGACAGAGACTGTATTGCATCGTCACCGTACCTGTTGTATATTCACGTTCACGTTCACGTTGGAATATTCAGTTCAATAAGAGTTCGCGAGCTGTATTGATCTTATTGGAATCCAGTGTCTCTGCGTTGTGTCACTTAAACACCGCCAGCAGCCACCGACGTCTGCTTTGAGAATATCAGAGTGAGTTGAGACCTGAAGATGTTTCTTTTTCTTCTGTAAGATACTGCATTCGTGGCATCGATGCAGTAGGTCACGAAGATAACCAGGTGAAAGCTTCTCAGTACCAGGAAATTAAAAAACGGATATTAATTTTATTAAATTAGTATGATGTCTTTACAGGAAAAAAATGCGGTAGATAAAAAATTTGGTAGATAAAAAATGTCGATGTCAACGGGCGGGCCAGGGAGGCCTCCCTCGTAAATTCCCAGAAAAAGGAGATTTACATTTATATTTTAACGTAAATACAATACAAGTATTACATATAAATATTATTTCTGATTAACTAGTTTTCACCAGTAGACTTTTTATTTTAATTGTATTTAATGTTGAAAGTAGGCTTTATGTATAAATTTTTAGTAGATAAAGAAACCCTTTAACATCAACTGTAGATAATGTTGATAAAAGTAAACAAAGTAACACAAAACACAACAACGATCATATTGCTAACGCGATCGCAACAATTACCTACCTACTATATAATATTTTTAAATATGTGTGATATACATGTAAGTGCTAGCAAGTTCTTTGTTCGTAATCGTAATACATATGTTAAAGGTATAATATTATGTTGCTTGATATGCTGATTACGAATCAAAAATATATTTTTTTAAATTCGAAAAATTAAGGGTAGTTTATCTCCAGCATTTTTGTAGTACAGTACTGGATTCGCTGCTATACATAATGCAGCACGGTGAATTAAAGACACGCTGCAAGCTTCATTGAACGAATTATGCTGTCTCATAAAATTAGCAGCGTTTTCAACCCGTTTCCTCAGTTGTTCCCGAGTTTCAGGAGCTTTCTGATTACCGTAAATTAATGATTTAAAATAGCCTCAAAAATAAAATTCTTATGGATTTAGATCCGGAGATCTAAGAGGTCACAGGATCACCACGTCCTATCCACTCTATCCTCAAATGTATGAGTCAAGTATTACGTGAAAAGTGAGGTGGTGCACCGCCATGCTGCCGTACATTTAAGGGAATATCTTCTATTATCTCTGGCAAATAATTTTGCAAGAAAGATAAATAATTTGCACCATTCATTCTAATAGGCAGAACATAGGGACCAACTAAGGTTCCATTTATAATTCCAACGCAGATATCCAAAGAAAATCCTTGCTGGAAATTGCTTCTTATAGTAATATGCGGATTTTCAATCGCCCAGTACTGTGAGTTATGAAAATTATAAACTCCGTCTCTCGTGAAAATTGCCTCATCAGAGAAGATTATGTGTAAGATGAAATTTGGATTTAAGGCATGTTATTGTAGAAGCCACTTGCAAAAATTCACTCAAGCTGGATGGTCAGCTTGTAATAGTCTATGTACTCTCTGAAAATGGTACGGATGATGATTCCGAATAGTCCTCCAAACTCTATGATGTGAAACATGTAAAAGACGTGATATTCTTCTTGTGCTAAATGTAGGGTCAACACTCTCAAATCGATAGTCTAATCAAATCAGCAGCCTGTTCACTTGGCTTTGAAATTAGATGTACGAATGATTTCAACAATATAAGTGCAATAATATTATTATATTTCACATACGTACGTTCTAAATTAGAGTATGGTCTATTATTTGGTACCCTTTATATTATTAAATTTTTTAATTCCGATACTGACATCGCGCTCGTCAAAAACTTTTTATTGTTAAATAGGCAGAACAAACATATTAAATAAAGCTCCAGTTGCCATAATGTGCAGTAATTTTAATAATTTAGAAATAGATATCGATATTTTTCATGTATCACTTAACATACTAACTAATTGTCTAAGTTAAGCACATTCAAAATTTATAATTTGTTTTCCTTTTTTAAATTTTTTTTTCGGATTATTTTATTTTTTTTATTTACTCTTTTTTGTATCTCATATAATTCGATTTTTGGTACATTGTCCATGGTGTAAACTATTGGGCAATAAAGAACTATTATTATTATTAATACGATTATTGCCTAGGTTACGATAGTATTATTTTTTTATATCTAAAATATCGTGTTTTGCTAAGAAATTAATAATAACATAAAAGCGCTGGTTCTTTTAAAGGAAACACCCTGTATATCCTTAACGTATGTACCCGAAGTTATGAAACACCCCTGTATAAGTTATTAGTTCACTACCAAGGAAAATAATATTATGCCGGCCTCACAGACTTCATACATTATATCGCAGAATTATTTTTTAGAAAAATAGAAACCGTAAAAAACGGGAAAAGCGCCGCAGACGAAATCTTTTTCTTTTTAGATTAAATGTTAACTAAATATTATATTTTTAACCGGGTCTAAAGACTGCAATTTACCTTCTTTTTGTGCGTCGAATAACATAACCTAAAATTTAAATTTTTGTCATTACTACGTTATTGTTCTACTTTTCTGTAAAATGGTTCTTTTAATTTATTTTCTCTATTTATGTGCATTTTCTGCTGCTGTATATACCAGCAACTCCCGCAAGGACATCAATGATCACATAAGAGTAGCCAGAACCAGAACTTTTTTAAATTATGGAAGAGTGCTCAAATATCAGGGGACTGGTGAAAAATTAAATTGAAACTAGAAAAAATATACACTGCAGTCGAAAAATTTAATTGTGTTTAATGTTAAATTCATATATAGTCTACATAAGTAAATAGCTAAGTCAGTCACAGACAGATAAAATTGGTGGATCGCTTTATCAAACCTTTCGACGTCCAAAGCATCCGACGACGTCCAATATCCGCCCTTTGGTAGTTACCAAACTAAAGGACAACAAATTTTATATTCTACACTACAGATTAACTACTTATCAGACGTTAAGATTTAGATTCAATGAATTGCATTTATATCTCATAATATATCTAATTGTTAAAACTTTTTAATAAGAGGGATGTAGAGAATTTCGTACACATTTCTTGCATTATTTTTTAATATTTCATTGATTGAGGAAAAAAGGAAAATAATAATTCAAAACGTAACGTGTTGCTGGATAAAAAACAATTTAACATTTTATCCTTTTGCATATGGATTAGCAACCATCATAAATTAGTAATAATATTTTATAGTATGTGGAAAATACAATGGTAGGTAATGTTAACTGGTCTTTTAGTATTCTTTGCCTGTCGTTTTAAGTTATGCTTTCAAAAAATCTGCTTAGTAATTTTGTGTAATTTATTCATGTTCCTCGTCATAGAACAAAAAATAAGATTTTTAAAAAATAATCAAAATTATTTTATACTTAATTAATCTATTTTCAGAAACTTAGAGTCAATGATACACGGCGTCCTAAAACCATTCTTGAAATTCTTTCTATTCTAGTCATCTTTATATATTTTGAATTTTTTTTGCAGAAATATAAAAACATCCAATACTTTATATTAAAATCCTGAGCCGGAAATTTGTAAAATTGTTCGTCGATTCCAAGTTCAATTCTTGATGGTCTTTGGAAAAAATTTCCGTATTCATTTTCGAACAATACCTATATTCTTTCCTTTAATTCGAAAATAAAATCTAAATTAAATTCATATTCATTAAATTATAATTGTATCTGTATCTGTTGTAAAAGCTTTGTTCAATACGCTCTATTTTAAAGCATGTAAAATTATAGCTTATACGATTAGTTTTACTTCATTCCTACATTAATTAATTAATAATTATTGTTATTTAATTTTTCTGGTTTTATTTTGGAATTAATGCGTGTAAAGCAGACTTAATGAAGTTTCAGTAAATCCAAATAAATAGGTTTGAGTTTATTGGATGTGAGTTAAGGCTCGGGTATAGCTACTATAAAAGTGTCGTTCGTACTTTACTAATAACTTAATTCAGGTGCACTTTAGAGAAAAAATGTATTTACAAAAAATGTCTATAATTTTATGCTTAACATCGGATTGATTCAAAAATTTCAAAATTCTCAAAAAAACAAATTTCAAAATTTGATATATTTTTACCTCTCGCCACTCATATCTGTAAGAGAGGTATTGTAATCATGCTAAAATTTCGATAGTGAGTTTTCAATGGATAAGCACGTTTTGAGGTCCCTAGAAAACGATTTTGATAATTTCGCGATGATGTCTGTGTGTGTGTCAGTGTGTGTGTCAGTGTGTGTGTCAGTGTGTCAGTGTGTCAGGATGGATGTTGGAGGTACGATAACTCAAATACCACTGAATAAAAAAAATTGAAATTTGGTATACAATATTCTGACACCCTAGATTAGATCTGATTAGATTTTGGTGTTGATCGTGCAACCGGAAGTGGTAGTTTCTTGAAGACCTGAAGAGTTTTTCTGGAATATTCTCAAAATTTATGAATTAATAGGAATTTTTTAAATAAAATTGTATACTAAATGTTACTATCTAGAATATGTATTCAGAACGTTGTTTCTATTTAGCACCATTTTCCAATTACAAGAAGTTAAAAATTCTACAAATTTGTTACAATTTTGATTTATCTGCCTACCTATGGAAACAAAAAATAAAATATTTGAGTGTTAATGTCATATGAATTTTTGACTTTTTGGCAAATTGAAATGGAAAATATGAAATGTCATTTAGTATTTATAAGGTCATAATAAACTTTAATAATATTATAAAAACTACAATTCCCGAATTCCCTTCTAGTACAATGGTATATTTGTGAGTAAGTACTAGATAATATATACTTATATTCGAAAAATAAAAATAGTAGAGTATGGCGAGAGGTTATGTGCTGGCCACATCGGATTTTTTTTATTAGAAATTGGGAATAGTTTTTGAAAAAATATTGACAATCCGATGTTAAGATACTAATGTGTGTAATTTTTTTGAAAAAGATATTTCAATCGTAGCATGAGTTATTAGTAAAGTACGATTTTTGATGTTTTTCTAGACTTTCCATTATTCAAAACAAGTGCGAAAAGTCAGAAAAGACAATACATATATTTAGTATACTGTAACCAAAATTTGGTTCATAAAGCACTCGAAATGCACGAGTAATTAATTTAATAAGGAACTACTAACGCTAACTATACTAGCACCTTATCTTTATTTACGTATTTTATAAAATGATTATTGATTTAGGTTCGCAGAAATAAAAACTCATTTTTCTTGTAAAATAACAAGTAGGTACATAATTTACCAAATTAAAACACATGGTGTTTTAGCCTAATTTAAAATATGAATTTACAAGCTCAAAACAAGAAAAATAATTTAATCTAGAGATTTCTTGGCAAAAGCTTTGTCTAGAAGCAGTGTTGTGGCAGATCATTTTAAAAATGATCTAGATCCAGATCAAGATCTTTACATTTAATATGATCTAGATCAGATCATAGATCAATTTTTATGATTGGATCTTTTTTAGATTAGATCAGGAAATGGGATTTTTTTTTAAATCATTAAAAAAAATTAACTGTTGTATTACATTAGGTACATTAATAAAATATTACTATATTAAAGATAATTTACTCTTACTTAATTTTTAAGTTACAAGTTTTATCTAGTATAGCGTAGAAAATCCTAAAAATCTTTTTTGAGATCATAGATTGATCATATTTATTTGATATAGACCAAAATCCTTAAAGATAAGACGATATCAAAGATTACACAAACTAATCTAGATCATATGAATCACAACAATGTTTAGAAGGAATAATTGTCTTTTGATGTTTGATGTTATAAGTAGGGTATATTTAAACGATATAAAATCAAATAAAATTTAATGCCGAAGTGCAAAATTTCAAATATTAATTCTTGATAGGATTTTTCTTGTAATTCGAACACTATTGGTCACCGGTTCTCCCCTTGAATTATAATATATTATATTATAATTATAACTCTCCTACTAGGGATCTGAATAAGAAGTCAATCGATATAGACCAGTGATTCCCAAAGTGGTCCAGGTGGATCCCTAGGGATCCACGGGAGAATCGACGGGGGTCTACGTTGGCGTGAAAAAATAATGGGGTTCACAAGTTGTAAGTGGGGGTCCACGAAAATTTATCTGGTATCGCTAGTAAAGAACAAATATGTTGTCTTGGCTTTACCTATCAATGTAGGCAGATAATAAACTACTCAAAAAATTAAGGGAGCAAAAAAATTCCAAATTTTTCGATGATTTTAGACAAGCTGTATTTCGGTGAAAAATGGTCGTATTGAGACTTTAAAAAAGGCATTTTGAAGCTTAAAGATTCTAATTTTCAGATTTTTTGGCTAAATTTTTTAGAAGGTACGGTTTTCATGTAATCCTGTAACAGATAGCGCGAAAAAATAATTTTGCAAATTTTTTGCTTCTTTTTTTGGTCCACAAGTTTGAAAAAAAAATTTCAGTTAGGCCGGCATATGGATCAGATATCCTGTTTATTTAGCATTAATTTCCTTTTTTTAAACCTTCAAGGTCAGCGACTGATACCTGTAAAAACTTTTTTGACGAGTTTTGTGAATATGGTAGAAATGTAGCAGCAGGGGGTCCACCGGAACCAGTAAAATTTTATAAGTGGGCTACAAGAAAAAAAAGTTTGGGAACCTCTGATATAGACAAAAGGATGAGATTGACAATAATGCCGACATGGACTAGAGCGGACACATGAAGGCCCGATGAAAAAATTACAAATATAGACAAACTAGTAACAAAAATGGCCAAACTGAAGATCAGGCTTTATAAGCTTGCCTCAAATCTTTTAAAAATACAAAAAATTTCTTCGTTTATGTTGGCTTTTTGGCCTCATACAAAATCTAAATTTTTCTTGTTTTGTTGACTACTTTGTATATCGCAAAATGTAAAAAATTAATGCGATGTGATGGGTAAAACACAAAATGTGCATAGATATGACATTTTAAATTTTAGATAGTGATCACTACTGCACAGGACGAATTTGAAAGTATGCTACAAGGAGCGAGTGTGTTTACTGCTATTTCCTGTCTCCAGCCTGAGCTCGCTGCCCGATAACATCATATTGAAGATTTTATGAAAGTCTATAACAATATATTTGTACCTGTATCAGGTGCGAGATACTTGAGGTAACTTACATAACAATGTTCCTAGGTGAAATGATTTTTCAGGAAGAAATAGCTTTACTTCAACTTATTTTATGTCTAGAAATTTTATTCAATTTAACTTTAGATTTATCAGAAAAAATTACTTTGTTGAGTACGAATCTTGTTAAATGTTAACATTCATAACAAAAAATACAAGTTTTAAATTTCCTTTGATGTACCCGTATAGGTACGTCTATTCTCAGTCGAGCATAAATATTGATAATTGAGGCACAGTTGAGACTAGTAACATGGACGTTTTCTGCTTGAAATACACAAACTTTTCTTATAACGAACGTTTCACAAATTAGTACAAAATTAGATTATATGTATTAAATGTTCTTATTTATAGTTTTATTTTCATTTCTTTTTCTACACGCAAGGATAAACGCCGTGACAAAAAATAGGTATTCTCTAAAGACTCTAGAACAGGGGTGGGCATTGGGCAACCTTTTATTTATTGTGGTAACAAGTGTGGCGAATAAAATTTAAATTCGCCCTCAGAATTTGGAAGTGAAGGGTATTTATTTTTTACAGGTATAAAACAAATTAAAACACATATTGTTTGAACAAGTTTATAAAAATATAGGTACCTACATAGTTATATTAATGAGATATTTGACAATTCTTTTTATTTTACAAGTTTTATGAAAATGTGTGATATTTCTTACTGTATAACTGATAGAAGCTACTGGAAGAGCCTTTTTTCAGCATCAGCATGGTGGTTAATAACATTTTTGGTATTTCACATAATTAGAAACACCTCAAAACGGAGTTTGTCTTTAATCGTATATTTTACAGTTTAATGATGCAACCGGTAATTCATTATGTTATGATCACAGACTGAAAACGCCAAACGGTTACAAGTTTTCTAAAAAGCGGTACAAGTTCCGGTTTCGGTTCAACGATTTTTTAAATAACAAGCAATTAATTTTTAAAAATCGTTCCAGTTTAGTACTAAAATATACCTACTTAATTGATTTCTAAAAAAAAATTAGAAACTTGAAGAAACTGCCTATAGAAAATACAATAATGTTTATTAAAATGAAATAGCATTTTAGCGGAAGAACATTAAATTTCAAATAATGCTTTAAACCGTTCCAAACCGGTTCACAACCATCGGTTCAGCTCCGGTTATGGGTTTGCCAAAATATTTTTAACGATACAGTTTGATTCGCGTTTCTTTAAAATAGCTGCGTTTTGTTCCGGTTTTCGTTCCTGTTCCGGTTCGAGTCTCTGCATAAAACATATTATACTAAAAATTAAATGAATAAAATGCAAATTTCTAGCGATGATAATAATCAAATTTTGATATATTGACATTGAAATATTGGAAAACAATAAATTGAGATCTAAACCCGATTTTTAACCCACAAAAAGTGAGTTCAGTTTATGTTTGGGTTCAAGTCAACAAAAATATCGTAGGTTCGGGTTTTGGTTCAGTACATGTTCATGCAAAATATGGGTTCGGAGCGGTTTTCGGTTCCGGTTCGATTTGATTTCTGGTCTCTGGTTATGATTATGTAAATTATAAATAAATCTACACTTAAAATTGTGTAACTAATTAAGCTGAAATTAAATAATTAATTTCCTCTTCAATGGTTCAATGTTCAATTCAATATTAAATTTCAATGGTTTGTTAAATTCGAAACTTCAAGCAATAAATAGATCCAGATTTACATAATCACCTGCATTTATATTGAATAAACATCATATAATAGACATAATATACGACAATTAATTATCCTAGATTAGCCCAAATTATTTATCCCATTATTAAAGGATTCACAAATGAATAATAGATAAAATAACATGTCGAGCTATAATATCGTGGGAATATTGGTAATTGATGCCTGGAGCGTAAAATCGTAAAGTTTTATTCAGATTCTTAAACAAAAGGTAGATTTTATAGAATGAAATAGTCGCAGAGTGTTTGCGAAACGGTTAAGCGGAAGAATGAACAATGAGTCTGCCAGTCGATGTTGCCAAGTTGGCAGCAAGCCAGCGACGTTTTTTCTTAATCCTGATGAACCAAAATCATACAAACTCTTTGTAGTTTAGATTCTGCTCGCTCGTTGCACGGACAAAAAATATTTCATTCTTGGATTCTCACTTTTAATTATTGTTCTCGCAATACAATTTTTCATAAAATGAAAAATGATACATCACGAATTGGAAAGAAAGTTAAAAATTGTATTTGTGCAGAGAATTGAGTTTAGGTACACGAAATTAAAGGTAGGTTTATGCTCAAAAATTTAAGAATAAGAATAGTTTTAAAGTTAAAACAGTTATCATATATGAATTGGTATATGCTGGAGAAATAATTAGTAATCCTTATTCCTTATTCTTACTTCTGCAGCATAAACTGACTCATATGCTATAACTGTTTTAACTTAAGAGTATTCTTATTCTTAGTTCTTATTCATAAATTCTGTGAGCATAAACCTACCTTAAATTGAATCATAATAATAACTGAGTTGGTGAATTAAAAATGGAAACACATTAAAATATTAAAGTTAATATAGGTAAATATGTTTTCTATAGCAAGTAACAAAGGCCGCATAGTGTATTTATTAGGCGCGTTTGTGCAAATTATGATTATCGATTATAGCGCCCTCCTTGTCCCAATATTAATTTTTAAGGGGCGGATATTAGCAGTAGCAGCAAGTGCTCTGAGGTGTTCTTGGGACATTTAATTGAACATCGCATGTGTAATATTAACATCTCTGCGACATTGTAGAGACTGAATTTTGTTTACTGGGGAGGGGAACTTCTAGAGAAATATATTTGGATCTATTTGAAAGTAACGAAAATAAATGCGCCACAGGAGAAATTTTTTGTAGTTAAGATCAAATACCTTTAAATGAAAAATAAGATTTTTAAATAAGTCATAAATAAAATAAATTTAACGAAATTGCACTCTCTTTGCTTGGCGCCTTTGTGCGGTGAACAACCTGCACACTCATACGCTGAGGGTTGCAATGACTGCGGTCCTGCAAATAACAATACAGAAAGATAAAATTATTTCTACAATCCTGTTAAAGCTTGTAATAACTAGACTGAGGATTTTTAGACACAAGAAAAACTAAAAATGGTAGGGTCGGTAAATACCTACTTAAATAGGCAAAAAATATTTAAAATAGGCCACAGTTTTTTAAAAATAGGCAATAAAAATATTCAATTAATATAATATTTTATTGATAATTTTTTTTCTATGTATCTATTTGATAATGAATTTATTATTTGAAATTTTAGTAAAAATAAATATTTAAAAGTCAGTTTAAAATACTTACACTACACAATAACGACAACTAAATTTTTTTTAAATCTGCCAATTTACATTCAAAATAAGATAATAATGCTATCTAAGGGCAAAAATAAGTCGGAAAATAGGCAAACATATGAGTATATAAAAGGCAAAATTTCTCAAATTTTATAAAACTTACTAAATTGGCAAAATTAAATTTATCTTAAAATAAATATAATCGATAAATAAAAATAAGTGCTATCAATTTTGTTCCATCTATGATACAAAAAATTGGTAAAAGCCTCAAAATCCTTTGTCTAATTATTAGATACAGAGATATATAATATTTGGTTAATAGTTATATTTTTATTCGTTCAGAAGTCACAGCCACGTCACAGCTACAGCTACAGTTACAGCTAGAAGTTACAAGTGGAAAAAATGTCGTTCTTTGACTGGCGATTACGACTATACTTCTAAACCAAATTTCAAGTTCTGGAATTGAATAGGAATACTGAAAAAACTGAAAAATGCCAATATGTCGTGCTTTGTTTGCTTTCAAAAGTTTAGCTCACCTCCTGCGACCGTGCAAATTAAGACAACTTTTATTTAACATCAAATAATGGTATTAAAACGATTCCAACTTTCCGAGAATTAAGTCCCGGAAAAGTCGCAATGACATGACATATCAGCTGCAAAAATGAAAGCATCATCCTATAGGGTAATTACTTTTACTTGTTACTCACTTGTAAACGTCATTTAATCAATCGCTACATTACCTTTGAAAATGAGTCTTTACAAGTTACTAACTTGTACAATTGACAGCAGACTTGTTAAAATTTAACAAGTTAGTAGTTAGTCAAATGTTCATAATAACAACATAATAAACGGTTCACGTTGCCACAGTACTATTTCCAAGTGTTATGAGAAATCATTATGACAATTTTTAACAGAACAGTTGTGTGTGAATGACAGAATTTGATTATAATTTTTTAAAGATTTTAATTTGATTTACAAATGAGAAACAAGTAAAATGTTGTACAATACATGCAAGGTAGGTAACTGTTTTACTGCTTCAGGGAGGAGACAGAGGCTCGCCTAATCGGCTCGCCGGTCATTTACCCCTTTCAGCAGTAAAAACTGTTTTACCTTGCTATTAATGTAATATACTATTGCGCCACCTATAAGATTCGGAATACAAAATATATTTGAGTTTAATGTACTTTATTCACATTCATAATTTTTGCACATTGAAAATCATTTTGTGAAAATATTGTTTTATCACCGTATAAACTTTAAATCTTTATGAAATACAGATTAAAAAGTTATCAAAGTGTAAATATTTTGTGTGAAATATAACTTGTGTTTATATTCTCTAATAAACGAATAAAACTATTGTATCCGTTCTAGAAAGAACTTCAAGTCGAGAGTAATAAAAATTTGAGTTTGCGATGCCCCAGATCTGCACGAGTACTCAAAGTTTTATCACCTCGACAGCTGACACACTTTCTTATGTTAGTCGTGTACAACACACCGTGTGCTCGTCTTTAAAGATGCTTTAAAAAATCAACATTCCATTATTGAAGAGTTCGTTTCCTGTGAAGGACATGAACAGGATCTTGAGCTGGGGTTCGTACCACGTACCTGAATCGCAATTGCAAACATGTGACTGTCGCCGTCGCAGCTTGGCGGTTGGCGACTTGTATGCAGCGCTGACACTCGGGTAAATATGGAACCGATAACCAAACCGACCTGTTGGAGAAACCAACTCCGTGGGGACTACCGATTTCATCTAACGGATTTATGGAGAAATACATACCAACATATGAACCCACTTTTCCAATTTATATATTTTGTATCGAATTTGATATTAAATTTTTATACAATCTTGTAGCTAAGTAGCTTTCGCAAAATGAATATAAATAGTTTTGTACATAAATCTTTTGATGTCAGATGTAAAATTTGGAAGAATATAATGTTACCACTACCAGTAAATTTCAATTCCGGTTTGTGGATTGGTACCAACATTTTTAATAAGCGCTTCATATTCGTATTAAAATCTTAAATATAAAATTTGAATTTTAAATGTTTGATATTTATTGAGTTATCGTAAACGAAAAAATTGTAACATACGAACGAACGAACGCACACACATGCTCAGATGCAGACATTATCTCGAAAATGTTAATAACTAGGGACCCTAAAACGTGCTTATTTACGAAAAACTCACACTCGGAAATTATGACCCATCACAATACCTCCCTTATAGAATATGATACGGGAGGTAAAAAACTGTTTTTGTTATTAAAACTGTTTTATTTGTATAAAACGTGTTTTTTATTGATTAAAAAACATGTTTTAAACAAAAAAAACAGTGTTTTAATCAGCAAGAAGTTCTGAAATATACATCATTATGCATTATGGCGATAAAGCTGGGGATTCCCCTACCTATACATTATCCCATATAGCACAAAGTAAATCCTAAAGATATATTTTAGATCACGTTATCTTATATGACATATCGCTGTTCCACTACAAAAAGAAATATGTAAGATATCTTTGCGATGTCTTTTGTCGCTTTTTATGTTATCCGAAAGATATAATTTTTTAAATCTTATAAACTTCTTTAAAAGTTATCCTATAGATCTCTAACTAATATCTATTTTACATTTCTTAAAATCGATTAATTAAGTCAAATTATAGAAGCAAACTTAAAAAATAAATAGTATTTACATCGCAATTATGTACAACGCGTTGATTTAACAACCTAACAATGCTGAATTTGAGCACAAACTGCTGACTTGGCGGGATTCGTACCATGAGACCTAGGATCCAAACTTCGAAACGAAACCGCTAGACCACGCTGTATACCTTACCTACTAGGGGGTATCGAAAAAAGGAAATTATTTATGATGCTTTTGGGGTAGAGCGGAAAAGTTGCCTCTATACTACTGTTCAAAATTTCGCCACTCTAGGATAATGTCTTCTGTTCTGGCAAGGGATGTGAAATTTTTCATTTCATTATTAAACTAACATTTTTTATTCCGTGGGGCGTTCAATTTTGCACAGTAATTAACCATACATAGGTGCAACTTTCGGACACTACCGCACAGTGCTGTGACATTTGAAAAATTAAAAAAATATTTTTTTTGCGATTTTACTAAATTTTTGAAATTCGATAAAATTACAAATAAACAAAATTGGTTATAATATTACTAAAATTATCATCTAGAATCTAGATGATATTTTCAAAATAGATAGGAAAAGTGAATTTGTAGAATCGAACGGATCCAGGAAGGCTTCAGAAATCCATGTGAAATTAGTTAATAGGTACTATTGGAAGTTTCGGGAAGAGTACTCTTCCCATTTTCAGCTACAATATAGTTGTTAGGTTAATACACAAAAAATTAAATTATACAGCGTACCTTGTCAAAAAATTACAGAATTTGTCACATTAAGGGCCGGTTTCTGAACTTATATATAACTGACCAGTTAGCAGTGTTGTAATTGATAACAATATTTTTTATCTAGATAAAGATAAAGATAACATAATTTTTATTTATCTAGATAAGAATAATAGATAATCATTGAAAAAATTATCTAGATAATAGATAAAAGATAAATAATTATTATCTAGATAATTATTAGATAATTTATAGATAATATAAAGAAATATAAAGGACATGTTATAAAGTATATGCAGTACCAACTGGAGAGCCGGTAGCGTTGCAAGCTTGTGCGTTGTATGCTTACATAGTTTGATTACATTTGAATTTGAAAGAATTACAATTGAAGAAAGTTGGTTATAATTTTACTAAAATTATTATCTAGATAATAATTAAAAAATAGATAAAGATAATTTGTAATTTTATCTAGATAAGATAATAGATAAATACGGAAAAATTTATCTAGATAAGATAATAGATAAAAATATATTATCTAGATGATTTATCTAGATAAAATTATCTAGATAAATTACAACACTGCCAGTTAGCAAACCGCCCGTTAAATTTATTGAAAGGTTAAAATTATTTTGGGTTTCTGGAAACATGCGTCAGTTAAATTATACGTCAAATAACTAACTAATGGTTTAATCCTGAACTTATACTTATTTTTAAATCTAATAGATGGCACTAGTATCGTCGGTAATTTTGACGTAAATTTCAAATTTTATAATTTTACCAATTAGTGATAAACATCGATATAAAATAATGGAAGAAAAGCGAATTCGCTGCAAAAACTACACTGAAAGTGAAAAGAATTTTGTTTTTGAACTGGTGACGGGGAAATACAAAAGACTTATTGAAAATAAAAAAAATGATGCGGTCACAATCGCAAAAAAAATTCGCGTGGCAGCAAATTACAAAAGACTATAATTTGCAAAATCAAACAGGGCATAGAACTGCAACTGGTTAAATTAGCAAAAACGCGCACTGTAACCTGTGATTTTATATTTATGAAGTACCGGTGAATACAAACAAATGGCGAAAATCATAGTTTATTAAACGTCAGTTAATTTAAACCGACCTATTTGCCGCGTTAACTTAACGGGGCAGTTAAAGGCTGGAATGTAGAATAGGTGTTTAAGAGAACATTTTTTTATTTTAGGAGATCTTTTATTATGCTTAAATATGACCTAAACAAGCAAAATTAGACCGCGGAAGAGTGTTTTTAACATGATATTTTGAAGAAAATGAAATTTTTTTGGTTAACCTCAATGTGTCAAAATGGCTAAAAATAAAGCCCCACAAACTCGGTTTTGGTATTTACTACACTAACAAAGCTAACAAAACCGTAATAGAGCCCCACAAACTCGGTTTTGGTATTTGCTACACTAACAAAGCTAACAAAACCGTACTAGAGCCCCACAAACTCGCATTTTTTTTGTATCCATGTTTTTAACATGGCAAACACTATTGAAATTTATATTAATCTAAAACAAATGTAATATTGTATTTATGTCAAATAATTTCGAAAACTAAGAAAAGCAAGTAATAAAAAGCCTTATATCTGTGAAAAATATATATATATAATATATATATATATATATATATATATATATATATATATATATATATATATATATATAAAAACGTTAAATCACATGTTTAATCTGTTAATTTTTCAGCATAACCAGTGTTGACAGTTGTCAAAAATTTTACCCTAAAAACTAACAAAATCGGCCCTAATCCTTGCTTCCGCGGCAAAATTTTGCTTTATTCTAGGACAGAGAATAGGAATGAACCGATTGACACAAAAAAAACGAAATTCCTTTTAAACACCTATTCTTACACTTTAGCCAAAGTGGCTAACGAAATTAATCGTATGACACGAAACACGAAACAATGGTAAATAAGTATTCCACATGTTTGCAATGAGGAATTAAAAATATACGTATTAATATAGGGTATTAATACATTAGACCATGAAGAGGACATGAATAAGCGTTAAACATACAAAGAGGATATGCAGAAGTGAAAATCTAGTATACGAGTATACCTCAGTGATTATGAAGTAAATGTTGTTTTAATTTAGTAGCGAAGGTGGATTAGATTTGCTTAATGATTTGAAGCTGAATGATCAGTTAAACATAGCTAGTGATGCCGTGAGACGAGACGAGAAATAGTCAATTCTCGTTTCGTCTCAAATTTTCGAGACGAGAAATAGTCAATTCTCGTTTCGTCTCAAATTTTCGAGACGAGAAATTTGAATATTCTCGTCTTGGTCATTTCAATTATCACCTCAAGGAACTCGAATCTCGTCTCGTCTTAATTTCTCAAAAAAAAAATGTTGTCATCTATTTGAATACCTAGAAGTTAATTTAGTTTTTTTGTACATTTCTGTTAAATTTGCACACAATACAAATAGTACCTATGTACTTATACCAAAACAAAAAAATGCTAGGAACAAAGTAAAACAAGTTTTTAACATTTTCGAAGACAATAATAATAAATTTTTTTACTGATTTTTTTCAATGTTTTAGTTTCGAGAATTCTGGATTTTTCATTTATTATTCTCGTACCTGACTGAATTCGAAGTTGTTAGGACCGCAGTCGGGCACGTAACGAACTCCAACGAAAATATGAGAATATAAGGGAAATATGAAATAATTAATCTAATTGGTAAGTTATTCATAAAATAAAATTTCTGTGCGTATACTTAAGACAGAAAACAAACATTATTTGAACACAACTGAATGTGATTGATTTGCTTCGGGGCAAAGGCTAGTACCTACCAATACATTTCCTGAAATATTTGTTCTGTGTGCACGATGTACAACCGCAATATGTAATGCTTTCACATTACTATTCATCACATGAGAAATCATAACCGGGATGTTGAAAGACCGTACGGAAACAGTACCATCTTTAACGAAACATAAAGAAGAGGAATTCGAAACGCCAATCCATGATTTAGCACCGCATCCATCTTTAAATCATGGGTTCGTCTCCGGTTTTCGTCCACTCGAATGCAGTTACATTGTGTGGAGTGACATGAGTCGCCTGCGTGTGCCCTGTGGTCTCCAAGTGATACATCAACGTTTATCTGGCGGTTGGTGGCGGGTGGCGTTGCACTGTGGTCTTTCAGCCAAGTAATAAACACGGAGCGCTCAAGAACGATCGCTTCTTGCTATCGGCCAGCGACAAGCCGCTAGGACTAGCCCCTGCCAGTGGCGGATCACAGGAATAAACATAGGGAGCATGGGAAATTCGTTTAGTTTTATAAGTTTACTTGCATATGTTGCGGTTTCTCAACAACTTAGTTTGTTAATGAAAAGTTCTGTTGTAATTTATCTAATCCGCTTTTTAGGATTCCGTCACAGATTTACAAAATCAGGAATCTTTATTGTGAGACTCCGTTGTCTGTTAAAACGCTTAATTAGAAAGTTGAAATTTAACATGTATATAAATTAGTATATGTCTACACATAATCCGAATATAAATTTTTGTTTCACAACTCCAGGAGGGATCATAAACAAAAATAGTTTTTATTGGCATATTATACTATATCGTTAGAAAGACCACATTTCAGAGATGCTAAAAATATATGTTTTAATTTTTTTGAGTGAGTTTTTGACAGTTAATTTTATAAAAATGTATCAAAAGGGCATTCCAACCCCTATCTCTGAAAGTACTGAGTCTAAAATTTTGAAAAAATCAGGTATAATAAGACAATGCTAAAGATTAAAGGAAAACTATAGCGAGGATCTGATTTTGCTTTGTTTTTGAGATTTTACATAAAACAGTAAAAATAAACTGTGCAGAATAACTATGCTGTCAATAGTTTTCGCTCGTTACCTAGGTTACTTTAATTACTAAAATATGTAAAATTTTGTTTATTTATCTGTCAATATGTTAAGAAAATTTAACTAATTTAACCTTACTTTGCGTAGGTAAACTCACACACTTAATAATTTATACTAGTTAATTGCAAATAGTTATACCTTACTTACTTCAACGTATCGTATTCTATCAATAATTGCTATATTTATTATTTTTTGATCTCAACTTGGCAACGCGTAATGAACTTATCTAATGGAATCTGGAATTTGAATCGAAGCTAGATACAAATTAATTTAACACTAATGTTTTATGTTTTAATATGTCTCACCTTGTAGACAGATTTGGCTTTCAGTGTTGTTGGAGGTATCTGTTAGGTAAAAATAAAAGTTTTAAGATCTTTAAGATATACTCGTACACTAAACATGGAAACATAATTGGATATACGAGTACCCTAAGTACAATAAAAAACGCAATACCTACATAGTTCTACATTATGTTTAAGTGTATATCATTATTATTTAACATACAGTTTCTTAGGATAGGAAAGAAATATTTGGGAATCAGTAAAAATGTTTTATCCAATACCTCTTAATAAAAGCATCCTAACTATGGTGATTTTAAACAAGCAAAGTAAAAAATTGGTCACTAGTGGCTTTGGTCAAAATTATACCCACTTGTGGGTAAATTGTTAATTTGCTTGTTGGAAAAGTCACCATAGTAACGATGTTTTAGGTTGGCACTTAATATTTTTTAAATATTTAAACAGTTATTGAGAGATGTTGGATAAAAAATGTGCAAAAAGGAGTTAATATTTCCCTCGTGGGTAATTCCTTACTTTGCGCACTTGTAAAGTAATTAACTAATATTAAAATTAATCCACTCTACCGGTTTCACCTCCACTTAAACGCTAATAGGAGTTGGATTATAGTTTAAAATAGGCAAATATGTTGAAAAAAAAGCTGACAAAACATATGAAAAATTAATAAAAACGTTACAAAACAAACAATATTCACTTATGACTGAGTCAGAAATGTAAAATGTAAAGCTACCATAAGTGCATATTGTTTGTTGTAACGTTTTCATTTATTTTTTCGTATGTTTTGTTTTTGTTTTGTCAACTATTTATATTATTATTTTTTTCAACATGTTTACCTATTTTAAACTATAATTCAACTCCTGAAGAAGGCTTAAGTGGAACCGAAACCATTGGATTGTATTAATTTTAATAAAATATTTTGATTTACCTATTCCAAAAGTATTTCTATTCTACCCTATAGTTTCTTCAGTTAAGAAAATATAACTTCATAAAATTTCTTAATTAATTTTTTAACAAATATTCTACATTCTGTACTTGTGCTAATTCTTTTACTAAATATTTCCTTATTCCATTCCGTAGTGCGTATTCAATATAAATAAATTCATAATGCTGTTATTTGGGGTTACAAGCTAACAAAATTTCTTCGTCCCCGTCAATGTTCCCTAGTGAGAGAGTTAGGCGCTATCTTAATCTCCTCGTGCGTCCAGCGCAGTTTCACTTTCAGGGATTGCACTATCTGACTTGCGGGAGTAGAATAAACATGCCCGAATGGTTCATCATCTCTTATTCAGCGGATCACACAAACAATGAAGCGGAAATCGAAATGGTGAAGAGACACAGATTGCCCAGCACTGTTTCAGCCGCGCTCCCTCACTTCTCAATAAACTCCAGACAAGCATTTGGGTAAACACGAGATGTTTTTCTACTCAAAGCTGAGGATCAGATTCGAGAAGGCGCAGCACAAACATCAACCAATAGATGGTCTATTTGCCGAGTTCTTTATTACTAGTTAGAGAAATTATTTCGTGAGAATTTAATTTACTTTTAATGAAATACCTACCTATATCGTTGTTGTTTCACAAAAAAATTAGCGAGATTATTTTAAATATGATAAGTATAATAAATTAGTCTTTTAAGAAAGAGCAAGAGCATCGGTTTCATAGACCGATTTTACTTGAGCCTGCAAAGAGTGATTCACAACTTCGTGAATATATTTTAATGGCATATTTTGTAGGTACCTACTCAACTTACTGAAAATTCGCAATTTTCATTTACAGGTTCAATCAATTTTGGGACACTGTTTACGTAATAATAATTTTAAAATATACCTATAATGAAAAAACAGTTAATATTTTATACTTTATAAAAAATTCTCAACAACTAACATTTCTATTAATTTTGGCAATGAAACGAATCGCTCTTTTTTGAACTTTAAATATTAAATTACAGCTTGAATGAGAGCCCCAGAAAATAATACCATAACTAATAATACTCAGAAAATAAGCATTATAAGCTATAACACAAATATTTACATCAGAAAATGACCTAAGATGTTTGATTATACAGGTTGGTGGAGGTGAAATGCGAACATAGGGAACGTACATGACAATCGATCATTCATGCCAGGTATTTTGATATATTTTGTAATAGTGTCACAAAACGAATATGAATTTGTGTGACAAAAAGAGTAATGAATAACAGAAAAAATAATAACATCTAAAAGTGCATGTTGAATGTTAGTACAGTAAAAGTAATTATTATGAAAAGAACGCAGGAACATATTTACTTGAATTGTAAAATAAATTATAAAGCTAGAATTTACAATAAATATTCAAACAAATTTCCTCCCTCTGCCAAACAGTAGCCTAAACGATTGTAAAGTCCACAGACCTATCTGATCAAGGAATTATTCCACGGGTAAAATAAAAATTTCAATAATATGACAGCTACTTTGACAATGACAGTATTCCACGTAGGTATATCAAGATGCCTAGCACGATAACTCAATTGTCATATATTTCCCTATCTTCGCATTTCACCTCCACCAACCTGTATAACAAATGTTTTTTAATCTCTGAACCATATTATTTGTATAGTCCGTCCCAAACTTCTTTGCCGTTACGTCATACCTGTAGTTCGTATGAATCAATTTGAAATTATGGCGGGAAAGTTATATTTTGATATCAAATATTTTTAAATTATATTATGTGAATATTTGGAAGAATAATAATAAAGATAGAAAGAGTTGGACAATGTATTCTTTAGTTATTCTTGAAAATAAAATAATGACGTAACGGCAAAGAAGTTTGGGACGGACTTTATTAGCATGCCATTGGAGGTCGCATTTAATACACATACTAAGACATTTTATAGATTTACATATATTTACATTACCAAAATTATGGTCAATATTTTTTCGTAGAGAGCACAATACTTGAGTTTTTGACTCATTTAACGCTAAAAGATTATTTTGACACCACTGATGTACATCTCCTAATAAATTATCTACACGGTATTTAATAATATTGATGTCGGAATCAGCAGTGAGAAAATAAGCATCATCCGCGTATATAACAGGTACAATATTTTTTGTATCAACATATTCAGGCAAATCGTTTATTTAAGTTAGAAATAAAAATGGCCCAAGGACAGAGCCTTGTGGAACTCCCACTTTTATTTCAGCAGTGTCAGAATTATACTTAATTGAAGCACCAACATGATCAACAAAGGAGATTTCCATAAATTTGTGCGGTACTGCAAGTATGATCTAAACCAGGATAGAATAATACCTCTAATACCATATGATGATAATATATCGAGTAGAATATCATGATTAACACTATCGAATGCCTTACTAAAATCTCTTGCTACAACACTTACTATTTTCCTGTTATCAACACCATGTAATCGAATAGATCATATATTGCGGAGATAGTACTATGACACTGCCTGAAACCATGCTGATTACTAACTAAAATCCTATGACTATCATAAAAAATAGTTAGGCGATATAACATTAATTTCTCAAAAATCTTTGATATACTACACTGTTGAGAAATAGGTCTATAATTTACTAACTGATGCTTGGAATTTTTATTTTTATACAGTGGAGTAACTTTACTAATTTTACAATAATCGGAGAATATGCCAATAGAAATTGATTCATTTATAAGTTCAGCTATTATCTCTAATAAGGCATTACTGAATTTAAAAGTAAAAAGAGGAATTTCATCATACCCAGCAGATGACTGATTCTTAAAGGAGATAATCAGATAATTGTGTTTAATACTTCAGTAGTGTCAAAGGGATGTACAAAAATAGTGTCAGAAATGTGTCTACATTTATTATGATGTACAGTGGAAGCACTAGTTGTATTTTGATTACGAATATCATTCAGAGTAAAATATTTATTAAACATTTGAGCAATAGAGTACGGATGAGTTACTTATATTAGAATCACAGCTCAGGTCAAGTATTTCAATATTGTCATTATGCTTCACAACAGAATTAGTATTATTGTTGATTAATTTCCAAATTGGTTTTGTATTATTATTAGAAGAAACAATAGTAGATTTGTAGTATTGCCTTTTTGATTCGTTTATAATTTTTCTAAGAATGTTGCAATATTTTTAGTATGAACTTCTAATATGGAATTTGGATTTGTTTTACAGAATACTAATAAGTAGTTGACGTTTATCTGTACAAGAAATACGAATACCTTCAGTAATCCAATGTTTAGTATTAGAGATTTTTTTCTAATTTTCTTTTTGAGAATGCATGTATTAAAATGAGATTTTATTAAAAACATGATGTTATTTAATTTTTCATTGAAATTTGATGACTTATTTTGATCAGAGCAGGATTCATTGTTTAACATGTTACTAAAATTACTGATATTTTGTTCATTAAAACTTTTTCGGGTCACTATGAAACTGTTTAAGATTAATATTATTATGTAGGTACAGTAATTATTTGAGCATCATGGTCAGATAAAACAGAAAATATAACGTTTGCCTGCCAATAGCTGTTTAATATTTGAAAATACAACATCTATACAGGATGTAGTAGTATTTGTAGTTCTTGTTGGTGTATCAACTATTTGATACAATCCGTAGCTATTGACAATTGCATTTAGGTTAAGTTTATTAATATTATTGCTATGAAAATCAACATTTGAGTCACCACACAAAACAATATTATTGTATTTTCTTGTAATAGAGCTTAACATAGAATCTAAATTATATAGAAAAGTATTAAAATTTTGAAGTGATGGCGGTCTGTACAAAAAAAGTTACATTGTTACTGGTAAACGTATATTAAATATTTACACCCTTAAGAGCAAGAAATATTTCCTTCCCCAAGAAATACAAATGTTGTTTGCATCTAAATAGTTCTTTTCAACGTATCCGTTTGATTTTGAAAATATCGTATAATTTATGTGGATATACGCCAGAAGCTAGAACAGATTTCATTCTGTTTTACGTTACGTTTCGTTCTATTTTGCAGCTGCGTTGATACTCAGTTATTTCTTTTTATTTCTGTTGTACGTAGTGTAGTATGGAAATGTATTCGTCTGTATCCGTGCATATGCATAAGTATAACAAGTGTCCGTATTTGTGGGACCACAACAGCATGCAATTTACGTTTGCGCTATTATTGCACATCGGCTGCAAATCAATATGTGATAAATTGCTGTGCAAATTCCGCGCATCGCCGCCGCCACAGATCTGCGTTATTTGCTGCGGCTGTGGCTTGGACAAACGCGATCGAATAAATTACAGCCGTAAGTCACTGACGCATTTTCATTTTTAATGACTCTCGACTCTGCACTCTACATGCGCGCGCAAAAAGCTTTTCTGACCAATTTGTAAATGACATTACAGGCGAGCTCTGCTCCTCTTAAGAAATGTTCCAAATTATAAACACAGCGAAAGGGCACTTAATATGGAGCCAAATTTAGAAAATGGCACTAACACAAAAATAAAACGTAAATTATTATTATTACCTACATCTACAGTGTTTGTTTTAACTTTCATGCTTCCATTTCCTTATGCGTTAACTAGGTATACTATAAAAAATATATAATAGACTTATTTCGATATAAATTTGAATTACCGTTTAGCGTTAGTCTCCCATTGAAAGTTTTCACTGACCGTGACCATAAAGCGTGAAAGTCAGTTTTTGGCAGCTAATTACATAATAATGCATACCTTAAAATTTTCTCCTATTGCGTATAGTAATCATAGAACTTGTACTTACTTTTTATTCAACAACCGACAGGACACAAATCTAATTCGAGTAATTTAGTGTAAAATATTTTATTATAAATACTTATATTGTAATTTGTAAAAGTAACCTGTATAATTAAAATTATGTAACCAACCACAGTAGTTGAAGTATCCTTTTCTTCTACAGATTTACCATTATCGTTTACAAAAACTATATATTTTATATATTTTCCACTTTTTTCCGTTTTATTGTGCATCACAAATAGACAAATACTATAATTTTTGTCAAATATAATATAAAATTATATTTATTAAACGTTGTAAACTGTTGTCTTGTTCAAAATTAAGAATACGTTTTCTAAAGGCCAAAGGATATTCTTTCTACAAACAATGACTGAATGGAAATTAATTCACAAGTATAATGTCAATTTACTTTTTACGTTGATAATTTTATCTGAAATCGTAGCTAAACAATGTCGGCATCGTTAGGATTTTGAATTAATTTGCTTTCTTCTTCTCGGCCATAAGTGACAAACACCGCCCTATAGTACGTGATCAAATAAACTATAATTGCTTTAATAGGATTTACAGCATTCCAAATCCTTAAGACATCATTGACACTACCTCCATAACATTAACTACCTCTGAGACTATCTGTATCGCAAAAAACAGTGGTATGAGCGCTGATTCCTCTTGGTGGGTGTGATTGTGACGCTTGGTCACGTGACCAATATATCGAGATTACATGGGAGGGACGCTTCGCTTGGCAGCGTCGGGGCGCGGGTGACGGCGTGACGCGCTCCCACAAGAGCCACAATTAGTTAATATTCCGCTAGCGTGGCGTAGGCGGACGCAGAACCCCGCACTAATTGCCGGCCATCGCTAATATCTCCACTAGGCTCTGCATATCGGCAAAAAGATATTCAATGCTTCCTTATACTGCTTATGCACTGCACTGAGGAAGATAACGCAGGACATTTTCGCACTAAACAAGTTATTGTCACAGCCAGTGCTGGCAGGGGTTTTGTAATTTCTAATTTCGAGAATGATTTTTGGGTTACATAGGTTATGTTATGCCTTATCTTATGTCATGAAGTTAAACAACTACTGCCTGGTGTGCTATGTTCACATAGAACTAGCACAAGAAATTGTCTATTGAAATTATTTCATTACGAATGTACAATGTACAAACGAGTAGGTATATTGCATTCGTAGATTCGTGATAAAATATTCACATAAGGATTTTAAAAGGTTGTTTGTTTCGTAGTGCCACATTCATTGCACTCTCTTTTTCAGCTGTATATTTTAAGAGTGTCGTTTACCTAAATGACCAAAAAATGCTTCACACAAGTTTATGATTTATTTAACAACAAACAAATGTAATAATCAAAACCGATGGTCATTCACTAGTTTTGAATTATCTTGTTTTAATAAAAACATTTTGTTTCACAAAGCATAGTCTTCGATAAATCAAAAATCAGACATGAAAGAATGCAATGTAGGTACATCGCGAATTTTTGAATATTACATTTGTTTGTTGTTAAACAACAAATTGTGTGAAGCATGTTTTGGTCATTTTGGTAAACGACACTCTTAATTAAACAGAATTGAATAAAGAAAAAATGGCCCACCGAGAAATTAAAATTGGGCGTCATAACACATATAAGAGCGAATACTTTTTTTAACTGACCCATATAAGTCTCAAGTTTAGAATAAAAATTGTGAAATGCATTTTTTAATCGACCCAGAAAGAGCAATAAAAGGCGATACCACCAGGAAGCTTCTAGGAATATCAGTTACTTTAGGATATTTTTCTAAAAATGAACAGTTTTGTAGGTACGTATTTTATAGGTATGCAACAGACATCCCGCCTTGTAAAAAACTGTAATATTTGTAAAAAGAGGGTTTTCGCCCGCCACTGTACAGCTTTTATCAAAAATTGTCAAAATTCAAATTAACATAATTTCGATTTTAATACAAAATTTTAAAATTCTGTATCGACCATTTTTTACATTATTCATTTATCTTTAACAATATCTTTAGATTATTATTATTTTTTTAAATTTATATTATATTGTTGGTTTTGATGCTGTTGCTTTAGTTCATGTTGTTGTTGTTTAGTTCTTACCAACTTCCTTACCGCCTTTGAATTTGTAAATAAAACTTACTGCCTTCCATAGGCAGTAAACGTTAATAAATGACCGATTGTGCAAAAAGAGAATTTAGCCAATTTTAAGTTTTACACAGTTTCACAGCCACCTGCTATATATGATTATTTGGAAAATTTTATTTTATAACTATATTCTATGTACACAGTTTCACTTTACTATTTAGAATATTGAATGTCCTCAACCTAAGTTATTTAATGAATTTATTATCTAAATCATTTAATTACCACAAAATTATAAATATTTGTGACAAACAAACACGCCACAGTTCTGTAACGCCATGTAAATGTAAGTCATCTGTTCCATTTTGTTAATTAAACGCAAATATTAGAATAAGTACAGTAAATTTACTTTAAAATTAGAAATAAACTCTAGAGCCCCAAGTTTTCAGCAACATATTCTTGTGTTTTATTTAGATTTGCATTTGGCCTTGTTGCCAACGTTCAGAAGTTAGTTAACAGAAACTGTACGCAAAGACGCAAGTAAATACTAAATAGGTTAGTGCTTGACATTTATTATTCTTATCATTTCCATCACGTGGGTATAATTTAACGCGAGAAAAGTTTCTCAGATACAACCACGATGAGACGAAATGAGAACTTAGAAAATTGTTTCGAACATCTTTTAAAAGTTAAGCTTGTTTCGTGTCCTTGAAAGGTCTGACCTTTTTACGAGTTCTAATGTATTTTTTCAAGTTTTAAGCCAAATAACATAATGTAATAAAAATATTTTCTTGTGAGCGGAAAGTCTTCAAAGAAATGAAACATGAAAAGTTTAATAACATTTATATTTCGGGCAACATGAATGCTTAATAAGTTTGTTTATATAAATTACAGTTTTATGTTTTATATGCGTATAAATTAGCTCCTATTTAGTTTATCATTAAAATATTATACAATAATTTATAAATATATAATATTGTTGTAGCATTTCCTCTAATTTGTATGTCCCAATGTGGCAGTTGCATACAAATTTTTGTAGTATGTTGATAAATTTGATTTCATATAATTAATAATACGTAATTTATGATTTTATCTAATTTTGTTATGCATGATCGAGGATTGAGCTTTTCGTATTATATAAATACGAGTATAAATATTAATTTGATTCCATGTTCAATGTATAATTTGTTACTTCAATATTAAATTATTCTGCGATCATTTTATTATAGTTCTTTATCGAGTAACAGACAAAATAATACCTACCTATTAAGTGCACGGACTACTTAAATTATGGACGGTTAGAGCTGTGTAACAGATGCTAAATTTATCCTCACGCATAATATTAAAGATATGTACCGTAAATATAAAATTGTAACCAAAATCTAGGTTTAGCGTTCCGAAAATGTCTAATTTCTGAAAAACTTATTATTACGAAACGCGATTGCTGAAAGATTTTAATGTACTTACCTATTTTGCTAATCAAAACAACCTAACTGGAATCACGGTTGTTCCTTGGTTTTTATCCGCATTATTGCATCTTGGCTGGAATCCGAGTTTGTTATGACTTATCTTATGACCGTTTACATGAATGATGGCTGAGGGTTAGGGGGGCGCTTGAGATTAAATTACGGATATTTCTTTCTGTTATACACTCGTAGTAAAATTATAAAGTATGTTATAATAGTTGAATTTTATAAGAAATACTCGTAGTAAATGTATGAAGTATAAATATATTAGTTGAATTTTTACTTAGGTATAAGTAATTTTATAAGAAATATAAAAATATGTTCAGTGTTCAGTATATTTCAATTGTACGAAAAAAATAAATTTTTCGCAACTTTTAATAATTAATAATGGTCCGTCCAAGTACATACAAATGGTAATTGAAAATAACAATTAAAAAACGAACCCGTAAAACAAAGTTTTTGATTATAAATCCTTCATATATGAGACTCGATCGATATTTATTTAAATTTTTTGTGCACAGATTTTTGTTTCGTTTTTCACCGCGTAAACACTTTTCCGGTACTAATTTTTACAGCCCAGTTTTTGATGGTGGACTGACATTGTTATATGCCTATATATTAAATTAGATATTTAGCTGTTACTGTACTAAATTTGAACTAGATCGGTGCAATACATTTTGAGATAGCTAGCTGCCATTTTGTTTCAAGATGGCGGACTAATATTTTAATATACCTATGTTTCAAGACAGATTCTTAGCTATTACTGTACCTGAACGCATTAGTTTCAGTACATTTTGAGATATCTGTCCGCCATTATGTTTCAAGATGACGGACTACATTTTAATATATCTATAATCATAAGTTAGTGTTAGATCCTTGGATATTACTGTACCAAATTTTTCCGCAATCGGTGCAGTAGGTACATTTTGAAATAGCTAGCCGCCATTTTGTTTCAAGATGGCGGAGAATCTGAAATTTTGCCAAAGTGCATTGTTAGGTGACAAAAGTCTATTTGCAAAATTTCAGCTCGATGGGATCCCGGGAAGTGGGTCATTTTTTAATTTTATTTTTTTTCCGTAGGTAAGTAGAGATGATGGACGATGAACTTAATATAATGAATTTAAAAATTACTTCGGTTTTATATTTACCTGTACTGAAGAAAATACTACTAATTTTAGTAACTTTTTACTTCCCTGGCCTATATAATAGGGGAAGTATTAATTGTATAATCGTGATTTGTTATATTTTGAGATTTTGATGTATTTTCACGTTTTAGACCCTACTGAACCCAAAAAACATAATAATTGTAGTCGGTCTGAATGTATGTCGGTCTGTCTGTCTGTAAAAACATAACTTGAGAACGCGTACGAATTTTCGACTGAAATTTTATATTTAAGCTTTTTACAAAAATGTTAGTTTTATGTTCTTCAATGAGTTTTATACAATCAGTGGTACCAACTTTATTGATTAATGTTTTTAAATTTAGTAGGTGCTTGAATTGATGAAATATTGTAAAAAAATTTGCGCTTTCACTAGTATTATTTAGTTTAATTTACATATTGCTCGTATTATGTCTATAATTTATAATAAATGCAATTAAAATCTCGAATTTCAAACGTCACAAAATGACTGCTGTCATTTTGACATTGACAGCTGTCACTTTGACATTGACAACTGTCATTTTGATATTGACAACTGTCACTTTGACGCCGCCTACGTTATTTCATAATATCTATGTTCAAATTTTGCTGAATGAAGCATAAAATTAAAGCCTTTATGAAAGCATGTTATTAAAACTTATAGCCGGGAAAGTACTGTGGTGGCCACAACAGATTTTTTCGTATATAATCGCCATGAATTCTTTCCGTAAATTTCTGTGCAAAGCTATGCAGCACATAAAATACTAATCATACACTGATTTATTAATAATGTATCAAAGTTTCAAACAAAGAGGTTATTAAACTGACATCTCGTCTCTTAATTACATAATGGTTGGTAAATGTTACGTATTATAGTGAAATCCAAAATCAAACCACTCGAACCTATTGGTGTATTATTGTCGGTTGTTGGGATCAAACTTCAAACTTGGCACTCTGCTAGAGACATTAAATTATAATAATTACACTCTACACTGTTATAGCATAAAAAATAAAAGCAACGAATAAGAATAATTTTTTGATGATAATTAATTTATTTAGATAATTTTATCTGTATTTTTACTATCCAAAAGATCCCTTAGCCAACTGCTGTGATCATTTTAAATTCCATATATAAATTTGAAGCGGATATGAGAGATTTTCTAAAAATATGAAACTCATATAAAACGACTAAAGAGTAATCTCCCAATATCCTATTTTTATAATTTAACGGAAGCAACAAAACGAGTGTAACAAAACGAAATTCTATCTCTAGACATCTTATAAAATTTAAGCTGTTCTTATTTAATGCCCTTTGAACACATTCGCAGCTAAATTATCTTCAAGCGAGGTGTAGTTTATGCCGAGGATTTGTGTAGCGTCAGCTTATTTTTTGAATTATGCATAGTGGGCCTTGCTGTGTGGGCGGAGAGGCGTTGGTGACGCGAATGGGTGACACTGCGCCAGGCGCGGCTTAAGGAGGGGACATGGGATATTTTAAACGGAACGACTCAACCCTCAATCCTTTTTTATGACAACGTGAAGTGATAGAACGTAAGTGCTTCGCTCACGATGAGAAGAGTTAGTGTAATCTGAAGCTAAGTTTGATTTTATCGAGACAAATATAGACTGACAGATGCCTGAACCAAGTTCGAAGTACGGATAAGAGTTAATTCTTGTTTATGGAAGTTTGGAAGAAAGATACATTTGAATTCTTTGAAAGAGAAAGTAATTATAGAAACGTATTTTTTTGATGATTAGTTTTTAATTTAGTTTGCTATGAGTTTCGGCGGTCTTTAAATAAAATCCTTAAATTCTAAGTGCAAAGAATAAAACATTTTAAATAAAATAGATTTTGAAGATGGATGAGACCAAATAATTATACCACGTAAGGAATGTATAAGGTATAGAGGTCTATAAATTGCTTAAATTTGCATAGAATGTATTAATTAATATAAATTAAATGTTTAATTCATAAAGTTATAGTTGTTTCAAGTGTGTGTGTGTGTATTTTTTTTTTTTGATTTAATAAGAAGGAAAGTGATGTGGTCTTTTTTAAGGAATGGAATTTCAAACTAGATAATATGACATAACATTTTTATAAACATTATGCTGTATTTTTAAAATTAAAATAGAAGTACGAGTATATAGGTAACATTCTAGATAATAAACTTAATTTTTTCTACAAATACCTATTGGAAACTTATTGTACTTACAACTAGAATTTATTATTAATCGGTTTGGAAAGTATAGCATTTAAAATTTGACGAATTAATTATATAAACTAGAAAGGTAATCTTAATTGTTGATAGTAAAATGAGAATACAGCAAAGCATGAAAAGTTGTTTTTTGTGAGCAGTAAAATTTTAATACAACTGAAATAAATATACCTACATAACTGAAACTAAATAAAATAATTCATTTAAGTACCTACTTATTTATTAGGAAATATTTAATGGTTATTTACGTGGCGAGCGATGGATCAAGTTATTAGTGAACAACGAACGCCTGTCTGTGTGAAGGTATAGGTACTGCCACCAAACTAGAGTTGAAAAGAGATTGACAATTCTATAGGTAATATTACACTATTTCTTTCATTTACTAACATTAACTTATTTATAAACTGTTTCAATTTTAAATTACATACATAAAAATAAATTCTTTCTTTCATATCCTTAACATAATGTTGACGAAGAATCATGAAATTGTTAGCAGCAGTAAAATTATATTCGAAATTTTTATGGACACTATGTACGATTATGATCATAAATTCTATAAAATTTTATAGTTTAGATAGTAAATGGCCAAATATAACTCATACTTTCGTGAGTAATAAAGAGTATATAAATTCATACTACATATACATACATAGTACAAGTAAGTACGCTCGTAATAAAAATATGCCATTGACTTTTATTATAACTTCAAAAACCGAAATTTCTTTAAAGATTATAAAATCCACAGATATAGATAGTATAACGGATCATGTATTTATAGAAAAATATTCATCAATTAAATAGTTATTTATATTAGAACCGACAGATGTACCTAGTTACAAATACCTAACGCACACATTATACCTAAATTATATTTATGGAACAACATGCATTTTACATTTGCACTAAAATTTCCTTATAGTAAACGTGACATTAAAATTAATCTGTTTTATTTATTTCAGGCTCTATTGAACAATAAATTGTGTAAAGAAGCCTTTTTGTAGGCTCTCTTTTTAATTTTAAAGTTAAACTTTTTTAATGATCTATTAAAGCAATAAAATTCGATGCTCTTTACCGAACAATTGCGGTAATGTCGTGGCATGTGTAAAATCGCAACTATAGACGTCAACAATGTGTGATTGTTAAAATTAAAATTAATTTAAACGGATTTATTCCTGTCAAAAAATAGTTATTTACATTATAAATGTGGTAGGTTTTATTTTACTAGCGAGGTTGCTTCGGGTCGAACTTATGTATTAGGTATATTTTGTTGGCGGCATACCTATTTATTAAAAATATTCTATTTTCTATGTAGTTTAGTTTGACATATGCACTAAAATTTCCTTCTGTCACGTAATCTTGAAGCAACTGCTACGAGATAGCGTCAGTAAATGTCATATCTGTTACTCTTTAATAAATTCTCTCGCTGCTCTCGTTCCTGAAAAACTCGTGGCTAAAATTACGTTTATAAAACTTGATACCTAAGGTGGGTTCGTTTGTTCAGTTCTGTGCACACATTGTTAACATGTTGCACAGTATCCGTTCGTTTATTCACTTCTGTGCACTTTGTACTGCACAGGATGCGTTCGGAAAATACTCGGTTGTGCGCACTGTGCATGCACAACAAGCCCAAGCTCGGACTGTTGGGCACGGAGCATGTATGTCACTTTTGGAGGTTAAAACAATCATAATTATGGAGAATGAACAGAACGGAGATTGTATGCTGCATATCCGTCAGTCGTCAGATAATGTATAATAATTAATTTCGAATATGCTTTTTGCTTTAATAAGTCTCTTGCCAATGTCTGAAAATATCGAAGTTCTTAATAAATAACTCTTATATCATCAGCATCGCACAGAATCATAAGGTGTGACATGAGTATTATCCAAATTGTGAGTCAATGAATGATGAAAATCAAAATGAAACATTAGATATGTCAAAATACTGCACACAAGTTCAGAGTCCGTTCGTTTATACCAGGAAGTGCACAGTTATCACGTGACCATAACACAGCTCATGCCACAGCTCAAGCACACAAAGAATAAACGAACCTACCTCTAATATATATTTTTTTTGTTGGAGAAGTTGTTTAGTTTAAAAGTGATCTCTGAGTTAATATTTTGTGGTCGTGCGTCCTTGCTTCAATTTAGCTTCGCAAACAATAAACTGTGATACTATTATTTACACAGTCAAAGTGTGTTATATCATTAAATAAACAACATAAATATTAATTAAGACATTGGAAGATGAACTAAGCAAATCCATACAGATATCACCGCAACTCATTGTCGCCCCGGACGAAAGTCGATACTAACAGCAGCAGCAGGAATAAATCCTACTAGACAACAGCTTCTCCCAAGTTTCATGACAGGGTGCTAGGTCATAGTGCACTTCAGTATGCGATGTGGCAACACTGTCCGGGATAACGAACGCGACAAGTGACACTCTGACAAAATAGCGCTTAGAGTATGTGCACTCACGATGTATACGAGGGTGCAACGTTGTCATGCATCCACCATGTTTGTTTGTTATGGTAGAGTAAGTAAGGGACTTGCTTTAAAGTTTAGTTTACACTCTTGATTTTTGTATACAGACGAGTGTATTTGTCAGGAAAGTATAGGAAATTTGTTTGAGTAAGAGTATTGAGTATCACACATGATAAAGTAAAGAGGTGGTTTGCTTTTTATGATACCAATATGGTTAAACGTATTTCTACTTTTTAGGTAGCTAATTAGAAATAAATATATGATTATTTATGTGTAACATTTTTAGGTTTATGGGCGAATGTGTAACATAACTTTTTGGTTAGCCCCGTAATCATTTATGCGTCCACATGAATTTCGTTTAAAATCAATTACTTAATTGTATACTATGTATATATACTATGTATAATTAGCGAAATTTTAATTCATTTCTTAGATAAACAGGAACTCACCTTTGGTATTAGAATATAGGTACATAAGTTAATTGATGGATTCACAATACAATACCTTGTTCTATCACCAGAGCCATCTAAAATGTCAATTACAATCATAGCAAATAGGAATTATTAGCATGGTGTCAATTTGCAAATTGAATTGTTCGAGTCGTATAGTAAATTACATTTAAAATTCTAGAGAAAGGTTAAAATTACAGGTGAAGATTGAGTAAAAACGAATCAAAATAGATCATACTTTATTTCAAGACTTAATTAATTTTGTGGTCTGGAAATAACAAGAACGTAAATGAATGCTCGCTTCTCGTATCGTAATTGCCTAACCAAATAAGTACCTAACGAAGTATACAGTAGTTATGTAGCACAAAGTATTATTTATAACCAGTAGGTAGTCAGTGATCTGGCATTTGAGTATCTCTGATGTTCCAAGCAGTTTTTATAGTCTTAATCCTGCGGTTATTAAAGCGTCCGCGTCGGTATATGCAAACATAGTCATAAAACAATGTCAGTAGCACTAGTTTATTCCCTTTTACGGTCTTGAAAAACTTGAGCATCGCGGGTATTAAAACAACAAAAACATTAACAAATGTACACACGCGTAGCACGTAAGTTGTTCATGAATTCTAAATGTAACAGAAACGTAATTTAATTGAAATTTCTCAGCAACAAAAAACATTACTTCACACGCGAGAAATTAATTTGAGCAACAAACGGCAAACGGCGCATTGTTCGAAAACAAAACAGCTATAAAACAACGGAACACATGTCGCTGCGACGCAAAGTTTCGTTTATTTATGGCAGACGCGCGTAGGTACGTACGTAGGTACGAATATTCCTGCGACTGTATGTGCGAATGTATGTGTGTGTAAAGTCCTCTTGGCTCCTGACACTGTGACGGGTCTCGTTTCTGTCTGTGTTGTCTGCGTGACGCGAAAACGAGCGAAATTTTCACGAAAAGGACAGTTCCCGAAACCTACATTTGTATTTTGTATTTGTTAAACTTACTTTCAATAGACTCTGTTCCAGGCAATGCTGAGATTAATGTTTGTATTGAAATTTTGAAGAACAAGTTCACGACGTCTGCTGACAAATTAAAAATGCCTTTTGAGATACACATTTTCGAATAGTTTCAAGAATTAATCTGTGATGTAACTAAATATTTAATCATTTTATAAAATTGTACAAATTCCGACTACATCGTTATAGCGGTTGAATTGGTTTCAAGCTCGGCAAATTTCTCTATTTTTAATTTTTCAGTCACAACCTGCAATCTGTAACTACCGTCATAAAATTAGGACTACTACACATAATAATTGATTTGACGATTTATAATTTTAATGTCTGATGTTTATGTTTAACATGTTTCGATGATACGCAACTTAAGAAAAATAATTTACTTGTATGACTGTCAATTTTTCGTTAAAAGTGACGTTGTAATCTGTAAGTTATATTGCTATAGCTGTTCATGTGCTTCAAGTTTTATATAACATTAAACTACAGAACCCTGAGGAAGGACCAATGTGAGGTACGAAATATTGGTTCATGATTAAATAATGTAAATAGTAATGTAAATTGCTTGCTATTGATTTAAAAGTTACGGTGAAATGATAATAATGGCAACTGCAGTTCAGTCAACAATTTATTATTCTAACACCATCTTAAAAGCAAAAGTCAAATAAAAAATATGCAATCATGTTGTAGTTTATTCATATTCCATATTATCATTTTGTGGAATAAAGATGTTAATTTTATAGAATAAGAAAAAATAAAACTCAAATTATTTATTTCAGATTAGTTAAAGTAAACTGTAGAAAATGAACTTATTTTGAAAACAAAATAAATATAAATTAAATTGTATGTATAATCAAACAAACGTAGGAATATGAAATAAAGTAAGTCATTAATTTTTGGCAGTCACCCCAGTTAGTATCAATAAATCATATTTAATTGAACCGGTATTAAACATCCCCACTGTAATTTAATCCAGCAGCGAGCAGCAAACTGAGCCAACGCCATGTTTCTACTGCAGATGCCGCGACCCGCGAGCCACGGATATTACCAAAATACCAACGAGGGTTCACAGAAAACTGAATTTAAAACCACCACGGCGCTACGCACAACACGGTGCTAGTATTTCTCCTTTTCCTTGTGCTCTGTGTTACGCAATTATACCTGTTAAGTGTTTGAATCCTTTATTCGCGAGTTCGCAACTTTATTACTTTCGGATAACAAACAATGTAATAAAGTCGTCTCAGGATTTGTTCTTCTGAAATGGTGTTAAGGAAAGCAAGAAAGGGAGCGTAAAGTTGCTTCTTTATTTTAAATTAGTTTTAGAAGTGTAGTTTATGTTTCTTTATTACAATTCTAACACACAAAATAAATATACCAAGAAGTTTTCACTCAGTATTAGATGTGGTAAATCTTTGTTTGTAGTATAAGTAGTTAGAATTTTAAACTTTCTTGTAAAGCCTATAGGATTACATGCTATGCCAATGCTACGTCATAAAGTAGAACATGACGATGATAAAAACCATGTTTCTAAAATATATGTACATACATACATACATACTCGACTCGTACTTACATAAAATCTCGCAATTTCCCTAAAAAAGGGTTTAGCACAAACCCGTAAACACAATTATTCCACATGCCAAATATATCAATTCACAAGCATTTAATCAGAACCAGCAATCAATCCACGCCAAACATTATTTCTATCATGGCACACTTCTTTTGACTCGTATACATTCATTATTCTATTCATGCAAGCTCTCCTATTCTTCCTACTCGGAAACATTCGCACACGCAACAAATCATCAATCAAATCAGTCCATTTATCTACTCATCGGACGTCTACGCAATCGCTCACCAACTATCACACTCGTATATACAGGCTGTTTCTATACCTCTGCACGTAACTTTAAAAGAAATATAATTTGATACACTGATAACAGATTTTTTTTTCAAAATTCGCAAAACTAAGGATAGTGAAAATTATAGTTCCAATGGTTTGAACCAGGGAGTCGAACCTTATTGTTTTAAGGTTCGGATTCAGTTTCAGCTCCACCAAAAATAAGGGTTAAGGGATACTGCTCCGAATTTCAGAAACAAAAATTTTTGCTCTGGTTAACCGTTTAATATAACGGTTAATACAGGTTCGGGTTCGTGTTAAAAAATATTTTTTCGCAGAAAATTTTATGAATTAGGTACCTACCTGTATGAATTATTAATACAAAAATCATTATTATTACATATTAACAATATGTCTTCCAATATGTTTTCTTTTAAATTATATCGCTAATTAATTAATTTTTAAGTTTCTGAATGCGAATCGTTATGGAAAACATATAAAAAATGAAAACCTATATGTATTTCGGTTAACCGGTTAAAAAATTATGGTTCAAATTCGGGTTCAGCTTTTTTAAAATTTAAAATATCGGTTCGGGTTTGGTTTCAGGTTTTTAATTTTTTTCGGTTAATTTAGGTTTTCGGGTTCGGGTTCAGCTCCGGTTCGACTCCCTGGTTTGAACGTCCATTTAACTGTTTATTTATTATGTTATTTATAAAATAAAATAATAAATACTATCAGACTATCTACAAATAGTCACTTCTTATGTAATAATTAATAAATAAACAGTTAAATGGACGTTTAACTGAAAAATGTTTAAATTTTGGCTTAACTAAGACCCTAATAAGTTCAGAAGTTACAGTTCATTAAACCTAAAAAATACGAAAAAAACCAGAATTTCTCAACTTTCTCTCGGAGAAAATCTTTAAATTTTGTCTTGACTAAAGCTCTTAAAAATGTGCTCAAAATAATGAACCTTCTAGAGATATGTTCGGAGAATTTATTGCACGCATCCGAGAGTCGATGTTTTTATCTTTTATTAAATGACAGCCGTTTTCGCGTAGGAAGACAAAAATTTTACTCGATTTTAAATAAGTGAAATGTTCGAAATATATTTTCACGATTTTCTCGAAATATGTGACATTTACATGAAATTTGATCAGGAACGTTTATACATATAGAGAATTTAATGCTCTATAAGTTAGTATTTAATTTTTGTTTGTTAAAACCCATAGTTTTTGAGATATTTAGAGAAAACTGTTAAAAATGACATATAAATGTTCCCGCGACGAGGAGCCTTTTAGTATGTTGTTGAGTACACTTTCCCCCACAACTTTGCCTACGATTTTTATCCTATTTTTTTTTTTCATATTGTCAGGATTTATATGAGGTGAAAACTGAATTAGAGCATCTTTATACCAAGATTGCGGCTCGAGCTCATCAGAAAGATGTCAGGACATTTAGTATGTTAAATTGTATGCCAAGATAAAGATCTCTACCAATTTGTAGCTTTTTACCGATTATTTTTTCTAGTCGCTATATTTTGATATAATTTGACTGGACTAAATACAGGGTGTCCCGTAACATGAAGCACATATTAGAATGGCATATAGTACTTAACGTACTGATCACGAAACAAAAAGAATTTTTTCAAAATTCCTATAAATAAGGGTAGTTTACGGAGAACATTTTTAGTATCACTGGACAATATTTATTTTGAATAAAGAAATTAATTATCGTCATTACGTAAAGTAATTTATAATTGAAATTAATTTATGCTATTACGTAAAGCTTCATAAAACCAATATTAATTAATGTGTGTTCTTGGGATGCGTAGGTAAAGAAAACAAAATATTTCAAAATACTTACTTTTTTTTTAATAAAAACTGTTCAAAATTATTTCCATTAACAGCTAAACATAACGCAGCACGTTGAATTAAAGAAATTGTACAAGCCCGATTAAATGCATGTTCTTGTCTAATTCTTTCAGCGCAATTTTCAATTCGTTGCCTTAATTCTTCAAGGGTTTCAGGAGCCTCTTGATTGTCATAGATGAGGGATTTAAAATTAAAAATAAAAATCTAATGGATTCAAATCCGGAGATCTAGGAGTCCAAGCTACAGGACCTCCTCGACCAATCCATCTGCCCTCAAATACTCTATCTAGGTATTTCTGCTAAAATGAGGTGGTGCACCGTCATGCATAAACCATGCCTTTTGACGTACATTCAGAGGAATTTCTTCTAATGATTCAGGCAAATTATATAATAAATAATCCTGGCCATTCATTCTGTTAGGAAGTATGTATGGTCCCAGTAACGATCCATTCACCATCCCAGCCCAAAGATTTAGCGAAAACCTATGCTGAAAATGACTCCTGACAACAGCATTCGGATTTTCTTCGGCCCAGTTGTGACAATTATGAATATTGTGTATGCCATCACGAGTAAATATTGCTTCGTCAGAAAATATTAACTACTTCTAACGTAAAATTAGGATCCACGGCATGTTGATGCAGAAGCCATTCGCAAAACCTTACTCGAAGAATATGGTCGGGTTCAATTAACGCATGGACCCGTTGAAAATGATAAGGATATAAGTTATTATTATTTAAAATTCTCCAAACTGTCATCCGCGGCACACCTGGTAGTTGGCGAGATATTCTCCTTGTACTAATTGTTGGGTCATTGAGTACCAAATCTAAGACTGCATTTTCAACATTTGCTGGTCTCTGAAGAGCTCCACCGTCTCTTCCCCGATTAGGTCGCAAAGAAGCAGTGTCGCGAAGGCGTTGAGTAAGATTAACAAATGTGCGAGGATACGGATGCCGTCGTCCTGGAAAACGTTTGGCGTAATAGCGCTGGGCTAATCTAGCGTTTTGCCCTGCTTCGCCATACACTAGCAACATATCCACTAACTCATTGTTACTGTTATCATTTATTTTTGCAACAATCAAAAGAGCGATATCAAGACTAGATTAATAATAAACAATGTCACGTAACGAATCGAACAACTCACCACCACCACCTTAATAGCAAAACTGAAAGTGTTATGTGACCGGCTACTTGAAACTAAATTTAATTATTGTATTATGCAAACATTAGTTATAGGTACAATGTAATATTTAATATTAAAACTACGTATTCAACCAGTGGTCCAAAACTGTTTTCTTGACAAACCTCAAAAACTAATTTTCGAATTTTGAAAAAATTCTTTTTGTTTCGTGATCAGTACGTTAAGTACTATATGCCATTCTAATAAGTGCTTCATGTTACGGGACACCCTGTATACAAACTCATTCACTTGCTTCAGTCTCACACCATTCACTAAAACATTACTATTATGCTTTTGTCAAAGCACCTCTCTCAAATTTTACATTTATCGACATTTAAAGCAAGATTCAAGCCCTTACCAACCTCATTTACTTTATCAATCATTCTTCTTAACTGTTCTTCATTTTCACTTAATACAACATCACCTGCATATGCTAAAGCAGACACAATGCTTTCTCATAATATAAATTAGACAACTTCGGAGACATAATAGATACCACAACTCTGTTTCACGTCAATATCATTATTAACCAATAATCAATCACTCTATCTTCCATTAACACGGACAGCAGTTTCGCTCCCTTCATACAACGCACGAATCGCTCCCAACAAATATAATGTAATAACAACATTATTATTCCTACACAGTCAACTCTATACTATACGTACCTGGAAAGGACGATCGCGTTAAGCCTGTTTTACACGATCCAATTTATTCACCAATAAATTGATCAAGTTTACCTTCAATTTCTTCATCAATACATTGCCAAGTAGAAAAATATTTTTGTTCAAATTTTTCTCAATATATTCTGAAAATTTTCATAGTACCAACTTACCGATATGAGCTGACACTTTCTGTTACTGTCAGCATCAGCAGTGCCAACAACGATTTTGTTACATTATAGGTACTTATTAACTAAACGCTATCTAAACAGTATGAAACTGGATAAAACCTGAGAAATGTCATTGGAAACGTGACCAATAATAAAATTAAAATGGTATACACAAAGGTTGGCAACGACAATACTAAGAAAAAAATCTCTTGAATTCCCTAAAATATTATCGAAAAATAGAACACGTTTTATTCCGTCAATAAATTCATCAATTTATTGGTGAAGAAAAAATTGACGAAATTTTTTGTATTACACACAACAATAAGTTGAAAACAAAACTTGGTAAATTTATTGATGAATAAATTGGATCGTGTAAAACAGGTATTAGAGTCGCTGAGGCAAGTTTGTATTTAAAAACGGAAGTATTTTGCCCATGTTCTACATGTGTTAGACAGTGATAGAGATACTCCCCAAATGCTACACGCCATAAGTCTGTTTCTCTCTCAACTTGCCTCACTGTTGCTGTTTTCTAGTGCGCTACGGCTCCCTTCCAGTTACGTAGTATGGAGTTCACTTTGATACTTAAATAAACAAATCACGATTTAAAATTGTATATTTTTTTCTGACAAAAAGGATATTTTATTTGAACGAGTTCAATTATATTTTTATACAAAACGTTGAATACCCATTGTAAAGTGAAATAAAAAACCTATTAAGGCGGTTCACTTGTACCAAAAATATAGCGGAAAAGTGACCTCGGCATATTATAAACTGAGCCCTTGCTTTTAAACCTACACTATTTATTTTTTATATATGGCTAGATAGTAGATGTCTCTAGAGTGCTATGAAGTCGAAATCTTCTTATTGCTTAGAGTTTTATTATTAAAAATTAAGGAACATGACCAATTTCACTCATATTTATTCTTATTTTTTCTTTATTTCTGTTTTTAAAATTAACAAAATAGCTCCATAGCACTCTTCACAATCATATAAGTAACGTTTTAGAACAAAGACGAAGATACTATCTTAATATAAACACGTGTATTTTGTAATATTAAATTTGGCAATTTACTTCATTTTTATATTCAGTGGTGTCGCTAGTAGTGCGTCGATGTTCGCCAGACATCAAGTCCCGCCTACGGCATGTCGCGTAGGGAGGATCGAGGGGAGGATAGTGAAGCGAAATTATGTTGTGGCTTCTTACTTTGGCTTTCTGAGTATCTGAGTAGTTAAAGGTTTTCTAAATTTCACGAAATTTATTTATTATGGCGAAAAGTGACCGAAATTTAAGCCGTAAGTGGTTTACGGCTTAAATTTCGGTTGTCAAAACAACGAAGATCGTTAAAATTAAAACTTAGGCGTTCTCAAAAGAACAAAATATTAAATAAAGATGACAATGCGATTTCGAAAAATAAAGAAGAAAAATCTACAAATGATAGGTAAAATAATACATATTAGTAAAGCTGATGTACAATAAATTCGTCGACTATACAATTTTGTGACATTGTAGTAATTTCGAAGCAGATTCTTGAGTTTTTGTTAACATTGTAAGAAGATTCGCGTATTTGTTTGTATACCAGAGGTGTAGCTGTTTATTCTTGATAAAAATAATAGTCTCGTTAACCATTTGTGGGAATTTTTTTTCTGATTCTTCGTTTAATTCTTTTATTTTATAAATTTTAATAAATATTTATGTTGTTAAAATATGTTTAATAAGCTTCGGGATTTTGAACCTTTATTGGGACAGACAGCAACTACTATGACGCACGATCTTTGGCGTTTTTGATATAAGCCAAATAAGCCGCAGATTTCAAAATTGAATACCTTTGGTACTCGTATATGATAATGTTTTTATGAATTTTAAGTTCATTATTAATAATTGCGATTTTGGGTAACGACCCTATTAAAAAAATAGGAGGTGCACAACTAGATGCTATAACAGTCCTAAATACAAAATTTCAGCTTTTTACGTCTAACCGTATTTGAGTTATGCGACATACATACGTCCGTATATACGTACATACGTACGTACAGACGTCACGACGAAACTAGTCATAATGGATTCAGAAAAGGTCAAAACGGATATTTCCATCAAAATCTGAAAACCGAAATTTTTCGGGATTACAATACTTCCTTATTACTCCGTACAAGGAAGTAAAAAGTTATGTTTATAAAGTTGGTACCACTGGTTGAATAAAGCTCATTAACGAACTTGAAGTCAGATTTTGGCTCAAGATCTTAAATATAAAATTTCAGTCGAAAATTCCAACGCCTTTTTAAGATATGCAACATCCAGACAGACCCACAGACACAGAGACCCACAGACCGACTTTTTTTAAAATTATGTTTTTTGGGTTCAGTAGGGTCTAAAACGTGAAGATTCACCAAAATCTCGAACTGTCAAAAAATCACGATTACAATACTTCCCTCTATTACATAGGACGGGGAAGTAAAAAACCTTGGGATTTAGTAGTGCTATTCAATATTAAGTGAACTGACTGCACCCGCTTCTCCCTGAAAACAGTTCGATTGTTGTTGTTGAGTTGTCCATTGTTGTCGATACAATTGTGGTGAACAGTTAAAGCGGTACTAGCCCTAGCCTAATTTATTATGGAATAAAATTTAATAAATTTCAAATTAAGAAGGTATGACCAACGGAAAAATATTGTAACTAACTCATTTGTTAATAGGCGATTAATAATCTCAACAATCAACGCGTTTGCTTCTCTCACGCGTTAAAATGTCTCAATATTAATCGCCCTCATTAACACACTAGTTTGTTAAATAACTATTAATATTTCAATTTTCAATCAAACAGTATCATACTAGATAAATAAATCTATCTGTACTTAAAATTTTAACTGAATACTTCCAATATATTAATATTACAAGATATGTTTCAAATACAAATGCAAAATTTTAAATATCTACAAACGAATGAGCTGTTATTTTCTGCTTCCTCCTGATTGGATGATTGAAATTTAGGGAGTAGGAGTTGTGCCAGCCTCTTTGCTCGCTTATCGCTACCTCGCCCTTTACACTTACAAAACCATAGATGGTACGTGAAAGCACGTGTTACGCCTTAAACAATCAACAAAGCGCGAAATAGTGTGAAAGAACTGCCACTGTGATTTATCGACAAATAAAAATTAATAAAGTGTAAAGTTGAATAGTGCCTATGACATTAACGATTAACGTAAAATGTTTTCAGCATTTTTCACAACGTGGATACCGGACACAAACCAATTTCATGCGTGCGCACTGATACATAAAACTGTTGCCTTTATCTGTAACCTAAATTTCCGCTCAAAATGCTTAGTAAACGTTGAATTGGTTGAGATCGGCGACAGGAACTAATAATTCATAGATATGCAGCGTACAAACCTTGAAGTTCAAATACACAATAACCAGACTTGACAAAGTGTCTTGCAACATAATGTAATTTGATGTCAGAATATTATATTAAGTTCATTTGGATCTGACGATCTGAGTTAGAATCGTGAATACTGTATGTAATTATTATAATATTAATTGGTTTTTGATAAAAAATGTTAACTAATTCTTAAACTGATTTTTAAAACGGTTAACAGAGATTAAGGGGCCAGTAGCGTAGTTGTGTAGGTAGTTCATTATTAGTAACCGTATTACTATTATGTTTTGTCTTTTCCGATTTTTTGCACTTTTTTAGACTAATGGACAGTTTAGAAAATCGACAAAAATCTTAGTTTGTCAATAACTCTTTTGACGATTTCGAATAACTTTTTGAAAAAAATATTGGAATATCCTTCTTTTTTCGAAAATTTAAAAACAGTTCAATGTAGAAAATGTTTTTCAAATACAATTGTTTTTGGTAAACTGAATAGGCCAGTCGTATTATAATTTTACCTGGAAATAATACCCTAAAAGGGGATACTTTCCATATGTATAGAAGGTACCTACTAGTACTCAGTAACAACATAAAAAATCTGACGTGGACACCACATGACTTCCTTGTACGCCTTGTTTGTTCATAATTTTCTTAATAACTAAAATGTAGAATAATATAAAAAATTCTTTAACTTATTATACTAGTATACTCACAAATATATTTTAGTCATTTTATTTAAACTGCAGAAGAAGATATAAACGATATTTTACTATTGTCACTGCTACTGTCACTGTCATGTCATAATCATTTAAATTTTACCTAGTAACAAATGTTAATCGATCATGGACTACAAGATACCGAAATATTAAATTATAAGTAGGTATATACTTTAATTATTCTTAAATGATAGAAGATACAGAAAAATTTATAAAATACCGATTGTAGACAATAATCACATAATCTTTCATTTAAAATAAAAAAAATTGCCTAAAATTAATTATTTATCAATTTTTTTTTTAAATTTACTACTTCCGGTTTGTAGATTGAAACCAAAAATAGGAGGTGCACAACTAGATGCTATAACAGTCCTAAATACAAAATTTCAGCTTTCTACGTCTAACCGTATTTGAGTTATGCGACACACATACGTCCGTACGCACGTACGCACGTACGCACGTACGCACGTACGTACAGACGTCACGACGAAACTAGTCATAATGGATTCAGAAAAGGTCAAAACGGATATTTCCGTCAAAATCTGAGAACCGAAATTTTTCGCGATTACAATACTTCCTTACTTCGTACAAGGAAGTAAAAATCAACACTCATGCATGCTTTGCTACGGCCGTCAAATTGGAAAATGGCTGTCTATTTTCACCTTTTTGATCATATTTCACTAACCGTTGAAAAAAAAGGAAAATGTTTCAAATAAAAGATAAAGATTAATAAATAATTTTTGTCTCAGCACCGCACTGAAGATGATTCAATAAGAATCGAAACGTTTGCAATAATTAGGAGTATTTGACTTTATTTCAAATCTTATCAATCTTCCGACGATATAGTATTAATTTTTTTTTTATAGAATACTTCATTAATTTATAGATCTAAGCTCCTCTTGTTTTGCTTTTCCAATTAATTTCACATCTTTAGCACAGTAATTGTTACATTATATTTTTATTAGTAGTTATAACCTCAACACTAACACTGCGTACTTCAATTCAATCAGAAACTAATATCCGTAATTCAATGACGGAATATTAGTGCGTGTAAGTAATGGTCACGTACGGGTATTGTAAGCGGGATTTTGTCGCATTGTCATCGACCGTAAATATTTCCCGTTGCCGTTTATCGTGTTCCGTTAAAAAGGCATTTCAGAACGAATTACAGCGCAAACGCAATAATTTGCCATATCCGATTCAAGCCCGCGTTCACAGTTCAGTGGCGCACGTTGTACGCATTTTAGGGGCTGCTCTTACCATCATACAACATTGTTCACTGCATGCGATAGTTGATGTATCTATACGCGAAATCTGTGTTTATTATCGTTATGAAAATCAAATTGCATCCAATGCGCGAGTTGTTATTATACATCATTACATTTAGACATGAATATTCCATGAAATTATATGTAACATTTTGATAATGTTGTGATAATAATGCCTAGCTCGGTTACTAACACCTGGATTTATGCCATGTAGTTACACTATAATTAGCGTTGTGTGATTATTTTATAAATTATATTTGCAATTAACGTAAATGTGTTTTTAAAATTTTACTCACTAGACCACTAGAGCATAGTTATTTAAATTTAAATTAAACATTTCTTATGAGATGAGACAAATCACAAACAAAAATATTATGTGGCTGAAATAAATTGTAAAGTAATTTAACTATCAAATATATTTGTTAACTTTTAACAAAAATAAATATTATTGATATTTCGCATTTTACTCATTACCTGTACGTACTTTCTGAAACTTTCGATAAAGGTAATATACCTAATGAAAACTTTTTTAATAATACTTTTGCGAAAACCATTTGTAATAATATGTTATTGTACTTACTTATTTATTAAAATATTTCTTATATTTAATAAAATAATAACTAAGTATTGCCAAAGCTCTACTGGTTAAAATTTACCTACATCAAATTCATAAACATAAAATATTCATAATTCATACAATTTGGCATTATTTTTTAGTACTATTTATTACCCCGACTAAGTTAGAAATTTAAAAAATCTTTTTATTTTCTTTGATAGTTTCAGTTTGAAAATCATACTTGTACGAGTACAATCTAAGAATTATTTTGCTAAGTGTTATCAGTGAGTATGAAGAACCTTTATACTCACTGGTGTTATTAAATGAATGTAATGTAACCTATGAGCCTAATGTCTAATAAAATATACCTACCAGCAATGGCACTGATTTGATTAAATTTGGATAATAATCAATCAGAATTCATTGTGATTGTTCCAAAATTGTAAGGAATATATTGTTTGACTGGACACTGCGAACGGCATATCATGTGAACAAATATGTCAGTGATGAATAGCTTTAAGCACATGATATTGACTGCAGTTTTACAAATAAACTGCATCAATATATTTCTATAGAAATAGTTACATTGGTTTTTAACTGTTTGAAATAGCAAAACGATACCTAATTCAATTAGTATTGAAAATTAATTCAAAATTTATATGGAAAATCGCATGACACAAAAAATGAGAGTCAATGGAAGAATTACATTAATAATAATAGTAGGTTAGGTAACCATGCTAGTGTAACAGTACTGGATATGGTAATTTTTTTGGGTTCAAGGTCAAATTTTTTTAAATACTTTGTATCAAAAAATATCAATGAAACGTTCTAAAATCGATTTTTTGCGCATACAATCAATAAAATAACAGAACACAACTTGATTTTGATTTCATTACTTAAATAAACTAAATTGTGAGTCAAGATAAAACGCTATATAATCATAAAAGCAGCAGATATTTTTTTTAAATTTTGTTTTCTCTAATGCACAAGGAAATATGTTTATGGTATGCTTACGAGGGATAACCAGAAAGTAAGATCACAAGTGCTCTGACGGGTGCAGGGACTTTTTTCAAAGGTTGGCACACCTGCGTGGAGGTGTCTTCGTAACGATCAAACCGAGCCCTGGCCCAATTCAGTCCGTTGAAAATTGTCGTCACAGGAGAAGCTTCCGTCAACCTTCGAAGGGGCCGTTCGCTCCACCTCCTCGGTCATCAATTTCCTCACTTTGTGTCAAGAGTCCGCGGCCGAAATCCATCGTCAACTTGAAAGAAGGTCCCACTAGCCACTAACACTCATGACGAAGAAAGGAGTGAGACCGTCGGCCGCGGACTCTTGACGCAAAGTGAGACCGTGAACTTAGGACACAAAGTGAGGAAATTGATGACCGAGGAGGTGCATGGAAAGGACCCTGCGGAGGTTGACGAAAGCTCCTCCTGTGACGACATTTCTCAACGGACTGAATTGGAACAGGGCTCGGTTTGACCGTTACGAAGTCCCCACCACGCAGGTGTGCCAACCTTTGAAAAAAATTCTCTGCACCCTTCAGAGCACTTGTGACCTTACTTTCTGGATATCCCTAGTAGTACGTCCACAAAAAATACATACATATTTAAATAAAATAGGTAACAGAATAGAAAATAGAATAGAATAAAACATTCAACAAGACGCGAGTCTAGCGTGCTACGGTGTTTCTCCCACTTCTCAGCTCTCGGCAACAACATTCAAGCATGAGGCGAACAAATTTCATCTGTTCTTGATTATTATTATTCTTATTCTGTCCATGTATTTAATATACATATATAATGAAAATTTAATTGAAATAATTTTATTTATTTATTCATAATAAAAAAATGTTGAATAGTAGCTAAATTATGTCATTATTTATTATTTAAATATTGATAAAACTATTACAAATTCTATTTGTTAGATTTTGCATTTATTCTTATTTGTTATTCATAATTTTTATTAGAAACTATTAGTTTCAAAACATAACTTATTATAAAATAGCATTCACAACAATAAATAAGACAAGCAATTAACAACAAAGTAAAAATTAGCCTGTTTCTTCACGTCTATTTAGCTGTGTGCGCTGTGCGAGGCTGTGTATGTGTGAGTGTGTTGTGTGTGTACTTGTGTAGTGTAGTGTAGCGTGTAGCCTTGCGCGTAGACAGCCGACGTTTACTCGGCCTCTTCCCAGGTCTCTCCGCTGCATGAACATACGAGAATAGACGGGAGAGAACGAACATCACTCCGTAGCAAGATCGCACTTCGGTACCCGGTATGAGCTCTCACCCTCTGACGATGAATGAAAGCAGCCGCTGCGGCGACAGCCTCATTGTCCACATTTCCGTATATTTATTTTATCAGTTATTTCATTGTGTATAACACGTCGTGGAATTCGCTCGATTTTATTAGACTGTCCACACTGATACGGGATTTCCATTCGTCAAATAATGGCGGCAAGTAATAGTTATAGCTTGTTACCGGCACGGCAAATAAAATAAGATACGAGCCTCATCACGTTGTCACGACTCTGTGTTGTGTGTCGCAAGTAAACTTCAATTAATCGTTTAATTATGACAACAACGTGGGCTCCTCCGCCGCATCCCGACACGTAATCATGTTTGTACTCCTTGGTTACAAGCTGGATAACTCCGTCGTAGGTACAGTCAAATAGATTTGTAGTTTTTCTTTTATTTGCAATTTTATTTATTTGTATAATGTTTCTAATTTTTGTTTTTGTATTTTGTAGTGTGTCCGGTGCTTGAAAATGACAACTAAGTGAAGTGGTCGAAACCGGTCGCATTTTATTAAACAATCATTGGAATAGTGTGAATATGACTCGGGTTTTTTATTATTTTTAAAGCCTTTTCTTTCTTCGGTAAAATTAAGATAATTTTAGGTGGTATAACGGTACTGGATATGGTAATACTCTAAGTCAGTTAGGACATTTTTTAGAAGCAACCCACTTCTGGAAATTTAGTTAAGCAGAGGTTCTACCTGACTCTTAGACCGGATGTTAAGTATTCAGGCTGTTAAATTGTTTAATTTTATAACTACTTCACGCCCTCGAAAAGGGTAAGTTTTGGAATCTGACTTGTAACAAGACGGCTATGAACGCGTCAAGATCTAATAATTTTGGTAGCTGCGCGCTTCTGAACGTTCAGTCAATAAGTTTAGTTATTTAATCGTTTCCGTTAAGTTTAGTTATATTATGTATATATTGCCATAATTCGTGAACAAATATTTTAGTTTAACACACACGCATTTCGCTCCGTTTTTATTACACTAGCATAAAAATTTATCGAATATTTTTTACTACTAGCTTGAGTAACCTCAGTATGGCGCACTCTTAGTATAAATGCAAAGAGCATCGATTTGATACCTAGAGAGCCTACATAAGCAACCTAACTGAAATAAATAAGTTTTTTGACACAATGTCAGTTTGATATTTAAATTGAAAACGAGTTAAATTATCATTTTAAGTGTAAATACGCAATTAGTAAGATGAATAATTATTACACATTAATCAATGTTGGAACATTTTCAATTTCTATTATGAAAATAATTCAAACATGTCCAGAAATTTAAATTTAAAAAGAACGTAATCAGCTCTCGTGTGCTATTCAAACTTATTAATACGTTGTTGGAAAGCACTGAAAATAATTTCCGAAACGAATTAATGTACATGGTGAGATAATAAATGAAAATTTTATTTTATTTAAAAAAAATTAATGAGAGAATACAATTCTTAAAAATATAAATCACAATGTTCAAAATATCCGTACTAATCTACTAATAAGTTACAATATAATGTAGGTATATCATTGCCTCCTAAATACTAGTATTTACAGGAGGCGATATATCCATGACAACATTTATTTATGTATTTATTTCTGCGGTGGAATTTTGTGTATCTAATAGGAACTTAGGAAACAAAGAAAAAAATTATTAACATAAACAAAAATTAGTTTTGACAAATGTCCCAAATATGACTTCAAAACGATGGGGAAATTTCCCAAGTGATTCAATATCTTTTATAACTATATAATTCACATTCAACATTTTAATTGTATTGGTATAAAATACATAATTATTATATTTTATAATGATATCTACCTATTCATTGTATTCTCTTCCTAAATATAAACTCGTGATTCGCTTAAAAATCGATTTACAAAAGAACGAATTATTATCAATGGTAATATAACATCTGGTGATCTCATCGGGGATTACCATTCGTAACATTTTCAAAATATTATCGACAATAAGCTCACCACTTGATAATAATTCGTTTTTTTGTGAATAAGAGGGTGCCGTCCCTACTATTATATTTGTAATTTTAGTAAAATGTGATACCTACTTAATAAGAATGAAGTTACATTATCTATACCTACTGGCTATATACTAAAAAAAATGAAAACAAGACATACCAATAATGAGTACCTATATTCAAAATGTACCTGCTTTCCTTTCAGTGGTTTGAGAAAGTCTCTGTTCGTTTTTCTGAATAATGCATTGTACCAATAATTAATAGAGCTGTAGTTAATTTGATCTCTGTCCTTTTGTTCATTCACCGGTCACCTGATGAGTCGAAATCGGTCGTGACTCGTGAATAAAATAAATATTTAACGTGGTGTAAAATTGCAATTATTTTCACTTATCCAATAAGTACCTACAACTACACTTGGGTTTCGTAAATTTATCATAGACTGGTTCAACCCGTTCGTTAATATAACAAACGTGTTTGTTATAGATTTTAAATTTTTGTTTGATCTTTCAGTAGGCACGTGTTTTCTTTCTGACATTTAGTTTTTCGGGATAAATTACATTATTCCATAAAATATGAACAAACAGTGTTTTATCCACATAAATTAAAGAAGGTAGGTACTTTATGTTTAAGTAATTTAAATACCTACCTAAATTTTTTTTTCGAAACTCTGGTATCTTGCAAGTTCATGATCGTGGAATATTTGTTTTCTACGTAAAATTTAAATTATGACAGAATAGTTGACATCAAAATAAATTGATGAAGAGAATTTCTAACATATTGTGATCGAGGAAAATAATGAACATAACTCTCTGAAAAGTGCCTAATGAATACTCGTGAGTTTTCCGAACTCGGCAAGCCTCGTGCATCAATATTCTCACTTCTCACTCACGCAATATATCATTCACATACCGCCGTGCTCGTTATGTAATATTCTATTGCAGTACTTATTTAAATAAATTACGAATCTTGTATTATATTATTTGAATAAACTGAAAATGAAATAAATTTTTATATTTCTAAATTGTCTTGAGCCTCTAAATTTAAATATCCGCAAAACGTAAATGGTTTGTATGTACATATACATGGTTTGCTCACTTGCTCGTAAAATCAAATTTATTTGCAGAAACTCCGCCTTCGGTTTACAAAACCGATTTCAAACAATTTGTTCCACGTATATTCATGAGCTGAAATTGTTTTCGCTAAATAATATAAAATGCATTTTGCCCTATAAGCTTTTTCATTCAGTAAAAACTTTGCATATGATTATATTTTACTAAATTTTACATAAAAAGTTACAACACTATAGCTAGTATATCCCAGCAAGTTTATAATTATCAGTAAATGAATTTAAAATAGTTTTACGTTGTAGTGTCACTGTAAAGCATTTTAGGTAAAGTTATAGAGTTTACCTATACATTTTATAGCTAAACAACACAGGCAGATTTTAATTATTATATAAGTGTGTAAAAATATAGAAATATCGTCTTGTTTTTCACTCTTTTTTATTGTCAATAAATGATGAACTACCGGTTTTGACTCTTTATAGACTTCAGGCCTGGTGTCGAAGAATACAAACTACAAAATTACCATAATTAGTCCAAATTGAAGACATAAATAAATTCTTTTCGTTATGGTAACACAAAAACGTTCTACAGTTTATCCATGTCAACAATTAAAATTTGTAAAATCAAGATAATAAATAAGTTTAACAAAAAAGGAATGCATATATTTTAAATAAGATAGTATTGCTGAGAAAAGAAAATCATTTCTAAGTTAATGATAATTAATTAAGTAAATTAAAAATTATGTAGTAGGTACTCTGATATAGCACTGAATATTGTATTACTTTCAAAATTTAAGTTAAAATAATATATTGTTACTTACATTAACTACAGGAGATTATAAACTTTAAATGGAAAAAACGCTGAGTTTGTGAAAATACTGAAGTTCTTTATTGAGACCATTCTACAACCAGCGACAATTAGACAACTTAAGTCAGGTATTGTTGACTCTTCAAAAATGACTGTGCGCAAGGTAATCACTACTTGAGTTTATTTAAAAGCGCGGTAAATTCAAAATTAGACTGTTCATTCAAAAATATATCATTACGATTCGATATTTTGTTGATCTATTTCTACATTCAATTCTATATCATAGAGTCCTACATAATTTTTAAATTTCATAATTATCATTGACTTTTTTTCTTTTCTCAGCAATACTATCTTATTTAAAATATGTATATGCATTTCTTTTATGTGATATTTATCATCTTGATTTTATATATTTTATTGTTGACATGGACAACGTTATTGTGTTACCATAACAAAAATAATTTATGTATGTCTTCAATAAATTGGAGTAATTGTGGTAATTTACAATATAATTAGCACATCAGGCCTGAAGATGACTCTATAAAGAGTCGAAATCGGCAGTCCATTATTTATTGATATTAAAAATAGTGAAGATCAAGACGTTATTTTTATATTTTAACATTCTTATATCAATATTTCTACAGAAGGAATATCCTTCAATAAGATTTAAATTAATTGGGTAAGTAGTATTACATTAACTGCAAATGAACTAAAATTACAAAATAAACTTATTCATATAAATTAATACAATAATAACATAACATTCAGTAATTACAATAATGTTTGCTTCTATTCACACATGAAAATGTTATTTGCAGACTCTTGCATAAATATTTGTTTTTTTTAAACAAAAATTCATATGTCTTGAATGAAATTAATATGATTCATTTATTTTTCCATATTGATTTTGTTTGTTTATTCAAAAAAGTTTTGTTTTAATTTCAACTTTAAAAAACTTTGTTATGAGATTTTTAATTAAATTTTATTTTTTTGCGAACAGAAAAGAAGATTAGGTACAATTAAAATTTTGCGCTGAAATTTTTTGAGTTAAATTAATTACCGTGGAAGAATTTTGCAATTATTTCCAATTTTTCAGTTTGTAAATAACACAATAAAATTATAAGTTTGCTGCCGTGCCAAAGTAGCATAAGCAAATATGTAATTTAAAACACTATGCTAGAATTATAATTCTAATGAATTTTATATCTTCCTTGAATGTATGAGAAGGTAAGAGAATTTTTAAAATATTTACTTTCACAATATGTATATACTCGTATGATATGATGTATGTACATTTTATGTTTTATTTTACTCGAACCAAACCGGAACAGGACCGAAAACCAGATCGAACCGCAGCTAGTTTAGCGAACCGCGAACCAAACCGAACCGATTAAAAAATTTAGTAAACTCATAACCCGAGCTGAGCGGTTTCAACCATTAATTGAAATTTAAATTTTTTTCATAAAAATATAATTAAATTTATATGAAAATTGTTGAATTTTCTATAGATTAATCTAGTTTTAATTTTTTGAGAAATTTATTATGTATATTTTGAATTAGTTGCTTGTTATTTAATATATCATTGAACCGAAGCCGGAACTTAAACCGTTTTTTTGAAAACCTGTAACCGATTCATTTCAAGAAGAAATATAAAAACCGAAACCGAATCCTGTCACAGTGAACCGCAAACCGAACCTGAACCGTTCGAGTCCCTGCGAAATATATAGTACAAATGAAATTTTAAAATATTATATTTAGAAACTGTTAAATTTAGAATATATATTTATATTTTATTCTTGAAAATATGCTTACATAAATATGTAGGTAGGTCATGTATATTGAATGCCCATCAGAATTTATATTTGTTGTTTTACACACACAACGTTTGGAAACATAAATCCTGTCTCTTTGTCCGGATATTATACAAAATGTTTTTCTCTTAATATTTGAACAATAGGTACACATGCTTTCGAATAAAGGTTCCACATAAAATTTTTCAAAATGATCAATTTCGTTGTTTTACATAATGTATGTACGTAGCTATACTATATAGTCCAGTCAATCTGTAAAATTTAATGGAAAAAAATCGCAAAGTCAATTTTTTTTCATAAATCGTTAGAGGGGCATGCAAGAAGCTTAAAACTGAGTTGTCACCCCCCTGACCCCCTGCAATTTTTGGGAAATCCAAAAACATTTTGGATTTGATTTTTCGCGAAAACGGTAGGTTGTAGAGAGAAATTTTGTTAACAAATATTGTTAAGGACAGTATTATCTACAATTTATGTTATAGTGTCACTGCTCTACGACGAAAAGTGCAAAAAGTAGAGGGCGCCAAAGTTGCCAAAAATGACTTTTTTCACTTTTTCGCCGCGAAAAATTGTTTCTTGATCTTTAGTGTAAATGGAAAAGTTGTAGAGCACAAAAAAACCTTCTAAAATGAGTGTTCAACGTTATCCGTACGATGAACGGTGACTGAGATATAACGCGGGAAAGGACGCATCGAAGGCCGCGCTGTGGCGCTGTGGCATTGAGAAAATGTTTCGTCGTAGAGCAGTGACCCAATGACATAAATTGTAGATAATACTGTCCTTAACAATATTTGTTAACAAAATTTCTCTCTACAACCTACCGTTTTCGCGAAAAATCAAATCCAAAATGCTTTTGGATTTCCCAAAAATTGCAGGGGGCCAGGGGGGTGACAACTCAGTTTTAAGCTCCTTGCATGCCCCTCTAACGATTTATGAAAAAAAATTGACTGCGATTTTTTTCCACAAACGTCGAATTTTTGTTACAGATTGACTGGACTAATAGCTATACCTAATTTTTGCCATTTGAAATAAGTAGTTCAGTAGGGTTGATCGTTCCATAGGTAAAACCTTATCTCTAAGTAATTATTGTAAATCAATTTATCGGTAAAAATTATTTCTACCATTCTACCTCATTAAAATAATTTATTTTATAATTTTTAGTTGACTTTAAAGTAAGAATGTCCAGTCCTCTGCTAGTCAGTTAACAAGTTTGAGTTTATATGTCATAATACTTAGTTAATAAGTAATAACAATGTCGGCCCGGGAAAATAGTAGCAGATTGACCCAGTAATTTTATTGGGGTGGCAATACCGAAGTCTTTATAATAATTATAGTCAGGATTATATCAAAAAACAAAATGCGCCGCAGTCGAAATTTTTTTCATTGAAGGTCAAATGCCTTGTAATTAAAAGTTACATTTTATTGAGGGATATTTTATGCGCATTTTTTTTCTGTTAAATGAACAGAGACTAGAACCGCATCAAATAACGGCTCCAATTATGGGTTTGTCAAATTATTTTTAACGGTTCTGTTTAGTTCGCAGTTCGCTAAAATAGCTGTGGTTCGTTCTGATTTTCGTTCCTGTTCCGGTTTGGTTCGAGTCCCTGCTTAAAATGGAACCTTTGAAAAAGAAATCTAGCATGTCTCTTTTAATTAAAAAATAAAATTAATTCTTATTTAAAAATTAATAATTTTATATTAGGTTCGAACACATGACTAATTATTGATCTATTTAATTTGGGAAAATTATTGTAACAAAATTTCGCAAAATTTTAAATTCGAAAATTTTTCGATGGATGTGATGTGCGCTAAGCAGTGTTAATCTAGTTCGAAATCCAGTTTTTTAAAAATAAATAGTAAAATTGAATTTCTCTAGTTTATCTAACATTTTCTGTTCTTTTGATTTGCCAACTCAATGAAATACAAGAAAAATTCTTCACTGTTAGTTATATATCTAATAAAGAACCCCCTGCCTAATTTGTAGAGTTGTGTCCAGAATTATTCCACTCCAATTCGCAACTAATAGTGTTTCGTCTAAATTGCGTAGTCGACATACCTAGTAGACTCATTAGAATTCTGCGTAACCGTCCGGTCTTGCTGTGTAAATAGACCTACAGTTCCTCAAGATCACAACGATTGCGTTGTAGCAAACAATAAGGTCTGCGGGTCCCCATGATTGGTTACATTGTCATGACGTGCCAAGAGTGGCGCTCTAATTGGACGTCAACAAGAGCCATCAATAGTGCTAGACGTTGCAACAACGGGAAGATGTCCAAGAAATCGATCAAACATCTCAAGGAATACTTTTATAAGCTTGGTGAATGGTTTTCTTTCTCGATGTAACATAAAAATTGTAAATTTCACATGGAACATATTTTATGAAAACGGTAAAAATATCTCATTTAGCGTATGAAGTAGCTATAAAATACAAATATCGTATATATAAAACTACGAGAAAATTAATGTGTTAGGAGAACTTAGATATAATATCAATATATTTTATAGTCTGGTTTCATTTTACTAACCGCGCCTCGACAAATTAGTAGGTACCTAAATATTCTGAGTAAGTTTATGTTACCGGAAGAAGGAAGTACCTACACACTTCTAGATCTGGAATGTTCTTCACAAACATCAAATATAATTTTAAGGTGTTGATGACAGAATTATTTACTATTTTTGTGTAAATATAAAATCTAATAAATTATTAAAAATCACTTTTAGGAAAAATTTCAAAATATTGTTATATAATAGGCTGAATCGCTTATACTATAATAATAATAATAATCAGTTTTAACTTTAACTGTAATAAAAATTTATAACAATGAGTAGGTATAGAGAGAGGTAAATTGGTACACTGTATGGTATACAACATAAAATTTTATAATGTAATTAAATTTTAAAAAGAAGATGCGCTTATGAGTATTAGTATAAAGTTGTCAGATATTAATACCTATACCTACGTTCTTTTCAAGTCTCACTAAGTAGGAATTTTCCTACTTACTATAAAATTTAAGTACCGTCAGTTCCGTTTATTAGTATTATATAAAACTGATATCCACAGAATGCAATGTAAACCGCACACACTTTGTACTTAGCAATATCACTTTAGGCGCGGATCCAAACTTTCGTTTTGGGGGATTCAAACTTGAAGAAATCTTAGTGAATATGGAAAAAAAATGTGCCGCAGACAAAATTTCTTTTCATTCAAGGTCAAATGCCTTATAATTAAAATTTAAACTTTTTAAGGGAAGTGAAGGTTAATGTTTTTTTTTTCCTATTTCATGCGCAATTTTTTTTCTTTAGTCCAAAGTAAAATTGGTATCTCAAATTTGAACTTTCGGTTATTAAAAACTAGATGTTTTACTCTCGATTAGATAGTTACCTATGTAATGTAACCAGATAATAGTGCCACTCTCGCACTATGTTAAACATTATACTCTTTTAAATAAAAATTCAAGTCAATTCTATATTATTAAATCAATAATTTACATTTTTTACAAATAATAATAATAATACATAGGTATATAATTTTTTATATTTTACGTTTTTATTTTTTTATGAGTAAAATTTAATTTTTTTTGTCAATATTCTTAGAGGAAGAGGGTCAAGACCTCCTCTGAATTCGCGCCTGTATCACTCCAGAACTCTATTATTTTCCATTCATTGTGGTATAAAATAATAAAAAAGTCGTTATAATAAATATTAATAAAAAAATTAGTTTTAAAGCTATTATCATTTTTTTTAAAAATAATATATTCATTTAGAAGATAAATAAGTTATTATCCGTGAAAGCAAACGATTAATTATTTAAAGTTGTGCTCAAGCAAAAAAAATATTTTGTAAATTAGTGGCAAGATGCTGCATTATATGAATTTTTTTATTGCATAATATTTCAAGAAAAAGTGTGAAAAAATTAAAGAAAAAAAACTTCCCACTTCCGAGAATCCTATCGAGCTGAAATTTTGCAAATAGACTTTTGTTACCTAACATTGCTCTTTGGCCAAATTTCAGATTCTCCGCCATCTTGAAACGAAATGGCGGCTAGCTATCTCAAAATGTACTGCACCGATTGCGGTCTAATTTGGTACAGTAATAGCCAAGGATCTAACTTATGATATAGATATATTTAAATGTCAGTTCGCTATCTTGAAACAAAATGGCGGACAGATATCTCAAAATGTATTGTAACTATTGCGTTCAAATTTGGTACAGTATAGCTAAGAATCTGTCTTGAAACAGGTATATTAAAATGTTAGTCCGCCATCTTGAAACAAAATGGCAGCTGGCAATCTCAAAATGTACTGCACCGATCTGGTTCAAAAACAAAAATTTAAATAAATATCGATCGAGTCTCATATACTCGTATAAAGGATTTATAGTGAAAAACTTTGTTTTTACGGGTTCGTTTTTACTTTCTTGTACGGAGTAGAAAGGAAGTATTGTAATCGCGAAAAATTTCGGTTCTCAGATTTTGACGGAAATACCCGTTTTGACCTTTTCTGAATCCATTATGACTAGTTTTGTCGTGACGTCTGTACGTACGTACGGACGTATGTATGTCGCATAACTCAAATACTGTTAGACGTAGAAAGTTGAAATTTTGTATTTAGGACTGTTATAACATCTAGTTGTGCACCTCCTATTTTTAATTTCAATCTACAAACCGGAAGTAGTACCTACTTTTTTCAAATATTTCGATAAATATTTAATTTAAGACAATTTTTTTTTTAAGTGAAAAATTATGAAAAATTATTACCTACAAACGGTATTTTATAATTATTTAAGAATAATTAAAGTATATATTTATAATTTAGTATTTCGGTATCCTTTAGTCCATGATCGATTAACATTTGTTACTACGTAAAATTTAAATGATTATGACATGACAGTGACAGTGGCAGTGACAATAGTAAAATATCGTTTATATCTTCTTATGCAGTTTAAATAAAATGACTAAAATATATTTGTGAATATAGTAGCAGTAGTAGTAGTACTTATATACCTATTAATATATTTGTATAATATAATTCTACATTTTAGTTATTAAGAAAAGTATGAACAGTTTAATAGGCGTACAAGGAAGTCATGTGGTGTCTACGTCAGATTAAAAAAAAATAATTAAACTCTTGATTATGACGATAATTATTACTCCAAAAATTAGTTCTAATGTTATCCCGATCAAACACTAGATCATTCTGGATCTGGATTCACACTCTGGGACAGTATAATATGGTGTTTTAACCTTACTGTCCCATTTGTACCTTAATTTGTCTTTTTTACTGAAAAAAGTTGTTATTATTTAGTGTTAAGCATATGCTTGTACGGAAGTAAGAATAATCCCAACTTTTCAGTGAGAATTACGCGAGTTGTTTAAAAGTTATATTAACCGTTTTTATAGCTATAAAGGTAATAGAGAAAATTTATTCACAGATATTTTCTTTTCGCAACTTAAATGGCTACATTAATCAGTTCAGCGAAGTGCTTTTCACAGAAGATTTAAGATAATGTGTGTTAAAACAGCTATTTGGATTCTTATTCTTATAAAATTCTTACTTCGAGTACTTAAATATCTGCATTTCCTAAATTGCTCTTGAGAATTATCTAATTTTTAGAAAAATTTATTTAGTGAGAAACACATTATCTAAAATAAAAGCGTTTTGCTTCAAATAAAAAATTGCAGGAGAATAATTAACGTTAAAAAAGTAAATGGCTAATGACTAACACTTATACATTTTTATTTTTCTAAATGCAAATGGCAACGCAAAGCGCCACTAATGTACCTATACCATTGCGACCACAGCATTATTATATTATTCTATAACACGTTTTGTTATTTGGTTCATTATTAATTTTTGATAACAAACAAAATAGAAAATATATAAAAATATAATTTACAATTCGAAAATGACGACTGCGATAACGTGATTTAATTTTTTTCGACTAAAAGAATCCACGGAATTACAAAATGTACACATTAATTAGCAATTTTTTCCTTTCTAGCGTTATCATACTCGTATCACTATCATCACATTACTGACAAAATTTGCAATAAGCTGTTTTGAACAAGCAGTGACATCTTATTATTAAAATTTATAAACAACAAAAATTCAATTACACATCCAACTTTGCAAAAACGGTACGAAGGGTTGCATACACTAAAACACATTTTACTGTTAAATTATGTCAACAATAAATTGTATGGCAAATTGCAACAATAAACTAAAAAATGATAAAGCAGTGAGATGTGATTTTTGTTGTAATCCAAATACACGCGCATAGTTACCCACTATGAGGGTGTGAGGGGGGCGACTGTCCCTCTCCCTAAGAATCAGAGCAGGAGGGCGAAAGTCCCCTCATTAAAATTTTACTAAAAATTTATATAAAACAATAAATACAAAATTAATATTTTTCTGCAAAAATGATTGGCAGTCGGCACACTATTCTGCCTTTATTTTTCGGCTTCAGCTTTAAGAAAATCATGATCAGAGTGACATCGGCAGCAGGAGTGGCGACATAACGGTTTCAACGGAGCCAATACAACCCATGCAAGTCTATTTAAGGGATGCATTGCACCCATTCAAATTAAATCTTATTTAGATTAGCTTTATATTCGATATTATGAAAATTTACTACGGCATGAAAATACGTATAATTTATATTATATTTATGATAAGTCGGTGTCTCTGCTTGCGTGGGCCTATCCCGACAAAAAGCAGCAATCTTACTGCAGCAAAATAGAATTTTGCAGTACATTGTGTTGATTGTAAAAACAAAGATAACTTGATTAAAGATTTAGTTAAGTTCCTCTATTAAAACCGAATTAGATGCGATTAAATCAACTTTAAATGACAAGATAGTATCTATTAGAATTTTTCGCTTAATCTAATCTCAGATTTCTGTTGTAACGTTGTAATCTATTTTTTTGTTTTCAAAAATAATTAAAAGATATCGAACATATTGTCGTTGTCGAATTTTTTGTTATTATCACAGTCTTTAACATTATTTATGTTTATTCACAACAAGAAAATACGACATTTCTTATACTTAAGTAAAAAATATTGAAATACATTTTACAAAAATAGCACTTTTTAAGTTTTATAAAATGAAAACATAGCCTTTGTAAAAAAATTAATGTTTAAATGTCAAGAGTAAAATTAATATTGGAAAATGGATATATGCCATGGTTCAATTATACGTACTTCAAAATAAAATGTTACAGCAATTTTTTGAGGAAAAAGACATGAACCAAATTTATTTACTGGTTTTGACAGCTTATTACTTCCCAATCAAGATTATGATTAGTTGTAACAGCCTGGTGAAAAACAACTTTATACATAATTCATCAGCCCAAGCCAAAATTTAGTACATCAACCTTCGAACTTTTCAAATGTTCTTATGTCAACAAATATTTGTAACAAAATTTAAAGCAATTAACGATAAATTAATTTTTTAACTCATTTGCAACCTATTTGCTTTGTTTTGTTTACCAACATTATGTATTAACGAGAAAGTTTATCCGTAGCTTTTAAAATTTTAATGATATAACAAATTTTCGATTTGACGATTCATTTGATTTGTAGCCATTGATTTGTAGATAAAGAAAATTCAAAATTATTCCAATTAAAATTTGTAATTAACATGAAATCTATTATTTACATTTCGTAGGCTGGTTTATATTCATGTTTTTAATGAGCACCAATTCATTCTGCAGAGTTGCAATGATGTAAATAGAATTTTCCCAAAAAGATAACTAATGATATAATTAATTTCGTATTACAATTTGAAAAATTACTCATTTAGGTTTATGTGGTTTATGTTATATTAAATATTATTTTAATGGGCTGTGAGTGGGTGTTATAAATTTCCATAAGTAATATCATTATGATTGATATTTACAATTAAACTTAATATTATATTTATAATGCATTAAATTCCGTTAAACTAAACTATACGTGGATATGAGAACTTATTATTTACTATAATTACATTTTAATTACATATAAGTATCAACTATTCAAATATTATTAAATACGTGCATTACACAACCCAAACATAATACATACCATATAATTATTTATTTACATTTATGTGGCCTATGTTATTTAATAATGATAAATTGCCACATATTCAAAAGCTTTATAATTTATTACTTCCCCGATCTATGTAATAGAGTTAAGTATTGTAATCGTGATTTTTTGACAGTTCGAGATTTTGGTGAATCTTCACGTTTTAGACCCTACTGAACCCAAAAAACATAATTTTAAAAAAAGTCGGTCTGTGGGTCTGTGGGTCTGGATGTTGCATAACTTAAAAACGCGTTGGAATTTTGGACTGAAATTTTATATTTAAGATCTTGACCCAAATTCTGACTTCAAGTTCGTTAATCAGCTTTATTCAACCAGTGGTACCAACTTTATAAACATAACTTTTTTTATTTTTATCAAAATACTATCGTGTGTGGTATCAAATTAAAGCTCTCGAGAAAAGAATTCTAGTAGAAAAACAAAAATAACATATAAACGATCGTCAATTTTTTTAAAAATAAATTATTCAAATTATACCGAGTTTGGTGTCAATTTAAAGCGCTCGGGGAGATAAGTTTGGTAAAAATGTAAAAAATGATATTTATGTGATTTTCAATTGTTTCTCAGAAAATTATTCAATTTTTTTTTATTTAACCAGTGGTACCTACCAACTTTATAAACATAACTTTTTTTATTTTTATCAAAATACTATCGCGTGTGGTATCAAATTAAAGCTATCGAGAAAATAATTCTAGTAGAAAAAATAAAAATAACATTTAACCGATCGTCAATTGTTTTTTTTATAAATTATTCAAATTATACCGATTTTGGTGTCAATTTAAAGCGCTCGGGGAGATAAGTTTAGTAAAATGACATTTATGTGATTTTCAATTGTTCAAAAAATTGTTCAATTTTTTTTATTCGACCAGTGGTACCAACTTTATAAACATAACTTATTTTATTTTTATTAAAATACTATCGTGTGTGATATCAAATTAAAGTTTTCGGGAAAATAATTCTAGTACAAAAATATAAATAACATTTAACCGATCGTCAATTTTTATATTATACATCATTCAATTTATACCGAGTTTGGTGTCAATTTAAAGCTCTATGTAGGGAAGATAAGTTTAGTAAAAATGTAAAAAATGACATTTATGCGATATTCAATTTTTTCTCAAACAATTATTCAAATTTCTTCAAGTGTATTATCAAAAGTTGTCTGAAATAAAAAATTTAGTCGGAGAATTAATAACAACATTTAAACGATGGTCAGTTGTTTTTACCTCCCGCATTATATTTTTATATAAGGGGAAGTTTTGTGAGGAGTTAAAATTTTCGAGTGTGAGTTTTTAGTGAATAAGTACGTTTTACAATCCATAGAATACGAATAAAGTATTTTCGAGATGATGTCTGTGCGCGGTTGTGTGTGTGTTACAATATTTTGTGGACGATAAATCAAATAATATCAAACATTTAACAACCAAATTTTAATACAAATTTTAAGAATCCAGTTATTTTTGTAGCAACCCCCAAACCGGACGTAGTACTTTGCTTAAATATTTCGATAAATAATTAATTTATCACAATATTTTCTATTTCAAATGATGGATTATATTTTTGTCATCTACAAATCGTATTTAAAATTTTTATCTGTACATGATACTATTTAGAATATAAATTATTGTTCATAATTCAGAGTATGAAACATAAAATTAAAGGCGTTACGAAAGTAAGTTATTAAAACTTATAGTCGGGGAAGTACTGTGCTGGCCACTGCAGATTTTTTATATTTTAATATTCATACTTACCGCTAAAAAAAATATTAAAAATGTAAGAAATTCGTAGCTGTTTTTTAAAGTTTACATACACGTACCTACTTTAAATTAAAATTAAAAGCAATTAAATTAATAAAAATGAAACTGCGGTCATGGTGTAACAAGAAAATGCTAATTTATGTATTTTTATCCGTGTGTGCTATGAAAAATAGCGCAATAAAAGAAAGATAAATGCAGTGCTATTTTATCTTAAGATAGTGAGAAATTAGGGGAAAATTCCACCTAAAGAGAAATGGCAATGTTGAAAATATTTGACTGGAACATTTAGTTTGTTTGCATGGTTGTTGAATGGTCCAAGAGCTCGCATAGTGTTATACAAGATGCACAAGCCGATTTCAGTGATTGATGAGGGCGCTTCCTAAGTGCTTGACAATAAATAATTTGAACAAGTGTGCTCTTTTAATTTGAACAGAGCTCGTTGTTTACTGTATGATGGATCACTGGTACATGGGCTCTGTGCAAACAGGATCCCTTCCGCTGTTCTTCCGTTTGGCTGGAAGAATAAACTGTATCTCCAACGCCAGGCGAAATAACTTTTTTTCTCCTCCCGGCTTTTTCCACTGCTGACGAAGTATAAGGAACTACTGCAGCGCCGGAGTAAATGGAATTGTTTACTTTAGCTTTACAAATGGAACAGACAAAGCCGTGAACTGAACTCAAGTATTTGAGCGCAGTCAAATACGTTTATTAAACTTCGTTTTACTTTGCAGTTTAGCATTTGAAATAATACGTCTTCTTTATTTGTGCAGTAAACTTTGATGCTTTCGGTGAACAAAGAATCCAATGAATAATATGTCCAGTAGTTTTCATTTCCCTTCTTTCATGGAATTTAAATTACTGATTGGATATTTTCACTTGTTTTATTTAGGACAATAGTCGTTTCTTTTATTTGGCAGTCATTAAAACTCGTCTATTGAGAGACTGCTAAATACCATGCAATTTCATTACCTATACTTATGCTCTTTAGAAAGCGAAAATAATTCCTGCTTTTATTTGCAAGATGTTATACCATTGGATTAAAGGTTTAAGGCGAGATTATGCTCACAACATTTAAGAATAAGAATAATCATAAAGATAAAACAGTTTTAACATAAAAATCAGTTTATGCTTTTGAAATAAGAATTATAACGATTGTTGTGGGTATTGATGCATAAGCTGCGTTCAATGAACTAAGCAAATCTATCGAATTTCTTTTCGTTGATTGGTGTACAAGTGAAAATTTGACAGTTTTACTAGCAAATTATGTCAACAGTGCTAGCAAGAAAAACTGCTGCTTTTGCTGCACTAGCGCTATTAAAAAAGATAGACAAACCATAGTAATGTAAATAACCATTACAGTAACATTATTAAATTTACACTATTTCACCAATCAGCATAAAGAAACCTGCTAGCTTCATTGAATGCAGCTATTTTCTCATATATATATATATATATATATATATATATATATATATATATATATATATATATATATATATATATATATATATATATATATATATATATATATATATATAAAAAAGAACCAACTTCTAAATTCCCACCTCTGAAAAGTATAAAATAATATGTTGTCATCTATTTTTGTAGGGCAATAATTAAAAACACCTATCAATTTGAAGTCTGCGCATAAATTTACCAATACTATATTTGTCCTAAAACCTACGAAGATAGGTACTTCATTATATAATAAAAGATTCATATCAATCGGTTTAGTAGTTTTGTTTAAGTAGTTTCTGAGATAAAATAGCCTAAAACCTACGGGGGAAGATACTTAGTTATTTAAAAAAAAATCATCTCAATCGATTCAGTAGTTTTCGAGTTCTGCGCGGCCAAACAAACATACAAGACAAACTTATAACCTCCTCCTTTTTGGAAGTCGTTTAAAAACATAGATGTCAGTTATAAATTTGCTATCAACATCAAAATTACAAATATAATCACTTTTCAGTTTTCACTTACTAACTAGCAGCATATACACCCTACACTTATATTTAAGATTATTCTTAATACTATTCTTATTCTTATTTCTTATTCTTTTGGAGTATAAGCCCATCTTTATGTTTTATCGTCTGCGATAAACATATATCATCAGGTGTCACCTGATTACGATCGAAAGATCGAAACGCTTTTAGTGCCGAGTTTTGAATTTTGATGTTTAAAATTAATAAGAAGTAATTACATTGCCATACTGTCAGTACGATTTCAGATATTGTCTCATTTTATTTTAGATGTACCTATATAATTATTTCATTTTTCATGTAGTATCCAAGTGTGCAAGTGCGTTGTATACATGTATTTTTCTATTTTGCAATATTTCCTGTCGGCTACATTCAAACGCACGTAGCAATCTTAGAGAAAAGCAAATAATAGGTACCTACCTATTAATTTTACTTAACAACATTACAAAAATAGGTACTTTTTAAAATTGGAAAAAGAAAACTTGTGTTGCGAACAATTTGATACAAATTAGGAGCAGTATCAATATCTCAGCTTTATTGTCAACTTGAACGATTCGAAGTTGGCGAAAGATAAAGCTATCTCCGTTGAGGGATGAGCTGTCGTCCGTCAATCCAAAAAAATCAATAAAACTGCAGATAACAAAGTGCAGAGGCATGTGAAGCCATCGCCTGACCAATTTGTAGCTGCAAGCAGAAGAAGTAAATGTTATTAGAGATCGGTCGGTGTGTGAGTCACCCTATACCACACCCTGGCGGCTGACGGGGAAACTATGGCGCCAGTTAACCTTGTCAACTCAACTCTTCCTGACTTTAAGCGCTTCTGCTGAAATAAATTCTCGTCAGGATGTCAGCGCACCGACCATCCTTTCCAGAGCCGATACCACAACAGTAAATTCAATTTTGCTGACATTCGAAGGTTCAAATGTAAAACAACTGTCGTACGTTAGTACGTTTCATTTACATGTAAAAATGTTTCTCAGAGCTCAGAAATATTGTACTTTGGAATTTAAAAATGAAAATAGAGTGTCATGTTTCCCATCTTAATTCATGTATCTGTCTTCTAATGAATTAAATGATTATTCATGACCGTTATGATAACCATGTTATGTGCAAGGTAATTACAGAATTACTTGCCGAAGATGAGATTTTTTTTAAATATTTCTCTTATAAATAATAGTTTTAACATGACTTACAGTTTCTCAAATATAAATAAGATACATTATGTATTTATATCTTTTTGCACATGAAAGGACTATATAATTTGCAGTTGCTTAAGTACTTATTCTTAGAATTTTTTAAAACTTTTATTATTACAAATGCATTAAATTAAAAGTATTTTTAATCCCTGCAAAAAGTAGTTGTATTTATAAGCTCTTTTTACATATTGTGAGTTTTTCAAATTTATTTTCTGAAATAAAGAAGCAACACATTATGCGAATAAAATATTTTAAAGATTTTCTTCATTTTTCATACACGGTTTAAATAATATGTAGATTATTATCCATATTATCAATAAATTAAATTCTGATACTATATTTTGATTAGATAAATCAAAATATTTCCTGAAACAAGTGTTACACATTTTAACTACCTACGTGTCATGTGTCGTATATGATTTAAATAATTAGATAAGAATGAATTACTTTCAATCCTAGAAATAAAAACAATCATTCAATTTAATTTTCAATATTTTTAGCTAATAATTTAATAACAGTTATTAGTTTCAGTTGTGAATAACCGATATTATTGAAATAAATAGTAGGTAGTTATGTAAACTTTATACGTTGCTTAGCAATTAAACAATTTGCTGAAAGTTAATTTACGAGCGGTGTTCATAAATCAGTGATAGTGATAAATGAGATGAAAAAATAATGTAGTTAAACTGCAACTGGATGATGTAGAAACCGCTAGTAGAAAGTTTGTATTTGAAAGTGGATGTTCTGAGTGTTTGCACATGCTCACATGCATTCTCTACCTAATTCAAACATTTGAGTTAGTGGGTAATTTGGTCACACCTACACCGCTACTCAAACTTTTCCTGCTTACTTATAAATTCATTAGTCAATAGTAAGTAAAACTGTGATTCATTAATAAATCGTAGAGGCATAAAATTTTAAAGAAGTACTTTCTGTGAACTGACACACTGTTTATTCTCAAGTTGAGTTCATGGTGTTGAATAAATCCTCCTTGTTTAATGCCTTGAATTTCACCGGGCTGTCTCCAGATCTACACATAGTAAATATCTGCATGAGTACGTTTTAAGGCACACAAAATTTACCGTGCAAACAGGGGCGGCGCGTCAGCCAAGTTGTGGTGGCAGGAACGTCTATAAATCATATTTACAGCTTGGTAAATTTAATTTTGTTTGAATACAGAACGTCTGCAAAATTCATAAGGTATAAACATAACTTGGAATGATAACGATCGGCGGTGGAGGCAGACGTAGCCTCTTTGATTTTGATCATCATTTCGATGACATTAGGAAATGACCTGCTATGTTTTGGAGTAGGAGATGAGTTTTTGAAAATTTACGAAAGCAAGTTATTTAATCTTATAGTCGGGGAAGTACTGTGGTGGCCACAGCAGATTTTTTTATTTATTATTTTACTTATTACATATTTTAATTACCTACCTCTACTGAATTTAATTTTCTTCAAAATGAAACAACGAATTTAAATTATATACGTATATGTACGTACAGATTCAAGGTTCGTTCTAGTTTTATTACTTTGATGGTATTAAATGTTTTGTCAAGCGCATTAATAAATTAATCTCTTCTTGTCTGAAGTCCGTGATGTTTTTGGAAAAGTGTTGTATTAATTAAATGTAATTATTCTTTACTTTATGCTCTTTATTTTAATGTTGGTCTGAAATTAATTTGCTAATAAAATAATCTGCTTCAGCAACACAGGATTAAAAGTTTTGTATGAGTTCTACCTACATGCTGAAAAGGCTAATATTAAAGTTCATTTATATTTTTATAACTTGTCGTTTTTATATTTTTATTGAATTCCTAATAATAACGATATAATTGTTTCAATAAGGGTTTATTTTGTTGCTTTCTAAGAACACAAAGTAGCAACTGGATGCAAATATACCAGCAGTTGTTCAGCAGATTCAAAAACGTGTGGTAAAAACATCGTTACTGATTCTCTTGCAGTACATTCCACATGTGTTTTGAAATATGCTATAAGAATAAAATAATTATTTTTAATTTATACGTAGATTGTTAAATAATTTTATAGATATAAGTAGGTATCCCAAGTAACATTTATATTTACCTCTGGTGATTAGAAAAATGTTTTAAGGTTTATAAGTGTTTTATTATTGTTACAAAATTTTATAATTCAAAATGTATAGTTTTATAAGTTTTCCATTAGTAATCAAGTTTTAAAAGACGTTTATTACGTTACCGGAAGTAACTAATGTCTTCAGTTTTATAGGGGAGTAAAAATATTGTTTCCGTTACTTTTCAAATATAACCAGTTTTTAAAGTTTATAATAATATTATATAAAGGTTTTTGTTATCTTACTTATATAACTTTTATCCTAAGTTATTTAAAAGTAATTCTATTCACCTTTATAAAAGTTTAAATATATATATATATATATATATATATATATATATATATATATATATATATATATATATATATATATATATATATATATATATATATATATATATATATAACATAAACCACCAAAGGTTTATTAAGAAAACTCTATAAATTGTTTTTGTGCAAGAAGAGTATCATAACCTCAAAGCACAAATTTCAAAGTTTATATTTGTTTATACATATTAACTACAATGAACAGGTCTAATTGGAATAAATTTAAACATAGTAGTAGTAGTACTTATCATCGCAGAGTTATGAAAAACTTTACGAAAATAGCAAAAACTACGCCCACTACACCAAGAGTAAGTCATATTAGCTCTATAGCTGAAATCGATCCAGTCCCAACAAATGATAATATTAATTCAATTCAGAATCCGATCTCTAATAATCCTGTAACTGAACAAACTTCATATACCACAGCATCGGATACAACTGCATTGGAAAATGATTGGCTTGATGAATTTGAAGATATTGGAACTAAATTAAAACAAGATGAATTAGAAAATGTAAAACTGAGACTTTTCGCAATGATCTTAAAATATGTGCGAATATATTCATCAGTATTACTTTTTCCTAGCATCATATCTAATTCAATTTCTGCATCCTCATAGGTCTGAAATCCTTGTCTCGTTTTGATACACGATTGTTTAGGCCAATTTGGTTAAGGAATTGAATCGCGATCACGGATTAGTTGAAGTAAAAAAGTTTTATTTTTTGTACTACTAGGCCAATGTAAAATTTCATATAATTTCCATTTTCCAGAAACAATTGTTAATGTAGGACAACTACGTCCCGCTTCAATTGTTTGAACAATTTTGAACATCTCAACAATTTGCACGGCAGGCAGACAGATATAGGTTATGAACGGCCATACAACTTTAGTAACTCGTATTACTAGTAAAAGTAAACATTGCTACCAGAAGTGTTATATCATTACCATTGGTGTCATTATTAGACCCATATATTTGAAGATTAAACGAACTTACCTGTAAGTGAAGTTCAATCGAAATTATATGAGAGCCTCGTTCGAAGTAATTACAACTATGTAGTAACGCTTTGCCGGTACGATTATGTCACAATGTTTAGTAAAAACAAAAAACGTAATGTGTTACGTCCCCCTGGATTCCTCTGTCTCCGATCTCCGTGATAATATTTAATCATTTCGTTTAGAGCTGAAAGAAAATTTCTGCTATTTTCCTATGGGGTTGGGAAATGGGTGGGAGGTTGTAATTACTTCGAACGAGGCTCTCATATAATTTCGATTGAACTTCACTTACAGGTAAGTTCGTTTAATCTTCAATTATATTTCGAGCCTCGTTCTCGTAATTACAACTATGTAGATGTTTAGATTTATGAAAAAGCTGAAATTTTATTGCTATATTTTGCCCTAAAACCAACCACATACTTAATAACAAACCAGCATTGTTATAGTTATCCATTTAGGATTGTAACCCCAAAATTTTCCTTATTATAATTAGACACATGTCTATTATAACACTTTGCAATATCTGACAATTCCGCGACCAGCCAGCTGTGTTTCTTATTACTTACATCCAAACTAATTCCTCTTACACCCTGCTAATGTTGACGCATGTCTTGTACTATGCGCTGAAACCGGCTTTATATTAATTCCACATTCATCTGAAACTGTTTTAACTCATCTAGAAAAAGTTTGTGCACCTACTTACAGCTGTATGTGGTTTATTCCGAGGTTTATTCCAGGAAATAAAACCATTTATTGGTATGCTGCACTAATTTGGTTTTCTCTAAATAAAGGTTTAGTACTAGCCACACGTAAATTAGGTTTTTCTAAGAAAATCTAGAAAAAATTGATTTGGGCTTGGTCCTGAGGTTTCAATGAAAGAATTTATCTCAATTTCAATGCCGGTCTGTGTTTGATGAATATTATTTATCTCAATTTCTGCTAAAATTTGGACTCTATGCACTGACACTAGTGCAAATAAGGTATTTAATCTTTTTGTTAGATTTTTTAATGATAATTTATATAAATGACTTTCAGTTGCTAATTTGTCTAATATCTACGATATTAGTATCCCATATTTTACTGAATCTTAGGAAATAATGGTTTCAATCTGAATATTCCCTTAAAAAATCTCTTTATAAAAGTGCTATTTGTTAATAGGCCCCCAGAATATAGGAAATTGCCGACCGTGCTGAATTGGGGTTGCCGTAAACCGCACCTTGTATAAATTGAAATACTAAAATATCTAAAATATCAAAAAATCAAAACGTGACTCGAGTCACCGGGTATGATAGCTGTAGATTTCCCCTTTCACCGAAACTTTGAATAATAAAAAATATACATTTTTACCCAAGTTATTGGACTTTTGTCCGCCCGCTCCTGTGTAGATGAATGGAGCATGCTCTCCGGCATGCAGCGCAGAAGCTCAAAATCCAGGGTGCTCTTGGGCCCGTTTATCTCGGAAAACGGTCAAAAAATCATAAGGACCATTTTTTGATCTTGATTTTTCTCTAAACAAAAAATTCTCTAAATGCTATATTTTAGCAGGTATTGGCGGAAAAACGATTTTTGGAACCTTTGGGACTTTTTCTCCCCCGTACAAGAAAATTTTTTACAGAACTTTTTCTTATTTTAAATAACCTGACAATCCTGACAAATTAATATAAAAATTACATTGGTGAGCGATTTTTTAAGGTTGGACCCATCATTTACTGGACTATAAGTTATATTCTGTCGTCATAAACAACTCATATCCGTGACTATCACAGAACAAATTTTTTAGTTTATAAAAACCCCCTGATATTGTTTTAGCGTTGCGCCCGATAAAAAAGATATTAAAATATCAACAGTGGCTGGCGAATAATTTAGAGTTTCGAACGCTTCCCACACAATCTTCCTGCTATTAAGGATAGATTGGTTGCAAATGGGTGAACTTATGTTCTGCAAGAGGATAACAATAATGTATTAGCAGAGTGACAAACTAATGGTTTATCTTTTAAACTAACAAAAAAAAAAGGAAACCAGGTTGCTTACCAATATGCTCGTACTAAAATTCCCTCTGCTTAATCTTCTATAATTTTATGTAAGACCTTTAAAATCATAGCAAACGGTGGAAACGCATAATTATATAGGTTTTTCCATGATATAGTGAGTGCATCAATAATAATTAAACAATTCCCAAGTAGCACAGTCTGGCAAAATTGGCAAACACAGCTAAAAGAAGACTGTGAAAACGTTATGGCAGCTTTGTTTTAGCTGTATAATAGCTTTAATTTTAGCTGTATTTTGTCTGACTTTTTCGTCTGAATAAGTGTTGTCGCAAATACAAATTGCAGCCATATCAACCACCAAATCATTTTTCTGTCTGTAAAACTAACTTTACAACCATCAAAAATGCAAAAATACAGTCACAGCTATAATGTGTACAATTTCAGCTGTGTTATATATTTTACAACTAAATTAAAGAGAAGAATAACAGCTAAAGCTTTATTTCTGTATCATCAGCAATTAAATGTATTTTAGAGCTACAAGTTAATAGTAACTAACAGCTATCACAATTTATCCATAATTTTAGCTGCAAAATGTAATTGAAAGCCAGATATAAATACCATATAAAAACTTCAAAAATTTGTCTGTAATTTTAGTTATTAAATACTTTCTAAAGCATAGAAAGTCGACGAAATAGCTGCAGCATTTTATTTTCTGCAGTTTTAGCTGTAGAACTATATTTGACAGGTTTTCGCATGTCTTCATCATCTAGTTTGTTTTTTGTTCGGGAACTAAAATATCATTAAAAATGGATAAAAAAGAGTTAGTATCTGATTTGCAAAAATTAAAAAAATATAAATATAATACATCGTACTATCGAAAAATTCGTAACCTCCAAAATCAAACCCAAAATAGTTTTTTATCAAACGTATCAGAAAATACAATAGCAACAATAAACAATAAAGAACTTCAGTCTTCCAGTCATGACGAAATAAGTACGAGTACAAGCACAACCCCAAAATTGAACATAACTGATCGAAGTAATACAAATATTATCAACAGCAACGAACTTTCAAGTATTTCGCAACAAACAAGTTTGAAAGGAATTATAGATGAACCTGTGTGTTCCACTCATTTCTGGGAGGAAAACCAAGAAAATGACAATAATGATTTAAATTCATCATCAGATGATACTGATAATGAAGGAAATGATAACTTGTCAGGATTATTAAGAGAATGGGCATTGTCTTTTAATATAAGCCACAATGCAATAAACTCACTATTAAATATTATATCCAAATTTAATCCGAATTCTCTACCAAAAGATTCGAGAACCTTATTAGAAACTCCAAGAACAGTTACAATTGTTCCCATGGAAAACGGACAGTACTGGCATAATGGACTACACACATGTTTAATCCAATGTTTTCCTAAATTATACAAATCCATAGACATTTCTTTAAATTTTAATATTGATGGACTACCCATTCACAACAGTACGAAGATCCAGTTCTGGCCAATTTTATTTAATATACACGACATGAATTTTCAACCTATGATAATTGGAATTTATTGCGGTGCAAGTAAACCAGCAACTGCTGAAGAATTTCTAACTCCATTTGTAAATGAACTATTACAAATTTTGGAAGAAGGTATTTCTATTACTGAACATATACTTAATGTGCATGTTAGATGTTTCATATGTGACACGCCTGCACGATCATTTGTTAAAGGTAAGTGCAATGGAATTTTCAATTGCAATATTTATAATATGATTATACTTTTTTCAAAAGGTACTGTGAACTTCAATGGTTACAACTCGTGTCTAAAATGTACCACAACTGGTGAATTTTATAATCGTGAACATCGCATTAGTTTCCCACGTATCGATATGCCCAGAAGAACAGACGAAAGTTTTCGCAACAAAACGGATTCTGATCATCATAAAGCTAGCACGCCTGTTACGAAACTTCCAATAGATATGATAAATACTTTTCCCATTGGTGACTCTTTGCATTTAATAGACCTGGGAATAATGAAACGACTGTTAACTGGATGGACATATGGGACATTTAACTTCCAAACGAAATGGCCTGCACGTACAATCAGCTCCGTTTCTGATTTCCTACAACAATGCAGAATGCCGTGTGAAAATCACCGAGTGGTTAGATCGCTTGATTGCTTAAAATTTTGGAAAGGTACGGAATATCGAAACTTTTTGCTATATTTAGGACCAGTTATTCTAAAAGATTATTTAACCATAGACGTGTATCAGCATTTTTTGCTGTTTTTCTGTGCCATCGTTATATGTTCTAGTGATGCTTACGCAACTTCTTTACATGTGGCAGAAAAACTAATATCGACGTTCATTGAAAAGTACATTAAGATATATGGAATAGCATCTATAACCAGCAATGTACATAATCTTTGTCATTTAGTTGACGAAGTCAAAAAATTAGGTATACTACCTACATTTAGCTCATATCCCTTTGAAAATACACTACAAAAAATAAAAAGATTACTTCGAACAGGAAACAGACCTTTATCACAAGTAGCTCGACGAATTGTAGAAGCAAGAGGTATAAATCAAATACAGCCAACGAGTAAAACATCTTATCCTGTTCTTAAAAATGAAAATTTAGGTGGAAATTGTCATATCAGCAGCTTAACCAAATTCTTTTACAAAGTAGAATTACATGACGGATTAAAATTAACAATCGGAAACAATGACAAATGGTTTCTAACACTCAATAATGAAATTGTAGCAATGAAAAATGCCACTATAGTAGAGAATATTGTATATTTATACGGTTCCAGTTTGAAAAATAAAAATAACTTTTTTGAAACACCAATTGCGTCATCGTACTTAAATATATATTCCTCGAAATGTGAAGAAAATATGCCTAAATTGTACCCAGTAAATGATGTTAAATGTAAATTAGTTGCTGTGCAATATCATGATCAAACTATATTTTTTCCATTAATCCACACTTTAGATTTATGTAAGGAACAGAATAATGAATGAAGAATGTATTATGTTTTTACAAAATAATATTTATATTTTTGAACAATTATATAATGCTTTATATAGGTACTATGTTTTATAAGTATATTTTAATATAAACTATTTGTTTAATATCTTTGTCTTGTTTAAAAATAAATAAAAAAAAACTCAAAATAAAGTATAACTCAATTTTTATCATTCCGTTCATAACAATTAATCGTTCGATTCGATATCATCGAGGTTGTCACTATTGGAAACCGTAGCTTCCAGAAAAGCATCATTCGTTTTGTTAATATCGGTAATTTCGGTGGTATCTTGAGGATTATGTGCAGCTTTTCTAAAAAAAAAACAATTAATTAAATTAAATATATTTTAAAACATTAAGTAATAAATTTGTACCTTTGATGAGCTGCCTTCACTTGGTTGTTACGACTTACGCTATTCTTGAGAATTCGTCGTAAAAAATCATCATTGTCTTTGACAGTATAGCGTGAATCTGCTAAGTTAATTATTTTAAATAATGCGTCTATAACACGCGTGAATCGCAAGAAAGATATTTTTTTGACATCCTTCTTTTTTGTTGATCCTGTCCAGGAACACTGGATCAGTAATGCCCGTTCAAATACTCTATCCATAACCATATAGGCAATTTTGGATGCATTTTTATTTCCTGCGGTGCCTCCTACTTTACTCATATATTTAACCTGTTGAACAACAATACAAATGTACCTTTTTCTAATTAATTACGAAATACAAATTCATATCGCTCATATAGTGTACAGTCACATCAAAGTTGGGTAGAAGGCGTGATAGATATTATGTAAAATAAGATGTGCATAAGCATAACCAAATTTTTAATAAAACTTACAAATGCAGCTTCGAATTCTTTTTCCTGTAGTTGAGCTTCTAATTCATGGATATTTTGTTCCGATGATAATGGTAACATTTTTCCAATTACATTATCTAATAAATCATCACTACTTTGGAGGTCGTTGTTGGGAGTTGATTTTTTAATTAACACATCTAATAATTTGTCAAATTTGACATGAAATGCCGAAATATCAATTCGCATTTGTTCCTGTTCTTTCAGTATTAATTGCAACTTTTCGTGTACTGCAATAAAAAATCTTCAAATTAGTATTTTATATTTAAATTTTTTATCGCACTTACTGTGTACTTACTCTCAAAATTAGATGGAAATGTTACTTGCTCATCCATGGCAATAATAATGTTGTCATTTGTGTTTTGTATCAAGTGTGTAGAAACCTCGGCAGAAGCATCTTCAGAAGTAGTTGTGATATGTATTGGCATTGACAGTGTAGCTTCTTTGTTTGGAGGCAAGTTATTGTTATTATGTATATGTGTAACTGCAGGTTGGTTGTCTATGAAATGATTGAAGTCTGTGACATTCTTCTTTGTGGGAGGTTCCCTTGCCAAATTATAACTGCCAATGAAAATAATATCATTATTATAGTAAACACATTACACTTAATTATAAGAAGTCTCACCTTTCTTCATCCTCAGTATCAAAAAATTTTGATAGATGATTTTCAATCTTATTGGCCTCGTTGAAAGTTTTTATATTTTGTTTTTTAACCACGCAGTTTTGTTTAGACCATGTCTGGAAATTTGGTGTGCTATTGGCATCTTTTCGCAGAGATATGCCCTTTTTACCTGGAGGCCAAAATAATATACCATTTTTTTCCCAATTTTCGGGCACAACACAAAGTGTAATTTCATCGTCCTCAACTGTTTGCACAATTTTAAACATTTTTATATTTATAGTAACAGATCTTTTGGGTTATGTTTACGTTTTCAGTCAAATTTTAAATATAGCGGACCAGCGGACGCAGCAAAATACATGTGAATGCTACAGCGAAATATATGCGAATCCAGCGAAATAACTGTAATACGGATGAATACGTAACTATAATGGCTGTAATTACATCATTTTTGCCAAAAAGCTGATTTTTGGTATATTGTATGGATACATTAAAAACAATATTACAACCAAATAACTGTATTATTCAAATGGCTATTATTGGGCAATATTTCGTGTAATTTAATTCCACAAAAGCTATATAACTGTATTTCAGACAAGCAGACATCTTTTTTAAACGAAGTAGCCGATGGAGCCGGTCAAAATTGTAGCCATTTTGGATACTCATAATTTTTACTTTAAAAAAAATTATTTTATCACTATTGCTACAATATAAACGACGGAAAACCATTCATTAGTTAATATTTATATATTGTGAACATAAGAAACTTATAAATAGCCATTAACAAAATTAAAATAAATTTTCATATTTATTAATAAATATGAAAATTACTGTTATTTTCGAAGCGCATTTATTATTTGGAAGTATCACAACTACATTTAACGACCTAATGATGTTGCTTATAAATTTGGAGTATTGTTGAGTGCAAATTTGACATAAACACTTTATGATTTTCATATAAGACATCATGCATATTTGTAATATGGTAGCTTCATAGGTAAGAACCATCATGTTAAAAGACATACAAAATACAGCTATTATATCTAAGTTCTGCAACTAAATAGTTATTTTTAAGCCAAACAACATACATTATCTAGCCAAATTGGCTTGAACAAAATCTTAAAAGCAGTACAGATATATTGCTTTATTTTTGCAATCGCAGCCATATTACTTAATATTCGGCTAAGACAACATACTGACTAAATGGCTGTATTTTGATTGTATTACTTGCTACTTGGTCACGGCTAAATCGCTGTGACAACACTTTCAAAGCAAGAAAATCTTTTACCACTTTAGCTATGACAACTATTTAATAACTATATAATAACGTTGCAATGCCAGCTGCGGTAGCTAAATTGCTGTTATTATTTGCTGCAGCAACGTCACTGCAGCTTTTTTACAGCTTCGTGTGCTACTTGGGTTAGGATCACTATGCCATGAACAGAACTTTTCACATTTAGCATTTATTTTCTTTTGGATGGTATATACTAGGTGTAAAGCCAAATATTTTTCTGTTCGCACAATTTTGCTAAATTATGTAATTTGTTAAGTTGCGCTCCACTCATTTTATTAACATATGAGATCGCTGTTGTATTGTCTATTCTCAACCAGCTTTCGCAATTTACTTTAACTCTTGCAAATCAGTGAAGGTCTATAAAATTGCCAGTAAATACAACTAGTTCATAATATGTTCTTTTCTTTAAGCACGATTCCAAAGACCCTGTGCAGTTTGACCTGCACAAAATATACCCGAACCATGCTTCGAAGTATCAGGAAAAATTATTAAATTCAAATCGAATTTGAAATGTCTTATGGGATTTTTAGAACTTAAATTATTTATCGACCATTTAATTTTGTGTTTAATTTATCGGGTAAAAACATAATTTTATTCAAATCGCCGTTATTTTTAGACAGAGCTATGATTTTATCTGTCTCCAACTGATTTTGTGTAAAGCCAGCTGTACAAAAGAACTGATTAAAATTAATTTCTTTCCCAACAAAAATTTTATTTTGTTACTTAACATAATTTTCTTATGTTCTGGTAATTCCAACAAGTAATTACTAGAATTTATAATAACTCTAAATATAATATTTAGTACTAGATGTTAAACTACTTTTTTCAAATATTTAGTACAACCCATGGTATTGTAAACGATCAATAATCTTTCGAAAATTAGATAAACAATGATAAACGAAATACAAAAAATCATCTAAATAAAAGTTATAGAACTCCTTGCTATCTGAAGCTCTGTACTACTATCCTCATAATTTTTGTAAAATGAAAAGGACTTGTACAAAGTCCAACGGCAAACCAGTGAACTGATACAATTTGTTATTGTAAGAAAAACTCAATATTTGCTGCTACTTTTAGCTACTGGAAATTTTAAAAAATATATACATCCTTTAGATCCCAGTGGGCATCTAAATGCACCGGGACTAAGTAATTTAGTCGCTTTTCTGGTGTTCTTCATTTTCAAACAGTTGGTGAAAATAATTTATTGAATTCTGTATAGTATTATGTAACTGTGTTCAGTTATTTTTAGTTACCTTTGGCACAAATTTTTGCTTTAGCTGACTAGCGAAGGGCAACTCGTAACCCTTAATGCAGCTCAACTCTGGAATTAATATTGCTGTGTTGTCGTCGTTGAGACTGCATGTTTACAGCTGACCGGCGTTAAGTTTTCGCTGAAAACCTGAACCCTGTTTGTATCGCTGCAGCTCGGTTGTGAGTCTGCGAAACTACAACTCGGTTTTTGGGCCTATGCTGTCGCACCTCGAGCGCCCATCTGCGCCTGTGTAGCCCTGAGGTGGTGAGCGTTTCCAGTTATAAAATATTTAACCCACTCCTCCTCTGACAAAATATTGGATAGAGTTTTTCCAATTACAGTTATTGCAGTCCCTAACTGGTTCTGAGAGTCCAGAAAATGATTGTCTCTTTTGAGACTAATCTGGCAAAAGAGCTTTTATTTCGGGTTTCAGTTTTGGTGCGGTAAAGTAGGGAACTTCGCTAGACGCGTATTTAGTGAAGTTATAATTTTTTAGTTGCCTTTCCGACCTCTGTCCTGGTCCAGTTATTCTATTGTTTTTCAGCATCTGGATGCAGATGCGTGTTTGTTGCATGAAGAGTGGTTCGATTTCGAATTTGTTAATGGGTAATTATTTCGGAGATACGAGAATCTCCGATGCTAATTAGTCTGACAAGGCTAGTAATTTACTTCTCGAATGAGTAATTGCATATTTTCCTTCTTTTAAGAAGTTTGAAAATATTAACTTTTAGGATAAGTAATATGCATGTTTTAATTTTTGTAAAATTTAAATCAATAAGATCCATTTTGTAACTGCTTCACTACTTGCGTGAGTTTCAGTTATATAATTGCAGATGTTTCACCACTTGTGTGAACTCGTACTGCTAATTAAGAGGCCAATTAAAACAGACTGTTTAATCTCTCGTGTTAAATTAATCTAGCTGCTAACTGTTTGAAAATATATACCTTTTGGGATGAGTAATATGCATAATGTTTTAATCTTTATAAAACCGAAATCGATAAGATCCATTATGTAACTGCTTCACTACTTGCGTGATTTTCAGTTATGTAATTGCAGATGTTTCACCTCTTGTGTGAACTCGTACTGCTAACTAAGAAGTCAAATAAAACAGTGCTAAACTAAGACTTCGAAGTATAAGGGTTCTTGCCCCTCTATAAGAGTTCTTGCCTCTCTATAAGGGTACTTGCCCCTTTATGCTAACTAAAAAGTCAAATAAAACAGTGCTAAACTAAGACTTCGAAGTATAAGGGTACTTGCCCCTCTGTAAGGGTACTTGCCCCTCTATAAGGGTACTTGCCCCTCTATAAGGGTACTTGCCCCTTTATAAGAGTACTTGCCCCTTTATAAGGGTACTTGCCCCTTTATAAGGGTACTTGCCCCTTTATAAGGGTACTTGCCCCTTTATGCTAACTAAGAAGTCAAATAAAACAGTGCTAAACTAAGACTTCGAAGTATAAGGGTACTTGTCCCTCTATAAGGGTACTTGCCCCTCTATAAGGGTACTTGCCCCTTTATGCTAACTAAGAAGTCAAATAAAACAGTGCTAAACTAAGACTTCGAAGTATAAGGGTACTTGCCCCTCTAAGAAAAATACCGATTCAATATTATAAAAATAAAAACATATGCAAAACCGCATCACCCTCAATTTAATTGTTATAGTTATAAGTGTATAACCAACTTTCGGACTTGTAATAAATGCAGTAATCTACTTATTGAAAACAAAATTCGAAAATCATGACCACCACCGGTAATAATTTACCTTGTTTATTTTCTAAAATTTCCTCTGAGGAAGAAGAATTTGAATTTGCCGAGAACTGCGCTATTTTCCTTTCGAGTTTCCATTTTTCCTCATCCGCGAGTCTCTATCCTCTCTTCTTTTCCCAATCTTCTTAAATAATTGCAGAACACTGTACACTAACTTTATAACATTTAATTAATCGGAGCCGATGTGACCACAACCGCACAAGAAAGCGTAATGATTAAATATTATCACGGAGATCGGAGACAGAGGAATCCAGGGGGACGTAACACATTACGTTTTTTGTTTTTACTAAACATTGTGACATAATCGTACCGGCAAAGCGTTACTACATAGTTGTAATTACGAGAACGAGGCTCGAAATATAATTGTAATAACACTTGGAGTTATAGTAAATAACTAAATAGTTTTATTGTAGCTCTTTTATTTTTCTAATATAACTTATGAATATATTGAAGTGTTATTATGGTGACATATATACTTAATAGTTTTTTAAGTATTCTTAAGGTTTATAAAACACTTTTTTATAAAATCGGCCATATTTTAATGAATTTTAAGTCGGCCATATTGTTGTTTTACGGGATAGATATACAATATAATTAATTTTCGCAGAATCTACTTATTTTACACTCTAATTTATATTTTATTGTATTTCTAATACAATATTAATCTTGAAATATAATGTTTCATAAGAAATTTAACATTTTAAAAATTATGTGTTTTTTTTAGTATTTCAATGAATAGATGGAAATATTTCGAATTCAGATATCCCGTAATTTTTGTAAAGGTGCGATATGAATATTTATCAATAAAGTCTCCTTTGTTTATAAAATTTTTACTATACCAAAAATACTATAATCAATTCGAGTTGAATATTTACTATATTATACTTACTTCCATTTGGAACAACGAGAGAGAAAGAACGTATGGAAAATTGATCTTAGTTTGTAGAAAAGTTTACAAATATTTTATAAAACCAACTATCTTAATTTTATAGCATTGTCGTATACCAAACCATAGTTTTAGTGTTCTACGTTACCAGTAATCTAAATTAAGTTATATAAAGGAGTTTTGTAGAGGTAACGGTCCTATTTCATTTACATGTTTATAAATATATTAGGTTTTATTACATTACCAAATAAAAGTAACAGAATCACTTATAAACTCCTCCATTTAAGCTCTTTAAGGGGTTTATTAAAGGTATTCTTACCATTTTTTGAGTATTTTATATAAATGAAAGTTTTATAATATGGTATCTGCAAAGTTTACTCAATATTTATAAAACAACAAATGTTAGTTGGGATGTCTTATCATAATACAGAATCTTAAATAATCTTTTTCTATTTTGCGTTGGTAACTGCTTAGCTTTATAACAACACCAAAATTAGTTCAGTTATAGCTCATACGAGTATTGTTATAGCGCAGTAAATTTTATATTTTAACATTTAAAGGTTGGTAACAATAATAATTTTGCTTTATGTCAAATAATAACAAATGTCAAACTATAAAACTTATCTAAATAAAATTTATTTTACAAATTTTTTATAAACAAGCCCGAAAATAATTAATGAAAATTAAATATGTGATGTGACGTGTAGAATGCGGGAAAGAATAAAACGCTAATCAACGCTGACTGCTGAAACGAAGAAATGCACAGATGCTCGTAAAAAAGAATAAAATCAATCCGAACCGAGTATGTGGGATTCAAGAAAAGTACAAGGTTTATTTATTTATTATACTTCAATTAAAGTTTTTAATGGTATGGAACTCAAGAAAGGTATAACGTTTATTTATTTAGTTCAGTTCAATAAGAGTCTTTATCAAAACCGAGTAAGTATGTGGTACTCAATAAGGGTGTTAGTTTAGTCAGTTAGTTTAGTTAAATGTAGATTAGCGAGTTTTTACATCAATGTACATATTTATTCGCAGATCAGCGCTTACCCCGTAGAATGCTGATATATCCCCTATGCAAAATAATGACGTCACAGCAAAATTTCATTCGCAATTTCCATCCATCCATTAAAAAAAATTGGAAAAAAACATTATTTTTAATTTCCAAGCTACTTTGAAACTTCTGGCTTAATTCAAACATTATTTCAATCACAAGAATTTATTTTCACTTAATTGTCTTACGTTAAAAGAACAATATCTGTAGGTAGTACCTTCCTTGAGTCCGACATACTCAATTTTAGTAGATTATAGTCTAGGGTTTAACTGAACTAAATGAACAACCCAGTACCTCATTAACTCCGACATACTCAGATTTGGAAGATACACTAATGATAAGAATAAGAGCGGTAAACCCTAAAATACCCATTGCCGGCAGCAGAGTCACTACCTTTAAAATAACATGTTTTTCCATCATTTGCTATCTTTTGACCTTTAGAAAAAATCAGTATTCAGAAAGTCTATAAAAGTGTCCTCTCAGTTTGGAAAATGCAGTGGAATCTGTAGTTCACACTCGAGTCGTAAATTTGGTTGCGGCATTAGAAGCAGGCAGCAGGCGTAAGCGTAAGGTATCGCTTGGGCAGGCGACGCAAATAAGGGCGGACGCGTCTTTTGGGCTGGGTGGCAAGTGGAGCGACGACGACGGTGGCGGCGGAGGCGGCGGCGGCAGAGCCTCGTATTATAAATGATCTGTCAGACGGGTCCTGGGAGGCGGCCGCCAATAATCAGCGATGCGTCGTAACCAGCCCGCCGCGTGACAGATCGCCGTTGGACGAACAGGGACGGACTCGAGAGGAAGTTTACTTCGCAAGTTAGGGAGGATGTTTGTACGGAAGTGTGTGGAACATAAAGCGCAACCTATGTTTAATTAGCCTAGAGCATGTGCACTTGTGGTTGCAAAGTTTAGAATTAATTGATGAATCCTCATTTTGAATAATTCTTTAATAAATATGACAAAATAAATCAAATACTCATATCTGTCAATCATTTATTAGTTGTCTTCGTCGTCACCTAAAAAATGTTTATATTTTGTCTCTACAAAAGTTTACAAAAACTAACATCATTTTTATTTATTCGAAAACTATATCGTAAAGTGCTAAAAAGCATAATGTTGTAGACAGTAAAACTGTGTCCAAATGTAAACAAAATGTAACTTAATTGTGATGAGTGTGATAATTTTGAAATGTTTTTCTATTTTCTGCAAAAAAAAATTTTGTCAATTTTTAATAAGTTATATCGATTGTAAGTATTTTTCATACAAAATAATTTACTTTGTAACCTCAAACATTGCTATTCGTCTTACAGTTATCCCTGAAGAAGTAACAAAACTGTTACGAAATATTGGAATTAAATAAAAATAACAACAAAATTCATGAGTTTTTTCTAACTCTAGCCCAATAACACATTGCCGCTGTATCCGTTATTTTACAATTTTAACTTTCAACGAGTCGGCGTGACTTCTGTTCAGCATCAAAATTAGGTGTGTTTATAACGATTTCAACTAAAGTATGTACCTACCTATTTAGTTTTTATTAAAATTAAATGATATCTGAATTCTCGAAGTTCATTGTCACAATAATATTATAAAACAAAATCGTTCCGTTTATGAACTCGTCTCGAAATTACGAATCGAGAAACAATAAATTTATCGTCTCGGATTTTCGAGAAAAGACGAGAATTCAAAACTACGAGACGAGAAATAGTTCCCGAGAATTCGAGAATTATTGAAACTAAAACTTTTAAAAAAATTTGATATTTTTCTCTTCGAAAATGTTTTATTTTAAATTTTACTTTGATCGTAGCATTTTTGGTTTTTATATATTTTTTTTCTAAAACAAGAATTCAGTGCAAATTTAATAGAAACGTACAAAAAAGTTCCTAAATTTACTTCTAACTTTTCAAATACATTGCAGCAAAATGTTGTCGGGAAATTAAGACGAGACGAGAATCGAGTTCTTTGAGTCGAGAATTGTAAAGCCGGGAAATGACTGAGCCGAGAATACTTCAATTTATCGTCTCGAAAAGTTGAGACGAGACCAGGGATGGGAATTTACGCGAAAAAAAGAGTTTTATACGTTTATATACCGTAAAAATGCGTAAAATATGTAAAGTATGAAAATAACGTTTGCTTCGTTGCGAGTGGTAATTATTAAAAGTTAATTTTGCTTGGATAAGATTAATCGATGCTTAAAGGAAATACATAATATTTTTTACGCGTAAAACAAAACGTATAATACGTGACGTATATTTTACGTGCCCTTGGACGAGACGAGAATTAACTATTTCTCGTTTCATCTCGTCTCACAGCATCACTATCACTAGTGTCCCAGATTAGTGTATGGTGTGAGGTGTAATACAAAGATCTGTGTAATGTATGATTCAATGAAAAAACAAACAAACACAACACTAACTAGGATACAAGACTCGGACTAGGATGATTACGATGCGTTTCGATCTTTCGATCATCATAAAAATCACCTGATGATCGGAAGATCGAAACCCTTCGTAATCAACCTGGAGCCGAGTCTTGTATCCCAGTTAGTGTTGTGTTTGGTTTTTTGCATTGAATATTGAATCATACATTATATCGATCTTTGTATCAAACCTCACATCATACACTAATCTGGACACATTACTCATTGACGAGTTCATAAACGGAACGATTTTTTAAACTTTTTGTGTAAAATATTTAAAAATGCATATATTTACAAGATTAGTGTCCAAGAGTAAATGGATTAAATTACAATGTGTTCCCTAATCACAATTTGAATTTGAATCCTGTTAGGATCAAAACACATTAATTGCACATTGCACAAGAGAGCATTTCCCTACTACTAGAATAATCTTGAATTCTAGATTAATAGTGAACTAATTATCGAGGGTATGTAAATTCGTAAATTCCATGCAGGAACTATTGAAATCGATGTTCGTAGATACAGTATCTATCTCATCAATGTTTGATTACATCTCTACAAATATAAGTTCGTATAGAATGGCAAGAAATCAAATCAATTGTGACTAACATAGTAAAAAAGTAAAATTTACCTCGATATATTACAGATTATGCCTCTGCTATAACACCTACACTGTTCATATTTTATATAATATGGTTAGTAAAAAGATGACGAAGCTATATTTTTGAAATACTTATTAGTCTTTTGGTTACAAAATTAGTAAAAGCAGTCTGTTTTGTCAATTTTTTACTATTTTTTTTTTAACAAGTTGTGTAATATTTTTGACAAAAAATATTTTCATAACACTCTTACGACCAATATAATACCTATGCATTATAGAGCCACAATTTGTAATATTTAATTATCTTATAATTAATTCTTATTTTCTCCAATTGTTGTCGTAACATATTGTATGAATTTTTACTTCCTTGTACGGAGTAATAAGGAAGTATTGTAATCGCGAAAAATTTCGGTTTTCAGATTTTGATGGAAATATCCGTTTTGACCGTTTCTGAATCCATTATGACTAGTTTCGTCGTGACTTCTGTACGTATGTACGTATGTATGTACGTACGTCTGTACGTATGTATGTCGCATAACTCAAATTCGGTTAGACGTAGAAAGTTGAAATTTTGTATTTAGGACTGTTATAGCATCTAGTTGTGCACCTCCTATTTTTGGTTTCAATCTACAAACCGGAAGTAGTAAATTTAAAAAAAATTTCGATAAATATTTAATTTAAGACAAATTTTTTTATTTTAAATGAAAGATTATGTGATTATTACCTACAATCGGTATTTTATAAATATTTTTGTATCTGGTATCATTTAAGAATAATTAAAGTATATATTTATTATTTAATATTTCGGTATCTTGTAGTCCATGATCGATTAACATTTGTTACTATGTAAAATTTAAATGATTATGACATGACAGTGACAATAGTAAAATATGCTTTATATCTTCTTCTGCAGTTTAAATAAAATGACTAAAATATATTTGTGAGTATACTAGTATAATAAGTTAAAAGAATTTTTTATATTATTCTACATTTTAGTTATTAAGAAAAGTATGAACAAACAAGGCGTACAAGGAAGTCATGTGGTGTCCACGTCAGATTTTTTTATTAAACAATACTTTGTCATTCCTCATGTAAAATTTGAGATTTTTATTTTGAGCAATATAGCCAGAATCGTAAATTCTGATTCTATTGCAGCAATAGCGCAGTCAACAAGTGTAGCGCCTTAATAACAATAATTTTGTATATTTAGTTACTGGTGAAAATTTTCTGGAGACTGTATGTATTCCATTGCAATTATTATCCCAACTATCTATTCGCAATACCCCCAAACAAAAAATTTTAACAAGAAAAAATTTCTAAAAAATATATGTTCAAATAATATGAAGTTAAGATATGGAAACGTGGACATAACATCTCTGGACGAACATGTAGTCAACTTTTCAAGGACTTTAGGAACCACTCTCATCCTTCATCCCACTATGGTTGGGATATTTTGTTTTTTATTAAAGTGCTTGGTGTGCGCGGTGAATTAACAAATGGGTCGGCGTTTGCGGTTATGGCCGTGCGTGTAAAAAAGTGTAAGCAGAATGCCGGTGACATTGGGTGATGACCCTTTTCAACAAACGAAATAATAACGCTCCAGATTGTGGACTGCGGATGATACACTTGAAATATATGTGTAATAAAATTCTGCCTTACCAAAAAACTCATCTGCTAATGGCACGATTTGCTACCCAGTGAAAGTGAAATTAGCAGATTACTCATTTTCGATTAATTATTATTTTACATCTTCAATTTATGTTTGGAAATATTTCTAGAAACTTTTATCAGTGACATAACTTGTGCATACGTAATGTGATACCTGGGATACCAATATACTGACATTGATACTTATATTGACAATGATCTATTAAAAAATCGTTACCTAAGTACTACGCGAAAATATTTTTTAGATTAAGGTTAAATCGTTTATTTCGATATGAGAGATGAACAACTGCACATTTTATCCTCTTGCTCGTTCATAAGAAATAAATAAAACTATATTACTTGCCTGTTATTACTTGAAAGCAGTGCCAACGCCAATAATAAAAGTTGAATTAGGTTCGATGAGGGCTCTTATTGAGAACAACTTTGCAATATCTCACTACTTCTTCATTACTTGGAAATTGGAATCGCTGTGTGTTATAATGAAATAAAACTTAAATAAATAAGAGAAGAAGGTTTGATTAATACGAACACTATTTTCTATCCTTTCCACGATGATGTGTTTAATAATTCAGTACAGTATACAGTAAAATTTGAAATATTTTTGTTTACAAAAAAAATTATTCCACATAGTGTAAATTATGTCTTTCGGTGCAAGATAGTTAAAGCCATTAGTTCCGACGTGAAAATATTTTTAATATAAAATGAATGTGAGATGAAATGAATAAAAATGTCATGTAAAAATGTGAGAGGAATTAAGAACTAGGCATTTTTAACAAGGTCGCATTATTTAACACTTTAAGAATTTTGTTTCATAAATTTACGAACAAAACATATATCATAAAAACTATTATAATGTAAAATATTTGTCTGGAAAGAAGTATTAATATTAGATAGATATGTTTGTTTATATAAAATAACTAGATAAATTTGTTTTGCACAATTTATAACATTTTCTTTTGATCATTAATGCATAGAATTGCGTGTTGGTAAGGGAAAGTAAAGTGGTTACGGTTAAATTATAGTTTAAAAAAAACTGCAGAATCAAAATATCACTTGTAGGAATCTGCATAGCCACTCCCAAACTACAGAAAGGCGGACTGCTTTTCACAAGATTTTAGTGCAATTTAAAATGTGTTATTATGCATCGAAATTATTAATTTAAAGTACAAAATGACAGTAATTCCTCCTTATTACCCTATTTCTGCATTATGTGCAAAATGCAATTTGATGTCATTTCCGTCATAACGACAGCATACAAATAAGCACGTCAACAGTTATTATTCAAAACATTCATGCAAATTTAAAATTTAAATATTCATAAAATGGTAAACAAAATCATCTCCACGGTTGCTAGATTCGATTTGAAAATCCGGGCAGTTGTATGCACGGCGTGTTCCAGCAAGGAAGTTCATGCCACACACCGCGTTTACTATAAAGGAATATGCACGTCGAAAATCCTGATTTATTGGCCCATAAAGAAGCTTCGCGATTTTGCTTCCGATATAAAATTCTTAAACCGTTATAGCTATCCTTAAATCTATTTCCTTTGCTTTATATATTTATCTCTGAAAGTCAACCTGACATTGAAAACAACGAAATACACAATACACATTATCAAAGAATACATACCTGCAACATCTGAGAAGATATTTTTTGATGTTGTGACCTTATTTTATAGTGCATTGGAGTGAAAGATACTTATACTTTTATAGTTTTATACAGGCTGTTTCAAAATTATTTTAATTTTTTAAGGATATAGGTAAATTATTAGATGTATACTGATTACAACGCAAAAACAATTTTTCAGAAATTCGCAAAAATCATTTTCACTTTACTTAAACTTAACATTTTCGCTACCACTGGACTGACAAATGAATAAAAATAAGTGATCATTAAATGTATTTAATTTAAATTACGTTTGAATTGAAAATACGCCAACAGGATTAGTTTTAGACTTCGTACACGGTTGGTTGTATCTGACAGTTTTACATTTACTAGGTACCACTGAAAAAGAGGATTAAATTATCTCCAAAGATATCCTGCAATATTACATGGTTAGTATGGTAACCTATATTAACTATTAGATATTCATAGTGTGGCTATACAATTGACAATCCGCCATGTTCTGCCAAAAATGTCAAACCATCGACTACGTACGGCGATAAGAATATATCTTATTTTTTGTTTCAACCTAAAATGAGTTTAATTACCAATTATGACAGTGACAGTTGACATATTTTACATTTTGATCTGCAATATTAAACTAGTAAAATTGGTTTGATAATTGTGTAAATATTTGAGTTATAAGAATTGATAACTCAAATATATGTAAGTACAGTCATAAGCAAAAACAAACCAAACCGAAGGGAAATCTCAACCACAACGACAGTTACAAGCACAAACAAACGTAATCAAAGGAGAATCTCAACTACAACGACAGTCACAAACACAAACAAACCGAACAGGGACCACCCAGGCCCACCTTGCAAAAAGTCTTGGCCCACCCAATAATTTTACAATATTTTTACATTAGTTTACGGAAGAGATACCTATTTTTAAAATATTTAATAATGCCTTTCATAATACTAGGAAAGAGATATAGATTTATACTTAATTGAGACAAAAAATGATTATATGAATATGAATAGCGGATAGATGAATTTCAAAAATTTATTGCTGGTAAATATTGTATTCAGCAATGAAAATTTTTTTCACCCATCTTCGCTCCGCATTCTTCTGTATTTTTTTAAACAAAGATTTTACTATAAAAAATGTAGTTCATTTAATTTTTACTGACTCACTCTTTGAACTTAAAAAATCCTAGTCACGTCCCTGCAATCGAAGAAGAACCTCAACCAGAACGATAGTCACAGACAAAGTAACAAATATAAACAATGCCAACCGAAGGAGAATCTCAACCACAACGACAGTCACAATCAGAAACAAACCCAACCAAAGAAGAACCTCATCTCACACAAAAGATAAAAACGAAACAAAAAACCAAAACTAGAACGAATAAAACTCCCCTTAGAAGTCCTACTAAAGCCCTACTAAAGTCCTAATAAATAAAAACCCAAGTAATTTTCTCATATCTTACAGCCTACTAAAAGATCTAATCGAAAATGCACAAAATTCAACCGATATAAAAGAATTATCGAAGGTATTATCGATGGTATAGCGCACACTTGTGGTAAGTGCTGTTTTCATAGTTTTGCAGTAGATCAATTTAAAGATTTAGGATAAATTATTAAGGAATACCGAAAGTCAACAATGGATATTATTGTTGCTATTTGTTGCTAGACTACTCTAGAATAGGATATTATTATTTTGACTTTGTTTCAATTATTAGTTTTCATGTACAAAATTATTATGTAATAAAAGTATTGCATAATTTGCACTTATCCCTTTTGGTAACAAATATTATTGCACTTAACATTTTTGTACACTACTTTTTAACTTAGAAGTCATGTTTTGAATAAATTATGACATTATACTTCTTTAATTTGTATTTTTAATATGTAATTACTATTTTTTTTTGCTGTCAACATTGAAGACACAAATGTGTTAAGTGTATATCTAACACATATTTACGCACAGAATTCAGCACCTATTCAAATGCACAAATGTGTTAAGTACATATTTACCACAAATGTGCACGGAATTCAGAACCTCTTTTAATGTTGTAAGTGCACTTACCACATATTGCTGCACAAAATATTTGGATTTGTGTACTTACAACCAATTTTAGGGCTGCGTATCTTTGGCAGTATCAAACCGTCACTTACCACAAATGTGCTATATTATCCTTGTACCTAATCATATTGTGCACTTAACTTATTTTTTGCCAAAACTGCACTTAACACAATTGTGCGCTATACCATCATTATATATCCCTAATTCAATCCCATTAGCCGATGTTAATATCAATACGACGTGAACTAAAATGCAAATCTATAAAATACCGCTTTGTTTTACAAAAATTATAAACGCTCTCACCGAAAATGAACAATAACAATGACAAAAATAATATCATGGAGCTGTAATGGCATTCGGAGCCATTACGCCGTAATTCAGCTTCTAATTACAAAATACGCATATACATACACATAGAAGAAAAAAATTTGTAGGGAATTTAACTTAACAAAATTCACATAGATGTTGAGGTGTCAATGGTAGTCGGTTATGTTCACAGGGTTCTAACTCTGACTAACTCTGAGTCTAGGGACCAAGTAAGATTAACATTTGGTTTTACAATTTAACTTAATGTTTAATACTCAGTATGGGCAATCTCTATGTACTACTTCTCTACGTTTATATCCTTATATTTGTAGAAAGCATTAAAAAGCATTGCTATATAATTTAAGACAACAATTTTCGTTAGTTATCATGACAAAATTTAATGTATCTGATGAGTTTAGAATAGGTAATTAATTAAAATTTGTAGCTGATGATGGGGTACCTGGATCCCGGAAACTTCCAAATAAACATTGTTTTTATATCTACTTCAAATTATTAATAAACACGATCTTTACGCCAACCTACCAATATCAGCACTTTTTCTTGGATCAACACTTCACCTTTGACTTTAGTTGCTTAAAATATCATGCATTATTTATTAATATTTTGAATACAATGAAATTTGCAGATGGGAATAAAAATTTAGTAATAAGTACCTACATTCATACCTTCATCATCTAAGATTATATTTTTATTATTATTATGATCATTCTTATTCATTGGGTAATCATAAATGAGCTTAATTTAGCACCAGTGTTAAGAGCAAAATTTTTGTTTGTTATTCGATTGATGTGTATTACCTTAGAAAGGTTAATGTGCTTTTGTTCGTTAAGGTCAGCTTACGAATATAGGTACACTTGACATTGTGAAGATTCTATTATACATATTCAAATTTAATATAACGATTCAAGATTTATTTTATTATAATTTGTTATATACTTATTTTATTTATAATATGTAAAAAACAGAATAAATTAAGTTTTATTTCAGAAAATATACATTCATTAATTGTCGAAGCTTTGAAAAACTTTTAAAATGTAAAATTTAAACCAATTAATTAAATTAAATCTGATACAGCAACAATATTTATGCGTGTTCTCAAAAGAGATTTTATAAAAATAAAATAATTTTACAAAATAAGAAATACTATATAAACTACAAGTACAGAAGGTAGGAAATCACGCTACTCTACAGTATTTTCACCCTAGCTCCTTTAAAGGAGTTTTTACACGAATTTCAGTTACCAGCACAATAGATTTACTCTCCACAAAAACCGTTCACTCTAACGTGGTACAATCTACGAGTATATAGGTTTCTTTCGTTCTATTTTGATAGTAATCTTAGAAAAGTTAAGCTATTATTAAAAAAAAAAGTTCATTTAAAGAATTAGAAACAAAAATTCATCATTAAGATATAATTCCAAATGATTTAGAATGTATCATGCATTTTAAAATTTGCATTTGGAATTTTGATTTTACTAGCTAGGTTGTTTCAAGGTTAAGTAGCCAAATTTAAAATATGAGTGTAGGACCTCGGAACAAGAAAAAAAATTCATTTGCAGTTTTTCTCGCAAACGCTTCGTTTAGGAGATATATTGCCTTCTGAAGTTACACAAATAGAAATGTGATCAAAAAAAGAAATAATACCTAATAAATAACTTAAATTATCAACTGTAATAACCCAAGGCCATTGATAATTACGAAATAATTTTGTCAGATTACGAAATCAAGTTGCTTGGTAAGTACCCGACACCGCAAGCGGATGGCTGTTAACCTAAAAGCAAAGTGCTTGAGGTAGTTGTGCCAAAATTATAAGTTACTTATCAATGGTCGAGGGTTATTCGGCTACAAATTTTTTCGCAGTTGTAATTTAATTATTTATTGTAAACACGACAGTCATTAAAAAAAATACGATTAAATTATATACCTAACCGACAATAAATTAATTCAGTCATTTTGACATAAGTGATAATGCCCCATGGGTTGCTGTCAATTTAATGTTGGTCTCATTTGTCAATTTCGCACACGTGATCAGAAATGGAAGAATTTAATTGGATATTTATTTAACCAAAAAAATTTCAAATTAATTCCTAAAAAAATAAATAAAATTTAATAAATTTGCAAAGTTTGTTTAAAATTTAAACATCCAGCCCGAAGGCAGAACAAGTGAATGTTCGATATTGCTCTTCTGTTAATTTCCGCGTTAGCATTTCCATTGCAAAATTATTTGTAAATGTCAGAATCTCAGAATATTCACTATTTTTCAAAGCGGCATGATTGTTGTTTACTCCACAAAAGAACAAAATGAACTAAATTAAAATTAAAACAAAAAGAGTAAATAAAATTTTAAGTTCAGAAGCTAATATCTCCTAATCGAAGCGTTTGCAAGAAAATCATCAAATGAATTTTTTTTCTTATTTTTCGATCGTACCTACATTCATGTTTTAAGTTACACTACTTAACCCTGAAAAAGCTTGTATAAATATCAAAATGAAATCTATGAATGAATGTTTATATTCGATACCGTAATTCTACTGTCTTACATTTTTAAACCAACAAGGTAATTTATGGTGTATTTTTAAGTGTGAAGTTCAAGAAAAACAAAACAACCTTTATAGTCCAGTCAACGAAGGATCATTTTGGGCCAATGACGGTTCAAAATCCAAAAGTTTTGAAACTTTGTAGCATTGTTCGGGAAGGTCTAGTAATGAACATATCAAAAGTCCTGACCAGTAGGTGGTGAGCGGGGGCCTGGGGACCACAAAATGGCTGCCAAAATCTGGTTTTTCTATAATATCTCGTTATCACTGCATTGTAGAGTACAAGTACTTATTACAAAGTTGTAGAGAATAAAATTTGCTACAATTTTGATATAAAACAATTTTTCCCCAGATCAATGGTTCGCAAGTTATGATAAATACAAGCGGAGCGTTTTGTTTGCTCTTTGCAAAAATGTTGAATTTTTCCTATTGCAACTGTAACTTTCAAACAGATGAACATATCGACTTCCGGTTATAAATATTCAATTTAGCATACATTTTTCTATCCAAATTAAAATTTTCAGATTTTGGGGACCCTTGTATAGCAACATTTTTAACAAAGAATGTAAATAATTTTTAATTTCTTTTTCTTTAATTTTTGTGATTTTCTTACTATAATTTCTGAACTAATTGAGATAATGACCTCCGGTTTCCGGAATTGAATTTCTTAGACAATTTCCTATAATATACATTATATTAAATTTTTTTATAGGCCTTGGTTAAGCTAAAATTTTAAGTATTTTTCGAAGAGAAAATGGTAAAATTTTGGCATTTTAAAAATTTCTTGTGTTTAATCAGCTCTGTATTATAAACGAATTGAGATTGAGATTTCATATTATTGATGAATAAAATCTGAGTAGGACTGAACAATATTACAAGACTATTATTGACTGGACTATAATATAGAGCTGATTAAACACAAGAAATTTTAAAAATATCAAAATGTTACCATTTTCTCTTCGACAAAAACTTTAAATTTTTGCTTAACCAAGGCCTATAAAAAATTTATATATTATAGGAAATTGTCTAAGAAATTCAATTCCGGAAACCGGAGGTCATTATCTCAATTAGTTCAGAAATTATAGTAAGAAAATCACAAAAATTAAAGAAAAAAAATTAAAAATTATTTACATTCTTTGTTAAAAATGTTGCTATACAAGGGTCCCCAAAATCTGAAAATTTTAATTTGGATAGAAAAATGTCTGCTAAATTGAATATTTAAAACTGGAAGTCGATATGTTAATCTGTTTGAAAGTTACAGTTGCAATAGGAAAAATTCAACATTTTTGCAAAGAGCAAACAAAACGCTCCGCTTGTCTTTATCATAACTTGCGAACCATTGATCTGGGGGAAAATTGTTTTATATCAAAATTGTAGCAAATTTTATTCTCTACAACTTTGTAATAAGTACTTGTACTCTACAATGCAGCGATAACGAGATATTATAGAAAAATCAGATTTTGGTAGTCATTTTGTGGTCCCCACGCCCCCGCTCACCACCTACTGGTCAGGACTTTTGATATGTTCATTACTAGACCTTCCCGAACAATGCTACCAAGTTTCAAAACTTTCGGATTTTGAACCGTAATTTTTCCTATTTTGACTGAACTATTAAGTTTGAAGTCCATTAATGAAACAACCTTAAATTAAAAGTCTACCAATGAAAATAATGAATTTAATGAACGTAATGATTTTTAGCCTTATCTTATTTTTAATAGGTACCTACTTGTTGTTGTTCTTGTTCTTATAAAAAATTGAATCTTAAGCTATAATAATGTAAATGGGTACCGTGGGGATGGCCAAATGTAAACTTCTAGATCACCCAAACAGCGAGTTTGGAGAGAGTAATGCATTTTTATGAAGGTTTCTTGTTAGGCGAGGAAATTCTGAGGGTTCAACATATAACTATTGATTTAAAAAAGTCGGGTGGGTATTTTAGCTAGTACTAAATTGTATCAAGTAACCTATACCTACTCATAGAGTGGTTTGATATTTATTTACTTATAATTTATCAGTAGTTTAAATGGAATAATTAGTCAGTTACTATTAATTATTATTCGCGTCGTAATGTATACGATTAGCAATGCAGTTTTATCTGAAATGTGAATGTAGGTATATGTTTATGAATGAAATAACGTTTAAGACATATACAAAATTATAATATTAAATGTAACAAGAATGTCCTAAATGTATTGTGAATTAAAAATTGTTAACTATTTAATTAATAATTATAATTTATCAATATACTCGTATCAGAATACATGAAATACGAATAATTGGCTTTATTACAATATATGTCAGGACGCATAATAAAATATATATGTTTCCTGAAGTGTAAACATAACAATCACACATCGTGGACGTCTCTGGTAGTTGGGAACTTTATGATTTTACCATAATACGTATGCGGCAAAGAAACCTGAATTTTTTAGATTTAAGAGGTTATTTAAAAAAATTGCTTTGTAATGAAAACGAGAGCCTGTAAAATTTTAAATGTGACATTATTTACTGCCGCCATCTCTTAGCAGTTATTTCAAGGCTATTTTACACATAAGGAAATTTTAATGCAAATGTCAAATGCATCTCACTCACCTTATCAAAAATTATAATACATAATGTATGGGTTAGGTGTTTGTACATCGTTCGGTTTTATAACAGCACTCCTCTTCGCATCGTACTTTAATATTCGAGTAGAATTTCGCATTGTAAAGGCTCCTTTCGAATGAGCGTGTAGTAGTAGTAGTAGTGTAGTTACTAATTAAATACATACCTCGCCCATTTCTATTGATTTATCAACCAAATTTTGGTAACAGTATAGTAGTATGTATTGTCTTTTTCGATTTTCCGGACTTGTTTTGAATAATGGAAATGGAAAGTATAGAAAACCATCAAAATTCGTAGTTTACCAATAACTCTTTTTGTCGATTGGATTTTTTTTCAAAAAAATTTCACATTATCTGCTATAGTATCTCAACAGTGGTACATCGCTGTTTTTAAATAAAAAAAATAATAAAATTTTAATTTGTTTTCGAAAATTTAGAAAATTTATAGTACAATATTATAGAAAATTGCATGACACAAATAACAGCCAGTGGATGAATTGATTACAATAATAGTAACCATGGTTATACAAAAATTTTCTCGGATATTTTTTACTAGTAACTTGAGTAAATTAATTGAAATTAATAAGTGGAAATATATACCGAATATGCACTCGAACTAATTAAGACGATGTTGGAAAGCACTCACACATGTGATATTATAAGTGATAATTTTTGTAAATACATTTTTTCTTTAAAATTTACCTAACTCAAGTTATTGATAAACTACTAACGCCTGTCGGTGTGTAGGTGAAGTATTTATTAACGTGGGCAAAAAGGAATGATTTTCTCGAGAAAATTATCTCACTCGGCCTTCGTAAACTAAGATTTAGTGTTGCCACGAGACGAGACAAACGAGATGTCTCGTCTCGTCTCGTCTCGTCTCGCCTACTGTTTATCTCGTCTCGGCGATATTTTATCTCGATTTTCGAGACGAGACGAGACGAGATAAAAGAAGCCGAGATAGGGTCGAGACGAGACGAGACGAGACGAGAGGACGAGACGTCTCGAATGTCTCGATTATGATAATAAATTAAGTAGATTAATTAGATGTCCATGTATTTGAATGTGCTAGATTCATAATGTGTCTATGTGCTATATTAGACATGTGCTTACGTACTGGAACTTGCAAGCAAGCAAAAGTATAGGATTTTGTTTCTGCAAATAATTTATTTTTTTAATACAAAAATGTTGGAGAACTGAAGAAAATTTAGGTTTGTTTGAAAGGTAAACACTAAAATAAAATGCAGAATTATATTTGTTTTAATTTGGATTATTATTGTAAAAAAATAAACTTTCGCAGATTGACAAAGTGCTATCTTATTGACAGCTGGCAGTCTGTGAAGTGTAACTTTTGGTGCATAGGCAATAAAATTATTGTAATGCCTAGGCTTACACAACGACAAATATAATATACCTATACTATGTGCACCGAACAGATAGAGTAGATGCTCCTCCCACAAATGTGCGCGAAATTGAAATATGGTATTGCTATTGGTAAGCCAGTTTTACACTGCTAGGCAAACTCAACAACTGCTGAGATCGGTCATCAAAAAAATCGTTCGTAAATAAAAATTGTACTTCATATTTCTTTTAAAATTATGTTATACATAAATGATAAAATATATAATTCTTCCGTTTGTGTTTCAAATAAAACTATTTAATATTTCTGCTTTTTAAAATTTGTTGCTTGTAAAGCCTACTTCTGCGCACATTGTACTGCGCAGTTTTGGCTCTGCCCACTAGTTTTATTACTCTATGTGTTCGATGAACATAGTATAGGTACGTATTTTTTTCATATGCAAATTATGAATATTAAATGTTTATTTACGAGAAGTACAGTAGCAAATTGTTGTGAAGGTACTGTGGATCATAACAGTATGAGTAACAGTAACAAACATTATGTAGTACCTACCTACACTTGTAACAACATAGACATGAAGGGGAAGCACAAAAATTGAATATGAGACACCGCGAACCAGTCCCAGAGACATCTAGTGGCAGTGAATTAAACTTTTGTACCAAACATGATTATTATTCTGAAAAATCGGCTCAAAATTATCGAATCGAGTTATCTTTACGAGTTTAGATATTATTATATTGTTCAAATGGCGTGAATTTATGTATGTATGAATGTATATTGTTCAACAAAATATTTAGATCTTTAAAAACGAGATAAAACGAGATAAAACGAGACGAGACGAGACAGAGAGTATCTCGTCTCGTCTCGGTCGTATCTCGTCTCGTCTCGGCAGGGTTTTATCTCGGTATTTCGAGACGAGACGAGACAGGTAATTATCTCGACTCGTCTCGTCTCGTGGCAACACTACTAAGATTTCTCTCGTGGATACGTCCTAACTTTGCCCACTAGTAAAGTAAATATAATTATTATCAGAGTGGAATAACAACAATTTATGTCCTAGTTTATATACTCGTACATGGATTTAAAATAAGTAAAACTGAAATATTCATCATTTATTTAAAGAAGGTAGGTATTGGGTTTTGTAATTTTCTTGTAGTTTTCTTTGCATTTTATATATTCGAATCTTGTTGAAATTCGAAAATACCAACCCAGATAAATTGTAAAATAAAAAAGTCCCATATGAAGAACAAGTGTTAAAATATATAAAGAACTGCGGCTTGTGGCCTAACATGGAAATATTTTACCACTTTTTCAACATTAAAATGTCGTTGTCGACGTATCAATACTTCATGAGCTAACGTTCCAGTTTCCTCTATAAAGAATTTATATTGGAAGCGTAAAACTGTTTTATTGCACCATTAATTATAGTTGGAACGCCCGTATTAATAAAAAAGTACAGACACGATTTACTCAGTATCGATTTTTCTGGTGGGAATTATTATTAAATCCTGGCACGAAGTTGAAGAGCGTCCTGGTACGTTGGGGACATCGTCAGCGTCAGTGGCCGGGACGGTGGCGCCATCTGCGAGGGCGTCGTGGAAAACATGGGCGCCGTACTGCGACTTTACAAAAAAAACGCTTTGTTTTTGTGTATACAGAAGTGAAAGTGTCAATTCTGGGGTCAGTCCCGGATTAAGCGATTATGAAGTGTTTTACGTTTATTTAGATGTTTAGTGATGTTTTTATGCTAATTATGTTGTGAAAATACAGCTCCAAAGAACAAAGTTACTTTGTTTTGCTTAAATTGTACGAACAAACAAATTTGTTATGTATCTTCCAGAGAGAAATTATGTGACAAATATGTAAATTTTAACTAGAATTTTTTTAAATAAAAAAGTATTACCTAATGACAATTATGTACAGGATATTATCCTATTTATTTTTATAACTACATGTTTCGGTAGAAATAATTTACAGAAAAATGCAGTAATATGATATTTAATGCGTTTTATTATTAAGGCGCTACACTTGTGCCATAAATGTAGTAAAAAAGGGAGCTTGCTATATTACAAACTGAGCTCTTGTTAGTACACCTACACTGTTCATATTTTATATATACATAGTTAAGACATGACTCTAGAGTGCTAAGAAATTATATTTTTGAAATACTTAACAGTATTTTAGTAATAAATTAGTAAAAATAGTCAATTTGGCCGATTTTGTACTATATTTTTTGGCAGATGTGTAATTTTTTTGAAAAAAATATTTTCTTAGCACTCTCACGAACAATGCAAGGAATCGACTATTTAAAACAAAATTAATAAATATGCAATAATAAAGCCATCATTTGTAATATTAAAATACATAAATTAATTCTTATTTTCTCTAATTGTTGTCGCAACAATGTATTGTATGAATTTTTCAATAAAATAATGCTTCGTAATTACTTATGGTAAATTTCAGATTTTTATTTTGAGCAATGTAGTCAGAATCTTGAATTCTGATTCTGTTGAAGCAATATTGCGTTCAACAAGTGTAGAGCCTTAAGGCGCTACACTTGTTGACTGCAATATTGCTGCAATAGAATCAGAATTTACAATTCGGGATATAAGTATTGCTCGAATTAAAAATCTGAAATTGTACATGAGTAATGACAAAGCATTGTTAAATTGAAAAATTCAGACAATATATTGTTGTGACAACAATTTATGAAAGAAAACGCGAATTAATTTTTGCTTTCTAATATTACAAATCGTGGCTTTACTAATGCATATTAATTAGTTTTGTTTTAAATAGTCGATGCCTTGCACTGTTCCTAAGGGTGGTATGCAACGATTTTTCTAAAAAAAAACTGCACAGCTGTCTACAAAAAATAGTTCAAAACTGACCAGATTGTATATTTGTACTAATTTTTTTACCAATAAACTATTGAGTAGGTATTTCAAAAATATAACTAGGTATACCAATCTCGAGTTATCTTTTAACTATAAAATATGAACTGTGTCGTTGTGCTACATATTTACCATTCTATTTTTACCACTCCAACTTTTACTTTTAGCTCCGAAAAGGTGACATAATCACGAAAGTGAATACTAAGTAATTAAAAAATGATAAAGTGAATCCATGTTAACCTAAGTGTAGTGCGAACAGAGAAGTTCAAAGCGAGAGGTGAAGTGCGAAGTAAAAAAAGAGGAAAGAACAACATGAAGAAAACCGTTGTGCTACATATTTACCATTCTATTTTTACCACTCCAACTTTTACCACAGCATTTTTACCACCATTCTTTTTTACCGCTATCCTGTTTTACCGTTAACCCATTTTTTACCACTCTATTTTTACCACTCCAACATTTACCTCGGCATTTGTACCACTATACTTTTTACCGCTATTTCGTTTTACCACTAATACATTTTTACCACTCCATTTTTACCATTACAACTTTTACTACCACACTTTTTTACCGCTATTCCGTTTTACCATTAATAGTTTGTGGGGCTATAGTACGGTTTTGTTAGTGTAGTAAATACCAAAACCGAGTTTTTGTGGGACTCTAGTACGGTTTTGTTAGCTTTGTTAGTGTAGCAAATACCAAAACCGAATTTGTGGGGCTCTAGTACGGTTTTGTTAGCTTTGTTAGTGTAGTAAATACCAAAACCGAGTTTGTGGGGCTCTAGTACGGTTTTTTTAGCTTTGTTAGTGTTGTAAAAACAAAAACCTAGTTTGTGGGGCTCTAGTACGGTTTTGTTAGCTTTGTTAGTGTCGTAAATACCAAAACCGAGTTTATGAGGCTTTAGTACGGTTTTGTTAGTTTTGTTAAAAAAGAGACGGTGGTAAAAATGGATTGGTAAAAAACACGTTGGTAAATATGTTGGTGGTAAAAATAATTAGTGGTAAAAATAGGGACGGTGGTAAAAATGGATTGGTAAAAGAATACGTTAGTAAATACGTTGGTGTTAAAAAATAATTACTGGTAAAAAGGAACGGTGGTAAAAAATGGATTGGTAAAAGTATAATGTTGGTAAAAAATGGATTTGTAAAAGAATTACGGTGGTAAAAAAGGGACGGTGGTAAATAGGAATTGGTAAATATGGGGGCAAATCGAACAGTGTAGGTGCTATACGTGCTATAGCATATAATATAGCGAGGTCACTTTTTCACTATATTTTGTCACAAGTGTACCGCCTTAAGTCAAACGTTACGGCAACACAAGGTCATTTTCATAATGCGCGATAGCAATAAAATATTATTATACCGCCGAAAACAGTAGTTAATGGGGATTAAAATTGTTTCCGGGCATGAGTACGTAAGGAACCGAAAACGTGCTTATCCACTCACACTTGAAAATTTTGACCCGTCACAATACCACTCTTACCTATGGCATATGTGGCAACAGGTAAAAATAACAAACATTCAGGTAAAGATAAACCGAAATTGACGTAAAAAAAATTGGATAATAATATATTTAGCCTTCTAAAGAAGAATAACACAAGAGAAAGTATATTACTTGTTTTTTTTTCTTAAAGTAAAAAGAAAAAATATCTTGAAATGATTTTAGGAGCAACAGTAGTTTAGTTACCCATGTACCGTCGACATTTCAAATAATGGCTTGATACTATTGCAAGCTATTATGTTCGTTTTTCTCTGGTTCAATAGGTTTTTTAGATAACTCAATCCATTAATGTAAGTAAGAGAAGTAGAATAAGGATGTGTGCTCAAGTTACATTTTCCAACATTCCCTTGGGATTTAAAATAATGCGAGAAAAACGTCTAGTAGACGTTTTAAATCATTCGACTAAATCGATTTGAACATGGATTGATTTAAAGTGGATTCCTATCATTTATAACAGTGGTGGATTAAATAAAAGGAAATAAAATATCAGATTTCCGGAGAAGAATCGTTTAAGTACTTTTAATTTTATCTGTTTAAATTCTGAGAGCGCACCATATCAATCCTTCTCTTTCACTTCAAGGAAGAGAATGAGATCTTGCTGCTTGATAATAAATTGGTACATTTCCTTATCTAATTTATTCCTTTCTATGCATAGAACTAAGGACTTATTTCAGTAGAACTATGCCACATTAATCTGACCAACATTACTGCTATGATTTTTAAACTTAATTATCTTAAGTATGAAATATATTAATCTACAAACTATGTAGGATGTACAATTTTTTTTTGTTCTTAACAAAGTTTTATAGTAAATAAATAAATTGTGTGTCACGAGTTTTGAATAATAAAAGCATAATAATACATTATTTTATTTGGGTTCAGTTCTGTATATTTATTTATTTATACGACGTTTCGAGAACTATGTGTTTCTTCGGTGTTTCTTTAATAAGGTAACAAATGATGTGGCCAGCACAAGACCTGCCGCCATATTTACTCTATTTTTTTACTTATACAAATATAATTAATATGTAGGTAGTACTACTCACAAATATATTTTAGTCATTATATTTAAACTGCATATATTTGTCACTATCACTGTCATATTGTAATCATTTAAATTTTACGTATAGTAACAAATATCTGACGCCAAGTTAATTTCACCCCTTGCCACCGTCCTTAGAAAAAAAGTTCTTGATGTCAAAAAATGTTTGACAACTTGTACCAGGTGCAAAAAATCGTGGGCTTAACCCTCTATACCAAGGCGATAAAGTTCATTCATTTTCCTTTCGGGAAAAAATGAGTATTTCCGATGATTTGGCGCAAAGTTATGAATTTTTGGAAAAAAAAATGGCTCGAGAAATTTTTGTACCCACAGACCCGCGTTGTTGCTTGACGAACATGAACTAAGACAAGTACCTATACGTCCGTGTATGGCAGGTTTTAGACACGGAGAAATTATAAGTCGTGGACTCTGTGGTGGAGATAGGAATTCTACGCCGTGATATTAGACGCCGTGGTCCTATGTGTATTCGTCGCACTCAAGTTAAATAATTAAATGAAAAATTGCCTGTTATTTAATTAAATACGAATTACATAAGTAGGAATGATAAAAAGTGTAGCTTTTACCTTTATAGGTACTAGTCGCATCAAGTGATAAAATGTGAAAAAATGGTTATGTATGAGTTGAGATATGTGCAGAAATAAGACTCATCCATTTTCGCACACGTATCGTTGTACCGTTCAGTATAGGATTATGACAACGCATAGTTCCGCAGCTTGCGCGTTTTATTGCACAAATATGCGCCACATGTTTCTCAACTAAATTCACTTGACATTTGATTTCAAATAAAATATTGCAATATGCAGTAAAATGATTGCGATTCAAGTCATAAAGAGCTATGCAATATATATTCCTGTCTATCGAATGTGTATAGTGCTAGTGTCAAGGGGCATCGCGTCAAGCTTTGTTGATGTAACGTGGCGTGAAACACATCATACACACTATTTAGAGCACTTTCTAGGTACATCATATTAAAATTTTTACATGTTATTTATTTAATCGAAGTGTTATTTACCTTTAAATATGAAATATTTATTGATAATTATAAACAACATAATACACGTTAGTTACAATACGTCGTAAGTTACTTATAATACATTTTAGTTAGGAACATAATAAGTGAAATACCACCATAATAACATCAAAATCTTCCATAATATGCAAATTTTCAATTAATTGTTTTTACATGACAGATAAAATTGTTAATTTGTAATTTGTACAAATATCGACAATGTTGCAGTTCGTTTGTAACAATGATCCCAGCCTAGATACATAGCATATAACGCCATATCATGTTTCTATCGATGGCTCATCGATCCTGGTGATGTTTTTATGACTGATTTGAATTTGAATAGATTTTCATCTGTGTGCTTTTATTGATATGATTAGTTTATTTAATTTTACTGTGTGACTAATTTTTTGGAAGTTTAATTCTATAGTTGTTAGAATTTAATTTATTATTTCTGTTTTTACGGACGAGTTATGTGTAATTTGTTACTTTTGTTTACAGTAGTTTATTTTTAATTAATTTATCCAGGATTTGTTTGAAAATTGACACTGCTGCCAACATAAATTGTGGCTTTACGAGTAAAAAAGAGTTTTTAACGTTGACACCGTAAATAATACGTAAAATAGGTAAATTATGTAAAGAACGTAAATAATGTTAAATTTTAGTTTTAGCTGTAGGTACAATAACTTGCGCTGCGCATGCGCATGTTTGCTTCGTTGCGATTGCGAATGGTAATTATTAAGAATAAATTGTTTTGGAACATCAGTATTCATTCAAATAACAAATCGATCTTAAATATAAATTTTTTAACTATCCCAAAAATTTATGCTTGATGACTTTACCTAAAGAGCACAAAAATCTACTGAAACTGAATTTTTTACATAATTTACATTATTAAACATTATTTACGTTAAAAATTCGTAAATTTGAGCAATGTAAAAACTAGTGTTGCCACGAGACGAGACAAACGAGAGTCTCGTCTACTGTTTATCTCGTCTCTGCGATATGTTATCTCGATTTTCGAGACGAGACGAGACGAGATAAATGAAGCCGAGATAGGGTCGAGACGAGACGAGACGAGACGAGAGGACGAGACGTCTCGAATGTCTCGATTATGATAATAAATTAAGTAGATTAATTAGATGTCCATGTATTTGAATGTGCTAGATCCATAATGTGTGTATGTGCTATATATTAGACATGTGCTTACGTACTGGAACTTGCAAGCAAGCAAAAGTATAGGATTTTGTTTCTGCAAATAATTTATTTTTTTAATACAAAAAATGTTGGAGAACTGAAGCAAATTTAGGTTTGTTTGAAAGGTAAACACTAAAATAAAATGAAGAATTATATTTGTTTTAATTTGGATTATTATTGTAAAAAAATAAACTTTCACAGATTGACAAAGTGCTATCTTATTGACAGCTGGCAGTCTGTGAAGTGTAACTTTTGGTGCCTAGGCAATAACATTATTGTAATGCCTAGGCTTACACAACAATTAGTGCGACAAATATAATATACCTAGGTACCTACATATTTTTTTCATATGCAAATTATGAATATTAAATGTTTATTTACGAGAAGTACAGTAGCAAATTGTTGTGAAGGTACTGTGGATCATAAAAGTATGAGTAACAGTAACAAACATTATGTAGTAGGTACCTACCTACACTTGTAACAACATAGACATGAAGGGGAAGCACAAAAATTGAATATGAGATACCGCGAACCGGTCCCAGAGACATCTAGTGGCAGTGAATTAAACTTTTGTACCAAACATGATTATTATTCTTAAAAACCGGCTCAAACTTATCGAATCGAGTTATCTTTACGAGTTTAGATATTATTATATTGTTCAAATGGCGTGAATTTATGTATGTATGAATGTATATTGTTCAACAAAATATTTAAATCTTTAGAAACGAGATAAAACGAGACGAGACGAGACAGAGAGTATCTCGTCTCGTCTCGGTCGTATCTTGTCTCGTCTCGGCAAGGTTTTATCTCGGTATTTCGAGACGAGACGAGACAGGTAATTATCTCGTCTCGTCTCGTCTCGTGGCAACACTAGTAAAAACAGTTTTTACAGGTGAAAAATAACGTAATAATATACGTGGCTTATTATACTACTTGCCCATCCCTCTGTTGCCATGACGCCGGCTAAGTCAAGTTGGCCCTCCCACTTAAATATTTCTATAAAAAATATATTACTCTAGTTTGCGCTCGTATTGCGCTTTATTGCTCCACCAATAATTTTGTTTGCGCTACTCTAATTTTGCCATAATTTAGAGAATAAGTTAGGGAGGGCCAGGTTGACACTAGCTCTACCTTTTTGTAAATTTTAAAATTTTCATAATTATTTCGATAGTCGTTCGTTTGCGCTCTATTGCGCCATTAATAAAAAAATTTGCGCTGGCATATTTTTTATTTGATTAATAATCAAAGTAGTAAAGGCCAACTTGACAGCGAAAAAAAAAGTAAGATTGTGTCATATTTTTTCATTACACTTCATTCTATGTACATTGCGCTCTTTTGCTCCGAAAATATATTTTTTTGCGCTGCTATAATTCAGCAGTAATCAAAGTAATTAGTTAGGGAGGGCCAAATTGACATAGCCCTCCCTTTGAGCTATTTTAAAGTTTTTATTATTGAATAGAGAGTGCTTTATATGCGCTATTTTGCGCTATTAAAATTTCATTTTGCGCTTGCCTCAAATTTATTTTATTTAAATTCTAAATTGGCAGGGCTAATTTGACGACAGAAAAAAAAGATAAAATTTATAGTTTTCTTATATTGTAATTAAATCTATATGCATTGCGCTCTTATGCTCCGTCAAAATTTTTTTTGCGCTACTGTAATTTAGCAGTAGTTGACATAATTTGTTTGAAAAAACGCGCGAAAGGCTTTTTAAAACAAATACCTACTTTATTTAGAAGTAAACGGTAAATTTGGTTAGGTATTTCATTGTTGTCCGAGGCTAGGCGTACATTTAAAGTTTAATAATGTGATTCAATAATATTTGTATGCGAAGGGCTAACAGTAGCCTTTTGCAGATAAAGGCTAAAACTGCAGTACGAGTGAAGTGATGGGCTAAAATTAGGCGAAGTTTGCAAAAATATTTTCAGCCAGAAGTATAAAAATACATAGCATGTTTTTACAATTAATTGATAAACAATCAACAGAAATTTTGAAATTTTTCAACTGTGTCATCATATCTACGAAAGCTTAAATTTTGAATGTAGAAAAACATTACAACATACCTAATAAAAATGTAAATAAACTTGACATTTGGAAAGAATTTTGTTTGAAAATTGGTAATATTGATATACTTAAATTTAAATTAATCTAAATAAATTATTTATGATTACTGGAAAAGAAATTTATAAGCAGCAATCTGAAAGAATTGTTTTCAGACCGTCACTATTAGTGTTGCCGCGAGACTCGAGACTAGTCTCGGTCTCGTCTCGTCTCGTCTCGAAAAATCGAGACGAGACCATCAGTTTAGTCTCGATAACAGACCCGAGACCGAGACGAGACCATTATCGAGTCTCGCCGTGAGTCTCGTCGAGACTCTCGAGTCTCATTTTAAATAATTGATTTGTAATATTAATTTAAAAGTAGACATTTTTTAATAAAGGTTAGATTATTTTTTATTTATTTAAAAAAAATTATTCTAAATTTATAATTTCATATGAATAATAACTATTCCACACTCCACACACGTAATTTTGACAAAGGTAGACTGCTTCATGCAATGATTTTTTGTTAATAATTTGTTGTCTTTCTACAGCAACTCGTTGCTATTTCAGTTGATGTTTTGTATTGTGAAATTTTTGAATGCTTTGTGTAAATTTTGACCCGAGTTGTCGTTTCTACGCAGGAATTATAATTTTACCTAATTAAATTATGGCTCGAATTATATTGATATATCAACAAAGGGTAACCATGGACATATCTACTGTGGTTTTATCTAATTTCATTGCTTAAAAATGTCTTCTAAGAACAAATAATGCATTCTCATTAGTTAAAAATGACGTGTATGGAATATTCGTTAAAAAACTACCTTCTTCGATCAAATAGAGCATTCTAATTGGTCAAAAGTGACGTATGTGGAATATTAATCAAAAATATTTAAATGTACTGAAAAAACATGTTTGTACAAATAGCTGTAGTTAAAATCTCCGTGCCTGTCTCCTAGTATAATAAATTTGAATTTTTTGTCTAAAATAAATACACTGTACAATACATATTTGCGGGATAGTGGATAGTGAGTATGTCGTGTAAAATTGCCAGGTCCATGTATATTTTTAAAATTTTAATATTTTGGTGTTTCATCAAAATTCAAGCTTCCATTTTCCTAATGCTTACTTTACTAGTTTTTTACGGTGGTCTTCTTTAATGCAACGACAGGTAATATATTTTATTAACACATACTTACTTCTAAGAAATATTAAAAAGTCGAGACTCTCGTCGAGACTCGAGACCGAGACGAGACTAGAGCACTCGAGACCATCGCGAGACCGAGACGAGACCAAGGTGTTCGAGACTTTTTCGAGACCGAGACGAGACTGACCTTAAGTCTCGCCAAGTCTCGTCTCGCGGCAACACTAGTCACTATTAGCAAAGAAGTATTGGTTTGCAATTATAATCATTTTCAAGTAACCGCCAAGTGAAATAAAGTTATTTACATTTTATTTAAACTTTATTTACCTACCTTTTATTTAAAATATGATGTATTCTGTTTTTAATAATTTATTATTTAAACATTTATTAATACTTATTTATTCAAACTTTGTAAGTGGCTCAAAAATTATATCGTAAAAATAATTTGTACGTAATATTATTCTAATAAAATTGTCATTTTACGAAAGTAAAAAAAAATTAGAAGCATAGGCGAACTTAATTAATGCAAAAAGCACAACATATTAGGTAGGTAGCCGCGTACGGCTCGTATAACATACCTCTCATTGAATAACATACATTTACAATAACATACATTAAGTAAAATTAAAAGCGTAACATTATTACGATTTGAATTTTTGGTCTATTAACATTAACAGGGTTTAAATAAATGATAGGTACATAACTTTTGAGAAACATTATGTAAATTAAATTTCATGCCATGCCTTTGACTTACAAAAATTGAGAAAAATTACCGTAACTAAATTGATCTTGTACCCAATAATTTAAAATTTCCAATAAGTAGGTATTCGTTTTATAGGTACGCATTTCGCGCGCTTTTTCATAGATATGATATAGTTGAAAACTTTCTGTTGATTGTTTATAAATATCAATTAATCGTAAAAACATGCTGTGTATTTTTATACTTCTGGCTGAAAATATTTTTGAAAACTTCGTCTAATTTTAGCCCATCGCTTCACTCGTACTACAGTTTTAGCCTTTATCTGCAAAAGCCTACTTTTAGCCCTTCGCATACAAAAAATATTATTGAGTCTCATTATTAAACTTTAAATGTACGCCTAGCCTCGGACAACAATGAAATACCTAACCAAATTTACCGTTTACTTCTAAATAAATATTCGTTTTAAAAAGCCTTTCGCGCGCTTTTTCAAACAAATTATGTCAACTACTGCTAAATTACAGTAGCGCAAAAATAATTTTTGACGGAGCATAAGAGCGCAATGCATATAGATTTAATTACAATATAAGAAAGCTATAAATTTTATCTTTTTTTTCTGTCGTCAAATTAGCCCTGCCAATTTAGAATTTAAATAAAATAAATTTGAGGCAAGCGCAAAATGAAATTTTAATAGCGCAAAATAGCGTATATAAAGCACTCTCTATTAAATAATAAAAACTTTAAAATAGCTCAAAGGGAGGGCTATGTCAATTTGGCCCTCCCTAACTAATTACTTTGATTACTGCTGAATTATAACAGCGCAAAAAAATATATTTTCGGAGCAAAAGAGCGCAATGTACATAGAATGAAGTGTAAAGAAAAAATATGACACAATCTTACTTTTTTTTTCGCTGTCAAGTTGGCCTTTCCTACTTTGATTATTAATAAAATAAAAAATATGCCAGCGCAAATTTTTTTATTAATGGCGCAATAGAGCGCAAACGAACGACTATCGAAATAATTATGAAAATTTTAAAATTTACAAAAAGGTAGGGCTAGTGTCAACCTGGCCCTCCCTAACTTATTCTCTAAATTATAGCAAAATTAGAGTAGCGCAAAAAAAATTATTGGTGGAGCAATAAAGCGCAATACGAGCGCAAACTAGACTAATATTTTTTTTATAGAAATATTTAAGTGGGAGGGCCAACTTGACTTAGCCCATGAGGCTAGCTTTTGGCTCTGTGTAATAATGAAGAATAGTTGTTATATTCAGAAATATTACAATCTTGTCATGGTAAATTCTGTTGAATATAAAATTCGCCAAATAATTTACTTCAGTGAAAATTAAATGAAGATGAATAAAATTGATCCAAATAAATACAATTAAAGATTATCAAACAAAATAAAAAATACTTATGTGGTTTTAACACTGTTTAGATATATTTATACCAAAATATGATTTTTTTTTAAATGTACGAGTACCACACCATTGATGATTTCCAAAATATTTAATAAAATATGGATAATTTAAAATGATTGCATGTGTATTAAGTAAGGATTTGCACTATGAAAAAGTTTAGTCGCATCTTTAACCTTAATTCAGTGTTTCTCAACCTGTGGAGCGCGCTCCCCGGTGGGAAGGGGCGTACAATCTGAAAGGGGGTCGTGATAAAATACAAAAATTGACAGAAAAACTTTTTATTTAATAAACAAAAAACAAAATAAAAAATAATATTCTTAAAACAATAAATGTAAATGTAAAGTATTTTTTATTACAAATTAGTAATATAAGAGATGACGCTGTAATTCACCTAATAAAGGAACAATTTTGTTTGGTCCTTACTAATTTTTTTTAGTAATCTTAGTGAAGTAAAATCACAAAATAAGCGTTTGGCGTCCATTTAGCCGCATTCAAATCGTTCCCTTGTATTAGTAAAAATTTTGCAAAATATGTAAATTACTCGTGCTAGAAGCAACAGGAGTTGGGAGACGCAATAAAAAAATACAAGGAAACGGTGCCGCCAGTACACTGCTTTAACTAGTTTTTCAAAAATTAGTTAAAAAAACTACAAAAGATATCAAAATTTTTATCTTTTGTTCCATAAAAGCATGTAGGCATATGTATTGGTAGTTTGGTGCAACCAATTACCAAAAATCAAAGTACTAAATTATGTGCCTTTCTCCTACTTCTACTTTAGCTTATTGCGTATTGCAGTAAAAACTATAAGTCACAAAGTACTTATAATTTTTAGTATTTGCAGTAGATACATTATTGCATAGAGCAAATATTTCAGGTTTCCACAACAGTCATGCATGCGTTACGGAAGTGACGTAGCACGTGAAACGTGGCTGCACCATATTTTATTCCTTTTGGTGGCTGTAAACGAGACGCAATCACTGAGTCCTCTCACGCACCTCATACGAAATCCACTTTGTATACAGGCTGGCGGTGGTGGTGTGACTTGTGACAAGGCGTCAACACCGCCGCCGCCGTCGTCGCCCCCCAGGAGACCGCGAGGGGGTTATTGAGTTTGTTTGCAGGGAGACAGACTCAGACACTGAGACTGAGATGGCTTCCAGTCAACTGTCTTTTGCGACGTGGAAGAGACGTAGCTCTTGTATTGTCGTGGGAAAGATTGATTATGAGAGAGCGCGACACATAGAATTTTGATTTTTCAAATCTGATGTTCGAGATAAATTACATTTTGGGATACCTTGTCTCCTATGAGCTGTTTTGAATAACATTCGGATGTTTGCTGATACTTTTGAATTAGCTGTACATACAATAATATGACTATATTCTTTTAAAATTTCTATCAAATGTCAAAACTGACAGAACGTCAAATGACGGGTTAAAATTATTTACAAATTACAAATTACAAATTTTAATAATAAATGCAGGCTGATAGAATTTCATTGGACTAAAGTTTCTAAAAATTAACACTTCCAATAACCAAAATATAATACGTAGGTACATATTCGCATCGCAATAAAAGCTTAATCACAGTGATACAATGGCGGCTTTAAACAGCCCGGGAGATAGTGACCGGCCTCTTAAAATCTCTAGTCTCACTTTTAATTAGTCTGTTAATATAATTCTAAAAAGTTCAAATGATGGAATTTACCTATAACATACAAATATAAAAATTTAAACACTTCGAACGCAGTAAAATACAAACAACAATTTTTCTACAACATCTGTATTTTGATTCTAAATTCTAATTAAAATTTGTTAAATTCACTAATATTTAAATTATTTTCAAATGTGAAAAAATGATTATCAAAACCGTGAAAAAAATATTTTCTTAGTTTTCAAGGTAGTACCTAACATAACAAAAAAATTATTTTGAAAAAAACACTTCGCGCTTTTTAAACGATTCAAAAATGTCAACGTTTTATAACAGTTGTAGAAAAATAATACCGGCTTCGATACCGGGAAAATTCCCGGAATCCCGCCGGCCCAGTCCGAAACTGCTGTGATAATACTCCGGATTCCATAGGTCGCGGTGTTTCAGTGTTTCAATCTTTCAATAAGAGCAAATCATCAGGTGTTGTTATAAATAATGTATAAATTTATATTATGTTCTCGCTTCGATAAAGGTATAGGTAGGTACCTAATACCTACAATAATAATTATGTTCGTAAATGGATACCTAAATTGAGTAAACTTCTATTAGTATTAAAATTTAAATTATATTGATTATGTATTCCACATTATTTAATAAATTTATCATCATCAACTGTTATTACCTTTTAATATACAACATTTATTGATAATTATAAACAACATAATACATTAGTATTTCCCAGCAAACACACTTGTAGAAATTATATAGTTCAGATATCACAAAGAAATTTCAATATAATATAGCATTTTTATGTAGACTATAAATAATATATCCCACTGTGGAATATCTCTACGATATTATTAATGGAATATATTATCTATGTCAAAATATATCTCAATTATATAACACAAATAATATACTCTTTATATAGTTAAATATATTATTTGAAAATAGTTACATTGTATGTATTCTACTTGAATATTATATTCCATTTATATAAGAATTTTATTAATCTATTATATATTTGTAGATTACTTTATGTCATCTGTACGCATGCAACATTTGTTACCAGTACCAGTTTATTTATTTAAATAAAATTCTATTCTTATATTTGTAAGCAACTATGCGGCTGGAATGGCCATAAGCTCTAGATTAAAAGCTAGAATCGTGAGTTGATAACAAATTTACACTTTTCCAAAATAAAACATCTCTAGTGTTTTCACGATACTTTTAGAACAACTATCTATTATTATCTGAGAGTAGGAGTAGAGTATACCAGAGAATTTCATGCGCACAAAGTCGGTAGTCGGTGTGATAACCTATTAGTAATTTTTTTATCTCAAATAAATAAAATCTTCCAATAATGGAAAATATATATTTGTTTAGTAAACATAATTTATTTTTTTCAAATAAATTTGTTTGGTTTGTAAAGAAATATGTAGTCTTTCAACTAAAGAATTGTACTATTTTATACGTCAAATTTAATTTTAAGGTAAATATTTTGATTCCAGTAGGTAGTACAAAATATACACAATATACTTAACATAGCTTTATAAATCCCGTACGTAATTAAAAATACTGGTATTATTGCTATAACTATCATTCGTTATAAATCAACAAGCCAGGATGGTCGCGCGGACCAAGGCGCTGCCGAGGGCGCTGCAGCTGTCAGCAATGAGATCGCAAGTTCGAATCCCACAGAAGAACGAGGACGTTTAGAAATTGTTGTAATTGTCTAGATTTAAATTGCAATATATACATAGTGCCTTACTAATAAACATACAACTTTAGGTCGTAAGAGTGTCTCCTTTTTTAAAAAAATTTGAAAACAATCCAAATTAAAATCAATTATAAAACTACATAATATCTATATAAGCAAGCGCTATATAATTATGACGTAAATCTGGAATATGATTATTATATAATTGTTATATAGGGTTGTGGCGGACATTTTTGATTAAAAATAACAAATTTTTATATGTATTAGTGACATCGCAATTTACTTTGATATAATGGCTGCTACATGATATATTATGTAGTACGTACATATTTGTGTTTCCTGGGTTACTTATAATAGGTACGTTAGATACAACCATAATAACATCAAAACCTTCCATAATATGCAAACTGTCAACTAATTGACAGATAAACTTGATGATTTGCTGTCGTTGATGATACGATTAAGCTTTGAATATAACGCGAATATATGCGATTGGATGTTCAAAGAGACTCGGTTTCACCTCGTTGCTTAGCAACATCCGCGATATTATAAATCGCATAATATTCTTGTTATTATATTAATAGCTATAATTTTACACATGTGTCTTGTGTCTATACTCTATTCATAAAAACATTCTCTACTCTACTAACGGACTCGTCGTTTTTATCAAATTTTACATCAGAGTAATAATGTAAACGTTGGTGCAAAATTCGTTACGTGAATTTAAAACTTCTAATAATGGTGATGTAAAAAAACTTTCAAAAGTATTATCTAGTTACTAACGAATTTTTAAATCGCATTTTCACGTTTTACTGATACTTTTACTTTATTTTCCACCGAGTTAACATTTTTCAAAAAACGTATTTAAAAGTGGATAAAAGGCTATAGTTTCCATATTTGTAAAATATAGCCACAAAGCTCGCCACAAAATATACAATAGTGTCATGGGAAATTCTTGTTCTGTTAGAAAATATCGTTACACGTAAAACTTCCTTATAGGTAATGTATTATAAATTACTGGAGTAGGTATTTTTAAATATAATTTAGAATCTAAAATGTTGGAAGGCAACAATAATTATTTAAGATTTAAGTTATAAAAAATACAAAAGCCCTAGAGGTCCTTCTCGTTCCTCTACAATCGTCCAGAAGGAAAGCTGTCTACTTTTTATGTATAAATCATGGTTACATTACATAGGTTCGTTTTAAAAATGAAACAGATACAACTTAAACCAGTACGTATTTGTATGAACATGTCAACTTTAATTAACACCTTCATCGTTTCGAAACTAATTACCAGTCCTATCTACAAAAATCAATCGTATTAATGATCCTCTGTCCCTTGCTGGACTAGCGAGTATCACAAGGACATATCCCTAGGGAGAAAGGGGACGTTTAATAAAAATTCCACCGTCAATTGTCACATATCATGGCTGGGTTAGGCGAGGAATCGTGGATCGTGGACGCATATTGCACACATAGCTCGAGTCTTGTCTCCCGAGTCAGTAGTCGGTCGACGGTATCTACAATGAAATTGGAGACTGTTTGGCGGCCAACCTTATTTTATTAGCTTAGTGTTCAGAATCAGCCAACTGCCAGAGTCGTCGTAAAGGTAGTTTTGCATCAGTTTATAACGTACAAACCATTGTTAAAGAATAATTAGGTTTACCGACTGGCCATGTTTTTCATTGGCAACCCCGGACAGAAGTTGTAATTAGTTTATAGGTATTTATAGAGTTTCCAGGTGTCTCGGTCACTAGTTGCTTGACTAGTTGTACAAAAAAATTCATTCTGTTACTTGCTATCACTGAATAGAATTTATGAAACGTAATAATTTGTGCATTATATAGTGATATAGAAATATATGTAAAATATAAAGAACACGTAAGCTTATTATTACATTATAAAGTAACAGGTAAATATTGTTGTGAAAAATGATAAGTGTTTCACAAAAACTGTCAATGTAGATAGAGGTTATTTTAATTGAAGGAACTGAGTAAAAGTCGACATTTTTATAAACTGAATATTAATGAAAATGAATAGATGCACTACGAGACTATGTTCATATATTGTGAAATTATTTATTTATAACGACGATCTCTCTCGTAGAAAATGGAAAATTTTCAAACACATTTTGTTATAATATTTTCGATTTAAAGGTAAATTATGGAATATAGTCGCTTAGATATATCTAAATTACAATTTTAAATACTATTTATAGTATTAATTTGTATTTTTACATTTAAATCAGTGTCTATATAGTATAACCTGATACAGCCAGAGACACCTAGATCTACGTAGGTATTACACATTCTGACCACTAGAAAAGAAAACCTAATTATTCTTTAACCGTGGTACAAGCCATGAATAAATTTATTTATTATTATCGAAGAAAGTCCGACACAAGGAATATACCTATCATATATTAGTTTATTTTAAGAAATGAAAATTCTTATTCTACGAAGCGAAGTGGCCGAGAAGTGGCATATAGTGCTAATATAAAACATAAATTATTTTTATGGTTTGAAAATAATTTTTTGCGTAACTGTCAAAAAAGTTGCATTTTCAATGCCAAAAAATAAATTTTGACAGTTGTCAAAATAATAAAATGGTGTTTTTTATAATATGCATTGCAGTTGCACAAAAAATATTGTGTATACCTCGTCTACGAAATGTGTTTAGTGTCCTCGAGAATTTTTTACCCTCGACCAAAAATATCTTACATTTTGTACCGATTATATTTCATAATAAAATGGTTTTATAGTTCAACGACATAAAAGAGCACAAAAAGTTAACATTATTATGGTAAAACAACTCTTTTGCTATAGTTGCAAGTAAGTTTAACCAACGCTGTATAAAATATAAATAATTAATTTATTAATAAATTCTTTTTTGTACTTCAAAATTTCTTTATCCTTTAATTTGTTTGATACCTATTGGAAGGCTTCAGAAATCCTTGTTTTATTAATTTATATTCAAAGGAACTCTTCTCATCTTCGTCATAATAACAATTTCTTCTTTCAGACTTTTCCCAGCCACCTGAGCGAGTTGTCCAGCTTTACATTTTTAAATTTTGCATCTTCAGATGACGATATCCATTTTAACGTTTTTAAAATTGAATCATGTTTTATTACTCAAGCTATTTTGACACTGTAATAATACATTAAATTTAACCTAGAAATTGTTATTAAGCTGAAGATGAGTAGAGTCCCTTCTCCAAACGTCCTATTTGAATAAAAGTTAATAAAACAGGGATTACTCAAGCCTTCCTATATCATACATTTTTTGGCCTAATACAAAGGTTTGAAACCTAAGTTCTCCATGTTCGTATCTATAGTGACTACAGCCCAGTATTTCGATTTTTTGCAGTCTCGCTGTCTACCCAGTTAAACATTGCCTAAGTGGCTAAGTTGCCTACTAAGTACCTAGTAAGAGACGGTCCTGGATTTGAGTTTGAACTCCCTTATGCTTGATCTTGCGTTTTATTTGGTTGCACTGGGAGTTGTTTTAAAACATTCCTGGCGGTTACAGCGACTAAACTAATGAAATGAAACGCGATGAACTCTCACGTCAACTTGAGTAAACACTTCATGAACTTTCAAATTTACTAGACGCTGATAATTACGTTAAATAACACTAGCTCATAAATGTTAAGTGAATTAGCTGAATAACTTGATAGTTGATCTTTCAAGAAAACTTTAATTTAGCAGTATAGGCACTTATTCAAATTCACGATGTTACCATTATTCGTGTGTGAATAATGAATAAAATTTAGGCCACAAAATTTAAACGGAATTTTAGCTATAAAACGATCAAGTGGGTTGAAATGAAGAGAATAATAACCCAATTGACATGAATCGTTCATGGGATGTTTACAAATATCTTATTCTTGTACTTTAAATAATATTACGTAAGTCTATCCTAGTCACATCCTGAGTACGATCAAAAATTACTTCCTCAATATAAACATCTCAGAAAATTACACATAATTGGGATATTATTACCAGATTTCTAACATTGCAATGTTAGGGCGGACATGAGCAATCTCTAGGATTTAATATAATGTTAATAGGCAAATATAGCAAGTAACAAACGTGATGTTAAAATTCTTGAAATGTTCTGGGAATTTTATTTTGTCAAGTGGTAAACCGCTCTTATTTTTTTATATAATTGTTATACATAAAATAATAAATTATTGTAGCTTCCAATGTTTAAAATTTCTAGATATCGGTTTTTTGCAAACTTTTTCGATTATATAAATTGGTCAGGTGTCACACACAAATCACACCTAGACCTACTACAAAAAATTCTGCCAAAAATATCTGATACTTATAACTTATAGATAGAGTCCGGATTTTAGACGCTAAAAAGTTCGATAAATAGGTAGGCAAATAGGCAAAGAAAAAGGTCAAAATAGGCCAAAATAGGCATTTATAAATTAAAATAGGCATTAATAAGTCAAATTAGGCATTTAAATTTAATACGGTTTATTGTAGTTCATTAAGTGTTTAAATTTTATTAAAGAATAGTATTTAAATTATGTAGGCTATTTATATTTACCTACTTATATAAATATTTTAATAAACAAAAGAAACACGAGCAGAAGAAAAATATTGCAAATATTAGCAGATAAGCACACTATTAAACCGTAAAGATTGAGACTATTTAAAATTTACCTTTTGATCACAATATTTGCAGAATACAACACTACCATCAGTTGTATAAAAGCATATTCCATCTTTATGTCATTTTTACTTCCTTGTACAGAGTAAAAAGGAGGTATTGTAATCGCGAAAAATTTCGGTTTTCATATTTTGATGGCAATATCCGTTTTGACCTTTTCTGAGTCCATTATGACTAGTTTCGTCGTGACGTCTGTACGTACGTACGTACGTATGTACGTACGGACGTATGTGTGTCGCATAACTCAAATACGGTTAGACGTAGACCTCCTATTTTTGGTTTCAATCTACAAACCGGAAGTAGTAAATTTAAAAAAATTTTCGATAAATATTTAATTTAAGACAAGTTTTTTAATTTTAAATGAAAGATTATGTGATTATTACCTACAATCGGTATTTTATAAATATTTTTGTATCTGGTATCATTTAAGAATAATTAAAGTATATATTTATAATTAAGTATTTCGGTATCTTGTAGTCCATGATCGATTAACATTTGTTACTACGTAAAATTTAAATGATTATGACATGACAGTGACAATAGTAAAATATGCTTTATATCTTCTTCTGCAGTTTAAATAAAATGACTAAAATATATTTGTGAGTATAGTAGCAGTAGTAGTAGTACTTATATATTAATATATTTGTATAATAAGTTAAAAGAATAAAGTACGTATGGCGGGAGATCTTGTGGTGGCCACGTCAGATTTTTTATATTATTCTACATTTTAGTTATTAAGAAAAGTATGAACAGTTTAATAGGCGTACAAGGAAGTCATGTGGTGTCCACGTCAGATTTTTTTAAATAATTTAGATATTTTCCAAATTAATGTATTCAAACCAAAAATATCACATACTTTTTATTTGAAATAATTAAATTGACAAAATAATTAAAAAATCTAATATATGTTTAAGTTATAGGTTTTATCGTAAGAATAGGCCGAATATAGGCAAGAAAACAGTTAAATAGGCATAAAATGCAAAATGTCTCATTTTAGGCAAAATAAACGATGCGTCAAAGTGTTTGAAAATTTGTGAAACAAATTTATATGTAATTCAAATTTAAATGCATTTTTAAATAAGCAATAGTTTTTTTCCTAAATTCGGACTCTACTTATAAATTATAACACACCATTAAAAGTTACTGTAAACTGTACCTACCGGAGTTTTCAAAGCCACATAATGCCAAAATGCTTCTAACAGTGTAACTGTAACACGGATTAGTCAGGTGAGTTATCAGATAATTTATTTATAATGCATTAATAAGTATATTTACACAAATTATTTATAAAACTGTAGATATCGCTGCAATAATAAAATTTCGCCCAAAAAACCTGGAAACTAAAATTGCGAATTTTGAAAAAATTCTTTCAATTCCGTGATAAGTATAAGTTGAGCATTATATGCTATTAAAATATATGCACGAAGATGTGAATCACCTTGTTTTTGTACCGGCATTCTTTTCACGAACAAGGTGATTTTGTAAATTCATAGTAGGAGCCCATTGTAATTGTTTGCTTTAGGCCCCTAAATATATAAATCCGATCCTACCTACATTTCATACTTGCTAAACATGCATTCTATTTCCAGGATACCTCACAAATTTTAATGTAATTTTGGTTAGTTACAGATTAATAATTATCGAAATACATTAAAAATTAAATTATTGTTGTATTATATAGTAATCAAGTAATTGTAAGACAATTTATAACACTTTAATACTTTTCTTTAATTGTTCAGATATTGCTGGCAAGTCAAAAATAAAAGTAATAAACTACTTATTTGATTTAACAAGTTTTGTCCTGCAATTTCAGTCTAGAGAAAACCCAGAACAATTTGTAATTAGTTCTGTGACTGAATGTTATACATGTGCACCTGGTCGAGCGTGATATTAATGTTGTACCTATGTTACTTCACAAAGTTACACGAAATTATTAACCCTGCAAACCGTGCTATGTTTTACTAACTATTGGAAAAGTGAAGCTAAATTTACCTGGATTTATTTGATACTTGAGTACATGTTTTCTAATTATATACTTGATCTAACTTACTACAAAACGAAAACAAAGTAGATCTATGATATTAAGACTCGTTGTTTCAAAGTAAATATTTTTAGGTTTATAAAATAGTACAAATGTAGGTAAATGATCGCTGAGGAGCCCTTATGAAATTACTGGGAACCTATACAATTTGAAAAACAAGACAGTGCTAATTTTGTCACTTTAACATATTTGTAATTTATTTTTCAATTCCAATAAATTCGAGTACTTATACAGAATATTCCACAACTTAGGACAAAAAATTAAAGGGTATTATACTGTACGACGTGTTGATCATGAAACAAAAATATATTTTTTAAATATGTACGTAATTTTAAACTTTCAGACGTCATAAGATATCACAAGCTACAGCATACTTAAAATATTGCAACAAATACACTTTTGTAGCTTCTCGTATTTATAAGTTAATCGTATCATCAACTGTTATTACCTTTTAATATGCAACATTTATTAATAATTGAGCCGTTAAAAAGTATAGTAGTGTAAGTCAAATTTTTGAAAAAAATGAGTTAGTAGCATCAGGAGTTCTACGAAGTAAGTTTTATTTATTGACATAATGAAGTAAAGTCAGTAATTTTTGTATATACATATAATTTTTGGATTATTAAACGTAGAAAAATACTTACGTAGAAAAAAACTTACACCACTCTTATTTTCAACGGCTCAATATATACAACATAATACATCAGTAACTTATAATTCCTTAGATATTTATAATTCATTAGTTACGAACTTAATACGTTAGATACAACCATAATAACATGAAAAACTTCCATAACATGCAAACTGTCAACTAATTGACAAATAAAATTGTCGATTTGTTTTAACATCGCTGTCGTTGATGATATGATTAAGCTTTGAATATAACGCAAATATATGCGATTTAAGCCCCCTTGGATATTCAGAGACTCGCTTTAACCTCGTCGCTGAGCAACTCCTCGGTATTATAAATCGCATAATATTCTTATATTAATAGCTATAACTATTCGAGTATTGTACATAATGATACATTTGTGTTATATTTTATTTCAGTAAATCGTGCAGTTTACTGTTTACCTGTTTTTCATTTTAACAACTTTTCATTGATTTATGTCGTAAATGGTGCGCTAAGGTAATATCAAAACTAGTGTATTTTCATTTTATTGCAAACAATACATTTTAACTGTTATTAGTCTAAGGCATGGTTTTCTTTCTTCTTGTACAAAATATGAAGTATTATATTATTTATATCTGTATATGATTTGCGTTTTGTGATTTGAAAATAATAATCCTCTGATTTTTTAAGGTCGAATAATATGTAGTTAAAACAGTGTATACACCATATGAAAATGACCAGTATTGTTTTTATCTGTGTGTATAACTTGCAAGTAGTGGACAAGCAGGAACAATTACAAATTACGAAAGGAATAATTTACCGAGGATGAATTTTTGCCCGTTGACTACCTTTGGCATTTAATTATTCATTTTGTTGAAAATATAAATAACTGGTACAAAAACAGTAGATACTTAGTAAGTATATTACATACAAATTTTATACAGGGCTATTATAAAATATAGTGATAGTTCAGTAAATATGGGATGAATTGCAGCTGTACCTATAAAATCCATAGGTACAAAAAGTCTTTATTGCGAAATCTATAAACTTTACAGTTCCTTTTATGCTTATTTCTAGTAACTGATTGTGATACGATATAAATACAAATAGCAACATCGTTACTATTATCTAGGGGTATAAATTGCACAATATTTCCTTGTTTACAACAGAACATTTAATCAAACCGCGCAATATGGTTGGTAGTACGCAATCTTTACTTGTAGATTTTATCCTTGTAGGTCGTAGTTAGGGCGGAACGCGGAACTTACACTAACATAAACTAGTTTACCCCGTGCACAATTGCTTGTAGTGCCCCGACTCCAACCCCGGTCCTGATAAACTTTAACAACCAGTTTTAGTCTTATCGAATCTGCCGAGATGCGCGTTGCATTCTGCTAAATTACTCCGCAAATGCATCGGACCAAATTGGTTCTATCAATAGTATAAGGAGGTCCACAGTAATTCAAAACAGATTTACGAATGCGCTTGTTTCTCATGCTAAGAAAATTAAAGACAGGAGTGAATCCAACCCAGCATTCAATTTAAATTTAAAGCGCAATAATTTTTCATACAAGATGAAAACTAAAATTTTGTAATTTTTCTCTAGACAAGCGATTTTAAGCAGGGACTCGAACCGAACCGGCACAGAAACGAAAATCGGAACGAACCGCAGCTATTTTAGCGAACCGCGAACCAAACCGAACCGTTATAAAATAATTTGGCAAACCCATATTCGGAGCCGAACTGATGGTTATGAACCGGTTCGGAACGATTTAAAGCATTAATTGAAATTTAACGTTTTTGAAAATTGTTGAATTTTCTATAGTTTTTAATTTTTTTAGAAAATTATTATATTTATACCAATATTGGAACGATTTTGAAAATTAACTGCTTGTTATTTAATAAATAATTGAACCGAAATCAGAATGTGAATTGCTTATTTGTATACCGGTAACCGGTTCATTTCAAGAAGAAATATGAATACAATATTCATATTCATCTTTATTGGTCATATTATATAAAAGTTACACTACATTTATGAAAAATCAAAAAGTAATTAAATACATATCACAGTAATTACATTGACTGGTAAACAATTGAACAGGTCAATATTTAAAGAATTGTTGGCTGATTTTCTTAAGCGTGGTTTATATAAGTTACGTATTAGCAGATCTTGTGTTGTTATTGTGAACCTGGGATATGGTGCGAAAGGAAAACCTAATTTTGTGGATATGAACTAATATGTTTCTAATATAAATTCGCAGGGTAGTGTAAGAATTGATGTTGATAAATAGTGATCTACAATGCTCATAGGGATTACTATTTGAAATAATCCTTATTGATTTTTTTGGTGAAGAGTTACAATTACCCCAAAGTAGAATTCCGTAGTTTAGATGAGCATGGAACAGATCAAAATAACAATTTTTTAAGACTGAGGGATGAACCAACTGGGAGTTGCCGTAACAGAAAGATGACACTTGAAAGCTTTCACACAATTGCACTCGTTTGTGGAACCCAGCTAAGTAAAGCATAACATAGCATATGAATTGGTCATATGGAAATTAGTACATCCATTTATAAGACGCACAGCGCATAGAAAATAATTTAGCATAGCACACGAATTGACCAATGTTCAATTTTCCTATACGCTGTGCTGTGCAGTTCTGTGCTTCGGGTTTATTCGTTGCATTCGTGACAGTTCGTTTTAGTTTACTTCTTATACGCACGCGCATTCGTTGTTCATTATATTAATAATTTTTGTAAAATAGTCAAAATATAATAACAAAATCACAAAGTCAAATAAACCAAATCTAGCATAACCAACAAAAAAGCTGTCATAACGTCATAACAAGACAACACTGCAAGACAAGGACTGCTTCTTTTACTTTGTATACGTTTGTGTGCGGCTTATAAAACCCCCGCAACGAAAATGCTATGCGCTGTGCTGTGCTATGTTGTGCTAAATTATTTTCTATGCGCTGTGCGTGTTATAAATCCAGCTTAAGTCGCTTACAATTAAACTTAAAATATTTAATTTAGGAACGGCTGGGTTTATTTATTTTATTAATAAAATCTTTTACAAGTGGCGTTCGTTAGAGGAACATGAGTTTAAATTCGTTTAAATAAGGAGCTCGTATATGACCAAAATATCCAAGCGAGCAGTAAATTTCCGGCTTCCGTCCTACAAAAATTTTGATGCAAATGTGCTTTAATAAGTATGGCAATCCAATCTTTCCAATATATTAATTAAGTTCAAACTTATGTTTGATGTAGCTGTCATACCTTTCAGGCAGTTTTTTTGACAACTATGTTAACATTCGTACAAATTTCAATTTAATAATTTACATATATTTTGCCGTAAATTTTTTTAATGATTTTGACAGTATGTCACTGACAATAGTAATAGTGTACCTATAAATTTAATATTATATTAAATTGAAATTGTAGAAAATAATAATATAATACTTACTCGTATTTCATTTCAAACAAAAAAATAATGTCATACATTATTTATTTATCGAGGTATTTTAGTAAAGTAGGTACCTACACTGCTTCCAGTTTGCGAATTGGTACCAAAATGTAATGAGTTCTTAAGATTCGTAGTAAAACCTTTAATAATTATAAAATTTGGTTGCTAAATGTTTGTAACACGCAACCCACGCACGCACATACACACACAGCCATCATCTCGAAAAAATATATATTTAATTCGTATTCTAGAGACCCTAAAACGTGCTTTTCCACCAAAAACTTACGCTCAAAAATTGTGACCCGTCACAATACCTCTCTTATAGAATATGAGGCGAGAGGTAAAAAGCGACCCAAAACATTTTAATTAAAAAACCTCTGCAAAATAAAATTGCGAATTTTTTAAAAATTCTTTCAGTGCCATGATAAGTGTGTTGAGCACATTCATTACGTAGAACTTAAGTAAGACAACCTCTCCATAAGAAATACAGACATTTGTAAAGAAATATTTTATTTAAAAAGTTGTAGATAAAACGTCATATTTGACTCGCACATAATGGCTATAATTCACTGGGATGATTATACACACTCGCTTGCAGCTCGTGCATAAACATTCATCCTCTTGAAGTATACAAGTATAGCCTACATTGTGTGCTCGTTAAATAATATTCTATTATAACCGATTTTGATCATAGTAAGATAATATTAATTACTAAGCGAATACAACAGCGTTTCTCAACCTGTGGGGTCTATTTGAAAGAGGTGCGTGAAAAAAGTACAAAAATTGATACAAAAACTTCTTATTGAATCAACAAAAAACAAAAATAATATTTTACTAACTCTACTTGCATACTACACTTTCTATAGAGTATTCGGTATTGGGATATTGCACTATACTAAGAGATAGCGATGTAATTCACCTAAAAATGGTGCACTTTTATTAGGTTCTTACTCATTTCTCAGTAATCTTAGTGCAATATTATAATTATAAAGTAATAGTTATAATAGGTTCTTATCTTGGGTATATTGTATTGTATACTTGAAGAAAAATCACAAAATAACCGCTAGACGTCGATTTAGCAGGATTCAAATCGCTCCCTTGTCTTAGTACAAATTTCGCCCCTAGGTTCGCATGAAGCAACAAAAGGGTGGGTGGTGCAATAAAAATTTACAAGAAAAAGGGAGGCGCCAATACAAACACGTTGCGAAAAACTGCGCTACAACACTCTTAGCTTACGCTACTGTTAAAATAAATGAAAAATTAATGAGGAATGGTGAAAAAACTACTGGGATGCATTCAACAATAAAATATATTTCTCAATCGACCAGTTTCGACGTATGTGAGAAATATATTTTATTGTTGACTGCATCCCAGTAATTTTTTTCCATTCCTCATTCTACCACCAGTCAAGTAAATTATTTCATCTATGAAAAATTAATATAAAATAAAATATAGGTATTATACGGAAATGTGTGAACGTTTTAAATTAATTACATTTCTTGTACCACAAAATGATTCCCACTTTCATCAAAGTCCTTATTTATTTGATTTCCCTCGCAAGGCCTGAAATCCTTTTCGCACACTGTTGTATGACCTCGAGGTCGGTGCTCGCTTCGTAGGGATCGAGGGTGGCATGGATGTGTACAGGCTGGTTCGCTGGTTAAATCCTCGTTGTGGCCTCAGAGCCGTCTAGTGGTCGAATCAGGATTAAACGTTCAATACTGACACAAAACATTTGTCGATTGAGTTACCGAATATCACTACACCACTTTTATTTTGGTTTGTTCACGAAATCGTTTGTTTTGGTTGTATGGTAGAACTGGCAACAGAAGATAACAAGGGATACATGAAGCTGTGGCTTTTTCTCTCTCTATTTTTGATAGAAGTTTATTCCCTAGGTTTTTTATTTGTTTTGACTGACGTCAGACAAAATTCATTTATGGAGATAGGTACGTAGTGCATTTTTTGCAAGTTCGCATTTACCCTCATATTACCTATATAGATTCATTTGGATACAGACTACAAAACTTTTACCTATTATTATAGACAACTCAATAAGTTAAGAACTAGAACTACATAATAATAATATTTATTGGCTTATAATAAAAAACAGAATTTTGTAGTCTATAAATATATATATATATATATATATATATATATATATATATATATATATATATATATCAATAATTGGAGTATTATTTTCAAAGCTCTCTTTAGCTGAACAAAAACTAATTTTAATTCATTTCGATGTTATTACTCCATTTAAATAATTCATAGACCGGTGCGAAGAAAAGGAATTTTATTGAAGATTTTTATACAATTATTGTAAATAGCGCCAGTTTTAATAATTATTTAAGAGGCCCGTTTACGTTTTTTCCGAATTTCTAGAATACTCTCGATTTTACTTTTTATCTATTCCACTCTTTTCCCCAATACTACGACTGTCTGAAACCAGCCCGAAACTCTTACTTTACCGCATCCTAGCTATGCAATGTCATTTTGAAGTTGAAAAATAGGTACTGTAAAAGTGTTTTCGTTGCGAGTAAACTGTCAGATTATTATTGAATTCAGGATAATGTTTTTATAAACTTTTAATAGAGAAAGAATGGATTTACAAAAATTAATTTATATCATGAGACATAACCGTGTAAAGTTTGCATAAATTGGATTTTTTATAATTTATCGGTATTTTTATAATCATGTACAATTTTTTAATAAAATTTTTAAAAAGGCATACAGAACACTATCTACCTTAATACATTTTATGCTGGATTTTAGGAGGTAGTCGGGCCTCTTAAGAATTGATTGCACAATATATTTTACACACATTTAAAATAAAATACTAAGGCATTTAATTTATTACTAATTGTTCTTTAAATGTCATAATAATTATCTCATTATTATTTGCTTAACTTTATCCAGAAAACTAACAATGATATTGTTTCCTTTTTAAAAACTTTTCACATTAATTTTGCAATCCAACATTGGTTGCCTTTGATCATAGTTTTATTTTATTTTGTCAACAACAATAACAACTTTCTCGATAAACGTCAAAAATTATTTAAGAACTAACCATTAAATAATTTCAATTTGTGCCAATATCAATGATGCAACATAGTTTCTAAAATTCTTTACATACTTTAATTATTTGTGTTGTTTTTCCCTCCTCTATCCTAAGTCTAAAATTTTAAATGTAAGAGAGTAAAATTTTAATGCTGCAGGTATATTAATTTGCTTCAATAAAAAAAGTTGTAAACAGAAGAAAAATAAAGTTTAGATTTTTTATTTCTTTGCTATAACTAGTGTTTTTCTTCTAGTTCATATAAAATAGTAGAAAATGAAATAAAAATGTGAAAGATTTTAAAATAGGTCAACTTCTTTCCCCCAGGCTTAAGTTTCAGGATTTAATTCAGGAATCAAAGATCGTACTTCCAGAACTTCATATTTATTAAAAGGAAATCTAAGCATTTTCTCGTTCAACTCTCAACTGTAAACAAACTGAGATTTCAAATATTATTTCAAAGAAGTACTTTGAACCAAACATAAACTACCTTTGAGCAACTATTGAATCATAAATTCGTCTTGAAGCGATACGGCAAATGTAAAACAATTTATGTCTATATTATACGATCTATGAGACGAAGATAGCGTTCCATCTTTCTTGCAGTTTTCTGTTTCTTTTCGAAAGGAAGTTGTATATTTTGGTATGAAATCTCACAAGTCCTTGATTCCTCAATGTTCAAACAAATTGATCTGCCACCATAAAGTTACTGACAACAGGCAGTATTCTTCTTTCTTTCAACTTGACCACAAGAAATGATAAAGAAGCCGAGCGGATAACTTTGATCGTTGAATATACCTTTCACATATTGATTTCAATTTGAAAGCTCTAGTTTAGAGTCTTGTCAATCTTGAGGGATCCGGAAGTAAATCAATGGACATCGTTTTTCAAAGAAACGATCTTACACTCTGCATTGTTATTTTCAGGATAAGATCGCCTGTTTGAAGGGAGAATCTGTGAATAATGCATTTAAACTCATTTGCATATAACAGGGTATTTTTTTATTTTGCAATGTAATAAATGAGAATTGTTTGTGAATAATTTAAGCTTGAATTATATACGAATATTAATTAATTTTTAATTACTCATTCATAACGCGTAAACATGATGATAAATGTGAATTTTAATATCCTATTTGGTTATTTAATTTAGTAGAATAAACATTATTTTATGCTACAATAAATTCTAGTTGTAGTTGCTAGACTGTAATGTGATATATTCAACTACATAATTCTGTTGTTTTAAAAGTTAAGAGTGACATTGTTTTCACATTTAAACTTTTATAAATTTTTTGTCTGGTGTTTTTACACTTGAAAGTAAATTGAACGAGACCCTTGACCTATTTAAGGCCAGTCAATATTCATTTTTCAAATTACTTTGTAGCAAATTTTTATGTTGGAATTTTTTAGATGTAGTTGTCTTTGTTTGAAATGTCTGAAAAATTTTCTCGACAGTAAAAATTTTGTCATCAAAAATATCTCAATTATAAAATATATTTTATCTACGATCATTGTGTAACATGTAAGTAAGCCATAAAAAACAATTTGCAAGAACAGTAAATGCTTAGTTATGGTTGCTAAGGATTTACTGTAATTAATATATTTACTTGTTACTCACATGTTAACGCTGTTTTACAAAGCCTTCTATTGCCTTTGAAAATAGATCTTAACAAGTCACTATAACTACTCGCTTGTAAATTTTTTTTACTTGTTAGTTCTGCTCATATGTTTTTCTTTACAAGCGTGCTCAGTTTTACTGTTGTGTTAAACAATGTACGTTGGCACAGCAATCATACTTCCAAGGCTTATGAGATATTATTTAAGAAAAAACAGTTGTGTGTAACTGACAGGATTTGGTTACAATTTTTAAATTTTATTCTGGTTTACAGATGAGTAACAAGTAAAATGTTGTACAATACACGCAGGGTAACTATTTTTACTTCTTCAAGGAGGTGACAGGCTCGCCTAATCGGCTCGCCGGTCATTTCCTCCTTTCAGCAGTAAAAACTGTTTTACCCTGCTAGTAATGTAATATACTATTACGTTACTATTCCCAAGGATTTACTGTATACCAGTTATAAATGACATTACTGTTCCCAAGAATTTTTTCATTTATTACTGTCTTATGGTCATAGATAAAATGTAATATACAGTTCGAATCGTAAAGCAATTATTGCATTTCGTGTTATGTAATACTAATATGCAATAGACATCTATTTATTTTGATATATAAATCATAAATAGAAATATGTGGACTAGCTATTTTAGCAATGACGATATAAGTTTTAGTAGAAATAGAATTAGGCATTTAGTAACGACAAATAAAAATTTGTGTACCTGCTGGGGATTGTAATCCGGTAAACGAGTTTACTGGATTACTGGTAAATATCGTAAAATTTATTCAAAGAGAATACCGGTCAATTAAAATTCTTTACTGGTAATTCGTTTTTACCTCCCCTACCTATGTAATACGGGAAAGTATTGTAGGTAGGTACTTAAAATCGTGATTTTTTGACAGTTCGAGATTTTGATGAATCCTCACGAATTAGACTCTACTGTACCCAAAAATCATTACTTATTTAAAAAATCTGACGTGGCCATCACACAACCTTCCGCCATATCTAGACTTATATAAACATAAATGTAGGTACACGTATACAATCCGGTGTCCCTTTAAAATATATACAAATAAAAATCTAAAATATTCAAACACAGAAATTTGCATCACCTGAATCAAAAGATTCGTTCACAGGAAAACTCTTCTGTGTTGAAGTCATCCTGCGTTCAATATTACTACATTATTTAATATCTTACTTATGACTTATACCGGGAGTTTTTTAAATTAGTAAACATAGGGCATGTCATTAGCATTACCATAGTTACAGTGTTACATAATGACAGCAATGTATTGGAGCGTCTTTTTTATAAGTAAACATAGGGATAATTATACATACTAAAATAAATATGAAATATAAATTAAAGAAATGATAAATTATGTATTTATATTTTCTACACTTAAGAACTATAATAGGTAGATACCTACATTAAACTATTAAGAATTTTTTTAAACGAATTAAATGCTCAAAATTGGAACCATTAACTTCTAAACAATATCCTAAACGATTATAAAAATAATTTATAGCATTTGCTGGGGAGTAATATTTTTGGAAACAGCACTAATTCGATTTTTTAATTGTTCAACATTCATTCTGTCACCATTGTACACATTATTTTTTAAGTGTCTACCTAGTTCTTAAATTCTCATTAGTTTAATTAGTTTTTAAGTGTAGAAAACAATAAATAATTTATCATTTCTTTAATTTATATTTCATAATTATTTTCGTATGTTAATTATCCCTATGTTTACTGATAAAAAAACGCTCTAATGCATTGCTGTCATTCACACACACACACACACACACACACACACGCACGCACGCACACACGCACGCACGCACGCACGCACGCACACACGCACGCACGCACGCACGCACGCACGCACACACACACGCACGCACACACACACGCACGCACGCACGCACACACACACACGCACGCACGCACGCACGCACGCACGCACGCACACACACACACACACACACACACATACACACACACACACACACACACACACACACACACACACACACACACACACACACACACACACACACACACACACACACACACACACACACACACACACACACACACACACACACACACACACACACACACACACACACACACACACACACACACACACACACACACACACACACACACACACACACACACACACACACACACACACACACACACACACACACACACACACACACACACACACACACACACACACACACACACACACACACACACACACACACACACACACACACACACACACACACACACACACACACACACACACACACACACACACACACACACACACACACACACACACACACACACACACACACACACACACACACACACACACACACACACACACACACACACACACACACACACACACACACACACACACACACACACACACACACACACACACACACACACATACATACATACAGACATCATCGAGAAACTATCAAAAATGAGTTGTAAGGACCCTAATTCGTGCTCATCCACTAAAAACTCACTACCCGATTTTTTGCATGATTCCAATACCTTCCTTTACAGGAAAGCGGAAGGTAAAAAGTAGGTCTGTGTATCTGTCTGGTTGTTGAATAACTTAAATACGCGTTAGAATGTCGGACTGAAATTTCATATTTAATATCTTGAGCCAAAAACTGACTTCAAGTTCCTTGAGCTGTATTGAACCAGTGGTACCAACTTTATACACTGAACTTTTTTGAATTTTTATTAAAATACAATCGTGTGTGGTATCACATTAAAGCTTTCGAGAAAAGAATTCTAGTAGAAAAATAAAATAACATTTAAACGATCATCCATTTTTTAACAAATTATGCAAATTATACCGAGTTTGATGTCAATTTAAAGCTCTCGGGGAGATTAGTTTTTGTATAATGTAAAAAATGATATTTATGCGATTTTCATTTGTTTTCCAAAAATTATTCAAATTTTTTCAAGGGTTATCAAATTAAAGCTATCTGGGCAAAAAATCTAGTTGAAAAATCCAAAACCACATTTAAACGATGGTCAGTTGTTTTTTCATTATGTTATTCAAATTATGTGGTGGCCACAACAGATTTTTAAGTAGCGCAGCGGCTCCAGTTTTTATGACAATTCGGTATTAGGTGAGTGTGTACAATATCGCCAAGCTTTAATAATTTCTTTGAAAGATTCACCATCAACATACTTCAAAAGAATAGTTACTCACTGGAAAAACTAGCACACTGAAAAACTAGCACACACTAAGTAGTCATTATGATAAATCATAATTAGAAATATTTGGACAAGCTATTTTAGCAATGACGATAAAATTTTTAGTAAGTAGCATTAGGTATTTAGTAACGACAAATAGAAATTTGTGTACCTACCTAAAATACCTACTTAATACTTTCATCATAAGACATAGTTTGTAGTTTTAATTAGTTTATTTTTCTCTACGTCTAAATTTGTTTTTACTTTGTACTAAACAAAACAATATCTGCTAACTATTACCTATTTTTCAAAAGTTTTACATGAACTTTGCTACTATAGATTAATTTATTTTATTTTGACGCAGCGTATAAATGAAAAATACACACAAATAATGTTATTGGGATATGTATTTAAATTTGGTGCGAGAACATCAAATGACATCATTCTATATAAAGTTCGCCTAAAGATGTTTAAAGATACATTCTCACAATAAAATTGAAAGTCTAAAGAGATATACCGGTTTATAAACTGGAAGTACAGTACTATTTATAAAATATCGCTCCTTTTGAATGTTGTATGAAAACATTTTGTTTTTAATCTGTTAACAAACATAATTTTAAAATAAAATAAAATCAATCCGGTACAGTATAAAATTCTCTACAGGTTGCTAATGAAATGTTTAAAGTTTAAATCGCCGGCTTAAAAATCAATGTTGAGTTGAGTGTAACAAATTTGGTCATGTGTGCTACATTTGCTCATTGAATGGCAGTCCGTTTGTCCGAGCATCGAGCGTAGCGTTGTTCACCGACGACCGACAAAACTGACGCTGACGGAATCAGTGGAATCACGAGGCTCTGGGACTTCAATCCAAATTCGACGACCGTTTCCCGCTTCGAACACCGACCATTGCTCAATCGTATTAACTGATTACGTCCAGGTTAAACGAGCGGATTTATTTTGCATGAGGAAAAATTTACTTTGTTAATTACAACTTAAGAATCATTTTGTAGTTTTGATGTTGTTTTATTTTACATTTTATTATTATCTTAACACATGTGTAGGATAATAGTAGATTTAACCAACTCTTCCAAATTTTCAAGAAACTATATCTTTAATATCTAATTTGAATTTTTTGGCCCGCCTGATAACTAGAGCCTGGATTCTTTGGCTCTTTCAAAAGCCTTCATATAAGCAGGCATATAGGTCGTTAATTTTGACAGTATTTTAGGCAGCATAAATATAAATAAGTAAGTAAACTAATATGTTTTAATAACAATACTGGTATTCATTTTTACCTCTCGCCTCATATTCTATAAGAGAGGTATTGTAATGGGTCAAAATTTTCGAGTATGAGTTTTTAGTAGATAAGCACGTTTCAGGGTCTCTAGAATACGAATTTAATATTTTCCCGATGATGTCTGTGTGTGTGTGAGCGTATGGACGTATGAATTATGTGACGATTTTTCGTCCACGATAACTTAAAAAGTGTCAAGCCTTTAATAACCAAATTTAATATTTAAGGTTTTAATAAGGATCTTAACACCGGATAAGATTTTGGTAGAAATCCGCAAACCGGAAATAGTACTTTTTGGAACTTGATATAGTTTTTCTTAAATAAATTGGTACATTATTTATTTATGACAATTTTTGCAATTAAAAATAAAAGATAATATAATTATCTATGGGTACAGTTAATTTTAAATACAATTTGCTGAATCTGGTAGTAATTAGCCATAAAATAACTAAGTACCAATATCTTGTTGTCCATGATATGAAATTTGTTTTTACTCAAAATTTGAATTATAATGACAGTGACATTACAGTTGACATCTTTTGCTTGCATCTTGGTTTATATTATCGTTTACATATTACATGAACATGAAACTATTAAAATGTAAGTAAAACTATTTATTAGATTAGTAGAATAAGCAGAATTAGGCGAGAGGTCGTGTACTGGCCACAGCAGATTTTTTAAGAATGTTACACATTTTAAAAAAATTATACAAACAAAAAATATGCGCTTTCTATTTGCTATTAATAATTTTGGTGTGAGGTAAAAAGTCAAAAATTGCAGTTTTTCAGAAAACGAGATTTAAATAAATTGTATAATTAGCTGTAAATCTCATTAATGTTCTTGTGGTCTAATAATAGCATTATATTAATTAACGGAACGGTAACTTACAGTAACTTACCAAAAAAATTAGTATTTACCTGGATTTTATTTGTTATGCATGAGGACTTAAGTCAAGCAAAAAAAACGATTACTCGTAAACCATTTTATTTACGACGGTGCGCTAACAGTTGATTCGCTCACTAATTTGCGGATCATTATGAATTTTTCAGCAGCAATTACGGCCGTCGTAGATAAAATATTGAATAATACACGTTTGATAAGTGTAATGAAACATGGGTGATAAAACACTTGGCTAACCGCCTCGTGATTTAAAATCATACAGGTGTCCATTACCTTGGCTATTTCAAACTTGTATCATTAATATCTATAATTCGTTAATACAAATTAATAATTACAATAAACAATATAAAAGATGCTTCTGGCGTGTATACAAAATCTTTAGATTTCTTCATCTACTTCTTCTTCTATCAAATCGGGATCGTTATCAATAACTGTATTAGAAGTCGGTAAATTTTTATAGAACTCGTGGAATACTGGTGGGAAGGAAGCATACCATTATTGTATTTTGTCTGGAGAGAGGAATCTTTTAAGTTTTTAGTTTTACCTTATACTGAAGCTATTGCACGAAATGCCATAAAAACAGTTCCCTAGAAACATTTTTCTTACGGCACACCAAACACCAATACTTTCTATAGTAAAGCAGCAAAATCAAAAAATTCTTCCTAATGCATTTCGTGGACCTTAAACTGTTTCTTTCTGCTAGTTGTTCTAACCAACTGGTAGGTATCAATCGTGTGGCTGGTAAACAGGTATTTCGATATTCTTTTTCTGCTTCTCTATTATGGAGTGATCGATATCGCACTCCATATGAGTATGACCAGGTACTAAGAATTTGTGGTTTATTATTAGATGGGGAAATTCACTTTAAGCTCGAGCTTTTTATAAACATTGCAGCAATGTGGCTGTTTTTGTTTTGTCCTCCGCACGTGTCCGAGTAAAATGTGACTGTTAATACGGAATCAGGCAAGCTTTTTAAATGGCGGTATAAGCAGAAAGCAATTTCGTTTTCTCCTCTACTCTGGCAGCTAGGGTTTCATGCCACATGTAGAGGGAATGATTTAATGTGCGCTCGCACTTCATTCAGTTCCTCTTCCGTTTTTTTTATTAGCGGGTGATCTCTTACCCCTTTGATCAACCGCAGTTATACCAGAAGTACTCTGCATTTTATTTTTTACAGTTACTTTTATAAATTTCTCTTTCTAATCTAAAGTCCTGCAAAAATAACCCTTGCGCTTGCATACAGAAATTCTCTTCCCATTAATTTATAAAAAATACTCGTAAAGTATGGGTTACATTATGTGATTTTATGATTTCGCATATGATAAAGTCGTAAGAGATATCATCTGATCAAACATGTCTAAGTCTAATGCTTTATTGATTTCATGTTCACATCATAAGAGTTTATGATTAATACCTATACTTCAACTTTATTTGACAGTAAGTACACTTATTATTTTGCGCATTTTGATTCAGTCAGCTTTGAGTAATATTATTAAAATGGACAGAGATAAAATTTATCAAATGTCGTGTTGCATTACTCGTACAATCTACCTACAAAATTTAATAATTCTACATAATCTATTATAATAAGAATATTTATCGATACCTATAGTAGTTTTAGTCAGTGATTAATACAATTATAAGGACTATTTTAATATAATATATAATTTACTCACTTTTTTTCAAAAATTCATAACTTCGCGCCAAATCATCGTAGATTCGAAGATTCATCCAATTTCGTCGAAATGCAGCCGAGATATCGCACTTTGAAATTTTGTCATTTTTGATGTATTTTCAAGTGGTTATTAAAAATAACTTATTTGTTTATACAGTACTTACCAGAATTTCGTAGTGCTAAAAGCACTATATAGGTACTTACTTCTTTCAGTCATTTTGAGTATAAAAGACTTATATTTGACGTTTCAAACATGTTGTCCCTGAGGAGCTATGTCAAGTTACAACATTTATACCGAACATTATGAGCAACACTATGACACGAACAAATTTCATTTTACGTAAAAATACTTCCTGTGTATAAAAAAACTAAAATGCCCGAAGTACTATATTAATGTTAAAAAATAGGCAATTGCCTAAAAGTCCGGGCTTTATTGATATCATCATTGAATTTTTTTCATTCAAGATCAATCTAACAATTTGTTTATAGCATATTACATAATGAGCGAGGAAAGTGAAAGATATCGTCTGAGTAAGAATATTAACGCACGAGGCTTGCCAAGTTCGGAATCTCACGAGCATTCGATTGACCCTCTCCGGAGTGTTTTGTACACTATTTTTCCCACGACCATAATAATACAAGGTATTTATTTTAATGTCAACTGTCACTTTCATAATTTGAATTTTACTTACAAACAAACACGATCATGGATTACAAGAGTTTCAAAAACTAGAATATAAAAATATGTAGGTATTTCAATTTTTAAATGGTAGAAACAGCAAAACTATTATTTTAATTTAGGTGGATAAATTAATTTAAACATCTTGTTTGTCCATTTTTAATGGAATAATTTTTCTATAAGTCCGTTTACTTATGAAAGCTCATATGTTTCTACAAATAGTCGGGGAGACGGCTGCCCGAAATCCTTTGTCATACATAACTGGCTGAAAAAATCACCGAACCGATCATGATTTTTCATACCAGTTTTTTTTTTTAAGTCTAGACATATTGTTCAAGAACCAGTACAGGTTTCAATCGTCTACCTATGACAATAATTTTTGGCACAATTCAGTTGGCGCAAACAATAATTAAGTATTTCATAACCGAACCGCAAACGATATTTCAGACAAAGAGCATCTTATTGACGCTTGTTTAAAGAATAATTGCGATTTGTTTTTAGCTATACAAGGTGTAATAAGAAACTGTTTAATCATGGGGACCTCGAGAACCATAAGAGATACGAAGTTGGTTAAATTAGACAAAAGTTGCTCATTTATGGGGCCAATTTAGAAATGTTTTTATTTTTCCAAAAAAATGCATAGGTGACTAGATATACGCAAAAATGTAAATTTTGACAATTTCGTTCGGCAAGCCTCGTGCGTCATCATTTTCACTCATATAATATAATTCATTTCCGTGCTCATTATGTAATAACTATACCTAGATACCTGAAAATGTCAATATCAATCTGTCAAATGTTTGACACGTTTACTGCTGTTTCCATCTGGTAACGTTACCATAAACTTGGTAGTCTGCTCACGTTATCAGCCCACGAAAAGTAACTTAAATTTTTTTTGCTAAATCATAATACAAAAAATATACTTATTTAATTTTTATTCCGAATAGCATATTAAAAAATTAAAAATTATCGACATGTCCTATAATCGGATTTGGAAACACAATCAATTATTTAGAGACGCGTAGGAGTAAGAATAACTAACGAAGCAGTACCACTAAATAAATGAAGTTATCCAAGATAAATAAATTACACAGTTCAAGCTTAAATTAACAGTCTTTGAAGTAGGTAGTCTATGTATATTATTAGCAGATTAAGGGAGCCTAAGTAAGGTCCAGTCTGACCAAGCAATTACGCACTTTCGTGCTAAATACACAAAACTAGTCTTTGATCTAGTCGTATCGGAGAGACTCGAGTGTTTTGTGTACAAATATACAGCGACAGACCGAGAGAAGGCAGAAGGCGAATTCAGAAGGCGAATTCTCAGCCCTAATGACTACGAAATACAATCTGGAATGTGAAATACAGCAAGTTGGGTATTGTGTAACTAGGTTGAGAGTTGAGGACTGTATGGCGTGTGCTATATTTATTTCTTATGCAGGGATGTGCAAATAACTTAATTTATTAATTCACTGTGCAATGCTACTCGCGCTCTAAAATTGTTGACACAGTTCCAAATCGTCCCAGAGTAATTACTAAATATTCATTGCTGGTTCATATTTTACTTGAACATAAACAAAGAACATTTCACTAACAAATATTTGCTTATTATGCAATATTCTGCTTTTTTATAAACGATACTTTGTAATCTACTAACAAAGAGCTACATTAATAACGATGTGGTGTGATAATTATGATATATACCCCTAGTCTTTATGTTTATATAAAGTAAAATAAGTTTCATACGAGTTTCCCTAATGACTGCGTTTTTCATCAAGAACGAGAAATTTGCGAGATATAAATTTTGAAACACTTAAGTTAGAATAGATTTAAGTACCTACCTTGACATTGGTGTCAGTAGAAATAAAATACCTTAAGGTGGCATATGAATCGAGTACAAATAGTTTGAAAATGGATCAAAAAATATAATAAGGAAGGAAAAATCAATTACTGGAAGTCAGTCACAAGATTTGAAGGCTTTATTTCATCTCCAACCGGTTTCTACCCCACATGAGTCATCTTCAGGGACTACAGTGAAATTTAATAAAAAATTTAGTAAAAGAAATAACAGACATTTACAAAAATTGAAACTTACGTGAAAGTCATAACAAAAATTGTATAGAATTAGTTGTAAAACACATTTAAAAATATTACATGGATCAAGTCAACAATTGTAAAAATAAATGTATGTAAAAACACACATTAGTCTGTAAATATCAAGTTTCCAGTAATACTTATTTCAATTTAACGGCGCCGTTAACTTTTAGAAAAAATTTTGACAATTTATTTTTGAAGAAACATTTTTCAGGAACTTGTCAATTTCTCTTTCTCCGTGTGCACTGGACATAACAATTTTAGTAGCTTGTTCCTGAAAAACAGCTTTATCAAATAATGTGATATTTTTTTTACACAAATGTGAATTAACATTTATATTAGGTCATAAGATATCAAGTCGCAAAATGTTAAAGAATTATTATTATTATTGTAAATGAAACTTCATGTTTTTACCTCTCGCCTCATTATTCTATAAGAGAGGTGACGAGACAAAATTTTCGAATGTGAGTTTTTGGCAGATAAGCACATTTAGGGTCTCTAGAATACGAATTACACATTTTTGAGATGATGTCTGTGTGTGCGTGCGTTCGTTCGTTACGCCGTGTGTTACAATTTTTTGGAAACGAGAACTCCAAAAATATCAAACATTTAAATACCAAATCTTATATCTAAGGTTTAAATACGATTTTCAATAGAGCAATTATATTCTGGTACCAATTCGTAAACCAGAAGTAAGATTTTCATATAGAGCAATATGCTTTTTCTTAAATTATCTCGATAAATAAAGCATTTATGATAAATATATGTTTCATTAAATATAAAATATAACAGAAATTTTTTTAAAAAAATATTCTGTACCTACCATTTATAAACTATAGGACAATTTAAAATGCAGTGTTTGAATATTTTAAATCTTGCAGGCTATGATTGTTTGACTATAGATTGACATAACAATAATATCAAATATGAATTATTATGACAGCGAGAGTACCTACAGTTGATATCTTTTGCTTGCATCTTAGTTTACATTATCGTTTACATATTACATGAACATAAAACTATTAAAATCTAAGTAAAACTATTTATTAGATTAGTAGAATAAGCAGAATTAGGCGAGAGCCGAGAGGTCGTGTGCTGGCCACCGCAGATTTTTTTTTATTATAATACAAAGGTGTTTTTTCTGTGTAAATATGAACATTTTAGTAATAAAATATATATATATATATATATATATATATATATATATATATATATATATATATATATATATATATATATATATATATATATATATATATATATATATAGTTTAGAAAATATAAAAACAAAATGTACCTACTTATTTTTGTTTGTTTCTTAGAAGATTGCTATTAACATTTTTAATATAAGTTCCAAAATTGAAAGAATTGTAATCGCTTATTTTCTGAAAACTGATTAAATGTTGATACCACTTTCTGATGAAATGGTTTTCGCGTTATTAACGAAAAACTAAAAAACATTCCAACAAGGCTAACTTCTTTTTCAAAATGGCGGAAAATCCACAATGGGAATTTTCGGGACTTTCTTGGGGTTAATAACCGGGATTAAGGAGGCAATAAAAACATCTCAGTTTCGTCTTGTTATTCGATATATTTACCTCCAGGACTAATAGTAAAAATGTTAGTAATGCAGTGACTGAATTTTAGATAAACATCAAACATTTATGTTATGTTCACACATAGAAAAATTGTGTTTTTTACAAAATAAGCAGTTATAAATTCTCATTTATGAATATGCAAGGATTCATGTTTGTATGTAGGTAATTCCAAGATGAAAATGCGAATTTTTAGTGATGAATACATTTATACTTATTTGCATAAATGACAACACTAAATAAGAAGAAAAATATTGGTCAAATAGAACAATTATTGTAATAACAGCACTACAACGCTGTAAAAACGGAATCCTTTATTTTTTGTAAGAGTAATTTCAAAATTCATCAACTCACCCAATTTAATCAATATTCAGTCGCAAATTTCACACTTCCGTGGCGTGCCGCTAATCAAATAACCAATTAAATCCCAACGCCGGCAAAATTTCAAATTAATTCCTCCTGCAAAAAGACAAGATAACCTCATTTGTGAGTGTCAATTATTTAAACGAACAACGTTGATTGATCTGTCGATAACCTCACACGGCTGGCCATTAATCGCTGAATTCACAGCGTGGCTAACGACCCGTACCTGCGATTCATCTCGTGAACGATGCTTCGATTCTCTTCGACTAGCTCTACTCCATGCCTGCGCTGTCCACTACCACACCGCCTCAATTTTAATGCTACTATCAGCATCAGCGAAATATACCACGTATTATGAGGTATAATTGTAAATTGTGATGCTATGAATCTCATTTCTGTCGTGATGTGCACAAATTGTAATCAAAATAAATACGTTAATTTCAAAATTTCAAGACATTGAAATATTATAATAGTAATAATGGCGCTTGCTTATAACATCTTTTTCAAAAATATGCATAATTTCCTCGAATCCGTATTGAATAACGGTCTCCATTTTTACTACCCCGATCTACGTAATAGGGGAAAGTATTGTAATCGTGATTTTTTTACATTTCGCGATTTTGATGAATCTTCACGTTTTAGATCCTACTGAACCGAAAAAACATAATTTTGAAAAAAGTCGGTATGTCTGTCTGTCTGTCTGTAAGCACGCGATAACTTGAGAACGCGTTTGAATTTTGGGCTGAAATTTTGTATTTATCCTTTTTACACTTATTTTTTTTAAATTTTTATGAAAATACTATCGTGTTTGGTATCAAATTAAAGCTCTCGGGAAAATAATTTTAGTAGAAGAATAAAAAAGTCGGTATATGGGTCTGTTAGTCTGTTTGGATGTTAATAAATAACTTAAATACGCGCTAGGATTTTTGACAGAAATTTTTAATTTAAGATCTTGAACCAAAAACTTCGTTAACGAGTTATACAGGCTGATTCATCATAAGATCATAACTTACTTTTTTAAAATGCCTGCCATTCAGGCTGTAGGGATCGTAGTGGGGAGAGAGTGATCTCATTCGACAGGTGAACTTTTAAAGTTTTGTTCCCCACCCGGTCAGTCGTCATCATACGCTGGAGCACGGAGTAGCGTGTGTTTTCAGTTGAGTCGTGACTTCCCGGGGCGTCTCATCTCAATAAGAGGCGATTTGGAGTGGCCAGCCCGCTCGCCCGATTTGGCTCCTTGTGATTTTTTTGTGGGTTTTTTGAAATTCTGCGTTTACGTCAACCGTCCAAGGATCCTAGAAGACCTGAAGGCCAACATCCGGGCCGTAATTGCCAACATACCCGCTGCCATGCTGGAAACGGTTATGACAAACGCAAGAAATCGGCTTATTCAGTGTATAGACAATGGGGGGTGTCACCTACCTGATATGATTTTGAAAACTGCGTGAAACAAAACTTTAGATATGTACCTACATTATAAAATAAAAATTTTCTGATTCATAAAATGGGCATTATTGCGTTTTGAAATAAGTAAGTTACGATGAATCACATTGTATATATTATTGAAAGACAATGTTCGAAAATCACTCGGAAAATTATGACCACCACCGGGACTTGAACCCAGGACCTTTACTTTGCTTTAGTAACGCTCTAATCAACTGAGCTACACTGATGGTCATGATTATCATCTTAGTTTTTTTTTTCGATTTCGGTCCAAAACTTTGCGGGCTCATAACTCAGGAACTAAAAGACTTATCAAAGCGCGGTTTGCGGCATTGGATTCCTCGTAATGTACTAAGTATAAAAATTTTAATTTTCACCCAAAAAATGGTTAACCTTAATTTTTTTCGATTTAGGCCCAAAATTTTGGAAGCTTATAAGTCGATTACTAAAAGACTTATCAAAGCGCGGTTTGCGGCATTGTATTTCTTATTTTTTATTAATTATTTATTTGTGTATTCAGGTTTTCGACCCATATGGAGGTTGTTATTTTCCCAGGAGGAGACCCTTCTTACCATTTTTCAATGGACCAATTGACCTCCAATGAAGAAATGTCTGCTATATATTGTATTTAATGCTAGAACTATGTTTTTATATCATAAAAATTAAATAATCGAGATAAAATAGCTGTACCTATATATTATTTATAAAAATAAATAAGTAATACTTACGTACCTAATTGAACTTATTTTATTTCTAAAACAACCCTTTGTACTTTTCCAAGACACTTACAGATCTTCTACGTTCACAGCACACGCCCTTATAGCTTGAAAATGAACTAGGATACCAACTAATACACAGTAAGTATAAATTTTATGGTTTATTTAATGAAATACTTAAATACAATACAATACACAATCTTATAAATAAATTACCTAACTTAATTAAACATTTTTAACATAAACGCCCTTATTTAGATTCATATAAGCTCCAAACGAGCAGTGGCAGTCATTTAAATGTATAATACCTATATATTAAACTAAGAGTTGATTGACTAAATCGGGTACATATTTGGGTTCAGCGGGTTCGAATTCGGGGGGTGAGTACAAATAACCCATTTTAAGTGTTTATTTAGCATTAAAACATCTTAGGTATGAAATCGGTCCAAACGAGATTAGTGCTGGCATATCTTGGTAGTGACGTCACAAAAGTTTTTGTCCAGTGGTCTAGAAAATAAACCAAAGTTGCAACTACGCTAGGAAAATTTTAAACTGCAAAAAACTCGAAAACTAAGGGTCTAATTGAAGGGTTAGACTACCACTCTTTATCCTACTACCCTTACTTTACAAGATACAAGCATTTTAAAGTTTTCTTAGTGAAATTGTAATTTTACTGCAAAATCGCAAATAACTCGAAAACTAAATGAGGCGCATATTTGGATTCAGCGGGTCAACTACCCCTCTTGATCCTTCTACCCTTAGTTCAAGAGATATAAGAATTTTAAAATTTTCCTAGCGTAGTTGCAAATTTGCTACAATATCGTCAAAAAAATTGACACTATGCTAGGCAAATTTTAAACTGCAAATAACTCGAAAACTAAAGATTGCACGACAAAATGGGGTGCATATTTTGATTAAGCGGGTCCTAATTGAGGGGTTAAACTACCCCTCTTTTTCTACTACCCTTAGTTTACGATATATAAGCATTTACAAATTTTCCTAGCGTATAGTTCAGTTTCAAATCCAGGCAGTTACACATTCCTGTTTACGGCACAATTATCTCCCCTGTAGTGTGCTCCTCACAATAAGTCATGAGGACTTAATATTATTTTATACAAAAATATCTGCACAAAATATTTCTGTGGTGTATATTTCACTTACAACTATGTGAGTTGACGTAAGCTATAAAACATCTATACCGATGACTCACATAATGTGAGGCTGCCACACTCACGCTAGGTAAAAGGTACGAGAAACATGTATGTAATACTATTTTAAAATCGTTAAAAAATGCGCTTCTGTCAATTCTGTTAAAAAACTTGTTGTATTTTTTAGATCGCATTCATGCATAAACAAATACAAATTAAGTAAGGGAAATTGCGGGACAGTCAAAAAATTTAACCTAATATTGTATGTTGAATAAATGTATTTGAAACAAAAAAAAATTAAAAATATAACTGTGTTATTTAAGTAAACTTTAATAAATTTGTGTACAATTCTGAAAATCTAAGTATTACAAATTATAAAAATTGTACATAATACTTTTCTAGTTTTTGTGCTTGCAAAATCATAATTTGATTAATGTCAAATTGGTCTAAAATTAAATTTATATTTAGTGTGTTTCTGTAATAAATAACTTACCATTTAAGATTGAAATAAATTTAACCTGTCCACAAAAATTATAAAATCAACCAAAAATAACACTCAAAGTGGTCTCAGTTTCTAAAATTTATTTAAGAATAAAGTTATTTCAAAGCAAATTCCAGTTCCTGGTACAATATAATTAGATCAATTTTAAGAAATTCAATTCTATCTGTTCTGAAAGTATTATATTTGATTTTTTTAAAGGTACCCACCAACCAAAAATATTGAATAAAGTTAAATTATTATAACTCGCCACATTTCATTCCATCACAAGTGACGGAATGAATCTATTCTGTAACAAGTGATAGAATGTAACCATTCCATAATTGAAAATGGTGTAAGAATGGTAACATTCTATAATAGTCGTATTGAAAAATTATTCTTGTCGGTCGGAACGAGTTTACAATTATGAGTGAAAAAGTAATAATTTTAAAATATAATTTCTGAATAGGTAACTTTTAATTTTTGTAGGGGTTTACATCAATTAATGTGGATTGACGAATTATCCATGATATTTTTATAGTATTTTGCAGGTTTGCTTTATAAAATTGTTTCATTTAACCCTGTCTGTCCAACAAGGTTTCAAATTATGGGGGAGAATCGTTATGCAATATGCAAATAAAAAATTTGTGTTCAACATAAACTGTGTTTATATTTTGTAATTTAAAACTCATTTACAGTCGCAATTTGAAAATTGTCCACTATCCATTTTTTACTTTTTTGGTATATGTTTCTAACAATGTACAAGTCGGTCAGTATTGCGAAAACTTTACAGTGACCCATTTTTATGTGTTTTCTATAAAACAGCGTTAGAAATATAAGATTTTGTCATCTAAAATTCAGAAGTAAAATGCCATACTTACAGGAAGCTATTAAAATGCAAATGTTGGCGTATACATGTGTTGAGCAAGGTTCGATGTTCTAGTACCGAGTGCGGAGTACACTATGCATAAGACATCGGTGTCGATATAACTTCTTTCCCTGAAGAGCACTTTCAATCCTAAAAGCGTCGCAAAATAGTTGATTTGAATATTCCCTTTGTTGTAAAGTGGTGTGAATCTACTTTACGACACTATTTATTTTTTCTTAACTTGTTCCTGAAGATTTCATATAAAACTTAACACATATTTCTTATTCCATTATAATGTGTCCATTAGTTTCAGGCCACGTGAATCGTTGTTGCTTCTCGTTAAAATTACTTATATAAACAAATATTTTTGCGCAAAATACAATGCTACTTGCATAGGTACTAACCTTAAATTAAAACGTATTAAGAAAAATCATTCCGGCTATAAGGATCGGCAGCCAACACATTTTTAGGAAGGTGTCTACACTTACACAAAATTATTTTGTATACCTCACTAAATATATTATCTTTATTACAACGATAACTTATACCAAATATTTCTGGTCTGGTTTAAAAGCAAAACCGGAAATTCCAGAAATAAAAAAGTACATCAATGAATTTGGCTTTAAATTGGGTAACGTGATAACAAACAAAGGCTTCTTAATGACTACCAGTGCTCGGTTATAGTAAAGCAATTGATGCAAATGAAGTTTGAACCACAAAATACGTCATTTTCTCCGTGATCAAATGCGCTACTGTTTGTAAGTTAGGATGGTGATGGTAACGCATGCAACGTGCAACACAGTAGGTAAGTGGTGCGCTCGACTATTCAAATACCCAGAAGCCAGAACTATATTCTTGTTGTTTCTAGCTATCGAAATTCACAGCTTTACAAGGCGGTTGAATAGTCAAATTATGAGTTTCAGTGATCGGTCTGAAATACATTAATAAACAAAAGAATAACTTTATAATATTATCTGAATAAATAAATTATTACACTCTTTTTGAATTTTGTAATCCAGAAAATTAAATATAAAATTCTCCATAAAATTAGATTAAGAAAATAAGATTTTTTAAACTAATATCACGTTTTCGAATAGCTTAAAGTTGACATCTTTTTGCTCTAATGCCTCTTTTTCATCTTTTTTATAATAGGTATTTATTTATATTTAGCTGTAGGTACACATAAAAAAATTGAAAGTTAAAAAAACTGACATTAGATCAAAGAGGGAGCATCCTTAAACTAGACATACTTTTCATCATTTTAATAACTAATACCTACACCTAGTCAACCATCTCAAACTTTAAACCTATAAATCCCAACCATAGCCATTTGTGGTAATATTATAACGCTTTACATTTCGAGTGTACTTTTTAGTTGCAAATTAGTAATAAAATTCAATATCAATTATTTATGATTGAATCAATAAAGTTAAAATATGTGTGGAAACTTATACTGTTCAATATTTTAAATGTCTAATTAAATGCAAATTTCTAACTTACTAGGTATCTTATCTTCATCTTGTTACAAATGTGATCTGTAATCTTAATTCAGCTTAATGCCTAGCCTTCTACCTACGTTTTTTGATCGTTGCAGCAATTTTGTTGAATTCATTAATATGAATAAGGTTTTGATCTTGTGCCAAGTCAAATGCTACACTGCGCTTCGCATTTATATTTGTTTTTCAGAAAAAAATTATTTTTTGCGCATTAATATGAAATTATTTTTAACTTTGCATAAGTAGAAAATAAACTGTGATCGTTCAAGATGGCCAACAAGAAAAATAAACATCTTCATCCGACAGATATATTTAAATTGGTGATAACAATCCCTAATTTGTAATTTTATTCCAATTTATTTATACAACAAGCTAGTTTACATAGTGCCTTACTAATAAACATGCAACTTTAGGCCGTAAGAGTGTCTCCTTAAAAAAAATTGCAAAAAATTCAAATTAAAATCAATTATAAAACTACATAATATCTATATCAGCGCTATATAATTATGACGTAACTCTGGAATATGATTATTATATTATTGTTATGTAGGGTTGTGGAGGACATTTTTGATTAAAAATAACAAGTTTTTATATTTATAAGTGACATCGCAAATTACTTTGATATAATGGCTGATTCATGATATACGAGCCCAGGCTCACATTAGTTCGGCCGTTCGTAAAAAAATCGTATTTTTGTTGTACAAAAGTTGAAATAAAATTTAATATAGAAGTAAAATGTAATGTATCTTATATTTATTAGAAACTGCAATACATTTTATACAATCTCAAATGAAATCAGGAATGGAAACATTATGGAGCCGAATAAAAAACAAAAATTAAAATAATCGTCTTGCAAGAACAATCAACAAATTGTGAAAATGACTGCAGAATATTTGGGACTTTTTTCTCCAGGAATATATGTATAGGACTTGTAGATACTATGTCACAATGAACTGAAGCAGTTGTAAAAATATAGGTGGCGTTACACTGTTACAAAGTCGTTTATAATTATTAGAGAAAACAATAAAAACCTGTCAGCGGTATGCTATATTATCTAAGTTATATTTAAAGTTTATTTAACTTAAATTTATATTAAAGTTTTACCTAAAGTTCATTAAACTTTAAATAGAACTTGAATAATAAAGTATACAGCTGGCAAATATTTTAGTTGTTTTCTTTAATTACTATGATCGACTTTATCACTGTGTAACTCCACCTTTATATTTCCAACTGCTTCAATTCGTTGTTACATAGCATCTACAAGTCCTAAACATACTTTCCTGGAGAAAAAAGTTTCAAATATTTTGCAGTCTTTTTCACAATTTATTGATTGTCCTTGCAGGACGATTATTTTAATTCTTCTTTTTTATTCGGCTCCATAATGTTTCCATTCCTGATTTCATTTGAGATTGTATAAAATGTATTGAAGTTTTTAATAAATATAAGATACATTCCATATTACTTCTATTTTAAATTTTATTTCAACTTTTCTACAAAAAAAATAGATTTTTTTTACGTACGGCCGAACTAATGTGAACTTGGGCTCGTATATGTAGTACCTACGTATATATTTGTGTTTCCTGGGTACCTATCTGTTGCTTATGATATCGGTGGTCGAACGCGTCAATCTATTCTATTAAATGAGCAAGGAATTGTATGTTTTTACGGTCATGCTATCACGAAAACGGCTCTAACGATTTTCTCGAAAGTTGGTATATAAGAGGTTTTCAACCTCAGGAATCTAACGGACTAACTCAAATTTTCCCGAAAACTCGTTTTCAGCGAGTTTTTCACTGTTCAAAAATACACTAGGTTGCGCCTATACCACGTCTACTCGAATATTTTACTGTAGGTATACACTTTTGAGCGTATCTAATTGCCGCGCTGTGACTCTACCTATGGCCATACCTATTAAATAAAATTTTTGATTTTCACATAAATTCTTACCTGATGCGAGGTGGTCAAAAACTCTACGTATGGCCATACCTATTAAATAAAATTTTTGATTCCCACATAAATTCTTACCTGATGTGAGGTGGTTAAGAACGGTACCTGCGGCCACACCTATTAAATAAAATTTTAGATTTCCACAAATTCTTACCTGATGTGAGGTGGTCAAGAATGGTACCTATGGCCATACCTATTAAATACAATTTTTGATTCCCACATAAATTCTTACCTAATGTGAGATGGTCAAAAATGGTACCTATGACCATACCTATTAAATAAAATTTTTGATTCCCATATAAATTCTTACCTGATGTGAGGTGGTCAAGAATGGTACCTATGGCCATACCTATTAAATAAAATTTTTGATTCCCACATAAATTCTTACCTGATGTGAGGTGGTCAAGAATGGTACCTATGGCCATACCTATTAAATAAAATTTTAGATTTCCACAAATTCTTACCTGATGTGAGGTGGTCAAGAATGGTACCTATGGCCATACCTATTAAATACAATTTTTGATTCCCACATAAATTCTTACCTAATGTGAGATGGTCAAGAATGGTACCTATGACCATACCTATTAAATAAAATTTTTGATTCCCATATAAATTCTTACCTGATGTGAGGTGGTCAAGAATGGTACCTATGGCCATACCTATTAAATAAAATTTTTGATTCTCACATAAATTCTTACCTGATGTGAGGTGGTCAAGAATGGTACCTATGGCCATACCTGTTAAATAAAATTTTTGATTCCCACGTAAATTCTTACCTGATGTCAGGTGGTCAAGAATGGTTCCTATGGCCATACCTAATGCAGAATAATACCGTACCAGATGTTTACCAAGATGAAGATTTTTTCCTTGAAAATTTGGAAGCCTTTCTTTACATTAAAAAATCTTCAAATTAGTTTTTAATACTTAAAATCGTTTACTTCTGTTTGTTATGTTTTACTGCTGGTTTTTCAAAAAATTTATTACCTAATCATATGTTATTTTAAAATTTATTATTTTGTATAATTTATTAAATAATATTTATTGTGTTAAAATTGTTTTAATTTTATTTCAACTAAGTAAATTGATTTAAAGACAATTTTATAATTTATTTTCATCCGGAAAAAATACATACATGCAATTTTTAGTCATTTTATAGCATAAGATAAGATATAAAACAAAGTGAGAGTTTGGCTAATGAGACCCAGATCGTAGATCGGCATCCCGATATTAAAGTTTATAAGAGTTCCGTTGTGAATCACCGTGAAGAAGATGTTTTGGCATTGTGTTCCGTTGGTTGGTATACGTATACCGGGTGTAACACCATACATGTATACATAGGCGATTAGCATTGCATATTGCATTTCACATTTATGCAAATTCCTGCTCCCCATTTCCACGTAGGAAAATGGGAAAGGTGTCAATCGAAAGGTAAAATTATTTCACGCCAAATGCAATTTCGTTCTAAATTTCTTTTAAACAACAATATTAGGAATTTTAAATTCGATATTTTCAAATCGAATCTTACATTTCTATGGTTACTTGGTACAACATATTTTCAAATTTTGACGGAGGTGTCAGATTTGTTTTGTGTTTAATCAAAAAATGTATTCAAATGATGAAAGTGTTTTTTATCATAAAAACGTTTTATAATAGAAATAGTTTACGCAGAGTTCGCGATTTATTCGCTGTGCAATTTCCTAATAGGCCAATTGCGAGTGTCAAAATAGTACAAACGTATGTTCGGCGATTTGAATCTACGGCAAGTGTTGCGGTGCAAAATAGTACCTACTGGTAAATTTACTTTTGAATAATTGTAAAGGTGAATCTACATGCTAATCATATCTTTATTAGGAAATAGAACTAAACACAAAACAAATCTGATACCTCCGTCAAAATTTGAAAATATGTTGTACAAAGTAACCATAGAAATGTAAGATTCGATTTGAAAATATCGAATTTAAAATTCCTAATATTGTTCTTTAAAAGAAATTTAGAACGAAATTACAAATCTGGTGTGAAATAATTTTACCTTTCGATTGACACCTTTCCCATTTTCCTACGTGGAAATGGGGAGGAGGAATCTGCATAAATGTGAAATGCAATGCTAATCGCCTATGTATACATGTATGGTGTTACATCTGGTATAACTTCATTGCCGACAACCAACTACTAAGATCATAAGATGTCTCATGTGAAAGAGTCTTCGGTCATATAAGACAAAATTTTAAAGTTCTAATAAATCCTAAATCCTCTCGTAGAACGTGTGGAACACTTGTAATTTTTTAAATTTACATCCATTGTTTTACGACTGTCAAATACGAATATGTTGCAAATATTTTATTGTACCCACCTACCTACCTATATAATTATTATATTAAAATACAAAAATTAACTCTTATTTTCTCTAATTGTTGTCGCAACAATGTATTGTATGATTTTTTCGATTAAATAATGTTTCGTCATTACTCATGTTAAATTTCAGATTTTTGTTTAGAACAATAAAGCCAGAATTGATGAAATTCTGATGCTACTACCGTGGCAAGCGTAGCGCCTTAATCCTTCGATATATGTAAGTACTTAATTTTAATGTCATTTTCTAAATTAAGCAAAACGCTGGTATTATTACAAGTGGAGATACCTCAAAATCTAACAATTTTTATAAATTTGACGAATTATAATATTTGTACTGATGATAAAAGGTCCAATGTCTAAATTAAATAAATATATGATTTTTAAGAAGGGCCAATGTGACACCGATATATTTAAACAAATATATTTTCTAATGTTGATAATATGTGCCTAAAATGGTATTTAAGAGGAACGGTTACTGCACTACCAAAATTTATCGGTCATCGGTCCGGCGACTCTAAGTTGGAGGTGGAGCTAAATTTAAATTCGAATATTTATTCGAATATTTACACTGCCTGACCTTATTTTTGTGTCAAAAAGGGGTTTAGTTTTCACCGTAAAATTTAGTCTAAATATGAAAAAAATTTAACATTTTTTTTTTAATTTGTAGAAGAAAGTTGGTTTTGTGACATTTCCGTATTTAAATTTTAAAATTCAAAACATAATACACTTTAAAATGAATTACAAAATTGCCAATGTTTATAACGCCTATAATAACAAATCAAGCAAAAATTTAAAATTGTAATACACAAAAAATGTCATACAAACAACCTTCCTCTACAAATTAAAAAAATAAATATATAAGCCACAGAATTATAGATTAAATATAATATTCAACATATCATAATAATAGAGCAGAATATGATAAATTGTCTAGATACCCATTGTTCAACTTGTAATGTACTATCCTAACAATACGATGATCATCAGCTATGATTCAGTCGTTGACGATTCTATTGTTTATGAACAGTGGCCATAAAACAATGAGCGAAGATGGGCGGAACTGACCCGTGGCACACTATTTGTAGTACGTAGTAAGTGAACAACACTGCAACAAGAACTGCCCAAAAACTTTTCTGGTTAAAACTTAGATTAGTCGCGTTGGAGAGTAGAGAGTACAGGCTGAAAGGCTGATCCTTTGGCCAAGATTTTAATGACTCTGTCTCTTATCACGTAAGATTAATGATCCTCCTCGTGCAGATTAACGACGCATCCTGCATCGATCGTCGCCGTGGTCGCGAGAAACAACTTATCAAATCACCGTCGTCCTGCAAGCTACGCGATAGTTGCCGCTTAAAAAACTAGATAAAAACGCTACCGTTTTTAATTACGGCTGTGACGGCTGATTTCCAACGAACGGGTAAACACCTACACCGTAACTTCCAACACCAATCAGCTGAATGCTGGCTGGATCCTTTACCGATTGCTTCATTCCACTTCAGCTGCCCACAATCAAATTTGCTTCCATTACCGAAATAGATATTATAAAATGCCCAAAAGGGATATCTAAAAGAATAAGGTCATGGTCAATTTTTATCTTACTTTATTATGGTGCGTTTGTAACTCTATCATATTTTCAAAGGCTATTAGAGATATACTTCTGAATTACCTACAAATTAAAATTAACAATTGAATTATAATTTACGCCTTCATTTTGTTGCAGTGAACACTAGCAGTTTATTTCCATAATCCATAAGTATACCTGTATTACTTGTAAGTAATAAATAATTTAAATTTTTATTTTAGTACATCCAAATACACCTTAAACATAATTATCGTTTAACAGTAGAAAAACTATCAATAAATTATGATGTAAGAAATTTAACCTTTTACAATTGTTTACATAACATGTTCTTATTTTAATTTAATTGTTGTAATTACATTAAAATGTGTAATATTCTAAAATGAAATTACAACAATTAAATTAGGTACAATATGAACATGTAATATAAACAATTGTAAAAGGCTGATGATGGTTGCTGTTTCGGCACCGAAACGTTCCAAAATGTTAAAAACAAATTTATTTCTTTTGATCCTACCACCAATTGAATTTATACAATGCTGATCCTCATATCACCTAAAACCAGATTATCAAAAATAAAATTGATTAAAAATAGGAATTTACAGTACAATAATTAAATGCGAAACTCCATTTAATTATTGTATTCCATTTCCGTTCAAGTTAGCCCAAAAAGTAGGGGTAAAGTTACAAAAATTCGCATAGAGCTGAAAATGTGTACGAATTTTCGGAACACCATTATAAATGAAATGTGAAAAATTTCAAATTAATGAATTGTAGAGCAGAACATTCTCTACAAAAAATATACTTACAGTTTTTACGTACCATGAACGCTAAGCGAGAAAAATGCGAAAATACATCTTCTAAATTCGTAGTCAGTGCAATTTTTGTTGAATAAACCATGAATACATCTACTATAACATAAAATATTATTATAATAATATATGCAATTGATAACACATACATTATGTTACAAATTTAGAGAAAAGTAAGTATTTTTATTAATTTATTAAAGGTTTACCTCTTACCACACCACCTAGTGTACATAGTAGTACAACGCTTTTGCAATAATACCATAACCTTGTATCATGACACAAAAACGGCTGTAACTTTTTAAAGAATAATAAAACCGACTTCCGGTTTCAAGCATTTGATTTGACAGACATTTATCTATCAAAAGTATTGTTAACAACATTATAGGGAAGCATAGATTAACCATAATTTGAAGAAAGAAAATTAAGAAATTTTTATTTTATTGATTTCTTGTGTTTATTCAACTTTAAATTCTAAACGAATTTCATTATCGCCTTCTGGGTTCCAGCATATAATTTTTTTGACATTTTGTAGTAAGATACATTATTTAAAAACTTTCTTACCTAACTCTCGTGTATGTCAGTTGATCTATAATACGACGCATATCCAGAAAGTAAGGTGACAAGTGCTCTGAAGGGTGCAGGGAATTTTTTTTAAAGGTTGGCATACCTGCGTGTAGGGGGCTTCGTAACGGTCAAACCGAGCCCTGGTTCAATTCAATCCGTTGAGAAATGTCGTCACAGGAGGAGCTTTCGTCAACCTCCACAGAGGTCGTTCGCTCCACCTCCTCGGTCATCAATTTCTTCATTTTGCGTCAAGAATCCGCGGCCGAAATCCATCGTCAACTTGTGGAAATCTATGAGGCTGAGGTAATGTCATGTCAGCATGTTTACAAGTGGGTTAGGTTGTTTAAAGAAGGTCCCACTAACACTCATGACGAAGAAATGCGCGAGACCGTCGGCCGCGGACTTTTCACGCAAAGTGAGGAACCTCGGCCGGCGGCCTCACTCGTTTCTTCGTCATGAGTGTTAGTGGGACCTTCTTTAAACAACCTAACCCACTTGTAAACGTGCTGACGTGACATTACCTCGTCAGGCTCATAGGTTTCCACAAGTTGACGATGGATTTCGGCCGCGGATTCTTGACGCAAAGTGAGGAAATTGATGACCGAGGAGGTGGCGCGAACGGCCTCTGCGGAGGTTCACGAAAGCTTCTCCTGTGCCGGCATTTCTCAACGGATTGAATTGAACCAGGGCTCGGTTTGACCGTTACGAAGCCCCCTACACGCAGGTGTGCCAACCTTTGAAAAAAAAATTCCTGCACCCTTCAGAGCACTTGTCACCTTACTTTCTGGATATGCCTCGTTTATAATTCTTGGTGTTTAAATTCATGTCACACAGATTTTTTTCTGCGGTTTTACGGTAAAGGTAAAGTCTTATAAGCAAATTAAACGCTACTGTGTTGTAGTATTTATGTACGGGAGCCTTGACAGTTAAGAAACATTAAATTAAAATTCACTAATTATCTCTGTTCTTCCCTTTCGCATTAATTGCGTCACCAAATTCGAAACAGAATTAAATCTTGGGATTATGATGTTACAAGTTGTAGCATCTTTAAATATATTCAGTTCATCGATAAGAGAATGTAATCTGGAATGTAATTTTAAGCTAGAGACTCTCACTTTCTGTCTGTTTCCAAACGGAACTCGGCATAAACTCAGCGGCTCTCATCGTAAAAGCAAATTAATCTTATTATTTTAGCACTTACAGATGGTGAGACAGGGACAAACCAGGTGTATAATTAATGCTAACCAGTGAGAAGTGAGAAACTGCTCCTTCAGAAGTTTCATGTCCCACTTTTGCGAATTATTTCTAGCTGCTTTTAAAGATACGATTGCATTAGACGGTGTTGATTTGGACGCCTCTTTGAATAAAGCTTAACAGGAAACTGTTAATTTGCAAGAGGAACCTTTTTCTTTTTAGATGCTTTGAAGTTGTGTTGTAGTTCCTGATTTATTTTTAGCTCAAAGGATTCTTTAGACTATAGCTATAAACTTATTATGTTTTTATTTTCTCTTAGTAAAGAAGCGTTATGTAGTTATTCTGCTTGCAGACTGAAACAGTTTTCTTGTCAGACCTTTTATTTTAATTAAAATTTATTTTATTTCCCTCTTTTATTATAGTTACCACTTTGAGTTTTAACTCAGTTACTTAATATTTTATATTTAATTAATTTGCATAATATAAGCAAATACTATAAATTGAGATCAGAGATTTTATGTTTGCTGATTGCTGCATGTAAGACAAGAGATAGGTAATCATTTTAGTTTTGACTTCGTTTCCCTATTGACTATATGCTATAACATCTTGAATTCTCTGTATTAGATTTCTAAGCTAAAACCTACCAAATTCTTAATTGAAATTTTTTATTACTTATTAGTATCTAGGTATTACTTATTTTTCTTTTAAATTTTCCAACTGAGTGTAAAATGTAAATATTATTCCAGTAGCTTTAAAACACTAACCTATAACTATACTAATACAAATTTTATAATGTAAGTTTTCAGTACCTAACTATTAAAAAGGAATACAGTGAAGCCCTGTTCAAACAAGGATTTTTTTAGTTTTATTTCATGTACTATCTGAATTTATGAAAAAAAAAATCCGGATGTGAATTTCCTCTCAAAAAGCGGCTCCGCTAAATTGAATCTTCAATGAGTCTTGAAAAAAAAGAATTTGTAATTCAGTGATAGGTACCTTTAAACCACAAAATTAATTTTTCTTTTATTATTTACTATTTAGCTACTCAACCAGTGGCCCAAAACTGTTTTCTACACAAATCTCAAAAATTGATTTTCGAATTTTGAAAAAAAAATTGTTCTGTCATCAGTACGTTAACACGTTCGCGGACAAAGCGGCATATGCCGCCCTACATCCAGGGACATGATGGTATATGCCGTCGAACTTTATTTCGTTTCCGTGGTACAAAGCGGCAAATGCCGACAAAAGTGTACGGGGTTTCCATTTAATCTAAGTCTGCTGTCCCTGAAGAACACATAAAAAAATTATCAATGTCCCAGCATACGGCTTCTTGGATTTATTTAATTTTTAAAATTTTTAAAATAAGTAGGTGTCCAGTTCACAATTTTTGCTACTGTGCGCGAACGTGTTAAATACTATATGACAGGATGTTCATTTTAAGGGGCTTTTATCACAGTAAAAAAGTATTTAACAAATTACTCCCAACCTATTAATCCTATAAATCTAAAAAAAATACCATATAAAGATAAAGGCAGTAAAAATCTAGCTACGTTTTCGAATTTTTAAAATTAATATTATTATTATTTATAAACAATTAAATAACAATAATTCTGAGAAAAACTCTTCGTAAGTTTGATTGCATTGTAAATTTAAATATTTATATCACATGATTAAATAAAATTTTCAAATAGTAGTCGAGTAATTTGTTAAATAAATTTAAAAATTGTATGCGCGCTAGCCAATCAAATTAAGTATTTTCTAAACAAAAATGGAGCGAAACATAACAATTAGATAAATAGAGACAACATGTGCTCATAAAACATAGGCTGTCAGCGCGGATACCTGAAATAACGAGGATTTGTGATCTAGCAGCGTTGAGCGCACCGTTGCTATCTCGAGAATTATAAGACCTACGTAGTTGGTTATATTAGCAAAACAATTTCTATATTATTGAATATATTTTTATGATCGACACAAGATTTTTTTAGTTCAGTGGTTCTCAACCTACAGAGTGCAACATTCTTTTTTCAAATAGGGACCTATTTTTTTATTCGCTTGTTCGATTCAGTATTTTTTTCTGAATTCAACGAGGTATTAGTTTCATACCCTTGCATAACAAAAACATAAGAAAAACGCTATTAAGAATTATGATAATTTAATATAAATTTAATTGTTACAAGAGTACTATGGAAGAAAACAATTGAATATTTTGTTTCATATTAATTATTCTTCAAATATGGTAGAAATACGTGTGTCGTCTGTAGTTACCGCTACTCGCCACTCTACACCGTATACTGAGTTCGAACCATGAACTCATACACTCAGTAGTGGTCCTGATCTACTGATTAGAATCAAATAATCTTTTTCACTAACAAATAACAATTAATATGAAACAAAATATTCAATTGTTTTCTTCCATAGCACTGTTTTGTAACAATCAGATTTTAATTCAATTGTCATAATTTTCAATAGCGTTTTTCTTATGTTTTTTATGCAAGGGTATGAAACTAATATCTCGTTGAATTCAGAAAAAAATACTGAATCGAATAAGCAAATAAAAAAATCTGACGTGGCCATCACACAACCTTCCGCCTTATCTAGACTTTAAACAGAAATGTATACGTACAATCCGGTGCCCATTTAAAATATACAAATAAAAATCTAAAATATTCAAACACAGAAATTTGCATCACCTGAATAAAAAGATTCATTCACAGGAAAACTCTGCTGTGTTGAAGCCATCCTCCGTTCAATTACTACAATTAATGTCTTACTTAGGACTTATATAGCGCTAGTATGCCAACTTGTCACCCGTCTCACCTGTCAATATTTTTTACGCAGAAACAAAAATCAACCGATCATGGATTACAAGATATCAACGTTTTATTTGATAAATTTATTTTTTAAATTTTACTGCAGTTCTTTAATGCTACCAGATAAAGACAATTTTTTTATAACGTAAGTTGCAAATAACTTTTCCTCTTATTCTTATTACAAATAAATACTATATTTTTCCAAATTTATATACAATTTTGACAATTAACCTTTTCAATCTTCAAAAAATATCACTTCCGATGAAGATATTTGTACCAAAATCTACGGAGCTCTTCCAATTTATATACAAATGTTAAATACCAAATATCAAAATTTTCGGGTAATTCGTATTTGAGTTATGCGACTAACACCCCTTGACCACACACACACACACACACACACACACACACACACACACACACACACACACACACACACACACACACACACACACACACACACACACACACACACACACACACACACACACACACACACACACACACACACACACACACACACACACACACACACACACACACACACACACACACACACACACACACACACACACACACACACACACACACACACACACACACACACACACACACACACACACACACACACACACACACACACACACACACACACACACACACACACACACACACACACACACACACACACACACACACACACACACACACACACACACACACACACACATACACACACACATACACACAGACATCATCGTGAAACTATCAAAAATGAGTTGTAAGGACCCTAATTCGTGCTCATCCACTAAAAATTCACCACCCGATTTTTTGCATGATTCCAATACCTTCCTTTACAGGTAAGCGGAAGGTAAAAATAGGAAATAAGAAATTTGCACATCATATTTTGAGAACTGCTGGTCAAAAAATTCTTGTTTCGTTCATTAAAGTAGTCTTATAAAATAGAAATTGTTTGCTAATTTAACCAACTTCGTAGCTCTTATACCTTTGCAGATAGCAATGGTGCGCTTTTAAAATGAACAGCCTGTATATTAGATAACCGATCTGGAATCTGGATCGATCCACACACTCTAGGACACTGTTACCAATATTTGTTGCTGCATCAAGTATCAAGTAACAAGTAATATAATTGGAAGAGCAAATGCAATACTAAGTAGATAAGTAAACTATAAATTAATACATTGCGATTACACTGTCTGTAAATGATGGTTTAAACTTTAAATTCATTTTCAGTAGTTTATGTTTACTTAATTAAGGTTGGTACCTTCTTATCTATGGATACGTGCCTAGATTTTTAATTTTTTTTTTGAATATTTTGGATAGTTTTACTTTATCTTTTTACTTAACCTACCAACGACCAAGCGTAGGTACCGTATATAGAATTATGCCGAATTTCAAATTTGTGTTGATAAATTAATAATAATTCTTAAACTTTATGCTAAATAGGTTTAACTAAACTGACGGTACCCTTGTCCGTACAAAATACGCCTATGAAATCAACATAGCGGCTATATTTGCATAAAATTTAGGATGCGATATCAATGAAAACAAACAAATACTCAAAATAATTAAACCTTATTTACCCGAAACTGTTGAATAAACAAATCACTGGCATCCAGCATGAAATTTCGATTTAACGTTGATGATTATAAAGCCCTCTGGACAACGGTCAAAGCGCAGGAATACTATAGAATTATATAGATCATTTCCAATTCAGTAATTATTAAAATTATGTATAATGTTTAATTTTATGAGTGGATACGATAATTCTTGGTTTCCATCAATTAGTAAATTAGTCTAACCTTGTGTTAGTGAGTGGGAGAACAAAAATTTAAAATCAATTCAATAGTTTTATAATAATTTAATATTGATGGTTTGAAAGCTTCTGGTCAATTTCTCAAAATACTGTAATATACATATTATAGATCTGGTAGGTAGGTACTACGTAAAATCAGCAATGGCCTAAAAAATAAGATCCAGGGGACATATAAAAATACGGGGATATTTTATATAAATACTGAAATTGTCAATTGGCGTCAAAACAACGTTTTGTTGTTTAATAGTAATAAAAAACTTATTTTTTGTTGATTTCTGAATACCTTGAGTGTAATCTCGAAATCCTGGGATTGGGTTTAATGATTTTTTACTGCATTCCACAAGTGTCCACACTCACTGTAACATAAATATATTCCTTCGACCATATGTAGCGGTGAGCAGCAGCTATAAGCGGGGAAAGAAGGTGAGGACACGATAGAGTGTTGCACATTGCTGACTTTTGGTTTGTTGTCATGGAAGAGATAGAGTACCTAAATAGACTAAGTAGTACGAACAAGCAGGCACTGGTCATTTTCTATTGGTAGTGCAAATTGTGTTTGCACTTGTTTTTCAGCTTTACTTAACTCTCATAATTTAATATTTTTATGTCAATATTCAGTTTCATATTGTTTTCTAATGTTGCTCTTTGTTTACTATTTTATAAATTGATTGATAAAGTGATTGACGTTGTCAAAAATGACGGTAAAATACTTTACCTGTGGAACTAAATAATTGCGCTCTGGTAATCATAATTACTTATTTAGAACCATGTAGATATATTTTCTATCAATATTTTAAAGTTTAAACCGTCTTATAGGAATAAATCTTTATTTTTTATGTCATTTTGACAGAGCTGTGTATTTGTATACATGAAAAATACAGTTACAACTGAAAACAAAAGCTAAACCATTTTGGTTTTGCCGTTGCCTTGTTAGAGTGGTGTTGCATTCATTGGTATTGCATTGGTAAGGACAGCGTTCACATTAAAAACTTAGTGACGTTGTTGTAGGTAATACAGTATTCTGTTGTGTTGCATATAAATTGAAATTGCTGTCCTAAATATATTTTAAGATTTAATTTGATAAAAATGTCAGAACAAGAAATAATTATTATTACCTGTAAATTTAAACTTGAATGCAAGAATTTTACTTTCTTTTTTATATTTTATCAGTACAATGAGTATTTTTTGTTTCAAATAGCTGGATATTGTACCAACAATTCAGCGAATTTACTGTCTACACTCATATTTATCTATAAAAATAGGTAAATTCGAAGTGAATGACAATTGCAATGACTATTTCCCTCATATAATTTAAGCCAATCAGAAGTCTGACATTTCTGAATGTCGTCCAATCAACGTAGAATTACACGATAATTTGCACTAGTGTAAAATTATCGTATTTGGATACGGCGTTGCAAAGTGATTCTGACTTGCTGTCAAAAGAAGTTTTTAAATTTTGCTTTATTTTTCATGAGAGAAACAGCGTTTGGCTAAATTTTAATCGGGAAATAGTCCTTGTAGTTCTTCGAATATCCCTCGTGCATGTAATTGTCGATAATTTGACATGCACTTGGGATATTATATATATGACAATTTGTCATAATTCAAATTTTTTCGCCACCTTTTAAATTCCACATTAAATTTTGATTGACTGTTTCTTGGCGGTGCGGTGCTTGTGCGTTGACACTACCAACGCGTTAAGTAATTGTGAACGCTTCCATTGCTTTGTGTTAGCCAAACCGTGTGCAACTGCAAGACCGCTACACTACCGTTACAATAAGTCTTATGTGGGAGGGGGGATCTAACGTTTATAATGATTTAGATCTTTGCTCGATAAATCGTAACGCTAAATCAGGATTACTTATTATCGAACAACCTCCACGATATCGTAAGCCAAACGGTATTAAGTATAACACTTGGGTGATGCTTTATAAATGAGAATGAAAGGAATATATAATAATATAATAAAACACAACACGGTAGTAAAACGATTAACTATATTAATAAAAACGAAAACTAATATTTAAATATAATACTTAATACTTGAATTTAATAAAACGATACTTTCGACATTTGTCTTAAACGTTTAGGAAAACCACTAATTAATTTGTTAACTAATTAATTAGATGGATAAAACACTAAACAAAAGTTCGTGATGAATTTTTGAATAAAATTATTTAGCAACTAATATATTGCTATACATTACGAAAAACACACAGATAACAAAAACACACATAAAACATAAAATATTAACTTACTCAAGATACATAGTTTCACATTCACAAATAAACAAATAAAAAGCGGAGAGTATTGAGATTCACTTTGAGCACAAATGAACAACGATTAAACAAATTATTTCCAATATTAAAAAACGTCTTTCTCCTTCAAGATCTTAAAACTATCTGCTTTTCAAAAACGAAAAATGTTACCAAACTATGGTTCAAAGCCATCCCTTAATTCTAAAAATAGATTCTGACCGTAGCTACAGTGAATCTCAAACATTTCCAAATGAAGTTGAAATACTTTTCAGTGAACTAAACGGTTTCCGTATCTTACATTTTGACATCTGCCGAAATGCCAAAATGTACATTTTAGAAACTAGGATTTTAACACCAAAACCAGATGTTCTTCTTAGAAGTTGGATAAACACGTGGGAAAAACCGTAGAGCTTTTACAAAAATATTTCAACTTACAAAAACAATAATTATTGATTCTAGTACAATAAATTAGCCCTGCTACACTTATGTGAACGATACTTAAGTCTATTTAGGTACTCTAGGAACAGAGAATGAAAATAGGCAAACTGTAACATTTCAAGGTGTCTGCAGGTGATACTCCTCTTCACACCGCTACGCTAGTTCTTTGCTTCACAACAAAGGCTTGCGTTGTTTATCTATTCCTATATATGGTCGAAGGTATATTTTATTTACTATTTAATTACATACATTTTGAGAGCAAAAACATACTATGAGATATTATGTTTATCTTGAAATAGATAGCTTTTAGTTAGGTATCAGTACTTGTAGGAACTAATTTGATAATAATTCTAAACATAATAATGTCGAGGCAGTAGCTGTGTTTTGCATGTGATGACGATGGCATGATACATGACGTAGAAACTCGGATTGTCGTTAAATTAATTTTAAAAACATCTTGAAAGTTGCAATAAAATCGCATTCGGACGCTTCAAGCTGATCACTTGATCGTCTTAAATGTAGTCCTGGTTGCATAAGAATCGCTCCGATGCCGCTTTCACAGGTTCAAAGTGGTTGAATTTACAATTATAACATCCACCATTCTATAATAAATTGGGATTGGGAGTAAATCCTGGTTGCATGGTTTCCTTCTATAAAAATAAATTAAATAAACAAAATAAATTAGTGATGAAATGATTACGATTAATATTAACCGAATCGCAGATTACCGTGCATTTCCAATTAATCGTATAATCACCAATTATCTTACATGATTAATATACGATTATTTTTAATTATTTTATTTATATTACTTATTAGGTATTATACGATAATAATTTTAATGCATGCACTATAATTAGGGAAATACCGGAAATTAGATGCTGTCACTTTTTACCTTTCATAGTTGAATTCTTTGTATGGAAACAATGGGTAATAGTAGAATTATTAAGTTATTAGTGATTAGAGAAACAACTTGATTCTCAAAAAATAAAATATATAAAATTCTACCGGTTAACTTCAAGTAGGTACTAATGTAGGTATGCAATTTTGTTATATAGTAGGTATTTCTTTATATTATCACTAAAGTAAAAAAAATCTGCTGTGTCCACCACAGTACTTCCCCCACTATATAAGTTTTAATAACGTATTTCGTAACGCCTTTAATTTTATGCTTTATTCAGCAAAATTTGAATAAATTTATCTTTTTTCCAAACTATTTAAGTATAATTTGAATAATGTATTTAAAAAAATTGACGATATCGGTTAAATGTTATTTTTATCTTTCTACTAGAATTATTTTCCCGAGAGCTTTAATTTTATACCACACACGATAGTATTTTAATAAAAATAAAATAAGTTAGGTATGTTTATAAAGTTGGTACCACTGGTTGAATAAAAAAAATTTTTTTTTAGAAACAATTAACTATCGCATAAATGTCATTTTTTACATTTTTACTAAACTTATGTCCCTAAGCGCTTTAAATTGATACAAAACTCGATATAGTTTGAATAATTTATAGGTAATAAAAAAACAATTGACGATCGTTTAATGTTATTTTTGTTTTTCTACTAGAATTCTTTTCCCGGGAGCTATTTTGATAAAAAAAAATTATGTTTATAAAGTTGGTATACCACTGATTGAATAAAGCTCATTAACGAACTTGAAGTCAGATTTTGGCTCAAGATCTGAAATATAAAATTTCAGTCCAAAATTCCAACGCGTTTTTAAGTTATGCAGACAGACCGACAGACCCACAGACCGACTTTTTTTAAATTATGTTTTTTGGGTTCAGTAGGGTCTAAAACGTGAAGATTCACCAAAATCTCTAACTGTCAAAAAATCACGATTACAATACTTCCCTCTATTCCATAGGTCGGGGAAGTAAAAACACACTTTACTTGATTACGTTCTATTCTATTTATAAAAAATAATCTTAATCGTACGATTTTTGTTTCATATACCGTAGTCGCAATTATAATCGCAAAAGTGCTATCATTTAGTCACTAAAATAAATAAAACTTAAAATCTTTATAGAAATAAACAGGCTTCTGACTACAGCATAAGACACTAATTATTCATTTGCATTATTTCCGATAATGTTAATATGTCATTAAAGGTTTCTTTAATATCGTAATAATAAAAAAAAATTTTTTTTTGTCAGGTAGGTAGGTTAACTCATTGTATAGTTACCTAATTTAATTTTTCACTGATAATAATTCTTAATCAGATTTACCTATCATTTACATAACACAGTTGTTTAAAAATAATAATAATATGTTTATATAAATTTATATTTTTTATAAAAATATATATATATATATATATATATATATATATAATTAAATTTATTTATATAATTTTGTATATTTTGTGGTAACATAAATTATTAACCCATTATGAAATAGTGTTTTGGTTGTCAATTCTTTTCTTTTTGTTGAAACAGAATGAATGAATGATAGATAATTAATTACAACATGGGATTTAAAAATTTATTTGGAAAGCTGTAATAATTACTGCGGTTTGTGGTATCTGTTCATAAATATACGCATTTAAAATTAGTAGTGTCAGATAATAATACACAAATATAATAATTGTTCGTAAACATAATATTTTGGCCATTAGGATACTTAACCTCATTTTGGGGCTCTAGTAACAAAATTAATTACCGCACTACTGAATTCCAATACCCTGATTTTCGAAATCATTAGTAGAATTTCAACGCGGGGTGTAATCATTATAAATTCATGTTATCTTTTAGCAATAAAAATAAACTTTGCCCCCATTATTCGTTAGCGCAAGTTAATGTTCCGCTCATATCACTTATCAAGCCTTGAACGAGAATTGTCGATACGACAAATTGTCCCTCAATACAGCCGCCCGAGCCACGAAGCCTTGTGCTCCATAGCCGAACCACCGTTCACCGTACGCTTAATTGCATTGGACAAGAATTTGCGTCATTTAAAACGAACCGGAAATTAGCGTAACCTAATTCCAGTGGCCGCCGTCCCCGCCAATAGCCATGCAAATTAGCGGCGATAACCAGCCATCGGCCGCGAGCCAATGTGAGAGTGTAGAGTAGATGGTGGACTGGGCCTTATGGTTACCGATTGAATTTGGCAGGTGCCACATGCATAGTAATGGCTAGTTACAAAGGGATTCATTGCATATAAGCAGCAAATAAGAAGAGGGCTCATTACAGTCAAAACAATCATGCTAAATGCTTGTATTTACTTTAGGTGTACCTATCCATTTATCCCTTTGGTTATTGTTGATTACGAATTTACTCGATGAAAGGAACCTTCATTAATTTACACTAACAGAATCATTTATAGCAGAGATGAAACCTTATTTTAAATAACGTTCGTAATATAAGAAGCGGACTAACAGGATACAAGGCCACAAAATTTCAAAATTTTAGGTTCCCTTCCCTTTCTTTCATTAAAGGTATTAATTTAAAAAAATATATAAGGTCCGTGGTTGGACCAGTAGCGAATCCAAATAATATTTTCAGGGAGGAGAAGTTGTGGCTGCTGGTAGTTGGCAGATTTATCATAAAAAAATATGTAAGAGAAAATGCACAGTAAGCGAATAAGAATGTTCTTTTTTAACATTATATTTTGAAGGTAAATATTATATTAAGCATCAATATGCAGTTTACGGGTTGAGGATAATTAGGGTTCCTAACTCTGAATTTTCTCAAAAGCGTACATACCTACATCGATGGATTAAACAAAATTAGAATAAAATATGCGCAGCAGGCGAGTTTTGAAAATTTTCAAGGATAAACGTGTTTAATTGCAAAGTTAAATAATGTAGAGTTCTTAACAATGAAGCAAATTTAACAAATTGTTAAAAAATTAAAATTAAAGATATAGTAAAACTCACGTTATTTGTTGTATACACAAGAGGACCTAAGCGCTAGCCCTGCCACACCAGTTGGCTTAAACAACAAACTGATAACTGAAAACATTAAAACTTAAACTTACTGTCATGTGCTCGGACTTGATGCAATGATTATGTTACAAAACAAGTTATAAGGCTCCATCGATCATGCTCTGTAAAATACTGCATAAAAACAAAATCAGGTGGAGATATTATCCAAAATTAGTACAAAATGCACTTAACGTCCGTGATGCGTATCTATAATTTTTTTGCACGATCGGTACAATAAGAATAAATTTTAAAATAAGTGTTAAATTTTTGGTTATGTCTGCTTCGTTTGCATTTTGATGCTGTTGGCTTGGTTTTTGTTGTAGTTTAGTACTTACCGTCTTCCTTTCTGCCTTCTAAATTACCTACTGCCTGAAAAACAGAGCCAGTAAATGCTAAAAAATGATCGATCGTGCAAAAACACCAAAACACCTTTAAATTAAGATTTTAGAGTTGAGCGTAGGAAAATAAGGATAGGAATTAAGATATAAATGATATGTAACACGTTAGGTAGAAACTACGAGAAATTGTACCGATCCACCTAATACTATTGATTTAAATTTTAAAATAATGTCGCTAACAAAAAAATAACAAAATTACAGTAGGACAAAGGCGCTGATACTACATATAATGCAGTCACGAATCAGATCCAACCAATACAAAAATATTACATTTATATTATAGGTACGTATTATTTTTGCCATATTGTTTTATATTACGTAGGTACACACTCTAGTGTCCAGCTGAATATATATGTGGTTGTGAATGAAGTTTCAAAAATCATCAAGAAGTCCAGGATGTCAAAGAGAGGTGCGTACTAGTTTACGACATTTTTATCACTCACAGCTATAAGTACTAGCGTAGTAGTGAGGAAAAAATGAACCCGTAAAAACAAAGTTTTTGACTATAAATCCTTTATTTATGAGACTCGATCGATATTTATTTAAATTTTTGTTTTCATTATAACTCTTTCTTAGATAGTGTGTTTCAAGAAAGAGTTAAAAAGAGTAGGGTATGGCGGGAGGTCTTGTGCTGGCCAAATCAGATTTTTGCTTGTGCCAAAGTAAATGTTTGGTCACAACGAGCCTATGTACCAAATTTCAGAGTTAAAAAGCGTAGGGTATGGCGGGAGGTCTTGTGGTAGCCACATCAGATTTTTTCTTGTGCCAAAGTAAATGTTTGGTTACAACGAGTCTATGTACCAAATTTCAGATTGATTGGATATGGGGAAATGGGTTTGAGGTATGGCGGGAGGTCTTGTGCTGGCCACATCAGATTTTTTCTTGTGCCAAAGTGCATTGTTAGGTGACAAAAGTCTATTTCCAAAATTTCAGTTCGATAGGATCCCGGGAAGTGGGTCATTTTTGACATTTGTTTTTTTGCCGTACGTACGTACGTATGTACGACGGTGAAGTTAATAAAAGGATTTAAAAAGGTTGATACCTTATCTACCATAAATGCACTTATACCGGTAGTTCTAGAAAAATGGTCAGATGTATAATATGTTTGTCCCTTGTCATCTGATGTTCCTTACTGGTGCTTTTGTTTGAAAGCAACTACGAATTACGAAACATTGTTAATTTCTAAAACAAACTGTACGCATGCGCATTAATATCTAACTTCCGTCATTTTTCTTCAATTAGTATGTTTTGCATTGTTGAACTGGAGAATCAGCAGTATTAGATGTACCTTTATTGTGTATTATCGTAGGTACACTTACGTGTCAAAAATGATTTTATATTTTATCAATGATATAACTTAATGATATACATACCTACCTAATTATTATGAACTATGCAAGTAGGTAGTTAAAACAACATTGTAACGATTTTCAAAATACAAATTTCACTTGAATCGTTATTAATATTATAAACGAATCGGGTACTTTATATTTCTTTTTTCTTCAAAAGTATCTCTATAAATGCTATAATATATAAAGTACACTTACGATTAATGCTAAAGGAAATGAAATATTAGTACAAATAAATTCGTGAGGAATTTTGTTCAATGCTTTTCTTATGTCGTCATGTTTAATTCGAATTGGTTGTGGTTTTTTTATGATGTAACAATAGTTATTTTTGTATCAAGATAGAGCATTTTGCGAGAAATTTGTTAAGTCGAGGCGAAGCCGAGATTGACGACTTGCCACAGGCAACAAACAAGCTCTATCCAACGAGGTGCACACAATATTTTGTCTAAATCGTATAACGTCAATATAGCTAATTTTAAAATTATTATTTGCCGTGTTTTAACAATTCAATGCAATCGTGGTTATCGTTATCGATCATCATCATGACAACGTTTATAAACAAAACAAAAAAATTCACAATGTTCACAATCGTTGTTTGAGGACAATTTGACGCAATAAATTTAAAAGTTTTATGTTTTTCTTGCACTAGAGCGACAATTTTGTACATATCCTAATTAAAAATTGAATAACAATGTTCATATTGTACAACGATTGTAGACATAAATATTTACAGTCATATCACAAAAAAACATGTTTGGAAAAGTTATTACACTCTCCGTATGAAACGATAATGCCAAAGTTAAATAGGTTGTCAGGTTGTAAGGTTAAAACGTAGAACAGTTTTTGTTTTGAAAATAAAATGTTCCAGCCAAATTGATATGTAAACATTTTCAGTATTGTCAAGGGGAATGGTGGTACGACAAATGAAGGCAAACCTTTGTATTCTGGGTGAGTAATGTATAGCATTGCAGGTAAGTTTAGCATGTGGTGCAAAATTAAATAGAAACAAGAAAAATGCATGAAAACTTAGCGTAGGTACATATTTTTCTCACCGCAGGTAGTCGCATAACACATGACTGCATACAGTGTACTTTAAATTTTTCATATGAGAATAATAAGGAATGTTTCATTTTGTACTGCTAAATGAAAGCCATAAATGTGCAATAACTAAAATTAAACTTGATGAAATAATGTTGAATAGGTAGTTGTTATCGTTATGGCTGTGACAGCTTGCAATGAAGTGAGGAATATAAATATAAATACTTGAAATATGTAGGTTCCTATAATATATTTTGAAATATAACCATAGAGTTTATGTTCAAGAATAAATAATGGTGTGAAGTCAATTTAATTATTAAAAAATTCAATTTTAATGGATTTTATTATAGCATTATAAACATAGGTACATACATAGAGTGCTGCAATTTCGCTATTTTTATTAAATATATATTTTTCCTAATACCAATATGCTTACAAGTATTTTAGTATGGGAAATAGATCATTACCAAAATAAAACCGGAACATTCAGGTCAATATAACAACATTGTCGATTACCTCGCAGCGTCCTCATCTAGGATTTCTGTGGAACATAAAAACTTTTCACTTATTGTCTTCGCTATTTTTCTTACATATTACGTATAGGAAACAAAACTACTTTTGACGGTATAACTTACTTACTTACTTAAAATTAATTATAATGAACCTCCGCTGTGAGTAGACGCGTTCAGCTGTAGCTCCGATAAAATAGTTAAAGTTTGTGCTGCTGATCTGAAAAGACTCTCGTGACGTGATATACTCAAAATGGGTGGTAATACGCGCAATATGCATAATGCAGTTACGGAATCGTTATCAACACTTCTACTTGATGATGCCTTCATCTCTAAACTTGTTGATAAAGTTTGCGTGCGTCTCGATGCTAAATTTGACGAGCTAAAGTTCCACTATGAAACAATTGTGTCGAAATTGTCTCAAGAAAATGCGAATCTTCGTGAAGAAATTGACCATCTAGAACAGTATTCACGAAGAAATTGTGTGCGTGTGTTTGGTGTTGATGAGGAAGCTGGAGAGATCGTCGAGAATAAGGTGCGTGACATTTTTAACAGCAAGTTAAAGCTCAATATAGTGCCTAGTGATATCGATCGGTGTCATCGTACCGGGAAAAATGATCCCAAAAAACCTCGTCTTCGCCCCCGTCCAATAATTGTTAAATGTGTGTCATATAAAACACGTGAAGCCATCATGAAAGCGCGTAGAGAATTAAAGGGAACAAAAATAACTATTAAAGAAGATTTGACTACCAAAAAACTTGAACTATTAAATGCTGCAGCAAAAGAATATGGTTTTAAAAATGTGTGGTCGCATGATGGAATCATTTTTGTTAAGTCTAATGACACTACCACACGTATCAATAATATTGATCAACTAAAAGTGTAATATATCCTATTTTTGTATTATTATTATTGTGTAGCATACAATCTACATAATTGCTGTTATTTTATTGGAGTTAAGCCTTAACATATGAAAATCTCAAACTTTTGTAAAACTAGAACTTACACTCAGTGTTTACTCATATTCTTTCTAATATTACTTTTTTATTCTTATTTGAATCATCTGTTGTCTAAATTTAAAATCTATTCACTTTTGCTCAACAAGCAGCGATTAACTAGTTTTATTCAGTTGGTTTGGTTGTCTGAGTTCATCAACCTCTCTCATTTGTATTTGTGTGTGATTGTTGCTAATATTTATAAATAATATTGTTAATTAAGCCTGGCAACTTCTCAGTCAGTGGTGTACTACTGGTATAGTAATTTGAAATCTGTTCACCTTGATTAAAATTTATAACTCATATCTCTACACTTTGATTTCAAATTCATTTAGCTAAGTACATCGAAAATTAACTTAAGATATTTTCTATTTTTGTTAATATTAAACAATAGTTTTATATTTTTGTTTTACAAATGAACACAATGAATATTTATTACCAAAACACAAGAGGACTTAATACTAAATTAGAACAATTTTATAATAATTGTTGTTCTTCGAATTTTGATATCATCACTCTATCAGAATCCTGGCTGCATGATTCGGTACATAATTCAGAATTATTTTCTTCTAATTATAATGTCTTTAGAAAAGATAGAGATACAACCTTAAGTGGCAAAGTTCGTGGAGGTGGTGTTCTTTGTGCAGTTCATAATAGATTTAAATCTACTTTCTCTCAAATTGAAATTCATCCAAATTCTCTCTCTGATATAATTTGTGTTAAAATTTCCTTATCTTCAAACTCTTATGTCTACTTAGTTGTTGTTTACTGTCCTCCTCCAATCTCTGTGGTTCAATTAAACTACATCTTAGAATCTTTAGAATCATGCTTACTTGTATCTAATAATAATTTTATACTTGTTGGTGATTTAAATATTTCGAACCTTGCTTATTCACTGAGAGAAGGTGGCTGCAATGACACTCTAATATCCAGGTTTAATAACTTTTTAAATTTTATGAATGCATCGCAGCATAATTCAGTCTTAAATGAATCAGGTCGATTACTTGACGTTGTCATTTCTAATAGACAATGTACAGTATCTTGTTGCATTGATCCTCTTGTCGATGAAGACTCACATCATCCTGCTCTTCTTATTGACTATGCTATCGTCACCACTACTAATAAACCCAATTCCTCTATAAATTCATCTCCTCAGTATAACTTTCGCCTTGCTAATTTTGATTTTATGTACTATTTACTTTCAAAAACTGATTGGGACTGCTTAACTCATCACACTGACATTGATGATGCTTTTAAAGAGTTTTATTTAATTATACATAACATCTTTGATGAATCGGTGCCTAAAACTATACCTAAGCCGAATACACAATACCCCCCTTGGTACACCAAAAATATTATAAATAACATCAGACTTAAATCAAAATATCACAAATTATACAAAACTGATAAATCTGATCTTTATAAGTGTGAATTTCAACGTCTACGTGCTCTTGTAAAAAAAGACATCAAACTAGCATACACTTCATACTTGGCTGATACTGAAAACCATATTAATTCTGATCCTAAACAACTTTGGAATTTTGTAAATTCTAAGAGGAATAAGTCACGCATTCCTGGCACAATGTATTTCGAACAGCAAGAATTGACCACTACACATGACATTGTTCAAGGTTTTGCAGTTTACTTTGCCAGTGTCTATGTAAATAATGATGCAAACCCTACATTACTCACTGATGATTTAATTAATAACATAGAAATCATTAATATCTCCCACATTTCAGAGTCAGATATACTTTCGGCAATTCACAACCTTAAACCCTCTCGTAATCCTGGTCCCGATAACTTTCCTGCTTATATATTAAAAGCTTGCAGTCATTTCTTCGTCAAACCTCTTCTTATTCTTTTCAATCTATGTATCAGCAGCAACGCATTCCCCTCTCTCTTAAAAACTTCATTCATCACTCCCATATTTAAGTCTGGGGATAACTCTAACATCTTAAACTATCGTCCTATTGCAATACTATCTAATATATCAAAAATATTTGAATCCATTCTTTATAAATACATTTACAATATGACCAAAAAGCACATCTCACCTCACCAGCATGGTTTTGTGAAAGGCAGATCAACAACTACAAATCTGATTAATTTTACTGAATGTGTTGCGAATGCTCTTCATGATAATAACCAAATTGATGTGGTTTATACAGATTTCTCTAAAGCATTTGATAATATCGATCATAAAGTACTCCTTCACAAACTCCAGCATAAGTATAATTTTTCTGATAGTCTTCTCCATTTAATTTCTTCATATTTGAGTGAACGTAAGATGGTAGTTCATTACAACAATTACACATCTCATCCCTTCCTTGCTACTTCCGGGGTACCTCAAGGTTCAAACTTAGGCCCTTTGTTGTTCAACTTATTTATAAATGACATAGTTGACTGTATTGAACATTCGAAAGTATTACTGTATGCGGATGATATCAAAATTTTCAAAGTCGTTAACTCAATTGATGATTGTAACAAACTCCAGTCTGATTTGCAGAAAGTTCTGGCTTGGTCTAAGTCCTCCAAATTAAATTTTAATCTTAGTAAATGTAAAATTATGAGCTATTGCGTGAAAAAATCTGCCTTAAATTACCATTACCTGATGAAAGATCACATGTTAGACAGAGTTTTTCAATTTAGTGATCTAGGAGTTATATTTGATAATAAACTATCATTTAATGCTCACATAGTGGGTCACCTAGCAACGGCACAAATATTAATACTCTACCTAAAAGGTTAGGTTAGGTTAGGTTAGGTTAGGTTTATTTGATAATAAACTATCATTTAATGCTCACATAAATAACATTGTAAATTTATCATATAGAACTCTTGGATTTATTATACGTAATTCTCATTCTTTTAACAAAGTTTCTACACTTAAAACATTGTATTGTACGTTTGTGCGTTCTAAATTAGAATATGCACTTCAAGTATGGAATCCAATTTATATAAAGTATTGCCAAGCTATTGAGATGATTCAACGCAAATTTACGTTTTATATAACTTAAAATAGTTATTTATGTTACAAGGACAAAAAATGCAAGTTCTCGTACGACTATGGAAAATTGCCGAACGAGGCAAAGCCGAGTTCGGCAACCTTAGGAGTACGAGAGCTTTTTCGTCCGTGTATCATACACTATTTTTTATTCGATTGTAAGTGAAAACTTAAAATAACTAGAATATTAATATTTTATTATAAATTATTCTAAATTTTTGTTTAGTTTGCTAATTGTAGTTATCTGCGAAACAGACAAATGAAACAAAAAAGAACAAAAAATTATTCGACTGTGTCAGTTTGCTTAAAAAAAACGCGTTTGCGTACGAAAAGTACTTCTCGGCCTAAGACGAAAAGTGGGTCACCTAGCAACGGCACAAATATTAATACTCTACCTAAAAGGTTAGCTTTTCGTCCGAATATCTTAACCAAAAAACGTCACTTTTTGACATAATCGAATAAAAATTTATTTTTACTATCGAAATATGCACTTTCGACATTCATTGCACTCTTCGAAAATGTCATATTACAGAGTAGAACGACCGTGTGGGAAATCGAAAACAGCATGAGCGTATCGTAATGATTTTAAAATGCATGTTTTTTATATGTTGCTATTCCTATTACACCGCGTTATTTGTCAAAAAATACATAAAGTTAATGTACAATGTCAATATCCAAAAGTTCTTACAGCTTATGTCTCTTGCGAAACTCCCCTTCGGGTCGTCGTTGCAAATAAAACACTCCCAAGTAAGATTGTTTTTCGACACTTTGATAAAGATATTTTATAGTGAAATAGGTACTACTTTTTAATACCAGATTAATATTTAATTCAGGTTTTTCAATGTTAATTCTATTAACTCTTTTAAAATGAAGAACTGCCCTAACGAATTCCTTTACGTACTAGTTATATAATAAAATTATACTAATGTAAAAATATAGAAGTAATAACTTGAACTTGATACCTTTTACAGACTAGTTGTAGAGCTAGAGGTTTTTGAGATTTTTGATTGTTCCAGATCCAGATGTTTATTCGGAACGTATGGTTATAAATAATATAAAAGCTCACATACGAGTACATCATAATACTGACAGGCTTATGCGGTTTTGTGTTTTTGCGATAATGCGATTGCGGTTTGATATTGTGGTGTGGTAATGAAATGCTGTGGGGTTCTGTATTAGTCTAGTGGATATTGTTCTTGAGTCACATTCGTATATAAATAATTTTTGAATATAAAGAAACAAAGGCAAATTCGCAAACACTCTGCAACTTAAATAATACAGGTTACATTATGCACCTATATAGTTGCCTTCGCCAGAATAGTATAGAAAAAATGTAATCAATCCACAGATTAGTGTAGTTCTAGTTAGTTAGTGTTGTTTGGTTTGAAGATTTCAAATTTATATCTTCTACTAGTTCGGTAATAGATATTTGATTTCACTAATTTGCGTTTTAGGTTATAAATTTCATTATTTCACGCAATGGTCTTTATTTCAGTCTTTTTATTCAATGAAATGTACACATATAAAACTACATTTATTAAAAAAATTCAGATAACATTGTAAAGATACTTCAATATAAAATGGTTTTGGTTATAGCCAAATCACGTTTAAGTTGCAAACTCGGTCAAAAGTTATTTACTTTACAAGTGGGCAAAGTAAGGAATTACCCACGAGGCCGAAGGCTGAGTGAGATAATTTTGTCCAGTGGGTCATTCCTTTTTGCCCACGTGTAAAGTATAACGTTTTATCCAACACCTTTTAATAACATTCTTAAATATTTTAAAAATATTAAGTTTCAACCTAAAACATCGTTTCTATGGTGACTTCCAACAAGCAAAGTAACAATTTACCCACAAGTGGGTATAATTTTGATCAAAGCCACTTGTGGGTAATTTTTTACTTTGCTTGTTTAAAATCACCATAGTTATGATGCTTTTATTAAGAGGTGTTGGATAAACAAATGAATCAATAAAGCATCAATAGTAGGTAGGTACCTATCCTATTTTCTTCAATTCAGTTATAGGCGTTATTAGGCGTATTAGTCCGGGTTGGTATTTTTAATTGAATTCCGGGCAGAAAAAATTAATGGCTCAAGGTCCGACACATTTGCGCGTAAAATTTTACCTGTGGTCCCTTTACTTTTACAGCTTTTCACGTACCACGTGAGTTTTAAACGTACTTCACGTGACAAAAATATGCTAATTTACTTGAATTTACGGCCGTCATTGCCGAAAAAGTGTGATGGTTTGAATATTTAATTTTCACAGCTTTATGCTATTGATTTTTTTCTCTGTGGATATTATATTTTCATTGTAAAATTGGATTAGTGGAAACACATTTTGAGCTAATTTTATATTTAAGAAGGTTGGTGACTATAATTAAAATGATGATGAGAAGCTGAAATTTACACAGTGCCTATATTATACTATTGAGATGCCAGAAAAAATTTAATTTTGGTCTATCCGGTTTTTGAGTAATTGAATGTTGAAATTACGCTCGTTTTACATGGACTCTTATGGCAATTCACTAAATCTTTGTTTTTGCATGCTTTAAACATGATAAAATAATGAAATATTCATAGAACTTGTATAAATAGTTCCTATAAACATTTAAAAGTAAGATTTACTGTACTTTTTTAAACCATTTGCAAGTTATTTGAAAAAATAATAAGCCTGCCAAGTATTTTTTGAATAGTGAATTACCTAGTAATTATTGTAAAAATATATCACCGCAACAGAACGAATTGCAATGATATCAGCCAACGTGAGTTGATCGAATTTTCTTACACCATTGCATGGGTCACCAACCTCCTTAAGAGGCCCGTCTACTTTATAAAATCCAGAGTAAAATGTACTAAAGTAGCGACTGTTTTGTGGCCAGTACAAGAAATGGAAATTTTTTATTCCAATAAGGATAATATACTTATGGCCATTTGCACCGCTTCTACTTAAATTTTAAGTGTCAAAATATCGAATCAAAATTAAATTGTCAAACGTAGAAACCAACCTCCTTAAGAGGCCCGTCTACTTTATAAAATCCAGTAAAGTAGCGACTGTTTTGTGGCCAGTACAAGAAATGGAAATTTTTTATTCCAATAAGGATAATATACTTATGGCCATTTGCACCGCTTCTACTTAAATTTTAAGTGTCAAAATATCGAATCAAAATTAAATTGTCAAACGTAGAAATAACATTGCTGTTCGATTGGATATCTTTCATTTAAGTGACAATTAAAATTCAAGTGGAAGCGGTGCAAATGGCCATTAAAGAATCAATAATTAACAGTTGTTCCTTTTTAAATTTTTGATTAAAAAATTGTACATGTTTATAAAAATTCAATAAAATTCAAAAAATTTCCAAGTTATGCAAAATTTAACCGGTTATATCTCATGATAGAAATTTATTTTTATTATATTAAATGTTAATAAAACATTACCTTGAAGTCAAAGTCAACAATTAACTAACAGTTTAAGTACTTGCAACGATAATACTTTTACAGTATTTTTCAAATTCAAAATGACATTGCATAATTAGGATGAGACAAAGTACGAGTTTCGGGCTAGTTTCAGGCAACCGCAGTCGTGGGAAAAAGAGTGGAAAAGAAAAAAAAGTAAAATCTAGGTAGTGTATTCTAGAAATTTGGAATAAATGTAAACGGGCCCTTTAATATATATTTCAAATTAATATGCTCAGTTATTTTCATGTTTTACACTTTTCCTACGTGCAGCTCTAAGAATACATAATTCAAATGACATCCTTTATCATAAACTTTTAACCCAATAAGCAACTTTTAATTACTTACTAATAAGTTCCAAGATTTAAGATCAAACAATTTAACTAATTACTTGTAGTTATAACAATAGTGAAAAAGCCACATAACAAGAATACACTCCCAACTTAAATTGGTGGTTAAGCAATGTCCTACTTTATACAATTATTATGTTTATTTAACCTATAAATCTTCTTGTAAGTAATATACAGGATTATTCACAACTTAGTGCATATATTTTAATGGCATATAGTGTCCAACTCACTTATTACGGAACTGAAAGAATTTTTTTCTTTCATAATTTAATCTTCCAGTTCTTTTAGGTTACTGTTTTCAAATGGAATTTCATAAATATTCTATTCTTGCCATCGCACAATTTATTAAAATTTAATTTTATTCATAGTTAATCAAATAGCCATTATGCTATCAACATCCAGTGATTTAAAAAATGTGCTTCTTTAGATAACTGCGCTTAAATTTACGAATTTTAAGAAAATTCTTTTCGTTCCATCAGTAAGTTGAGTACTATTTACCATTAAAATATATGCATGAAGTTATGAATCATCCTGTATATTATAAATAATTAAAAAGTAGTGTAAAATGCATTTTAATTAGAAACAGTAAAACAGATTTTATAAAAGTTCAAATATAGCAGTATTTCTAGTTAATTGTCGAGGTTATGAACAGACTTTGCCATTGATTTATAATTGCTTTTTGCATGCGTATTAAAAGGAAAAAATATTGAAACGCATGAATATTAATTAACGCAGTAGTTTTCCTAAAAGGAAAGTACACACGTTTTCGATTTTTGTTTGTGTTGTTTGGATACTGTATCATAAATCTCTTCGAGCTGAAATAAATTTTCAAAAACAACAGTAAAACATTCAAGTAATAAATTACAATTTGGATTTTTTTACGAAAAGCTAAAAAAATGCAAAAAACCTACAGTGTTAGCTTTTCACTAGAATCTGATAGTTTTTGTTGCAAGCGATACTGTTGATAATTGAAAACTGCGTGACATTACGCATTCCATACTCAGTCAAATGTATATAATTATTTATTCAATACATGATGCCATTAAAATATTTATGGCATTATTTTGCGTTCTCGTAATTCCATTATTTAAATGAAATTTAATTTCATTTGGAATCTTCTGTCCCTTGTTTAATAAATGATTCAGCCTACTTTTCTTCGGCGTCTTTTTCTCATAGTTCTTGCTTTACGAATATAAATGATGTTCTGTAATGTAATGAAAAAGAACTGAGACTTCACAACTATTTTAGGGCGAGATAAGGAATTCAGTGAATTAAATGTATGGAATTTACATATAACACTGCGGAACTTCAGTCATGTGAACATCATCTTGTTCGCAAAGTTTTAAAATAAAACGATGAACATTATTTTACATCAAAATTTTATAGTAATGTATCGTATGAAATATATATTTAGATAACAAACTATCAAATTTTGATAAAATGCGTTGTCATCGGCGATGAGTCTATATACTGTGCCAGTCAGCCAGTAGTCGCACTGGGAATATCTTGATGAGGGCTGGAGTATAAAATGATGACTTAATTAGTATTTGTTTTTATCACAAAAATGATAGAGTCATATCGAGTTTGGTAAGTATCAAGTTAATGGTCTAGATGAGGGATAATTTACAAAAATGCTGAACAAAAGTCACGTCGACTTGTTGAATGGTAAATTAATATCGGATATGGCGGCAATTTTGTTTATTGGGCTTGAGTAGTTATGTTTCTTTTTTGTTAATTAACTGCAAGACGAAAAGCAATGTAGATCACATGTTTGAGGTAACAATTCATTTTTTGTGTAATAATACAAAAGTTATAACTTTTTTAAAAATCTGATGTGGCCAGCACAAGATCTCCCGCAATACTTACTTTAATCTTTTTACTTATTATACAAAAATTCACACTCGAAAATTTTCACTCGTCACAATACCTTATAGAATATGAGGCGGGTGGTAAGAATTTGCAAAATTTCTAGAATAGTAATTTGAAATTTTCAAAATATCATCATAATAATGGTTAATTTTCTTTGGTAAAAAGTAATCAAAAAACGCGAAATAAATGCGAGTCACATGGCTGGTGAAAGACAAAGCAAAACTCGTTGGATTTTTCAGTACTTATGTACACTCTACTGAAGGGAATGACAGCAGCAACAAGATGAGGAGAACAGAAAAAAACAAAACAATATAAGTTCTCTTGCTTTAGTCTGGTTGTGAGAAAAAGGGACTTATTGCAATTCATAACTAAAGAATTGAATTTTTTGACTTATGTGCTTGGGTCTGCCAATCCTAGATATGTAAGTCACAAGAAGTATTTTCATCAAATATATTAATAAAAATTTACGTCAAAAATCTATTTTCAGATTAAAATAATGTAAATGTGGTCACCAAATCTCCTTAACCGATTTAGATACGCGCAAATGTAAGAAACGATTCTCTCGCACATATTCTTTGGTGTGTGAGGCCATTTGATGGCACGCAGTGATATGAACATCAGCATCGTATTGGCTGGTGGAAGTTCGGCGTCGAAACGCTCGCTGGCAGATACAATGAACGCTAACGCCACGTTCCGCTAACGTTAACACGGGATAATCCCGGCCATCGTTAATCTTCTAGGTTTTTTTGAGCTAAGCTAAGCGTTCTAATTTAGTACTTTATTTGCTTGGAGTCTTTCGATATGTTTCTATTATTAAAATTTATTTCTTTTTCATTGTGTTTTAATTGAATTTTTTTTCATGTTTTGATAAATAAATATTTTAATTAGCAAAAAATGGTAACAGATACAAAGCTTATAATTAGAGTGCAGATTATATGCAGGAAAATGGAATTGAAATATGCATTGGAATTAGGCCAAAATATGCCCAATATAATATGTTCTAAAATACACAAATCAATGAAATATTGAAATATCCACTTAACCCTAGTGCATGAAGGTTTTATTTTTGAATTTGCATATTTTGATTGCAGTACATTATTTAATTAAGTTTTTTTAAATATTTTCCGTGATTTATGTTTTAAAATTTCTATTTGTAATTAAGGCAATAAACGCATGTCTATTTAAATGGTCGCTATGAACGGTGGTAATACTAGTGCACAAACAAATAAATAAAACAATAGTTTTACTCACATAACCACTAAAAATTTATTATATTTATTATATTATTATCAAATACAGATGAAGTTACATTTTTTGGTTCGATATATTAGCAAAAGGTTACTATTTGTTACAGGAACGTCGAATATGAAGGCAAAAATAGACCAATTACTATTTCTTTGCCCCAATGTGTGTTTTATATATAGGGTACATTGTATCGACTCATACCATACCCTTGTTATAAAGAGCACATTATCTAACCATTTTGAAGTATATAAATGCATATAATAATATTGTTTTAATAAAATTCGAGATAAAAATTAAAAGGGGATAATCTTCTATTTAGCTCTACAAAATTAAATCCATTTGCAACATAAAAAAACTTTAATTTTAAAGGACTTTAAAAAATCCCTTCTGTTGCGCTTATGAGTACCAAACGGGATATAATTTATTAACAATAAGACACTGCACGAATCAAATACTACTGTTTCTATCCTGTCGTTTATCAATCTTGTACATATTATCAGGCACAAAAACGTCTAAACTTGCAAAGCTGACGTCATAAAAAAATTAAAACTAACCTTCCATTATAAGATACAACATACAATATGCACTAATGGGTTAATAATCAGATTAAATGTATGTTACTTATATACAGTGAGTTTATTTTAACGTGAAATATAGGATTTTTATATTCAATGGTTACGACTTTGACAGCAATTTATTAGAGCATTCTTTTTAAAATGAAACATAGGAAATCAATTTAAGTTTAACAGTATTTAGATAGATTTAGACCAAACCAATTATAATTGTAAGTGCGGCTAATTTAACCAACCAGTCCTCAACATTCGCACTTGAAATTGGAATTTTGTGGAAGCGGTGGTTGGTTAATTTATCACTTATACTTAAAATTTGGTAGATCTGAATCTAGCTTTATTCTTGAACAATATAAGATATTTAGGCAGCTGCAATAGTTCCAAGGGACGCTTTCAACATAAACTTTTAAATGTTTAAAGTATAAATCGTATTTGCAGGTAGCAGCAGTGTGCCACCAATTAACAAAATCAAATTTAATCCCTATGTTTCATTTTAAAAAGAACACTCTAATACATTGCTGTCCAATTCGTAACCATGGAAATAATAAATCCCATGTTTCACGTAAAAATAAACTCACTGCATTTCAAAGTTGGTAACGATATCGAAATAAAAATGATTGAAACGTTAAGGAGAAACGTAGAATATTCATAGCACGTAATTAAAGTTTTCAAGTGTTACTGTACTCTACGCAGTGGCTGCCATTGCACACTTTCATCTGGTGCAGAAATTCCAGACATAGGCAACCTGATCAGTATTGTATGTAGTATGACACTTTTTATCTCCAATATAACCAACTTCAACGTCAACGCTGACTGAAACACATCAATGGACACGGAGAATTTTACCTATCATGTTTTTGGAAGTGTATGTGATATTAAATTTGTAATATTTAGAAAAAAAATAAGTAGGTAGAAATTAATTTGTGTGACAAAGTAAATGAAAATGGTAAGTGGATACACATAAATGTAGCGTTTCAAAAGAAATACTTTTTTATTTTGTACCAATCATAGTCTGATTTATTGCGAAAATCGTTAGACATTTAAAAATAGCCAATATAATAATTAATTTAGGTACAAAAACCATGGACCTAATAAAATGTCACCAGGGACGTAACTAGAAAAAATTAGAGTGTGCTACACTTTTCATAGTAATTTTTTTAATAATACAGGAGTATGCCGAACAAAGCGAGCAGAATTTTTTTTTCACTGTTGAAGGAATTTGACTTAATTCCTACTGAAATTAATTTCGTAGAAAAACAGAACCCAGTTAAGAATATAATATCAAATATGTATGCTTAGATCAAGATTGCATAAGAGTACTCAGACTGACAAGCTAATACATTATTCAAAAATACAACATTTACCAGCAATAAATCTATATCTATCCGCTATTCATATTCATAAACATTTCTTTTGTCTCATTAAATATAAATCTATATCTCTTCCCTAGTATTATGTAAGGCATTATTAAATAATTTAAATATAGGTATCTCTTCCGTAAACGAATGTAAAAATATTTTGGGTCGGCGAAGACCTTGCAGGGTGGGCTCTGGATCACCCAGGCCCGCCCTTAGTTACGTCCTTGAATGTCTCGAAAATTGTATACTCTTACTATTATACTATGGTGTCGCAAAAGTAAAGTTTGTAAAAATGTTTTTGATAAATAATCGGCCGGTGGTTTTGACTCAACGTAAATTTCGTCGCCTAATCCCTCTGGTCGTATGGCATTAACAGGCCCGTTTATCTCCTAAATTCCAGCACAAAACGTAGGGAGTGTTTTGTGGCCAATACAAGAATGGTAAAATTGTATTTCAACAAAGATTATATACTTACAGGATCGGTTAACAGTTGTGCCTTTTTAAAATTTTAATAAAAAAAAACTGATGTGGCCAACACATGACCTCTCGCCATACGCTACTATTTTTATTTTTCTAATATAAGTACTGACACATATACCATTGTAGAAGGGAATTCGGAAATTGTAGTTTATATAATATTATTAATGTTTATCATAACCATATTGGTAAATTATAAATGACATGTCATATTTTCAATTTGTCAAAAATTTATTTCACATTAACGCTCAAATTTTTTTTTTCGTTGGCAGATAAATCAAAATTTTAACAAATTTCTAAAATTTTAACTTGTAATTGGAAAATGGTGCTAGATAGAAACAACGTGTTGAATACAAATTGTAGATAGAACTATTTAGTATACATTGTTATTAAAAAAATACCTCTTAATCCATAAAATTATTGGAGGATATTCCAGAAAAACTCATCAGGTCTTCAAGAAAACGGTTATATATCCTGATAGGAATTTATTTCTAAAAAGGCACATCTAAAGATCCATTCTTTCTCTAAAATGTTTATAAAAACATTATTTTGAAGCCAATAATAAACTAACAGTTTACTCGCAACGAGAACACTTTTACAGTATTTTTCAACTACAAAATGACATTGAATTGTTAGGATGCGGTAAACTACGAATTTCGGACTGGTTTTGGGCAGTCGTAGTAGTGGGGAAAAGAGTAAAATAGAAATAACAGTAAAATCGAGAGTATTCTACAGTATTCTAGTATTGGGGAAAATCGTAGACGAGGCGGGGCGGCGCTTAACTGGACAAATACTGCAGCGTTTAGACGCTCGTCCCTAGGAGACTGGCTCAACAAGGGATAGTAGCAGAAGTGGCCAACCTTGGAGCAGCAATTTGGTCGAGAATATCGCTGCTGTAGTATAACACTGTTACTACTGTGATTGGTACATAGATAAAATAAAACTGGTGAGCCCTACAAAACCATGATTAACGACATTCTGAAGCAAGCGTTTCCTGGCCGCTTGATCTCTCGTTTTGGCGTTTTGCACTGACTCGTGAGATCGCCCAATTTGACCATTTCATTTTTTTAAAAATTATTGGTCTATACTAACAATCCGCAGACCTTGGCGTTCCTAAAGGAGACCATTCGACAAGAAATGAATAATTTATCGGTAAAAGTTTTAACACGTCATGGAAAATGCTGTGAAACGTGCCCGAATGTGCATCAACTGTGGTGGCGGCCACTGATCTTCGCGACTTAATGAGGAAAAAATCTGATTTGGCCAGCAAATAACCTTCCGCCATATATAAATGTATACGTACAATCCGATGTCCATTTAAAATATACAAATAAAAATCTAAAATATTTAAACACAGAAATTCGCATCACCTAAATCAAAAGATTCATTCACAGGAAAACTCTTCTGTGTTGAAGCCATCCTCCGTTCAATTACTAAATTTTAATATCTTCTTACTTATCACTTATATGGCGTTAATAGACCAACGTGCCATCCGGCTCACCTGTCAATATTTTTTACGCAGAAATAAAAATCAACCGATCATGGATTACAAGATTTCCACGTTTTATCTGATAAATTTATTTTTTAAACTACGTATTTAAACAAACATAATTAATTTGCCTTAGGAAACCGGGTTATTAGATTTGCGCCATTTTGTATTTTTTATTCTCAGTGGAAAAGGTACCTATATTGGATAAAATTGTGCAAACCAGTTAACACTTCAAGGCAGTGTGCGGACCAGTTCACCCGGACGAATTAAGACGATGCCGCTAGAAGTTCCAACAGTTAACTGCTATCCTTGTGCTACATACAAAGTCACAATAAGTCTCAATCCGCGCGTGTGCCGTATATGTATTTAGCGTTATAATCTTAGGAAATTTCCGTAATTTGCTGGAATACATCGCACACTTCTCTCTTCTGTAGAGTATTTGAAGAAATGAAGAGACCTGATTTCGTGGTCGTATAATCGTCTTTAGAACTGCGCTATGTTGTGAAGTAATACGAAATTCCAATTAAAATTACCAGGTTATATCGTAATTTTAATTAAAATAAGACTAACTCCAACTTTGGTAACTATGTTATTTAGATTTAATAAGAAAGTTTTACTAGGCTTTAAAACTTACTTTCACTGCCTGCTTGACTGTTTTCTGCCGAATGAGAAATTTTAGATAATTTGAATGTTTAATTATTGCAGAGCTAGAAATAAATAACATTATCTGTTTAATTAGCAAATTTAAAATAATTTCAGCATTTTTATTGTTAAATTTAAAATAAATATTAGTTAATTGTAAATAACAGTTTGGAGAAAAATTCAGATTGGAATCGAAAAAGGAAAAAGTTGTATAATTAAAATTATTTTTTACAATGTAAATTAAAATTGAACGAATGTTTACAGAGAAAATTAAAATCATAGTAGGTAATGTAATGGATACTTTAATTGTTTAATTGAACATTGTTATTATTACAAATTTAATGGTTATTCCTATAGAATTTTTAATTAAATACGTATACAACATGAACAAATTAAATAACATGTTTCTAGAAATGTGTCAAAATCATATCTTATTTTAGCTATAAATTGTTATTTTTTCTATTAAATTTGAAACTTTATAACATCGTAGAAATGTGCATACTTTAGTATAAATTTTTGTTCAATTTTTTTGGATTTGCTGTTGCATAATAGCACATAAATGATTTAATTGTAGTACCACGTTAAAAAAATACTAGATTATTAACATATAGTTCATGTTAAAAACTGCATTACTGCATAACAATGCTACCTACATAGCGAGCGCACCTGTATTAATATCAATTTACAATTTAATCGATCGATTGCGATTTGCGATCAAATGTAGGATGTAGTACATGAGCTTATTAATGACTATTCTCAATGTACACAGGTAACTTGTTTAATGCCACAAGTTAAACTATAAGTTAGTTCATCAATAGAGCATCAGCCTGGAATTTAGCATCACTGCTAGTACAGATAATAAACTTGCAATAGCGCTATATATCTTTGAACTACTGATACGGTAGTTTAGTGCGAGCAATTATGAATTTTAATGACTGTGTATTAATGTCATAAATTCATGATACTGTTTATCAACGAAGTTTTAGTGCACAAACAAAATAATAAAAATTCTACAGTATTTTGACAGTTTTTAAAATATTTTAATTAGTTTTTTATTAGTTCCGCACAACGGATCATTTTATGATAAAAGTTTTGAAAATATAAACATTTCGGTGAATTCGGACGTTTTAGATTATCCTGATAAAAAGTTTGTTGAAGTACTTACAAGTTTAAATATGATAAGAAATTATATTGCTTATCGTTTTTTCTGAAAGTTTTTATATTTTTTGACAGTTATCTCGCCTCACAGATTTATAAAGAAATAAGCTTTTTTTTTTAAGATTGCCTCTTAAAAACATATATAGGTATTTTACCAAAACATGCAGAAAATTTGTTTCTCTTAGTGTATAAAAAAATAACTATAAAATAGTACACATATTAATTATTGGTAGATGATGAAAATTTAAATTGATTACTACTTACGAGTACTATTTTAAAAGATTATAATATCTTGTTTAGTTAAAATTATTCCATAAATTGGAATAATATTCCATATTGAAGATCTGTCTTAGAATTCTCATTATACGAAGGGTTCAAAAGCCAATCAGTGTAAGTCATTTTTTTATAAATATATAAAGATACAGGGTGGTGCGTCGGCAAACGCACCATAGGGATTTCAATGTTAATTTTGAAATGTTCAAATATTGGCTCCCCTAATTGTTTCTCAGAAAAATAAAAATAGATTTTTGTAGAGAAAACAATTCTGCATCTAATGATATCTTTACTCATAATTTCCTTTTGTCCGGAACAGGAAAAATTAATTTAATAAAAATTTTAATTTTAATCAAATCACTTCACTAGTGCCTTGATATTTATTATAATTGTTATTTATTGTTGTACAATATTAAATAAAATATTTACTCTTTTCTGCTTTACTATGAATGATTATTATAAAATGTCAAATGTATTTAATTGTAAGTATGTATTTGGTTTTCGTTTATTTCATGGCACTAGTGATTTGATTAAAAGTAAAATTTTTATTAAATTAATTTCTTCTGTTCCGGATAAAAGGAAATTATGAGTAGGGGGGTATCATTAGATGCAGAATTTTTTTGTCTACAAAAAACTATTTTTTATTATGCTGAGAAACAATTAGGGGAGCCAATATTTGAACATTTCAAAATTAACATTGAAATCCCTATGGTGCGTTTGCCGACGCACCACCCTGTATAGTATTTTTGATAAACTTTTAGTGGCCAATTAATTAATAATTTGTTTATCTGCAGAGATATTTTGTATTGTTTATAGTAGGTAGATAGGTATAGGTTGATAGATGTTACAGAAGTTTTTTGTTGAAATTGAATTTTGAATGAAATTAAGGTATCGAAAAATACTCTATGTTTTTCTATTATCCTTTTCCTTTCTATCCTATTTCTTTTGTATTGGATTTTAAAATTTAGGACATATTTAAATGTAAACTTTGATTTACGCAATAAACTGTTCACTTTATTCAAACTTCCTGATGATCTACAGTGAAATGTGACAAAAGCCAGCGAAGTGAAAATCAATCTCATCTTGAGAATCGAAAACTACAAGAATCTCATTTCTGAGAGCAAACGCTGCAACTGACGAAAGCAATTTTGAACTTGCTTGAATATATCATTGCAATATAAACAAACACAATAGCTATATTAAATGAAATATGTGAAAGCGGCGTACTATGTGTAGGTATCATATTCAAAAGAATAGAGATTTGACCGAAGCAGTAAATTTATAAATTTTTCGGCCTGGTCAACAATGTTTTCACTATTCGATAGATTCGGTATTCAAAATTATATTATGGTGGTATCTAACGTATGAAGATCGTAGCTAATGTATTATAAATGTAAATTAGTATATGTAAACGTATTATAAATAGTAACTGTAACTTTTATGTTGTTTATATAAATAATTAAAAATGTGTAATATTAAAATGTTATAATAGTTGTTGATAAATGATAAATGAACATATAAACATGTTACTCACAAAGGACACTACATATTTTTTTAGCTTGTGAAATATATAATCAATAGGTATGTGGTATTATTGTGGAGACAAAGGTGTGCACCAAAATAGTAGTTATTTTACTTTTGGAAGTAAGTAAGTAAATAGTTTATTGTTACCTTTCGGTGTACAAAATCTTTACAATATTACATTTGCATTTACATTTAAAGTGGTAGGTATATTTTTATTTTGTTCTTATACTGTATACTTTTTTCATCCATTCCGTGTCTGGGTTTCCGTCATGTAGAATTTGTTGTGTTGATTTGCCGTTGTCTAATTTTTCGTTGCAGTCTCTTCTTAAATGGTCTATTGTCTCAAAGTCTCTCCCACATATTCTGCATTGTCTGTCGTCGTCTCTCATCCAGTATTTATTTCTTTTTTCTTCGTTTCCTGCCCTATATCTTGCAATTATTTTAACATTTTTGTTGTCTGTTGTCAAGTATCGTGGTTTATTTGTGGTCAATAAGTGTTTGTATCCTGGATTATAAGTTGATTTATTTATCTTTTCTCTTCTTATTTGAATTTGAATATCTTGTTCTGTCTGTGTAATTTCGTCCACCATATTGTAGCCTGTATTTCTTCGTCTTTCTATATCTGTCGTTGAATGTCCGTTACTTTCGTAAAATTTTGCTCGTTTTACTTCCCATTGATTCTTTTCTTGTTTTCTTTCTTCTTTTCTTGATATTTCCACCCAACAGTCATATGCAAGGCTTTTCCATGGTGTCCTTCTTAATTTCTCTTCAAACTTCATTGCTCTTCTTCCTGCTTCTGTCTTCATTTTGTACCGTTTCGTTTCTTCCTCTATTATATACACCGGTGTTTGTGTATCCATTCCTAGTATCCATCGAACATATTTTGTTTGTATTTTTTCTATTTTGCTTTGCTCTTTCCAACCCCAAATCTCAGCTCCATACATTATGATGCTTGCGATTAATTTATCAAACAGTAACATTCTTAGTTTAAAGTTATTTTTAAATTTTCTGTGCCCTATGCCCCTTTTGGAAGTAAGTTCTATCAACAATAATTATTCGATACTGCTATGGGTAATTCTGCATCTCCGATTTTTGCTAGCTTAGTGATAGGCCCGTAGATAGTAACTCAAGATAGTAACTCAAGATAGTAACTCAAGATAATAACTCAAGATAGTAACTCAAGATAGTAACTCAAGATAGTAACTCAAGTGAGATTGCGGTTGTCAGAAATGTAGATACGCCTGTAACATATTTTAAAATTCTATACATACCTACGTTATCTTATAAATTATGTAATATTTTGAAAACTGACTCTATAAAAATAGCTTTATATAATATAAATAAACTCGGCAGTATTTTTACAAAACTTAAAGACAAAACTCCGAAAGGTCTTCAATCGAACGTTGTGTATAAAATTAATTGTAAAGACTGCAACAGTACATATATTGGACAAACCAAACAGTATTTGTGTAAGAGAATAAAAAACCACATATACGGTTGCAATAGCAAATATATTAAGGATAAAATAGCATAATTTTGACTTTGAAAACGTTAAAATTCTAGAAATTCAAAAAAATCTTTGAAAAATATTATTTTTTGGAGATGATACACATAACATTAGATGAAAATAGTGTAAATTGTACAGCAAATATTGATAATTTAAATAATATTTATATCAATATTTTAAATCAATTATAATTTTCCAAGATATGTACCTGTACCTACTGAGGTTTTTTCTTCTTTTTGTTCTTCATTTCTGACAACACTCGTTTCAAGTTGATAAAATAGCTGTCATCACCTCAAAGTGTTCGACCATGCAGTTAGTTGAGATGAACAGTCCTCACTGGACGCCAACATAGCTAGATCAAAAATTATAATTATATTTCTGTGTAGTAATAGCATTTTAAAATTATATGTAATTCAAATTCTGCTTTTCTCAATTATGTAACTTGATAATACCATGTTTCTATCAATACTTGATTATAAGATGCAAAACCGACGCAAAACGGTAGGTATGTAATTTGATCAATATGTTATTAATATTGTAAAATGATTGTACTATTTATTACAGTGTTACTGCACAAATTACTTGTTCTGGTGATGGATTTAAAAAATCCGAAACGTTAATTGTCATCTTGATTTTAATTTCATGCGCACCTTTGTCCAGAAATATTATATTCGGTGTAATAACCGAATACGTACGAATACTCGGTTAATATTTAGCATAGTATTCGTTATGTGTCCCATCTCTACTATGTAGAGCACAGAAGACATAGAACAATAACTGTAGGAAACAGAAATTTAAATTTCCTAGATAATCGTAAAAATCTCTGCTTCAATCAAATTATTTCGCGTGAACTATAAAAATTCATAACAAAATAAAAAATGCTTTCAACAAAAATATTCTGCTAGTGAAACAAAAGATTCTAAGAGCGGTGTTAAAGCAGAATGGAGGAATATTACACCATCAGCACCTTATGAACGTCGGCGAAAAGACTAAAGGAAAAACGGATAAAGGGGCGCATTTTGATACGTGTTAATTTTATACGGCAGACAAAGTTCATTATATCATAACACCTTATGTGTAGAGTAGTTATCGCACTCGGTTCTGTAAACCCTCTGTTACACCGACATACAGACGTTCACAGCGCAAGCAGCAAACAGACATCACGACGAAGACTTCTCTGTCAGCCAACTACAAACAGGGTAGTTATTTTTGTAATATTAGAATTTCAAATGGAGGAAAGTCCCCCGGGCCTGTAACACGTGTTCATGACGCGCTGTTCCGACAAGTGGTCTACACCCCCCTCTCGCCCCTACAACGCGCTGTTCTGTACGCAACCGGAACAGGATGTTCACTTCTGTTCTGCCTCGGACTCAGACCAACGCTTGCAAATATAATATGGATGAATTCCACATTTTATGTTAATTATCTCGCTGCACCGGTTTGTGTTCCGTAGATACGAGTTGCCAACTTACTTTAGGGATGTTTATTTACGAAGATGTGTTGACGAAGGGTAAATTTGTAATTTAGGGACAGTATAATTATTAAATGATAATAGATTTAATTTGCATTGACTCTAAAGTCATTCGGGTATATAACACTAATAATATGTATGTTATTTTATCATATAACAGCATAACGTTAGTAGTTTACTATGAAAATGTAACTGATATTAGACTATTTAAAAATTTATAATTTTATACATTAATAATCTTTTGCCCTGTTCACAAGAGGAAAGTTTTCACTAAAAAGTTTCTTGAAAGTAAAACAAGTGCTAGGAGCTGTCATAAATAAAAACTATCAATACCGTTCATACAGGGCCAAATTGACAGATTTTTATGACAGCTCCTAGCACTTGTTTTACTTTCAAGAAACTTTTTAGTAAAAACTTTCCTCGTGTGAACAGGGCATAATAATAAAATTAATCAATATATAAGCCAGTTGTTATAGAACTTATTTATTTAAGTTCATTTTAAATAAAATCAAATTTAAAAATGTTGAACATCAGTAGTGTACTTACCTACTTGTTAAACGGCGATAACGATAAATATGAATTTTAACATCAAAATTGCTGTAAATATTTAAATATTGTAATTTTTACAACAAAACATATTTGAATTAAGATCATTTTATGTAGGGTTTCCATAATCCTTTTTATGTACTTAACACAAAAAAATAACATTACAAAAATTATACACGTTTGGAAAGCTAAGAACACATTATCTTAAAATTCGGTTGCTTCTCGTTTTCTTTTGTTCTCATGTCACGATAATTTTTTTAATTAGGTACCTACATTTGTTTTAACCACTTACGTAAAAATAAGCCAGGTTTAGCTATGTTATACAAAATATAACTGAAAAAGTAAACTTAAAAACTTGCATCAAAATACTCAAAATTTAAATTTATACTTTTATTTGAGGAAAAACGGGAAAACCTAATAAATGATAAATTACATTTTGTCTATATAAAATGTTTCTAAACTAGGAGGATTAAAAACAAAGGGTTATTTCTAATGATAAAATAAATACACTGCTCTAAGACGTTTTGTAATGAAGTAAGTACATTAAATTATTTCCGTAAACATTTTAACTAAGTAAATAAAAATAAATATATGTGCAATAATTTCTTCCACAAATCTGGATTCGCTTACAATATGCCAGTAATTGCAAATTATAATGTGAAGTTGTAATTTCCTGGTTTAAAGTTCATTGTACGCGATTATTATTCACCAAACAATTTAGATTATGTCTGCTAATGAAATATTGGATGTTTCGTGATATTACAAGCTTTGTATGGCAGTTTATTTTAGTATAATACTTAGTTATTCATGTATTAGATTATCGTATACAAATGGAATATGAGTATTTTATACATAAATTTCAGATAGATCAAAGGCAATAAATTACAATGTTTTGCAAATAATATAACTAAGGATTTTATTTGACAGAATTTTTTCATTTTCTTTTTTATGATCACTTTCTTTTTGACAATTTGGAGAAAAGATTTATGAACATTCCCTATTTTCTGATATGGGTTATAGCAAGAAAAAAAATTTATTTTCGCAACGCTCTTTTGTTGTACAATTATTTTCTACTTCTGTTAAAATGGGAATCTATATTTATTTTTAGTTTCGTAATTTTATCTTAAAATATCAAAAGAAAGTAATTTGTCAAAATTTATCTTTTTCTTCTGTTTATTTTTAAATAGGTACTATTCCTTAAAACTGAATTATTTTGTTGTTTTAAATTTCTGCATTTTATAGAAACATATTCAATATTTTCAGATTTGTATCTAATTATAAAATATACTTATGTTTCCTTTAAAAAAATTGCGTTACGAAAAAAATGTTGTTGTTATAATATAGAATACAAAACTTACTGAATAAGATCACTTAAAAAAAATTGTTGTTACGAAATATCAACTGGACACTGAATACCCAATCAGCCTGTATAAATAGGAGGTTTCTCTCTTGCTTTAATAAATTACGGCGTAAACCTTCTAAGTGCTTCTACTACCTTTATTTTCTTCTCCTTATTGTCAATACAACAGATTTCCATGAAGTGCTATTATTTTCTAATTAAATTGAATCACATAAAACTCTTAAACGCCTCATAGTAAAGTTTAAATTACGATTAAAGTTTCATCCTTAAACAAGAATAAAATAAAATCTCGCAAATAAAAGCTTTCATTTCTTAGAAGAATTTCAAACATTCATCGTGAGAAATAAAGCCCCTGGCTCTATGCTCCATTCTTCCATGTTCCTGTTGATATCAAATTCAGGTGGGTACTTGGCACAATACTCGCGAGCGATCACGAAACCCGTCGTCGTCTCGTCGTTTTTTGGCTGAAGCTCATTCGTTTCTCGCGCATGGAGAGAATGAGGAAGAGAAGTGAACTCAAACTCACTAGACTTTGAGGTAAAAGAATCGGGATTATAGTTTTCGACGATTCGTGCTCATCTGTTTCGAATTGTGGTGACAACAGTAGTTGATACGAACTGTTTGATGGGCGCAGTGTGAGGCGAATTTGAGCACAAAAATGTTCACTGACTTTTGGAAGTGTGAAAGTAGTTCTTTACAATACTAGCTATTTATGTAACAAGTACACAAAATAGAGTTTTAGAGGACAAGTCTATTTACGGACGAGGCGCAAGCCGAGTCTTTAAATTAGGTGAGTCTTCTAAAACTCAGTTTGTGTACGTGTTACATACAATTTTTTTTAGAATATACTCTCCAACTTGTTTAGTAACTACTTATTCGAAATTATTCTAAAATATTACTTAAAAATACAATTTTGAAAAATGTAGGCGCGAAACAATGAAAATCAGTGAAAATAATCCTATAATAGATATTTATACACCAAGTGAGATACATAAATGTTTATTCAAAAGAAGAAAGTTTAGCCCCCGAGCCCGAATGGAGAGTGGGATAATTTCTTCGAGTGAATAAACATTCGTATCTCACGTGGTTTATACAATATTTTATTCAATTTTGAGACAATTATTTCAAATATATGAATTATAAATTTATTTTGACATAACAAAATAAACTAATCCAAGTAGTCGTTAGTTACAAGTTGTCATTTTTTATACATTTTTGAGGAAATAATGACAGTTTAAAACGTCAGAGTGATTTAAAAAAATTAATTCACTTGCGAATAAACAGTTGTTTAAAGTTGTAGCTATGGAGTTAATAATATCAGTTTAAAACGTCAAAATTACATACCAACATTGTAAATAACAGCTCTTGCCTAGGTTACGTTACTGTAAAGGACTGGATCCCATAAAATATTATTTTTGCGAACTCAAAACAGTTCGCAAAGTAACGATTTTAGAGAGCATTTACTAAAAAATATATTTTATGCAGTGGTGGCTCGCCAGGTTAGGCATTTCAGAGACAACAAATATTTTGTTAATAATATTAACTTTATAATAAAAACATATAGGTAACCGTTTAGAAAACTTTAAAACATTTACTTTATTTGTTATACAATAAAAAATTAGCAGGAAAAGGGAGGCGCCAGTACAAAAAGGTTGAGACACACTGCACTATAGGACAATTCAGTTTGACAGAGTCACATTATTTATTTTTTATGAATAAAGCGGAAATAAAAGGAAACATGCTTATTTAAATCATTACGATACGCTCATGCTGCGTCTTCGATTAACTTTCCCACACGGCCGTTCTACTGTTTGTAGAAGAGAAGAGTACCTACAGTGAATGTCGGAAGTGCGAATTTCGGTGGTAGGCGTAGAAAAAAGTAATTATTGTTGCTATACTAAAACAACCAATTATCATAGCAACCGCGTTCAACAAACGCGGAACAATCATTCAACAAACGCATAGCAACATAATTTGATGACGGTACCTTTCAAAATATTGAAAATAATAATAATCAAATAATAAATCAAATTAAGCAATAACAATCGACGAAAAGATAATGTAATAATTATTTTTACACGACCATACTACGAAAATAGCAGTTTCCATACAGTTACCAGTCACCGAACTACGAAAATAAACAATATCACAATCCGTTCAATCTGTTCGATATGTTTATCGAATGTTCGTGAGATTTCAACATTCTCACTCACATGATATCATTCGCTTTCCTCGCTTATTATGTAATATTCTATATCCAAAGTATACCAACACCCTATCAATTTGCTAATAACATAATTCCAAAGCGTGCCTGTTTACCGATTACGGTTCAATGTACTTTAAATATTAAATTTTAATTGAGTTATATAAACAATTGCAATTTTAATCTGTGTATATTTACTTGAATTAATCAATAAATTATATCCGCATTTTAATAATTAAATATATACAAATTAATATGTTTACCTACATTTCTGTTTTAATAACCTTGGTATAAATACAAATACAATTATTATAAACAAATGTTTTACAATTATATTAGGTACGTTATTATTTTATTATAATATTATTCTATTATAAATTAGAAATATTTGTATAATAATTTAAAATTGTTACAATTTTGTCCTACAATAATTATTAACAAATCAGGGAGTGCATTGCATACCCTTGCCCTACGATAGTTATGCTATTGCGGTAATTTATGACATGATACATAGTTGTTGTTAGTCTACTGAAGAATGATATTCATGATAAAGTTCAAAGTCCAACATCAAAATTGAATTTAGAGAATAAATCACATTTAGCTTCGAATATTCAATATGTAAATGACAAAATTTCAATTGCCAATAATAGTTTAACAGAACAATATATTAACGATTGTACTGTGCTCTTTAAATGTCTATTGTCTCTACTGGATTTTCTATTTGAAATCCATTTCAATTATTGGAAATTCCTGGACAGAAATACTCAGCCATGAATTGTGACGGCCAATTAGAGAAGGCAAATAAAAAAGGTTCAGATGTTCAGATGCAGTGCATGATTCTCGGTTCGGCCACAGTGGTCTGGTGGCAGCACTGGTAGCGTTGTGCTGTTATCTGAGGCCTTTTAATTAAAGAGCCCTAACACTTCGTTACTTGGGCTTCGTTGGTTTTTCTGCAATGGACGTTCGCCGCCCGATTGCTGACACAAATCAATTTTGCGTGGCATCATATAATTCCTGTTCTTCCACCAACCCTGTTATTTATTGTACTTTCAGTGGTATAGAACACTGATCCTACTGTCGTCTTTATTTCCTAATACGTACTTTTGTATACTAAATGTCATTGTAACAAAAGTGTCAATAGGATTTTTTAAAATGCAGATATATGATATTTGTAAATCAAAGGCTGAAAGTAACACCTGGCAGACAGTCATGCAGATCAAGTGAAGTGATTTAGAAACTAATAAAAATGAATGTACATAGTTTGGGGCCTGATGCAGAAATATAAAATATATAAGGGGTGTGGTTTTACTGACGAGTTGGGGTAATTGGGAAGGGATGAATTGGAAGCTGCACTAATCATGACATTCTAAAGTACATTTTAATAAAATAATAATAATACGTACTTATTTATTTACATAAATTACTGAAAGTACGCGTATTCGCGAACAAGGCTACGTCAATGTTGTATAACTTCTTTCCGACTGCCGTCCAACTGTCTCTTTAGACGCTTCTTTTTCCGGGACTGAGGGGGTAGGTTTTCTACGTTTCCTAGAAAACGCTACTACGAAACAGGATGGAAAATTACATTCTGTTGCAGAGGCCCCCACTTCTTTACTTTAAATCCTATAATGTACGGTTATAGTTTTGTTAGATAATACAATACAATAATACAATATCAAAAACAATCAGCGTTATAGAATATGGTAGAAACAGTGCCGCTAGCAATTAGCATTATTTAAAACTACACCACATTTAATGTAGGGCGCTTCACTCGCTTACTGGTAGATCCGACTATAATGTATAACTGTAGGTGTTAGGGCAGTCAGTAAAATTTATAATCCAAATATTCGGATAAGATAGAATTCGGTATCCGGAAAAACCGGTAACCGGAATTAAAAATGAATAGACCAGTAACCATATAAAAACCGGTTTATCCGGATATAACCAAAAAATCTGTATTCGGATTCATCCGGAATAAAAATATATTCGTTTTTTCGAATAAACCGGTATGCGGTATCATATTTTGCTATAGCAAGTGTACGTTGTTTACTACTTATAATAAGCTACACAAATTCAAGCTTTACAAAGTATTACTTTACAAATCACAAATAAAATAGGTAAAAGGGAATTTAAATAGAAATTGTATATTTCATTTGTAGTTGCGCAGTTCGTTCTACTGTACCCCATTAGGTACAGGTACTTTTTATAGGAACACACGAGGAACACTAACGAACCAAAACACCGGTGTTTATTTATTATTAAACCCAACAGGCAAAAATCCCCAATTACAGGATCGAAAATACATAAACTCAGCTTAAAATAAGTATACATTCTGAAAAAATCTGACGTGGTCAGCAGAGTACCTCCTGCCATACTGTACCTACTCTTTTTCATAGGCGTAGCCAAGGGGGAGTTGGGGGTTAAATCCGCACAGCTAAATGCTAAAATAAAATATTTACCTATTTAATTAATTTCTTAAATTTATTATTTATTTTAGGTTTTATACGTGAAAAAGGGTAAAATATTATATAATTTCCCTTTTATGAAAAAAATTTAACTTTTAATGAAACAGCGTTTGACCTTGAATCCAGAAACATTTTCACCTGCTGTGTTTTTTTCTTTTTCCCTACGAAACAGCGCCCGGTACTATTTTTAATAGACCTACACCACTGATCCAAACAAAAATCCTAGCTACGCCTATGCTCTTTTTACTATACTATAAGGTAGGTACTCACAAATATATATTTTAGTTATTTAACGTAATCTGCAGAAATCAGAAGAAGATATAAACGATGTGTCACTATTGTCACTGTCCCAGTCATAATCAATTAAATTTTACGTAATAACAAATGTTAAACAATCATGGACTACAAGATGCTACTGACGTTTCATACTCTAAAATTATAATCAATAATTTAATTTCTAAATAGAACAATATAGACAAAAAATTGAAAATACTAATTATTGTAGATGACAAAAATATAATCTTTTATTTAAAACAGAAAATATTGTGATAAATTAATTATTTGATTGATTCAAACAATAACTTGGAGTGGGTTCTTAAGATTCGTTTTAAAATCTTAAATATATAATTTGGTTGTTAAATGTTTGATATTTGATGAAAAAAACACGCGCACACACACATTGCGAAAATATCAAAATCGTGTTCTGGGGACTTCAAAATGTACTTATCCATTGAAAACTCATTATTGAAATTTTAGCATGATTACAATACCTCTCTTACAGGATTGAGTGGCGAGAGGTACCACCATAGTACTTTTCCGAGAATATATTTAACGTAGGCGGTGCCAAAATGATAGTTGTCAATGTCAAACTGACAGCAGTTATTTAGTGACGTTTAGAATTCGAGATTTTAATTGCATTTATTATAAGTTATAGACATACAATGTACAAACGGCCAACGGTATATATTTAGTTCAACATTTGGCTGCAAATACAACTATAAATATTCTTTGATAAAAGCGTACAGGATAGAACGGTCACAGGTGAAAAGTTGATTGAAAACACTGTCACACTGTCAGGTCGGCATTCGGCGAATGAAAAACATTTGTCATTCGGCATGCGTAACCCGGCATACCTACAACATATAATTGGTCGAGAGGTATGTAGGTATTTAAAAAAAAATTAACTATCTTCTACATACCCATACGAGTATATCAATGTTAACAAATTATTTGTTTCTAGTTGAAAAAGAAAAGAACAAAAAGTTAATAAACATAATTTGGTTACCAGGTGTAAATATCTCAGATCTTCTGCCCAAAATCTTATTTCGGTTTATTACGTCTTTTTACACTGGCCTGGCGTATAAAATTTTACCGTGCGTTTTTGAAGAACGCAATATAATCTGTTTTTATATACGCGAAACCCAGACATGATTACGATGCATAAACGTAATACATTAACATAAAAAATCTGTTACGTTATTTTTGCTAAAATATACACGTTCTGAAAAAGACATTTCAGGTGTTATTGTGAAGTAATTTTTTTTTTCTTTCACGTTCGATAAATTCCTTACTTTACTTTTAACATATTATTTATCGTACTATTTTTTAAGTTTATTTGTTATAAAAATAATAAAACATATAAAGTGTAAAATACAAAACCAATTAATATGAAAGTCTTCATACCAATAATACAGTTCACTCTAAGTAAATATTACCTACTAAGTATACCTACTTGCAGGTATTTCAAATCAATTTAGTTGTTCAATTGTAAAATGTAAAACGTGCTGCTTAATGGATTAATGAATAATGGAAATAAAATCACTGTTTTATATCATTTCGTTTCAAGTACGTATCAGTAATAATTTAAATGAATAAATTAAGAAATAAACAGTTGAAATATGAAAAAGATATCCTGTTATTTACATCTAAGCAAAATAAAATTTGTCCAAATTCTAAAGAAAAGTAAAAACTGTCATATCTATAATTGCATCTTTGTAATATATGTTTTCTATTTTGGTACATTATGTAGTCTCTTTTTTACTCCAGACCTGGCTCCAGAAGAAGATAATTTATTTACATTTCCACTTGAAAAGAAACTTGTATAAAAAATAATAAAATGATAAATATGACTTTCAGAAGACGATAGATTATGTTCAGCTTAGAGCGAAATACAATAGATAAAAACAAGATGTTCATAGAGATATCATTTATAAAAATCAGTGTCTGTCTTTGCTCTTTTGGTTCGAGATAGAATTTGTCACAATCACAGGAAAAAGACCATAAAGCAAACAGAAATTTCATACACAAAAATTTCACATTTTCGTAGGCTAAGAAACAAAGAATACTTTGAATTAATTGAGATACACGTTATGAGAATGATGTTAACTGAATTTCATGAAACTTTTTGAATTCAAACCTTTATTTTTTTGTTTTTTCAGATTTCAATCTAGTTGTTGAACTTTTTGCCATTCGGAAAAGGATTACAGGTAAATAGGTGCTTTTTATAAACTAAACCAAGAAGGTACTGCAAACCAAACTTTTGAAGAATTTTTTTCAATATTAATTTAAAACAATTGCTTGCTAATCTTTTAACTTTAGTAAATGAGATTAATTTAAATTATAAGTTTAAAAATTTAATAAAAGTAATTTCCAACGAAATTTTTAAATTATTTTATATATTCTTTTACTCAATATTAACAATTTAGAGCATTTACTAATGCTGTAGTTTCATATATAATTACTGCAGTAAATATTACATTAGTTGATACCTTAAAGACTCTTTAAACGCTAGTCAGTGAATGTTATTTTAGAAATTATGTCAGTCACCATCATGCGTTGGAGCACGGAACAGCGTATGTTTTCAGTTAAGTTGAACAGTTCCCAACAGCGCCTTATCAATAAGGGGCGATTTTGAGTGGCCAGCCCGCTCGCACGATTTAGCTCCTTGTGATTTTTTGTGTGTGTTTTTTTTTTAATTCTCGCTTTTACGTCAACCGTCCAAGGACCCTAGAAGACCTAAAGGCCAACATCCGGGCCGCAATTGCCAACATACCCGCTGCCATGCTGGCAAGGGTTATGACAAACGCCAGAAATCGGCTTATTTAGTGTAGTCACCTACCTGATATGATTTTGAAAACTGGGTGAAACAAAACTTTAGATATGTACCTACATTATAAAATAAAAAGTTTCTGATGAATAAAATGGGCATTATTGCGTTTTGAAATAATTAAGTTACGATGAATCACCTTATATTACCAATCACAAGATTATTAAACTCAATGGAAAAAATATAAAACCTACAACACCTTTCAGGTAAATGGCGGGAGATAAATACATATTATACATACTCAGGTACAGTAAAGAAGTAAGTATTTAAAGCAAAACGATGTAAGGCAATTTACTGTGAGTGTTATTTCAATGTAAAGACACAGGTCCGATTACTTAGTTCCCCTACTCCTCTATAGCGAAGGTGAAGCGTGTCGGTTTTCGGGTTCGGAGAGTAGGCAGTAGGACAAACCTTGATATAACAGGAAACTAATTCCCGTGTCTAGAATTGAAAAGGACTCGTAAAGTATTTGACCTGGCGCTGGGCGTCGACCGGTAGTCTAGTCCTTCGTTCTGCTTCTTTATTCTTCATTCTCTTTTCTCGATCTTTCGAATCAAATTCACTACAGACCGAATTCTCTGGAGATCTAATTACAATACAGCTGAATATATGTTTTCAAGCTTACGTCTTCCTTGTTGGAATGACGTTTTTATCACTTAAAGGTACTACACGCATCAAATCAATTCCCCTAACAAGTCAAGAAAGAGCATCACAAATTACTTTAAGAGAAAACGTAATGCCAATATATCGCTTTCACAAATAAAGCAATACATAGCTGCAGAGAAATAAAAATACAAATGTGATATTTTTATAACAAAATACGGATATATGCAATCTTATCAATTTACCATAAATGTATATTTCGCTCAGTGAGCGCATCAATTAAGCATTCACTAAATAAATTGAAAACACATTACTGGAAATTCAGCCAATTTATTTGAAAACACCAACTTATAAATACTGCCAAAAATCTAATCAGCAGAGCCCAATTATGCTAAAGGCATTATAAAAGGCATCATTAATAAAGAAGCACAAAAGAAAATAGAAACTTGGAGAGAAACAGGAATAAAAAACAGGAACAAAATACAGAACACAAGAACAAAAATTGGACAAGACTGTATTTTAGCATACTATACATAGATAGCTTGTCAAAGCAATTAGAAAAATTATTTACCCGGGAACTTAATATTAACATAGGATTTAAACTAGTAAAAACTGTAAATATATTATTTAGCTATACTAAAGAAAGAATTGATAAAAATTACAAATCGAATGTTGTATATCAGATTCCATGTTCTAATTATAATGCCACATATACAGGGCAAACAAAAAGATATGTGAAAATAAGAATGGATGAACAGAAGAAATGAAAGTAAAAATAATTTTTTTCGTTGATCGTTTATTAATAAGCATCATTAATGCAAAAAATCATACATTAATGACCCCTATTAATGCATGATTTTTATTAATTAACGATTTTTTTTGAATGTGGCGTTCAGCACACAGCTAGTGCTAGTTGTAAAAAAATGATAAATATAATTAAACGAAATGATTTTGACAGTTCTGGATAAATAATATTCAGGTAACATTGTGCTCAGCAGTTTCAAACGTTACTAACCTAACATATTTGTTATGGATAAAAATTAGTTTTTCTCCAAATTAAAAAGATATTGATAAACGGAAAAATATTGTAACTAACTCATGTGTTGATATGCGATTAATAATAACGACAATTAACGCGTTCGCTTCTCTCATGCGTTAAAATGTATCAATTATTAATCGCCCTCATTAACCTTGTGTGTTAAATAAATAAAAATAAAAGTGCAATAACAGATAATTGTTTGAATACATTGAATTATGAAAATACAAAAATAATTCATAAAGAAACAAATGCACAAAAGAATAACACTAGAAATAATGCTGCACATTAAAACTGATAAAAACAACGTTAACACAAGAACTGATATAATGATAGCATAATATACAATAAAATCATAATCTATCTTCATTTTCTTTTTCTTATTTTTAAGTCTTATACTTTTTACCTTCCGCTTACCTGTAAAGGAAGGTATTGGAATCATGCAAAAAATCGGGTGGTGAATTTTTAGTGGATGAGCACGAATTAGGGTCCTTACAACTCATTTTTGATAGTTTCACGATGATGTCTGTGTGTATGTGTGTGTGTGTGTGTGTGTGTGTGTGGTCAAGGGTTGTTAGTCGCATAACTCAAATACGAATTACCCGAAAATTTTGATATTTGGTATTTAACATTTGTATATAAATTGGAAGAGCTCCCTAGATTTTGGTACAAATATCTTCATCGGAAGTGATATTTTTTGAAGATTGAAAAGGTTAATTGTCAAAATTGTATATAAATTTGGAAAAATATAGTATTTATTTGTAATGAGAATAAGAGGAAAAGTTATTTGCAACTTACGTTATAAAAAAATTGTCTTTATCTGGTAACATTAAAGAACTGCAGTAAAATTTAAAAAATAAATTTATCAAATAAAACGTTGATATCTTGATCCATGATCGGTTGATTTTTGTTTCTGCGTAAAAAATATTGACAGGTGAGACGGGTGACAAGTTGGCATACTAGCGCTATATAAGTCCTAAGTAAGATATTAAATGTAGTAATTGAACGGAGGATGGCTTCAACACAGCAGAGTTTTCCTGTGAATGAATCTTTTTATTCAGGTGATGCAAATTTCTGTGTTTGAATATTTGAGATTTTTATTTGTATATTTTAAATGGGCACCGGATTGCACGTATACATTTCTGTTTAAAATCTAGATATGGCGGAAGGTTGTGTGATGGCCACGTCAGATTTTTTATTATGTTGACTATCCAAACCCGTTGATGGTTGTTTAATTATTGTTAATTCTGTATTTTCTCAACGGCTTTCTATTGCATGACGATCTTTTGTGATATGTGAATGTCTCCTAGTGTTATTTATTTATTATTAACTATGTATTTATTTATATTCAACTATTTTAATGTATAAAAAAGCAATTCATTTTTCAAATTGACTCCACTATGTATGTAACTTATTATTTTAACTGTTTATACTAATTTTTAAAAATCTTTGTAATGTTAATTGTAGCTCCAGAAGATTATTCTAGTATAATCGAAACGTTGAGAGTGTGATTTCAAATAAATTGGCAGTACTGTGTTTTCAATTTATCAGCCAAACAATAATAATTGATCATTCACTGTTATGTTATATTTATCTAATTTCAAATTTAATTAAACAAGGTAAAGCAAAATCATTTACTATATTCAAAGATATAATTTATGACATGAGATAAAAGAAGACGAGTGAAAGCTTATATTTGAGCTTTACAAATTAAGAATTTAACACTGTCCATTATACTCAAATTCAGAATTTATGTTATTTTATGTGTTATATAACCAATAATCATGCAAATTTGTAAGAGATAAGTACCTTGTTAATTTGTTTATAATATAGACGGCTGTCATCGGTCATCTCATAAACTATATCTATCTGATATCTAATATTGGAAAGAAAATAATAATTTGTTCGTACTAAAGCATACTTAACACAATACATTGTAAAACAGAAAAAAATCTGCTGTGGCCACCACACGACCTCTCGCCTAACTCTGCTTATTCTACTAATCTAATAAATAGTTTTACTTACATTTTAATAGTTTCATATTTATGTAAGTAATATGTAAACGATAATGTAAACCAAGATCCAAGCAAAAGATGTCAACTGTACTGTCACTGTCATAATCATTCAAATTTTATGTAGAAACAAATTTCATATCATGGACAACAAGATACTGGAATTTCAAAAAAATAGAATATTAATTGTACTTTATTTTATTGTTAAATACTACCAGATTCAGCAAATTGTATTTATAATTATCTGTACCCATAGATAATTATATTTTCTTTCATTTTTAATTGCAAAAATTGTCATAAATAAATAATGTACCAATATATTTAAGGAAAACTTTATCAAGTTTCAAAAAGTACTACTTTCGGTATGCGGATTTCTACCAAAATGTTATCCGTTCTTAAGATACTTATTAAAACCTTAAATATGAAATTTGGTTATTAAAGGTTTGATACTTTTTCAGTTATCGTAGACGAAAAATCATCACATACGTCCATACGCACACACACACACACACAGACATCATCGTGAAAATATTAAATTCGTATTCTAGAGATCCTAAAACGTGCTTATCCACCAAAAACTCATACTCGAAAATTTTGACCCATTACAATACCTCTTTTATAGAATATGAGGCGAGTAGTGATGGGTCTTTCGTTCATTTTTAGTGAGTCAGTTCATTTCGCTCCGCTCAGTAAAGTGAGTCGTTCACACTGAGTCGTTCATTCGAACGACTCTGTAAAAGAGCACTGTGCGTTTCAAATGACACCGTGCTAGTGTGCTGCTCAGCTGAGCTGCTCTGCACATGCTCACAGCTCACAGCACTGTGCGGTGTGCGCTCGCCGTGTGTGCATATGCGATGTGGCATGTGCACATGTGCCAAACTGTATGAACCTGAACCTGAGCATTTTAGTTGTTAGTTGTGTTGCTTATAGTTGTTGTATATGTATATTGACAATGGAAAATAAACAAAATAAAAATTTAGCAAAAGGAGTACTGTCTGGCAACATTTTGAAGAATGTTCAACAAATTTAACAAAACGTTTGTTGTTGTTGTCCAGTCCTACATTGTTCCCACTTCCCATATTGTTGATTATTTTCATTGTTATCCGTACAACAGAAACGCATGCATTCTTCTCAGAATACACTGCACTCAGTCAAGCCAATAGTGCTCTGAAATATGTTATGTACCGTGCGCTGTCTGTATGTTTCGTTTGTTTCGTTCATTCCACTCGCACTCGTTCGTCTTTCTGCGTTCAGCGAGCGGAGCGGTGAGCGGAGCTAGCACGGTGCTAGTGTGAACTGGTGTGCCGTACTGAACGAACTAAAGAGTCGTTCGTTCACGGCACACTAAAATGAGTCGTTCATTTTGAACGACTCGTTCATGAACGACCCATCACTAGAGGCGAGAGGTAAAAAACTGAACTTCACTTCCAAATCCAAACTGATGAAATTGGTTTGAACGTGTGGACGGCAGAACGAATTTTCACAAACTAATTTGAACAAACGACTTGAGCGTGTAAACTCAGCTTAAGTATTGATGTTAATAACATATTAACATGAATTGGTACATTATTACATGATTAATATTAAAGTATCTATATATTAAATCACTTAAAAGTGAAGAGTTTTGAATGCAATATGCATAAGCATTGATTAGCTTTGCTTTGAATTGAATTTCGCACGTTTGAGAATCCTGTGTAAGGAAACAACGCATCCTTTAATGGGTATCGTGTTCTCCCGCCTCGCCAATCGCACCAATTCCTCGTTTCCGGTGAGAAACAATAGCGGTGTGTGGCGTGGAGTGGCAGCACATGCTTCCCGTTTCCGCCATGTGTGGATGGGTGCCAGTGTGGCCAATCCCTCCATCCCAGATACGGATCTTATTCCTCTCAGCAAATTGTCATTCACGCTTCGAAAACGATTTACAGCGGAATTACTGCGTTAAAATTGTTGTGGATAATAGGAGCTCTACCCTTATTTGTATAAATGACAACATTGAAATGAGCTTGACCTAAATTATATCGAGTTTAATATAAAATTGTAATAATATCTTAAAACTTAAAACTAAATATTATATAATAATAATTATATTTGTCTTTAGTTTAATTACTAATTAGGTATATACTTTACAAATAACACTCTAATGAGACAAGACAGATCGTACCAAATTTCTTCGGCTTTGTGGAAATGTAAAATTATTAGGTACCTATTTAAAAAAATAATAAAAGTCAAGAATTTATACATTAGTTAAAAATAATAATTAAATTACATACACAGTAAACTCTGTCTGCACCATATCTCTATCACCACCGTATAAATATTACGTCATATACGTATACCATCATATCCGATCCGCGTTGACATCAGTATTTAATTTTTATAAGTAGATAAATAGATGTATCTCTTAGTTAAGTTTAAATCGAAGTATGAATTTGAAGAGAACACCGCCAATCTCCACCGAGTATTCCCAGGCCCTCTGCTATTTTATTTTCAGCGTTTCCTTGGCCGACCGGAACATTTAAAACTGAAAAAATAGAAATATAAATAGCAAGAATTATTATTACTTAGTGCAAAATGATTCTATACTTAACCTTCATTTTATTTTTCTTGTCCGACAAAAAGGAACATTTCAAGCTTTTAATATTTACATATTATCATTTCTTTTTAACGCTATTTGGTGTGTTCCTTTTTAATATAAAATCTCTCATTTTATGAAAATGTAAAAAATCTCAAGTGTTCTACTCTTGATCTTTTTGTATGATTATAACATAAACCGTTACGAAACGTTCATAAACTTTTAGCATATAAGATGTTGTTTTCTGCTGTACTTGATTTAAAACACATATTTAAATGTTAAAAGATATTAAAGTCTTTTTGAACATACTCAAGTAAAGTATTCCTATTCTAAACAAAAAGCAAAATAAAATATACATATGCACCTACTATATAATTTGTTCATCCTGATAATATTAGATATATTATGTGATAATGTGAATCAGAAAAGCCATGAATACCAACCAACAAGCTATGTATGTTTGATTACCATTTTTATTTTTAGAGAATAGTTTGAATTTGAATGTGTTTCTTACTCCGTACTGACTATTCTGTTTCTGTGGTTGTATAAAAAATATTACTAAAGGTAATTTGTTTATCTTTACCTTGTTTTGCTATCTCATGTAAAAGACCTTGGTATAACAATGAATACTAAGCTATTATTTGATGTTCAATATTATTAAAAAGTCATATAGGTAAATAGGATGCTTTGATATATGATAAGAAAATTTTAAAATATCAAAATACTTTTAACCTAATATTTTACGTTAGTGCGAAGTTAAGAGTCTATTGCATGGCAATAATACGCATTGAAAAACGAGTAATTTTTGTGAGGATCTCAATCTAATACTGTTATACGTATGATGTTGAATTTTTGTATTTAGATTAAAGAAGCATACCAAAAGGGCGGAATCTTCAAATTCTTTAATTAATGTAATTAGTTTGGCTTTAATAATTATGCAAAAATCAGCGAAAATTGTACAAGTTTAGATACAATTTATGGCAATTATGTTGATAAAATTATAGTTTTATTGTTTTTCCGCCCTTTTTACATCTATAGTTTTATAGTTCATTCATGAGATCCTCACGAAATTCTAGTGTTTAATTTATTTTTATCTCTAATTTTTGTCGGAACAATATATAGTTTGAATTTTTCAATTCAACAATGCTTTGTCGTTACTAATGTAAAATTTCAGATTTTTATTTTGAGCAATATAGCCAGAATCGTGAATTCTGATTCTTATTGCACTCAAGCAGTATAGCCCCTTAATTGGAATTTGCATCTGTTTGTTGGTCACCACTATATCCTGATAATATAAAATGAATTGGAAAAATAGAAAATAAATTTTGTAGATATAAACATTTTAAGTTTCCAAATTACCATCTCTGGTAAAAAACAGTATTGTATAAAATTATCAACAACCTTATCGATTGTCCGGCGTTACTAAGTAAAATATTTCTTCGTGTTCGTAACTACACTACAAGAAATTGTACCTGACACTTTTGAAATTTCTTTTAATAGAACAAATTCAGCCATAAATTCTTCTCTAAATCGTCTTCCTTCGTTATGCAACACATATTTAAATTTAAATGTTAATATCTGTCCTCACATGTTTAATTGTATAACTCGATACAATTTAAAATTCAGTTGAAGAACTGTGTCAGTTAATTATGTTAAGTACAAAATTTCTTTCTTTTTGAAATATGAATTAAGTAGGTAGTTCATATTTATTTTTCACTTTTTACTTTCTTGTACGGAGTAAAAAGGAATTATTGTAATCGCCAAAAATTTCGGTTTTCAGATTTTGATGGAAATATCCGTTTTGACCTTTTCTGAATCCATTATGACTAGTTTCGTCGTGACGTCTGTACGTACGGACGGACGAACGGACGGACGACCGGACGTATGTATGTCGCATACGGTTAGACGTAGAAAGTTGAAATTTTTTATTTAGGACTGTTATAGAATCTAGTTGTGCACCTCCTATTTTTGGTTGCGATCGTCCGTGCCAAAGGGGCACTATTTGGTATTTTTCGCATTATTCAAAAACGGTATGTCGTAGAAAGTTGACATTTTGTATTTAAGACTTATGTTGCATCTAGTTGATCACTTCATATTTTTGGTTGCGATCGTCCGTGCCAAAGGGGCACTAATTGGTATTTTTCGCATTATTCAAAAACGGTATGTCGTAGAAAGTTGAAATTTTGTATTTGAGACTCATGTTGCATCTAGTTGATCACCTAATACCTAATATTTTCGGTTGCGATCGACCGTGCCAAAAGGACACTTTACTCTAGGTATTTTTTGGTATTTTCCGCATAAATCAAATACGTTTATTATATTTTTATATTATTCTACATTTTAGTTATTAAGAAAAGTATGAACAGTTTAATAGGCGTACAAGGAAGTCATGTGGTGTCCACGTCAGATTTTTTGGTGAAGTATTTGCACTTATGTTTATGTATACTATTTTATGTAAGATATTTAATAACTGTACTCTCTGGTAACATATTTTTGCAATTATATATCATTCTGTAATTGGGACATCCGTCCTGTTGAGTGACCGAATAAAGAATAAATAAATAATATATCAAAAAGATGTATTGGTATCTATTCAATTATTTGTACATTTGCAATTATTTTTGATTAATTAATACATACTAACTAATTTTTAAATGAATCAAACCTGTTGAGATACAAAATTCTGAGGAATGGTTAATATACAACAAAAATAGAAAACAAATAAATTTGAAATCTTATTACTCTGTTGTACTAGAAATAACACTTTCTGATATGAATCTGGTAAATTTCACACTAGAATTCTCACTAACTACATTCGTGATAAAGTTAATCACCGATGAAATATCTTCCCAGACGTTGAATTACAACATGGGACATTTCTCTGGCAGAGTGCAAGTCTGTAAATAACGAGATTGCATATGCATCATCGGTTATCTACACTCTCCATGTGCATTGTTTGCTTAAACGGATCGCGCGTTCGTTCGCAGGCGCTGAAACGTTGCTGAAACGCGCTCAAATCACTGAAATGTGCGACGCGGCGATTCGTTTTCAGCGGGAAAGAAATGACCGGATGAGAAGATAGTGTAATATTAACTGTTTTACATTAAATAGTTATCAGATACCGTGAAATAAGCTATTCCGGATGAGAAAGATATATAGCTCAGCTAAAAACACTGAGGTGATTAGATTGCTAGAATTAATTACAGCAATGTGAGAAGCAACAGTTTTATTTAATTGAGAACGCTCAACACATTTGAAAAATTAGTGAAATCGTTGGTATTTTCTAAAGCAGACAGATTAAACAAAAATCACACAAATAGTCTAGCTATCCATTACATCTAATGAATAAATCTTTGGTTAAAGGGGCAATGCATTGATGTAGATGAGGTACAGTAGATAAATTGCCTGTAATAAATGTCTCTCCGAATTGAAATATTGACATGAAGAAGCAGTCACAGTGTCAAAGTCCGACAATCTCCGATCATCTCCGAACTATATCCGACGGAGATTGATGTTGACTCACAGTCCTTAATTAGCACGGTTAGAAACTCTTAGATTCTACTGTTGGAATAGCGTACAATACTTACATAATTCCTTTAAAAGTGTGCGTATAGTGTACACATTAGGTAATATTTTATTACGAAAGCGCGTATGTAAGCGTACAGTTGGCAACCCTAGTTATAAACATTAAAAATTACGTTATGTACAATGTACACGTACCTACTTAACAATTTTTAAACATCTAAAAACAATCGCCAACTACTTATAACATTTTCTTTATTTTGCCTTCAGTATCTAATCAAAACTTCCAATAAATTCGATACCTAAGTCTAGATTTAACCAATTACTTACCTAATAAGACACATACAGATTATGCAATACAATATTAAAAGTTAGTTCTATAATAAGTACAGTGAAAAATTTGAATCCTGAAGGGAAACAAACAATTTGGTGCCAGATTTAATAAGCTTCATAAAGGAAGAACGTTTTCTGCTGTAAAATGTTGGTCGGATTCCTACCTTATTTCTTTTTAACGTTAACAAAATTGTTGCGGACTAACCTAATGAAAAATTAAAGATAACTTCGAGTTTTTGAAATTAAAATTAGGTAATATTTCATATCGCGAAGGCGAGGAAGTAAGAGTTTGTTAATTAATTTCAATTGCGATATAAATTTTAAGTTTACAAGGAACAGATTTACACGCAATTTACTCTGATAAGGTTTTGCGTATAATTAAGGAAAACGCGAATTTGTCTTACATAGCAATAAACAAACCCAATTACGAGTTATAGCTCCAATTATGAATAAACATTCAATTCTGTTTACAGTATGTATATTGTTGTTTCTATATTTTGTTTGGATGTTCTTTGCAAGGAAGTTTTGCCATTTGAGCAGATGTTCTATTTAGATATCAATCTAAATTGGTTTAAACTTATTCTGAATAGCTGGATAATGGTTGTTTTCAATGCAATTTTACTTTAGAAGTGCATTTGCAGTTGATTAAAGTCGATTATGTTGGAAATTTTCTTTCCAGGTAGAAGCTTCTTCAGTTTTAGCTCTTGAAAACGATGGAAAACTACTTTCAAGATACCATAATTTAATTGCAAAAATTAAGTAAAATGTTAAGAAAGATATTTTATATCAATACGGGAAAGAATAGCAAAATATGCTGATAGTTCCATAATATGGAACCTATGGCTATCCAAGTATCTATATAAAGACAAAATTAGACTATTTTAAAATTAAATTAGTCATCATCAGAACCACAAGATTTCATAGATTAAAACGCTTCTTATAACAATTATATTACAAATTAGAACAAAACGAGCTAAAATTTATAAATTTTGCTCTTAAAAATTTGAGAAGTTCTTGGAATATTGTTATTTAATCCTTAGCAGGACATAATCAGTGGCGGATTTAGGAGGAAGGCGTCCAGGCACGTGCCCCCCTGTGACTAAAACTTGGTTCGTTAGTTTTTAAAAACAATACAATAAAAAACAGACATTTTACCTTAAACTACAACATAATTTAAAGGTATCTGACTTTGAACTAAAAAAAACATTCGCCTGCTGCGCTTTTTCAAACTGGTTAATTGAACCGGTTTAAAAATCGTTATCGTGAAGAGTAAATCGGTTCCAGAACAAAAATCGATTTAAAATTAACGCTTTCGATTTCGGTTAACCTTTAACCGATTTTTTTTCGGTTGCATACTCTGAACTATTGCAAAATTACTCACTCAAATTAAAAATATAGGTATTACTTGTAATGCATTATTAACCAGCTCTGTTACTGAAGTTTAGGTATACGATTTTGTGATATTATGTATCATGTATCCCAAATAAGTTATGAAATTTTATAATGTATTTCGTTCTTCATCACATCAAGAGTGGACAACATTTCTACTCTTACCTAATATGGGAAATAGAAATACTATGTTATAGTGTGCGCTAGGGTTGACAACTTTAAATTTTTCCAAAAAACGTAAGATACATCGATGAATCAAAAATTCGAAAAATGAAAATGCGCAATTTTTTGAAAATCTTCATGGTCAAACGTTTTAAATTAAATGCAAGGTTAGATAATAATAGTTCTTTACAATGAAGTAAATTTTACTAATTGTAAATTAAATTAAATTAACGCGTTCATAAAACGCACGCTATTTAGACAGGAGCTAAACGTATTCCTGTCACGCCAGTTGGTTCAAACGACTGAAAAACATAAAACATTAAAACTTAAACTTACTGCTCCGTGCTCCGGCTTAGATGATTCTCCCTTTTATTTGACGCAATGATTATTTATTGCAAATACAAACTAAGTTATAAAGCTCTGTTGCTCACGCTCTGTAAAGTACTGCATAATAAAAACAAAACAGTCACAGTCCAAAAATCTCCGATCATGTCCGAACTGTATAGGCGTAGGGCATTTTGTGGCAGTTTTCGTGCCGAAATTGGTGAAAGAGTCTTGTTCGTTCAAAAACTACCTGTAGATTAATAATTTACATGACGCCATTCCATGTTTTAATGCATACAGATTTAGTGACGTCAAAATGATGGCGGACATGAAGAATGTTATTTATCATCCAATTTTAGCGGTACACGACTCATTTGATAGAGAATTTTAGTTTTGAGTTTATGTTCTTACAAATATTAAGATTAAAAAAATCCATTTTCAACACCAATACAAATCCATGAATCTGCAAAAATTGTTAAAATTTTCACATTTTTCCAATTGTTTTAGAACACATCAATTTTACTAAGAAATTTCCAATTACCTCCTTGTAAAGAAAACATTATCTATCTAAAATCGAATGAAAAATAAAGGTGTTACACATTCTTCATGTCCGCCATCTTTATGACGTCACCAAATCTGTATGCATTAGAACATGGAATGACACCATGGCAATTATTAATCTATTTTAACAAAAGCGTAGGTACATTCAGAGGCGGACTGGGCCGGTGGGATGGTGGGATATTTCCCACTGGGCCGCGATGAATTTGGGCCGACTTCCGACACGATAGGGCCGATTATCGATAAGGATAATAATTTTTTATAAATAACGCAAACAACGCAAATCTCAGTTTTTCTTTATTAAAATTCACAATTATTTGCAATATTGTATACAAATATAAACAAACGAAACTAAGTTTTGTATTCATGATTTGTATTGGTCAGTCATTAATTTAGAATCGGCTGTTCGGCTCGGTTTTGTTCTTTACAAGTTTAAGAAAACGCTAGACTAATTACATATTAATAAATTTCCCAATTTTCATTACATTTATTTTTAAATTTATTTTAATTTCTACTCATAAAAGTAGTGATGCTGGTGAGACGAGAAATCTCGTCTCGTCTCAAAATTACGAGAGGAAAACCAATAATTATCTCGTCTCGGATTGAGAGATGAGAAAAGAATTCAATATAACGAGACGAGAAATAGTTCTCGAGAAATCTAGAATTCTCGAAATAAAAACTTAAAAATATTTGATATTATTCTCTTCGAAAATGTCAAAATACGTTTTATACTTTGTTCGTAGCATTTTATTGTTTTGATATAAATATTTTTTATTTTAAAAATAAGAATTGTGTGCAAATTTAACAGAAATGTACAAAAAAGTTCTTAATGTCACATCTAGCTTTACAAATAGAAGGCAACAAATTTTATTCGAGAAATTGGGACGAGACGAGATTACTTAAATTATGGAAAAACTAAACTTTTAATGAAACAGCCATTGACCTTTAGCCCAAAAAAAAATTCGCCTGCGGCGCTTTTTTACCTCTCACCTAGAGAGGTATAGGGATCGTGAAAAAATTCGATGTCGAGATTTTTGTCAATAAGCACGTTTTAGCACCTTTAGAACCTATTTTGACTATTTTCACGATGATGTCTGTGTGTGTGTGTGTGTGTGTGTGTGTGTGTGTGTGTGTGTGTGTGTGTGTGTGTGTGTGTGTGTGTGTGTGTGTGTGTGTGTGTGTGTGTGTGTGTGTGTGTGTGTGTGTGTGTGTGTGTGTGTGTGTGTGTGTGTGTGTGTGTGTGTGTGTGTGTGTGTGTGTGTGTGTGTGTGTGTGTGTGTGTGTGTGTGTGTGTGTGTGTGTGTGTGTGTGTGTGTGTGTGTGTGTGTGTGTGTGTGTGTGTGTGTGTGTGTGTGTGTGTGTGTGTGTGTGTGTGTGTGTGTGTGTGTGTGTGTGTGTGTGTGTGTGTGTGTGTGTGTGTGTGTGTGTGTGTGTGTGTGTGTCTGTATGTGCGCCTACTATAGTCTTTCGTTCTGATTCATTATCTCAAATTCTACTGAACATAAAATTCTAATATTTTGCAATATACATTTATATATGTTAATGAAGAGCTGATAAGATTTTGGTAAAAATCTGTCAACCGGAAATGGTATTTTCTTGAAGAATTTTAACATTTTTTGCAAAAAATATAGGAAATACTGCGATAGTTACAATTTGTCATTCGACATTTGAAAGAACAAATTATCTCTTACAATATTTATTTAACATCGTTTCTATATCTCTTACCAATAAAGGAAAATTAATTTTCAAAAATTTGTAATTTTACCTACCACGATTTGTAAATCATAATATAGGAAAAAAAATTGAAAACAAAAATGAATATGTCAATGTGACAGATGAACAGACGTATACACAATTTCTGAAATGTTTGTGGCACCATTTTAAAAGAAATGTAAATATTATTAACAACTGAACATAATGTAATAAGGTAATAATAAAGTTAAATTTTTATCTATAAAGAGCTAATTAAAGAACTAAGAACTATAAAATTATTTTCAAAAAGTTTGTAAATTTATTGCAAAATTATAATTTAAGAAAGCCTAACTAAAATCAAATTCAAATAAATTACAGTGTTAAAGCGAGAGGTCGTGTGCTGGCCACAACAGATTTTTTCTTTTTCCGTAAAACAACACTTCGGCACTTTTCTTTCAAAAACTTCAGCTGGGCCGCTGAAATTTATTTCCCACTGGGCCGACACGTTACCAGTCCGCCTCTGGGTACATTACTACAATTTCTTTATAAGCGTGCACATTAATATTTTATTAAGAAAGCGTGCATGTACGATTAGACCAAAGTTGCCATTGTCACATTAGAAGGTTGTAATTTTAATGATGTTTTTATGATTTAAAAAAGTATAGTTTATGTTTCTTTAGTTACCTATCGATTTAAAATCTTAAATGGAACAAGCATTCACAACATATCTCGAAAATATCACAAATTATTATTTTTTGAGTACCTACTTCAGGTAAATATTTTTAAATTTGGGGAGACCGTGGCTGGTTGATACGGGGGTAGGTTGTTACAGGGCACATTACAGATAATGCAAAAGACTTGTGTTGATGTGCTACAAAGACACAAATGATCATGACAACGTCTGCTATCGCCTCCTGTACTCTATAGTAGCGTCTATGTAGTCTCTGAGGACATCTGCGTACGTGGTGACCAAAAACAGCATGTTTATATCTTTTATTCTTTTTCATAATTTTTCATGACGTAGAGAATTAAGAAAATTTATTGTATTTATGATATTTTTGTTACTTTAAGTTTCCTGTTTATGAAATCACATTGTTTATCTAAAAATAATTGCGTACCTAGTTCTTATTTATTTCATCTCAAATGTTTGATTTTGGTATGGAGCAAAAAGTTGTTACGCGTTTAAATATGTCCCATTCACAAGTTCTTTATTATTTTCAGGATAAGGACTTACTTAACATAAAGGGTAAAATGAAAAATAATTATAATACACACCAGAAAAAAATGTTCATTGTTTATCAAAAAAGAAAATCCTAGACATTGAAGACTGACTAATTAAAATGGTTTTTCAATTAAAATTAAGAATAACTGATTTGCCCTGTATGCTGTAACAAGCTACCCCAAGGCTGAAATTGGTTGTGACACCTGTCAATTTTAAAAAACAAAAATTTTCTTCTAGGTACCTACTTACCATTACATTACATTTAGTGTCCATATAAATATAATATTGTATAGACAACAAAACCTAATAAAACGTTAGGACAAATTTTCTACAAAATATCACAACCAACCAACTCTCTCCAACCAAAGCACACGTCCAATTGTAGGTAGTTTAGTTTGGATTCTCTATAAAAAACGAAATAATTCCATCGCTCTACCCTCACCAAAATAAAAAATGTTTATCCCTTTATACAAACAACTGCATAATTATCCTGTTTTGTACACACACACACATCCGCAGCCGTCATCAATGCAACTCCGTGCGTTCCGCGGTTTTGCGAACAATCACAAAGCCGCCCTCAACACCGCATCGCCTTCACCGCCGCAATCACGGAGTAATTATAACCATCTAACGGCAATTAGTACACGTTCGTTGTGCCAATCTCTACAATCAACGCTGTCTAGATAGTCACTACATAGACATAACGATAATGCAGAAATGGACATGGTGTAATCTGTAAATACAATAGCCCAGTCAATCTAGGTAAAATTCAGCCACAGGTAGAAATGGAAGATAGAAAGCTATATTTTTGCATAGATGTTCCTTATAACTACGGTGACCATTGTTAACACGTGAAAATACAGTACAAGAGAAGAAAAGAAGCGTACGAACCATGCTAAAAGACGTGCGCTTCGCGCAGTTCCTGATACGGAGCTCAGGGAGGAAGAAACCCTCTCTCCGTAAATTTTTTCTGAAAGCACACTTCTGAACGATATTTTAAAGCATTTTTAATGCAAAAATTTAAAATATTAAATGAAAATGTTCTGGCAGTACCTACACATAATAAGTTAAATAAAAAACTTTTAAAATTTTCATAGAAACATTTATTTTGCTATTGGAAATACTTACCTACATATGAAATTTATGAAACTAAAAAAACTATAAAAAAATATATAAAAAAATCTGACGTGGCCATCACACAACCTTCCGCCATATCTAGACTTTAAACAGAAATGTATACGTACAATCCGGTGCCCATTTAAAATATACAAATAAAAATCTAAAATATTCAAACACAGAAATTTGCATCACCTGAATAAAAAGATTCATTCACAGGAAAACTCTGCTGTCTTGAAGCCATCCTCCGTTCAATTACTACATTTAATATCTTACTTAGGACTTATATAGTATGCCAACTTGTCACCCGTCTCACCTGTCAATATTTTTTACGCAGAAACAAAAATCAACCGATCATGGATTACAAGATATCAACGTTTTATTTGATAAATTTATTTTTAAAATTTTACTGCAGTTCTTTAATGCAACCAGATAAGTTGCAAATAACTTTTCCTCTTATTCTTATTACAAATAAATTCTATATTTTTCCAAATTTATATACAATTTTGACAATTAACCTTTTCAATCTTCAAAAAATATCACTTCCGATGAAGATATTTGTACCAAAATCTAAGGAGCTCTTCCAATTTATATACAAATGTTAAATACCAAATATCAAAATTTTCGGGTAATTCGTATTTGAGTTAAGCGACTAACACCCCTTGACCACACACAAACACACACACATACACACAGACATCATCGTGAAACTATCAAAAATGAGTTGTAAGGACCCTAATTCGTGTTCATCCACTAAAAATTCACCACCCGATTTTTTGCATGATTCCAATACCTTCCTTTACAGGTAAGCAGAAGGTAAAAAGATTCAAGTTTATACGTAAAGTTGATTAAACTCAATAAACTCTCAAGCTAAACTAATACGTTTGTAAATCCTTACTGTTAATTTTAAGATAGAATTACACAAAATAAAGCGTAAAATTTTAGTAGGTATTTTTAAAGAGTAGGTACAGAGTCCAGAATATGACTATTTAAAGTTTACTTTGTTTTACTCTGTAGTAGGTAGGTACTGTAGTTTTCTTTCATTTGACAGAGCGGTCTACCGGTAAATTAGGTTGCATTTATATGTCTGCTTCTGCGAACAAACCTTTAATACATATACTAAAGGCTTGTTCGCAAAAGGACAAAAATATGCCAAATCTTTTTTCTCATAGAAGTATGAAAGCTGGTACACATAACATATACAAAAAAAGTGGAGGCCCCGGAGGCCGTGCAGGGGTTGGGTATTTCGAGTTGTCTTTTTTTTAAAAGTTTGTTGGTGTGCTGAATAGCGAAAGTAGTACTAATGTCGTTAATTTTTCCGCAAATTTCTGTCAATATACAAATTTGTAGTCATCGAGCAGTAATTGTAGTACCTAATTAAAATGTAGTAAAACAACAATAATCGTCAACCTGACATAGACGACAGTCTAGTCAAGGCTATTCCAAAAATGTATTAAGACTAATAATTAAGTATTTCTTTAAGTTTAATAATATAATAAAGTATGCATGTCAAAAATTTTCCGAAAGACATTGTATGAGTTTTAAAACGGTAAGATAGAGAGAAAGAAAACAAGTAAATTGAAAAAAAGGATAAACCTTCATATTTCCACAAGAATATGTAGTAGTAAGTAATCTTAAATAAATTAAAAAACATATTATTTAAGATACCTAACTTATTATTGTGACCTAACTTATTATATGGAGAAAAATTCTTAAATTTGTGAGAACGAATATTTTCATATTTTAAAAATTAAATAATTAAAAAATTGTAGGACAGACTGTAGGATTTTAGGATTTTTTTTCTCCAGAAAAGTAGGTATGTTTAAGACTTGTGGATACTATGCCACAACGAATTGAAACAGTTATAAATATAAAGGTGGGATCACACAGGGGTAAAATCGCCATACTCGCCGGTGGACGGCGCTAGTGTATTACTGCGACTGCTAACAGTGCAAGATACTCTATACAGGGCGGACTGGCCAGTTATGGCTATATAAGCGTCCGGTGCAATCACCGAGGCGGTTTAAAAGTCCCAGTCCGCCCCTGACTATACAGAGTTTAAATGAACAACATAAATGTTTTTAAAAGTAAAACAAGATCATTACTACACGTCAGAATCGACACATCAACAACTTATTTACCCGCGCACTAGGAAACCTAGCATTCAATGATATAGTATAGCAGTGACATCTATCTAAAAGTATTCATTCTGACTGCATAGAATCAGTGTAAACGGATATGGAGTCGAACAACCTAATCTGCTTTGACCGTGGGTAAAACGACGTGAAGCTGATTATACCTGTTTGTTTTTTAAATTTTTTATTAATAACTCGCTGCTACAGGTAGGTACCTATTGGCACAAAATTTCTCCTCAAGACTCTAAGATATTATCTTTTCATCTACACTGATAAAAACAAAAAACGAGACATCAATCCAAAAAAATGTCCCATTTCGTAAGAAAGAATCCAAGTTATGTGGAAAAAACCCCAAAATGCACTTTTTTTCAAACGCGCATAACTTTGGTTACAAAAATCGTACACACTTCATTTTTGGTGACATCCACGAAAATTGATTGAATTTAATTGCCTTGATGGTTGATCGACTCGAAAAAAAAATTCCAGCTCCGTACACACTTCCAAAGTTGGACTTTTTTTTCACAAAAAGTTTTGTTTTATTCAGAGAGGGGTGGGGGGGGGATTGAAAATGATGGACATTAAAGTTCGCATACACCCTCTTAAAGAGGACACTTCAAGCTTACCTGGCATCATCAGAACTTCCAAAACGGTCGCATAGAAGCCAAGTTATGACGGTTTGAAAATCACCTAAATTTTGACAAATCTCAAGTGTCTCGTTTTTTGTTTTGACCAGTGTATTTTTATTAAAATTTATATTAAATATATATTTATATAAAATGAAATGCGTAAATTCGTTTTATTTTAATTTATTTTGCTCATAATTTATTAATCTCTGAAAATTAAATTTTAAGGTAATTGGCCTTGAACAAAAAAATATCCATTTGGAAAGAGGAAATCAATTTGCTGTAAATTTTATGGATCTGCAATTAAATTTATTGTACAATTTTCTGAAAACGAATAAAGTTTTACGGGCTTGTATTTGGTGGATAAGGATCACAAAATATTCTAACTTGTAAAAACTCTCATTCCAATTCTAACTATACCATTTACAGTTATTATTGCAATATTACTGGAACCGACAGGTGACGCTGTATATAATATTATGTTTTCACAAAAATATATTTGTTTTGAATTGTGAGATGTGAAAATTGAAATATTTATTATTTATTCTATGTTTCTTCGTGTATTTTCTATACCTATCTGATATATAATGACAGCTCAATACGTCAATCAACATTGAAATAACACTAGAAAATACCTTATGAAAGTTATTTCGATTGAACTTACAGGTAAGTTCGTTTAATCTTCAATTATATTTCGAGCCTCGTTCTCGTAATTACAACTATGTAGATGTTTAGATTTATGAAAAAGCTGAAATTTTATTGCTATATTTTTCCCTAAAACCAACCACATACTTAATAACAAACCAGCATTATTATAGTTATCCATTTAGGATTGTAACCCCAAAATTTTCCTTATTATAATTAGACACTTGTCTATTATAACACATTGCCATATCTGGAAATTCCTGGACCAGCCAGCTGTTATTACTTACATCCAAACTAATTCCTCTTACACCCTGCTAATGTTGACGCATGTCTTGTACTATGCGCCGAAACCTGCTTTATATTAATTCCACATTCATCTGAAACTGTTTTAATTCATCCAGAAAAAGTTTGTGCACATACAACTGTATGTGGTTTATTCCAGGAAATAAAACCATTTATTGGTATGCCGCACTAATTTGGTTTTCTCTAAATAAAGGTTTAGTACTAGCCACATGTAAATTAGGTTTTTCTAAGAAAATCTAGAAAAAATTGATTTCGGCTTGGTCCTGAGGATCCAATGAAAGAAGTTATCTCAATTTCAATGCCGGTCTGTGTTTGATGAATATTATTTATCTCAATTTCTGCTAAAATTTGGACTATATGCACTGAAACTAGTGCAAATAAGGTACTTAATCTTTTTGTTAGATTTTTAATTATAATTTATCTAAATGGCTTTCAGTTGCTAATTTGTCTAATACCTACGATATTAGTATCCCATATTTTACCGAATCTTAGGAAATAATGGTTTCAATCTGAATATTCTCTTTAAAAATCTCTTTATAAAAGTGCTATTTGTTAATAGGCCCCCAGAATATAGGAAATTGCCGACCGTGCTGAATTGGGGTTGCCGTAAACCGCACCTTGTATAAATTGAAATACTAAAATATCAAAATATCAAAACGTGACTCGAGTCACCGGGTATACATTTTTACCCAAGTTATTGGACTTTTGTCCGCCCGTTCCTGTGTAGATGCATGGAGCATGCTCTCCAGCATGCAGCGCAAGAGCTCAAAATCCAAGGTGCGCTTGGGCCAGTTTATCTCGGAAAACGGTCAAATTTTAGAGAAAAATCATAAGGACCATTTCTTGTAAATAATGAACTGATCTTCATTTTTCTTTAAACAAAAAATTCTCTAAATGCTATATTTTAGCAGATATTGGCGGAAATACGATTTTTGGAACCTTTGGGGCTTTTTCTCCCCCGTACAAGAAAATTGTTTACAGAACTTTTTCTTATTTTAAATTACCTGTCAATCCCGATAAATTAATATAAAAATTACATTGGTGAGCGATTTTTTCAAGGTTGGACCCTTCATTTACTGGACTATAAGTTATTTTCTGTCGTCATAAACAACTCATATCCGTGACTATCACAGAAAAAAAATTTTAGTTTATAAAAACCTCCTGATATTGTTTTAGCGTTGCGCCCGATAAAAATGATATTAAAATATCAACAGTGGCTGGCGAATAATTTAGAGTTTCGGTTTCGAACGCTTCTCACACAATCTATTAAGGATAGATTGGTTGCAAGTGGGTGAACTTATGTTCTGCAAGGGGATAACAATAATGTATTAGCAGAGTGACAAACTTATGGTTTATCTTTTAAACTAACAAAAAACGGAAACCATGTTGCTTACCAATATACTAAAATTCCCTCTGCTTAATCTTCTATAATTTTATGTAAGACCTTTAAAATTATAGCAAACGGTGGAACCGCATAATTATATAGGTTTTTCCATGATATATATCAACAATTAAACAATAAGGATCTCTATGCCATGAACAGAACTTTTCACATTTAGCATTTATTTTCTTCTGGATGGTATCTACGAAGCGTAAAGCCAAATATTTTTCTGTTCGCACAATTTTGCTAAATTATGTAATTTGTTAAGTTGCGCTCCACTCATTTTATTAACATATGAGATCGCTGTTGCATTGTCTATTCTCAACCAGCTTTCGCAATTTACTTTAACTCTTGCAAATCAGCGAAGATCTATAAAATTGCCAGTAAATACAAATAGTTCATAATATTTTCTTTTCTTTAAGCACGATTCCAAAGACCCTGTGCAGTTTGACCTGCACAAAATATACCCGAACCATGCTTCGAAGTATCAGGAAAAATTATTAAATTCAAATCGAATTTGAAATGTCTTATGGGATTTTTAGAACTTAAATTATTAATCGACCATTTAAATTTGTGTTTAATTTATCGGGTAAAAACATAGTTTTATCCAAATCGCAGTTACTTTTAGACAGAGCTATGTTTTTATCTGTCTCCAACTGCTTTTGTGTAAAGCCAGCTGTACGAAAGAACTGATTGAAATTAATTTCTTTCCCAACAAAGATATTATTTTGTTAATTAACATAATTTTCTTATGTTCTGGTAATTCCAACAAGTAATTATTAGAGTTTTTAATAACTCTGAATATAATATTTAGTACTAGGTGCATTTTATGTAACATTTTAGTAACATGAGTTTCTAGACTAATTTGACCCCGCTGAATTAGAATCTGCCCGTTACCAAGCCGAATTTTGCATGCAACACCCGGAATCCAAGATGCCGTCCGTTTTTGAATCTTTACGTGAAACAAGTAAATATTATTGTATTTTTGTTGTATATATCGTAAGTTGATTATTATATATAGGTATATATATTTATTATATTTATTGAATTGAATGTCAAAACTGTGTGATTCAATGAAATCAGAGACACCGAAAACCTAGAAAAAGACTCATCATTCTCAAAAATACAACAATATTTACGTGTTTTACGTGAAGATTCAAAAAACGGCCGCCATCTTGGATTCCGAGTGTTGCATGCAAAATTCGGCTTGGTAACGGGCAGATTCGAATTCAGCAGGGTCAAATTAGTCTAGAAACTCATGTTACCAAAATGTTACATAAAATGCACCTAGAAGTGCGAATTTCGGATTTCCCGACTGGTCTATAAGTAATTTAGTAGCTTTTCTGGTGTTCTCCATTTTCAAACAGTTGGTGAAAATAATTTTTTGAATTCTGTATAGCAATATGTAACTGTGTTGAGTTATTTTTAGTTACCTTTGGCAAAAATTTTTGCTTTGGCTGACTATAGAAAGGCAATTCGTAACCTTTAATGCAGCTCAACTACAAAGGTATCCTTTGTAAACAATTTCCATATTTGTTAGAAACTTTAAGACGACCAGCACTTACCTCTGGAATTAATATTGCTGTGTTGTCGTCGTAAGACTGCATGTTTACAGGTGACCTGCGTTAAGTTTTCGCTGAAAGCCTGAACCATGTTTGTATCGCTGCAGCTCGGTTTTTGGGCCTATGCTGTCGCACCTCGAGCGCCCATCTGCGCTTGTGTAGCCCTGAGGTGGTGAGTGTTTCCAGTTATAATACTTAACACACTCCTCCACTGACAAAATATTGGATAGAGTTTTTCCAATTACAGTTATTGCAGTCCCTAACTGGTTCTGCGAGTCCAGAAAAAGATTGTCTCTTTTGAGACTAATCTGGCAAAAAAGCTTTTATTTCGGGGTTCAGTTTTGGTGCGGTAAAGGAGGAAACTTCGCTAGACGCGTATTTTGTTAAGCTATAATTTTTTAGTCTCCTTTCCGACCTCTGTACTGATCCAGTTATTCTATTGTTTTTCAACATCTGGATGCAGATTTACCACTTCTTCGATTTTTGAGATTGGATACTTCCCCAGTAAATCCGCAGTTCTTTCAACTAGGAACTCTTGCGTGTTTGATGCATGAAGAGTGGTTCGATTTCGAATTTGTTAATGGGTAATTATTTCGGAGATACGAGAATAATCCGATGCTAATTAGTGTGACGAGGCTAGTAATTTACTTCTCGAATGACTAATTGCATATTTTTCTTCTTTTAAGAAGTTTGAAATTATTTACTTTTAGGATAAGTAATATGCATAATGTTTTAATTTTTATAAAATTTAAATCAATAAGATCCATTTATGTAACTGCTTCAATGCCTGCGTGAATTTCGGTTGCTAAAATCCGAATTAAGTTATGTAATTGCAGATGTTTCACCTCTTGTGTGAACTCGTATTGCTAATTAAGAAGTCAATTAAAACAGACTGTTTAATCTCTCGTGATAAATTAATCTACCTGCTAACTGTTTGAAAATATTTTATTTTTGGGATGAGTAATATGCATAATGTTTTATTCCTTATAAAACTGAAATCGATAAGATCCATTAAGTAACTGCTTCACTATTTGCGTGAATTTCAGTTATGTATAACTGCAGATGTTTCACCTTTTGTGTGAACTCGTACTGCTAATTAAGAAGTCAAATAAAACACTGTAAACTAAGACTTCGAAGTACTTATAAGGGTTCTTGCCCCTCTAATTAAGAAGTCAAATAAAACACTGTAAACTAAGACTTCGAAGTACTTATAAGGGTTCTTGCCCCTCTAGGAAATATACCGATCCAATATTATAAAAACAAAAAACATATGCAAAAAACCGCATCACCCTCAATTTTAGTTAGAGTTATAAGTGTTTAAAAAACTTTCGGACTTGTAATAAAGGCAATAATCTACTATAAGTAGTATTTTGTACAGTGATCATGTGATTTTGTGTGAACTCGTACTGCTAATTAAGAAATCAATTAAAACACTGTAAACTAAGACTTCGAAATACTTATAAGGGTTCTTGCCCCTCTAAGAAATATACCGATCCAATATTATAAAAACAAAAACATATGCAAAAACCGCTGATAAAAATTTTGAAAAAACAAAGTTCGAAAATCATGACCACCACCGGTAATAAATTACCTTGTTTAATTTCTAAAATTTGCTCTGAAGAAGAAGAATTTGAATTTGCCGACGACTGCGCTATTTTCCTTTCGAGTTTCCATTATTCCTCATCCGCGAGTCTCTATCCTATCTCTTCTTTTTCCAATCTTCTTAAATAATTGCAGAACACTGTATATTTAATATAAAATAAATACTTTTTAATTTTTTATTTAATTATTCAAGACAAAATCTGAACTGGAAGGCATTAGTGAGAGATCTGATATGTAAATATAGAGTTACCATTTATTGTTTTGATGAAATCAGTACAAAATTTATGCTTTATTGACATGTCATAAATATAAAGCGAAATAATGAAAAAATATAGCAATACCTTTTTATTTTTAAGTATATCTAGTATTATTGAAAAGAGGAAATATAAAAGAAAATAATTTTAAGAAGAATAAGGAAATGCACCGCATATGAAAAATTTTTAAGATACATTTCCTATATTTGTACATTTTTGATGAATTTAAATAATAATTGAAAAACAATATTTTCTTAAAGCTTTATGGGATCCATAAATGGAAATCAGTACATTCAGTACAAATTGTTTATCAGTACAAGAGACTGAAAATCAGTACGGTACTGACAAAATCAGTACGAATGGCCACTCTACATAATAATATAATATATTGTAAATTATCAACTATTTCAACTATGAATGGTCTTTTACAAACACACAGAGAAATTTCATAAATACTACTACTTAGTACTACCTTTATTTTTACGGATATAAGTCGAAACTGTTATGTGATGTAGTCATATTTTTTCTCTAAAATTTGAAGCCTATCACCTTCACTAAGGGTTTATATAGAACTGTAACCATTATATTGTATAATATTGTATGAGTTACGGCACGGCTCGAGAAACTATAGTTGACGAAATAATTTTTCAGATCCTCACTTCAGCTAACAATAAAATTTCTTCATGTTTCTCCTAGAAATATCATGAATCGAGTGGCATTAAATAAAAACAATATGAAACTCATCCTTGGTGAGAAGATTGAAGATTTATTTTGTTGGCACTTCAAACTTATATTATTTTGTATTAAAACTCGTATCTTTTCGCTCTAAGTTTTTATAAACAAACCTTAAATCCATTATATTAAATTATTTTTACTAAATACTTTAACGTGTAATATCAAATAAGGAAGATTAATAAAAAATATTACCTACTATTTTAATTCTGGCCATGTTTATGTTTCTCTCTAAATTTTATCACTCAAACATTTTTATGATTTTAATAAAAATTCGTGTCGCGGGAGAGAAATAATTTCACTAACAACACTAAAGCACAGCATCACGTAACGCTACGGAACGAGGCAACGGGGCTGGGTGAAACTGGGGCTCAAACAATAACTTTCCATCTACAATTAAACACATTCGCGTTGTCACCGCAGAATATAACAATACACAAATGATTCCCGCCATTCACGCAACTCTATAACTACATCTCCAGCCGCCGGCGTCGGTCTTACACTGAGGGGTATCACTCAGAGGCGTACGAATTAAAATTTTGTTAAATACGCTTCTACTTATATTTTAAGTTTTCTTTAAATGAACAAATTAAATCAAAGTATTGTCCAGTCAACGAAAAGGTATAGAGGGAAATGCTTGGAACACAATTTTTGACTTGGTAACTTTGTTTGGACTAGTTAGGAGGTGAACATATCAAAAGTCCCCGACCGTAGCCCTTAAGCCGAGGTGTGGCGGAGGGTTTGAAAGTCTCATTTTTCGGTTTTTTGCTTATATCTCGGAAGCTATGCGTCCTACCGACATGACCACCCAATACAATGAAAGCTGATTAAATTTGCAATAATTTAAGTCCAACCGCAGCTCTGTACGTCCTTTAGTTTCCGAGATATGACACTTCTAAAATTATCAATTTTTTCAAAAAAATGAAAGGTGAGAAATTTCAACATTTTTCGTTATTTTTGTGTTTAATTAACTGTAACTTCTGAATGAACAAAAATATTGTCTTCCGGTTGCTTTTATTAAATTTCACGAACATTTATCTATAAAATACGTTATTTTAAAAACTTTTTAGGCCGTTCATTACGCCAAAATATCAATTTTTTTTCGACAGAAGTATTCAAATATTTTGTATTTATTGGGTTTAATGAGCTGTAACTTCTGAACGGATAAAGTTATCGACATCCGGTTTGCTGCATTAAATTATACGAACATTCAAACCCTCCGCCACACCTCGGCTTAAGGGCTACGGTCGGGGACTTTTGATATGTTCACCTCCTAACTAGCCCAAACAAAGTTACCAAGTCAAAAATTGTGTTCCAAGCATTTCCCTCTATACCTTTTTTTGAGCATTCGTTGCCTGGACTATATCGAATGTAAAAATAACATTGCTTTCATGATTTTTATTCGATATTTTTTATTTAAGTGACACTTAAAATTGTAGGGATATAAGCGGTAGCTGACCATAATACAGAATTATTCAATTAGAAACCAATGATGGCACCAACGCTTATTTGGTGAACTGTTCTAACAGAAAATTATGTTTAATAAGTAGTACAGGGTGCGGCACAAAGGACGGATGGTTTTAAAAAAAATCATAAAATCGGTAATTTTTACTCAAAAACAAATGTATTTACGGATTCGGGTTCGCAATGAAATAGCATTTATTTGTGACAATTAAGTGTGGAAAATCACATCAGTTATGTAGTGACCGTTTTTGACGATGCATTGCTGGAGGCGTTCTTGGAAGTTAGCGTAGACTCTCTCCAACATCGCTTCCTCAACTTGGGCGACTTTCACGCGAATTGCCTCCTTCAGCTCGTCCAGAGTTCGGGGCTTGTTTTAGTTGTGCTTGTGCACATGTTATTCATCTCTAAAAGTTCAATTTTAAAATATTTGATATTAAGGCCCATCAAATGCAAAGCAAAAATGCCTGTTACAATAAATCATTTTGCGACTTTGGTTTTGAAATCGATAACCTCATATTTTATAATGATGTACTTATAGGTTGTGCTTACATGGCTATACAATGAAATTTACAAAAAAACCTTGCCGTATATTGTTAGAAATTTTCAACAAATGTTCCCCAATTTTTTTATAGTAACTGGCCTGTATTTCCAAGCCTTCAATAATAACGTAGGCGATACTATTACTAAACACAATTTTGATGAACTTCCAACATTCTAGAATCTAGTACTGATATTCCTTGTTTTTGTTTTAATTCAAAATTCGTTTTCAGAATATCAATTTAATTCATAATTAAACATCCTTTCTGTTGCATTAACCACAACGCGTGTGTAAATTTGCTGTTTCACATAAATTGTGTGGTTACACTCATACCTACTGAATAATTGACGTTGATTGAATACGATCAAACAACTAATAAATCTACATCTACATTATCATATACTCGTATGTTTGGCCTGTTTCTGCTTACATTGCATTGTCACAGGGTACACCGACTTTTATACTTCAATCATTCGATTCATTTGAATTAATTTGGTATATAAAGTCAAATTTTATGACTTTTAAAATTCTATTAATTAAATTTTAGTTAATGATGTGATTGTTTGAATTTTATACATTAAATAAATCATGAAAACAGCACTACAAAAGGCGGATTTATTTCTATCCCCAGTCAAATTATAATAAGAATTGGAGACCACGAAAGTATAATTAGACAAAACAGTTGTTTCGTAATGCCAAGAAAAACCAACACGAACAATAATTAGTCTTCACAGTAAAACAAAATGCATAGCACAGTCGAGCTTTCAAGTTTTCCTCTTAGATGGTCTTAACTAATTCCAATGAAGCCATATCAAATAATTATTCTAAAAAGATATACCAAGTACAAAATGATCATTTCTAACTTCATTTTTTCCGTAATTCTCAAAAATTGTCAAAATTCACAAAATACTTATTTTTATTGTTCTAGATTATTCATTGTTCTAGATGTCAATGTTATAAAATTTTATTTATTTTATTTAACTTATAATATTAGGTTAAAAACTTGAAATTCTTAATTTTTGTTTTTACAAATTTTTTTATTAATAAACCCAAAAATAATAACTGAAAATTATTTAGGATGTGGTGCGATGTAGAAAGCTGCCATAATTAAGTCCAATACAATATAGTGGCGTCACAGCAAATTTTTTTCTCAATTTACTAAAAAACATAATTTTTTAAAAATGAAATTTGTATTTTACCAATATTTTAGACCTAACATTAAGTTCGTAGTGTTCAAATAGTTATTTACGAACCAAATGCGGGAAAATTTTTATCCCACATGAGCGGTTTCATTTACGTGAATGCTGGGATGGTATCTTCCCGCAAGAGGTTTGTACAATGTTTTTTGTAACGAATAAAACTATAATTAAATACATTCAAGTTGTAGTTGTAGTCTGATAATTAAATTTGAAGTTACGGTGTTTTTTCTACTTACTGCTACCGACAGATAGCGCGCTAGTTGCACATATTTATTTCAAAATTTGTATATATCGATGGTATTTATAGCTTTTAATACATGCAAATCGTGGGAAATTTTGTTATTTTGAAGATAATTTGATTGTAGAATACTCAAGAAAGCCTGTGTTCTTTGCATTTTTTCTGATTGACTACACTGGGAAATTGACATTTCCGATTGTCAATTACGTGCTTCATAATGCCATTTCCTAGGTTATGAGTACAAAAATCTCATTTTCAATACCATGCAAGTAGTCAATTCTGCCACCCAATCACAGGGTGCTCACAAAATTTCACATTTGAAGCAGCAACAGTACCTAAACCACATTATAGCCAGTGAAGTTATTATATGTATTTTTTAAAATACAAGATGATTATTAACAATATTACTATTTGGCAATTTATATCTCGAGTAAAACCTACTTTTTCTCAAATAGAAGTATCAACATTGCCTATAAAGTCTTTCTCATAACGTCATCTCAAATAACGAATATTACATAAAAGTATACAAAAACATGATTTTATGCATTTATTTTTAGAATATACTCGTAATTATCAGAAAAGTGCCTAGGTACTTGTTCCAATGATAGCATTAAAATATCTTATGTGTTTTTCAATACTTTCATTACTACTCTACACATTAACGGAAAATATTGCAATAATCTATATACTATTTTTAAAATGAATTGCAATGGAGATTTTAAGTAAGATGGCGCATGGTGTTATCAACACTTCTTTCGTATCTGTAAAGCGTTATTCGTTAAATTTTTGGAATCACTAAAAATATCAGTTAGATTTTTTGATTTATGTATAATATTTTACTAGGCGTATGCTTTACATTTGTGATGTTTTTGAGGGATTATGTTTTTCACTGAATCAAAATTTATCAAAAATAGGATTTAATAGGTATTACACGTGCATAAAGTTTTATCGTTGTTTAATGACCCCATAAAACTAAATGTTGTGTTCAAAACTACTTTTTCATGTGTAAGCTTCATGTATTTTGCGGCAAAATTATTAACCCAAGTAACATTTTTTGACTTGTTCGTTATAAAATCTTATTTCTAGTTATTAAAACGTTTTCATCACCAGCTTTTAGTTATAAATTGGTTATTTGAAATTAATTATATTATGGTGTGAAACATTTGTCACTAAAACGTTTTGAAAACGTTTAAAACTCATTGGCAATTATCATCAACAAGCAAAAGTTTACTATGGCTAAAATATATCCAAATCACTTCTAGTTATTTCTTGTATTCCTACATAGCCACAAAAGCGTTTCAATTATGTATCATCTTTGCTAAAAATTGTTAGAAATTCTACTATATCATTTTATAATTCAAACCGTTTTTTTCCTGTTTTTCTGCTTTGTCGCATAGTTGTGGGATTACAAACTTATAGCAAATAGGTAGGTACTGTCAACTTTAAAACATTATTTTAATTACTAATTTATAAAAATATTTTTAAAATAAATAAATTTTAAAACAGATCTATAGGTACCTACCAATAACAATACTGAAAAAATAATCTGTATTTGAATTGATGTAACCTTATATTTAAAAATATATTCGTTATTAAGCAGATATTATATCATTACGAATTCGAAAAAAAACTTTGGAAAATGAGAAGAAATATAACAAATCTATTATTTGGTCACAAGAACTTAAAATTAACTAGACCTTTATCTTGTTGGTTTCTAAAAGGCATTTGGAAAAACAATAGTTATATTTTAGCCACATTTTAGCTTTTAAATAGTCATCGCAATTGTTTCATTTTCCTGCGTTTTCGCCATCTTTTCCTTTATACGTAAAGGCATCCATTGTTTTACAAATACTACAAAACGAAGATTAAAACGTTTTTAAAGAGATTTTCTTATTTAAATCAGTATTTAAACATTCCTTCATATCCTTTTTTAGCAACTATATACAAGCTGGTATTAAATTTTAAAAAATATATTTTTACAATATATTTAATTGATAAATAAAACCAAGTAAGTAAAGCAATTAGGACAGGCGCACATAATTTTTCAAAGTATCTTTATAAGTTCTGCAATAAATATGATTGGGCATATAAAATTTCTATATCGATTAATTTGATATTTCGGCAAATAATATTCTTATAATTACTATCTGTAAAAAGTATTGCTAGCCATTTTTCACTTAGTTATATTATACGGACATTAGAGAACAAAATTGCTAACTACATTCCAAATAATAACCAAACAGTCAAAATATGGCAATTTATTGGTAATAACCAGTTTAAGACTTAATTGTAGCTTTATGCTTTTTGGTAATATTGTAGTAATATTTTCGTCAAAATAATTTATAAAATGGCTAAAAAATAAGACACAACAACGTTTTCACAACCAAAATATAATTCCCCATTTACGTAAAGAAAACGTTTTCAAACTGTTTTAGAAAGGTCTTGATTGATGGTAATTATTGCCAAAAAGATTTTCAAACTGTTCTCATGACGTTGCGATATTCAAAATACAGCAACAAATGCTACTTAGGAACCAATTGCCGTCTCTTTTATATATGGGTCGCGCTTAAGACGATCCATCCTTAATAATAACTTGGGAACGGATTGTGATAGGCATGCCCAGTTTGCGCTATAATGTTTTAATATGTTAATCTAGGGGGACACATTTTACTAATATTTTTGTATTTTTTAAATCACTCATGTACCATCACCATTCTCCAATAAAATTGATATTAATTTGAATAAATCGTTTTAAATTTAGCAACAATAGTTTAGAATATTTTTATGTTTTATTATATGCATTGAGTCAGTGCTATGAAAATGACAAGAAAACAAAAAAAGAATAATGATACCTAATAATTTGTTTTATCTACGACTACTACGAAAAGTTTATATTTATGCTTTCAATTGTCAACGTAAAATTGATTGTTACTGAGGACCAAGCAAAAAAACATTTTATTGCGCGTCTCCTATGACAACACGCAATAAAGTACTTTTTGATTAGATACATAAAATAAAAGAAAATTACACAATCAAACAAATTTTTTATTTATTTATTTCGATATTATTGGTATCGTCATGGTTACGGATCAAACATAAATTGATTGAACGCAGATTGAAATAACTGAATACTATTATTATTATAACAAATAACTTTAGTCGTAGATAAAATTATGTGTGTATTACGAGCGTAAAGTGTCTTTGTTCCTACGCACTATTGCAGCGCGAGCTGAAGGCGTGCATGAGTAACAAAGAGTCACTTTACGCTCTTAACACAAATAACTATTATAGTTTGTGTATGACAGTTATCAGTTACTATTATTATTATTTCAAAATTTTTATGTTTTTTTATAAAATGCATTTGATATTATATGTCTTGACAACGAGTTGTTATTCCGACTCTCCTACATAATCCGTTTGTGGTTTTCAATATCATTGTTTGTTGTTTGCGTTTTCATTCTTGCTACCGTCCTCGGATAATTTTGAACCCAGCATTACATTCGTTTTTGCAGAAATTCCATGTAAATATTAGATCTATTATTAAATTAAGAGGTACATTCTTCAGGTTTCTAATGAAGTGATGAGTTTCTATTAGGGGTCTTCCTCCTACGCCACTGGTATCGTTGGCACGACGAATACAATCCGCAGTAGAGGCTCAAGCAGCGCGTCTTAATTTCATTACTATTAATTACCAGGTCAGGGATGTGCCTACCGAGCTCGCGAACAAGTCCCATCTGAACGTTCTTAACAAGAGAATGCATTTAATTATCAAATAAAGCGGCTGAAAAGTGAACCAACGCGCGAAACTTACGCGAATATGGAAATTTCCTACCTCTGCAAACTACGAGTTGTGTAGACGAGACGAGAGACTCGTGAACGCTTACAAAAAGCTTCGGAGGAATAATTATATGCATGTTTGTAGTTTATACTTTAATTTACCTGTGAATTGTTTAACGTAAACGCCCTTGTTTTACTCGTTTGTAAGAGATTGTACAGCTTTATCTGAACAATTTTCATTTGATTTTATTCTTTTTCTCCTTCGAATAAAAAACATAAACATAATAATAAATTAATAATACATGAAGTTTCTGATATAGTACCATCATAATCCAAACTCAATAAATACTTGTTGCATAGTAGAATTTTTATCAAAGAAAAATAAGTTCTTAATTATAATAACAAAACATGACATAATTTCAGTTACGTGAAAATAAAATCTAATAAAAACCCATTTGCAGTTAAATGTTATCAAAAATTATTCATCAACTTACTAACAAAAATTGTAAGATGAAATGTCCCGTGCTCATATCAGAGTATCTTTAAGAAAACTCATTTAATAAAATTATTAAAAGTATAAATAGGTAATTTATAAACAACAACTGTTTTTAATGTTTAAATAATATAAACTTGCGTTTTGTAATTTAGGAATAAAATTGTTACCCAAAATTTTTATGATATTCCCATACGTATAAATAATATTAAAACTATGAAATTAGTTTTATCTGTTTATTTATCACTAAAGCCCGGATTTTTAGGCAATTGCCTATTTTTTAACTTCAATATACTTCAAGCATTTTAGTTTTTTATGCATAGTATTTTTACGTCAAATGAAAAGTTTTTTTCGTGTCCTACGTACCTATTTTTCCAATTTTGTAGTTTTTGTGCCTATTTTACTTTTGTAGCCTATTTTAATCAGTTGTGTCTTGTGTCCAATCAACTGAAAACAAGATTTTGCCTGGCCAAAGAAATTAGGTATCTTTCCGAAAATTCTATTAATAAATAATTTTTTTAAATATTTTCTGAATCAAAATATAAAATTTAATTTTTTATTAAGTGCCTAAAAATCCGGGCTTTATTAATTTATCACATTACATCTTATTTATTTTCCAAAAATAGAAGTACCTGGGTAGTATAATTTATAGTTCCTTATATTTTGGATATCCCTGTTTGTACGCCTCTTTTATAAAACCGTTGAAAGCATTTAGCCTTCCCGGAGTTCATTATTACCTGATGTTTTTTAATTGCCCCCTTTTATTCTTTTTAATTTTACTCTCTTTTATCTAATTTACTTGTTAATAAGGAAGGTAAAACCGGAGATAAGTATTAATGCGATCGTTTTGTTTACCTTCCGTAATTAAGACAAAGACGTTGTAAAATTAATTTCAAAATGTTGCAAGAATATTTTGTAATATACAATTTCTCATTTACATGTTGATATAATATAATTTATTATATTCATTAAAGAAATTAATTAAATTGATTTCCGGAGAATTTTAATAAAAATAAAGATGTATTTATTTAATTAAACTGAAATATGTACATCATAGTATTTCGTGTTACCTTAGTACTTTGGGTCGTCGAAGGAGAAATTCTATTTCCGTTCATCGTCTTGGCCCTTTGTTGTCTGCTACTGAAATGTAAAGAAAAACGTATATAATACTCGTAACAACATCGAGAGTAGGATGTTTTTATGCAGAACGCACACTAATAGTTAGAATCTCGATCGGAACAATCCCGAACCTACTTAAAAATGCCACGTGCGCTCTTGAATATAAATAACAGAGCAATATCAAATGTTTTGCATATAAATACAGCAATTTAGATTCAAATATAGGCTAGCTTTGAAATAATCTATTGAATAAAGTCTGATGGTAACGTTTTCTTTTCTTTCGATGTTGAGATTTTTTCTAAAAAAGAATAGAAGGACTGGTAAATGTGCATAACGCTATTGAAATTCTTCGTATTGTGTTTTAAATTGCTTTTATAATAACAGTTAAGGTTATTTTCATATGCACCAGTTCACGTACTATTAACGACAGCGTAAAGCGTAGGTACCTAATATGAATTTTTTGCTATGCATACTTTGTACCATTTTTTGTTTTTATTTAATTATGAATAGATTTTAAAATAATTAACGTTAGTGCAACATTCTTTGTAATGATGTAATTTGCTATACTTATTTCTAAAAATATAATTGCCCAGGCGCTAGTCAATTCTTCAACTTTGAATGACAATGATAAAAAAGAATTGGACATTATTGAAATAAATCTCATAATAAAAAAAAAAAGATTTAATGGCAATGGCATATAAATTTCGAATAAAAGTTAATATTTAAACTATAATAGGTATTACGTTTGATTTTTTTGCTCGTGTAACTTGATAAAGGTTGAACGATTCGAATGTCTTCGGATCTCCGTACATTCACAATATAAACATTAGATAATCTTGATGTTTTTGGTTTTTCTATTTTCTATTATCTTAACGTTATATTAGTACATTTTATTTAATTATACAATTTAGATAAATTATTATAATAATTTTTCGCGCAACAAATGCACTACTTTATTGCATTAAATTCGGTCGTTTTCCGATCACAGAATCAGTGCTGACATGGTGTCTGACACACGTCTAACCTAATGGCTGCTGTTTTCTTAATAAGTAATTTTGCAGTTTTTACTTTTAAACGAACATAAAATCGGATACCTTTATAAATTCTCGATCTGTATCATACATTTTATTAAGTTTTCTCAACATGAATAACTTTACTATTTCGAAAATAAACAAGCCCGCGAACGCTAATCTCTATATGATAATAATACATTTATAAAACCATTTTATTCAAAAATTAAGACCATAAGGGTATAATATTTATCTGGCTAATTTAATGAAATAATTAGTCTAAGGTAAAAATTGTCAAGAAAGATCACTGGTTCTATTTTGTTTCATATTTACGTAAGCCAATTTTGTCTCTATTCTATCGTAATACATTTGTTTTATAAGTAACATAGGAATAAAATAAAATTGCACGATGTTTAATCATATTACGTTTGTGTCATTATCTATTTTAGAGTTAACATATAATTCTGTGTATACTGACAAATAATACAGAAACAGATTAGATACCTTTTTTTAATTGCTTATTTAAAATATTTGAACAAATTTATTTTAACTGCAATAGCGCTTCATGTTAGTTTCATGTAAAAATACGTGTAAAATCCACTAGCCGATATTCGTTAACATCTCATTACATTCAGAATTTTAAAAAAACTGTTACGTACCGGAAAAATCAAATACGTTACATGATTGAAAGTACACAAAATATTGTTTGTTTATCATCCAAAATAGCTATAACCATCTGTTGTAATACATCGGTGGAATGAAGCCACACCTGTCGAATATCAACAGCACCGCGGATAAACATTTTTGTTTTGATGAAAAGCAATTTGCAAAAAGAGATCAGGCGAAAAATCCCGAGTAACTACTTTTGCGAGTCTTGAGAATCGGCCGCTGTATTTGGCTTGTTGACAAAATCTTTCAAATGTTAAACCGTTTTTATCCAGAGAACTTTGTACAAAAAGTTCTTGACATTACATAATTGTATTGCCAATTTACCTTTTTAAAAAGAATCTTGAAACATACCAATTGAGATTTCGAATTATTATAACTTTTTCCAGATCCTTATAAACTATGCGGAAAGTTTTATTAACAGTATATTGGAAAAATATAATTCAGTGGATTTTCACTTCATTGAAATTTTATAAGTAAAACTTTGACAGATATTTTATAAATTCCCATGGAAAGAATTACATTAGGAGAGTGTGGTTTATTTTCATATTCTTCGTGCGGTGTTCGGGGTGTGACTCAATGACAATTTAGTTTATCAACAATCCGTAAACTAACAATCCGTAAACTATCAATCCTAGTTAACAAATACTCTTTTACTTTAATTATGTCATTGTATACTACATATTCGCACAATAAAAATATTTCCGTTTTCTTAATATAAAAATAGTCACACCTCGGTTGTTCGAGTCACTTTTGTCCGGTGACAATGTGTTGTTCACTCAATTTTTCTGTTTCAATTTTTCTATATAATCTTGATAGAATTTTAGCCGATCCATATAACAAGAAAAGAACTCATTTCCCCGAGCTCAAGCTGCTAGAGACATTGTTGAAAAGGTACAAAGTCAAGAACAACTTCAAGCTAATGAAGCTTTATCCTCAACATCCTCTGCACAATTTTTCTCTTCTATTTTGTATTTTATTTAAAAATAACGCAATGTTTCATACTTTTTATATGATTATTTTACACACGTCATTTCTGGCCAATAAGAATGCATAACTTTTTCGAAGAGGGCAGTTTTTCAGCGATGAAATTTGATAAAACCACAGTAGGGTAACCATGGTTACATTTTTTTTATTAAATGTTTTTAATGTTGCAAACGTCAAAAATAAAATAATATACAGAGAAGATATTCATTAAAAATGAGATTTGGAGATATTTCTATTGAAGAAATTAATATCAATATTAATAAAAGTATTCCGGAGAATACTAAGAGAACAAGAATGTCCATTTGGAATCAATTTAATTATAATTATCGTTCGTGAAATAATCAAGCAAATATAATTCGATTCATAAATTTAATTGGTAAAATTTACTCATAATTCCTGCGTAGAAACGACAACGCGGATCAAAATTGACTCTTAAATCACGACAGCGAAGCTGGAGTGTTTTAAATGTCAATTTTGACACTCGTTTGTCCGTTTCTACGCAACAACTATTCGTAAATTTTACCGATAAATTTATGGCTCTTATTATACCTACTTATGATAAAAAAATATTTTAAAACTTGTTTCAAAAATATTATTATCTTAACCACATTATCATCATTATCACATATTAAACATACGTATTCTAAAATCTAAACTTTATAATAATTTTTATTATAAAATTAATACCAATAGTAAAATCATTTTATGGAATCCGCGGAATAAATACCACACATATTTTATTATCACTATTCCACTCATACATTAATAAAAATTCCTGATTTTACCTAAGTAGTTACTTTGTTTTATTTTGACAAAACACCCTCACACAAATTTTTTCGCACCCTTTTGGCCAATAGTTTTGATAAGTGAAAAAATGGTGATGTTTTAATAACTTCCTTAGGAACATGTTATTTAATTAGTGTCAAAATTTACTGACATAGTCATCCGAAGTTCATTCGTGGTTAAATTTTGACTTGACAAAAATTTCAGATTGTTTTACGAGAGCTTGTTGCCAATATAGTTTGTGACATTGATTCAATATTAGGTACTAGTTTCACAGCTCGTGATTTTTTGTGGTCAACGAATTGCTAGGCAACAAGCTCTCGACCACAAATAATCAATTTAAAAAAATACTTTAAAAACGATTCTGTATAATAATGGACCACCAGCGGAAGTTAAGTCAAAGTTAGCTTTAGCTTTATAATGCTGCATCACTTTTGTATGGTTGCCATATTTTCCTTTTTCCAATATTGTGATTTGTAAATATATCGTTTCATTAGTGTTTATTTAAGAAACTGAAACAATTTATAGAAGGAAACTTCTACAAGCCACATGTCGGAATTTTTGTAAAGGTTTTTATGTCGAAGGCCACCTGATTTCTGTCTTGCTTGGCACTACTTGATTTTATATATAATATTAAATATGAGGGTTACGATATATATATATATATATATATATATATATATATATATATATATATTCTGCAGAAAATTAAGATATTTAATTATACAAGTCTATTAATATTTTATAATATTTGGATAACTTCGTCGAATTCTGAACCAGAGGTTAATTTCCACGATTTCTCATCCTCAATATTGTCATCCATTATTTTGCTCTGTCATTTCACTTCCAATACATTATTCAAATGTCTTGTTTCATGACAGTCTTAATTTCAAACAGACAGAAGTTTCGTGGAAATAATGGATTTAACATTGACCTTGAAAAGGCAAAAGGGCTTTGACTTTCTCTGAGACCGCTGGAGCGTAGATTTCATCTTAACACAGCATAGCGCTAGAGAAATAGATGGCGAGCGAAACGAGACGAGGCTCATCGCAATTCTTTATTCATATGACACTGCCGATAACAGCGAGAATTATTTATGTAGAGAGAATTTTTATCAACAACGCACAGCAACTGTGTTAGAAGAATGGCTTGTATAAGATGTTGTATGTATCATTTACTTTGGGATTTATTTAGGTGCAAAAATTTTCATTATGATAAAAATTTTATCTCCAGAAATTTTTCACTTCATTCGTTTATTCCAAAGACTATGAGTTTGTGCATGTAATGATATGGACAAATTGGCATGCCAATAACAAACAGAAAAACATGCAGAATATTCAAATTTATTTTATGTAGTTTAGATAATTATAATTTTTATTTTTTCCATAAAACATTTTTAACTCAAAGGCGTTCAACAAAAATTATTTATAGATAGGTATAGATTTTTTCAACGACCATCTCCAGTAACAAATTTCAAATATCCTGACAGTATACGAATAGCTTATTATATTAATTGCAATGACGCGATAATTTTTACTCAAAAACAAATTTATTTACAGATTCGGGTTCGCAATGAAATAGCATTTGTGACAATTAAGTGTGGAAAATCACATCAGTTATGTGGTGACCGTTTTTGACGATGCATTGCTGGAGGCGTTCTTGGCAGCGTAGACTCTCTCCAACATCGCTTCCTCAACTTAGGCAACTCCCACGTGAATTGCCTCCTTCAACTCGTCCAGGGGCTTGTTTTAGTTGTGCTTGTGCACATGTTATTCATCTCTAAAAGTTCAATTTTAAAATATTTGCTATTTAGGCCCATCTCTTGCTATCAAATGCAAAGCAAAAAAGCCTGTTACAATAAATAATTTTGTGACTTTGGTTTTGAAATCGATGATCTCATATTTTATAATTATGTACTTATAGGTTGTGCTTACATGGCGATATAATGAAATTTACAAAAAAAACCTTGCCGTATTTTGTTAAATAATTTCTAAAAATTACTAAAAATGCGAGTTTTACATAAATTATCAGTCAATGGGTTAACTGTTTAACAAAATCTCTCTATACCCGTCGTCCACAAGCCCCGAACACTGGACAAGTTGAAGAAGGCAATTCGCGTGGAAGTCGCCCAAATTGAGGAAGCGATGTTGGAGAGAGTCAGCAACTTCCAAGAACGCCTCCAGCAATGCATCGTCAAAAACGGTCACCACATGACTGATGTGATGTTCCACACTTAATTGTCACAAATGCTATTTCATTGCGAACTCGAATCCATAAATAAATTTGTTTTTGAGTAAAAATTACCGATTTTATGTTTTTTAAAACCTTCCGTCCTTTGTGCCGCATCCTGTTCTTAAGGTTCCTCTTCTGCATACGTGCACCATCTGTGGTTTTGCAAGTGTAAAGGGGGAATGCGCTGGAAAGAGCCCAGAAGGCTGGACGCAAACGTTCCCCCACTCTTAATCTAGTCGTCAGTGCACGCTAGAGGCGGAGACGCGGAGAGTCAGTACTCAACGTTCACGGGAAGTGGAATGTTATTTCTACTGTTCGTTCTACGATGTGAATATACACATACATGCCTATACATTCTTAAATAACGCAAAATATAACCATAATTAATAATAATTTGAATAATTTTTTTAGAAACAATTGACAACCGCATAAATGTAATTTTTTTACATTTTTATCTCCCCAAGCGCTTTAAATTGATACAAAACTCGATATAATTTGAATAATTTATAATAAAAAACAATTGACGATCGTTTAATGTTATTTTTGTTTTTCTACTAGAATTTTTTTCCCGAGAGCTTTAACTTTGATATCACACACGATAGTATTTTGATAAAAATAAAAAAGTTATGTTTATAAAGTTGGTACCACTGGACACTGGTTGAATAAAGCTCATTAACGAACTTGAAGTCAGATTTTAGCTCAAGATCTTAAATAAAATATGACTGCTAGGCTATGCAATTTACTTTGGTCTTATTCCTGATCTATCTCAACTCCAGGGATTGTCATAAATCGATTCAAGGAATGTTATGTCGGTCTACGGTTTACGCCACTATAATGTATAATGCATACCGTATTGTTGAACAACAATAGAAACTTTATAAATCATTTCGATATTAAGTATATTTTAAAACCTTGGACACACAAATTTCATACACTATTTTTTGCAACATGTTAAGTTACTATTTCTTTATTAAAAATAATATAAATATATTCTGACGAGATTTGTGTTTTAATTTAAATAATCCGAATACATTGAGTCCCTTTTTCTTTGACAAAAACAAAAATATCGAAACATTTCCAATCTCTGTATGTCAAACTAACTGTCAATTTGATATTATTTAATAAATATTTTAAGGAAGTATGACCAATACAAATGAATGTGAAAGCGATGTACCTACAGTTACTTGAAACATAATAATAATAATAATACTACACTTCTTCTAAGCGGGGCAAATAATTTTTTTTCTACATTTCTTGCAGATTGTTAAAAATAATCACATGATTTTTTTAGTTGTAGTAGTAGTGTAGTTACTTACTAAATTCATAACGCGCCCATTTCGATTGCTCAAAATTCGTAGTTTACCAATAAATCTTTTGTCGATTGGAATATATTTTTCAAAAAAATTACACATTATCTATTATAGTATCTCAACAGCGCTACATCGCTATTTTGTCAAGAAACGTCCCTCATTTTAAATAAAAAAAATAATCAAATTTTGGATTTTCATTTTTTCGCAAATGTTCAAAATTTAAAAATGTTCCGCTGTTAAGCACAATATTATAGAGAATATTTGTCAATAAATTTTGTCTCTAAAATTTACCTTAATCAAGTTATTAGTAAACTACGAACGCCTGTCTGTGTGAAGGTGAAGTGTGAAATATAATTTTACAATCAATGATTTAAATCAAAATGTAAAAATTGAATATAATTATTTTCTTTGTTTCCATTACCTATTCTGGTTCTATCACTGTTAAATTGTTCATATAAAAAATATAAAGTTTTATTGTACATTATAAAATATTTGACAAGAACTTACTGTTGAAAGAATTTTTAACACTCTTAATAATAATATCATTACTTGTAACCTGATGATGGAAATACGTCTCAAATAACTGAAAATATTTGCGTACAATTAATAACTAAACCCAATAAGAAAAGTACCTAACTATGTTTTCGATACAGAAAATCTATAAGTATTCCGTTTTTATAGCATTAAATTAGGTATTAAATAAACAATGCGAATAGAATTTTGGAATTTGAGTAATAATTATAATATTTTTGAAAATTTGAATGCTTTTTACCTTCCGCCATACCTGTAAAGGAAAGGTATTGGAATCATGCTAAAAATCGGGTAGTCAGTTTATAGTGGATGAGTATACGAATTATTTTTATATTTTAAATGGGTACCGGATTATACATGGAAGTCTAGATATGGCGGAAGGTTGTGTGGTGGCCACATCAAATTTTTTCTTGTGCCAAAGTAAATGTTTGGTCACTACGAATCTATGTACCAAATTTCAGAATGATTGGATATGGGAAAATGGGTATGGCTGGAGGTCTTGTGCTGACCACATCAGATTTTTTCTTGTGTCAAAGTAAATGTTTGGTCACAACGAGTCTATGTACCAAATTTCAGATTAATTGGATATGGGGAAATGGGTTTGGGGTATGCCGGCATGGCGGGAGGTCTTGTGCTGGCCACATCAGATTTTTTCTTGTGCCAAAGTAAATGTTTGGTCACAACGAGCCTATGTACCAAATTTCAGAGTTAAAAAGCGTAGGGTATGGCGGGAGGTCTTGTGGTGGCCACATCAGATTTTTTCTTTTGCCAAAGTAAATGTTTGGTCACAACGAATCTATGTACCAAATTTTAGATTGATTGGATATGGGGAAATGAGTATGGCGGGAAGTCTTGTGCTGACCACATCAGATTTTTTCTTGTGCCAAAGTAAATGTTTGGTCACTAAGAATCTATGTACCAAATTTCAGATTGATTGGATATGGGAAAATGGGTATAGCTGGAGGTCTTGTGCTGACCACATCAGATTTTTTCTTGTGTCAAAGTAAATGTTTGGTCACAACGAGTCTATGTACCAAATTTCAGATTGATTGAATATGGGGAAATGGGTATGGCGGGAGGTCTTGTACTGGCCACATCAGATTTTTTCTTGTGCCAAAGTAAATTTTTGGTCACAACGAGTCTATGTACCAAATTTCAGATTGATTGGATATGGGAAAATGGGTATGGCTGGAGGTCTTGTGCTGACCACATCAGATTTTTTCTTGTGTCAAAGTAAATGTTTGGTCACAACGAGTCTATGTACCAAATTTCAGATTGATTGGATATGGGGAAATGGGTATGGCGGGAGGTCTTGTGCTGGCCACATCAGATTTTTTCTTGTGCCAAAGTAAATTTTTGGTCACAACGAGTCTATGTACCAAATTTCAGATTGATTGGATATGGGAAAATGGGTATGGCTGGAGGTCTTGTGCTGACCACATCAGATTTTTTCTTGTGTCAAAGTAAATGTTTGGTCACAACGAGTCTATGTACCAAACTTCAGATTGATTGGATATGGGGAAACGGGTTTGGGGTATGGCGGCATGGCGGGAGGTCTTGTGCTGGCCACATCAGATTTTTTCTTGTGCCAAAGTGCATTGTTAGGTGACAAAAGTCTATTTTCAAAATTTCAGCTCGATAGGATCCCGGGAAGTGGGTCATTTTTTACTTTTGTTTTTTTGCCGCATGTATGACGGTGAAGTTAATAATTATAAAAGATTTAAAAATTTGTTCATTTTGAAAATTTTAAAATGAATATGATAATATTAACAAAAAATGTTCTTATTAGATATTTTCTAAAGTAATCCTACGAGTTAAAGTTCAAATTTTAAAAAAATTCGCAGTAAACATGCTGATGAATATCTGAACGTTGAAAGTAGAATCTGAGTATTCCAGCCACAGAACAAATTCCAGCTAGCTAGCGAAACAGACAAGGCGTGGAGCGGGGAGGAGTGTTTAGATTTCCATGTTTACCGCGTGTCGGCGCCACTTCCCTATGCGGTAATTCGACGTTCGTAGAGGTTCACGAGAAGTCGGTTTTTTAGTCTAATACTAAAAATTGTGTATTTTTTTCTTAAACATTTTGGAAGATAAAAGTCTTAATTTTGGCGCTACAGAACGATAGTTTTAAAAATTTATATTTATTCATATTTTACAACGCGGTAAAAATGACAATTTTTTCGAGTTTTGTTATAGTCATATTGTTGTTATAAATAATAGTATATTACATAACGAGCATCGAAAGTGTAAGATAACAAGCGAGTGAAATTGAGGAATGAGGCGCATAGCGCCGAGTGGTTCAATTTCACGAGCACTGTTATCTCACTTTTGAGCGAGTTATGTACACTATTTTTCAGATGACCACAAAATATTTAAAAAAATGTTCAATGAACTAAATTATATACAACTGTTGAAGTTGAAGCACTGACGTTTAAAAGTTAGGTTATGCCTCGATACCAACTGTGCAACTATAATCTGAAATGTCAAAAATACTAAAGAATACACAATTAGCCAATAAATAATTATTATTAAATTGAAAAATGAAAATTTGTGTCTATATAATATTACAGACTGTGTCAAAATGTCAATTTATTGCATTAATATACTTTTTTTCCATTTATTTGAATTGATTTTTACTCGTAACGCCATCTGTTGTCATATAGTGTAACTCGAAGCGTTACGTTATAAGTGTGCGTTAGACTAACATGTTAGTTTGTGTTATTTGTTTGTTTCCATTGTAGTTTATAACATTGTTATGGCAAGTTTCCGTAGTGGTCGTCTGAAAATAATATTACAACATTACGCTGTAGCGCCAATCTTTAAACCTTTGTCAACAAGATGAATGCTTTTTCAAATCAATAAGTTCATAAATATGGTTATAAAAAGTAAACTCGCAAAGCTGTGCAAAGCACTGTATTTCGTAACTCGAAAGGACCCTTAACACGCTGACAAACAGGAATGGCCCACTCGAGAAAATTATCTCACTCAGCCTTCGGCCTCGGGAATTAAAATTTCTGTCGTGGATAATTTCTTACTTTGCCAACTAGTAAAGTAAAAAAATAACTATTCAGGGTGACCAGACGTCCCGGTTTTCCGGGAAATGTCCCTGTTTTAAGTCGGATATCTTGGTGTCCCGAAAAACCCTTTCGGCGTTTTGGGACACGTAATTGTTCCGGTTTCAATGTAGGTACGAGTGCGACTCTAAATGTAGTACTTTTTTATAACCTATTATACATTGAAGTTTGTAATAATTATTTCTTACAAATATTTTTTGTATTGTTATAACTTTTAACGCAATGGTATTTATGGTCGATGAAATAGAAAATATTCATCGTGTTTTCATGTTATTCTATTTCGTTTTCCTTCTCATAAGTACAATAAGTGTAACTTTTACTATGATTTAATTCGTAAAAAATTTTGTTGCTTAAGTAGATTGTTTTCTTCGGTGGTAGGTACATCCAGTGACGGGCAGGAGGTTGTCGAGTTCATATATGAGGGTTTTTGACCTTGAGCCTAGAAAAAATTTCGCGCTATTACTATTTCGATGTTATCAACCACCCTGCTTTCACAAAATCCTGAGTGCGCCATTTATTTTCTTGTTCTGATTTCAGTCAATATGAATAATATATTCGGATTTAAAAAAAATGTCTTGTAATCTTTTGTAATTTATAAATCAAATAACCCTATAACTTCTATACTCATAATGTTAAACAGAACATTGCTACAAGTTATTGTTTTAAAATACACTTTGTTATCAAAAGACTCGTAGAAGCAATTATGTTAATAGTTTGTGTTGTTGAATGAAGAATATTTCTCTCTTAGTTTCATTTTCGTTATCTTAAACAGGATAGTAAACAGTTTATGGAGCAATTTAGATGTTAAATTCTCAAGAATAAGCGAACGAATATTTATCGAGATGACAACAAATAAAGGCGTCCGTAATTAGAAGCAACATAACAGTTTTGTGAAAAACAATTAAGTTTTAGCTCGATTGTAAAACAAAAGCAAACGACTGAATAAAACTGTGTGAAAGTAGCTTTTAATTTTTATTATTGCATGGATGAAAAAGTTTGGAAAAAAAGTTGTAATAAAACGCGGCTCGCTTCCAATGAAACTGTCACATTTCCGGGTGGCTCTTAATTTATCTGGAGTTTCATCTCTGAATATTCCCCCCTCCCAAACTGCGGTTGGATGGCCCAAGGCGGATCTGGAATATATTATATTGGTCCGTGGTCGGCAAATATTGGCCCGCTGGTTTCTTTTAAAACTTATGCCGTTGGGAAACGTAACCGCCACGGTCACGGAGTTTCTGCTTTGCTTCTTCCTCAATCGGAAACGGACAATAAAATATTATTACGGGACGCTGTTTTCTGCATCGCCCGGATATAGGATAATGTATTATGTTTTACCAACGCGTTTAAGACGTACATCGTACACATATTGAACCAATTTTTTTCATATTAGAACTTATAAATATTAATTTATTATCTTTTACCCTTATTTTTGACGTATATTGGAGAATAAGAAACAAAAATAAATTTTGTTTTCAATATCAGATGTTATATTTAAAATCTCCGCTGAAGAAAATTAGGAAATAAGTTTTATGAGAAAATAAATAAACCCACAAAATTGGCCATTTTATTTTTTATAAAAAACTTTCAAACTGAATCAAACTTCAATATACTCGTACTGTCGTACCTACTTTTCATTGTGATTAAAATTTAAAGGATTTATAATAGACTAAATATCAACATTTAAATTGCTTTCAATTTTTAATAGTCGTTGAAAACGAATGCATCAAAAATAAATGACTATTTATTAAACACTGTCATGTATTCATTATACGCATAAAATATTCCACTTCTGAACATTAAACATGTTTTCATCCAAACTCACGTATCTATTGCCCTGTTCACACGTTGCTACTTTGAAGACGCATACGTGCTACTGTAGCATGAAAAGAAATTCAAATCGAAACAATTACCGCAAAAAATCGCTATCTACACACACAACGATCAACGATGTGAAATTATCAACGAGTAGTTCTTGATACTTTGATGCTACAAATTAGCAGCGCTGCTATTTGACAAGCGACTCAGATTTTTTCATGCTACAGTAGCACGAATGTGTCTTCAAAGTAGCAACGTGTGAACAGGGCATATGACATAAAATGGTAATCAAAATTAAAACCCATTAAAAGATTTATATTTATATAATATAGTTATTTATATAACAAGTACGCAAAATAGAGTTTAGTAAACGAATCTATTTATTGACGAGGCGCAAGCCGAGTCTTTAAATTAGACGAGTTCTCTAAAACTCAGTTTGTGCACCAAACATTCCACCCACATAACTGGTGGACTGGGTTTTTCTGTCGAATTTTTATCTATAAGTAGTTAGAACAAGACAGCCTCTTACATTGTATAGATATAGGAAATGCCAGTCCATTCTGTATTATAGAGGTCATTGAAATAATCCTATATTATGTAAATAACAGCCAGAGCTGGGCAAGTATCGAAATAAAAATATTTAAATATAAGTACCAGTACTACCTATGGTCAGTACTTATTGTTATTCCCAAGTACATTTTCAAGTAGGTAAAGCTTGACAGTACGTAAGTAATGTATAAGTTTTTCTTGTCAAATGTACTGAAAAATAAGTATTTTTCATGTTCCAGTTAAAATTAATATAATAAATTGCATGGTTTGTAGCTTTTGTAACCTTTATTACCTTCGATTATTACCCTTATTATCGAGGAAGATTAATTCACTACAAAAATGTCGTATTCTGTCACTGTGGTCAGAGGTTGAATAGTATAAAGTATAATCACTTAAACTATTGAAAAAACTTAAGTACTTTTTACATTATTTCAGTATTATTATAAAACTGCAGTATTTTAAAAGTACTTCAGTATTATTTACGATTATGAAATGAAAATACGTCTTAAGTTTTTATTGGTAATTAGTAGCAAAAAATATTTATACTTAAGTACAAGTATTAAGTACTTACTAGTTGTTCTTAAAAATTGATACTTAACTACCTAAATACTTAAGTAATGCCCAGCTATGAACAGCTCATTACTTAGATCTTAGGTAACATAATTTGAAAGGATAGGATTCGCTAAAATATTATTTTGCGGACTGTTCTTCGTCAGCTACCATGTTGGTACCTATGTAACTTCTGTTTAAATAATTGTTTTTTACGATTTAAATAAATTTTGCTAGTGTAGCAAACCAGTTTAGATAAGCAACAAATATATTTAATATTTTTTTTACCAACGATTCGTGTAATAGGAATAACTTCGTTCGAAATTTATTTACTTGTTTGTTTTTTATTTTATTTCAAATTTAGTTTTTCAAATTAAAATAATACTCAAACAAATTATTTTAAATATAAAACTAAAAATAAAGTTTGTAGTTGGTACAAATACGTTGTGAAACGTATTATTAATTAAATAATAATGTTTAATTAATTCCACACCGATTGCATTCCAATAAAAAATTGAACAGTGAGCAGTTAGAATCATTTGAATCATGGCATTGTCTATTCATGGAAAAGTCAATATCTCAACGGATATACCAATCCTTATTAAAATTTCAGAGGCATGTGAGGGAGTGACGTCATCAGTCTCGTGTTCAAGACTTTTGTATTAAGTTTCTCGTGAATATTTACGAGTGGAGTTCGAGGAAGCAGTTCGGTTCCCGCTTGGAGCGCCCGGTTCTCAAACAGCGAACCAGAACGTGAATGATTATTCATGTTGTGTAGGAAAACATGTAGGAGTGATTAATACGAATCCGCTTGTTTGAGTTACGTCGTCGTGCGATTCTAATGAAACTAAACCATAAATAACGGATGGAAAATGAGTTGAAAGTTTTCCAATCGCGTGATTATGAATGGCTGCGAGAGGGATCGGCCTTACAGGACTTTTCGCCAAGGGCGCGCGACGAAAATTTCCTGCTTCTCGGAAGCTGAATTCTATCACGCGATTAATTTCTTCATTATAATTGACTGTAAGGGAAGTTTAATTAATTTACCACTAATAGGAGTACGACTATAAATTTTAAACTACGTCTGTGTAATACCTACATTGTGTACGAGTATAATGTATAATGAGTACCTACCATTCTTGTGATGAAGTATTTTCAGGCACATTTTTCGTATCTTGTATAATTAAATATAAAAAATCTGACGTGGCCATCACACAACCTTCCGCCATATCTAGACTTTAAACAGAAATGTATACTTACAATCCGGTGCCCATTTAAAATATACAAATACAAATCTAAAATATTCAAACACAGAAATTTGCATCACCTGAATAAAAAGATTCATTCACAGGAAAACTCTGCTGTGTTGAAGCCATCCTCCGTTCAATTACTACATTTAATATCTTACTTAGGACTTATATAGCGCTAGTATGCCAACTTGTCACCCGTCTCACCTGTCAATATTTTTTACGCAGAAACAAAAATCAACCGATCATGGATTACAAGATATCAACGTTTTATTTGATAAATTTATTTTTTAAATTTTACTGCAGTTCTTTAATGCTACCAGATAAAGACAATTTTTTTATAGCGTAAGTTGCAAATAACTTTTCCTCTTATTCTTATTACAAATAAATACTATATTTTTCCAAATTTATATACAATTTTGACAATTAACCTTTTCAATCTTCAAAAAATATCACTTCCGATGAAGATGTTTGTACCAAAATCTAAGGAGCTCTTCCAATTTATATACAAATGTTAAATACCAAATATCAAAATTTTCGGGTAATTCGTATTTGAGTTATGCGACTAACACCCGGCCTTGACCACACACACACACACACATACACACAGACATCATCGTGAAACTATCAAAAATGAGTTGTAAGGATCCTAATTCGTGCTCATCCACTAAAAATTCACTACCCGATTTTTTGCATGATTCCAATACCTTCCTTTACAGGTAAGCGGAAGGTAAAAATTAATAAATAAAAAACACTATTTGCTTTAAACACAAAAATACAGAAAATTATTTAGTCCAAATTTACGAGCAAATGATTGTTAAATAGGTAACTAAAGCCAGGCTAGGAAGAGCCAAATATTTTGTAGAAAGGGCAACATTGATCTTGTGCATATGTATTTAAAGGGAGTCGGGTGGGTAAGTTGGTAAAAAATGCGCCGTAGACAATTTTTGTTATTCAAGGACAAATACCTTATAATTGAAAGTTACATTTTTTCAATGGATGAGCTGCATGCAATTTGTCACCTACTTCATGGGGCAAAAATAAATAAAGGTCGGATAACAGAAGCACATAAACTTTTAGAAAACAAAATTAATTTTTTCAAATTCAAATCAAACGCCGACGCGCGAAGCCTGGTGCGATGGTGTATTGAAAATATGACGGTGATACTTAATGCCAGTTATTGAATCACAGTGCCTGATTCGAAGATTTAATTCGGATTTCATTGACATTATTTTGTAAATAAATATTAATTTTGAAGATTTTTATGTATAACATAATGAAAGTAGATAAAAATCAACTTCTCAGTTCCAGCAAGGGCAAGAGATTTTCCAAGCAGGGCAACGCTCTGCCTGCCCCCACCTTCTCCGAGCTACGGCCACAATTTGAGTGCGAAATTTGTATGGAACTGGATCGGTATCTACTCTCGTCACCATTTACAGTTAGGATACAATAAACTTGGCAAGCAATCGTTCCCCGGCTAGTGGATGTACATTGTAGGTACATGTACAAGGGCTTGGGCTTGGACAAGGAGGTTACATAGAAGAACAGTCTTGGATGATTGTTGCCAATTATTGTCAGGAGGCAATAAAAATAAATAAAATATAAATAAATGTTTTAATATCTATATATTAGTCTTAAATGTTTAAAATTTAAACCACACCTGTATAATTTATAGATACCTATAAATTTTTTTTTGTTCCTGACGTATTCTATAATCTATTGAAATATTTCAAAAACTTCCACCATCATTTTTAAAAAACGTAAAGTTCTAAGTTGGATATAACAAGAAAGTAAAATATACTTGCTTATTCCTTAAATGATTGACAATTAAATATATAATAATATCAAGGTAATTATTAAATATATTTTCATTATTATTGTAATAAAACAATAATTAACTGGTGTATGGAAAATATTATGATGATAATAAATAGTTGGGATTCTGTCTGTTTTTATTTTAACAGACTGAATACCCGACTATTTATTATCATCATATTTTCCATACATTACTTTTGTATATATATAAAAGTATACACAAATACATTGATAAGGTAAGGTTGAAAACTTTAAATTGATACTTCTTGTTGTGAGGTCCCTTTATGGACGTCAATGATGACGAGTACCGAGTACAGTATACATGTTAACCAGAACTGTGACGCTTGTTTACAACTTTTAATGAACGAACCAATTTTGCCTCCAGTCCTATGTTAATCACAGAAGAAAGCTTATGAAACTAATTTCAAAGGATTAACGTTGTATTAAAAAAGAGTAATTTAAAAGTAACTCGCCCTCGTGTTTAACGTCCGGTCTTCTTGATAAATACTTGTGAATTCAATTAAAACCTCGTGTGCGCCGAAAGCGCCATATTTTAATTATATTTGAATTTAATATCGCCAGATTTACGAAATTTAAGCCTGAAGAATATTTTAAAAACTTTATACCATTTTAAATTCATGCAATGTAATCATAAAGATCGTAGTTTCTCTGTTACATTATGCAAGAGCAGAATTTGTAGGTTCAGTTCGAACGGATAAGTTCTTGTTTTATTACGGAAACGCTGAGAAACGAGTCTCTCTACCCATATATTAGAGCATTTACTTTCCAACAAAAAACCTGTCATACCTTGTCAGCAGAATCATTCTTTATTTGCTCGGTAATTATTAGGGCCAATCAGTGCTCGCAAACATTTATCTACTTGGAATTTATTTCATTATTCTTAAACTAATAACTAATAAGATATGTTATATATTTTGTTTTAAACATATTTTTCTGCTCATAAAATTAAATTTAGCCTGAAGTCCGTACAATAGAATGTAGGATACATTACTCGTATTATTATTATATTACGGTCTGGTATTACGCATACAATTTTAATTATAAGTAATAATAAATTATAAAATACACTAGCAAATTATTTTAATTTAGAATCAGATAGGTAGGTGTATGAGAACTGTGAACATTATCATCATAAATCAAACAAACGAAGCGATTCTTACTTTTTATTGTAATAAGGTAGAAGTTTCCATACTCTTGTATTTTGTCTCGTGTAAAATTTTTAACTTTCTAATAAGTATATAAGTCTAAATAGGCAGGTAGATAACCTCTTATTTATTAGGTTTCTGGCTATTAGCCTGAAACTTGCTAAGCTTTGACAAAATATGTTTCCAAGTTTCGATTTAAAATTTTGTCCAGACCACATTTCTTACAAAGAACCAATATCTTTTTATTTCGCGTGAGCCAAAATTTTTAAAATTGATCCTTTCAGAATCTACATCTGATCAAACACAATAAATAAAAATAATAATAAAATTTTATTATTTTGTTTTATCGATTTAACTAAGGCTAAAAAAAGTTTTTTGTATAATAGTATATTATTTAACGGATGCAAGTTTATTCACGAGCCAAAGGCGAGTTAATAAATCAAAATCAAATACGACGTTTTATCTACGACTTTTTAAATAAAGTAACATTTCTTATTTACAAATTTGTATTCATATTAACCTAACCTCAAAAAATTGACAATTCATCCGAGTAATTTTGACAGTTCGGAAGAATAAAATACTCATTATTTAACAGTGTGAAATAATGAATTCATTATTTTATAATGTGTCCTTATGAAGGGCTTTATTATACTACTTTCACGTATATAATGAATACATTATTCTATAGTTGTAGATAAAGTATCTTATAAAGAATTATATGGAGAATCTAATGCAGGACACAACAAGTGAATATTTTTATTCATTTAGAAATGAAAGCTCAAAAAACACAAGAAATACTAAAATTTCACTATTTTAGATTATGTTTAAACTGTCGCCAAACTAGAACTTAGGAAATGTTGAAAATTATGTACCTATATATTAAAAAATTATCTAAGACATCGAATGAAAAATAAAAGATGTTATTGAATGAAAAGACAAATTTTTTACATTTATTTTTCCAATTGAGATTTTCATCAATTTCAAATCCAAATTGGTAGAATTTGACTTTTGTAACTATAGTTTATCAAAAATAAAAATAATCACTGCAGATATGTAGTTTTTTATTCATTGAGAAACAATAGATTATCTACATCACTTTACAAATGCATCAAACCATTATATTTTACATAAACTGACTGATCATTGAACAGAGGCCAATAATTTATTGTACTTATATTTGGTTGTAAAATGTGTGTTATAACTGACGAAAAAATTGTAAAATCAATTATTATGTTTATCGAAAAATACTCATTACAATACCGTCCATATCAAGTGATATGCGGAAGGTAGAAAACAATAAAACTAAAGCTATAATTCACAAAATCACAGATCCCAGATCCCAGTCATCACTTGGTCGCACTCCACTCATCTTCAAACATTTCACCATCCACAATCCAAAACCCATTCATCCATCCCGTATAATTCCTGCTATCTCTTATTTCATCCCGGTCACTCTTGGCGCAGTTGAACCGAGCTCATTAGTCGCTGCAATCAGACACCCGTAGTCCTAGCGTCCCGGAGTCCTGGATCCGGGATCCGCAACGTCTCCTCCACCCGCCGCCGCTGTGATATATACTCCGGAGAAACCGAACGTTTTAAAACATCGTTCCCGTTAGACTGCGGTAATATACGGGACACTAAATCAGAGATTTCAAACCAGGGGATCCGGGAGCTAACCCGGTGTGTCAGATTGTCGAAGGGATGTGGAGACGTTAGTGGCGGTGTGGTCCCTGTGGTGTGTATTGGTTAACACATCCGGAAAGAAGACAAGTTGACTTGTTTTCTCGTAAATAAACAGATGTTAGGTTCTAAAGGAATCAGATTATAGCTGGATTTATTTTTTTGGATTGTTGAACAAATTGCTAATGAATAAATAAGAAATATGGCGGAATATAAATCACTAGTAATTTTAGCAATGCGCGTCAGGCATAATTTTCGAATTCGTGTGGTCAGCGAAAAGCGATATTACTTGCATTAATTTCAAATTTATAAAAATAGGTTTTCTACTATTATGGTATTTTTGTGATATTTATATATAAAAAAATGTTTTTTAATTATAATAGTTTGGCCGCGAAAGAAGACTAGATCAGATAACCTCTGTCTTTTTCTAGTCTCCAAATATCGAGTTAATAAATTATTGATACTACACGAACACGACACACAAAACAAAAACCAAGATGATACGAGCCGAGACGCATGTATCTCATCTTGTCTTTTCTCGTCTTTGTCTCTTTAAGGTGATCCTCTACCATGCCCAGAAAGCAGACAACAACATGGATTTCGCACGCTATTTTACAGCGTTTATAGTTAAAATAAAGTATTCTAAAGATATTCTTACTTGAATTCATTTCAGATTTATGAAATAGTTTTTCTACTTTTATTGTGTTGTTTTCATAAATATACAGGATGTCTCTGTACTTCGAAAAAAAAATTAAAGGGTACATACTATAAGACGTACTGATCATGGAACAATAGTTATTTGTCCAACTAGAGAGGAAAGCGCTTCTTTTTCCCACTCGAGCTCGAAGTTTGTGTCACGAGCGAAGCGAGTGAGGCAATCGAGCAAGAGTGGAAAAAAGCTTTCCTCTCGTGTTAGACACAACATTTTTTTCACGACATATTTAAAAACATTGTAAATGTAGAAGAAACACACAACTAGAAGTTAGGTTATAACTGCCATCTATCAGAATGACGTTTGAAAACAACGAAATGCAACCAATATGCCAAATTAAATTTAAGTTGTAAAATCGTGAAATAGTAGAAAAAGAAAGTATAAAACATAATAATTGTAAAATACTAGTTTACATTATATCAGTATAAAATCAGAATTTTCAATAAAATAATAAATTTACTAACAATTTTTAAAATATTTCATCGTAAAATAACTCTGTTGGTAACACTGCTTACTTTCCTCTCTAGAGAGGGAAAACCTACTTTCCTCACTATTTAGCGAGAAGAAAATTGTGTTTTCTCCTCATGTCGTGAAAAAAAAGAATTTTTTTAAAATTCGCAAAATAATTTGCATGGTATTTAAAGGAAACATTTTGTTAGCCACTGGTTGATAGCTATTTTTAATGATTTTATTTAAATTTACTAATAATACAAGTAGTAATTGTTTACACAACGCCAAATAAATGTCTGATGTTCTTTTAATAAAGTACGCTGTTTCAGTGGTTCTAAAAATGTTCATTTCAAGTAAACCACCCTTAATTTTGCGAATTTACAAAAAATTCTATTTGTTCCATGATCAGTACGTCTTACAGTATATACCCTTTAATTTTTTCCCGAAGTACAGAGACACCCTGTATAAAAGAAGAATGTTCTCTTATTATAATAGTATTGCCGCGAGACAAGTTCCTTCTAATCTCCAAATATCGGGCTAATAATTTGTTTCTAACTACACGAAATACGAAACAAATGCCAAGATGAGACGAGATGCATCTATCTCATCTTGTCTGTGTCTCATTTAGGGTGACCTACCATGCCCAGAAAACAGTCAGAAACATGGGTTTTGCACGCTATTTTGCAGCGTTTTACAATAATAAAAACTCATTACATTGCTTAATAGTTCATGTTATAAAATCAGACATCTAATAGTATATTAAAGAACAAGTTTTATAAGACATGATTTTTTCGCACGCGTCCAAATTTAGTAAAACGAGCCGGAGGGCAAGTTTACTAAAGAACAAGTGCGAAAAATGTATTATGAATTGAGTTCTTTATACTATTTTTCCTATTTGGAGTCTTTTTAATATTAAAATTTAAATTAAACTGCCTTTACATACACTAAGTGGATTTATGGTAATTTATGTGTGTAAGGTTTTTTTAGTCACATTAATATTGCCATTTATTTATTTTACTGTCATTGCCCTTGTAAAAGTATAAAATTACTGAACTATTCCAGGTGATACCGTTGACTGTCAACGGTGATACTGATAAGTGAAGACATTGTAGAAAATATTAAACTTATACGTTTTCCATTACAATATTCAGTAATTTTATTGAATAAAACCTAATTTATTAAGCAAAGCAGATTTACAGGTTATATACTGAAATTTATACGTTCTCAAAGTTTGACGTTATGACGTTTAACAATTGAAGGGAATGTCATCTGATATATATATATATATATATATATATATATATATATATATATATATATATATATATATATATATATATATATATATATATATATATATATATATATATATATATATATATATATATATATAATATTCATAATATTCATAATACGTATTCATCTTCATCATTATATAAAATAAAATTGTTTAATAAGGTCATATGTACATTCTTTGTACTTATCGTACATAGGTACATACACATACACGTTGCTTATTTTTGAAACACGTAAAAATATGTAAGATTTTAATTTCGTAATTATTGAGCTTCTAATATTGCAACATAACTTTTATGTTATCATAAACATGTTTTGCCCTTCGTCTCGCACGTGCCCGTTGTAATTTCCAAATTTATTTCCGCCTTTTATTTTTTTGATTTTAAAATTTATATGTTTGTAAAAGTTTTTAATTTACTGGGTACTTTTTAATGATGTTACTCAACGTACCAGATGCGAGCAACTGATTTAATGACACATTTTCTGCGATGTTTTATTCACATTACCTCGTTATCGTTAGACGATAATTTTAAGGATTTGTTGGAGTTAATTTATATTTTATATAAATTTAGATTACGCTACGATAAATCTTTTTTGATTTGTCAGTAATTAATATTTACTTTTAAATAATATATTTTCAATTCGTTTGTATCAATTGCTTTTGGAAGTGGGAATCTGGAAATATTTTTGTGATTAAATTTATTAAAATTTATTAGATATCTAATATATTTAACTACCCAGCGAACACAGCGTATGTCGCATATTTGTTTATATTTTAAGAAAATATAAAAAATAATTATGCTAGTGTAAATAGTAATGGTACGTAGTAGCAATAGTATCATGTAGCGTATTATCCTAGAAGCCCGGAGTTCTGGTGCAAAATATTTAGAGGCGGACCACACCAGTCAATTTTTACTTTTAAATTACTTGAAAATTTTGAAAGTAAAAAATTCATAATCAAAAGAAAATGTTTCGGGCTCTGAGCGCTTATATTGCTTATTAATATTCGCTACTAATAGTAGCATAATAACATAGTCATCTCATAGCTATCGTAGATTCGAGATGCCAATTTGAGAATTGTTATAATTAGACTGAGGATTTGTAGGCTATTGCCTATTTTTTGTATCATAGATAAAGATCAAAATTGATTGCACTTTTGTTTCTATCGTTTATATCTGTATTTATTTTAAGATAAATTTAATTTGTCTATTTATCCAATTTTGTAAATATTGACAATTTTTGTTTTTTTATACATATTTTTGATCTATTTTCTGGCTTAAATAGCATTTTATCCTATATTTAGAATATAAATTGACAGATTAAAAAAATTTCAATTGCAGTTAAGTGTAAGTATTTTAAACTGACTACTACCTGTGAATATGTCTTTACTAAAATGCCAAATAAAAAATTCATTATCAAATAGATACTTGGAAATTTTTTATCAATAAAATATATTAGGTAATTAAATGTTTTATATTGACAATTTTAAAAAAATGGTGATCTATTTTAAATATTTTTTTGCCTATTTGCCTTACTTTTTTAAAAGTTTTATTTGTGCCTAAAAATCCTCTACCTAGTTATAATATAAAAAAATCTGACGTGGACACCACATGACTTCCTTGTACGCCTTGTGTGTTCATACTTTTCTTAATAACTAAAATGTAGAATATATAAAAAATTCTTTTAACTTATTATACTAGTATACTCACAAATATATTTTAGTCATTTTATTTAAACTGCACAAGAAGATATAAAGCATATTTTACTATTGTCACTGTCATGTCATAATCATTTAAATTTTACGTAGTAACAAATGTTAATCGATCATGGACTACAAGATAAAGAAATACTAAATTAAAAATATATACTTTAATTATTCCTAAATGATACCAGATACAAAAATATTTATAAAATACCGATTTTAGGTAATAATCACATAATCTTTCATTTAAAATAAAAAAAATTGTCTTAAATTAAATATTTATCGAAATATTTAAAAAAAGTACTACTTCCGGTTTGTAGACTGAAACCAAAAATAGGAGGTGCACAACTAGATGCTATAACAGTCCTAAATACAAAATTTCAACTTTCTACGTCTAACCGTATTTGAGTTATGCGACACACATACGTCCGTACGTACGTACAGACGTCACGTCGAAACTAGTCATAATGGATTCAGAAAAGGTCAAAACGGATATTTCCGTCAAAATCTGAGAACCGAAATTTTTCGCGATTACAATACTTCCTTACTTCGTACAAGGAAGTAAAAATGCAAGCATTCGCAACAATAGAGAGCCCACGATCTTTTTATAGAACTCAATAGAGTAGAATTTTAATTATTTTGAAATTACAAATGATACATAGGTACTAGTATTTCGTATTTACAAAATATCTGCTGCGGCCGCAACAGTACCTAATTCCCCGCCTATAAGTTTAATAATTTGCATCTATTCTCTATTTGCAAAAGTCGTAATTAAAATGGACGTGTATATACTCGTACAATAACATTTTTAACCATATTTTGAATAAATATTTTATTTTACAAAAATATTTATACTTTATTATTTCCATAATGTCAATATAGCCATATACCTGCAACTTCGCAGTGTAGCTATTGCAGATATTATTTATTTATTTGTTTTATTTGCATATTTAATATTGTATATTTTATTATGGCATAATGATATAGCTTTCATTAGAATATTAAAATAATTATAAATCAATTTCATTTTAATTTTGAATGACTGCACAGTAACTACATTTAAATAGAATATAACATGGTGTTCAATATTATCAGTACAAACATGATAAAATCTAAAACAAAGTTTATATCTAAAATCAGATAAAACGATAGAGTTCTAAAAATATACCAGAGTTTGAGAAAGAAAGTAAAGTATTGCACTTTATATTTTTCGTAGCAAGGCATGGACTTGTGGAACAAGACAACTTCAAGGATTAGCTCACGTTGAAATTCTTCCTAAGTTTTCTCTTCTATACCGTACGTGAATTCCAAACTAGATTTTAAAGATATCAGAATTTGTAGAAAAAACTTTTATTGGGCATTATATCGCGGGCAGCAGAAGCTTAGCTTCGGATTTCCGAGTTTTTGCTAAAACATTAACTTGTTCATTCTGTGTGTACCGCGTTGGTTTTTTTCTATTTCCTTTTCCGGATTCCAGCAAAGCCTAATCAAATTAATGAACGTACTTTCTCTTCGGATTCATTGTTGCTTCTCAGATTTATTTCAATTTCCAGTAGTTAATACGATTTTAAAATTTAATTTTCTTCTCTCACGGAAATAATAATGCTTTCAGCTCCTGTTCTTGAACTTGATAATAATTTTATTCTCTACTTTATTCTACTGAACAAGTCTAACATAATTTTAGTAACATTATTCTCCATAGTCATTTTAAACCAATCAGAATGCTTCATTTAATAGAGGAAGAGAATTATTCTTGTATGTACTGTAGGTATATCTAATAATTTTGTTGATATTAAAAATTTTAACATACTTGAAAACAATTATCAAGCTAATATTATGGACTAAAAAGTGTGACGGCACGTTTAGGCAGCGGATATAGATCGATAGTTTAATAAAAATTACTATCGATAGTTGCTATGAAACGATAATATGGTATAGTTTACCATTAAAAAAAAAACAGTTTTTTATTGAAACTTCACGTTATTTGAAAGCGATTGAGAGTTCTGATAAGCCTTAATTGTTCTTAATGAAGCTGTAATTAATTTTTAAAGTTTGTGTGACGTAGATGTATAGCTGGATTCCCGGAAATTTCATCGCGGGAAAATTCATCGCGGAAAGTTCATCGCGGAAAGTTAAACGCAGGAAAATTCATCGCGGGGAAAATTCATCGCGAGGTAAATTAATCGCAGGAAAGTTCATCGCGGGAAAGTTCATAGCGGGGTAAATTCATCGCGAGGTAAATTCATCGCGGGCAAGTTCATCGCGGGAAAGTTCATCCCGGGGAAAATTCATCGCGAGGTAAATTAATCGCGGGAAAGTTAATCGCGGACAAGTTCATCGCGGAGAAAATTCATCGCGAGGTAAATTAATCGCGGGAAAGATCATCGCGAAATAAATTCATCGCGAGGTAACTTAATTACGTAAAAGTTCATCGCGATGATAATTAATCGCCAAAAAATTAATTTCAGACATATTCATGATCTGTAAATTCTTCTTTGCAGACAAATAAATCACAATGTTGCGTGTTATTAACAACAGTTGCATAAGCGCAGAAGTGCACATTTGAAAAGCACGATGGTTTTAGGGATTGTAGGTACGACAGTTTTTCTACAATATTTTTTGAATTTTTTAAAACTAGAAAATATTTCTGCCTAACATTTTTCTGAACTTAACCCCATCATACTCTAAGAGTATTTTTAACAATATTTTTTGCATTTTTTAAAACTAGAAAATATTCTTGCCTAACATTTTTCTGAACTTAACCCCATCATACTCGAAGAGTATTTTTAACAAGATTTTTTGAATTTTTTAAAACTAGAAAATATTCTTGTCTAACATCATACTCGAGGAGTATTTTTATCAAGGTTTTTTGAATTTTTCAAAACTAGAAAATATTCTTGCCTAACATTTTTCTGAACATAACCCCAACATACTCGAAGAGTAGGTATTTTTAACAAGATTTTTTGAATTTTTTAAAACTAGAAAATATTTTTGCCTAACATTTTTCTGAACTTAACTTACTCGAAGAGTAAATGCCACACCACCGAAAACCACAGCGTATAAAAACCATAACCACACGTCCGAAAAACCACAGCGTATAAAAGTTCCCGCACCACAATGTCCAGCTACCCATATACCAATTTTCACACTTCGATTTGCACATTTGTACCCAAACTAATCAATACTAACAATACCCTAATTGAGTCCAACAGATCTCCGTTTTTTAAAAATAAACTAATCAATACTAACAAAACCCTAATTGAGTCCAACAGAACTCCGTTTTTTTTAAATAAACTAATGAATACTAACAAAACCCTAATTGAGTTCAACAGAACTCCGTTTTATTAAAAATAAACTAATCTATACTAACAAAACCCTAATTGAGTCCAACAGAACTCCGTTTTTTTGACATAAACTAATCAATACTAACAAAACCCTAATTGAGTCCAACAGAACTCCGTTTTTTTGACATAAACTAATCAATACTAACAAAACCCTAATTGAGTCCAACAGAACTCCGTTTTTTTGACATAAACTAATCAATACTAACAAAACCCTAATTGAGTCCAACAGAACTCCGTTTTTTTGACATAAACTAATCAATACTAACAAAACCCTAATTGAGTCCAACAGAACTCCGTTTTTTTGACATAAACTAATCAATACTAACAAAACCCTAATTGAGTCCAACAGAACTCCGTTTTTTTGACATAAACTAATCAATACTAACAAAACCCTAATTGAGTCCAACAGAACTCCGTTTTTTTGACATAAACTAATCAATACTAACAAAACCCTAATTGAGTCCAACAGAACTCCGTTTTTTTAAAATAAACTAATCAATACTAACAAAACCCTAATTGAGTCCAACAGAACTCCGTTTTTTTGACATAAACTAATCAATACTAATCAATAAAAACAAAAACAGAACTTTGTTACACCAGTTGGGTATACCTGAGGCCTGAGGTATTAAATATATTCAAGTGTTATTGAGTTTCTATATCTTTCTTCGAAATTTGCAGTATTACACTTTTGTTTCTTAGCTATTGATGTTGTGAACGAAGTGTAAATGACTTTTTAATCCTATTATAGAAATTGTAAGCCAAAGAACACCTGCAAACGTTAGAATTTTATGAACTTTCTTCAAGTGCAGTTTGTAAGGGAAAATATTAAATTTCATATTATAAAATAATTCGTGATCAATAAGGATTAACATAACACAACATACCATTCCACATTACTACAAAAAATATATTCGCGATGAATTTTCTCCGCGATGAACTTTCTCGCGATTAATTTACCTTGCGATGAATTTTCCCCGCGATGAATTTTCCCCGCGATGAACATTCCCGCGATGAACTTTCTCGCGATTAATTTACCTCGCGATGAATTTTCCCCGCGATGAACTTTCCCGCGATTAACTTGCCCGCGATGAATTTACCTCGCGATGAATTTACCCCGCGATGAACTTTACCGCGATGAACTTTCCTGCGATTAATTTACCTCGCGATGAATTTTCCCCGCGATGAATTTTCCTACGATTAACTTTCCGCGATGAACTTTCCGCGATGAATTTTCCTGCGATGAATTGTCTGGACACGGTATAGCTGAAAATCTTCTCAAATAATGGGGCTGGAATTAAAATGTACTCCATGTAAAATCAACTGTTTCTAAATGTTACAAAATATAAAATTCAATTTGGTAGTTTCTTTATAACTGTAAATAAGAATACCTACACGTGAAAACGCATTACTGTGACGTAGATGTATCAATACGTAAAATCTCAAATATTTAAAGAACTATTAAATTTTTGAAAACTTTTTTCATGGCAATAACTCATTTTTGAGGTCTCCTTTCAATATAATTTACTGGATTGCTAATTTGCTACTATGGTAAAGTACCCTATTATCGATAGTTCCCTAAAAATAATTAAACGATAATTTGTCGATAGGTAAACAATAGTTTATCGATATTTTACACAATATTTTATTGACATGTAAACTATACAGTTTATCGTTTATAAAAGAATAATTTAATGTATATTTCAAACACTTTTTAAATTTCGACACACACTTATTAGTGTTTTAATATGTCAATAATAGTTTGATAATAACTATCGACAAACAAAAACTATCGGATAAGAATAATGACTATCTATATAACGATAGTTTGTTCTTGCCACTATCGAACTATCCATATTTTCTTTCCCAATTCTAGCGCATATGCAATACAAATGCATCGACCGCTGTAACAATGCAACGGCACTAAATTCTATGTGAATGCAGCTTAAGATGGCAAATTACTGTACATTTTCGTTATAAGAAGAAACAACAATTCATATTTTATAATATTTATCGTAAGGGAGTGTCTAACGCCACACAGCGTGAACCTAGCGTGTACGATTTCTGTTGGACTCAAGAAGGGTTTTGTTAGCATAGATTAGTTTATGTCAAAAAACGGATTTCTGTTGGACTCAAGTAGGGTTTTGTTAGCATAGATTAGTTTATGTCAAGAAAACGGAGTTCTCTTGGACTCAAGAAGGGTTTTGTTAGCATAGATTAGTTTATGTCAAAAAACGGATTTCTGTTGGACTCAAGTAGGGTTTTGTTAGCATAGATTAGTTTATGTCAAAAAAAACGGAGTTTTGTCAGACTCAAGAAGGGTTTTGTTAGCATAGATTAGTTTATGTCAAAAAATCTGACGTGGACACCACATGACTTCCTTGTACGGCTATTAAACTGTTCATACTTTTCTTAATAACTAAAATGTAGAAAAATATAAAAAATCGACTTTATTCTTTTAACTTATTATACAAATATATTAATATATAAGTACTACTACTACTGCTACTATACTCACAAATATATTTTAATCATTTTATTTAAACTGCAGAAGAAGATATAAAGCATATTTTACTATTGTCACTGTCATGTCATAATCATTTAAATTTTACGTAGTAACAAATGTTAATCGATCATGGACTACAAGATACCGAAATACTAAATTATAAATATATACTTTAATTATTCTTAAATGATACCAGATACAAAAATATTTATAAAATATCGATTGTAGGTAATAATCACATAATCTTTTACTTAAAATAAAAAAATTTGTCTTAAATTAAATATTTATCGAAATATTTGAAAAAAGTACTACTTCCGGTTTATAGATTGAAACCAAAAATAGGAGGTGCATAACTAAGATGCTATAACAGTCCTAAATACAAAATTTCAACTTTCTACGTCTAACCGTATTTGAGTTATGCGACACATACGTACATACGTACGTACAGACGTCACGACGAAACTAGTCATAATGGATTCAGAAAAGGTCAAAACGGATATTTCCGTAAAAATCTGAGAACCGAAATTTTTCGCGATTACAATACTTCCTTATTACTCCGTACAAGGAAGTAAAAACGGTTCACGCTAGGTTCACGCTGTGTGGCGTTAGCCCATGCCTTATTGTAAACGTGAACAAATGTCAACAAATAATTTTTGAAACTTTTCGAATACCATATTGCAATTTATTAAAGTAATAAAGAAAACAGCACTAAAAAGGCGGATTTATTTCTATTCAAAACAACTCCAAACTACATTCTATGTGCAACCCTCATGTATTTGTGCGGCAAAATTATCTATCCGTACACCATTTGCCACCTTAAGAGTACGAACAAGCAGGCACTGGTCATTTTCTAATGCTACTCCAAATTGTGTTTGCACTTGTTTTTCAGCTAACTTAACTGTCAGAGTTTAATGATGTTATTATTTACATATTGTTTCGTAATGTTTCTTTTTGGTGACTGTTTAATAAAATAAATAATTGATTGACATAGTTAGAACATAGTTACAACTGAAAACGAAAGGTACCTAAACCATTTCGGACTTCTTGTGCATAGTTTTTTCGTGTAGGCAACCAGGCAACGCATAATGCAATTAGCATGAAAGTTTTTAAACAAGCGTCACGACTTTTTCAGTGCATTTAAGCTAATTTAATAGGTAAAATTACTCGTACAGCGTAGCAAGGACAACTCAAGTAACTTCGCCATCTTGATTTAAAAATAAGTCAATTTTTACACTCTTTTGAATGTTACTACATAAACTCTATTAGTAATTTTAGTAATCGCATGTCACAACTAACAGCAAATCGAAGAATTGATTACAATAATAGTAACCATAGTTATATAAAAATTTAGTGGAAATTTTTACTAGTAGCTTGAGGAACTTAACTGGAATTAATAAGCGGGAACTTTAATGTCATATGTCAGTTTGACATCAAATTAAAAATTGGTAAAATTGTCATTTTGAGGGTAAATAAGCAATTAATACGATAAATAATACATAATTTTTAATGTTAAATACAAATTTAGTAAATATTTCAAGTATCTATTATAAAAAGAATTCAAAAATATAGCGCCGGTGTCATTGCGATTTTCTTACTCGTGCATTAATTCATGTCCAGGAATTTTTTATCGTGCATACCAACAACGTAATTAGCTCGAGTGGTACACGAGAGCTAATTAAGACGTTGTTGGAAAGCACTCAAAAAAATTTCGAAAATAATTAATGCACATGTGATATTATAAGTGATAAATTTGTGTCTTTTATGATATCATTTATGATAAAATGTATATTGAAATTGTTTATCGTGTAATATTTAATTTAAGCATTATTTGTTCCACCTCGGAGTTCACGATCTGTATTCGTAACGAGATTTTGTTCATTCTTTAAAACAACTTGAATTTATTGCTCAATTTTAAATTAATTTAAGATTTACGGTTTTGCAAATCGATCCGCTGTCTTGTTTCGTTGTAGAGTAAGGCTTGAGGCTTTGCGAGATCTAAACTGGAATTTACAATTGCACTGAATAAAATGTGTATCCGCTGCAACTGTTTCCAATGATAATTTATTGATCAATTCAATTTTATAGAAAAATTTATTTCAGTGCATTCTTTTAAATAAAACTATTATAAAAATGTAGTTGCAATTGTAAATTTAAGCAATAGACATAGATATCAATATACTTGATGTAGGTACATAATAAAGGGCATTCAAAGAAATTATTAAGCACCAAGTCAGAAAAATTTACCGGTTGTACATGTCTGCCAGAAGCTTTAAAGTGCTTCGAACTACGCATAATATCGGCAAACGTCATGTGACGTTTAATTTTTTTTACACATGTCACCATGATGTCCTTCAATTTGCGCACTTCGAAGCACTTAAGCATGTACGAGCGGTAAATATTTCTGGCGCGTTGCTTAATAATTTCTTTGAATGTCCCTTATTTTGTACAGTACACTAAATAACAACTAGTAAATTAAGTCACTTAGTACCTACATGTTAAAACACTTCTTTAAAATAGCGCCCTGTTTGAAATATCCCGGATGCAAATTTTATATTTACAATTTTTTGAAGACAAGACTTGAATTAACACAAAATGTCATTTCTAGCAAGTGGTAAAATCAGGAACGATTATATATTACGGCTTTCTAACTAATAGGTATACAAACAAAAAAATGAATGAAGAAAGAAGTTTAAATGTCTTAAGTGAATAAAAATAAAATAAGACATTGTAGACATACGGTTGATTTATCTGACCGCAGAGCAACGTCCAGGTCTTCAGGTCGTCCATTTCCTTCCGAGTTTAAAGTTCGATTAGAGAAGCAGGAAGTAGGTAAGGTAAGTAAGTAAATAAGAGAGTGAGGCGTACAGACCTTGGCAACAGTTAACGGCTGTGTGGATGCGGAAATGGAACGCATGGAGTAAACCGGAAAGAGGAAGGTGTAGAAAGTTAGAAAATATAAATCGTGGGCGCGGCAGGCGCACGTGCTCTCGGCATGAATCATTTACAGTTGCACGTGTGTCTTCGCCGCTAACAGCAAATCTACTTAATGCTTGTTTTATTTCTTTATTTCTAATTCGAGTTCCAGAGGTGATAAATCTCCAGGGAGCGCCCTAATGGCAGACCATGAAACAAAACTGGCTGCTCTTCTATCCAAGCGCGGCGCGCGGGATCCCAGCCTTACCACTTCCGCTCCAAACGGAGCCATCTCCTGGACACATTTATAACTGACCCCGCAGTCTTAACCCTTGCTCTGCCGCTTCCCGCGACTCTCGCCACACCATCAAACTTTTTATAAAAAAAACACGACATGGACTACCGTTTACTTTTACGAGAGCTACTTTCTTGACTTTCACAAATAGTTTCTTACTACACTACTACTATCACGGAGAATACAATTAGTTAAATAGATTCTTAACCGTTATATTATTTAATATTGTTGATTACCTGCTGTTGTTTTTTGGTTAAGGATAATAATATGATAGGAGTGGATATTAGAGCGGATGAAGTGTGGCCTTTCTGTTTACCATTTAGAGAAAGAGACAGAAAATACAGGCCAGCTCGGAGCATGCATTCTTTGCATTATACAGTGAGTTTATTTTATCGTAAAACATGGCATTTTTCATATCCATGGTTATAACTTTGACAGAAATGTATTAGAGCGTGGTGTAAGTAATAAAAAATAGTACTCGGGATAGTACCTACATTCCTAAATAGATGTTTTGTAAACATTACACTTACATTTCATAAAGCGTTTCATTAGATCTAATCCAATAACCCAGTGAAATTTAATCCTTTGAAGAGCCTAGGTCTATTGGGCATGAGTATATCATTAACCATGTATAGCGCTTGTCGAAAATTGTCATTGTGCCAAACAGAATATGATCAAATTAATTTTATAATCGAACTTGTTCATAATGGTATCGTTAGTGCATTAAATTTAGTATTAATAGCTTCAGCGATACGTAGCAAATGTAAATTGGACAATTGGACACATAGGCGTAGTCATAGCCTACTATGAGCTCAATATGAAAATATTAATTTAGTTTGAATTTCTCGACATCTGTACGAGATAAAAAAAATTTGAGGACTGCTGTAAATTCTTAGTAAAAAGTGCAATTGGAAACGTGTATGAATTCAAACTACAAAGTTATAAGCCAAAAACTAACATGGCAAAAATTTAAATTAACTAAAATAGTTTCTTTATGTAGCAAGTTTGCCACAATTTAACCGACCTCTCGGTTCTCGAGATCCTAATAGTATGGGGCTCGAAAAACGGGCACTCTATAAACCGGAGTGACATATTGACATGAATTAAAAATATCCTTTTGAATAAAGAACAATACATTTCTTAACTTTTTTTTCATGGAACGTTGTTTAACGACGGTCATGTAAGAAATGTTGTAAATCAGAATAAAATGTTGATATTTATATAAATTTTTGCTTCACGGCACGGTAAAGTCCACAAAGTCTAAGATGACATTGGAATAAATCTTTCTTTGGTTTTATTTTCTCGAAAATACAACCTAGAGCAAGAACAATGCAGCCACAGAGTAGGGCTTTGGTCTGGTTGAACACTTTTAAAAAATACCATGTCTTATAAATTCTAGGAAAATAAAATATTGTCTTCTTTATGCTCGTTTGTGACGCGCGATTCTTGTTTATTATATTTGTGATTTATTTTTTAATGCTTTCCTGTTTTATCTTGCTGTTCCACTTTGCATGAATAATGTCTTCGTTCCAAGGACAAAAAACTTTAAGGGAACTTTCAATAACAAGTTCAGATATTTATTTTGTTTCTTTAATAAATTAATTTCCCTTTGTTTGTTAAATACCTACTCCTTATACATATTCCAAAACTTTGAAAAATAGTGAGTATTTAGTAATAGCAGCAATGTAAAATATGCAATATGGGAGTAATAATTTATGAACAACACTTCAATTAAAAAATATTGTCAAGTAATTCAAAAATTACGTGATAAATGCAGAGAAAAGTAAAATATCGTGATATTTTAGCTGGGTTGATTCTTAACATCAAAAAGATATATTCCTTATCTGTTGAATATAATAAGTCAAACATATTGAATCACTGTAACTATATTTCGTCAAAAATCATTTTATAACTCGTATGCTCTAAAATAATATTGCAAGTTACTAAATAGGTAGGTACCTTATGAAGCGCCGTTTGGCCCACAAAGAAATAAATATTTAATTGCGGTTTGTAATTTGCAATTATACTGGTTTCTTAGGCAAATGAAAAGCAAAGACGAAATTATTGTTTTAATTAAAGGCAGTACGTGTAAAAAATTTGCATAGCGTTAGTGTTTAACAAAATGAAGGTCTGTTAGGAGCGGTGAATTGCCACGTTCTCACGGTTTCACAAATGTTATTTATTTTTATATTCCCTAACCCCTTTATTTCCTGTTGGCGTAGCTTGTTTTGTTCTGTAACTTTTCTACTTTCTGTGCAGGGAATTTCCATTTCCTTGACGCTGTGCGCTCGCGCTCAGAAACACACATGCGAGCCAAGCATCCAGCAAGGCCTTTTTCGCACGTACAAAAACTCAATATGACAAGAATCTTTTCCCTCAAAAACTCTATACTAGCACATGTGTGCCGAATACGAATGAGACGTACAACTACCGGCAAGCGAAGCTATATGGACAGAGACGGACTTACTGGTGGCCAGACCCTGGCCCTGAGCTTTTAACACTTTGGACCTCTCCATTTCATAAGGTGTTATTCTGTTATTTTTTGCAGGTTTGTGGTTGGATTTATTGACTTTATTGGAATCAGAAACTTTTTTATTTGTTGCTAACTAAGTACCTACATATTTTTCTATAAAAAATAAATAAAGGTAATATTAAGAAATAAAATTAAAGCATAAAACTGTATCATGTTACATATTATCCAATACGCACGTAAGGCACGTCGTGCCTAGGGACCCTCGACTTTGGGCTCCCCCAGCGTCGGCAAAAAAGATATTAAAATATATTTCATAATGCATGCAGGTGCAGGGGTCAGTTGACAACATTTTATTCCTCAATAAAATATATTCTCAATCAACTAGTTTCGATGTCACATACGTCAGGAAACCAGAAATTTAAATTTATATAATTTAGATGAAAATATCATTGATAAGCAATGTAAAACATTAGGAATTGTTGTCAAAATACTATTATATTTTGAAATACATAAGATTTCAAAAATTTTCGTTAAAATTATCACATATACATAAACGTTGTCATTAATTTTTTCTCCATTCCTTATTCTATTCCTACTACCAGTCAAGTAAATTACTTCATATATTTATACTCCCAACAGCGGGGTTCACTCTACTAATTTCAATATGCAACACTAACTTACAGACATAAGAGACTATAGATTTAAATATTTTAGTGCTTGTAATTTTAATTGCGAAGTGCCATCTTTTGCGCGTAACATTTTATCTGCGTATAGCCTAGATTTATTAAGTCGAAGGAAAATGATCATATTCAAATTTGGCATACTTATTATTTATGAAAAAGAAGTACAATATGAAACAAGATCGTCTAAATGTAATGAGCTTAATATTGTATTGAACATGAATTTGCTTCAAAAATTGACTAAAGTCTCCCACACATGTACCGTTGACACCGTAAAAACGTTTGCCGTTAACGCCGTTCTGTGATTTGATTCGTTAACAATCAATGACGCAGTTTGACAGCTGTCATTTAGTTGGTTGTCAACGAATCAAATCATAGAACGGCGTCAACGGCCGCGACGTTTGCCGGTGCCAACGGTACATGTAAACTTAGTTTAAGGATTCGGACTTGATAAATAAATTTGCCAATGCGAAAGTACGAAAATACAAATATGAAAATAGATAATAAATTCTGTGCCTAGGGACCTCGAGATGTCTTAACACGGCACTGATTACATTAGATATTTCATTGGGTAACGTAGTTGAACAAATACAAATTTCGTCACGATTTAGATTGTCCCACCCAATTTATAGAATTAAAAAAAAAGTTGTAGACAAACTCATCTTCTCAAGAATCTGAACCCAAACCAAAACATCTGATATTTATGTTAACTTGAACTCAAACTAGAACTGAAAACTGAACCCACTTCCTGCGAGTTAAACTCGGATTTGGACTTAAGATTTTTATTAATATTTTATCAAATTATTAATAATCTTCCTTAAATATATTTTTTTAACATTTTCAGTAGTGTTTGATGTTCTCTATGATTAAATGATTATCTATAAGAGTGTACCACAACTTAGGACAAAAAATTAAAGAGTACCTATATGGGCGTTTTTCCATATAGTGTCAGTTTTCGTTTTAAAAAAGGTGATTTTGTTCAAAGTTCCGACGTAGCTACGTCGCACAATATTAGGAGCACATTATTTTCATTTTGATGATTTTATTCCTGCACTAAAGCACTACAAAAACTGCAAAAAGAATTGCCCGTGAGTGAAGCGGGCTCCCGCGACAGCCCTGAACGTTACCGTGACAAAAACTGGTGACACACGATTTTTTTCAAAGTTCCGACGTAGCTACGTCGTACAATATTAGGAGCAAATAATTTTAATTTTGATGATTTTATTCCTGCACTAAAGCACTACAAATATTGCAAAAAGAATTGTCCGTGAGTGAAGCGTGCTCTCGCGACAGCCCAGAACGTTACCGTGACAACTTTTTTAACGAAAAATGACACTATATGGAAAAACGCCCATATACTGTACGACGTGCTGATAATGAAACAACGAATTTTTTAAAAATTCGCAAGAAATTGCATCGTATTTTAAGCAAACATTTTTTGGCTCTGGTCGGTAGTTATTTTTAATATTTTTTTTCAAATTTTCTACAATGAAAGTACCTAATTGGTTTACATAATATCTAATACCAGGGACCTGAACCGAATCGGAACATAAACCGAAACCGGAGTGAACCGGCTTATTTTTATGAACCTAAACCGAAACTTGAACCTTTTTCTAAAATAAAAAATCTGACGTGGCCATCACACAACCTTCCGCCATATCCAGACGTTAAACAGAAATGTATACGTACAATCCGGTGCCCATTTAAAATATACAAATAAAAATCTAAAATATTCAAACACAGAAATTAGTATCACCTGAATCAAAAGATTCATTCACACGAAAACTCTTCTGTGTTGAAGCAATCCTCCGTTCAGTTACTACATTTAATAACTTAGTTATGACTTATATAGCGCTAGTATGCCAACTTGTCACCCGTCTCATCTGTCAATATTTTTTATGCAGAAACAAAAATCAACCGAACATGGATTACAAGATTTCAAAGTTTTATTTGATAAATTTATTTTTTAAATTTTACTGCAGTTCTTTAATGCTACCAGATAAAGACAATTTTTTTATAACGTAAGTTGCAAATAACTTTTCCTCTTATTCTCATTACAAATAAATACTATATTTTTCCAAATTTATATACAATTTTGACAATTAACCTTTTCAATCTTCAAAAAATATCACTTCCGATGAAGATATTTGTACCAAAATCTAGGGAGCTCTTCCAATTTATATACAAATGTTAAATACCAAATATCAAAATTTTCGGGTAATTCGTATTTGAGTTATGCGACTAACAACCCTTGACCACACACACACACACACACACACACACACACACACACACACACACACACACACACACACACACACACACACACACACACACACACACACACACACACACATACATACACACATACACACAGACATCATCGTGAAACTATCAAAAATGAGTTGTAAGGACCCTAATTCGTGCTCATCCACTAAAAATTCACAGCCCGATTTTTTGCATGATTCCAATACCTTCCTTTACAGGTAAGCGGAAGGTAAAAAGATCAAGAACTTTAACCGGAACACAAATACTGAACCGGTTCGAAAAACCGGTTTTTTTAAATATGTTTCCTTTTTGTTACTTTGTTTAAATTTCTAGTTTTCAAGTTGCCTAGTACTTTGATTTGTTTGTGTTTGCATTTTGCAATAATAATTTATTTTATTTTCTATTGTTAATATAAATGTAAAAATTTATCTTCATTAAACTTATAATATTGCATTTGAGTGTGTTTAAAAAAATTTAAATATAAATAAATATCAACAACTGTTGAACCCAAATTGAACCGGTTCGCGAACCGGACAAAAATAAAAATTTCGAACCGGAACACAAAACCGAACCAAATTTTTTTATTGAACCACGAACCGAACCCGAACCGTTATTTTCAACGGTTCAGGTCCCTGTCTAATACTAATAAAAAATGTCAAATTATGAAATCAGTGATACTTAAAATGTACACACGTCAAATAAACTACCGTTAACTTTGCGAATTTTTAAAAAAAATCTTTTTTTTTTCATGATCAGCACGTTGTTGTATAGTATTATACTACTTAATTTTTTATCCTAAGTTGTGGAACACCTTTATATCAATACCGCAATAATATCAACTAATAAATGCATAAAACTATTATGTGGATAGGACGGTATGGTAAAAAAGTAAACCTTTAAATGTATTACTTATTAATCTGAACCGAAATTGAACTCGAACCGAAACTGAACCCATACCCGAAACACTGAAATTTTGTTGTGTTGAACCTGAATCAACTTTTTTTTATCAAACTGAACCCATTTTTTGCAATTTCCGATCCCTGATATATAACATTTATTAATAATCATATTAGGTTTTGTTTATTCGTTTAAGTTTCCGAGGCACGAAACTCCAGCCCCTATAACTCCCCCTTATTCCGTCCCTGTGTAGAGCGGTATGCGGTGGGGTAATACGGGGGTACGTTGGTTCGTTTCCCGGCTAAACAGATCGATGTTGTGATATCGTTACAGCGAATGATCCTGAAAACGGCGCAACGCTGCATCATCTGCATACGAGCGACAGGATTGCGACTATGTATGAATGTGACTGTGTGACTTCAGGCTTCATCTTCAACGGAATTGGGATTGGAATAGTGTGCAAACTAAGTGAAACAGATGCAAAGTGCCAACATGTGTTTGACACAAAAACCTACTTGTGTGCCTGTGCATCGGATTCACTTTATATAATGTTAATTTTCTTATAATTTGACCATTTTTAGAATCTTTATTAAATGTGTGTTTATGTAATAACTTATTACTTCCAATTCCAAATATCTAAAAAACACTGGAATACGAATTTTAAATTAATCCCAATGTTCCACTGTTTATTTTGTTTTAGAAAATATAGTGGGCGCTCGTTTATGTGAACTACATTGTGTTAGCATCGCTTACAAAAACGAACACGTTTGCCTAATTCATGCATTTTTCGAAAATTGAGTGATGATGTTTGTTCTATCAGAAATGAGATGAAACACATCTGTTTAGCCTCTCTTACTAACTCTCAAGGTTCAGTTTCAACTAACCACAAGTTAATAATTTCTTCAGACTGTCTTCAATCCTCAACTTAGCAACACCGATTATTCAATAAACAAGTTGCAACCAATTCGAAACTTTTATTTAAATACCAAACCAATGCCTTCACTAACCACTCCCGCAAATAATATTTATCCAATATTGAACAATAAATTGTGAAAAGTAGCGATTTTGTAGGCTCTCTTTTTACCTTCCGCTTACCTGTAAAGGAAGGTATTGGAATCATGCAAAAAATCGGGTGGTGAATTTTTAGTGGATGAGCACGAATTAGGGTCCTTACAACTCATTTTTGATAGTTTCACGATGATGTCTGTGTGTATGTGTGTGTGTGTGTGTGTGTGTGTGTGTGTGTGTGTGTGTGTGTGTGTGTGTGTGTGTGTGTGTGTGTGTGTGTGTGTGTGTGTGTGTGTGTGTGTGTGTGTGTGTGTGTGTGTGTGTGTGTGTGTGTGTGTGTGTGTGTGTGTGTGTGTGTGTGTGTGTGTGTGTGTGTGTGTGTGTGTGTGTGTGTGTGTGTGTGTGTGTGTGTGTGTGTGTGTGTGTGTGTGTGTGTGTGTGTGTGTGTGTGTGTGTGTGTGTGTGTGTGTGTGTGTGTGTGTGTGTGTGTGTGTGTGTGTGTGTGTGTGTGTGTGTGTGTGTGTGTGTGTGTGTGTGTGTGTGTGTGTGTGTGTGTGTGTGTGTGTGTGTGTGTGTGTGTGTGTGTGTGTGTGTGTGTGTGTGTGTGTGTGTGTGTGTGTGTGTGTGTGTGTGTGTGTGTGTGTGTGTGTGTGTGTGTGTGTGTGTGTGTGTGTGTGTGTGTGTGTGTGTGTGTGTGTGTGTGTGTGTGTGTGTGTGTGTGTGTGTGTGTGTGTGTGTGTGTGTGTGTGTGTGTGTGTGTGTGTGTGTGTGTGTGTGTGTGTGTGTGTGTGTGTGTGTGTGTGTGTGTGTGTGTGTGTGTGTGTGTGTGTGTGTGTGTGTGTGTGTGTGTGTGTGTGTGTGTGTGTGTGTGTGTGTGTGTGTGTGTGTGTGTGTGTGTGTGTGTGTGTGTGTGTGTGTGTGTGTGTGTGTGTGTGTGTGTGTGTGTGTGTGTGTGTGTGTGTGTGTGTGTGTGTGTGTGTGTGTGTGTGTGTGTGTGTGTGTGTGTGTGTGTGTGTGTGTGTGTGTGTGTGTGTGTGTGTGTGTGTGTGTGTGTGTGTGTGTGTGTGTGTGTGTGTGTGTGTGTGTGTGTGTGTGTGTGTGTGTGTGTGTGTGTGTGTGTGTGTGTGTGTGTGTGTGTGTGTGTGTGTGTGTGTGTGTGTGTGTGTGTGTGTGTGTGTGTGTGTGTGTGTGTGTGTGTGTGTGTGTGTGTGTGTGTGTGTGTGTGTGTGTGTGTGTGTGTGTGTGTGTGTGTGTGTGTGTGTGTGTGTGTGTGTGTGTGTGTGTGTGTGTGTGTGTGTGTGTGTGTGTGTGTGTGTGTGTGTGTGTGTGTGTGTGTGTGTGTGTGTGTGTGTGTGTGTGTGTGTGTGTGTGTGTGTGTGTGTGTGTGTGTGTGTGTGTGTGTGTGTGTGTGTGTGTGTGTGTTTTTTTAAACACACTCAAATGCAATATTATAAGTTTAATGAAGATAAATTTTTACATTTATATTAACAATAGAAAATAAAATAAATTATTATTGCAAAATGCAAACACAAACAAATCAAAGTACTAGGCAACTTGAAAACTAGAAATTTAAACAAAGTAACAAAAAGGAAACATATTTAAAAAAACCGGTTTTTCGAACCGGTTCAGTATTTGTGTTCCGGTTAAAGTTCTTGATCTTTTTACCTTCCGCTTACCTGTAAAGGAAGGTATTGGAATCATGCAAAAAATCGGGCTGTGAATTTTTAGTGGATGAGCACGAATTAGGGTCCTTACAACTCATTTTTGATAGTTTCACGATGATGTCTGTGTGTATGTGTGTATGTATGTGTGTGTGTGTGTGTGTGTGTGTGTGTGTGTGTGTGTGTGTGTGTGTGTGTGTGTGTGTGTGTGTGTGTGTGTGTGTGTGTGTGTGTGTGTGTGTGTGTGTGTGGTCAAGGGTTGTTAGTCGCATAACTCAAATACGAATTACCCGAAAATTTTGATATTTGGTATTTAACATTTGTATATAAATTGGAAGAGCTCCCTAGATTTTGGTACAAATATCTTCATCGGAAGTGATATTTTTTGAAGATTGAAAAGGTTAATTGTCAAAATTGTATATAAATTTGGAAAAATATAGTATTTATTTGTAATGAGAATAAGAGGAAAAGTTATTTGCAACTTACGTTATAAAAAAATTGTCTTTATCTGGTAGCATTAAAGAACTGCAGTAAAATTTAAAAAATAAATTTATCAAATAAAACTTTGAAATCTTGTAATCCATGTTCGGTTGATTTTTGTTTCTGCATAAAAAATATTGACAGATGAGACGGGTGACAAGTTGGCATACTAGCGCTATATAAGTCATAACTAAGCTATTAAATGTAGTAACTGAACGGAGGATTGCTTCAACACAGAAGAGTTTTCGTGTGAATGAATCTTTTGATTCAGGTGATACTAATTTCTGTGTTTGAATATTTTAGATTTTTATTTGTATATTTTAAATGGGCACCGGATTGTACGTATACATTTCTGTTTAACGTCTGGATATGGCGGAAGGTTGTGTGATGGCCACGTCAGATTTTTTATTATAAAGTTACTTTTTTATTTAATGGCATATTAATGAAATAAAATTCGGTGCGTATTAACAAACAATATGCGGAAACCGGAAACAGTTATGACATGTGGAAAATCACAATTACCATAGACGTCAACGATGTATGATTGTTATGTTTACAGTTCAAGAGACCAGAAAATAATATTTTTGATATTTTTTTTACCATAGGTAATTTAGTTATACCTACCTAAAGATAAAAGTATCTATAACATTATTTAAATAAAAATTGTCCCAATGTTTGTGCAGATCCTTCTAAAAAGTTTTATAAATATTTATTAAGAGTTTTATTATAATTAAACAACGCTTTAAAAAAATCATATCTCTCCTACGGTTGACTATTTAAAAGAAAGTGTATTGAAAAGTAAATATTAATGGCACAGGGGCTGATTAGGATTAGATTAAAATAAATTATAGATTTCTGGATAGATACTCCGTTTTTGGTAAAAATTCTTATTAAACTACATCTGTATAGTGATCTTATAGTAATCATTAGATTGTATAAAATGTACATTCATCGATATTATGTCCCGTGAGCCGTGACTAATTTTTATAGTGTCAAAACCAAATTAGTACCTAGTTCGATTACTGTCAAAGAAGTGTATATAATAAACTAACGATTTTTAGACTATAACTTCAATATTAAACAGATTTTTCTTAAGTACATTAAAGATAGAGTTGAAGAATATTTGAAATGTAGCAATTTTTCTTTCAGAACGTAAGGTTCTTTATTCATCATCATAGCATTAGATCCACTGAAGACTTGGATAACAAATGCTAGTGATAAAATTGAGTAGGCACAAATGGCAAGTGGAACAAAAACATTCATAGCTTCACTCAAACCTCACTCAATCCGTCACGGGGCGACAGCCGTAACTCAAGTTACATTAACTGACACTGCGCAGCGCACATCCTTTCCCAAGGACTAGAGGACTAGACTTCGAACCCCAACCCGCGTTACCGAGCCTCTTCAAGCCTCGAATCTGCCATTCTTGGAGATTTACTTACATGTATTCAAGACTGTTCCACGGATTGATGAATTGCTCCGGAATTAATTAGGAGATGTTTAATACGTGAAATTAACTACTTGGGAATCACTGCCTTTTGTAAACGACACTGAATGCCTTGAGATGAATTAGGAAGAGGACAGGGACACAGGGATGCTATTCCTCAAGGGATGCAAAGACAGCCTGAAAGCGCAACCATGCGAGTGTGTTCTGTGGTTTGTCGTTATTTTGTTAAACTTGTGTAGGTATTATATGCTACGTTTGCGTAATTTTCGTGTTTTGCACAGAAAGGGTCCATTAAAGATTAGATTATGAAAACTGACTGGACGGATGGAAAAGTCAGGTATAATTAATATATATTTTGTTATAGCAGATAACCAGATTTTTATTACGAGTTGTTGATTGCTGAAAATAAAGATACCTTAAAAAATAAAAATACAAAAAGTGCAAACGGAATCCAGACAATAGTATATTTCATAACGAGGATCGAAAGTGAGAAATATTGTGCGAGTAAAGTTTGACGAACGACATTTCTACTGCCATTTTAGAGAGTCAATAAACAAAGCAAAGCTGCCTGGCTTATAATTGCGGTAATTGCTGGCACGATAGTCATATAAAAAAATTACTTTATTATTAAAAACCTTTATTTGTTCAATGTGCATGATAAATAGCTGCGATTGGTACATAATTATTTAGGTACAGAAATAAATTAACTTTAAGTAGATTTTACGCATAAACATACTTGAATACTCACACAAAAAATTACTAGCACAAAATGATAATGCACTTTTGCTATAAATTTAAAGATAGTCAACTGCAGCATATATATGGTAGAAATAGTATAGGTATACTTATTACTGCAAATTGGGTCAATGAGTCATAGTTTGCACAGTTTGATGGGTTCTAATGCAAATAAAGGTATCTGTGTTTCTGTATAAATAGCTCAATTCCGATTCGAAAAAAAAGTTTGGTTATATTATTAATAAACTAATGGGCTGCAGTCAAATAATTGGAACCCATTAATTAATTTCCTAAAATATAAAAATTCCAGTCAAGAAACTTCATATTAGTATTAATGTCAAAGAAACCCAGGTTTACATTTTGATAAGTATTTCTAGGTTAATTTGGATCCAAAATTTAACTATTATTCATTATGAACCGGGCGTTTCCTGAAACAGGCGCACCCCCAAAAATTGTATTTTTTAAGTCAATTACATGTATATTACAGGTTTATAAACTACAGTCAAAGGTGCATTAAACTGGTACATAAAAATAATGAATTTTTATTACTTCCTGTTTTGCCGGAAGTGAAATCAACTTCCTTATTTTAAATGGAATACCCCGTATATTTTTTAAGATTTTGATTCTACATAAAATTCTGAATACAGGCAATTTTGAAAATTTACTATAAGTAAATAATATAATTAAATTGCAATTCCTTATTACATTATTTATTTTTATTAATAAACTGACATTTAAAATAAGGAAGTTGATGTCACTTCCTACTAAACAGGAAGTAATAAAAATTCATTCTTTTTATGAAGTTTAATCCCCCCCCCCCCAATACAATTTGGGGGAGGGGATGCGCCTGTTTCAGGAAACTCCCGGTATACCATGAATTCATAAGGCCTATAATTTAAAAACTAAATACTTTTATAAGTAGGCACCTAACTAATTTTAATAATTACATCTAAAAAATTTTAAAGGTGTGCATTTTGGTAAAGTTATGAGAAGTTTTTAATATTTAAGCATAGGTGATTTTATCAATATTAAAATGATATAATCAAGCCATTATATTCGAATACAAGTTTCGAATCAATAATAATTGCGTTTAGAAGATAGGTACTCCCATACTTTAATACATTTAAATAATAGGACTTGTCAATTTAATAAAACAGTGCGTATGGATCTAGATTTTACCTTAGACGTACGATATTCTATCTACTCTATCTTCAAATATTTTTTTACTTCTGTAATTTGTTATGATTATTAGGAGAAAAACATGAATAGAAAGTATTTTTGTTGTTGTTACATCTCAAGTTGTAATTATTTTAATAGCTATGTATTTATGAATTATGTTTGGTTATTTACTGCTTGACCCACTTCTGAAATAATTATTTCTGAAAAATCTTTCAGACGTTCAAGTTGAAATTTTTTTGCGTGAAATAATTATCCAACACATCGCAAAATTTATCTTCCAAACTCTTTTTAATTTGCGAAAAGTTTTCTTTAAAAGTTTTCTTGTAATATTTATTCCAACCACTGGATTGCGTGGCTCATATTACCCTTCATGAAAGTTTGTCAAGTTTTTTTGTTTCGTAGCATCACGATATTTTCAATCAGTTCAGCTGCAGATACCCGTATATCTTTGCTGACTGTGCAGCGAATGCTCTACTCTCAACACTGAACGTCGAACGACCAGCATTTATTGACGCGAGCTTGCTTTGCATTTTTACGTTCGATGCATTCTAAACATGCAAGGGGTTTTCAGCACATCCAAGATTAATTAAGTACCAAAAATACTTGTTGGTGGTTTTATAATGCTTTTACTATGCGCTGCCATTATTTATAATATTTTTGATAGACATTAATTTGTTTCGTTAATGGGAAATACAAAATTGAAATTAATTTGCAAAACACATCTCATAAAATGGTGCACACTATTTTTTCTTATTATTCAAAAATAAGTTTCTCTTTATAAATATAATAAAACTTTAAAGCCTAAAAACTCGATTTTACTTAAAGCTATATAAGTAAAGTACCTACCTACTTTATTATTTTGTGTGATTATTTCACACACGTCATTTTTGACCAATATAAATGCTTCATTTTTTTAATGAAGACAGTTTATTAGCGATGAAATTTGATAAAAGCACTGGAGGTATATATCCATGGTAACCCAGGACCGTAGCTATAGAGGAGCCAGAGTGGGAATTACCCACTCAGGAAAAAAAGTTATCCACTCTAATAAAATCGGAGTGGTAGACAAAACTAAATAAATTTTATATTAATTCTATTTTTGTGATCTAACAATTTATATTTGCATACAAAATGAAAAATAAATGCAACTTCATTATCCTTTGAAAAATAGGTACCTTTCCATTATAAGGCATTTGACCTTGAGTGAAAAAAATGGTTCAAGTTTTAAACTACAAATTAACTCCCTCTAACTTCAAACTGAATATGTATCTAGGGGAAGGTGGGGCGGAATGGGGTGGCATCTTATTTTGGTCGATAACAGGACAAATTAATTAGAAATTATTAAAAACAAAAATTATATTCTTTTATTTAAACATTTTAGAACATGTTTATAGTTAAACCATTATAAGAAATAAATATATTGTACTCGAAAAACGTAAATAAAAAAAAGTCAATTTTTCCTGCCGTGGGGCAGAACGGAATATGGAAAATAATTAATTGTTTTTGTTACAAATTGGACAAATTAATACAGACTCATTGTCATCGCTGTCAAACCCCGCGCATGACATATGTGCCCATTTGTGACACTTCGCACAAGAGCACCAACCCTCACTTGACATAGAATAAAGTTAATAACAATAAAGACCTGTCGTGTCTTCATCATTGCCATCTGTTGAACTATCGACGTCTTGCTTTTTAATTTTTTTAGCTTAATTTCTTTTCCTTTTTCATTTTCTTTTTAATTTTCTTTTTGTTCATATCGTGGGTGACAGCCCGTTCCGCCCCCACCATTCTGCCCCACTACATAACATTGCAAAAAAAGATAATAATTTTAATTATAGTCAGTAATTTCACCGTAATATACATCAAAATTGTAAAAAGACTAAATAACAAATGTACTGGATAACTATCGTTATGATAAAAGTTAATAATATCGACTTACCTTGATTCAAAATCCTTATATTAATTTCAAATCTTAGAAAATTTTCGCACACACGTAGATATTGGCGGAAGGTGCAGACATACACTAACAATTAATACTTATAACCTAACTTAACCTCTAACTAAACGTCAAAATATCATTCAACGGATTCCTACACTCATGCGCACGCGCTAACAGCGTTTTCCCATACCACCCCGCTCCCCCGTTCTGCCCCACCTACCCCTACACTGGGCTGTAAATACGTTACGTAATCGGGAAGAAAATGGGTTGCTCACTCTAAAATTCGGGTTGCGCACTCTAAATATTTGACCTGGCTACGGGTCTGGATTACACTTTGTTGATATTAAAAATGTTCAAACTTAAAATGTATTATTTTGACGTTTGTGAAATAATCAAGAAAATAAAATTCGATACATAAATTTATTTGGTAAAATTACTTATAATTCTTGCGCAGAAACGACAACTTGGGTCAAGATTGACTTTTAATTTTGAAACCACTCCAGCTTTGCTGTCGTGATTTAAATATGTCAATTTTGATACTCGTTTGTCCGTTGCGTTACTACGCAACAATTATTCATAATTTTACCATTACATTTATAGCTCTTATTATAGTACTTATGAAAATACATCAGAAAACTTAATACTATTACTGCCTATTATACCACCAAGAGTGAAGAGTATGTAGGTAGTAAAGCAGTATGAGTATATTCATTATAATGTACCTATAGTCCAGGAATTATAGCTTTTAGGGTCAGAAAAATTAATTCATAAAATTTTATGACTGATTTCGGTTCCTCAGACAGTGCACTATCACCGGAAACAAAGTCCCCAAAAATCCCCGCATTGGAAAATTTGCAGGAACCAATAGAAATATATTTTAATGTAAACTGCTAGAAAGTGAAATTAGCGTTTACGGACCCTAGGGGTGGTCTGATGTGGTTCAAATGTTATTTTATGAAGAAAAAATATTTTTTTCGACCCAAAGACAATTTTTTTTTCAAAATGGGCCAAAACTTTCACCGGAAGTGGTTTAAAAACGGAGAGAAAAGGGTTTGCCACCCTTTTTCAAGGTGCTACGCGTCTTGTGACTGAGTTTAAACGTATGTATGTGTGTGTGCATGTGTAGGCGTGTGTGTGTAGTGTACGCGCGCGTGCGTGTGTGCGTGCGTGCGATGACATTCTCAGTTGTGGTGTTGAAAGGGATGAAAATGCGTTAAACCAGTAGTTTACAGAGAAATAATGTCGGCACGTTAGCCCTTTAAAATTTTTAATTACGTTATAATATATATTATTTTTATAATAACATAACGGTGCCATATATCGTGGGTAGATGCCCTAGCTTTTTCACAAACAATTATAAAATTTAAGAATTTTAAATATTTTTTATGTTTGATCAACTCTACTTTTTGAACGAATGAATATATCGACTGCCGGTTTGCAGCGTTGGATTCCTTGGTAACTTTTACGTAAGATTCATTATATTAAATTTTTTGTAAGGCCATTGATAACCAAAAATTTAATTATTATCTTCAAGTGAAAATTGCAAAATTTAAGAATCTAAAATATTTTTTGTGTTTAATCAACTCTACTTTCTGAACGGATAAAGATATCGACTTCCGGTTTGCAGCGTTGGCTTCCTTGGATAATTTTATGTAAGATAAATTGTACTATTTTTTTAGAGGCCTTTAATAATCTGAAATTTAATTATTTTCTCCTAGAGAAACTTGTAAAATTTTAAAATTTTCTTGTGTTTACTTTACTTTAATTTCTGAATGGATCAAGATATCGACTTCCGGCATTGGTTTCCATAGTAAATTTTACGTAAGAAACATTATATTAAATGTTTTGTAAGGCCCTTAATAACCCAAAATTTAATTATTATCTTCAAATGAAAATTGCAAAATTTAAGAATTTTAAATATTTTTATGTTTAATCAACTCTACTTTCTGAACGAATAAATATATCGACTGCCGGTTTGCAGCGTTGGATTCCTTGGTAACTTTTACGTAAGATACATTATATTAAATTTTTTGTAAGGCCATTGATAACACAAAATTTAATTATTATCTTCAAGTGAAAATTGCGCCATCTTGGATTCCGGGTGTTGCATGCAAAATTCGGCTTGGTAACGAGCAGATTCGAATTCAGCGGGGTTAAATTAGTCAAGAAACTCATGTTACATAAAATGCACCTAGAAGTGCGAATTTCGGATTTCCGTCTAGTCTATTAGCCCGCTTGTCTTGAAATTGCGCATCAGCTTCTGTTTTATGGTTAGATCCATTTGTCTTTGGCTCGAGAAAAATATTTTTTCTTCATAAAATAACATTTGAACCACATCAGACCACCCCTAGGGTCCGTAAACGCTAATTTCACTTTCTAGCAGTTTACATTAAAAAGGTATATTTCTATTGGTTCCTGCAAATTTTCCAATGCGGGGATTTTTGGGGACTTTGTTTCCGGTGATAGTGCACTGTCTGAGGAACCGAAATCAGTCATAAAATTTTTTGAATTAATTTTTCTGAGGTTTGGGCCTGTTTTTCGGTATAATTCCTGGACTACTAATCCTTGAGAATAAATTAATAAATCAAATTATAGTGTTGTTCTATGTATAATTTTTATGCTTATATTTATATAAAAATAAATTTCTCACGAAATTAACATAAACACAGGAGTGGAAACTTCGTATCTTAGCAATACTGTTGAGTGTAGATTCGTGGAATTTCTGTTTACTCTGTGCGAGAAAAATCACTACTGAGCCCGTGCGTTACCATCGTTACCGTTGTTGTCATATAATTCTTGGTCCGAGCTGGTCCGTATTTCTGTCTCTCTCTAAAAGGTAAATAGAAAAGCTACACTTCATACGCCCCAGTGTTCGCTCCTGTCATATATCTACCTATCTATCTATTATACTTCCTGGCTTATATATTTTCTGTTCACTATTATCTCTCAAATTTCATGCAAGAAAGACAGCAGGACCTTAAGTTTATCAGTTGGAAATTAATTTAATGTTCATAAGCATCCTTGTTTCAGACATAATTCTTCATCTTTCTGCAACATCATAATAAAAATTAATGTTACATTTTATCCATTCCCTATTATGAAGATTATGAATATGACACAATGACAGTAACACAATGATATATAATTACGTAAAGACACCGCTTTATTAATCCGTATAAAAAATGAACGGTGCGGATATCATCTTGGTGCGATGAAGTTGAAAGAAACCCCAGGACCATCGTTGAAATATGAAATAAATTTCCGTTGTCAGGAGTCTAATCCAAGAAGCATGTACGGCAGGGAAGAGCCGGCAGGTTGCGTCGTACAGCAGGAGTGGCAGAACAGCCGAACAGCGTCCGCCGGCGGTGGCTGCGGCCCCGACAGCCGTGATTCACAGGAAGTGCTGCTGTCGACGCCACGGCATGCACTGAAGATTTATCTGTTAATGTAGCTATTAAGAAACACGCACATATATCCTGTCGGGTGACAGATACCACCCGATCGGCAAACCTTGTCAGCGCACGCAGACCATTTCACGAAAACGTAATTGCTCTTACGCCCTCCCGGTATTATCCAGGCCAAATGTTTTGTAAAGATGCGTGAATTTCCACTTTGTTGTTGTTTTATGGATTAGAAACTAAACTCGTGCTGTTTTGTTTCATGGTTTATGGCACAGGCAGAGGAGCCTACAGGAGATACGAGAGAATCATGTGCTTCGTTACTTACCTCCTCAAATTTGGGCGATTTATGTGCGTTACATGAGCATTATTTACCCCCAAATTTGACTTTAAAATAACAGGTAAACAATTTTATTTATATTTACAATACAATCATAATAACGTTGTTCAACTTCAACATGCGTTTAGTGAAGGAATTTACCCATGAAAAGTAAATTGAAAACACGACCTGGAGGCAAAGAAATGGAAAAAGAAAAAAACGCCACAGACAAACATTTTTTTTGGGTTCAAGGTCAAAAAGCTGTTTCATTAAAAGTGAAGTATTTTCATACAGGACAAATTACATAATATTTTACCATCTTTCAAGTATAAAAATTAAAATAATTACTTCGTAGAAAAATGATTTCAAATTAAAAATGACGTTTTTGCCATAAGAAAGCTTTAGCGCCCAAGAGGTTGATTGGCTTATTATGAGCATACTCTGCTATGTGCATACACTGCCATCTAGTTCTAGTTCATGTTGGTGTCTCCTATTATTTGACATTATTTTTATTAATAATTCATTTACACATTAAAAATAAGAAAAACCTTTATCAAGTTTTATGTGTACCTAGTATATTATAAAAAATATAATTTCTTAGAATTTGCCATAGAAGGCGATCGCCCCAATCGCTTCTTCCCCTTTCTAGATCCGTCCTTGCGACTATATTTGATCAATATACCACTAAACGTAATTAATGTTTTAACTATCAATAACTGGAAATACACTTACGATTACAAATGTATTAATGATTTGATATACATATTTCATAGGGCTTGTTACACCTTTCGGCGTAGCATGGACTAAAGAGAAGCAATAAGTCAGAACCTATTGCGCAACAAACGCCTGAAAGCTCAAGACGCTTGTCGGGGTCCTTGTATTCACGATGTTCGAATACAGCCGCTAGCTTTTAAACAGTGGAGTCGGTCGTGAGTTCTTCTAAGGGGGCAGAAGAACGAAACAAACAAAACTAACCTGATACTTACTCTACCAGGTGCCAAGGGCGCCACAGAGTTGTGAATTTTACCTAGTATACAACACTGAAACTACTAGAACCTTCAGGGAGACGAAGGGACAAAAAAGAATTACAATTAAATTTAAATAACCACACGTTAAAAGTTTTAAATTGAGATGGAACAGTTATATTAAATAGTAAATTGAGTAACGTACAACTGTAGTATAATATAGAAATGTAATATGGTTTAATAACAAATAAATTAAATTCAAAGTTAATTTTACAATGACAGTTGAATTCGCAAGCGCGAGGGTACGTGGTTCGGCGATTAAGGACGATATAAGGGATGCAAAACTCACCCTTAATATGAGTAGCAAAATACACGAACGCGAGACGGTTGATCGATCAAGCGCATGCGCGAAGTGTAGTTCAAACAAAATAAGTTGAAAACAAAACGCCCTAAACTTCCTAGCCTGTCCCTGTACACTTGTACACACTAGTGTCATACAAAACAATAGTATTCAATTGCAAACGGCACTGTTTATACAGACTGAAAGCTGTCAACTAACTTTGAATCTGTATAACAGTTCAAAAATTTGGTACAACAAAATAATAATATTAATCAGATTATTAAATATTAAAACTAATCAGCGAAGATGACTCGAAAAATCAATCAATTAACAAAAAAAGTAATTTAATATTACAACAACATATTCCAATTAATGTTTAGTTAGTTATTAAATCAAAAGTGTTTCAAATAATGATTACTAAAAAAATAATAAATTGAACAATTCAATAAATCAATGTGGTTAACTATCACCATTAAAGATTCAACAATTTAAGTTCAAATACTTATTTAAATTTAAACAATCAAATTTGGATCAACCAAATTATTAAGTAGTAACGAATAAATATTAAAAAAAAAATGATTGGAGTTGATATATAATAAATCAACAATTATTGATCAACACAACAATATCAAATAAAAGAATTGAGAATCTTATCTGGTAAATTCCAAGATTGTGCGGTAGGTACGGGGCGAATAAGTACGGGGCGGACGCCACTGGACTTGCCGTGCGGTGATCTGACTGCTGGTCTCGGTCAACACGATACTCCACCACGTGAACTTTTTTTATTCCAAAGTATAAAATATTTCCAATAAGTAAAATATTTTCGGTATAGAAAATTATTCCCAACTTAAAAGCCTGCAAAGAACGATTAGATTAACCATATGAATTTTATGGTCTTATGACGTCATGAAGAACGTGCAAACTTTTCGAACTATGAGAAGTCCAACTACACAACAACGAAAATAATAAATTATTAAAATAAATACCTGATGGAATTGGCTTGGTTTATTTTTTGTTGAAAAGTAATTTGCGCTCGATTTTCCGGGTACTTTTCCCGAAGACACAAACTGTCTCCTAGCAATGTCGTGGAACTTTCCCCAAATAACGGGTATGAAACAAATCTCCCAAATTGATGCAATATCACATAATACGATTTCCAATGAGATTTATTTTAATTTTATCGCACAACACCGAAGCACAAATTTACTAATCAATCTCTCAATTACAAATGAACGAGAATGTTCTTCTCGCAAAATCATTTGCCAAAAATCACCGCAAAACAAATAAGCGCTAGCAGACGACATGCTAACCGCCTACAACACTAACCACCTGTCCATCATAAATGTATAGGTAATTGCTTGCTGAGAAGAAATCGTACATTTTGAACGTAACAAATCCCCCCTCCACTAAAAAGAGTGTTTAGACTCGTCAAAACACGAAAACCGAGAAGAAACTTCTTGTTATTCGAAATCCGAATTATCCTCTGAATAAGGTTTCAGATCCTTCGAATGCCAAACTCCGCAAATTCTACCGTTGTCACAACGCAACTCATAAGTCCATGGTGACAATATCTTGTGGACTATAAATGGTCCAACGTACTTCGGAGCTAACGAAGCTGTAAAATATTTCGATGCGTCTGATAGAACATAGTTCTTTCTCCAAACTAAATCATTTACTTGATACCTGACGTCTCGACGTCTCAAGTCGTAACGACGCTTTACTTTCTCACCAACCTCTCTCAAACGTTCTCTGACTTTCGTATAAATTTCGCGAAATACCTGTTGATGACGCTGCGGATCTTTGAGAACCTCTACTTGCTCTGGAGTCTCTTTCAACATTTCTTCGGCAAAGGAAATCTCTCTACCGAAATTTATGAAGTATGGCGTACACTTAGTACTTTCATGTACAGATGTTCTCAAGGCGCAAGCGATTTTCTGAATCTTTTCATCCCATTTACGATGATCTTGAGCTATATACGAACGAATGCTCTGTTTAAGGGTAGAGTGAACCCTCTCAACTGGATTCGCCTGTGCATGATAGTATGCAGTGAACCTCAATCTAATTTTATACCTATCAGCTAACTTCTGAAATTCTCTCGAACGAAGTTGTTTACCATTATCCACCATTATGGAGTCTGGACTTCCAAAAATCAAAAACACATCGTTTTCCAAATGTTTTAGAATATTGGGGGCAGTCGCTTTTCGAAGGGGAAAAGCTAACATAAATTTACTAAACGTATCTACTACAGTAAGGATATATTGGTATCCATTAGCTGAACGAACTAAAGGTCCTACTAAATCTAAACTAAGCTGTTTCCAAGGGCGGTCTACTATAGTGCGATTTACCATCAGTCCAGCCGGTAATTTTCTGTCTACTTTATTGGCGGAACAAACTTTACAATTTTTGATGTAGCGAGTTACATCGGACTTCATGTGTGGCCAGTGGTATTTTTGCAAACAACGGTTGTATGTTTTATACACACCTAAGTGTCCTGATGTTGGTTCGTCGTGTAAACATTTTAAAATGCTAGATCTTTCTGATCGAGGAATAACTCGTTTCCAATAGTCCTCATCCAATCCGGGTGTACGATCCTTATAATAATGGTAGAGTTTACCATTCTCAATACGCCAAGCCGGATATTTTAAAGGATTTTTGTTAACGTTATCTAACATCCTTTGATACCATGCACACAGAGGATAAGTTTTCTGGTCAGAACTAACTTCACAAGTATCGATAACTGGCACACTACGACTCAGTGTGTCTGGAACATGATGATCACGACCTTTGCGATGTATAATCTTAAAGCTGTATTGTTGTAACCGGATCGCCCATCGAGCCAATCGACCACACGGGTCTTTCAAATTATGTAACCAACACAAACTATGGTGATCTGTCACAACTGTAAAATGTGAACCTTCTACATAAGGTCTCAGTTTTTCAATTGCCCACAACACAGCTAAACATTCTAGTTCGGTTACCGTATACTTTCTTTCTAAACGTGTCAGTGATCTACTTAAATAACAAATGACTTTTTCTCCTTCGTCAGTGACTTGAGTCAACACAGCTCCCAAGCCATAAGAAGAAGCATCGGTCTGGATCGTAAACGGCAACGAAAAATCTGGACAATTTAAAATAGGTGCGGTAATCAAATATTGTTTTATGGTGTTCCATGCCTTGTTACAATCGTCATTCCAAACAAATTTTACGGATTTGCGAGTAAGTTTATTCAGAGGTGCACAAACGCTGGAATAATTTGGTATAAAACGTTTATACCAGCTAGCTACGCCTATCATTCTACGTACTTCGGCTACTGTTTTAGGAATTGGAATCTGTAAAATGGCGGATACTTTGTCGGGATCAACGGCCAATCCATTGGCATTAACAACATAACCTAAATATTTCAATTCAGGGACGACAAAATAACATTTTTCCCGGTTTAAAGTTAAACCAGCCTCAATCAACCTCTTCAAAACCTCATCAAGCACTTCCAGATGTTTTTCAAATGTATTTGCAATTATAATAATGTCGTCTAGGTATTTGAAGACATATGGTTCCAACTCTGGCCCTAAAACTTTTTCAATGAAACGTTGAAATGTGGCAGGTGCGCCATGTAATCCAAAAGCTAAGCGTTTAAATTGCCATAGACCTCGTCTTGGGACTGTAAACGCTGTAAATTTCTTTGAATCCTCAGATAATGGAATATTCCAGTAGGCAGACTTGATATCTAAACTGGATATGAATTTAGCATCTTTCAACTGATCCAAAATGTTTGACATATAGGGTAGTGGATAGGCATCTCGTTGTGTCACAGCATTGACCTTCCGAAAATCGACACAAAAGCGCCAGGTGCCATCCTTCTTGGGCACCATAAGAATGGGTGAAGCCCAATCTGAATTAGATTTCTCAATTACGCCATCGGCTTCCATTGTCGCTATCTCTTTATCAATTTCTGCTTGTATAGCAGGTGAAACGGGATAATAGCGCTGCTTGATTGGTGGTTGATTATGATCGATTAATCTAATATGATGCTCCACATGCTTAGCGCAACCTAAATTTCCACTATAATTCGAAAAATGCTTTTCCACAATCCTATTTAACTCTTGTGACTGTGTGTCACTTAAAACAACAGATTTTACATCCACTAAATCTAAATCAAGTCCTGTCATACTAAAATTCCATTTACCACTACGCAAATCCGGAACTATTCCCATTTGCTTAAAGAAATCTACCCCAAAAATTAACGTATGAGGTACATCTAAAACAACTACTACTTCTATCCATTCTGTTTTATTTTCAACAGTAAAAGGTACTTGAACTGATCCATACGACACAAGTTTCTGTCCATTGGCAATCGTACAATTCAATTTTTCTATTTGGTTTAATCGAAACCCTAAATTTTTCAAAATTTTCCAACCCTTGTCTCCACATATTGTGCGAGAAGCACCGGTATCCAATAATCCTACCATGCTATACCCTAAAATATCAACTGAAAGATAAGGCCTCTCATCATTCCTTACATGAGCTAAAATAAAATCAATGACCGGATTCAACTTCGATTCTCCAAGCAATAACCGATCTTTTATTACTTGCGATTTCCGTTTCCCGAGCCGTTACAATTAGGACAAGAATTCTTAGTTTCGTTTGGCTTGCCGCAACCATAACATTTCTTCTTAAATGTTTTCACGCAATCCTTAACTAAATGATCTTCACTTCCGCAATTGAAGCATTTCCTACGAGTATCCTTTGGTCCTGATGACTCTTTACTCTGGTTGCTGACTCTACTTCGTCTCGAATTGTTGCTGTTACCAACTTGACTATCTATATAGGATAGTTCTGGTTCTACAGAACGTCTGTTTCTACTGGGAGGTACGTAACCTTCCATTGTTTCCAAACGCTGCTCGATACGTCGGCATAAACGAATAAGATGATCTATCGATTCAACATCTATCAGTGACAATTGACTCTGTAATTTCGGATGAATGTTACGCAAAATAATTTTCAATTTAGTGTCTTCTGGAATTGAGGTACTTAGACGACTAAACATCGTTTCCATAATGGCTATGTAAATGTCTATCGTTTCGTCTGAACCTTGTGAACGTGATTTAATTTCTTCAAAAAGCCTTTCATCAAAATTAAATGGTAGAAAAATGGTTTTCAACTCCGAGACTAATTCGTTCCAATTGGCGAACTTGTTCTTATTTGCTCGATACCAAATCAGAGCTCGTCCATCAAATAAATCAATGGCTGAATTGAATAATTGTGTCTTATTCACATTCCTAGCTATACAAAGTTCATTTGCTCGTTGCAAAAACGATCCAAGCGACATATCCCTTACTTCTCCAGTAAATTTTAAATTCCATTGCGATGGTAGAACGACTTTCGGTCTAAAGGAAGCGTTATTAGAATAATCATCGTCATTAACAGAACTGCTCGAATTGTTATCACTATCTTCGTCAACGGTGTTTAAAACTGTCAAATCTAATATATCCGTGCGTTTAGGTGTCGATGTTCTAATATTATCTATTTTAATAGAAACTTCTGTCCATAGTGACATAACTTTAACTAACAAGTTTGAACGTGATGATTCTTTATCGTCATCAGAAGCTGTCATTCGAGTTACTCTCTCATAACAGTGCGCTATTTTAGAAGAAATCTTCTTAAAATTGTTCGAAAGCCTATTGCCGTCAAATTGTTTAATTAAGTCCGATATTTCACTCAAAGTTGACTCTACTGCTGCTTGATCTTGTTCGAAAGTGAACGGATGTTTCGGCATTTTAAACGACGAATTAATTGTTTGCAATTTTAACAAATTACGCAAGGTTTTACGCCTAACGTTGGCATCGGTTACATCTTTAACACCTCGAATCAATAATTCATAATTTATCTCCTTCTGGGACAACCTATCAATATCTAATTTAAATTCCATTTTCACAAGCTAATAACCTAACTAATCAAAAATCTAACAACCCAAATGATTTACGTTTAACAAATCTAACTACCACTACAACCAACAGCGAGTGACGAAAATAATCCAAGGGGACAAATAATACGTAAAACGCGCTTGATTGCTTGCCTGGCCCCACGTTGGGCGCCAAAAGTATGTTACACCTTTCGGCGTAGCATGGACTAAAGAGAAGCAATAAGTCAGAACCTATTGCGCAACAAACGCCTGAAAGCTCAAGACGCTTGTCGGGGTCCTTGTATTCACGATGTTCGAATACAGCCGCTAGCTTTTAAACAGTGGAGTCGGTCGTGAGTTCTTCTAAGGGGGCAGAAGAACGAAACAAACAAAACTAACCTGATACTTACTCTACCAGGTGCCAAGGGCGCCACAGAGTTGTGAATTTTACCTAGTATACAACACTGAAACTACTAGAACCTTCAGGGAGACGAAGGGACAAAAAAGAATTACAATTAAATTTAAATAACCACACGTTAAAAGTCTTAAATTGAGATGGAACAGTTATATTAAATAGTAAATTGAGTAACGTACAACTGTAGTATAATATAGAAATGTAATATGGTTTAATAACAAATAAATTAAATTCAAAGTTAATTTTACAATGACAGTTGAATTCGCAAGCGCGAGGGTACGTGGTTCGGCGATTAAGGACGATATAAGGGATGCAAAACTCACCCTTAATATGAGTAGCAAAATACACGAACGCGAGACGGTTGATCGATCAAGCGCATGCGCGAAGTGTAGTTCAAACAAAATAAGTTGAAAACAAAACGCCCTAAACTTCCTAGCCTGTCCCTGTACACTTGTACACACTAGTGTCATACAAAACAATAGTATTCAATTGCAAACGGCACTGTTTATACAGACTGAAAGCTGTCAACTAACTTTGAATCTGTATAACAGTTCAAAAATTTGGTACAACAAAATAATAATATTAATCAGATTATTAAATATTAAAACTAATCAGCGAAGATGACTCGAAAAATCAATCAATTAACAAAAAAAGTAATTTAATATTACAACAACATATTCCAATTAATGTTTAGTTAGTTATTAAATCAAAAGTGTTTCAAATAATGATTACTAAAAAAATAATAAATTGAACAATTCAATAAATCAATGTGGTTAACTATCACCATTAAAGATTCAACAATTTAAGTTCAAATACTTATTTAAATTTAAACAATCAAATTTGGATCAACCAAATTATTAAGTAGTAACGAATAAATATTAAAAAAAAAATGATTGGAGTTGATATATAATAAATCAACAATTATTGATCAACACAACAATATCAAATAAAAGAATTGAGAATCTTATCTGGTAAATTCCAAGATTGTGCGGTAGGTACGGGGCGAATAAGTACGGGGCGGACGCCACTGGACTTGCCGTGCGGTGATCTGACTGCTGGTCTCGGTCAACACGATACTCCACCACGTGAACTTTTTTTATTCCAAAGTATAAAATATTTCCAATAAGTAAAATATTTTCGGTATAGAAAATTATTCCCAACTTAAAAGCCTGCAAAGAACGATTAGATTAACCATATGAATTTTATGGTCTTATGACGTCATGAAGAACGTGCAAACTTTTCGAACTATGAGAAGTCCAACTACACAACAACGAAAATAATAAATTATTAAAATAAATACCTGATGGAATTGGCTTGGTTTATTTTTTGTTGAAAAGTAATTTGCGCTCGATTTTCCGGGTACTTTTCCCGAAGAAACAAACTGTCTCCTAGCAATGTCGTGGAACTTTCCCCAAATAACGGGTATGAAACAAATCTCCCAAATTGATGCAATATCACATAATACGATTTCCAATGAGATTTATTTTAATTTTATCGCACAACACCGAAGCACAAATTTACTAATCAATCTCTCAATTACAAATGAACGAGAATGTTCTTCTCGCAAAATCATTTGCCAAAAATCACCGCAAAACAAATAAGCGCTAGCAGACGACATGCTAACCGCCTACAACACTAACCACCTGTCCATCATAAATGTATAGGTAATTGCTTGCTGAGAAGAAATCGTACATTTTGAACGTAACAGGCTCCATGCGTTTAATAATACATAAAAAATATTATAAACGGTTGTGTGTAGCATTTTTAAAGAGCTATCATTTGATATGCCACAAAGGGTATATTGACATTTAAGATTTTAAAATTGGGAGTGGTGGAGTGAGATGAGTGATTTTAAAAAAATTATTAGTAAAATGTGTCCCCCTAGATGTAAAAACATATAGCGCAAACTGCCAAACTGGGTATGCCTATCACAATCCGTTATTAAGGCTGGATTTGTAATCAATAAATATTAGACCACAATGTAACGAAAGAAGATATTGTAGGTAAATCATTTATTGTTTTAATACTAAAATTGATATTACTACTGCATTTTCTCAAAAAATTTTAATAAAAAAACCAGTCTATTTTATACATATTAGAAGTAAGTAGGTTTTTAAATTTCTAATATGTATAAAATTAGATGTACTTATAAGCAGCCTTACGAATTTTCGTTTATTTTATTATCTGTAATCAGTACCTAGTTAATAATTTACCAAGGACGATACGTTATGTATTATTAATCGAAAGTGTGAAACCGTGAATCGTACCTGAGGGTTTAAAAAAACTGTATTTAGGTCAAATGTATGTTACCATGTAGATGTAAATATTCAATATTACTTGGGATTTACTTTAATTTGCTATATAATCCAATTATGTATGCATGGTATAATTTTGGATTCCGACAGAGCATTATTGGATGACATACATAATGCCCATAGATGATAATTTAATTTGTGGATTCATGAAATTAATATGGTCCGTGTTACAAACCACATCAAACCCTGTAATGTTAGGTCAAACTAACAGTCGATATTCTGCAAAGGCTTCACCTTACCTTTATGATGTCACGAACAAAATATTATAGGTGGTTAAGCCTTTCTCGTTAGCCAGCTACGCTAAATTGCGTCATCACAGAAATTTTACACACGCATGAAATTCTTTATGAATTTCAAACGTGAAGGTACTTCTAAAAACATTTCGAAACTATTTTAAGGTAGGTATGCATATTTTTACAAATGACTGAAAAGGGATCCTAGTTTCCTTTTTTCTGAGAAAATTTCAGTATTTTATGATCATTAGAATATGATTATTCATATATGATTTTCTTGGCTGGAATGTATAATGGAAATGAAACTACTGGAATTCAGCCTCACAGTTTATTTAAATCAATCTCTACCGGATTCTACGCCACATGCGTCTCAATCAGGAGGTGATTAAAATTTTAAAATTTTGGTACACATTAAAAACATTACTGAAACAGTACACAACATGGATCTCTTCGCCAAAAATAATTTTTAAAAAATAGTTGATAAAAATAAAAAAACTTAATTAATTTTTTTCCGTTGATATTTTTACTTTTATTTTTATCAACTATTTTTTAAATTATTATTATTTTTTGACAGAGAGATCCATCTATATATTTTTCGCGTGCAAATTTTGAAAAGAAATTTTAAGACTGGTAATTATAGTAGTTTATAATACGTAAAATTATTCTTTTTACTTCCTTGTACGGAGTAAGGAAGTATAGTAATCGCGAAAAATTTCGGTTCTCAGATTTTGACGGAAATATCCGTTTTGACCTTTTCTGAATCCATTATGACTAGTTTCGTCGTGACGTCTGTACGTACGTGCGTACGTACGGACGTATGTGTGTCGCATAACTCAAATACGGTTAGACGTAGAAAGCTGAAATTTTGTATTTAGGACTGTTATAGCATCTAGTTGTGCACCTCCTATTTTTGGTTTTAATCTATAAACCGGAAGTAGTACTTTTTAAAAATATTTTGATAAATAATTAATTTTAGACAATTTTTTTTATTTTAAATGAAAGATTATGTGATTATTATCTACAATCGGTATTTTATAAATTTTTCTGTATCTTCTATCATTTAAGAATAATTAAAGTATATACTTATAATTTAGTATTTCGGTATCTTGTACTCCATGATCGTTTAACATTTGTTACTACGTAAAATTTAAATGATTATGACATGACAGTGACAATAGTAAAATATGCTTTATACTTTCTTCTGCAGTTTAAATAAAATGACTAAAATATATATGTGAGTATACTAGTATAATAAGTTAAGAGAATTTTTTATATTATTCTCCATTTTAGTTATTAAGAAAAGTATGAACACACAACGCGTACAAGGAAGTCATGTGGTGCCCACGTCAGATTTTTTACATATGTTACTCAGGATTAAAATAAGCGAGCGCAGCGAGTGTTCTAAGAGTAACAACTGTAAAAAGGACACCTTACGTACAAGTTTAATATTAGCTATTTATGTAACAAGTGCATAACTTAGGACTTTCTTGGACGAATCGGAGTTTATGGCAAGCCGAGCGCAGCGAGCGAGGTAGATAATTAAGACGAGTCTATAAAGTCCAATTATGCACGAGTTGTATACAAAACTTTATGTTCGACTGCCAAAATGAGATTTTATCGTACTAGTCGAATAAACTACCCGTTTATGGAAGTAAACATTGTTACAAAATAATGTAGTATCGTAGTATGATGCAGTCGAACATAAACTAATTTTTTGAAACATGTCAAGTTATTTCCTTATAGTCCAGGCGAAGTAGCACCCATCGACGACATAATTTAAAGGGATTTTTTCAAAGGAAAGTTGTAATTGACTTCCTAACTAACATACTAAAAGTCCCCATCGATCCTCCTTGTGCTAACACTAACATTACACTAACTCATACATTTTTTTAATATACAAAATTATTAAAAACATTTTAAGGACCCTGGTTAAATTGAAATTGAATATTTTTTCTGCATCAATCAGGTTTTCAATTTCCATACATTTGCACCTTATTTGCACCAAGTTGCGGGAAAGTGTAACCTATTGACGTAGGTACCTAAGTAAAGTATGATATTTAATTTTTAATTTAAAAACGCATGAACATTTTTATTTTATTTTTTAAATGTCTCTTCTGTATAAGTTGGGTATATAAAATTTCATTCAATTCCGTTCATGAAAAAAGTTTAAACCAAAAAAAGTTGAACTATACTGAAAATCTGGGTCGCACTTATCCCAGTGTACCTTATCCCTTTTAGCTGATCCTGACTACGCCACTTGTCTACCGTCAATTTTAACGTTTTACCATCGTGCTCGGAGAGTTAGAATTAGTCGAATTCGATACCCAGGTTAGTACTGCAATAATACATGGTAAAAATCACAAATTTTAGCATTTGTTAGAGAAAATGCTGAAAGCACTGTTTGAATAATTTAAATCGGCCTATTAGCAAGTGTAAAAAATAACCCTTTTTGAACAAAAATGATCAAATTTAGAATCCTAAGATACATTTTCAATGGAACTTTCATCTAAAGAACATGTATACGAGTATGTACCAAATCTCATGCTTCTAACACAAAATGCAAGGTTTTTGCGATTTTATGTGTGTATCGCTTGCACTATGTATGCATTCTTTGGTTATAATCAAAAAACATTTTTTGTAGGTACAAGAACTTTGGTGGGAATACCGGCTTAACGGTACAATTTTGGATACATCAAATATGTGTCTATGCTTTGGGGAAAAAATTTAATAATATATACTTATTACATGACGTACTGAACATGGAACCTGAAGAATTTTTGAAAAATTCACAAAAATAAGAGCAACTTATTTAAAGTAAAATGAATATTTTCAGTACCACGACCACGGGTAGATAGTTTTTCTAAATATTTTATCTGAATCAAGTTCTACAATATCACAAGTAATTTTTTACACAACGTCTAATAAATGTCTTGTGTTGATAATTCATTTCAATGATGTTATTTTAATGAAATATTATGCTACACTTAAGTGGTATCCCTTCATTTTGTGAATTCATTTTGTTGCACGCTCAGCACGTCATGTAATATACAGAGTGTTTCTGTACTTATGGATCAAACTTTAAGGGTATATGTAACACGTTCTACTGCGATAACGGAAAAAATGAATTTTTCAAAAATTTGTAAAATTAAGGGTGGTTTACTTAGAAAACATGGTGAGTGCCACTGCTTTCATTACTGTGAAAGAAACAGAATAATTAAAATTAATTTACTATCAAAATTGCATTACGTAATGTACCTAACATTAATATTTGAATAAAACAACACAAACAACTGTGGCGACACAACATACATAACTTTTGCAGTTCCATTTCAGCTACTTCGTTTTAATTTGTGTGTCAATAAATATAATTATTACTTTCTATTCGTTTCATTGAATAAATATAATTGTTTTATTTAACTCACTTTCCACACGCTCCTACACAACTATGAAACCAGTGGCACTCAACATGTTTCCTTTAAGTCAACCACCCTTAATGTTGCGAATTTTTGAAAAATTATTTTTGTTCCGTTATCAGTACAACGTGTTACATATACCCTTCAGTATAGAAACACCCAGTATACTCTTAATTTTTTTCCCCGATGTATAAGCACACCCTGTAGAAATATAAAATCAATATTTACATTTTACATTCTATGTCAAATTATTTTTATGGGCTTGTTTCATTCGTAGGTATTCAACTTTATGCAAGTTAGTAATTCTGCATCATACATAAATGCGTATGAAATTGTATTCGTTCAATTTAAAATCATCACGCACAACAATCGTCCGTGATACTGCATCACAAATTAAAACTTTGAACAAACATATGAATAATTTTTAATTTCGACAAAAATTTCGTAAGAAATCTACATATTATTCAAATGTAAAAAGTAGTATAATACTATAAAATCTTATCGGGATACAAGGATAATACATATTAATAAAATTCAGCGAGCAGAATAAAATTTATATCCTGTCAAACGGATGGTCAATGTTGTTTTCTTAAGCGTTGGTTCTCGTTCTTGTCTTGGTTGCGGAACTATAAAAGAGTGCGGGGAATGTTAACGGGAAAGGTTTAAATCGGAAGGAAATATTTTGAATGTGTGATTTGTGAGTCTCCTTGGGAGTTACAATCTGTTTCCTGTGAATTTCACGGCCCACTGGGTTAGTAGACCAGTAGCGTTGGCGGCGGGATGTTAGAGAATACAATGGCGCAGTGACACTTCCTGTTCGGGAGGAGAGTTATATCTGGGCTTGTGACCGCTTGCTACCCGCACCTAGTCACGCTAATAGCTTCAAATATTGTGGAAGATGCACCCAAGTGGAAACTCAAATTAGTGGAAAATTATCAAAATTATAAGCTTTTATTCGCAATTTTTATACGAACTGGAATGGAGTAAAAATATAAAAAAATGTTTTATTTACCTATAATGGTTTACAAAACTGCAAAGCAATAACTCTAAAATTAAGCAGTTGGGAGCATTAATGAGAAGATATTGTTTTTGGTCGGTAGAAAAAAAGTGGAAAGTTATAAAAATATGAAAATTAAATTTGTACCTACAGAATATTGCAAATTAGTAGGTACCTATATAGAAATTAGTGTAGAGATTAAAACCACTAAATTTTTAATTCTATATACCTATAATTTAATAAAATTGTTTAAGAAGATACTCGTATGATATACCCACAATCAGAATATTGTAATAAGTATAGGTATGTAGGTATATACAAGTATTCATAAGCAGTTTTTTCAATTATTGAATTAGTTTTATTATGTAATAGTACTGTATTTCTATTAAATATATTAAAACAGGTTAATTTATAAAAAGGATAGATCATCAAACATCATAGGTACACCAGTTTTATGTTAATTCTTTCCAAACGTGTACTAAGCAGAAAACGTTAATTTCAACGAGCCCGTTCAAATAAATAATAAAAATTCGCGTAGAAGAAAAGTATGACATTAATAAAATATATAAAAAAAAATTCCCAACATACACTTCCTGGAACTATTTGTCTTAAGAGAAAAGAAAATATCCCAGCGTAACTGACATCAAGCAGTTTGCAAATAACAAACCATCACGTCTTCCAGTTGACAGACCTTGACATAATTCCATTTTGATTTTTCAAATCAGCGGGAGATGGAAATATTCGTAGGAGCGACACGGTTGCAATATCGTGTGAGTTGCATGCATGCAGAGATGCAGGCGGCCTGGAAACACAAACAAAACACTGCGCTGCGACCCATATAGCACAACGACTTCCAGTTCGAGCCCAGGACGTGCGGATTGGCGACTGAGTTCCAGAGAATTGCGGACGAACAATGGGCGAAATGTCTTTTAAGCTTGGAAGTTGGAAGCAGGATAAATGTTCAAATAAAATTTAGAGGTTTACATTATTAAATTATATTATATAACGGAAGAAGGTAGTAATTAAGTAATTTTAAGAAAATTGGGATAAAATGTTGAAAGTTAATAAATTAACTTGTAACTAACCCATTTATACTCTGTGTTTTGGTAACTCAACTCATTTTTACCTCTCGCCTCATATTGTGTGTGTGTGTGTGTGTGTGTGTGTGTGTGTGTGTGTGTGTGTGCGTGTGCGTGTGCGTGTGTGTGTGTGTGTGTGTGTGTGCGCGCGCGCGTGCGCGTATGGACTGACTATTTTTCGTCCACGATAACTTAAAAAGTATGAAACCTTCAATAACCAATTTCATATTTAAGGTATTAATAAGGATCGTATTATTAGATTAGAAGAAGAAGCAGAATTAGACGAGAGGTCGTGTGGTGGTCACAACAGATTTTTTTTTATAAAGTAGTGAGACACGACAAACTCCAGTCCAAGTAGGGGAAAGTAGGATAGTTTCGGCTCTGGTTTACTTTCGGCCACCAATATATCTATCCTTCATTATTTGAAATAAACGGTTCAAAATTTTATGTGTTACATGTTTACATATTAGGGTGTACTTAGTGATATTTTTACCTTGAAATATGTTTCTGCCCCTGTGAAAAAATCAACATAAAAAGACGAAGGAAATAAAGACCAAAAATATTGTACCTACTTTTTCGACATTGACGACAAATAAGCGAAGTTGTGTTCTGCCTGCCGAAATGCAGAAAACTCTATGTTTATCTACAAAATCCATGACCATTCGTAATACCGACCAATCAAGATATTGCTATTACTATACGTCACATAAGGAATTTGTTATACCTCTTACCTTGAGTCGGTAATCATTATGTTTACTATAACGAAAAATATTGATCGTCCTAATTAAACGAGCTAGAACCAACAGTTCGAAATTTATTCTTCTAGTTTTACATACATTATACATTTAAATTTCAAATAAATTTCATTGCCAGCCCGTACAAAATAAAACAAAACCAAGGATTTGTTAAGTTACTGGATGCAGTAACTAAGCTTGATTCTTGTCCCAGACAGAGTGACGAAGACAGATTACTTTTGATCCAATCTGCTGTCTTTATTTCCGTTTCGCACCTGCACACTCTGTTCACAAAAACTAAAATAAACAAATTTATTGTTGATAACTACTGTGTTACGAGGTGTTATTTTAATAAGAGTACTACAAACAAATTAGATAACTCTTGAGACAATAAAATTCATTAGCTATCCTCTTAGATTTCAGTCTAATGATAGTGTTCGAGAAGAACAGATCCTAAATCAGTAAAGTATATAATATGGGTATGTGAACTAGATCCGTGTTGATCTGGCCTGGTGCGTTGACCTCGTGTGTGCCCGTCGAGTGTAGAGCGTGATGAGGCATGAGATGTTGTGTTAGTAACGGCGACAGCTTTGGACTGTAAGCAAAACGTGGTTGACCGCCAACGGTGCAGCAAGAAGCTTGGACTGTAGTGGGCCGTGACTGGGCGCCAACGGTGCAGCAAGCACCTAGACTGTAGTAATCCTAATCAGATTGCCAACGGTGCAGCGAGCAGCTTTGGGCTGGAGTGACCCTAACCAGGTCACCAATGAGATACGAATGTTTGAATATGGTATGATGTTGAGATTGATGTGTTCCTCACTAAGCATGTGTTCTTATGTTTTCTTTGCTTCCATCGTTAAACGTGATCTTGAGCTCACCAACTAATTCCTTAAGCCTTACGACAAGGTTATCGCTTGCAGGTATGTTTGATATTTGTTTTAACAGTAGGCATCATAAATACAGGAAAAGTAGGTAATCTAGTTTATTTTGTCTATGTCATTAAAATATAACTTAGACGCACTTAATATTTAACTACTCTTTACAACTGCGAATGTATTTAAAAGAAATAATATTGTATTTTTACGATTTTTAAAACTGGATCAATCTATGCCTTTCTCACTCACATTTCCGGTGTTCTCTGTCGCTCTGGCTGGAACCGTGACAATACATTGAAGGTATTTGTTATATTCCATCCAGTAATAACAAATCCCTGGACAAAACATTGTTGCAACAATGGGGCGTCTCAGTGAACACGAATATTCAGTTTATCAGTCAGTAGTAATAGCAATAATAACTTGGACAAAGAAAAAACTATGCAACCTAAAATCACCCCTTTCTTTTTGGGTTTATTTCTGTTCAATTTCTTTTTCTATGTAATATACCTCTACATATTTAACCATGCTTTTGTGAAATAAATTAAACTTGAAAAGTTGTATCCCCAATTCAATTAAGTACAGTATTACATTATTCAGTATTTGGTTATTATTTATTGTTTAATTACATATAATAACATAGTACTCATATTTATTCTAATATGAACTATAAAGCTAGATTCAGACCTACGACCTACCCAATTATAAGTGTAAATGTTACAAACAGCGCTCAACGTTCACACTTATAATATAATTATTGAAATTGGAATTTTGTGGAAGCGCTGGTTGGTTAATTTAGCATTTATAATTGAGTAGGTCTGAATCTAGCTTAAGCATAATGTAATAGAATGTTTTAAGTTCAAACTTGTAGATTGAATGAAATCTTCGGACCATATTATGATAATTAATTATTTATTTACCCCAGTTTTTTTATAAACAACATTTAAACGTAAATAATGGTTTCACTTTTATAAATTTGAAAATAAAATCTGTGCTAATTTGAACGAAAGTAAATTTATGTTGCGCAATTATTTCGAATGTTTGGATTTAATTAATATTTGCAATGTTTAAATTGCAAATAAAGTGAAAGGAAACCGTAACAGATTAAATCGATTTGGAAGACAAAATGATTAATTACACTTGGAAATGAGCTTTTTTGCTCGAATTTAAAAATACAGAAACATTTGGCCGGCAGTCTGCCTATAGATGATAAATTTACTCTTTGTTTTGTGAATTCATTCCCTTTGATGTTTGAACATATGCCACACAAGTTTTAAAATACCGTAAATGAAATTTAATAAACAACGACTTATCAAAGGATGATAGGGAAATTTAAAACCATTGTTTTACAACTTGGTTAGGTATATAAAACATTCATGCGATGTTAATATGATTATCTTGATGGAATTCTTTATCCTAACATTATATTTACTTAATTCAACGGTTGCCGTATTACTTCTCATTGTGGAATACATTTTTCCGAACAGGTATGATTCTTTCAGGATCCACTTACTAACTACCATCTGCAAATGTTGGTACTTATTATCCCTAATGCTTTGAATTCTGCGTCTGTATTTCGAGAAAAAAATTTAAGGTATTTATTACAAGATAGTCCGGTAGCCAGCAAACATTTGGGTACGTCATAACTCATAAGGTACAAAAGGTTTGACCATGCCAAATAATGCGGATTAACGTACCTTGAAAGAAAGTTACAGTATTACGGGGCGCACCGGAGGCGTTTGGCCGTGAGGAGTAATTAAAAAACTTTATATATTCTGATGCGCGTTGATGCACAGAATATGATAGTACCGCGTAAGACTAAAATTTCGGGGGCTTCCTCCACATAAGACGCAATTGAAATTTTGAGAAACATATTTTTTTCGTCTTAAGGTACAGTAATGTTCAGAAATAATGCCCAGACTCCCTACTCCAGTGCTGACGATTTATGAAAAATTCGAAATACGTCTGCAGCCGTTGATGAACAGAGGCAGAAGATACAAAGCAAAAGATAGCTATATTCCCAATTTTCTCGGAAAAACAACATTAGCTACGGTAAACAGAGGCTTTAGATTTTGAAATATTTTGTAAATTAAGATTCACTACTTTCGATGATACCTTGGATAGATACTTTCTTTTTGAATTTGAATCACTTGTATTGTCAAAATTCTGCATTAAAATTAGAACTCATTAATTCATATCTATTTATTTATAAAACATACTCGTATTGTAGTGAAATAAGAAATAACTCAAATAAAATTAGTAGATCATGAAATTATGCGTTAAGAATTATCATAAAAAAATAATTAAACGATGCTTTTTATATTTACATATTCGTATATCTATTTCTAAACTTTGTAACACAAAGACAATAATAGGTAATTTAATAATAAAACATATTTAAGAATAATGTAATTTAATTACATTATAACGATATATTTTTATAGATCTTATATTCAAATAAATAAATAAATATTATTATATTACAAAAAATGGTCGTCAGAAGTTATATCTCTAATAATAATTAAAAATAAATATAAATAATCTAAATAATATATTTTGGAATCCTGCATAAAGCGGGAGGAAAAGTATTTTTTCTCTCTAGAGAGGAAAAGATAAAGTGGATTTCCGCATAAGGCGAGAGAAAAAGTACTTTTCCTCCCTAAGGAGAATAAATAAAAATAATCTAAATAATATATTTTGGAATCCTGCATAAAGCGGGAGGAACAGTATTTTTTCTCTCTAGAGAGAAAAAGATAAAGTGGATTTCCGCATTAAGCGAGAGAAAAAGTACCTTTCCTCCCTAAGGAGAAAAAATAAAGTGGATACGCGCATAAAGCGGGAGGAAAACTACTTTTACTGCCCAGGAAGGAATATTACTGACCGGTCAGAAATACCTCACTTTCGTCCCTAATAATAGCGACGAAAGGTGGCGTTTTCGGTGCAGGTATTGAAAAAATAATTTATTGAATTAGATTTGTTAATTAAATCAGATTAAAACTGAAACAAAAATCTAAACATTTTTATTTCTTACATAGTAGGTTACAGTTTAACTGTCTGGTTCAAAATTCATTTGGATTTCATACACTTGACGAAATTCTAAGTCAAGGTATTTTCTTGCCTCTCAGGTAAAGAGGATACTTCTAAATTTGGTTCTATTTTCTTGGAATAGAAGCAATATACCTTTCCTTTGCTACTTATCTCTCATCACCCTCACTCAATCGAACGTATATCGAATTTTTCATAAATCGTCAGCACTAGAGTAGGGAGTCTGGGCATTATTTCTGAACATTACTGTACATGAATGACAACACTATTTGATGCAGAAAAGGGTACAAATAAAATATTTTTACGTAAGACGAAAAAATCAGGGGATTCAGGCTTATAAGACGTCTTTAATTTAAAAAACAGTGAAATTATAACACGACAAATTACATATTTACTATGTACAAATTCTGTTGCGGGGTTATATATATGAAATATGAATTTATTATATAAGATAAATATTTTGGTGTATTTTGCACATTAAACGTAATTCAAAATTCGAAAAATGCAAATTTTTAGAGCAAAAGGTAGGTACATACGATTTCTTACACTACTTGCTGTAGAGTAGGCTATATTAAAGTTATTACAATATAAGTCTAAAAAATCAGGGGCCCAATGCATAATACGTCTTTGACATGAAATGTGGCTCAAATATAAGTCAATGTAGTATAAAAAGTTTTCACCAGGTGTCAGTAGGTACTGGTAATGATCACGAAGTGTATAACCTCTAAATTTTACGGTTCTTTATATTTTGTAGGATCAACAAGAAATGGTAAGTTTATTTACAACAAAAATAAATTATAATAATTATGAAATAATTGTGTAAGAATAAATAGTTCAGACTGATATTATTTCAACTTTAAAGTACTTAAGACTTTGAGGTTAATGAATGAAAATAACGAATTATTTCAAATTCAATGATCGTTTAGGATGGTTTATACAGCGAATTGTTTGGTTTTTGTTATAGTTGCCTCGTTATTAGCGGGAGTAAAATGCTATTTATCTTTTTCGCCAAAACTTTACTTTTGTAAAAAAATTACTTTTAATCCAAAATATCTATACAGTAAACGTGTTAACATATTTATTAAAACTGCTGCAATTTTGTTCGAAATTTTATTTTGAATTTTTACTTTACAGACGGATTAGATGTGTAAAAAAGATAAAATGCGCATTTCATTTCGAAAAATAAAAAAATATCGGTAAAATTACTCCTTTTACTGAAGCAACATTTAATAAAGTAAATAAGTTAATGCCTATAAAGAAGCAAATGAAAGGCAGGAAATATTCTGAAATTATTAATAATTTTCCAAAAAAACTCGATACTACTCAACACGGATATCACGCAGAATGTTACAGAAATTTTACAGCAATTTCATTGGCTAAACAATTTAAAAATTTGGAATCGTCACAGATCCAAAATTATACTTTAGAACCTAGTACTAGTATTAAGAAATCTTTGGGATCATCAGGTTTACATATTCCTATGGAAAAAGGGAAACGAAGCAAGTACTTCAAAAATTATGTATATTTCGTAAAATATTTTGTAAAGATTTTGAGAATGATTTTTAATGTTTCTTTTTCAACCAGCATCAGAATATATCAAGTTTTTTCATGTACCTTATCGCGTTATATTTGGCCCTTTTTAAAAATTTGAATTGCACCTCACGGCCAAATGCCTCTGGTGCGCCCCTTAAGACTGTAACTTTCTTTCAAGGTACGTTAATCCGCATTATTTGGCATGGTCAAACCTTTTGTACCTTATGACGAACGCAAATATTAGCTGGCTCCCAGACTATGACGTACTGAGCATGGAACAGATAGAATTTTTGAAAAATTTGCAAAAATAAGGATAACTTACTTAAAACATTTTGAGTACGATATGGGTAGTTTTTCTAAATGTTTTATCAAAATCTACTACAATATCACAGGTAATTCTTTACTCAAGGTAATAATGTCCTGATGTTGAGAATTCATTTTAATTAAGTTGTTTTCGAAAACATACTATACCTTTAGATATCCCTTAATTTTGCGAATTTTTCAAAAAAATGTTCTGTTCCACGTTCAGCACGTCATGTAATATACCTATACCCTTAATTTTTTCCCCGAAGTATCCTATATACTCTAAAAGAACGGTTGTGAAAGTATTATTTAGTCTTTATAGAAGAATTGAATACTTTTAGATATAATATACAGTTTACCTAAAATAATCCGTGTAATGTTTAACAGTAACTTAATGTTCAAATACTTACATTAAATCGAATGGATAATATATATATATATATATATATATATATATATATATATATATATATATATATATATATATATATATATATATATATATATCTACTATACTGTCATATTTTCTTTCTCTGTGTCAAAGAACTTTTAATATTTTGTAATATGCCGGCCTTACTAAATAATGGACATAATTATTTTCATAATTTTGTACATTTAAAATATTTTGACTGTCTATTTGAAACATCTGTACTATTGTCAATAAATTCCTGTAAAAAAATTGAAAAATACACATTTGTTCCTAAAATTAAAGATTTCTCGCAGCATATAGAATATTACTCGTACATTATAATCATATCCACCGTTCTGTACAATTGAGTGCAATTAAGCATAATAATAATAAAGAAAATTTAAAAACCCTAAATAATATCTAGTTTTATACATTTTTTGCATACGTATGGTAACAAAGTTCCATGTTATTTACTGCAGATTTTATTCCTTGATTGTCGTTCAAAGATAAGAATTTATTCGAATCAGATGGAATAAATTTCTTATTATGTAATGAAATCTGTCTGGAATAGTAGCATTAAGGTAGGAGCGATGTAATATGTCATCTGATAAAATCAGTAACCGTGTTTTTTTGTTCGGGTGATCGATTGTAGGTGACGCATTTTCATGCGGTATTTTTACTGCACGAATTATGGTACTGCCACGCCAAATCAATTTTGGTTAATTTGGAACGACTAAACTCTTTATTATTAACAAATTAATTATGTTTTATTACCTATTGCAATTAAAATTGATTGAATACCATACAGTATATTTAAATAACATTTTAAAGAGGATGAACTATTTGCAATTTATTTAATAATATAATTGTTTTCATTTGTCATTTCATCATTATGTGGCATGATAACAGTCCTTGATGTACCAAAAACCAAAACATCAAATATTTAATCATGATAATTAAATTGCTACATTAAAGCGATTCGATTTAATGTAAGTATTTGAACATTAAGTTACTGTTAAACATTACACGGATTATTTTAGGTAAACTGTATATTATATCTAAAAGTATTCAATTCTTCTATAAAGACTAAATAATACTTTCACAACCGTTCTTTTAGAGTATATAGGATACTTCGGGGAAAAAATTAAGGGTATAGGTATATTACATGACGTGCTGAACGTGGAACAGAACATTTTTTTGAAAAATTCGCAAAATTAAGGGATATCTAAAGGTATAGTATGTTTTCGAAAACAACTTAATTAAAATGAATTCTCAACATCAGGACATTATTACCTTGAGTAAAGAATTACCTGTGATATTGTAGTAGATTTTGATAAAACATTTAGAAAAACTACCCATATCGTACTCAAAATGTTTTAAGTAAGTTATCCTTATTTTTGCAAATTTTTCAAAAATTCTATCTGTTCCATGCTCAGTACGTCATAGTCTGGGAGCCAGCTAATATTTGCGTTCGTCATAAGGTACAAAAGGTTTGACCATGCCAAATAATGCGGATTAACGTACCTTGAAAGAAAGTTACAGTCTTAAGGGGCGCACCAGAGGCATTTGGCCGTGAGGTGCAATTCAAATTTTTAAAAAGGGCCAAATATAACGCGATAAGGTACATGAAAAAACTTGATATATTCTGATGCTGGTTGAAAAAGAAACATTAAAAATCATTCTCAAAATCTTTACAAAATATTTTACGAAATATACATAATTTTTGAAGTACTTGCTTCGTTTCCCTTTTTCCATAGGAATATGTAAACCTGATGATCCCAAAGATTTCTTAATACTAGTACTAGGTTCTAAAGTATAATTTTGGATCTGTGACGATTCCAAATTTTTAAATTGTTTAGCCAATGAAATTGCTGTAAAATTTCTGTAACATTCTGCGTGATATCCGTGTTGAGTAGTATCGAGTTTTTTTAAAAATATGACAGTATAGTAGATATATATATATATATATATATATATATAAGTACTGTGAAAAAGAAAGTAAAAAAAAGTAAGCATAATAATTATAACATTTTCACTTGTGATGTGAGGCTGCAGACTGTGATTGTCACACCCAAAATACGTTAAAAAGGCGTAGTTATGTCTAATTTTTTGTAGTTTTCTTATTATGCGTATATTAAATAGTACGACTTAGGTCAGCATTACAGTATAAAAGTTCTTTGACAAAAATCACGAGATATGTGGCAGTGTAATAGCTGCTCTTTTATAATATATAGCCCACCATTTAACAAAAATCTACTATACTGTCATATTTTCTTTCTCTGTGTCAAAGAACTTTTAATATTTTGTATAATATTTTTATATATATATATATATATATATATATATATATATATATATATATATATATATATATATATATATATATATATATATATAAGTCTAGGTATCATGAAAAAATTCGATACCGAGATTTTCACGGAAACACATGTTTTTGAGGTCCTCTGAATCCGTTTTGACCATTTTCTCAATGATGTCTGTGTGTGTATGTGGATGGATGGATGTGTGCCCGGATGTTCAATAACTCATGAACAAGAAAATATAAAATTATGCAACTTGGTATTTATAAAACATAAGATAATGTGCACAGAGCCGAAAAGATTTTGGTCACATTTCAAAAACTGGAATAGGAAGTTTTCTTAAAACAACAATAAATTTAATGTATTTCAAATATGGAAGTAGCCACAAAAAAAATTCCAATATAAAATGTTAACAATTATAAATACCGTTAAATTCATTTCCTGTACCTATCTGCTTTTAAATTTGAGATAAATTAAATTATATATTTAATAAATACATTTCAGTAATCATAGTTGCTTGAAGTTTGAAAACAAAGAAGCTTAGTCAGTTACGTCAGTTATTATATTATGTCAAACCTGTGTCAAGTGCAATATTTATACGAGTACCTACATACACCTGTGTATAAGAAAGTCGTGTGGTGACCACAACAGATTTTTTTATTTTGGACTTAAATTAGTAAATTTTTATTAACTGTTGTTAAAATATAAGATCTATAAATAATAAATAAGATCTATATTATAATTATATTTCATTCCATTTTCATTTACATCATCATGCTTCAATTATAAAATAAATAATTATAATTAAATCTCCCAATTTTCAAAGTATATTCAAATAATAAAGCATTGTTTCAGTGGGACAATCAAATAATTGCAATGTTCTCATATTTCTATTATCCTTTGTAATAAATAATTTCATTTAGCGAGTCACTGATTCAAATCATAACCGTGAACAAATTTCCATCATCGCTTAAACGAGTTTCTAAAACGATAATGCTGCTTCCGTGTCCACTATCATTTCTCCTGTTCTCGGATCGTCCTCCTAATGTTACTATATTTGTTATCAGAGATCGGATGGCCTCTTATCTTTGCACAAACTGAAAAAATCAATGAGTGCATCCGGGGAAGCACGAGACCATTATCCTCCTATTTGGGACATCGTCGAATGAACGTGTAGATGGTAGACACAGGCGAGAGTACGGCCGCTCAATGTCGTGCATTATACGTTGTTGGTGACATAGGCTTAAATGTAAAAGGGTAGCATTTCACCGAGTAGTAAATTATTGGATTTATACTGTAAATAATAGTTATTTATGTTACAAGTGGGATAAAAGCAAGAAATGAGTGCTGTAATAAGCTTTAGCCCACATGTGATACACAACACAATTGATGAATCGATGAACGGCAATTTCTATAATTTTGATTTAAAATCAAAACAACAGGAGTCAGTTCTATTTACAAACCAATTAATAATTTGTAAGTTTTCGCGTGTTACGTATTATTTTTTTAAAATTGTTGAATACGGGCCAGTATTTTAAAATTAATATTCCAACAACAAAATTTATTTAAGGCATAGGTAGTATAGTTATTAGTATTTATGGCAACGAACGAGTGAAGTAGAGTAAATGCAAGAGATAACTTGGCAAAAGAACATCAAATTATTTCACTAGAGGGGTAATAGCCAAATTGCCTCACTCAAATGATGACTTATATAATTACTACCTATATCACTGGCCACTGGCGTAGATGCATGAATGTATATTATGTGTTAATTAACTGATGAGTGAGCAAAATTTGTCAAAATGTTTAATTCGTTATCTATTAAATTTATTTTTTAGTTCAATTTTAATTTTAAAAAATACACTCTTAGCAAACTGAACTAACTAAAATATTGTACAATGTACTAGTTTTGGTTGCAAATATAAATTTTTGATATGATTAGTAATTGTGCTGATAAATTACTCAGGAATTAACTGAATTATCACATCCATTGTTCATTTGTTCATAGAAATATACTATGGGTGTCTGTTTATAAATGAACCAGCATTTATCTCGCTTATTTGTTGAATTAGCGTTTTTTGTCAAATACATTATTTATACAGTATCATGTGTAGTACCTAAATGATAGTGGATGCGAATCTTTGGTATCACTTCCAGTATTTGAGGAAGTGATAGCAACTTTCAAATTTCAAATGGAACATTGTATTTTTTTACGAATTTGAAAAGTACATTAAATTTGCTTTACGGTGGTATAAAAAAGTCATATTATGTTGTATTATAAAATATTAAATTACGGGCACTTATACTATGCACCTATGAACGCTGAAATAAATAGACCTTGCCGCGAAACAAAAACAATAGTTGAAAGCAAAAGAAGATAACTAAATTTACATTGATTGTTGAGAGGTAACTGGTTTCAACGTTTCAACTATTGTTTTTGTTTCGCGGCAAGGCTTATTTATTCCAGCGTTCATAGGTGAATAATTTACGTGCCCGTAATTTAGTATTTTAATAATACAACATATGACTTTTTATACCACCGTAAATGTTCTTTTCAAATTAAGAAAACAAATTTTGTTTTTGTTAAATTTTATATATATTTTGTATTTCCAAAAATAAGATAATTATTTTGACTTTCACTTAATCATATTAATTATTTACTAAAAATCCAACAGCTAATTAATTTCAGTTTTGTTACTTTTTCTATCAATTTACAAATACCGCGGTATCAATACCGGTTTTTAAGGCGAAAATACCGAAAAACCGGTATTAAATTTTTTGTTCGTTTTCGTGTGAGGAAAATGAATTCCCAAATTTTTTCACTTTGTGCACTTACCTATATTAAGGAGTTTAAATGTAAAAAGCCCAATCCCATGAGTCTTACTGTTTCCGCTTTCCGCGTTAGGAAAATAGGCCCTATTTTTGGATCCCCAAAAATTTTGACATTTTGTCCACTTAAGTTACAAAATACAAGGATAAATACTGTGAAAAGGCCAATACCGTATGTCTTACCGTTTCCGCGTTAGAAAAATAGGCCCCGTATGTAGGCTCCGAAAATTTTTACACTTAAGTTACCTACTAAATACAAGGAGTTGAAATGTGAACAGATGCATCTCGTACTCGAATGTCTTACCGTTTCTGCGTAAGAAAATTTGTGGGCCCTCAAAAACTTTGTCACTTAAGTTACAAAAAGAAATTCAAATGTGAAAAGACCAATATCGCATGTCTTACTGTTTCTGCGTAAAAAAGGTCTCAACTTACTAAATACAAGGAATTCATTATATGATTTTCTTGGCTGGAATGTTTAATTGAAAATGAAACTACTGGAATTCAGCCACACAGTTTATTCAAATAAACCTCTACCGGTTTCTATGCCACATGCGTCTGCATCAGGAGCTACAAGAAAAAAATTACAATATGATAAATAATTACAGAAACTGTTTTTAATGTGAACCAAAGTTTTAAAATTTTAATCACGTAAGTTTTATTACATGTTTCTGTAATTATTTATTATATTGTAAAAACGTTTATTGTAGTTCTTGATGAAGACGCATGTGGCTTAGAAACCGGTAAATATAGTTTTTCTCAGAGTCTGTAAAAAAATAATTTGCGAAGGAATCTCAAAATGAAAGTTCACTGCGTGGTGACAGTTAAGCTCCTACTTTCTACTACGACTCCGACTACCGACCCTGTCCGACTAATTCAAAGTTGTAGGGTTCTAGGCGACCCGGGATTTAAACAGTATTTAAATCTCATTTAGAAACTATCTATATTTAGGACGACGTGGTGTTTGTATGCCAACTTTACTGGAAGTTACTCCGTTACTGTGTTAGTGGGAGTGGATTTACGGTCAGCGACATTTGATGTCACAGATTTATAAATCAGAGATGATAATGGGTATTTATTACAAGAGTGGGTTTTCCAATTATTATAGTCAGCTTATAAACTTATAATAATTTAAAATTGGGCTTATAAGTAACAATAAAGGTATAAGTCTTTTTCCTTCTTTTTCATGGCTTAATTTCAATTCGCTCTGATTTCCGATCATGTAATTAGTACGATAGTATGTCGCAGTATGCCATGAAGCAAAATGGGTAATTTCTCTTTGGCGATATAATTTTTATGCAACTAATGCGGAATGTGACATTTATTTTATAAGATAAGGATGCAATTTTTGTTCTTTTATTTACTATTGAATTGCTTTTAATTGCAGCTTACAACTCACCTTCACCTTGAAATCAAAGTAAATTGTCAATACTAAAAAAAAATTTAGGAGACAGACATTTTATAGAAACCAATTTTTAAAAGTTTATACAGTGAGTTTTATTTAACGTGAAACATGGGATCTTTCATATCCAAGGTTACGAATTTGACAGCAATGTATTAGAGCGTTTCATTTAAAATAAAACATAGCAAATGAAATATGTATGTATTTCTAAACATTTTAGATATGAAAAAAGTTGCAAGAAATATAAACATTTAATAGATATTTTTTCAGAATACAATTTATAATAAATTCTCAAATACACGAAATAAATCAGATAGGTACTTGTCTGAGGCTAACATCTGCATTATACCAACGTATTATTTGCACCTTATCTCAATTATTGTATACACCTTATTTTCAACAACACAACTCTAATTGACAGGTAATATTTACTTGATAATGACAGCCTATGTTCTATTTTAAATTAATCGCTCTAATACATTGCTGTCAAATTCGTAACCATGGATATGAAAGATCCCATGTTTCACGTTAAATAAAACTCACGGTATTAAGAGGTATATTGTAAATAATTTGATAATTAATTACAACGCCCGATAACAAAAGTTCATTTGGTATTGTGAATTTATCGTTATTGGGAGAAGTTGGTTTTGCGAATCAAAAGGTTGAAATGATGAATACATTAATACTGTCTTCTTAATAAAAATAAGTATTTTTTGAAAAATTCATCAATATTATAGTAATTAACATTTAACAATATGTAGCTCGGTATCTCAATATAGCAGTTGTTATATAACACACTTATATAAATACCTACTGCTTGAAATAAATTTATTACTTAAAATTTGTTGTCCCCAGAAAATACAAACGTAAAAATAGTACGAAAAGTAATTTGAATTGTAAAGAAATTACCCATATACAATGAAAAAACTATGCACTCACCTAAAGCTTTCAGTAAAATTTTTGCTTATCCATTATAATGAGTTTGTTCTTGTTTCACTACTTCATAATCTTATTAAAAAATATTATATTCTTAAAGTTTAAGTTTTAGTTGAAAATTTATCTTACGTATAATGACTGATGAGTTTTGATAAACAATGTTAATCTTTCATAAATCAATACTGTATTATCATCCACATGAAAAAGCTTCAGACATGCAGCAGAATCAGAGTTGTAAAACTTTAAAACAACAAACAAAAATCAAGACAAAACATGGCGAACATGCTTATCGATAGCATAATTGCTGATGGTTCCGTCAGACATGGCGTCTAATTTAATTATACCGAGAGTGATTAATGAGTGCGGCTGCTGTAAACACGACCGCGTAGAAAAGATGGTAATAAAGAAACCTTCCATCTCTCACCGCCACCCTCATCACCCACTTTCTCCTCCACTGCAGTGTAAAATGCCATCACGCCAGGTGATAACAGGTAATGCATGTCGCAGTGACGCGGTGACAAATTAATCCAATCACGTCAAGCCGCCGCCGGAAGTTGCAAAATAAGGCCGCTGAGCTTGCTTTGAACGCTCGGAATTCAGAGTTCCAGAAGTGGCAGACTTTGCGTTTTTCCTTTTTGCAGAGAACTAATGAACTCAACATGATGTGTTTCTTCATCGCCCTAAGGAGCAAAGGAGCTCATAAAAACGCGGGAGTTTTATGTTGTTTGCACTTTTCCTTTTTCCAAGTCGGGGGTGCTTTATTGAATATTTATCTTGAAATCTAATTGTGCACCTGCGCAAGATATAACCACGAAAAACCATTATGTTTACCTATACACGTGTAGGTATATTTGTTATGTTGTACCAGCAAGCACTCAACACATACCTATTTATGTTGAAAATAATATATAAATATATTACGTAAAATAGAAATTACAGAAATAAAAATTATAATATATCTTTAATATCTTAATCCTGTTGAAATATAATGTCCTAATTTTATTTATTATAAGAATATAGTTAATAGAGTAAAGGAATTCAAGTGAAGTAACAAAGGCTGTTTTTCTTACGTTGGTGTCTATTTATGGGTAGTCCTCAAGATACTCTGATCAAATAACACGTTCATGAGAATTGCTATCTTTCTTTTTATTTCAATTTGTACTATACGTTTGTCTTGTTGATGATATAAATGCTATGAAATTAAAATTTAGTATGTGTGTCCACGTAGGCACACTGATCATTTACCTCAAGTCTCAAGTCTGCTCGTTTCCGAAAATATTACAAATTTGGAATGCTTGCCAACCGCTGTAAAGTCAGTTTTTGTGCTGTAAAATTCAATGATTCCATAAACCAATTTTTACATAAGTTCTTAAACATTAAATGTTTTTTTGTTACCATACGCCACCTTGTAATTTTCTAGTACTAAGTATTTTTGCGCGTGTTTTCAAAAATTAATTACGAATAATTCATAAGATTTTGCCATACGCGTGCGTAAAACGTTGTACGGTCTGGTCGAAAGATGAATTACACCCTTGCACGAATAAACTTCGTCCGCAGGCGTAATCTTTTTCTTTCGGCCCACTTTATATACGTAAATAACTACTCGAATAACTATTTATTTAACTTTGCAAGCTTAACTATTTTAAGACAAAAGCAACAAATTTACTGTTCAAATTTTTTCAATCAATTAAAAATCATTAAATGTAACAAAAAAATTTTCGTCTCGGCCAAAAATTCTGCCGGACGCTAATTAAATATTTCGCAGAATACTAATAACTATAACAATAATTCATTGAAAATTTGTTATCACTTTTATCTTCTTTTTATTCTATATTTGTTGTGCTTTCGCATTTAAGCAAATAAATCATAAAAATTTACATCCAATATCAAAAAAAGCTTTGTACACAAAACATCAAAATTACATAAATAAGTCTAGCAAATTCTTCGGAGGGTCGTGGTTATGAAAAAACAAAAGTTCAAAACAATTCATAAGATTTAAAAGCGTTCAAATAAATATTTCCAGTCAAAAAATACCTCCTCAAACTTTTCAAAAATTTTCAGTAAACTTAAAAAGAACATCGAGTTGAAAGGAAAAGTTATAAAGAAAACCAAGTTAAACAATTTGTCTGTATGCGGAACCAATATTCCAAAATTGTATTTATTCTTGAACGTAACATCATTGTTTGAAGAACAACAAAAAATATCAAATTCCTTATCTATAATTCCCAGCTCACTTGACTTCATTATAACATGTACACGTGTGTGTGTAACGTTACACCTACCTTATGATATTTACATTTACATCGCTGAGTTGTTAGAGGAAACAGTAAACATAGAGAGAAACACTCAGGATGCATTCGACCCGCGTAATCCTAAGCTAGGACTTTCTGGCTCGCGGTTTGTTCTCTGTTTGCCAACTTTAAAGATATATGGTTTTGACTTTACTGAGTAGTTAGAGCGGTTTAACAGGAAATATGTGCTAATCTATAACTTGTGTATTTGAACTGCGTATTATAGTTCACAGAAAAGCAGATGCTTTCAAAATAGAAACTGATATCGGTATTGTGGTTTTGTCATAGAAGACGAAGCTAACATTTTGTATTAATGAACAAAAAAGTAAACAAATTAAATTAAACTTAGATATTTAATTTAAAATTTACTAACATATTTATCATTTCATTTCAAGTCAGTATCAATATTTAAGTACAATGTCATATTAAGATTTACTGAAAGTAAATATGAATATTAGAGTGCGGATTATATGCAGAAAAATGTGATTAAAATATACATGCAATATGCATTGAAATAAGGCCAAAATATGTTCAATATATGCACAAAATTTAACAAACATGCAATATTTTACATATATGGAGATATGCAACATATTTTTTTTTTAATTTTCTAATAATTATATAAATCAAAAGGCAACAACTGTGGAGCACATCCTATGTGAATGCCCTGCTTTGTCTTCAAAAAGAGGATCCATGCTAGGGGAATTCTGGCCGGACATGGCCACCCTAAGCACAACTCCCGCTGCTGACCTGTTGGCTTTCTTCCTGAGTGTGGAATGGCTTCAGGATCTGTAGCAAGGAGCTGTGCTACCCGGAGGATGTACAATGGGCCCGTCTGAGCGGCCTAAGTGCATGTGGAGTTTCTACTCCACCCTCCCTTTTATATCCAAGATCCAAAGGCAACAATGCACAAGAATATCATATAAAATAAACAAAACAATGTGTAACTTCTGGAATACGACTTGTGTACCTTACCTACCTACCTTTAGAATAAAAGGTACAAAATATGCAGTTATAATAATTAATAAATATATAAAAAAATGAAATATGTAAAAAATATTGAAATATACAAAATATGCAAAAAATTTATACCAAATTTTGATTTAATTTATGTTTCTACATGTGAAATACAGAACGCTATAAAAGGCCTCAAACCGTCTCTATCATCTGGACCTGACTGCGTTCCGGGTTTGTTAATTAAGGACTGTGTAGATCCTCTGTCAAATGCTTTGCATCATATTATTAATCTCAGTATAAAAAGTAACATCTTCCCAAATATATGGAAAACCACGCGTGTCACGCCTATTTTGAAATCAGGAGATGCCTCAAAAATTACTAATTATAGTCCTATAGCTATGCTGTCTAACTTTAGCAAGGTTTTTGAGAAATTAATTTATACTACCATCTACTCAAAAATAAAAAATCAGATTTCATTTTGCCAACATGGTTTTATGCAAAAAAGATCTACGACTACTAATCTAATGTATTTTACACATTTTTTATCTTCAGTTCTTGATGCTCCAGGTCAAGTAGATTGCATTTATACTGACTTTGCTGAAGCATTTGATAGAATTGACCACAGTATCTTGATTGGCAAATTACAGTCCTTCTCCCTTTCGCCAGCACTTATTTCACTTTTATCTTCTTACCTCCAGCAACGAGAACTATTTGTTAATTTCAAAGGCCATTACTCGAACTCATTCATTGCCTCCTCTGGTGTGCCACAGGGGTCGAATCTAGGCCCTCTGCTCTTTCTTTTATTTATAAATGACGTCACTGATGTGATCTGTTGTGACAAACTTATGTTTGCTGATGACCTAAAAATATTTTACCCTATCTCCTCCGTGAATGATTCTTATTTATTGCAAGATGATTTGAATAATCTCTCTCAGTGGTGTATTAACAATAACCTTCAACTAAATCTTGATAAATGTATGGTTTTATCGTACACTAGAAAATTATCAACTCTGAGTTATGATTATTCAATTCAGAATGTGATACTTAAGCGCACTTCCTCTATCAAAGATCTTGGTGTTAGATTTGACAGTAACTTGTCTTTTCTCAGTCATGTTAATGATGTACGTAATGCCGCTGTTCGTATGTTGGGCTTCATAATTAGAAACACCGTTCTTTTACTGATATTTCGGTAATTTTCGCTTTATATTATTCCTATGTGAGGTCCAAACTCGAATATTGTGCAGTAATCTGGAATCCTATTTATGAATCTCATCAAGATCATTTAGAATCCATCCAAAGGAAATTCTTGAGATACATTTATTTCAAAACAAATAGAACCTTTCCTGATCAATCAGTCCCATATGAACATCTACTGAACCTATTCCAGATGAAGAGTCTACTTGAGCGCCGTACAAACATGTGTATAATCCATCTTCACAAACTCATACACTGTGCTGTCGATGATCCTCGTTGCTTATCCTTACTTAATTTTCATACTCCCTCAGTCCATACCAGAAACATTGTATTATTCTATCTTCCTGTGGCCTGAACTAATCTACATCTTACTTCACCAATTCATCGGATGTGTGTCTTATATCAAATGCAATTTTCTCATATTGACATTTTTCACTTAGATTTAAAAAAATTAATGAAATGTTTATGTGCATAATTTTTGTGTATTTTTCATAGTTCATATTTTATTTGTAACTTTCAGATATTATTTGTATTTTTATATTGGTGTATTCCTATCCTGTTATTGGGCTTTTGTCTGTTGGATAGCTTCTTAAATAAATAAATAAATATATTTTGTATGAAATGCGAACATTTGTAAAAAAATACAAATATGCCAAATAATACAATATATGCAAATTAATATAATCCGCACTGTAATGATTATGACTAACACAACAGTATAACAGGAATGTTGTTACTTAAATAAATAAATATGTACATCGATACAATTACAATTTTTTTATGTCGATGATGGTCAATGGAAATAGGTATAACACATTACTACAGTTGTCCCGATTGGCGAAATAAACTTTTATTCAACACTTAAAAAAATAAATAATAATTATTTGTTATTGTGCAGAAATTCATATTTGAAAAACACGTTCATATAAAAAAATATTTTTTAAATAAATATAAAATATTTTTCTTGGTTTTCTCATTAATAACATTTTAAATAGGCATGGTGCTTAACTTTAAACGTCACCCCTAGTGACTGGAGTTCAAGCGTATATTGGAGCAGTAATATATAGTATTAGCTTTATAAATATTTTAATTTTTGAAATCTAAATTTGACAGGTTTTAAATAGCTAAGTATATTACTGCTCCGATGTACGCTTGAACTTCCGCTATTAGGGGTGACGTTTAACGTTAAAAAATTCAGTTTTGTTACATAAAAAAACTGACATGCATGTTTGAAGGTGTATTTTTAAGGTACTTTCTTGCAAGAATGTATTGATTTTGTCTATAGAAATAACTTCCGCCAGGTTGTGGTTATAATTTTTTTTCTGAATTTTTGTTTTTCTCGTGACTCTTCTTCACCTCTTCCATGACATTGTCTTCAATTTCTTGGCCAGAATTACGTTATTTGATGCTCTTCAATACATTATTTTGAGTTGACCTAATGTTCTTTATGTACTATTTCTGAGTCATTTATTTATAGTGCTCTCTCACCGGAAAATTTTACTAACGTAAAGACTATCGCGGGGTGTTTCAGTACACCAAACGCGAATAACAGCAAAACAGCAATACCTTAGTGATAAGAAAATAAAGAAAAAGAGAAATATTTCATTATAATAAAAAAGAAGCAGTGTTGGGCTGTTCAAACACCGTACGATATCACTTACGTGTTAAGGATAACTTTAGTGTATGATCGTAGATAAAGCAGTATTTTCCACTTGGAGTTTTATATTACGTTTTGTCCAGTTTATAATGTCATTGTCTCGTCTACAAATATTAGGAAACTGCTTTTTTACTCATAGTAATAGAGAAAATATTATTTGACGATTTTTGATTAATACAAAATGTTTGCATTTTATAATTTACGGAATAATTAACATTTATCTATCACTTGAACTTAAATTTATACATTTATTTTCTTTATTTAATAATTTATTAAATGAAGAACAATCCAACGTTCGTAAGTAGCAAATTCATACTTGTATAACTAAATAAATACGAATACGAGCATTCACACTTCCCAATTTTAAGCACTCTGTATGCTTAAATTTAGTTATATGTATTGATACTTTTTTTAAACATAAACATAAATCTTAACCTTAAAACTAAATGCTTATGTGAATGAGGCTTTATCTTGTCAAAACTTTTAGTTTAACTCCTGCAAAACAATGTACTAATTATTTGTGATTATAAAATCTGCAAAAAATTATTTACTAAACAATAAAAAATAAACAAAAGATTTCTGTATTAATATAGTATCTACATACTTTTTACCTCTCGCCTAGAGAGGTATAGGGATCGTGAAAAAATTCGATGTCGAGATTTTTGTCAATTAGCACGTTTTAGCACCTTTAGAACCTATTTTGACTATTTTCACGATGATGTCTGTGTGTGTGTCTGTGTGTGTGTCTGTGTGTGTGTGTATGAAAGTCTGTATGTACGCCTACTATAGCCTTTCGTCCCGGTTCATTATCTCAAATTCTACTGAACATAAAATTCTAATATTTTGCATTATACATTTATATATGTTAATGAAGAGCTGAAAAGATTTTGGTAAAAATCCACCAACCGGAAATGGTACTTTTCTTGTAGCACTATAACATTTTTTGCAAAAATTGTATAAAATAATGCGATTGTTACAATTTGCCATACCACACATGAAAGAAGAAATTACATTGTACAATATTTAATCTTACTTGTTTCTATATCTTTAACCAGTAAAGAAATATAATTTTTTTAAATATATAATTTTACCTACCATGATTTGTGAATCCCGAAATAGAAATAAAATTTAAAACAAAAATAAAATTGTCAATGTGACAGATAAACAGATGTCTGTGGCAAGGAGGTTTCTCTGTGGTGTAGGGCATGTGTAGAGTGTGGTGTAGAATTTTGAAATGTTGGATATAGTATAGATATTAACTGGACATAGTATTATGTCGGTATTATGTAAATATGGTATTTATAAAATAAAATTATATATTAAATGAGCTGATTAGATTTGTGAAATATATAATTTATTACCTAATTAAAGCTTAATATTTGGTTAAATACGAGGTTAAATAATAATACTTCAATGTCAAGGCGAGAGGTATTGTAACGGCCACGTCAGATTTTTTATATATTATATACCCATAGGTAATAGGTACCTATACAAGTTTTTTTTTTAAATTAGGTATTAATTGTAAATAAAAACGTAATTGTAGCATTCAAGTTTTTTAGATAAAAAATATATTATTTTATAATAATATAATATATTTTGATGTAGGTAGGTACCTACTTAATTATAAACAAAACTTTAGATGTTTGCAAAAAGAACTACAGTTATTGGTTCCAAATTCGTAAGAGGTAGAGTCGAAGTAAAATCCAACTACCTTAGAAAATAGTGTACCTTTACTTAGAAAAGTTCACATCGTAAGTCTCGAAAATACCTCGACATTTGATAATTGCTGTAGTTCGGGGCACGCAAAGCGAGCTCGAATACCGGGACGCAACGTATTAAGCGGATATTAAAGGCTTTGTGGGAATGTTAATAAAATGATTCATTGCGGACCCAACTCCACGCAAAACTTAAATATACTGCTCGTTGCTCTCGTGCTACCGCTGAAAAATTTACGACATGCGTCCATGTGTTAAAAGGTGTTTTACATCGAGAAAAATATGTCGCCGACATTCATTAGACCTAAAAAGATTACATTGATATGCATATTTTATATTACTTTAATCGTTTTATGTCGCATAAATTATATTGTACAAAATAAAGTAAGAGTTTCAAGAAATACTAAATCTTTGCTTAATATTTTTTTGTTTACCATTATGATATACTTATAACTTTAAGTTTACATTTGACTTAAATGAAAAGTATTTTTATGAAATCGTACAATAATGAGTTACTTTAGCTCCGCAAAATCGTAGTGTAAAGTAGACCTTTAGCTCCACATTGTTCGACCAATCAAAGCGCTGACGAGAATTGGGCAGAATGTCGACTATTGTTGTTACAAATTAAATAAAAAATTTGCGATTTCATAAAAAAATATAGTATAATATCGCAGCTGTAAAGATATTTTTAGTACTCACGTGATTATTTTCCTCGGCTTAAGCCTGAAAAAATAATATTCCACATTAATAATAAAAAATCTTCATTTACAGCCCAGATATATAAATAAATAAATAAATAAATAAATATAAACTTTATTGACATACGTCAAAGGCGGGGTTCAGCCAAGGCTGCTCTTCCACCCAACCATTACATAATATAGAATTTGAAATTTTTACAATTAGAAATAACGATGATGAAAAACTTAAACTATAATATAATATATATCAAATACATTATTACAGAGATAACGTACATTACTCAAAAGTTTCCGATTTTATATGAACTTTAAATGAATTTAACGACAGAGACTTCAATTCGTCTGAAATAGCATTATAAAACGTAGGTGCTAAATAAGAAAATGAATTTTTAAACTTAGATTTTTTGAAAGAAGGTACAACAAATAAATCCTTAACTCGTAGACCGTATGGATAGCATTTTAAATTTAGTTTCTTCTTCAAATAAGACGGAGTACCAGTAATTTTTATTTTATGTGTGAGGATAAGATATGATTTTTTAACACGGGTGTCGATGTCTTCCATCTTTGCTAATGATCTGTAATTAGAAATATGATCGTATTTACGAACTCCATAAACATATCTTAGACAGGTGTTTTGGAAAGTGGTTATTCTACGCTTATCTGCTTGTGTTAGATTGGGTATATATGTACAGGCGCAGTAGTCAAAAATTGTCAAAACTAGAGTATTTACTAGATGAAGCTTTACTGATGGTGAAAGTAAATAACGAAATTGGTATAAGTGGCGTAATTTAATTATTGCAGCTTTTAATTTTTGTTGTACATGGATACGGAAATCTAAATTTTCATCAATATAGATTCCCAAACTTTTTATTATTATTAACTATTATTATTATATTATTATTATTATAACTATTTGAAGTACCTACCTAATTTTAATATGCAATATGAATGCCGAAAATACGACTTTCTGTAGAAAGCATAGGAGAAATTTCTGTGTGCATAAATTTTATCTTCCACAACAATTACTGATTTACAAAGTGTTTTAAGTTTGTCCGAAAGATTAAAATTTCTTGTAAATTTAAATTATTTTGTTCAACCTAACGTTTGTAACGAATTCATTGAAATGAAAGCAAGCATTCTTATTTCTTAAACTCTGATAAATACAAATTCATAAAATTTGAAAACAAAGAAGATTTAAGATAATTATTTTCCAGCCTAACAAGCTGAAATATTTATAAAATCATTTATAATGATGTAAATGTGAACATAAAAATTCAGCAATAACATCTAACAAGGTTGAGAAGTTCTACCAAACAAGGAATGAACAAGCGAACGAAACTCAGATTCTATAAGCCAAAGCTAGAAACTAATTAAAGGAGCCAGATGGCCTGCGGTTGCTATTTGTGCACCGGTTAAATTTAATTACTCGGGATGCATTAAACGAATGCGTATTTCCAATAATACTGCTGCCTGTTGCGACTGCGATATTACTAGTGGAGGTACCTATGCTGCTGCTTTCACAGAACATACTCAAATAAAAAGAAATAATCTGTTCGTTATTCCAATTACATTTATAAATATAGTTTCAATAATTAAAGTGACAATGTATGCCCAACTAGTATATACGAGTATGTCAAAGTGAAATGTAATTTGGATCAAGAAAATTTTTCACTGGATACTGAAATATTACCATTTATTGTATTATTATATTACTCTATTCTTAATATTCACAGCCTTTTTCTTTTTAATATCAAGTGGTAATTCAATAAATGCACCCCTTTCTAACGGTGTATAAAAGTTTATATTCACTTTTAAATTAAGAATTTCCCGTAGAGCCCATCCTGAATCTCTTTCTTGAAGTTCTTCTAATTTTGTTAAAATTTCATCTGTTACATTCTCGTTATACTATTGTTGCAAATTTGTGGCATTGATAATAATTTGGTTTCTAGTACCTATTCATTGTTTTTGTTTAAATTTTTCCTGACACTGGTAATACAAAATCTGCATTTAAAACCACATTAGCTTTTAGTAAAGATGTTTTTACATAGTGATTAATTCTATTTTTTTAAATTGTAAATGCATGTTTAGAAATAATTTTGTATCTTTATAAATCCACATTTATTAATTATAGCATCGGTTTTAATTGTTCTAGCAAACACAGATTTAATAACTTGCCAATACAAGTTATTTTTTTCCTTTTCTTCTCCTCCACCTACTTTTTTTAAAGTTACACCGGCACCTGTTTTAATTTTAAGTTTTTTTAAACTTTTCTCTATATACTTTGATTAATGTTAAATTTGTCTCAAGTTTAAACAAGGTTTGACATATCTTGGATTTCTGATTTACTATACTATATACACTTAAATTATTATTATTATTATTTTATTAATATGCTTTAACCACGAATCAACTTCTTCACGTGTTTTCATTATTTTTAACTCTTATTGTATATTTTCAACAGCATTATCGCTTAAGGTAGCTACAATTTTACAACTCATCTCGCAAGTAATAATTATTATTCAATATTTTCCATTTAAATAGATATTAACAACCGCCGCCGCCGCCGCTGCAGTCATCTTGATTATGTAACATAATTTATTTCTTTATAGACGTATTTGCAATAACTTCTAACCTCACATTGCTGATAAGCTGTACAAGAATAAACAAATTATTCGCACCATTGGTATCTAATTATTATTTTTTTCTCTCTTCACACTCATCCACGAAATTTGTCAATTTAATTTATTTATGTGCACTCACATGTATAACCTTTGACCTCGTCTCCGGCTAGGTACTGTGATAAGAAACTTTAACAAAAATATTTTCAAAACTTTGACCTATAAGTACTGTGATAGAAAATTTCGTTATCGCCTAGGTATATACTGGACCATTACTTACTAGCTCAAAATGAGCCAGTAATGGTCCAATATACCTACTATACTATTGTAGTGGTAGGTTCTTTCTGAGAAACATAACAAGAGACTATAACCCGTTGGTATACGGCCATCTGTAACACGTTGGCATATCTATGTGGCTAGCATAAAGCTAAAACTACATAAATTGTGATAGGACCATCGTTTAAGTGTTGTTTTTGATTCTTCGACTAGTATTCTTTCCCAGAAAGCTTTAATTTTATAATAGGTACACTTCACAATATTTGAATAATTTTTGGAGAACAATTGAAAATCGAATAAATATCATTTTTAACATTTCTACTAAACGTATCTATTTGAATTATTTTTTTAAATAAACAGTTGACGATCGTTTAAATGTTATTTGTATTCTTTTACTAGAATTCTTTTGCAGAGATCTTGAATTTGATACCATACTCGATAGTATGTATTTTAATAAAAATAAAAAAGTTCAATTTATAACGTTCGTACCACTGGTCAAATAAAGTACATTATCGAACTATAAGTCAGTTTTTAGCTCAAGATGTTAAATACAAAACTTCAGTCAAAAATTCCAACGCGTTTTTAAGTTATCCAATATCCAGGCAGACGAACAGACTCGCAGACCTACATACTTACTTTTTTATTTTTCTACTAGTATTATTTTACGAGAGCTTCAATTTGATATCATACTCGATAATATTTTAATATAAATAAAAAAGTTCAGTTTGTAAAGTTGGTACCACTGCTTGAATAAAGCTCAATATCGAACTTAAAACTAACTTTTTTGTAAAAATCTTAAATATAAAATTTCAGTCCAAATTCCAACGCGTTCTTAAGTTATCGTGCTTACGGACAGACTGACAGACAGACAGATCGACTGACTTTTTTTAAATTATGTTTTTTGGTTCAGTAGGGTCTAAAACGTGAAGATACATCAAAATCTCGAAATTTTATGAGTAAAGGGTTGGTCAGATAGTAATTTAGTATACAAGAATGGTTAGCATGAAGGCCTTTATTTTAGAATTATTTTAATTTATTTTTCGCCGTACCCGCTCGTACCCGCGATAAATAAAGAAATCTATGAGATAGCTAAAACCAGTTTTTTTTTCGGACGTACAACACACAACCCTCCAAATAGTTGCATGTGATTGGGGATGATTTGGTGAAGATAATCCTCTACGAGTTTACAATTTCATTCATAGATATTGAAAATATTAAGAATTCTTCGAACGTCTGCTAATACTGAGTTATGATTCTTTAAAAAGCAAGTTTCTCGGTATAAACGGGGTCGGAAATTCAAATGTTATTAGTGCAATTGAAAGTGGAAACCTCGACGAATAAAATGCAATTTTTATCTTTACAAAATGATGTTCTTTAACGAAGTTATACCATATTCATTCTGTAGCGGCGAATGTTTTACGTCATTCTCAATGTAGCGCCTACTATACAGAAAATTCTCAAGTCATTCGAATATTAAACGGCTGAAGCCTACACGGTGCTACTTATGAAAAATTTTCAAAGACCATTTAGATAGCAAATTTCCTCAGCTTTCATCCTGTCAAAACAGTTTTCCAAAATCTTTGATAGTTTTCGAGGAAAATGCGTTACAAGAAAATTTTGAGTTTCAACTGAAAATTTTTGTGGGAAGCGGAGCATACCGAGGTGGAGCGAATTTTTTTTTGTTTCTGTATGTTCTTAACTACTCACATACCAAATTTCATTTGGTTATGTATTAGTCTTGGGTTTCAGTTAATTTTTGACTCTCCTGACTGGACTAAATACTACAAATAAATTCGGAAATGCACCCTGAAAAATATTTTTAAAGGTGTATTGGAGCACGTCGTACGCTTGTAAATTAACATTTTCTGCTTTAGTATGTGCCTTTGTTGACAAAATTTAAGAAATATAATTTAAATTTTTAGTAATGCAGTACAAAAGTACCTATTACATAATCGATGCATTAAAAACAGTTAATCTATTTGGAAGCCTGTGTGCGGTTCACACTTTGCATATATGGCACAACTGACCTTGATCCGTTGGTAATCCAGAACCAAACTCATACTCGACTCGAGGGGTTATTATACCAAAACACTACGTCACCACTCACATGCACGGTACCATTATCTAATGCTCTCAAATATTGAACACCTATCACTTTTAAATCAACCACTAAGCTTAATATTTAGTAATTGACAGATCATTTAAAAGTCAAGGTAGTTGGGTACTTATATGCAGTGGATAACACATAATCACAACTTTTTTCGCTAAGTAATAATAATACATTATCTAGTTAAAATGAAAACATATTGCAGTCAATGTTTAGTTTGTAGCTCCGACAGATACAAGTTGAAAACAAGGCGATCGTATTATCTTGTAGGAGGGTAGATTTAGTCTGTAAGAATTCCCATGGCATTGCAACCCCTGTGTCAGTGTCTCAGTATCGTTGTCGGCAGCGGTGGTAACACGCTACTTAATTACTGCACAGTGCCTTAGTGCTTCGGGTTAATTGTTCGACATTTTAATTATACTCAAGGTTTATGCTGATCCTAAACGACCGATGAATTATTCCAATTTCAACTTTAAGACGTGTCCCTTGCAAATTATTTCCAGATTAAAGAAAAAATTTAAGCAAACTTTTTGTTCGTTTAATAACTTCCGGTTACCATAAGCCGACTCGAAAAGAAGTTGACGATAAGAGTCGTTTAATTTTTATAATCCACTTTAATTTTAATTTATTTTTAAGATGTTCTGAAGTTTGAGCAAGTGACGCGTTAGGCGTTAGAGCTCACAAAGAACAGATAATTCCGGCATCAGCATACGCCACGGTTCCTAACAAACGCCCAAAGATGAGAGGATCTGGCTTGAGTTACTTGGTCATGTGGTAGGTAGTTTCCGGGATGAAATATACAGGCGAATGGTCTTCGAATAAGAAAGCAATACAATAAACAGCTTTTGCAAGTAGATACAATAGCGACAAAATTACTGTCAGTGTGAACAATTATGATTAAATTAAACCATTATGTTTATGCCAACATTTTAAATGTGTTTGAACATTACTGGTCAAACATACATGAAAATAGTTGTGCCACCGAGACGAGAAATTACGAGACGAGAACCAATAAATTTCTCGACTCGGATTATCGAGACGAAGCGAGAATTCAAACGAAGAGATAAGAAATAGCCCTCGAGAAATGGAAAATAATTCTAGAAACTAAAACTTGAAAAAAAATATGTTTACTTTTTTAGTAACATTCTTTTTGTTTTGATATAGATAGTATGTTTATATCTAAAACAAGAATTGTGTGCAAATTTAACAGAAATGTATAAACAAATTCCTAAAATCACTTCTAGATTTAAAAAATTTCCAAACAACATTTTTTCGAGAAATTGAGACGAGACGAGAATCGAGATCTTTGGAGCAGCTGAGAAATGACCAAGACGAGACTACTTAAATTTAAGAAGAGACGAGATTTGATTATTTTTCGTCTTGTCTTGTCTCATATCATCATTATCTGGAAGATATTTAAAAAATACCTTCATAATTTTACATACCTAGGTGTAAGATGTTGTAGAATTTACCTAGTAATATTTTTGCTGTCGTATTTTTGTTTTAGCGAAAATGTTTGTAAAGTTTGTAAACATCACTTTTTATTGCGGTTAAAAATGTATTTCGAATTTTCATTAGGATGGAATATGAACATAATTTTCGATTATCATCTGTTTTTGTACAAAGATGAATAATTTTGTATTGAAATCAAGGGTTAGGGTTTGCCAGACATCCTATATATTCAATAGGAGTCTCCTATATTTTGTACAAATTTCCTATATCCTATAAATTAATTAAAATCTCCCATATTTTCAAAATTTAATGAGTACAACAAATTATTTTTAATCTTTGTGCATTGCGCAGACACCAAACTGAACACTGGAGATGTTTCTAATCTGGCAAGTCTTATATCATTTATTTTAAATATTCCTGCAACTTACGCCTTTGTAGAAAGGGTTTTTAGTTTAATGAAAGGTAAAAAAAACATGTATTGTTATTACGAAAAATTTAAATGATTATAAGTGACAATTATGACATGTAATTTACATCTTGTTCCGAAATTTTATAAAATGACTAGGTATTTGTAAGTATATGATATATTTATATTAACGTCGCGGGATTGCAGTGCTATTTCGTTTCTAGACCGACTGATGGCAGCATAGTATAAAATTTGTACATATTATACTGTATATACGCTTGTATTAGTGTAGCCAATCGCAACATTGTTCCCCCACTCATAGCCACTGTACATTTCGGTAAGAACATTTGGATCGTTTTCGTTTCTTGATTCTCGAGAGAAATTCCCGTATGAACATTTTTTGGGACACGTAAGAAGATAGGTAAAAATATTTCGAACAACAAACAACATAAATAATGTAATGTTATAATAATAATTAATAATAGTTTTTACTTTGTATGCCATGAATTTTTATTTTATAGAAAAATCTTGACATATTTTTATCCATTTAATTTATAGTCCCGATTCGACAAAAAATTTCGAAACTTGAGAAATGAATATAGGTGTACCCTTTCTGAAAAAAATTATATTATATTCAGATTTTTCTCTCTTTCTACATATAAAAAGATACGAAAATCCTAAATTGTCATCAACCCGAAAAATGCATTATCTCCTTTTTTTAGAAATTAAAATTTTGGTGATTTTTTTTAACTTTCCGACTTACAATTGTAATTTCTTGTGAACTAGTGAAGATATTTTATTCAATTTTTTTATACAAGCAGTACTTATTAAGTACCTATGTGTAGGTGTAGTACATTTATCAAGAATGACGTATTGTTTATAACAAATGAGAAAGTAATAAAATTCAACGTAAATTTCGTGTAGTGAAAAATGTAGTCTGCTACTAAATCTCGTTTTGTAAGGAATTTTGCAGTACATACTGCAGGAGATATATAAAGGAAGGTTCAAAATTATTTTTACTAAGGAAATCAATATAATTTGTTGGCTAGATAACGAGTTATGAATTTTATAGTGTATGAAAGAAAAATACACGGACCGGTGCCGGTAGCACTTCGTAGAACTTGCAACCTGTGCAAGCTTGTCAAGAAGTGTCGGGCGGGACAACAATGTAACGTAAAGCAAAAATTATATAATTATACGACGGCGTAGAAGGGTCAGGGTAAATATTTTTTTATATTGAATTCCCGACTTTTAAACTCGGGATCCCTACATTTAAACTCGGGATCCCTACTTTTAAACTCAGGATCCCGAGTTTAAAACTCGAGATCCCGACTTTTATCTTAGCTTTTTAATCCCGAGTTTAAAAGTCGGGATCTCGAGTTATACCTATACCTAGGTATTCATTTCTCAAGGTTTTAAATTTTTTGACGAGATAGAAGCGCTTGGCGCTCGGGTTTGTGGCTCTGTAAACGCACAACAATACAACATGACAACAATAACAATTACTAATATTTTGTATCATTTAATTATGGATTATAATAAATTTTTATAGTTGCGCAAAAATAACATTTTTTTCCATTTATTTCCAAATTTTCTCAAACTATACCAATAATCCTGTTACCTATACTATACATAATTATTTTCTATAATTGTAAATTTTTTTATTAAATAATATCATTGTTTAGTAGGTACATATTAATAAACATAATAATTATCTTGTATATGTGTAATTCAATAATGAAATTTTTTACATTAAGATTTTAGTTTATATCCGGAATTTTGCTAATGTTTTGGTACCTAAGTATTTTTAGCAAAGTCTGAAAATTTAATAATTTTTTATTATATTGGTGAGTTTAATTACTTCATATTTAAGAATCATTTGAAAAAATAAATTTTAACCAATCAGGTAACAATAATTTTTTAATAACAATCAAATATCAGTGACTATTTCCGTCATTATATATTTTAACCAATTAAAATGCACTATTTTTCACAAAAATCATAGAAACTATCTATAAACAACACTATTCCAGTGCATATTTTTTAATATTGACATAGTATGCGTTTATCCACCGTAACCAGGACACAACAAACAATAATATTTAAAATTAATTTAAAAATTATGTTAATAAATAAAATTGTTAAATTTGTTTTATTCATGAAATTGTATACCACTTGATCATCAAAAATAATAGAAAATACTTTTGCCTCCTGCGGTTCGACGTAGCTCTTGTGGTATAATAACTGACTATTTCCCTCGAAAAATTTCAACCAATCAGGTTACAGTATTTTTTAAATTTCGAGCCAAAACAATCAAGTATCAGTGAGTAGGTATGTGTACAAATGCAGTGTACCCGCGAGTATTTGCACAAGTGCATACCAGCATACCCGAGTATTTTTGACAGTTGTCAACACAAGAAACAAATTTTTATTATCTAAATTTCTAAATTAAAATATAAATATATATAAATTAACAATTTTTTTATAATTATATAAAGCATCGTTAACCTGAATTTGAATCTTATAAGATTATCATAGTAACCAATAGTTTCACATTAACTTATTAGATTATTTATAACGAAATATAAACATAAAAAAAATTGTCAATAAATAACAAAGCTTATGGCTACATATATAATTTTTTTAAATTATGTTTATTGATATACACACTTAAAATATCCACTTGATACAAAAATTACTAATAAAATCAATAAAATAATTTGCCAAAATACTCAATTTATTCTGATTGGTCAGTTTTGAGAAAGTTAATCATTCTCGAATTCTTCGAATAGACGTTGACGATATCAGATTTATACAATACAAACTGATTGTTGACAACAATGTAAAAAAGTAGGATAAATAATAAAAGTAAGTGTCATTTTTTTATTCAATTATTTATCTTTCGTTTACTGGTTTACTGGAAAAGTGCAAAAGTAGAAACATGTAATATACGTTAGTCCTAAAAAAATTCAAATTTTTATGTACTATTTACCTACGCAATTAAGTTTATTCCACCTTTTCCGAGCGAAAGATCTATTATTTTTCTTCTTTTTACTGTACTTCGTACTTTTTCCCCCCATTTCAACAAATAATATAATACCACGGACACAGTTCCCGAGTGAACAATGTTTAATAATAATAATAACAACAACACATTAAAAACAACAAAACCAATAATTAAATAACAATAACGCAAAAAACAAGAAAACAACTAAAACATAATAACAATAACAAATAACCGCAAGATATAAGAAAAAACTATGAAAGGGCTTTTAACGAAATCATAACATAACATAAATAATGCAATGCGGACTTTGAATCCATAGCGCCAAATTTTAAACGACGAGCAGCCATCTATGTGATAATGCTTGAACTATTTTAGTGGTCGCGTGCTATTCAAACCACTTTATTTTTTATTCATGGTGCATTTCAGTCTCAGTCAATATTTACGTTTTTTGTTTTTACCTCTCGCCTCATATCCTATAAGAGAGGTATTGTAATGGGTCAAAATTTTCGAGTATGAGTTTTTGGTGGATAAGCACGTTTCAGGGTCTCTATAATACGAATTTACTATTTTCACGATGATGTCTGTGTGTGTGTATGTGTGTTTGTATGAATGTATGGACTGACGATTTTTCGTCCACGATAACTGAAAAAGTATCAAACCTTTAATAACCAAATTTCATATTTAAGGTTTTAATAAGGATCTTAACACCGGATAACATTTTGGTAGAAATCCAAAAACCGGAAGTAGTACTTTTTGAAGCTTGATAAACTTTTTCTTTAATATATTGTTACATTATTTATTTATGACAATTTTAGCAATTAAAAATAAAAGAAAATATAATTATCTATGGGTACAGTTAATTATAAATACAATTTGCTGAATCTGGTAGTATTTAACAATAAAATAAAGTACAATTAATATTCTATCTTGTTGTCCATGATATGAAATTTGTTTCTACATAAAATTTGAATGATTATGACAGTGACAGTACAGTTGACATCTTTTGCTTGCATCTTGGTTTACATTATCGTTTACATATTACATGAACATGCAACTATTAAAATGTAAGTAAAACTATTTATTAGATTAGTCTCGAGGTTAGTAGAATAAGCAGAATTAGGCGAGAGGTCGTGTACTGGCCACAGCAGATTTTTTTCTTATGATAACATATATAATTCTCTAGTCAAGTAAGTATGTTATAAAGATGTAGATGTGATAGTTTTGAAAATAAAATGTATTTTTCTGAAAAATAAGCACTTCTTTTAAACAAGAATGGTTCATTAGCCTAGGTATACAATTAAGAATCACATATATGCAATGTTTGGACTGCTAAAGTCTACCAATTTTAAATGCACCATGAATAAAATTAATTACTGTTGGTACGCAACCATATATACAGGAGCGCGACCTTAAGTAGGTACATAGAGATACGAGAGAGGACCGTTGAAGCGAGAGGTCATGTACTGGCCACATCATATATTTTTTAGTTGAAGTTATCTATTAGATAATTTTGATATTAGCATATTTCAAAAAACCAAAAAGTATATATTGAAAACCTTGACTTTGAAACTATTTTTAATATTTAAAAAGTTCAGTCCAGCCAGGCTTTCAAATTCTCTTCGAGAATACGTCTCCTGTTCTTGTTCCTACATCTACATGAGCATCCGTTTCGAAACTCTAAGATTGTCTCGGGTGAGAGGACACCGCGACGGCTGCCGTCTGCTGTACGCTCGGCCGAACCTGCAGATCAAACGAGGGCAACGAGGTCACAGGATAGCAGAGGTGGCCCTGAGTCGCAGGCTCTTCAGGACCGTGGATCGCAGCTGGACAAACAGCTCAAACTCATCGGTTATGGCGGCCGTCAATATCGACGTGTTAGCGGAACGGTGAGCGCTCACAAAAACAAATCCCAGATCAGTGGCGTTTTCACGAAGTATTAGACAGCGTTCACGCACGGTCGGGTGCGTAGGCTCGAGGTCACGACGCCTAGAGAAACCTGGAAGTGTTGGACTGTGTACTACGGTCATCTGGTGACATCCCAGCCATTTCTCACTTTTCACGCATAGATAACGTGTTTAAGATTCCTCCAAAAGTTTTTGATATCTTAATATTTAACGCGTTTTTGCTTTATGACGGACAGTATTATACTTATATTTAAATAAAGTAGGATACCTATCTTTCAATAGCATGTTAATAAATTAACTTATTAATTATTATGAATAAAAATAGCAAAAGATATCTTATTTTCCAAGAAATAAGTTTATTTTTTGTAGCACGAATAAGTTACGCTTTTGATAACATAATATAAAAAGTTAAATCTACTCAACTCAATAATAAAAGTAGAATTTTAGTTATCAATTTCATTTTACATAAGTACACAAGTTCTACTCTGATTTATTTTTAATTGTCGAATATTAACTTCCTGGATTGTAGATAGAATAATATTATATTTTAACTGCCAATTATATTAGTTAAAACTATAAATTATTTGAATTGGACTACAAAACAAATTATTGGAACGTTGTTTATAAAATTTAAATCAATACAAAAATCCATTATATGCCTAATCATTTATACATGTATTTCGCTTTATGTGATAAAGGATAAACTTACTGATTCATAGTACATTTCAATTGAGAGTGGGGTGTATTACAAAATACTATACTTGCATACAAAAGTTTAATTTATTGTCAAAATGTTTTGATTTGTTTATTAAATTCTAACTATAAAAACCACGAAAAACTAAACAAACAAAACAAGTTTGGCCTGGATAAGTACCTACTTAAACGTCTTGTTCAATTCTAACGCGCACCAATTATAATAGGTTCTGTTACTGTTTACAGAGTTTTCATTCTTTCTGTACAAATCTACAATATTTCACTTTATTGCTTCTCACAAACTTGTAACTCTAGGGTTTTTGCTAAGAACGCAATAGACTTCGCATTTAATATCTAGAAGTTATAGAGTAAACTAACAATTACATTTAAAGTAGAGAATCCATCGCAATGAAACGTGATCTGGTTGTCTCCTGGGGGCGTCACCACCGCCAGCGAGGAAGGCTGGATGATTGATTCCGGCCAAGCAGACACCGTTAGAGGTGAACCCCGTGAACCTATTCCGCCGACATCAGTTTCACTCGTCTTATCACTCAAATGAATTCTCCTGAGGAAAGGGAATTTACTCGGGATGAAGATGTGAAGATGTTTACGTAGAAATGTAGAACATCAAATTTAAATTATTTTGTAGTTGTTTAGTGTTATAAATAACCGATTTATATAAATAATAATGAAATATACGCTTAAATACCAGCGTATCCATAGTAATTTTTACATAAACCTATAGACTAACAAATGTCTATTTAGCGTCCAAGAGAATTCTCGAGAACACATGTCGCAGACTATTTTATACACCATTTTTCCCGCAATCGTGCAGGAAATTGACATTCTGACACTTAAAATTAGTGCGGGAAATACCAAATTCTAGCTCTAGTGCAGAAAATGAAATGTTTTTTATTTTATGCAATTATTGTTATAGGTAGAAGCAACCGTCATGATGTCGCCCAAGTACAACTTTACTGACAGGTTGCCCCATCCTCATAAGCATGTGTTTATTTGACAGGATTAGACGTAGTAACAACTGTCATGAGCATGACAGTAGTCACTGAAGTCACTCGCTTACGTCATATATAAACAAATGCTTATGTGAATGGGGCAACCTGTCATAGAGTTTGAGTTTAGTAACCTTGGCTCAAATACAGGTTGTATCATAACTTCGAGTACATACGTGAAAGGTATGTTGTTTGATATTCTGATTACGAATGAAAAAGATTTTTTTAAATTCGAAAAATTAAGGGTAGTTTACTTGCAGCATTTTTTAGCGTTATAGGTACCTTGAATTTATTTATAACATGTTTTTGAGGTGGATTGCAGAAAATATGCTGTTTGTAACACGTGCGGAAAACGTGATTCTGAAACTCAATGCAAATTCCGAAACTCGCTGCGCTCGTCTCGGAGAACTTGCATTAGTTTCACAATCACTTATTTTCCACACTGCCACACTTGTTACAAAAATATTATTTTTTACAATAATTGTCAAAAATATTTGACATTGACATACCTACACAATTAAATTTCGTCCGCGAAATTCTATTCCTATAATAGCAACGACCGAGAAATTATTATATACTTAGAAACGGAAATGTTTTACTTCACGGCTTGAATTGAGTACAATTTCAATATTTTTTGACAGTTGCCCAAAAATATGTGTTTTACATACTAAATATAAATTTTTGACAGCTCTTTGCATGTAATGAGTAATTACGTATGAACCCTTCGTGGTTCGTTTCTCGGCCGACAGTGTGTGATTGTCGTTATACATTGTAAAAACATCTTACAATTAAATCACACTCGGGTGATTCAAGTTGACCACTTGATCGTTTTACACATGCTTCTAGTTGCATAAAAGTCTCTCCGATGCCGCTTTGGATTTGAAAGGTCGTCGCATGCATTGAGATTCTGATTGTAACAAGACGATTATTAATTTAGAAAGCTTTCGAGCAGTTCAAAACCCACATAAGCTTGTATCGCCAATGGAAGAAGAAAAAGAAGTATGAAATATAATTACTTAGTGACAGCGTTCAATAAAAGCTTTTTATTTTTATGGTTTAATTCCAGATTTTTTAAATGTCTACGCAAATTTCCAATTAATAAGCATTATTGATTTTACTGCTTCATTAAAAATAAAATATTTTGAATCGGTTAAATAAAATATTTACTGAGTTAGTTGTGGTTTGAATCCTACCTAGGAAATAGACGTTTGTGATTGTCTAAACTTTCTGTGTGTCTGTTGAATAATTGATTCAAATTGATTTACACTGTTACTGGCCAAATTGGCTTTGTTCCTACTTAAAGGCCACAGAGATTATAATTTTTTAAATTTAAATTTGTATACCTATATCACTTACATGGTTAGCATTGGCGGATCCAGGAGGGGGGCGGTTGGTAAATTTTAATTTTATTATTTAATTATACCTACACTAAATATAATTTTAATAAAATAACAATTGAAAAATATATTATTTTGTAATTATAGCAGTGGCGGATCCAAGGGGAGGGCGATCACATCCTTTTGAGAGAATTTTTGATCAAGTTTAAGAAATCGTTGACAAATTTAAGATAATGAAATTTCCCAATTTTCATTTCATTTATTTTTTAAATTTGTTATTTATTATTATTCGTGAAAAAGGGTAAAATATATGTAAGTAATTTCCGCTTTATAGATAAACTTGACTTTTAATTAAACAGCCGTTAACCTTGAAACCTAAAAAAAGAACAGCATCGAAATATTACTTTTGATAAAAATTCGCCCCCTTCTTGGAGATTTTCTAGATCCGCCCCTGATGGTTAGTACCTACTAGTAAATTGTATTAAATTAATACATGTACCTATTTTTTATTTTAATTGATTAAAAAGTTTCAAATCGCGTCACAAAATTTAAACTAGTACCTATTCTAACAAATAAAGAAAGAACGTGTGTGAGTGTACCTATATCAAATAATAATAAAAATAATTAATAAAAAATTTGAAAATTTACTATCCGGTACACTAAAATAATATTTAATATTAAGACTGTTCCATATTATTAATGTAATAAAGTGGTGGTAGTAAAACCCTCAGTTGAAGCAAGTGTAAGCAAAGGGTGAGTTTCTGTTTAAATTGAGGAAGTATGGTAATATGTATATGAGAAAATATTTGAACTAGTAATTCAAATACTATATAATAGCGGTTTTATGTTGTATTTATAATGTTTGCCTTGTGTATTAAATTATTGTTTTTATTCCCTAGCGTGTTGAATTTTAAAGGAATAAGAAGAAAATAAAATCTGTTATTTTACATGAAAATATAAAATTACAATGTTTTTGCTTTTTAACCTTTTTAAATAATGGGGATTTTAAGAGAAACGAAACATAATAAATAGCATATCACTATACCTATATGAATTTCAATTTCTACATGGAGCAATGACCACACTCTCAACATTTTTATTTTTATCCACCTTCAACTAACGTACTCGTCCATATAACTTCTCTTATTTACTGTAATCCTTAATGTAATTCAAGTCTGCGTTCTTTTACGTTTAGTGGAATACTTTGAAATCTCTCCTGGTGAGCCTCAAGACTCAAGCCTCAAGATGATACTTGAATAGTTACTTGACCATGTAGCATCGTACAAACTTCCCCCGAGCCGCAAACTCACTGACAAACTTTAGCTTTTTCTACCGGCACGGTATGAAAACCGATGAAGTAAGAGAACTTTCTGAACACAGCATAATGAGATAACCGCTTTAAATCCCAAATCATAAAAGTCTTTGTGAGTTTCGGTGATGGTTTTCTTTTCGCGGATCAGAGAGGGCGAGAATTTCCGACGAGCATTGATGACAAGCTTTCTGAATCATGTATTAAAAGTCATCGGCCTGATTTTGAATATCGAAAGATAACGAGAACGAAACGGAAGATGATTCCTTCAGCGCTGACAGCAAAATGAATCCAAAACAAAATATTTTTATCTTTATTCCTTTCATGAAAGATGAAAGAAATTTTTCGCAAAGATGAAGGTGTCCTTTTAAATGAAAATTAATTACTATTATTACAGTAATAGATTAATTAATTTTTAATTGAAATATTAAATATAATAAGACAAAGAAGGTGATATTACTAAATTATAAATGTCTTTTTTTGTCCGAAAACAAATATTATAATTTTATAATTGCAGTTCTATTTTAATTAAAATCATAATCATCATTGCTATGAAGCAAAATTTATAGTATTTTGTGCACCTAGGGAGGGAAGCGTGCTATTACTCCCGCGGGCGAAGCGGTGGTCCGAGCGAGGGCGCCGGCTTCGCTCAAGGGTGTAATAGCTACTACTCCCGCGGGCGAAGCGGCGACCCGAGCCGAAGGAGAGCCGCAGGCGAGTCCGAGCGAGGGCGCCGGCTTCGCCCAAGGGAGTAATTGCTATTACTCCCGCGGGCCAAGCGGCGGCCCGAGCGAGGGCGCTGGCTTCGCCCAAGGGAGGAATAGCCTTCCCTCCCGTGGGACACACAATATTTTACGTCACGAGGGCCTCGAAATCACCTTTCTTGCAAGCGGGAGGAAAACCGTGTTTTCCTCCCGCCAGTACCGGGAAGAAAACAGTGTTTTCCTCCCGCTCGGGAGGAAAGCAAGTACGGTCCTCCCGAGCGGGAGGGAAAACCCGGTTCCCTCCCTCCATTAGCAAGAGGAAAACACTGCTTTCCTCCCCTTATCACTTATTTCTTTATTATTGGCACTTTGCGTTGCAGACGACAGCACCAAAGGGAAAAGTGATCAATAACTAAACTTATTGTGCGACGGTTGACATTACGAATTGCGTGTAATGGGCTAATTTCATGAACTGTGTTTGACAAGTTTACCGATTTCGCTTATGTTGGTAGGTACTGAAATTTAAAAACAATGTCGACTAAAAGGTTATCAAGAGTAAGTTGTTGTATTGTTGGGTGTACCAACAAATATAATACAAAATTGAATACTATTATATCCTATTCGTTCCCTACACGGGCAACAGAATCTGATCGCCGACTAAAATGGATTAGAGAGGTTAGAAGAAACAGGTACGTAGTTAAATATTGTTACAATAATAAGTAGTATCTTAGTAGCTACCTAAACAAGTACCTAGTTAAATTATTTTCAACATTCGCATTTAGCACTAATCACTCGACTTAAATTTGTTGTCTAAATTTTAAAGTAAGAAAAACTATAATATTCATTCATATTATTTATCTACTATATAATATGTCCAATTTACTTTAATTTCAACTTTATATGGTGGTAAAGTTATAACGTTATAAGATAAGTAACTGATTACATGTGAGATTATTAGAGAATTTAATGTGTTATATTCACTTACATAATGTAAAAATCATATGGGTTGCAACAGCTAATTCTTTACCCTTTGCATAAGAACTATGTTTAGATTGAAATATGACGGATTGAAAACCGTAATTTATTATTAAATCATTAGTTCACAATTTGTCCGCTAATGGCATTGTTGAACAGGGAAGCACGAAGCCTGTAAGAAAAAGAAACTACACTGACTGGCACAGAAAACGGATAACTTTTTTTGATTATTTTATATAACTCTGATATTTATTAAAGAGTATTATAGTCAAGCAATTCGTATTGTTAAATGAAGATTTCAAATGTTTATTGATTGTATATAATCAATATGGTAATTTAAGGGCATATATACAGTGAACAATTAGTACAAAATATACATAAATAAAGTGTTTGAATTAATAACGTGTATTCCTTTTTCGTATTTGTATGACCTCGGTCAATTGTTGAGCAATACCTACTTAAAATGAGTTTTTTTATGTCATCTTGAGCGTTATCATTCCATTCTGTTAACAGTGCTTTTCTGAGTTGTTCCAATCCACTGGGATTTCTGCAGGCAGACAGACAGCGCCGTCGCTACCAGGGAGTGCAGCGCACGAGGGCGGCATCGTCAAGGGGGCGACAAATTTAATATAGGTAGTAGGTACTATTTTACTATAATAATTTATTATAAACTCTTGTTCTGTTTTAAGAGAAAACATAAGATGATACGCATGGAAGTATACAGAGAGTAACTTTCAATTATAAGGCATTTGACCTTGAATGAAAAAAAAATTTCGCCTGCGGCACATTTTAATATCGTCTTGTTCAACCTTTATAATACGAGTACGGCACATTATCCCTACCGTAACTCAAAGCTACCCCAGACCCTCCTATAATGCTCTAAGAAAAATTTGTTTTTTAAGTATTATTATTCAAATCCGTAATAAATAAATAATTCAATAATAATAATAATAAATACAATTTGTAAAATATTTCTAAAAAAATCTATTTTTTTAAATATAGTACCTAAGTAATGCGTAAATTTGTCCAATTTTAATTTCTTTCTTACAACAAAAAAAGGCAAAAAAGTGCTGTTAGTTTAACTCTGAAAAGTTATTTGACCTTGAACAAAAAAAATTAATATTTTAGTAGTTGGCATTTATAGGTACCTCCTTTCTATATTAAAAGAAAATGCATTAAAAAATATTAAAACATTTAGTCTCCAGGGGGCGCCAAAATTATTATTGCACACTGGCGGCCAAAGCCTAACCCTGAATTTTTCTACCGATCATAATTATTATTGAGGGTATGGTTGAATAAATGATTTAAGTCGACTTATAGGTAGTTATTTCCAAGATTGTATTTTTGCGTTCTCTGCCGGCTAATGCATGCACTAAAATTTTTTGGTTGATATAGGTACTATACACTACTAGCAAAATAAGAATTAGGTAGTTATTCCAAAAATAGCGACATTATGTTAAATTAGGTAGTAGACAAGCTGCAGAGAGGTTATGTATGCAATGGATCTAAGTGAAGGATCAGTTTTTTCCACTTCGGAAAGTGAATACGTTGTAATTACCAGTAGCGAGTTATTAGAATATAAAAAAATAAGAGAGTAAAGAAACAGCATTTTCTAAAGCCTTTCAAAATAACTTTTTATAATCAAGTCCATATTTTTTGTTCTATTATTATTTTAAGTATATTAAATTGTCATTATAATTTACTAAATGATATTTAGGATTTAAACTAGTAAATTTAGAGGTTAGTTAATCATTTAAAAATTTATGTATACCAAATATTTGGAAAAACTACCTATCTCGAAATTTGTTATTAAATTTAATTAATGATCCAGAAGTTAAACTATATCTAAAATAACTTAATTAATTATTTCTTCGATAATAATAGTTTTTTACCTTCCGCTTACCTGTAAAGGAAGGTATTGGAATCATGCAAAAAATCGGGTAGTGAGTTTTTAGTGGCTGAGCACGAATTACGTTCCTTACAACTCATTTTTGATAGTTTCCCGATGATGTCTGTGTGTGTGTGTGTGTGTGTGTGTGTGTGTGTGTGTGTGTGTGTGTGTGTGTGTGTGTGTGTGTGTGTGTGTGTGTGTGTGTGTGTGTGTGTGTGTGTGTGTGTGTGTGTGTGTGTGTGTGTGTGTGTGTGTGTGTGTGTGTGTGTGTGTGTGTGTGTGTGTGTGTGTGTGTGTGTGTGTGTGTGTGTGTGTGTGTGTGTGTGTGTGTGTGTGTGTGTGTGTGTGTGTGTGTGTGTGTGTGTGTGTGTGTGTGTGTGTGTGTGTGTGTGTGTGTGTGTGTGTGTGTGTGTGTGTGTGTGTGTGTGTGTGTGTGTGTGTGTGTGTGTGTGTGTGTGTGTGTGTGTGTGTGTGTGTGTGTGTGTGTGTGTGTGTGTGTGTGTGTGTGTGTGTGTGTGTGTGTGTGTGTGTGTGTGTGTGTGTGTGTGTGTGTGTGTGTGTGTGTGTGTGTGTGTGTGTGTGTGTGTGTGTGTGTGTGTGTGTGTGTGTGTGTGTGTGTGTGTGTGTGTGTGTGTGTGTGTGTGTGTGTGTGTGTGTGTGTGTGTGTGTGTGTGTGTGTGTGTGTGTGTGTGTGTGTGTGTGTGTGTGTGTGTGTGTGTGTGTGTGTGTGTGTGTGTGTGTGTGTGTGTGTGTGTGTGTGTGTGTGTGTGTGTGTGTGTGTGTGTGTGTGTGTGTGTGTGTGTGTGTGTGTGTGTGTGTGTGTGTGTGTGTGTGTGTGTGTGTGTGTGTGTGTGTGTGTGTGTGTGTGTGTGTGTGTGTGTGTGTGTGTGTGTGTGTGTGTGTGTGTGTGTGTGTGTGTGTGTGTGTGTGTGTGTGTGTGTGTGTGTGTGTGTGTGTGTGTGTGTGTGTGTGTGTGTGTGTGTGTGTGTGTGTGTGTGTGTGTGTGTGTGTGTGTGTGTGTGTGTGTGTGTGTGTGTGTGTGTGTGTGTGTGTGTGTGTGTGTGTGTGTGTGTGTGTGTGTGTGTGTGTGTGTGTGTGTGTGTGTGTGTGTGTGTGTGTGTGTGTGTGTGTGTGTGTGTGTGTGTGTGTGTGTGTGTGTGTGTGTGTGTGTGTGTGTGTGTGTGTGTGTGTGTGTGTGTGTGTGTGTGTGTGTGTGTGTGTGTGTGTGTGTGGTCCGGGCCGCGGATGTTGCATAACTCAAATACGAATTATCCAAAAATTTTGATATTTGGTATTTTACAATTGTATACGAATAGGAAGAGCTCATTAGATTTTGGTACAAATATCTTCACCGGAAGTGATACTTTTTGAAGATTGAAAAGATTAAGTGTCAAAAATTTCTATAAATTTGGACAATTTATTTGTAATAAGAATAAGAGGAAAAGTTATTTGCAATTTACGTTATAAAAAAATTGTCTTTATCTGGTAGCATTAAAGAACTGCAGTAAAATTTAAAAAATAAATTTATCAAATAAAACGTTGAAATCTTGTAATCCATGTTCGGTTGATTTTTGTTTCTGCATAAAAAATATTGACAGATGAGACGGGTGACAAGTTGACATACTAGCGCTATATAAGTCATAAGTAAGCTATTAAATGTAGTAACTGAACGGAGGATTGCTTCAACACAGAAGAGTTTTCGTGTGAATGAATCTTTTGATTCAGGTGATATTAATTTCTGTGTTTAAATATTTTAGATTTTTATTTGTATATTTTAAATGGACACCGGATTGTACGTATACATTTCTGTTTAAAGTCTAGATATGGCGGAAGGTTGTGTGATGGCCACGTCAGATTTTTTATTACTGTATTCTGCGCTGGCCTCACAATACGATTGATGTTAACAACATGAAACCGTTCACGGCAGGAGCAGCATGAGGGCGCGCATTTAGTGATGCGTCGAAGACGAGACGAGACGAGATTTTTCACTTCTCGTCTCGTCTTGAATTCTTTGATCTCGTATTGATTATTGTTATCTCGTCTCGATCTCGTCTCGATTTCTCGACCATTTTTACTAACAAAATTTTTCGCCGATTGACATTAAAATTGCTATTTTTGACAGCTGACAGTCTGTGAAATGTCACTTTTAGTGCCTAGGTAATTAAATTATTTTTTCAATACCTCCACCGAAAACGCCACCTTTCGTCTCTATTACTAGGGATGAAAGTGAGGTCAGTACCACTCCCACTTAAAAAGAAAAAGTACTTTTCCTCCCGCTTTATGTGGGATTCAAATTGACTTTTCCTCCCTAGGGAGTAAAAGTACTAACCGGTCGAAAATATCTCACTTTCATCCCAAATAAAAAATTTAATCTAATAATTTTACATGGTCAATGCCAGTAAAATGATAGATCTATATGTTGACAGATTGACTTGACAATTTAGTTGAGTTTGACTATGACAACAACAAATAGGCGAATTGGTGGAAAAAATTTAAAAATTGTTGAATAAAGTATAAATAATTTTAAAAATTCGAGAGATCTCGACGAAAATGTCGAGAATCGAGAATCTCAACATTGTAATCTCGTCTCGAACATTTTTTACAAAAACCAGAAATTTCGAGATGAGACGCGCATTATCGTGCATCAGAATTTTTACCTAAAAATGGTATATAAGGACAATAAACTCGGCATTAATGCTCCTCTTGAACAAGATATACATAGTTTGGTAGAAACTTTTAAACCTAATATGATCTTTAAAAATTATTGTATTATTACCTGGGGTTGTGCCACACGTTTAAATTTAATTATACAGTGAGCTATATGGGAATATAAAAATACTGCGCGTTAAAATTTATGCTAAATCATATTTATTTGCAATAATGAGAAATCTACGAGTATATAATTTCCACATTTAGTGAAGTTGGTGGAGATAAATCAATTACGACAAGCGCACGTGCATTCTGGTAGCAAATTGCCCATTATCAAGATCAACAAAGGAATAAAGGTCTTTGGGACAAGGGCGACAACGCAGTGTCTTCGTTCGCGACTCTCGCCCACGCTTTGGCCCTCTCGATATAAAAACCAGCGAGTTGTCATTCTAGAAATAACTTATAAAATTGACTGGTCCATCTATTATCTGTGAAGGGAAAGAAGAAAGTCGGTTGACACGTTTTGTTTCGCCAGTGGCAGTGGCCGCCACCAATGTCGACTTCTTGAGTCGCAGTCTTTTTCGCGGATAGAGGGAAGTGAAGAAATAATGAACTGTGACACGCTAACAGCAGTATTTTCTCCGTCACACAGACATGCTTTTATTCTCGTTCGCATTTCCGTTAGCTCTAATCTGATTCTACTGTTTGTTGGAATGAAAATGAATGGGAATATGACATTTTTTGTTGCGTTTTGACAAAATTTGCCGCTCAACACTTCTCTTCAAGGAAAATTTTTTATTATAATTTTATAGCTGTTTCATAAATTCTCATTAAAATTAGAATATTAAACTGAATTTATATTTATTCTTATACGTCACCTTAATTTATAGGGTAGATGGATGCTCATTGTTACTAAATTTATACGATATACCTTTATCTGCAGATACACTGTAAAAAAATGTGTGTAATTTTACATAAGAAACTTAGGCAACTAAAATGCCTAAGTATTAACTGTAATTTTACATGTACTTGTAATTTTACAATGAATATGTATTTTACTTCCAGAACTATTATATAAAACTATTAATAATTAATTTAGTAATATTACACATAAAATTTTACTTAAGTATAGCAAAATGTCATTTTTGTAAATATACATATTTTCTGTAATTTTCCATATGAGATATGTTAATTTACACCCGTAATCTAGAAATACTAAATAGCACATTACATAAATATTTATTGCAAAAATTTAGTATTTTTTACCCTAATTAGTAAATATTTCCTAAATTTGTCTGTATTTATGTTTTACATATATATTGTAGTAATGCATTAATAAAACAGTAGTAAATTTCAATAATAAATTTTGAAAATTACAGTGAGATATTAATATTACGTAACTACTGCAAAATTACTATGTAATTTCTGTTGTCATTTGTAAAACAGAAGTAATTTTACACAATATATTTAAAAAATTACAATTAATTAATAATATCACATAACTATTGCCAATTTACAAAGAAATATCTGTAAAATAGGAATTACACATTTTTTATGTAAAATTTTTACTACAATATGTATGTAGTAGTGTAGTACTATTTAAGTTGTATGTTTTATAGGTATTTGGTATTGGTATTCTTTTTTTGTTAGTTGCCCTTAGTTCTAGAAATTTTAGTTCAAATCGAGATTCAAATAACCCAAATAAATACGAATTTAGTGAAACTAAGCAATAAGACTGCAAATTACAACAAACTTAAGGTGGTGGTATATAAAATTATTTCAGTAATTTTAATAAAGTAATCAATTTTTGAGAAAGATGTAAAATAATATTAAATGTAAAGAAGACGAGGTGATATTTTTTAGAAAACTGGATAGCTATTTGCGATGAAAAAGTGAAATATTATGTATTTTATCTACGACCATTGAATAATACATTAATTATGTAGGTAACTGTAGTAAGACAAACCCCTTCATAAGACATGCTATTGTATTAAGACTTCATAATTAAACACTATTGTATTGTGAGTCCATTATTCAACATTACTGTCACTGTCATCACATCAAAATGTGAGGTTAGATTAATATTTGTATAAATAAAAATTTGTATATGTTTTATTTAAAAAGACGTAGATAAAACGTCTTATTTGACTCGCACATAATGGCTATAATTTATAATTAATCTCGATGATTACACTCGCCTTCAGCTCGTGCATAAACGTCCATCCTTATGTGCTCGTTGGCTCGTTAAATAATATATTATTAACCGAATAAGTTATACCTTGAGCACCGAACTACTAGTACTGGTTTCTATCCCTTAAATGAGGCGCTATAATAATTATTATAATTGCAGATTTCTGACGCGTATACAAGAAGCTGCGGTAACCAAAATAATAATTATAGTTAGATTTAAAAATCATGATGAAGCATTGAGTTACCCATTTCGAATAATTAAATGTTATTTTAAATATGAATATTCTAAAAAACAGATTTTAGCCTCGTGTACAGAATGTTTCAGGTCGAGTCAACAGCTTTCCTGATGTTATTTTAAGCAAAAAATGTCAGTGAACATAATATAGCTCCAATTCGTTTTGGTTAACAAAATACAAGAGGTTGAAGTTTTATAAATAACACGATTTAAAAAAAAAATTGCAATTAAGACATTTTTGAAAAGCAAATTATTTTTATAGAGTTACATTAATATAAATACATACATATACCTGTCTGTAATTCGGGGAAAACTTAAGGTTATACCGCGCGTTTCCTGAAACAGGCGCACCCCCCAAAAAATTGTATTTTTAAGTCAATTACATTTATATTATAGGTTTATAAACTACATTCAAAAGCGCATTAAACTACATAAATAATGAATTTTTATTACTTCCTGTTTAGCCGGAAGTGACATCAATTTCCTTATTTTAAATGGAACACCCCGTATATTTTTTAAGATTTTGATTCTACACAAAATTATAAATACAACCATGTATAATAAGCTACCTTTTCGTTGTAGATTTCTAATTAAAATAATAATTAAAATATTACAGAAACAAATCGAATCATTCCTAGTTAGCTATGAAATAAATGATAATGAAAAAAAATATTATACGAAGAGTTTTACTATGTATTCAATAAAATGGAGGCCATTTTGAAAATTTACTATAAATAATATAATTGAATTGCAATTCCTTATTAAATTATTTATATTTGTTAATAAACTGACATTTGTAGTATCATAAAATCTGTTTTCTATCATTTATTTCACAGCTAACTAGGAATGATACGATTTGTTTCTGTAATATTTTAATTATTCTTTTAGTTAGAAATCTACAACGAAAAATTAGCTTATTATACATGGTTGTATTCAGAATAGATGTGGGCGATATGGAAAAAAATATCGAAAATATCGATATATCGAATCATCGATACAAATATCGAATTATCGATATATCGAATTATCGATATATCGAATTATCGATGTATCGAATTATCGATGTATCGAATTATCGATATATCGAATTATCGATGTATCGAATTATCGATATATCGAATTATTGATATATCAAATTATCGATATACCTATCATTTTATCGAATTATCCATATACCTATCAAATTATCGATATATTGAATTACCGATATATCGAATTATCGATATACTTCTTTTAACAGGAGGCATTATTATGGATTCTTGTAAAACGTAGGGGAAATGTGCCTATGGTGACACCCTTAACTTTAACACTTAATTACTGCTTTATTTAAAAACTTAGATAATTATTTGTGGTATGGTTGCATACTGTATACTATATATATATAATATATATTAATATGCATATGATGAACTTTGATTAAATTTCCAAATTTTAGGTTAGGCAAACCACTTTTTAAAAAAACGACAAGTATGCCATCATAGGCAACAGACTATACTTATGATGGCACACCACACGTAAATAAATGAATTTATATATATATATATTTATATATATATATATATATATATATATATATATATATATATATATATATATATATATATTTATTTTAATTTTATTCAAATAAAGTACAAAATATAAATAAATTTAATTTTAATAATAAACAAAACGCAAATAAAATTATTTTAAGCAAAGTGAATAAAGAATAGTGGTAAAAATAGGGACGGTGGTAAAAATGGATTGGTAAAAGAATACGTTGGTAAATACGTTGGTGGTAAAAAAGAATTAGTGGTAAACAATGGATTGGTAAAAGTATAATGTAGGTAAAAAATGGATTGCTAAAAGAATTACGGTGGTAAAAAGGGACGGTGGTAAATAGGGATTGGTAAATATGGGGGCAAATCCGATGCCATCATTGGAATATGTTAGATATGCCATCATAGGAATAAATCAATATTTTCATTTGTCCGGGTGTGTAGTGTTATCTTGCAAAAATAACCTCGAAATAAGTATATCCAGCAAACACATTTGTAGAAATTATATAGTTAAGATATCACAAAGAAATTTCAATATAATATATCATTTTTATATAGACTATACATAATATTTCCCACTGTGGAATATCTCTACGATATTATTAATGGAATATATTATCTATGTCAAAATATATCTCAATTATATAACACAAATAATATACTCTTTATATAGTAAAATGTATTATTTGAAAATAGTTACATTGTATGTATTCTACTTGAATATTATATTCCATTTATATAAGAATTTTATTAATTTATTATATATTTTTAGATTACTTTATGACATCTGTACGCATGCAACATTTGTTACCAGGGCCAGTTTATTTATTTAAATAAAATTCTATTCTTATATTTGTAAGCAACTATGCGGCTGGAATGGCCATAAGCTCTAAATTAAAAGCTAGAATCGTGAGTTAATAACAAATTTACACTTTTCCAAAAAAGAACATCTCTAGTGTTTTCACGATACTTTTAGAACAACTATATCTATTATTATCTTAGAGTAGGAGTAGAGTATACCAGAGAAGTTCATGCGCACAAAGTCGGTAGTCGGTGTGATAACCTATTAGTAATTTTTTTATCTCAAATAAATAAAATCTTTCAATAATGGAAAATATATATTTGTTTAGTAAACATAATTTATTTTTTTCAAATAATTAGTTTGGTTTGTAAAGAAATATGTAGTCTTTCAACTAAAGAATTGTACTTTTTTATACGTCAAATAAAATTTTAAGGTATATATTTTGATTCCAGTAGGTAGTACAAAATATACACAATATACTTAATATAGCTTTGTAAATCCCGTACGTAATTAAAAATACTGGTATTATTGCTATAACTTACTATCATTCGTTATAAATCAACAAGCCAGGATGGTCGCGCGGGCTAAGGCGCTAGTTGTCAGCAATGAGATCGCAAGTTCGAATCCCACTGAAGAACGAGGACGTTTAGAAATTGTTGTAATTGTCTAGATTTAAATTGCAATATATACATAGTGCCTTACAAATAAACATACAACTTTAGGCCGTAAGAGTGTCTCCTTTTTTAAAAAAATTTAAAACAATTCAAATTAAAATCAATTATAAAACTACATAATATCTATATCAGCGCTATATAATTATGACGTAAATCTGGAATATGATTATTATATGATTGTTATATAGGGTTGTGGCGGACATTTTTGATTAAAAATAACAAGTTTTTATATGTATGAGTGACATCGCAATTTACTTTGATATAATGGCTGCTACATGATATATATATGTATTACGTATATATTTGTGTTTCCTGGGATCGTTATACATACAACTCCTACTGAATATATTCCACCAAATTTCATACCGATAACAAGCTTAACAAAAATAAAATCTAGCTTTGAATTTTACATAAATATTACTTCATTACTTACTTAATTTTAATATTTCTTCGTACACTAATTCTAAGCGTGCAAACGCCGCTAAACTTCGCCAGTACTAACAAAATTGAGATATGCGCTTGCGTATATATATAAAATAGCGCGCCAAAACTTAAACTTTTTAAAGTACGACCAGTATGCCATCATAGGCAGCATGCCATCATAGGCACATTTCCCCTACTGTATTGACAATCTGGCAGTGATGCAGTTGAATGATCGTTGTTCAGTATAACTACGAAACTAAGCATGCGCATTGCTTTGTTACGCAGTAGAGGGCAGCAGAGGCAGACACTGACATTTAAATACTGTAAACTTTATAATTTTTATATTGAATTAACAAATTTACGAATATCCGATAATTCGAATAATAATATTCAATAAGTCGAATAATCGAATATTCGATATATCGAATTATCAAATATTCGATATATCGATTTATCAAATATTCGATATATCGATTTACAGAATATTCGATATATCGAATTATCGAATATTCGATATATCAAATTATCGAATATTCGATTAATCGAATTATCGATATTATCGCATTATCGATATATCTATTATTTTATATTTTTCGATATTTCTATTCGATATATCGATAAAGTATTCGATATATCGAAAAAATTCCCAGCCCTAATTCAGAATTTTATGTAGAAGCAAAATCTTTGAAATATACGGGCTGTTCCATTTAAAATAAGGAAATTTATGTCACTTCCGGGTAAACAGGAAGTAATACAAATTCATTATTTATGTAGTTTAATGCGCCTTTGAATGTAGTTTATAAATCTGTAATATAAATGAATAAATGTACCTACTTAAAAATACAAATATTTTGGGGGTGCGCCTGTTTCAGGAAACGCCCGGTATATTACGTGCTGAATGTGGAACAGAAAGAATTTTTGAAAAATTCGTAAAATTAATGCATTCCTAAGAGTAGAATATTTTATTCAAGTGTTCTCTTTATTTTAATTTTTAAATAAGTTACCCTTATTTTTGCGAATATTTCAAGAATTCTTCATGTAATATACCCATAATTTTTTTCCGAAGTACAGACGCATCCTGTGCCTATAATACCATAATAATTTAATTTTGGACATGTACCTAATAATGTAACCCTTTTGAAACTTGATCCACATAAATTGATCCCACAGATTTTAGTTTGTAATTAATTTAAACTAGATATAGCTTAGATTAATTATGTTGAACTGCATGATCAATATTAATATTTAATGATAATTAAAATATTACTAAACACCTTATATGATTAATTAATTTCGATTTGCAAATATTAAATTTCAATTATCAATTCAGTTCAACAGGGTCCTTTAAATCACTTGATTCTGGAAATACAATTATTAAAATTAATTTCCATTAGGATCAGTTACCAGTTTTTAGCGCGTTTAACATGCAATCCTATTCGGGCGTTTCTTCATGTATAAATCAAATTTATATCCAGAGTATCAGGGTGCGGGTGGCGGGGTCAAGCTCTCAGGCTTGCCAACCGTAGAGCAGTTAGGAAAGATAAATTCTATTACTCGGCGCAATCAGGAGGTTGTTTCATTCCCTGTTTTAGGTTCTGAGTACACAATGGAAAACTAATTACGAATACTACATTTGTGTTACCCCTTGTCATTGTTGTAAACTAAACATTTAAGACATGCTTCCATTCGCATTTTAGCGGATTCACAATCTCTCTCTCTCTCTCTCTCTCCCTCTCTCTCTCTGTAGTACAGTGACTTTTAAACCAAAAACTTTACTATACCTACACCTTTACTTACCTAGGATACACGTACAAAACGTAATAATTTGCGAATTTAAGTTACATTATAATCATACTTTTTTCACATTATGTACAAATATACTATTCTCTTTTTTCCAGTTTATTTATTAATAGAGAAATTATAATTATCAAGAAAATAATTGAATTCGGAGGATGTCAGTGTGATACTGTTCAAAATTTTAATACAAGCATACGAACGGTTTCAGTCACAGAGTGACCATCTTCAGGTAAACGGCGAGACTATACAAAGCAGAAACACAATACATAAACCAACAACACTAGTGAGCAGGTGAGCACATATTTTACAAAAAATATAACAATAAATTAAAACTGCTAGCACTGAATAACTAAAGAAAGCTGTTCACGAACGTGATTACGAAAGAAAAATGTATAAATTAATAATGAAATAGGCGTGTTTCGTTAAGTACCCTAGTACAGTAAGTGGTAGATTTCAAAAACAGAGTAAACCAAACTGTCAGTATTCTATATTGAACTAATTACATAATTTTAAATGAATTCTCGTAAAATAAGTGGAAATATGAGTTATTGTGCAATGGGTTATACAAATAAATATGCAAATACAAATAAATGTACAAAATTTTATCCTTTTACGTCAAATATTAAATTGAAGTAGATGTGCAAAAGTTGATTTCTGCTGTAAATCAGTTGAAGTAAATTTGTAGCAAAATAGAAAAATATTAGTAATATACCAAATCTTTTCACCTTGTTTGCTTTTTATTAATATTATTTGTTACATTTTATAAAAAGACAAGTTATTTTTTTATAAATTAAAAACCGCTAATATGTTTGTAGGCTGAAGGCTCTTCAGCCCAACATTCACATGAACATGTGATCGCATATATTTTCATTCCTTGATTCGTCTAAAAAAAGAGTCGGTAATGTATAGCTACTTGTAATTGCCAAAAATTAAATATTTATATACAAATTTCTTCTCTATAGCAGTAATGTCACTGACGTTTGACGCATTTCAAAACCTAATATTTTGACCCAAATTTGTTAATAATTTCTTTTAGATTAATAACGTGATCACTTTCCAACAATAACTGTCCTTTTTTACCAGTACTACTATGAATAATATTATAATTTTATAGCTGAAAGCCGCAAAATAACATAATATCTTCCATTTTTTAAAAGATATCTTATGAATGAAAGCTAAAAATTCAGTCAAAATGATGTCAAGAAGCAACCTTAGTCAATGAAACCTTGGATAACTGGTATTCTACACAGAATGATAATGCATTCCATTCTCTGTACGGATAACATTAATTTGATCTAGTTTTCATGAGAGATATAGGGAAATACGTAATTAACTTTATTATCATTATGTAGATCAAATAACAAAATATTGTACTGATTATTAGTTATATCTATTAACATATGCGATAATTATTACAGTATTCCATATGGGTTGCCTGCAAGCTATCGTTATGAGCATTTATTTCAGCTAGCATATTTGCAGCAGCAAAACTTTTTTTTTAATAATCAAAAATATTGCCATATGATATTTGAAAACCGGTAACCGGTTCATTTCCAGAAGAAATATGAAAACCGGAACAAAACCGAACCTCTTTAAGCACAGTGAACCGACCCTGAACCATTTGTGCGCTTCGAGTCCCTGTTTGTAAATTCATCCTCGTCCTAAAAATGATTTGAACGATTTTAATTAGGAATATTAAAAATATTGATCACATTAACATTAAATTAAAATGATCTTAATTTTTTTACTTTAATAAATAAAATTGAAATCAACTTAGGTAGTAGAATTATTGTTATGAGAATATAATTCATATGTCACGTGATCTGTTTTCCGCCAATCATCATCGAGATCTGCTTAGTTACATGTCTATCAAAGCGATGATAAAAAACAAAGAAATTATCACATTGTTTTGGTCCGTTGCTAAGGGCATTTTTTCTGTAGTTTTTTTCTGACAGTTAATTTCGTAATTCTTGACTATTAAAAGGTGTGATAATCGTTGGAGTGATACAAACCCACACTGCAAATAAATAGACTTTTGTTTTATACTTCAAATTATTGTGTGCGTAATTATAATTACAAATGAAATCTTCGTTTTAATCTTTTAATACAACATTTAAAATTACTTAGGTTAGGTTAAAACACACCCGATGTGATGTGTTGCGTTCAGTAAACTCCCAACTTTAAGGTGCGTTCTCGTTCTCATTGCGCGCGCCTTGCGCATCACTACAAATTTATTATATTCTCTCATTAAATATAATCTCGTGATATGATTAATAATCGAAAATATTCCTCGTGAAACCGAAGCAGCACATTTCTGCAAATCTGCAACTAGGTTCCACTCGAGAATATCACCGACAATAATCATATCACTTGTTATATTACGTATGAGAATAACAAACTTATTAAACTTGAAATCGGAAAAAGTAAGTATACCTAATTAATTTTATAATCGGGGAAAACATTATTTTGTCTACAAATCGTTGTACAGTATAAACATTGTTATATAATTTTTTGTTAAGATATGTACAACATTGTCGCACTAGGTGACAAAAACATAAAACTATTAAATTTATTACATCAAATTGGCCTCAAAATGCGATTGTGAACATTTTGTTTGAAAATTTTTTGTTTGGTTTATAAACGTTGTCATTATGATAATCGATAACCACGATTTAATTGAATTATTTTATAAGCAAATAATAATAATTTTAAAATTAGCTATATTAACGTTACAATTGTAGACAAAATATCGTGTGCATCTCGTTGGATAGAGCTTGTTAGTTGCCCTTGGCGAGTCGTCAATCTCAGCTTCGCCTCGACTGAACAAATTTCTCGCCGCGTGCAACACATAATGCTCTATCCTTACTTAATACACAAATAACTATTGTGGGCAATTTTTGTTTTTATATGCAGGCAACATTATAGGACTAGCTTTCCAAAGCCTACAATTTACTGAAAAGTAAAATTGTAAATAATAAAACAGATACCTAACCATGATAAACAGCTAATATCATACATAATTGAAAGTACTGGTACTGGTAAATTTTTCTCTAATATCCATAATTTTACAAACTTTGAATTATTTTCTCACACAAAACAATTTGTTTCATTGTTTCTAAAATTGATTTAAACTTTTCCGGGTCTGATAAAATTGCAGTAATTTCAACAGAAGTTTAATACTGTAGCCTGTAGGAAAACGCGAAAACTAATAGCACGTCTGACAATGAAAATTGTATCTGGACCGCACGTAAGGCCTTGCGGTGTGATAGCTTTCAGTTATAACTGAGAGCAGTCGTTGATTACTTTAGAGAATTAATCGGCATAGCCGGTCGAGAACAGTGCATCTGACATATATGCGGTTTAAGCTGCCAGCGAGGTTGTTAGTAGGCATTACTACTTCTCTAAAACGAAGGTGTTTTCCAGCTTTCGCTTTATTTTCAACGCAGGGAAATTTAAATTGTTTTGTTGTTGAGGTATTGCGGAAATAAGTGAAATAGTTTGGCGGTTTTGGTAACAATATAATTTGTAGCAGCCAAAGTAGCTTCATTGAAATATATGCACATGCACCAAATGATATATCACGCTAATTCATTTAAATACAGTTAGTATGTAAATAAAATCACATTGACGCAGAAAAAATAGATAACAGGAAAATAAATTAAATGTAATTTTGCAAGTTTTAATGCGAATGATGCGTTTTATGTTAATTCAAAGAAAGAATTATGCAATAGTAATTTGAGTATAAAGAGCTGTTTGCTAAAAATATACAAATATTATTTTCTCTACAACAGTTTTTATTGTTCCGCTCATTAGTTACACAAACATTGTTTGCAATTCTACCGTGATGAATAAAATAGTACATTAACGAGTTTATAATGATTGCCATTAATACGCCAATTTGTGCCAAATCATCGTAGGAACTTCGTTCTTTGAGTCTTCATAGGGAATTATTGAACAAATTTTAGTGTCCTTTTGACATGCATGACTTTAAAGTAGACACTTCAAAGTTTTTCGCCCGCAAAGATTCGTCGAAATCGATAGAAAAGAGACCGAGTTATGGCGGTTTGAAAATAGTCGAAATTTCACGAATTTCAAGTGTTTAATTTTTTTCCACCAGTAGTGAATAGATGAAATTTTATTATGCTTTGTTTTGAATAGGTAATTATAATTTTTGTCATTTTAGATTTAGTTTCTGTTTTATCAAGTCAAGATATTGAGGTCATACGGTGGGCCATTTTAAGTTGCGTTTAGGAATATCTCGAAAACGAAGCATCGAATGAAAAATCCAAAAAACACGACTAAAATATTTTCGAGGGGGCCATCCAATGACACCAAATTCAACCCCTCCACCCCAACCCTGTGGGGTGGGGCGGGGGTAAATTTGAAATCTTATATGAGGAAAAAGTTAGAGAGAGATAGAGTGTGTACATGTGCGAAGAGCAAGAGGTGTAAAGATTCGAGGTTTTGAACCAGAAACAAATATAAAAATAGGCTGAGTGGACGACAAATATAAAACAAAGCGTTGTTTACCCAAGTAATAGTTTTTTGCTGGGTGTCTTATCCTGGTAGGAGAATAAAACGGTAGTAGGCTAAAATAACTTATAAATTTTATTTGCATATAACAACCAACAACCGAGGAAAGAAGAGTGCGAAATTACAACCAGGAGAAATCGTAGTACCATAAGCAACGAAGAGAAACATATACCTTTAGATTATCTTTAGATCTCATAAATAGTGACCTAGGTTATAATTAGTGATGGGTCGTTCATGAACGAGTCGTTCAAAATGAACGACTCATTTTAGTGTGCCGTGAACGAACGACTCTTTAGTTCGTTCAGCACGGCACACCAGTTCACACTAGCTCCGTGCTAGCTCCGCTCACCGCTCCGCTCGCTGAACGCAGAAAGACGAACGAGTGCGAGTGGAATGAACGAAACATACATACAGCGCACGGTACATAATACAGAGCACTATTGGCTTGACTGAGTGCTGTGTATTCTAAGAAGCGTGGCGTTTCTGTTGTACGGACAACAATTAAAATAATCAACAATATGGGAAGTGGAAACAATGTAGGACTGGAAAGTAAATGCAAAAAATACATTAATGTAAAAGTAATAGTAACATTTTGCTAAATTTGTTGAACATTCTTCAAAATCAATAGGTACTCCTTTTTGCAGAATTTTTATTTTGTTTATTTTCCATTGTCAATATACATACACAACTACAATAAGCAACGTTCAATTGTTTGCAGCAACGAGTAATCAAGACGAGAACACAACTAACTAAAATGCTCAGATGCAGTTTGGCACATGCCACATCGCTGCGCATCGCACATGCACACAAGGCGAGCGCACAGTGCTGTGAGCATGTGCAGAGCAGCTCAGCTGAGCAGCACACTAGCACGGTGTCATTTGAAACGCACAGTGCTGTTTTACAGAGTCGTTCAAATGAACGACTCAGTGTGAACGACTCACTTTACTGAGCGGAGCGAAATGAACTGACTCACTAAAAATGAACGAAAGACCCATCACTAGTTATAATTATTTTACTACAAAGAAGAGGCTGCATCAGAACAGTACAACTAGCGCCACACAGTGTGCAATAGGCGTACCTGGCAGAGCAGCATCCAAGATTAGATACAGTGACATCTAGTGTTTACTAGGGAAGCTGTAACTATCTATAAAGAAGTAAACAAATGAACTGCGGTCAAAGTGGTAGAAGAGGAAGTGTCAGTTTAATTAGAAAAAGAGAAGAGACGGAAGAAGTCGAAGAAGATATAAACAAAATTTTTAAAAGAAGCGCATTAATGTTAAGATCGCCCGTTAAAACAAATACAAGAACAGAAGAAAATTTAGACAAAGAAATAAAACACGAAATGGACAATAATATGCAGACGGTTCTGCAACAAATATCTGAAGCTATTAAAAAACTCTCAGAGAACTATGAAGTTATAAGGAAAGATGTAGAACAAGGAAGGATAGAGGCCGAGAAAGGAAGAGAAGAAGCAAGAGAAGGAAATAAAGCAATCAGAAAAGACATGGAAGAATCATATAACAAAATTATAGCTAATATCGAAGGCATAAACAAAGAAATAGAGCAAATCAAGGAAAAGGACAAAAAACGGGATCAAGAAAAACAAGAAATAGGAGAACGACTAAGAAAACTGGAAAATAAAGAAGAACAAAGAGAAAGGGAAATAAATAAAGATAAACTTGTAATTAAAGGATTAGAAATCAAAGAAGATATAATAACTAAGGTTAAGGCATTCATGAAAAGTAAATTAGATGTAGAAGTCGAAATTGCAGAAGCTTACCAATTCAAACGTACAGCAACTGAAAGACAGACAACTGTAATTAAAGTGAACAAAGAACAAGATAAGCAGAAAATCTTAACAGCTAAGAGTAAATTAAAAGGACAAGCAATATATATAGACAAATTTTTTACAGTAAAAGAAAGAAAAATACAAAAAGAAATAATAAATAAAGCGGACCAAGAAAAAAATAAAGGAAATATGGTGAAGATATATTATAACAAACTAAAAATCAATAATATTACATGGAAATGGGACGAAGAAAGGGAAGAATTGAATCAAAAAAACTGAATAAAGAAATACAACAAGACGGAAATAAAGACGACGGAAAGCGAGACAACAGGGCTACAGAAATAAAAAAAATCAAAAAACAAGAAGAAACTACAAAAAGAAATGAAATTTTGCACATGGAATGTACGTACAATGCTACAAGTAGGAAAAGTGAATGAAATAGTAAATGAACTGTCAAGATATAAAATAAACATAGCAGCGGTACAGGAAACGCGTTGGAAAGGAAAGGGAGTGATTCAAGAAAAGGACTATACAGTACTATACTCAGGCAATGACAAGCAAGGGCAGCACGGAGTAGCGTTTATAGTAACAAGCAAGATGACAAATAAAGTGCTGGATTTTGAACCTATAAGTGAAAGAATAGCGTACATAAGAATAGAGGCGAAACCATTCAACATATCACTCCTGAATGTATACTCCCCAACTGAAAGCGCCAAAACAGAAGATAAAGATGAATTTTATAAGAATTTAGAACATGAAATAGAAAAAATACCAAAAGAAGATAATATACTAATACTAGGAGACCTAAATGCACAAATAGGTAAAGAAGACTACATACAGACAGTTGCTGGTAAACACACAATACATGAGAAAACAAACAACAATGGACAGAGAATATGCAGAACAGCAGCAAAATATAACATGTTCATAAGCAGCACAAAATTCGAACACCCAATGCACCACAAAGTTACATGGACGTCACCTGATCAAAGAACCCAATCACAAATAGACCATATACTAATAACCAAAAGAAAACAGTCAACAATTAAAGATATCAGAACCTACAGAGGTGCAAACGCAGACTCAGACCACTACATGGTAACAGCGACAATCAAGCAAAAAATTAAAAGATCAGTAAAACATAAGAACACGCAAATAAAATGGAACGTACAAAAACTGGACACAACAAACAACAGAATCAAATACAAAAAACCATTAGAAGAACAGATAAGCAAAATTAATAACAGAGACGATGAAATAGAAACAAGATGGGAAAAAATAAAAACTTGCATAAACAATGCAGCAAAAAACAGCATTGGAGAAGAAAAGAAAGAGAACAGGAAAGAATGGTTCAATGAAAATTGTCAAGAAATTGTAGAAAAGAAAACGAAAGCAAGACTGAAGTGGATAGGTACGAATAAAAAGAGCGATAAAGAAGAATATGAAAAAATCAAAAAAATATGCACAAACGAAATAAGAAAAGCAAAAAGAGCCTGGATAAATGAGAAAATAAAAGAAATCGAAAAGGAAGGTATGAACCACAACACCAAACAATTCTATCAAAAAACATACACCATTAAGGATAAAAATGGCAAGAAAACAGAGAACACTGAACAATACAACCAGGTATGGAAAGAATACTTCCAAGACCTATTAACAGATCCCAGCCAGAATAATTTATATGAAATACAAAATGAAAACGAAAACATCGAACTCTCGAGTGACCCAACAAAAGAGGAAGTAAAACAAATAATAAATAACATGAAAAATGGAAAAACACCAGGAAAAGACGGACTAAACATAGAACTAATAAAACATGGTGGAGATAAACTTCATGAACAAATACACAGGCTTATACAGGAAATATGGCAGAAAGAAAAAATGCCAGAAGAATGGAAAAACGGACGGATAATAACAATACACAAGAAAGGAGATCAACAACTGTGTCAAAACTACAGGGGAATCACACTACTTAACACTACCTACAAAATCATGACATCAATATTGCAAAAAAGACTAATAGAAGAAACAAAGAACATAATCGGGCAACATCAGTGTGGTTTCACTAAAGGCAAGTCAACTACGGATGCAATACACACAGTTAAACAGATAATGGAAAAAGCACACGAACACAAGATAGAAATTGAAATGCTATTCATTGACTTTAAACAAGCCTTCGACTCAATCAAAAGAGGCAAACTAATTGAAGCATTGAGAGAGTTCAAAATAACAGAAAAGCTAATAAGATTAATAGCAATGACAATGAGGAATTCAGAAGCTTGTGTTAAAACACAAAAAGGTGAGTCGTCCAATTTTGAAATTAATAAAGGAGTAAGGCAAGGCGATACATTATCAGCAACGCTATTTAACCTAGCATTAGAATATGCAATGAGAAAAATCAAGAAGAGAACACTAAGAACAAATGGAGGACAGATCATTGCATATGCCGATGACATAGTGATCGCAACAAAAAACAGAAAAATAATGGTGGAAATACTACGAGAAATAATAACAGAAGGAGATGAGATAGGATTGAGAATAAACGAAGACAAAACCAAGATGATGGTAATAGGAGGGAACAGGATAAATAAAAACATAAATATAGAAGGGTATTCCTTTGAAACAGTGGAAAAATTCAAATATCTCGGAACTACACTATCATGCAAAGGAGATAGGGACACAGAAATAAAAGAGAAAATAATGGCAGCGAACAGAGCCTACCACGCAAACAAAAAACTACTAGAGAACAAAAATTTAACAAAGAAAAAAAAAATTAAAATTAAAAAAACGATAATAAGACCAGTATTTATGTATGCAGCTGAAACAATGACAATGACGAGAAAAGATGAAGAAGAATTGAGAAGAGCGGAAAGAAGAATAATAAGAACGGTATTAGGACCAGTAAAAACCCCAGAAAATGAACTTAGACAAAGAATGAACTTCGAGATAGAACAAGAACTAGAAGAAGATATAGTAAGAAAGATAAAACAACAGCGAGCAAGATGGTTAGGGCACGTATGGAGAACAGATGACAGCGGAACAATAAAGTCAATAGTACAATGGGACCCAGGTGGTAGAAGAAGAAGAGGCAGACCGAGATCAAAATGGCTAGACGAATTAAAAGAAGATTTAAGAAGAGCAGGCATCAAGAACTGGCAAGAAAAAACAAAACAGGGACTGATCCTCCCTAAAAACCGGATTTAGAGAGCTCTACGAGCGGCGATACTCCACTGGAGTGTAAAGCCACTATATATATATATATATATATATATATATATATATATATATATATATATATATATATATATATATATATATGGGAACCCAATTTTTTTTTGCAGATTCGCATTTTACGTGAAAAACGGAATTCAGTGACATCAAAATCTTCAAGAAAAAGTGGGTGCTGCCGTTTCCTATTTCAAATTTTCCCGCCGCCCCATTGGCACGGGTGAGGGGGACAGGGGCGCAAATTTTGATGTTACTGAATTTAGTTTTTCACGCAGAATGCGAATCTGCAAAAAAATTTGGGGTTTTGATTAAAGATTTCATACTCACCTCCACCCCAGCCCCCAGGGTCGGGGTGTGGGCAGGGGTGAAAATTTTGATGGTACTGCATGTAGTTGTTAACGTAGAATGCGAATCTTTGAGAAAAAGTGGGTGTTCCCGTTTCCAATTTCAAAGTTTACCACCGCCCAACTAGCCCGGGAGGGAGGCAGGGGCGAAAATTTTGATGTCACTGAATTCCGTTTTTCACGTAGAATGCGAATCTGTAAAAACAATTTGGGGTTCCCATTTAAGATTTCAAACTTACCCCCGCCCCACCCCCCAGGGTTGGGGGGTTAAATTTGGTGTCATTCGATGGCCCCCTCGAAAATATTTTAATCATGTTTATTTGATTTTTCATCCGATGCTTCGTTTTAGAGATATTCCTAAAGGCAACTTAAAATGGCCCACCGTGTATATGTCCAGAGCAGGCGTAGATATTAGTAGAGAGAGGACAGGCTGTGCCTGCCCTGGAATACCCCTGGCTAAGGGCCTGACGCCCAGACAGAATTTTCGGCTTTCCGTGATGCCAACTACAAGTAAAAACATTCATTTTTTGTTAATGTCAACTTTAAAAACCCTATAATAGTATCAACTTTAATTACATAAGAGCTTTTTATTTCGCCGAATAAATTTCTGTTGGTATTGAAACCTTGCTGTCTAGCAATTTGGTTGTTAAGAAAAAGGTAAATAAGGTTTTTATCACTTGCGAAAAGTTACCTTTCTTTTTATCCGCTGTCAAAGCGATAATATTGTGCTTTGTTTATGGTTTACTTTATACAGGAGTGGAATTATCAGTTATTATACCACAAGAGCTTCGATAATAATCGAAAACACTGCCGACTGATGAAACGTATTTCCATTGAAACAACTCGAGATCGGAGGTCGAGAGGTATTTTGCGGAAATACGTCGACGCAGGGGGCAAAAGTATTTTCTATTATTTTTGATGATCAAGTTGTATACGCATTGACTAAAACAAATTTAACAATTTGAAATAACACAATTTTATTTATAGCATAGTTTTTAAATTAATTTTAAATATTTTGTTATTTTTGGTGAAAAATAAACAAACATTTATTATTGTTTGTTGTGTCATGGTTTAGGTATATTCAAAAATATGCACTGGAATAGTTGTTTATATAGATAGTTTCTAGATAGTTTCCATGGTTTTTGTGAAAAATAGTGCATTTTAAATATATTGCTTAAAACATAATGCGGGAACTAGTCACAGAAAAATTTAATAATTCATTATATTATATTATTTGCATGCATAACAGAAATGAGCAAAATCAGCGAACCTTTACTTTTATTCCAAATCCTTTCATAAACAACCTCCGAACCTTTCAATTGATTTTTTTTTATAATTGAAAGAAATATGTTGGTAGTTAGAGTTAAGAAAATTTCGGGATAAAATAATAATATTTGAGGTAGAACAAAAAATTATAATTCATGAACAACAAGAAACAGAAGTCCAGACCTCTGGAGCTAAATCAAAATAATTACATGTACCTATAACCGATAAAGTGAAATCGGGTTATCCACGATTGATCAGTTTTTTTATTATTTTAATTTACAACAAAGAAAATTTTTTAAAATTTAATTAAAGCAGCTAAAACACATTTATGCGAATGACATAGTAAGTTAGTGCCTAGTTAGTAGGTTTTAATTTCGAGATTCGAACCAACACTTTCAAGTGGTAAAAATTTAGAGCGAAATAAAAAATTTCCCATTGTATTTCATATAGGTAAAAAAGTCTACACCCGGTATATGTATTTTAGTTATTTAGTCAACTGTAGAAGAAGTTAGAAACGATGTGTTGTCATAATCAATTAAATTTTACGAAGTAACAAAAAATGTTAATTAATCATGGAAAACAAGATACTGAAATTGCATACACAAAATTATAAATAATATTTTAATTCCTATTAGTGATGCCACGAGACGAGACAAACGAGATGTCTCGTCTCGTCTCGTCTCGTCTCGCCTACTGTTTATCTCGTCTCGGCGATATTTTATCTCTATTTTCGAGACGAGACGAGACGAGATAAAAGAAGCCGAGATAGGGTCGAGACGAGACGAGAGGACGAGACGTCTCGAATGTCTCGATTATGATAATAAATTAAGTAGATTAATTAGATGTCCATGTATTTGAATGTGCTAGATCCATAATGTGTGTATGTGCTATATTAGACATGTGCTTACGTACTGGAACTTGCAAGCAAGCAAAAGTATAGGATTTTGTTTCTGCAAATAATTTATTTTTTTAATACAAAAATGTTGGAGAACTGAAGCAAATTTAGGTTTGTTTGAAAGGTAAACACTAAAATAAAGTGCAGAATTATATTTGTTTTAATTTGGATTATTATTGTAAAAAAATAAACTTTCGCAGATTGACAAAGTGCTATCTTATTGACAGCTGGCAGTCTGTGAAGTGTAAAGGTACATTTACAACCAATTTAGACTCTGCGTAATTTTAACTTGAAGTGGAAATTGTGCCGACTTAAAATTTATATCATTTACAACCACTTCGCTGGTAAAGTGAAAATACGACATGCCATCTGTTGTAAATAAAATGTATTTTCTTGGTAAAATACGTATCTGTCATATCGCAAATTTGACGTTTGGTATGAAAATTTTAAAAATATAAAACATCGACTTTATTTTCATAACATTCATTGGTATAAAAAAAATGAATGATACAGATTTAATTGTTTCTTTGGGAGCACTTGCATGTGTCACGGCAGTCGCAGGTCTACAACAGCAAAATAAATGCAAACGAAGAAAAAGGCGAATTTGGGTACATCCAACTTGTTATTTCTAATGTTTTTGATATTTCGGCCCAAGCAGCTTCTTTCTTCAGTAATGATTTATATGATGGGCTACTCTTATCATAAAGAACAGCATATTGAGATATCATATTTAATAGTTTTTCATCCATTCTGATTTTGATTAAACTGAAAACAAGCTGCAACTACAGACAGATGCTGGTGAAATGATGAAAACAATCCATATGTCAAATACAAAATCTGTTTTGTTTACAAACTGCAGCGCCTCCCATAATCGCAATTTGCATGCGAATTCACTCTCGACTTGAAGTGAAAGCTAGCAGCTTGCAAACATTGAGTTGAAGTGCAATTCGGGTCCGAAGTACGCAGACTTCAAATTTTGGTTGTAAATGCGGTAGTTGATTCACGTATGCCTAACTTACAATTTCCACTTCAAGTCAAAATTACGCAGGGTCTAAATTGGTTGTAAATGTACCTTAATTTTTGGTGCCTAGGCAATAAAATTATTGTAATGCCTAGGCTTACACAACAATTAGTGCGACAAATATAATATACCTAGGTACAGAGGCGGACTGGACCGGTGGGATGGTGGGATATTTCCCACTGGGCCGCGATGAATTTGGGCCGACTGCCGACACGATAGGGCCGATTATCGATAAGGATAATAATTTTTTTATAAATAACGCAAACAACCCAAATCTGAGTTTTTCTTTATTAAAATTCACAATTATTTTTAATATTGTATAAATAAACAAACGAAACTAAGTTTTGTATTCATGATTTGTATTGCTCAATGCTCAGTCATTAATTTAGAATCGGCTGTTCGACTCGGTTTTGTTCTTTACAAGTTTAAGAAAACGCTAGACTAATTACATATAAATAAATTTCCCAATTCTCATTACATTTATTTTTAAATTTGTTATTTATTTTAATTTCTACTCATAAAAGTAGTGACGCCGGCGAGACGAGAATTCTCGTCTCATTCTCGTCTCGTCTCAAAATTACGAAACGAAAACCAATAAATTTTCTCGTCTCGGATTGAGAGATGAGAAAAGAATTCAATATAACGAGACGATAAATAATTCTCGAGAAATCGAGAATTCTCGTAATAAAAACTGAAAAATATTTGATATTATTCTCTTCGAAAATGTCAAAATACATTTTATTATACTTTGTTCGTAGCATATTATTGATTTGATATACCTAATTATTTTTTATTTTAAAAATAAGAATTGTGTGCAAATTTAACAGAAATGTACAAAAAAGTTCTTAATGTCACATCTAGCTTTACGATGGCTACAAATTTTATTCGAGAAATTGGGACGAGACAAGAATTGAACAGCCGAGAAATGACCAATACGAGATTACTTAAATTTCTCGTCTCATGGCATCACTACTTAAATAACGGTAACTTGTATATAATTTTCCCTCTATGGAAAAACTAAACTTTTAATGAAACAGCCATTGACCTTGAACCCAAAAAAAATTTCGCCTGCGGCGCTTTTTTCCCCTTTTTCGTAAAACAACACTTCGGCACTTTTCTTAAAAAAAACTTCGGCTGAGCCGGTGAAATTTATTTCCCACTGGGCCGACACGTTACCAGTCCGCCTCTGCCTAGGTACGTATTTTTTTCATATGCAAATATGAATATTAAATGTTTATTTACGAGAAGTACACTAGCAAATTGTTGTGAAGGTACTGTGGATCATAAAAGTATGAGTAACAGTAACAAACATTATGTAGTACCTACCTAAACTTGTAACAACATAGACATGAAGGGGAAGCACAAAAATTGAATATGACACACCGCGAACCAGTCCCAGAGACATCTAGTGGCAGTGAATTAAACTTCTGTACCAAACATGATTATTATTTTTAAAAACCGGCTCAAACTTATCGAATCGAGTTATCTTTACTAGTTTAGATATTATATTGTTCAAATGGCATGAATTTATGTATGTATGAATGTATATTGTTCAACAAAATATTTAGATCTTTAAAAACGAGATAAAACGAGACGAGACGAGACAGAGAGTATCTCGTCTCGTCTCGGTTGTATCTCGTCTCGTCTCGGCAAGGTTTTATCTCCTGTATTCCGAGACGAGACGAGACAGGTAATTATCTCGTCTCGTCTCGTCTCGTGGCAACACTAATTCCTATACTATCAACTATGGCAGAACAATTTATAAAATACTAATAATTGTAGATAATAATAATATAATATTTCATTTCAAATAAAAAATATAGCTATAAAATATAGGTATATTTTAAAAACGTACTATTTCCGGTATGGAAATTGCTTCAAAAAACAACTGGATTCGTATTAAAACTTTAAATATAAAATTTGATTGTTAAATGTAACTTTTGCAGTTATAGAGTCCGGAAAATAAATGTTTCCTACGACCTAACGCACATACACACACGCACGCACATACGCACATTTCCAATGTTATGTCAATAATTTCCAATTAATCTGATTTCATTCCTTGCAAGTGCTGCTCGTTATTTGTTGTTGTTTTGTCGTTTTTTAATTTTACGTGGCTATTTTAATGTATGTTTCTCTTACGGTTTTGTGAATTATTAGTACTTACTTCTTGTTAAACATCGAAAACGTTTTAGTGTTAACCAATCTAGTAAACCACGCCCCAATTAACTGTCAAAATTCTTTGGTAATTTCAAACAGGATAGCTAACGTATATCTGAATCTGACCCTTTGACCGTTCTCCAAACTCCAAATAAACAGTTTTGTTTCCCCGGAACTGCGCATCCTTGGCCGCAAGTCAAGGAACACTCCGCAAGTCCCCGGACTAAGCTTTGCGAAGCAGTGTTAACATAGCCGCAACACGATATTACTGGCCTCTATGGGCGTAGTTATGATTTACTCGCGCCCAAGCTATCTTGGGAGGTGTTGGCTTGCGTCGCGCTCGTTTTAATTGAGAGACAGGTCCTAGTAGTATCGGTTTGCGTTAGCGAGAATGTTTAGTTTTTTATCCAAAGCTAACGAGTTGAGTCACAGTCTAAACTCCAATGTGCAGAATTGTGATGTGCTCGTATTTTTCATGGAGATAACCCAGTGTTCCTCGTTAGTGAGCAGTCGTAGTTTTATGCGTTATTATTTTTTATCTCTGTTTTGTTTACAACGTTTCTGGATTTTATTGCGATCTAACAGTAAACAAATATCGTTAACGAGCTTTGGATAGTTTTATTATGGCTTCTTTGTAACTTATAATTGCAACGCCACTTATAATTTGTGGTTAATTAATTAATTATTACATAAGTGCCTATTTGTAGATAGTAAGATTATTATTTATTTTATAACAGTTAAATATACTAACAAACCAGTGGCAATAAACTTTTCAATACTTACCCTTATTTTGCAAATTTAAAAAAAAATTAATCCGTAATTAGTAAGTATATCAAATAATTATATAACCAATAACCTTTTAAAGTTTGGTGCTTATGTATAAACAGCCTGTATGATCCTTGATTTTATTATTTAATATGTACCTAATTCTAGCCTGATACTAATAATAAGAATAATTATTAAAAAGTATATTATTGCTCGCAGTTATAAGTACAAAATTCCCGATAAAATATCCAAACAATAAAATATTTGCCTGTAATAATAATTATAGGTAAAAGCTTAGTTTCATATTCCGTTAAAAATAATATTTCTCATTCATTTGAAGCCTGTATTTCCGAATGAATGAGGTATTTAACGAGGATTTTCCGTCGTATAAAAACGACCACTTTTCCGTTTTTTTGCTCGGCTTCTAATTGTGCGTATTGAGTGTGCATCTGCTTAACGGAATAAATGCTCTTATTTATAATCACTGCTCTTCCGAGTTTAATGCTTAATGTCCGTGCCATTAAACTTGAAATACGAATGAAAAATTCACGAGATATATATTACTAGAATAATTACTTTTAATGTTAAATTTTCTTACTTAAATATTCCATTCGTATTCCATTTATATAAAATGCAGGAATCTTTTACGATTTAAAATCCAATAAAACCAAGATGTACACTACATTAAAATATCAACTTTTATAAATGTTCCTCTTTCGCAAAATGTTGAAATATAAATTTTATTGATCCTAAATGGAAAATGCTGAGTGTATTCTAATTTAATCTGATTTGTAATATTCTACTGCACTGTGAACAATTCTGACAGATGGCGTACAAACTGCCAGATCTAATAAGTAATTTGAAACGTATAATATATTCAACAATAATTCCGACATAACTATTTGTACTGATTACATACCATTATAATTTGTTTTAATTACCATATACCAGTGTGTACAATGAATGAGTTCCATGGTATTAGCTAAGAGAAAATTTCATGTACGAACTCATAATATGTAACATTAAATTAATTTGCTTGTTCAAAGCAAATAAACAAAATAGTATAATACTAGAACAGGATTATGAATTTGTATCTACTTATAATGTTCATTTCCGTTAAGGCGCTACACTTGTTGACTGCAATATTGCTGCAATAGAATCAGAATTTACGATTATGGCTATTCAAAATTTCGAATCCATCTTTGATCGTCAGATTTGATTGATTAAATAAATCGATCTAATTTATCAGATTAATCTCAACGAACTGATCGATGTAATTATTGATCTAACTGTACTATTGAAGGATTGGTAATGTTGTCAATATGAATTTTTGTAGGTTTTAGTCGTTTACTTAAATAAAATAGTACCTATTCTTACATTTTTATGTTGATTACAAAAATTAGGGAGTTATTTATGTTAACATATTCATTGTTCAGTAACATAAAAATTATCGACCAATCAAATCTTATCGATCGATCAAACAAATATAATCGATTTTCCAAATCTAAACGGTCAATCAAATCTGATCGATCGTCCAAAAAAATTACTTGATCTTCGAATAAATTATTATCTGTGATTATATTGATCGATCGATCGATCTTTCGATCAGATCGATGTTTTTTCACTGGCCTAATCGTGACTATTATTATGAATGCATAGAATAGGTACTACCTGTGTCACACTGAGAAAAAAAGACCACCAAAAAATTAAAACTGAGGGCTGCAAATACTATATTAATCCATATGACATAAATTCCGAATCAGTTCGCTCAGCATTATGTGATAACTTTTTTTTTTTCGAAAATGATAAATAATTGACAAACTTCATTGCGAGTTCTAGAAGTTAATAGTATAATGCAACCAGTTTATAATGATAGTAGGTAGTTATTAATACGCGAGTATAAAATAATGTGTCACTATTAATTATTGTCACTCTCACTGTCATAATCAATTAAATTTTAAGTATTAACCGAGGTATTAACAAATGTTAAACGATCATGGACTTCAATATACACTCACCGACACGGAAAACGGGTCACTTTTTCTTTTGAAAAAAATTGTTGTTATCCCTTGAGTATTTTATATAACCATGATATATTTTATTAAAGGGTAGCATTTCGTATTATGAAATTAATGTTTTGAATATTTACTAACTGTTTATTATCAAAAATAAAAATTATGGCCATAAACACATTAAAAAATAAGTTGAAAAAAAATTACAAACACATAAATAAACACAATTCGTTTATACTTATAATAACGTGTATTTTATCCGCGTACTCTTATGACCTCGGTCAATCGTAGGGGTATACCCAAAATGATGTTCCTGATGCCATCTTTTGAGGGATATTATTCTATGCTTCTAACAGTGCTTCTCTGAGTTATTCCAACGTACTAAGCCTACTGAGGCCAGGTACACGACTTCGAATCTTTATATACGATTGATGTTAACATCATTTATGAAACCGTTCACGATTGCAGCAGCATGAGGGCGCGCAGTATCGTGCATCAGGATAAATCTATCATCTTAAAATAGAAATAGTGCATAAGGAACAACATTGTCAGTCAGAATATCTTTTCTGTACCTATCAGTATTGAATATTCCCATAGAAATAAGGTATAGATCTATCTGCAACTCCACTGATATCCCAGTTCACACCATTACTGATCCTCCCGGGAATCTTACAGTATATTGCTAAATGCACAAGTTTCCCAATTGGTCGTCACACTTTTACCCATATCCATATGGTGATATTAAAAAATATCGGGATTCGATAGTGACTAGAACACGAGTCTATCACTTTAATCCCAATTTACATACGTCCCAAAAAATTTTAAGCGAGCTACTCGGTGATGTTGGAGAAGGTCTGGTCGCATGGCGGGCCTCCGTGCCAGAAAATCTACTTCTTTTATCCTTCTTCGAACAATACGTTCATTAATATTCACAGTAAGTAACTGTAGTAATGATTTATAGGTCTCTACGACAATTATAATGCTATTTCGACGAGATGTCAAAACAAAAAATTGAGCATTTCTGTTGCATTTGCGTCTTCTCAGGCCTATTCCAGGTCTTCTGTTGTAAAAAATATGTCTCCAGAAACCGCGTTTATAACGCGTCAAATAGTACAAAGTGATACATTGTACAGTTTAGCTACTAAATGTTGACTTCTTCCGTCTGCGATTAAAGTGATGATGGCAACTACAGTTTCTGGACTCAGCGCCATTTTGAACACATGGACTACATCAAAATGCCAAATAAACAACAAAACAAATGATGAAAAGAAATAATACCAGTATAATCAATAACTATGCATTTTATAAATTTCGTGATTTCGGTATGATGCGCATATAAACGGAATATTTAAATAAATTGTTCATGTTTTTACGAGTTTGTAATGGAAGCTACTTCGAGAATGTGTAGTTAACATATAACAATAATAATATTTCGTCATTCGTGCTCAAATGAAATGGTATTAGCATTTATTCTTAAAAAAAAGCGACCCGTTTTCCGTACAATACTATGAAGTTTCATACTCTAAATTATAAACAATAATTTAATTACCAAATAGTACCATGTATATATAAATTTTTTAAAATACGAATTCAAAATTTAGTGCAAAAGCCGATCAAGTCCACTTTTGAGTAAAATCGTGTAAAATATAGTTTTTTCAATGTTTAAATATTTTAAAAGATTGCCGATCGTTGGGTAAGAATCAGGCAAGTCCTGTGCATAGTAAATAGCAACAGCAACTGTTAGTTTAGAGCAAAAATTGTAGATGACAAAAATATAATCTTTCATGTAAAACAGAAAATATTGTGATAAGTTATTTATTTATCGAAATATTAAATCAAAGTACTAGGTACTTCCGGTTGAATTGGTACAAAAATTTAATGAGTTCTTAAGATTTGTAATAAAATTTGGTTGTTAAATGTTTGATATTTTTTTAGATATTGCTAACGGAAAAATTGTGACATTGACACACACACGTACAGACATCATTTCGAAAATACTTTATTCGTATGCTATGGATCTTAAAACGTGCTTACTCACTAAAAACTCACACTCGAAAATTTTGACCCGTAATAATACCTCTTTTTATAGAATATGAGGCGGGAGGTAATAAAAATTCATTTGCATGAAATTTACTTGTGTGTATCATATAGTGAAAATCTGTATCAGATAATCTATAGAAATGAGTGTTATTAAAAATCAGATGACAAATTTAAAACAACTGTATCATAGCATGGGTGTAGATAAAATCTATTTCAAAACACTCCACACGTACTAAAACACAATATTTTCGTAGATCAATAAAAAAAAATCATATTTTGAGTACAAAAGCACAGATAGCGCACATAACGAAACACTGTACCTATACCTATCTGGCTTATCAAAACTTGACCGAGTTAAGGCACGTTCAGTTGTTAAAACCACCGGACAATTTAATTTCAGTTATAGAATTGTTCTACTGTTCTACATTTGGTATTTCAGTTCTATTTCCATGAGACATACGAAACATTTTTGGTAGGAAGTTCTTGATGGTCACTTTGTCATTAAGATAGCTAGTAATTATTACTAATTGAATACGATAAGGCAAAATGTGAATTGATGTATTGATGAAGATAATACTCGTGATGAGTTAGTGGAAAATGAACAATGAGATAAGAAATGGTTGCATTAGGGTTTCCTTCATTAGGATGGGTCCTTGTGCGGAGAATTACGTTAGTGCGAGCCGGAGTCAGATTCCAGTGCTTGAGACTGGCATTTGAGGATAAAGATGAAAGGGATAGCGAATCGGCAGCGGAAGGAGCACAACGAGCTTATGTGAGGCAGAGGATCTAGGTTCGAGCCTTCGAGGATCTAGTTTACATTAAACGAAATTGCATCATATGCACAGAACACCAATTTAGTTTGTACTAGCGTCACATCCTTTGAAAATTTACTAAATTGTATTAATTTTAAATGAATAAAGACCCTTTTACCTAATGAATCATATATTTTATTTACGCTTACTACAAAACGCATTTAAAATTTAATATTATGAAATATTTATTTCATCATTGCTATACAGAGTGATTTACAATTTCGTGCAAATATTTTAATAGAATATAGTGCTTAAACTTACGCTTTTTGATATCATTCTAATAGTACTGAAATTATTTCACTTGATTATTGATAATATATGAATTGCCAAAATGACAACATTATTTATAGCAAATATTAGAACGTTTGTTTTGTATGTTGTCACGAAAGCATTACAAGTCACATTGATTAATTCGATTAATCCTAAGCGTCCAAATTTTCTCTTCACATTTTTACAATGAGACATAGTTTTCGAAAAAACGTTTGATTAGTACTCGATTGCTAAATGCTTTTCACTACAATTATTTTTTTAAACCTTCCTCCTCCAATGGCTCTACAGCCCAAATCGGGCCCTCGCCTCCCCTTAAAGAGGGTGTAAACCAAAAATCAAAATTTTAGTATGAAAAATTCTAAGAATAAATTTTCAAACCGCATATTTTTATTGTTAAAGCTTAAATAATTATGAGAGTTTTAAATAACGCGTCCTCCACTTGTGACGTCATACCGACATGAGCCGGGCGAGCCAGCATTGGCCACAATGATGTTATGCGTATGCGTTTCAACAGAAGCAATATCCGTGGCTTACTTATATCATTATTACGTGTGTTCTGGCGTTAATATTATATTCCAATTATACACAATGGCTTTTGGCTTTGAACCTAGGTTTACCGAGATGGAAATGGAAGAAAAATCAAACAATAAATTGCGTATTCCAATATTCCAAAGGAAACAGCTAATATTGAACGCCTAGACAATGTGAACTGATGCAATTGTACGAATTGTATAAAAATGCCTACTGCCCGAGAATGTGTTTGCTGTTGGGATAGCAAAATAGTACGAGATGTAAGAAGCGAAAATATATGTATTACATTACACGAAAGTTTTGCAAATATAGTTTTAAATTTAGACTTTTTAAATCTGACGAGACACAATGAAATTTTAAAATGTGCTAATAATGAAAAACAAAATTATCTTCAAGTGAGCAACAAACTATGGCGACTTTTAGCATACAAAAATTTTACAAGTTGGGTAAATTCTTGGATCTCAATTGGACGTTTCAACAGAATTGTTATATCGGCTTGCATTGTATCACAAATACGAGAACGCTACCCAGAAGAAAGTGGAATATACATTGGTTTCAAGAATGGTGAAGACAATAATGAAGATATAAACTAAGATTTATTGAGTATTACTATTTTAAACAAAAAATTAAACATTTTGAAAAAGATGTTTCAATATACCTAACATAAAAATTATTTCTTCTCAAACCTTGACAAATGTTTTTCTTTTGGTTTTTTTAAATTTATAAATATTTTTAGGCACATCAAAATCAACATTAGGGTTGTAATTTAAATTTTTTTGCAAGAGGTCAGATTTCCACTCATATATTTTTTTGTCGTAGGTATTTATTTTCAAAATGCTAACGTTTAGAACTTTAAAAAAATTGTATATCACCACCAATAATTTTTCTGTCCACATTAAAATTATTACCTATCTAATATTGCACCTTTACATATCTTTTCAAAGTCGTCAGTTTGAAAATGTACACTACAGACAACATGGTTGTGATTGGGAGTAAAGTGCTTCCGAATGATACGATTTTTCCATGCTTTATATCGTTGTGGAATGTGGATCTGTTTCTTTCAGGGGAAAATTATGTAATATTACGTTTGAATCCTTTAAGTTGTTGTTACAACCAACTACACAACAATTAGGCATTTTTAAACAACAAATAACACCTTACGCGACTGCACTCATATACAGCGGGCTAGCTCAACCTGGCTCAGCAGACTCGTGTCGGTATGACGTCACGCGCTACTCTGTTATATATTCGCGTTTGAATATCTCAAAAAGTATTGTCCGTAGCAAACTACGGTTTTCATTTTTGTTCTTAGATAATTTTTTACTATTTTTTAATGTAAAGTTGTTTTTTTGGTTTACACCTCCTTTAATGCACCGGTATCAGCGAGCCGCAGCTTTAACACTGCCGGTACGGGGTTTCGTAGCCATTTGCTACATATTTAAGATGCACAAGTGGCTGGCTTGTGGCATCCGAGTGTGATGATATGAATACATGTAGCCGTATTCTTTTTATTTAACGACAAATCACACATTGTCGATCGGCAACGCTGGGACTCGAACCACTGATGCGTGGTTCGCGTGAGGTCATAGCGAGCTAGGAGATGTACTAAGCGCGCTCGGCCACGGCGCCGATCCCCATTGCAAAATTATCATTTTGCAATCTAGAATCAAAAATAACTATTGAAGTTTAGTCTTGCCGAGTCTTGCTTGGAGATAAAGAAATTCCGAAATGTTTTAATATACTCGTTCATATTACATATTACAATAACATAGGTTAGTACCTACCTATAGGTACAGAACAGAGTATACTCTGTTCTGCAATAAGCTAAAAGCTGTTACGTAGGTACTATCGTATGATTTTTCCCTGAATAATATTCCTTTTAATCAAACTTGTTTAACTAAAGATTAAAATATAATAAAAATCTGATGTGGTCAGCACACGACCTCTCGCCTAGTTCTGCTTATTCTACTAATCTATAATAAATATACTTATATTTTAATAGTTTCATGTTCACGTAATATGTAAACGATAATGTAAAAAATCTGACGTGGCCAACACACGACCTTCTGCCATATCTAGACTTATAAACATAAATGTATAGGTACGTACAATTCGGTGTCCATTTAAAATGTACAAATAAAAATCTAAAATATTCATACACAGAAATTTGAATCACCTGAAACAAAAGATTCATTCACAGAAAAACTCGTCTGTGTTGAAGCCATCCTCCGTTCAATTCCTACATTTAATATCTTACTTATGACTTATATGGCGTTAGTGCCAACGTGTCACCCATCTCACCTGTCAATATTTTTTTACGCTGAAATAAAAATTAACCGAACATGGATTACAAGATTTCAACGTTTTATCTAATAAATATATTTTTTAAAGTTTACTGCAGTTCTTTAATGCTATCAGATAAAGAAAAAAAATTTATAACGTGAGTTGCAAATACCTAACTTTTCCTTTTAGTCTTATTACAAAGAAATACTATATTTATCCAAATTTATATAAATTTTTGACAATTAACTTTTTCAATCTTCAAAAAATATCTTCCGATGAAGATATTTATACCAAAATCTAATGAGATCTTCCAATTTACTTATATATAAATGTTTAAATACCAAATATCAAAATTATTGGGTAATTATCGTATTTGAGTTATGCGACAGACAGAAATCCGGTCCTCACATACACACATACATACAGACATAATCGTGAAACTATCAAAAATAAGTTGTAAGGAACCTAATTTGTGCTCATCCACTAAAAACTCACTACCCGATTTTTAGCATGATTCCAATACAGGTAAGCAGAAGGTTAAAAAATCTGATGTGGCCAGCATACGACCTCTCTATACTAATATAATCTAATAAATAGTTTTACTCAAATTTTTATAGTTTCATGTTCATGTAATATGTACCCGATATGTACCTAACCGATAATGTAAACCATGATGCAAGCAAAAGATGTCAATTGTACGAGTACTGTGATAATAATAAAAATTTTGTGTAGAAACAAATTTCATGTAGGTAATGGACAACAAGCACTGAAATTTCAAAGTAAGAAAAGTACTTAGAATATTAGTCCCTACGCGCGCACACACAGACATCATCGTGAAAATAGTAAATTCGTATTCTAGAGACCCTGAAACGTGCTTATCCACCAAAAACTCATTCTCGAAAATTTTGACCCACATAGAATATGTTATAGAATATGAAGCGAGAGGTAAAAATGACGTATTAATTAAAGTGAAAGAACTAGAAAAGAAACTAATATTATAATAATCAAATTATTAATGTGGTATCAAAAACATACTGAAGATAAAAATAGACATCCATATCATTAAGAATTTCTAAAGAGAATTAACTTTCAAGCTTCAATCTAAAACTACTCAATCGTTAAAGTCACTTCTTGTCCGTTTGTGTATCTGATTTAAAGACAAATATTTACCTAACCTATACACCCGTAGTATACTTTTAAAAGTGTTTAACTTCATCTTCATCTTTGTTCGAATGTAGATAAATTCGTCGACAAACTTTTTGCCCTTGAATATACTTTTGAAAATTCTTAAATACACAAGTTCCAGGCTAGAGTCAAATTAGAAGATGAACTTAGGAGTATAAGCAAAGTCTGTTTCGCCGCAAAATACCTAATTCAAACAAAAGTAACTTTCAGTCATGCGAGAAACTTCTCATACAATTTAATTAAGAAAATTGATTGCTGCGAATTATCATTCCTTAATTATTTGGAATGTTTTACTTTAACTAGAAACAATAACAACTCAAAAAGTTTGTTCGATTGTTTTGTCAGTTATTGGAATTAAAATGGTCTGTAAAATTTTATTGAAAACATTAGCACCACAATCCAACTTTGCAGAAGCAATATTTTGTCGAAATTAATTGTTTGTGTCTGGTGCCTGTATACTAGAATATTTATAGACTCTGCAATATTACTGTTGACAAAAAATTAGTATTGATTATTTATTCATAAGAGCAAAATTAAAATGAAAATTATCAAGAAACCAACGGACATACATAAATGTATACGGAAATTATGTATTTTATTTATTATAATCATTCGCCAACTCACAGGTTCTCATGGTTTTTACATGTTAAGACTTTTGTGAAGTTATACTGCTTTATGTACCTGATTGGATTCGAACCTAAGTTATCAGAACAAAGGTCGGTCACACAGTGACGTTAGTTTAGTTTTGCTAATTAAAATTTTAATCTCTAAATCCGATTACTTAGATTCAGAAACTATGTAATGTTAACTTTGGAAAGTTTATAAAAAAAAGTAATTATTTATTAAAATAGTCGTGTATGTAGGATAGGTTCCTAGTTATTGTCTCATTAAATGAGCTAAAAATGAAGAATGTTATTGTGTTTTCTCTGTTGCTCGTCTGCATAATAGTAGCGTCAATGAATACGTAAAACGAGAGTAATCTTTGGAAGTCTTCAAGAACAGCTCCGATTTTGACGATTTTACCTCTCGCCTCATATTCTATAAGAGAGGTATTGTAATGGGTCAAAATTTTCGAGTATGAGTTTTTGTTGGATAAGCACGTTTCAGGGTCTCTACAATATGAATTTACTATTTTCACGATGATGTCTGTTTGTGTGTTTGTATGGACAGACGATTTTTCGTCCACGATAACTTAAAAAGTATTAAACTGTTTGTAACCAAATTTCATATTTAAGGTTTTAATAAGTATCTTAACACCAGATAAGATTTTGATAGAAATCCGCAAACCGTAAGTAGTACTTTTTGAAGTTTGAAAAAGTTTTCCTTAAATATCTTGATATATTATTTATTTATGACAATTTTTGCAATTAAAAATAAAAGAAATAGTAATTATCTATGTGTACAGTTAATTATAAATACAAATTGCTCAATCTGGAAGTATTTAACAATAAAATAAAGTACAATTAATATTCTTTTTTTTTGAAATTCCAGTATCTTGAAGTCCATGATATGAAATTTGTTTCTACATAAAATTTGAATTATTAAGACAGTGACAGTATATATATATATATATATATATATATATATATATATATATATATATATATATATTTAAAAATCAGTTTTTCCTGGATTTTTTTCGAAAACAATTTTTTTGTATAAAAATAGTTAATAAAGTTTTTAGTAATAATACAATATAGTCCAGTAACCCACAAAGGAAAGCGGTGCGCTTTTTACAAATAAAAACAAGAGATTAGTTTTATTCGTGATACACAAAAAACGGTTGTAACATTCCAACGGATGAAAGTATCGCCGTCCGGTTTCAAGCATTCGATTCCACAGTGTTTTTGTCACATGTGCACGCAAAATGAGCTGAAACGTGCTAGTTTAGAGGGAGCAAAACGCATTTTTGCTCCCTTGAGATATTTTGCTCCCTCTCGATTATATTCGAGAAGCGATACTTTATTTTAACTATTTTTTATACTAAAATTATTTTTTTCAAAAAAACCCAAAAAAACTTAATTTTTATATAAATATCATAAATATTGTTTAAACAATATCCAAAAGGTTTCTGATTTTAAATAATATAAAAAAACAAAATTATTTTTAAAAAATCATCAAAGTCGAAGCTGTTCTTGAGGACTTCCGGGGAAAAGACTTCATTGACGCGACTATTAATAATAGGTATTTTTTTATAATAATTATTATTTCCTACTTTTATATCATATTTATCAAAATTACATAAGTAAAATTAAACATTCATGTCATAATTATATTCATAATGCAATATTCAGGAGCCGGGCAATATTATATTCTCGTTCGAAAATGTTTGTATTTTCTGAAATAAATTCTTCCTGATGACGTAGTAGAATGTAGGATATAAAATTTATGGGATTACTTTTATGAAGCATCTAAAAAAACATAGGTGAGCAGTTTTTCGAATTCGGTATTCATAAACGCCTTTAGGGTAATAAAATAATTTTTATTATTTTTAATATCTGGTGGAAAGTTTCCGTTATCTCGAGAGACTCCGAAATAATAAAAAGGTCTTATAAAGCTTGGCTCGGCTTTAGTATCTAGTTGGTGTGGTTCGATGTTAGAAGCCGAGTTGTCGACTTGTGCAACTTGATGTCTCAAGTTTGTACCCCGTGGGGCACTTATACATTGGCGTTACGCCCTAACCAGGAAACAAACCCTATAACTTCTAGCCTTAGTCAGCAAGCTTTTCCACATCATATCAGCTTTTAAATTATAATTATAATTACAAATTACATCATAAATTTTAGAAAAATTGTACGTACCTATTTACCTACAGTTCTAATAAAAATATTTTATTGAGATATGTTAAATACTGACTTGATTTTTACTTCCCCGATCTATGTAATAGAGGGAAGTATTGTAATCCTGATTTTTTGACAGTTCGAGATTTTGGTGAATCTTCACGTTTTAGACCCTACTGAACCCAAAAACATAATTTTAAAAAAAGTCCGTCTGTCGGTCTGTAGATCTGTCGGTCTGTAGGTCTGTCGGTCTGTCTGGATGTTGCATAACTTTAAAACGCGTTGGAATTTTGGACTGAAATTTTATATTTAAGATCTTGAGCCAAAATCTGACTTCAAGTTCGTTAATGAGCTTTATTCAACCAGTGGTACCAACTTTATAAACATAATTTTTTTAAATTTTTATCAAAATACTATCGTGTGTGGTATCAAATTAAAGCTCTCGGGAAAAGAATTCTAGTAGAAAAACAAAAATTACATATAAACGATCGGCAATTGTTTTTTTTTTATAAATTATTCAAAGTATACCGAGTTTGGTGTCAATTTAAAGCGCTCGGGGAGATAAGTTTAGTAAAAATGTAAAAAATGACATTTATGTAATTTTCAATTGTTTTTTAAAAAATTATTCAATTTTTTTTATTCAACCAGTGGTACCAACTTTATAAACATAACTTATTTTATTTTTATTAAAATACTATCGTGTGTGGTATCAAATTAAAGCTTTCGGAAAAAGAATTTTAGTAGAAAAATAAAAATAACATTTAACCGATCGTCAATTGTTTTTTTTTATAAATTATTCAAATTGTACCGAGTTTGGTGTCAATTTAAAGCGCTCGGGGAGATAAGTTTAGTAAAAATGTAAAAAATGACATTTATGCGATATTCAATTTTTTCTCAAAAAAATATTCAAATTCAAAGTGTATTATTAAAAGTAGGTACTCTGGGGGGAAAAATTTAGTCGGAGAATCAATAACAATATTTAAACGATGGTCAGTTGTTTTTACCTCCCGCATTATATTCTATAAGGGGAGGTATTGTAAGGAGTTAAAATTTTCGAGTGAGTTTTTAGTGAATAAGTACGTTTTACAATCCATAGAATACGAATAAAGTATTTTCGAGATGATGTCTGTGCGCGTTTGTGTGTGTGTTACAATATTTTGTGGACGATAACTCAAAAAATATCAAACATTTAACAACCAAATTTTACATTTAAGGTTTTAATACAAATCTTAAGAATCCAGTTATTTTTTTAGCAATCCCCAAACCGGACGTAGTACCTACTTTGCTAAAATATTTCGATAAACAATTAATTTATCACAAAATTTTTTTTTTAAATGATGGATTATATTTTTGTCATCTACAAATCGTATTTAAAATTTTTATCTGTACATGATACTATTTACAAAATAAATTATTGTTAATAATTCAGAATATGAAACATAAAATTAAAGGCGTTACGAAAGAAAGTTATTAAAACTTATAGTCGGGGAAGTACTGTGCTGGCCACAGCAGATTTTTTTAGTAGGAATCCAATGTGCTATACCCGTAGGATTTATTTTTATTATTAAGTATTATTGTTATTATTATTAAAAATAAAAATTTTAACGAGTTCCGCTTAAACGAGTATTTACAACGAATTTGATTATGAGAGTCTGCTACTCGCAATGTTCAATTTAAATTTGGACAGCAATAGCAATAATAATAGGTAATGAAATTTGTTCGGTTGACTATATTGAGCGAGATATTGAGTCTTTTTTTAGAGAAAGCATATCAAGCAGGAATTTCACTGACTTATAGATGACTTTAGTAGAATTTAGTAGAGTGACTGAAAAGTAGTTTATATGGACCTACAGATTATAGTGATTTCCGAATCACTTAGATAGTTGTTTTACTTTCTTGTGGTATTAAAACTTGAATTCCAAACTGGAAATACAATAATTTACTGATTGTATAAATGCCACACAGCAAAACTTTTATTTTTTCAGCATTTGTAACATAGCCGTTATAATTTAAGTAATTATTTGTTTGCTTACATTAATTAAGGCGGGCCACCTCCAATCAACAACCATCTCAGGGTTTGTAGGTGTACAGGGGGAAGTATCATGTAAGCCATCCTACAAGTTTTCCCCACTTCTAAAAGAACATACCCAGTCTGCTTTGCTCTGTATAGTCTGAGACAAAAATATTACAATCGACAACCGGTGTATTGTGTCAATCAATTTAGACACGTTAAATTTTCTTTTACATAAGAGTGTATTACGTACTACGTCTCATGCAGGTGGAGCTTATATTAGTTCAGGAGTCCCTGTCGTATTTGAGGATGATAATTTCGTGGAACATGACTTTCGTAATCCTATCAAAATTATGGTAAATATTGAGATAATTGTACTAACTTTGTAATAATTTGGTAGAAAATTCAGCACACTACGCTTCTCTTATGTCAAATCTATGTTATATCCGTAATAAAAATGACATTTTTAATGGACTAAATAAAAAAATGATGGAAAAAAATTAAAAATCTGCCATTAAGCAAGCATAGAGAAAACTTTTGTCTATCAATTGATAGATTAGTTTTCATAAAATTTTTTCATTTAGAGCTGATTTTAATAGGAATAGTAACAAGCAATTTTCGGTGCTTAGAGTACTAGCAGTGAACCGCCTTAAGATACATAATTGTAGAGGGTAAGTTCTAAAGGATCTAAGTGCCGCGAAACGAAAATTTTTGAGTTATACATGTATAAAAGGTCTATGTACCAAACCTAATAATATTTGAAACGTACTAAATTCCAATGATATATTTAGGTGTTCAACAAGTGAAAAATGTAAGTTTCTAAAGGGTCCAAGTGCCAAAATTGGAAATTTTGAGATTACATTTATAAAAAGTCTATGTACCAAACCTAATTTGTTTAAATTATCTAATTTAGTTTTGTTACCATTTTTCATTTAATGTTTATTTTGCAATAAAACCAATAAATTTGTCATATTTAGATGTTTTATGGGTACTTAGTTCCTTTTTCAGAAATATGTATGACGGCACTTTGACCTTTTTACGATTTTCCGTTTCCAATAATTTATTTTTTAAATAATTAGCAATATTTTTCTTTTGAGATCTTACTTGGATGCAGTTATTAAACATAAAAAATACTGCTGTATAAAATCATATTTACAAATTACACATACATATTTTTTAGAACTTACACTCTTCAATTTTATCGAAACTTTAGGTATTTATTTAACAATAAATTTATAATAGTGTGGCAATAACATCGTTTATGTACAACAATTAATAATGGAGGTAACTGTAAAAAGATAAACCCTTTCATAAGACACACTATTATATAATGCCCATGTCACACCTATAATACACTGTATCATGTATGACCAAACCTGTGTATGACGCAAAATAGAAGCGCTACTATTTCCGTCATGTCATACCGTATCAGACGAAAGCGTTTGCTAATCCAAATAATTTATATAATTTTTCATGTTATTTTTATCATACAAGTGTGAAATCCAGTACGAGAGATTTTCGTCACATACGACAATTTTCATCATACATAATACATGTATTACAATTGTGACATGGGCATTATGTATTCATAATTCAACACACTATGTATTATATTACAGGTTTGTGTAATATTGAATAGTTATCACACCAAAATATGAGGTTAGGTTAATACTTTAATAAATAAAATTTGTAAAGAAATATTGTATTTAAAATAACGTAGATACAACGTTACTACTCGGACATAATGGTTATAATTCAAGAGAAAATCAGATCGTGCATAATCACTACATTTTGAGCTCGTAAAATAATATACTATTAAATTTCTTATGCTATCTCGCTATGTAAGATCATTTCATCCAAATATACGAAGCTCAAATGCATATCAATCGTTAAAATCATTCAATATAAAAACACGTAATAAAAATAATCAATGGCTACCTACCTTGCTCCATCGATCCTGCACGTAACAAAATCATCCTATATGTCTTGCAAAGTTCGTACACATTTTAAGCAACATCCAAACACTACACTTACAGTTTAGTTCCACTATTTTCACATTTGCAATATGCAAAAGACTGAAATTACTTTATTTAAACTACATTAAAAATAATGCGACGCTCAAACGTCAAACGACATTGAAGGACTAGCAAGACGCCGATGGATTGCTGTCGACATCTATTGGTTAACAAATAAAACATTTTATAAATATATGGTTCAATTTCGAAATAAAATTATTAAGAAAGTAAATTTGTGAGCACAATAACTAGAAGATGGTTTATTGTTTAATTTATTCAGGCATCAGTTTGTTGGGTAGTATTTCAGTTTGTCAGTAGACTTAATGTTTTTGAAGTAAATTATTTTGAGAATTAACCGCATATTCAGCAATTTGAAATCAGTCAGGCACACATTTAGATTATATATAAACGTACGTAGGTTTTTTTCGGTAAAGACTACCCGACTACCGCCATGGTTTAAAACAAAAAGCTTGTTAGTAAAGTTGTATTTTATTTAGTTTATCAGTTTCTTAGTGAGGACAAAATTCACAGACGTTTGTTTACAAAACAACAAACGATCTTAATTTTACCTACTTTCAACAGAGTTTCTTCTAAGTGCTACTGCCAAGATTTGTTGTATAACAACTTCACTTTCAAGTAAAAAATATCATCCATTTGAGATTTTCACTACCAAAGTTGACACATCAGACATCACAGCTATGATTTATTTGATTTATAAATTTCAAGGACACTGATGATTATTTATTATATACACAGCTCCGTCTCAGTGTGTTTTGCCTTTCAGACTATTGATTTTCTGTTACAGGCCCTCTTGTACTCCATCCACTATAGAGGTCCCAGACATTAAAAGAAAATGACTCGTTTGACAAATGACTAGGAATGACGTGCATTCTTCAGCTCTGAATTGGCTGGAGACAGAGTTGGTAAAATCGTATACCGTAAAGGTTCACGTTAGGCACTAAGCGTAAGCAGTTTACAGTTGCCGTTCACGTGGGCTTGTGTCTATTGTACTGTTTCACAATGACACCGTTTTAACATGACAACTAAACTTTTTGAATTAAAAGGGTTTTTATTACGTCTGGGAAAACACAGATCACAGCAACGCACTTGCTCATGAATTTAATCATATTTTACTAGATTGGCGACGTAGGTACGTAATATGAATATAACAATAATTGTTTACATTACTAACTACTGTCCTCCAGTACAAAATTACTTCACTAATGTAAAAATTTTTTCGTTTGGTATCGATATATCGATAACTCGATATTTGTTTATATATGTCGATAATTATTGGAAAATATCGATAATATCGAGTTATGGATACATCGATACCAAAAAAATGTAATATTGACTGATGCTCATATCGATATTTTCCCAAGTATTGTATAGTGTTAACTTTATTGAGAATATTATAAAACGTATTAACCCTTCGTTTCATGAATTTTAAAATATATAAAAAAAATTATTACACTTTAAAATGAACATCAATTGAACAATAAAGATATTTAAAAAAATACCTATACATAATTACGAGTATTGTTAATAAATAAAATAGAACGTGTTACAAATTTGCTACATTATGAACATATTTTATTTAACTACATAAAATATAAAAACTATTTTTGTCTTTTTTAAAGCATAAGTAAGTAGTACTTATTTTTTGCATTATTAGTGTGTTATAGGCATCTCACACCTTTGCCTTGCCACATCATCTATTCGCACTTTTTGGGGTGGAGCACGGTCAAAGATTAGGTTGTACGACTCCCTATCCGTTTACACTGTTGCTATGCGGTCAGGATGAGTACCTTTAGATAGATGTCTCTGCTGTATCATTGGACGTAGGTTTCCATAGTACGCGTGTAAATTAGTTGTTGATGTGGATGTGTCAATTCTGACGTTTAGTAATGATCTTGTTTTACCTTTTAAAACATTTATGTTGTTCATTTAAACTCTATATAGACCAGGGGCGGATTGGGACAATCAAACCGGCCTGGTGATTGCACCGGACGCTTACATAGCCAGTCCGCTACCTCTAGTGATACACCAGCGCTGCCCAACGGAGGGTATGGCGGTGACCGGCAAAATCTTATTAGTTGATAAACCAAATCTTCTTTGACCGTGGGGTGGAGCATGCACTGCATGGCTTGTCATCTATACCTTCTTGAATGTCACTACCTAATGGTCTTAGTCTTACACATTTGATATCTTTTATGCTATTATATTCGACAAAGCGTTTTTGCAATATTTTGTCAAAAATCATCGTCAAGTTTATTACGTTCTGGCATATATTCCGGGTCAATCAAACTGTCCGTGTCGTAAAAATCAAAACAATCATGACGATCGAAATGGTCTACGATTTCCTCTAATTCCGCATGGAAGCGGCTTTTTACGCTACGACATAGGCAACGATAAATATAGTAAAATTTTGTTTATACTCATGAAGTTGCAAATTTGCAACATAGTAACTGTAATAACTAAATCAACCCCATAAAAACATAAATTTGAATATCTTCGTAAATAGAAATATTCTACAGACTTTCATTTATGGGAATATTAAGTTGCCCGTATCAAAAGTAGTGCTTTACTATCTTGGAAATAAGTATTTTTACTGCATGGCAATTGACAGTGCTTCTGACATTTTTAACACACTAAAACAAAAATAATATTTTGAACACAACCACTATCTTTTGGCCACAAGTAAATTTCTCTATAAATAGGAATAATGTTGCAAGTTTGTATCGTCATGGAATCACAGCTAAGAACACCTAAATGTGAAATAAACGTCGACAAATTTCTATGTTGCAAATTTGCAACTGTAGAAACGAAGAGTTTTAAATAGTTATAAATAATTTATTATTTGACTACGTCTTTCAATATCCCCAAACTTAAAGTAAAGTGTTTATGAAATAAGTTCAAAGAATTATTAATTTTCATCTACTATCAACTTCAAAAGAAAGTCAATTAGTAAGTAATTAAAAGTAAATGATTATCTTCCGTAAGAAAGATGCCGAACAATTAATTAACTTCTTCTAAAGATAAAACCGATCTCTCAAAATAATATCTGCCATATTCTCATCAGGAACACGTGTTTGCGGAGCGTGCGTCCAAAAAGAAATGGCTGAGCATTCGCGAGATGATTTTCCATCCTTTTCTATCAGTTTCCGTTTCCAGTGTGGCTGATACGAGACCTGCAGGTCTCTGGACATTAATAACTGATACCCTCTGGAGAGGTGTGGCTCAGCAGATTGAAATACAACATCCACGGATTGATAAAATGGTTGTAACATCCCACTGAAATGGGGGATAACTAAAATAGATTGTCCGTTTCACAATGCGAATGCTTTGCTATTTGTGTAACTAACGGGCTTTGTTTTGTTTTATTTCTTCACTGATACAAATATATTCAACAAGTTTTTTATTTTATAATATAAACGAAATGATCTAAATAAATGTTATTATGTATGGGTAATTATATTCATTTAAAATATAATTAATGTAAATAACAAATATTATTTTATTTATTGTTTGTACAGGACTGATATATCTTTTACGATAAATTAATATTTATGTTCACATGAATAAATATTCATTAAAGTAAATAGATACGAATAAATAAACAAAATAAAACATATCAAAATTTATAAAGTTCATAAACAATAATTAAATAAATGAATAAAATAATTTCTGAAATAAATTTTTGTCGAGTATATTGCACAACCTAATTCAAATTAAATTTTAATTTGCAGGCGTAACATTTTTAATATTAAAAAAGAAACACGTGAATTTGTAAAAACACATGATTTAAAAAGTAGATAAATGTTACAGTAAGTACATATTTAATTTAACTTTGTCATTTGTTATAATTTATTGAACCCATTTTAATAATGAGATTTTGCAGAACCCAAATGTTAATTAATTTATTATAATTTGAGTAAGTAAATTGGTGTACCAAATTCTTGATTAGTGTAACTGACTAGGTCTTACAAGCAAACTTCAAACTATAATTTCGCCTTTGTAATAAAAAATCAGAAAGACTAGCAAGCAAATTTATCAAAATTAAAATATGAAAATATTTACTACACAAATAATATACTTAAGTAAAGTATTTATTTAGTTTTGGAGTAGGTAAATGTGAACTTGGCTTTCATGATCATGGAAATAAAGTCACAAAATATATTGTAAGCTTTATTTTAATAAAAGGTGGACGTTTCGGCAATCAAAGCCGCTAGCATCAGCCTAAAATAATTATATGTTACAATCATCATACAGTACAATATAAATCTGAGCAAAATTTTCAAAACTTACATTCTAGTTGTCCTCCAACAATATAAATAAATAGAGTAAGGTTGTTTTATGCATTGTTCCTAAAAGCATTATTGAAATAAAACATTTTGATGTGTGGTTACTTTGGTGGCCGACACAGAATGACAACAAAATTTTAGAACGTCAGGTTGCTCTGAAAAAACGTAGGTGACTGAAACTTGTCAGTTTTCTAGTTTTTTTTTAAATGGTCGCGCGAATTTTAAATTGCTTTTGAACAGAAAATTAATAATTATTTTAGGTTGATGATGGCTTCTTTGACTGCCGAAACGTCCACGTTTACATTTAAATAAAGCTTACAGTTTATATTGTGACTTTATTTCTATATTCCTAAAAGCCAAGTTCACCTTTACTCCAAAATACACAAATAATACAAAAACTGCTGCATATCAAACAAACAGCATAATTAAAACTCAACAAAAAGAAAATCAGACAATCCGTTGAAAAATGTAGAAGTTGGCAGTAGGATGATATAACTACCACAAACCGAGTATACGTGAACAGCCACGAGGAAAATGTTATTACTTTTTAGCGCATTCATACATAAAAAAGGGCTTTTCGTTTCACTACATTCGTCCATACGGAGCGACCCGCCGTTCCGCAGAGTGAAGAGAGCAGCGTAGAGGCTACGGCAATGATAACGAATGTAACCGTGAAGGACATCCTAAATTTATGGATCAACGCAACTCCAAAATATGAGACGACTAGACGAGTAATTGATCGTTTTCCGATGTGATTATGCACTTATTGGTGGGTCGACACTTAAATTACAAATTTCAAAGTGCGACAAAAACGTAAATAAACAAAGGATAAAATGATCTTTTCAATAAATAAATAATACTTTTCCTGTTTGCACTTCTTAACTAAGAAAATAAATTGGCACACTTTTTAAATAGTTGTTTTATAATATATGATAAAATACGTATAAAAAACTAACAAATTAGCTAAAATATGGCATTTTATCCCATTTATATAAAAATAAAGTACAAAAACGAGAAAAGTGGCATTAGACGCATTAGGAGACAACTATCTATTTAAAAATGTATAAGTTTTTCTGAAATTACAAATTTTCTCAATTTTAACGCCTAGGGACCTAGAGTGACCCCCTTTAAATGTATTGACTTAATTTTCAAGCTACTTATTGACTTGAAATCAATTCATGTGCAAGTCAAGTAATAGAATTCGAAAATCAAGTCAAGTCAAATAGTAAATTTTCAAATAACTTGAAAATCAAGTAGTGAAATCTCAAGTATTTGATATCGACTTGATACTTGATAATGAAGCAGTAAAACTTCAAGAAAGAAAAAAAAATTAAGTAGGAAATTTTTCAAAACTGCATTGCATAAAATTATTAGGTATCAATACATAAAAAATGAGTCTGGCAATATAACTATTATTTAAATATTTAATATAAAATCTAACAATTTTTTACAAAAAATAATTCTTATGCAAGAAAATAATAAAAATGCAGCGTTGGTCTATAGATACAAAATCGTTCAAATAGCTCGGAGAATTCGGCATTTCGTTTTAATTAATAATGCGACTGAATTGCGCATTTTTAAACAAAATTGTGAATTTTCAAGTAATATAAAAAATCAAGTCAATCAAGTAATGAATTTTTTTTTAAATGCTTGATTTTCAAGTCGTCAAGTAATTCACAAAAACGGCAAGCTACTTGACTTGATGAATCTCTAGTGTTTCTCAACCTGTTTGTATTGGCGCCTCCGTTTTCCTTGAAATTTTTTATTGCGCCCCCCCTACCCTTGCTACTTCTTGATATTTCACGACCAATTTTGTATATTTCATTATGAATGCGAACCTAGAAGCGATATTTGTCTTAAAACAAGAGAGCGATTAGAATACTGCTAAAGGACACCATGTGCCTATTTTGTGATTTTACATCAAGTTTACAAGATAACAAGATAAAAACCTAATCAAACTATTATTTTATAATATTTCACTAACATTACTAAGAAATAAGTAAGGGCCATACAATACTGTACCTTTGTTAGGTGAATTACAGGTGAATTAGTAGTGCAATATCTCAATAATTTGTAATAAAAAGATACTTTACATTTATTGTTTTAAATATATTAAGAATTGATATTACAACGGATACAGGCTGTATAAAATAAAATCCTAGGCAAAATTAACGCATAACAAAAAAAAACTAATAAGTTATAGTTTAAACGTGTTTCGTGTTTACTTACTTTTAAAATTCTGCAACGTTTTTAGTAAACAATGTCATTTGTTTATTAATTTTAGAGTAAAAAACAGTTCTTTAAAGTAACAAAGCATTTTTGTACAAATATTAAAATAAGTTTTATTGAAACTGAAGTTTAATGCCTAGTGCACACGGCGCCTATAAAAATGAGTCGTTTTCAGGAAACGTTGTGAAGTGCAACTAACTTCTTATTTGTCAAATCGTCACATATGACATGTGATCATAAACATATTTATTGTTTTTAAAAAAAATCTTCACTTTCTGGAAACTTTTTTCAGGAAAATTGTCACAATGTTTTTCCGTGTGCACTGGGCATTAAGTAGGTACCTACCTATGTAACATGAATCGGCGAAGGAATTTAAAAGAACATGATGAGGCATTGCGAGCATCAATTTTACTGGATGAGGTTTATTCTCAGCGTTTTGTTGCATTGCAAGGTTGTTGGAAGTAAATCAGGCAACAATAAGTCGCGGTTAAACATTTTTATAAGACGAGGAAATCATAGACAAGGGTAAGGAAGAAAGCGATGTACTAACAAGAGGAAATAACCATTTTCTTTAAAATTAAAATTAAAAGAATTATTGAACTTAAAGTTTCACGTAATGTCTCAATTTCTACTCGAACCATTAGGAGACGACAAAATGAAGCTGGACTAGACAGTAGGAGACCCACAATTTTACTACCATTGACCAGGGAGAACAGAGTTGCCAGATTGTATTTTGCCAGAAATCATGTTAACTGGACTGTGGAAGCAAGTTTTATTTAGTGAAGACTGTGCCTGACCCGGGTAAACCGGTATCCGGCGTCGCGCCGAAACCGGGTACCTGTTACCCGGCAATTTCAAATAGTGTACAGGTACACGGTTACATTCCCGTTTAAAAGTATATTTATTTTCGTTTTGATCGTTTTATTACTCTGCTTATAATAATAATAATAATAATAGTAATTTATTCCCAACAGAAAAACCAGTTACAGGGCTAAATACAATTATTAATATTGCAGATTAATACAGGAAAAAATCTATCAAATAATCATTTCGAAAATATATAACAGATAATAGAACATACACTAATTAGAACAATTACATAAAAATATCTTCATAAAGCAATTCGGTATTACGGCATATGGTGAAGATGGGTGACCTCGATCTTAGAAGATCATCAGGATACCGGGATGCTAATCTAGGGAAATAAAAAGGAATACAAGATAGTAAGTATGGTACATCAATTTTATTATGCAGAAGCATCCACAAAAATTTAGTGTTCAACTTCTCTCTTCTAAAGGATAGGGAGGTTAGGGAATGAAGTTGAAGAAGATCATCCTAGTCAATGCCTCTGTCATGGTTAATATTATCTTCTTTGTACGAGAGAAATTTCAAGAACTTGCGCTGAATTCTTTCAAATGCCAGATTCTGATATAAATAGAATGGATACCATATATATTAAAAACGCATATTCAAGTTTACTCATTATGAAAGCCAAATATAATGATTTTCAAACAGTAACATCGGTAAACAATCCCAAGGTTCTATTTGCAGAAATGCATACGTTATTTGCATGTTCCAAAAACATGAAATTGAAACTGAAAGTGATTCCCAGATTCTTAAAGGATGTTTTCTGTTCAAGTATAATTCCAGAGATATTATACATACTCGTATATTCTACACGGTTGATCAGATGTGTATTGTTAACACGACAATATTTGTTAACATTTAGAGAGAGCATATCAATAGCACACCATTGAATTAATATATCAATATTAGACTAGAGCATCGGGAATAGTGGATAATATTATGTAAATATAATTTAATGTTATCAGCATATGCTAAGTGCAGGACACGTGAAAGATTGTAGCAGGTCGTTGATAAATAATAGAAATAATAGGAAGCTCAGGTTTGACCCTTGTGGCACCCCAGATGTAGCAATAAATTCAAAAAATGCAAAACCATTGAATTAACATTATATATGCGACTATCAAGGTAGGATTTTAAGATACTTAAGAGAGAAGTAGAAGCACCAAAATTACTAACTTTGTTCAGTTACAGTTTATGATCTATAGAATAAAAAGCACGAGAAAAATCCGTGTAGATAACACGATAACGAGAATCTATAATTTCGGATACATATTGAGAAAAAGAAGAAAGATTCGTTTTAGTTGAGAATTCTTGCACGGAACCATGTTAGTATGGAGAAATTAGAGATCTGATGTTATTAAAAATTGATTTATAGATTATTATCTTGAAAAGCTTGCCAAAGTTATTCAATATTGGGCGATAATTTTTAACATAAAATTTATAATATTTATTGAATTCCAGTCCTTTTCCATAGCTGGGAAAATGCACCCATTTCAATTGCTAAGTTAATAAGAACAGCAAGGCAGCAAGGGATTTGGCGAGAATAAACCTCGAATCTTTGACCAGAAAGCATGGTATTTGATCATCATCGGCAGTTTTGTTAGTTATGTGAAAAATGGAAATTAAGAAAACTTAAAAAATTAATGAAAAGGAAGTTTTGAGAAATTAGAAAAAAATCGATTTACTTTAATGGACATGAATTGAATTTGCAATTCATATTTAAGGCAAAGCCCGCTAAGTGGAAAGAAATTTTTGTCAGTGAACAGTGAAGTATTTAATGGAATTCTGTTCACTCACATAAAATGACTTCAGCGCTGTGCTCACGGATGCGATGTATTTCTCTCTTTACTGGTCATTAGGAAATTCTTGAATCGCGAAATGTATACCCAAACAAGCATTCACTATACAATGCTGTTATCGAATTAGTGAACTCGCGAACTTAACGTACCACATGAAATTCTAAATTTAAAGTTAAATAGCTGTTCGTACTGATTAAATGAATGTTACGTATGGTTGTGCTTTATCCACATTCTTTACAAAGGAAACAGTTATTATGCTTTTCAGTAATAATTATGTGTTAATATAAAACTAAATAAACACAACCAGAATGCTTTGCAAAATATTAACTATCTATGAAATAAACATTAATTAACTAGTTGTAAAATCGAGTGTAGGTAATATCAAGAACAATACTTTTACTTATACCTATGTATACGTTATTTTAGTTAAAAATTGGTATGATTTAACTGGGAAATATTTCAATAGATATGTACATTAAAATACAAAATATTTAGCATTAAATATTCTATTTATAGTGTGCTTTAAAACGATTTTTTGTGCATTAAAATATTAAGAAATGTACAATAAATAAATATTTTTACTTTAAATAAAAAACTACTATAATTGAATACTTTTACCCTACTTCTTAAAACTCACATATTCCAATTTTTGGTAGAAACACAAATTTAAACTAAACTAAATGAAAAAAATATTTTACCTTTCTTGAGTCCCACATACCAACTCAATTTTTGGTAAAAACTCTAATTTAAACTAAACTAATTGAAAAACCCCATTTACCTTTCTTGACTGCCACATCTCCTGTTTTTTTGTTAAAAACTCTTCTTAAACTAAACTAAATAAAAATACCTTTTCCCATATACTCCATTTTTTATAAAAACTCTTCTTAAATTAAACAAAATAAAGACATCTTTCACTATTCTTGAATCCCACGTACTCTGTTTTTTATAATAACCCTGAAAGCACACTATAAATATAATATTGCTCAATTTTAAATTCTTTATCTTAAATAGACATATTTATTTAATGCTACATATTTTTTTATTTTAATGCACATAACTACACTCAAGGAAAATAAAAACGCACCACTTGAAAATGCACCAAAAATGACAAAATTTCAAAGTGCGATATCTCGGCTGCGTTTCGACGAAATTTGATGAATCTTCGAGTTCTGAAAACGTTGAAGTCTTATCTTTAATGTGATGATGTGATATAATAATCCACTCCACTCCATGTTTTTTTATCCGGGGGTGACAGGAGGTGGATCGGGTTTGATGGCAGATTAACTTACAGGGCCGAATAGAGAAACCTTCAACGTTCTCGGAAATCCAAAATTTATTGATTTTCGTGCAAAAAACCTCAAAAAGGCACTATTTTTTCAAAAATTCATAACTTCGCGCCAAATCATCCTAGGTACTTGAAAATTTGCGGACCTTGAAAGAAAAAGTCTGATCTTTATTACCCTGTTAGCCAATAAGATCCACGATCTTTTTGGCACTGCGTATGAGTTGCCAAAGTTGGGCCTTTTTGGACATCAGGTACAATTGTTTTTCTTAGGGGGTGGGAGGGGGTGCAGTGGATTTTTTGTCACATTGGCTATCATCACATTAAAGATAAGACTTCAACGTTTTCAGAACTCGAAAATTCATCCAATTCCGTCGAAATGCAGCCGAGATATCGCACTTTGAAATTTTGTCATTTTTGGTGCATTTTCAAGTGGTGCGTTTTTATTTTCCCCGGGTGTATTTAAATAATTCCTAGTTAAAATCATTTTTCCTTTCAACCTAGTGCGGGAACCTTGCCCTATGTAAATTACTGCCACCGTTCACATTCAGAGTTAACGGTAGTGCTGTTGCATGGTAATGGCAGTGTAGAAATGTGTACCTAAGCTTTTGCTTTTCCACTACTGCTACGATGCAATGACCAATCAGAAATAGAAATCTCGGTATCGTGATATCTTTGAATCTGTCAGAAATGTGAAATTAATATCAAATTAATATTTGACAGTGGTCGCTGCGCTTAACTGGTACCTAGTTGAAAATGGTCTATTTTGTGCTAAACTTGCAAAAATTGCTACGCAATTAACAATGTTTTCATATCAAACTCGATTATTTACTATTGACATGTTTCCATGTCAAAGCTAACATTTTTAAAGTTACAGGTTATAAGAAATGCTATGCAACTACACTAATTTACTATATCCATAATTATGTGAACAACAGTTTCGCACTACCATACAGACTGCATTAAGTTACAACTGTACTAAGCTCTATGTGAATGCTATTTAACTGTAGTGTGATAGTATCAATGTATCATATTGGTTTCTGTTAGGTATAGGTACCTACTAGAAATTAGAAAAACAAAAACTTTCTTAAGACTAATAAAATCAACAAAATGTGATATGAGATTCAAAATAAATTATTAAGCTGTGTAAAACAGGATTCAAAGTTAAATTTGTTAAGTACTTGCAATTTTTCTCCAGTTAATTGTAAACTGTGATAACAAAATTTTCTATTAACTGTTTGTTTTGCTAATGATAATAAATTTTTTAAATAGGTATAAGTATAAGAAACATGTTTTTCAAACCTTTGTTTTTTAAATATCTGCAGGAAAACTGAAAGCTTTTGTGTGTATGCCGACTTACGAGTATTTTCGTGTTTATGGACATTTATAAAAATGTGCCAGATTGTATTATGAAATGCTTTCGTTCAAATTAATAAGATACTTCCTGAAACATGATTTAAAGCAATATTTTATTTATTATCTTTGCATCAAGAAATGGTAGAAGGCAGCTACTAAGAAATATATTGCCTACATGTCGTGAAATAAATTCTAAAATTATACATTGCAATGTCGAAAGTAAATTACTTATTTACAAATAAGTAATCACCCATTTTTATCGAACAAATTATCACTTGGAAAACAATCAATTTTCTTGTTACCATTTTAATTAGGTATTCTATCTCATAGTAAAGCTACGTTTGATTTTCAAGATAGATAATGTAGATAAATGTTAACTCGCTTGGTTATAAGAGGCTGGTATACCTAGTGTTAGAGTAGTATATTTACTTATTTAATTAATTACTCACCCATTTTGAATACTTTATAAAATAAACTTTGGTAACAATTTATTAGCTGTACGTATCGACCTCGGAATCGCGCTCTCTAATTTTCCGCACTTTTTTAATGGGAACTCTAGAATATCATCCAAAATTGTACTTTACCAAAACTTTTATGTCAATTAGAATATTTTTCTCAAAAAAATTGAAATTATCTTAAGTATAAAATATCTTAACTGTCAAAAAACATCTGATTTTAAATTAAAATATAATAAAAATTTAAATTTTATTTTTTTGAATATTTGAAAATTTAAAAACAGTCCGATGTTAAGCATATACAATTATATAAATTTTTTGTAAATACATTTATTCTAAATTGTACTTAAATGAAGAACGCCTGTCTGTGTGAAGGTATATTTCGAATATTTATACGAGTAACTCTCGGTTGCACGAGAGATCAGCAACAATAAACGCAAATTTACAGTTTTCAGCGGAATCTAATGGACATGTCTACTTTTAAAACACTCATAGTTTATAAGTAAAAGAATGTTTAAAAAATTGAGATGTTGAATGTAAAAATGGGATAAATGTAATTTTAAATTTCTAAAGTATCTTTCAAAATTACTTTCTAAGTAAGGCCCCGTTAAAAATTACATCATTGATTTTTCCAAGAATAAGAATGCGAATTTATCGGCCAACTCTGAAATTTATGATAATTTTGTAAAACAGTCTATAGTAAGCTCATTTTTTAAAACAATAAAATGTTTCAAAATCCAAAATGTGCAGAAAAATTATCTTTTTACATTAGCCGCAAGAATACTTTGCAATCGAAATCTTACATGAAAATAGAGAGTTTGATAATCACATAAGGAGCAAAATATAATCTAAATACTGGCGCTGTATTAAAAAAATTAAATAAGAACCATACAAATAGTATTTTCACAATTTTGGTTATTGGTATTAATTTGTAAATAGTAGGTATACCTAATTAAAGAATACCTAGTTTCAAATGTTTCCAAAAATTTTAAAACAAAAATTTCAGTAGGTAATATACGTTAAATTTTAAATCACATTTACGCCACTTCCACTTTCCCTTATCAAAAAAAATATTATAAAACTATTTTATTAAAAAATACTCAATACTCAGGTACGAAATAGTGGTACCTGACACAAAATTAATATTTCTGATCAGTTTCTAGGCGTTCTTCATTAAAAACAAATGCAAAAATTCAGACAAGGTGACACGAACAGCTATACCCAATTATCTACAGCTAATAAAAAAGTAGATGGCACTGCGAATGCTGTCCGTTTTACACTCACATTTTATAACTTAAAAAAGAAATTTTTGTGAATAAAATTTGGCACGAACTTAAAGAAAGTATTTTTTGTGAATAAAGCTGTTAGTTAGAATAATACTACTTACCATCGAGCGGTGTTACTTTGGAACGATTTTCATAATTTTTTGTAAATAACTTTAATACTTTTCATTGTATCATTCTACTTTTGACATATGTGATACATTTGTATTTCACCTATTGATTAAGCATGTTGTTAGGCTTGTTATTACATCGGAACTTACCCCAACTTTCGGTGTTACTTTATCCTCGGGTTTAAAATGATTAAATTTGACTTGTATGGGCCGAGAATAGGTTTCTTTACATAAAAAAAAGCTTTTTAAAAATTAAACATTAAAAAAATGATTTGTAGGTATTTATTACAAAATAATCAACATTTATTGTTTAACAAAGGTACAATTGAAGAAATCTGCTGCCTTTTTGTAGGACATTCCTCCTTCACTGCGACTGCTATGTTCAATTGCTCCTCAGAATAATTTTTGTAGGGTCTACTGCCCAATTTTCTTTTATAAACACGACCCATACTTAAATGTTTGTTTTTAAGTTAAAAATTCTTAAAAAAATACCGTGCGTTAAAAGAATTTTAAAAATCGCGAACATCATCTCAAATCATCAACCTTTCAAACAAAGAACATGAAATGTACTTATACCTAATAGTTTAGCGTCAAGATATCTTAGCATTTCATGTTTAGAAAATTCACATAATATTCAGAAATATTTACCTGTTGATACTTCTGATCTCTGTTTATAAATACACTGCTGGTATGTTTTAACAAGTAGTTTCAAGTCTTAAATTTGAGTTCGTCAAAGTTCTGCATGGGTAGCATTGCCAACATAAGAGTAACAAATTTTATTTTGCAAACTGACGCTGTTAGGCAAAGTTACCTCTTTGAGGCAAAGTAAAACCTCTCGATGGTACCTACTTAAATGTAACTAAGTATATGAAATTCAAAATAAAATAGGTTTAAGTAATACGGAAATGAAAATGTTTGCTGATGTAAATCCACCTCTCATCTCGACTAATCAGATTCAAGGATCGCCTTATTTTATCCAACACTTATTTCTTGGCTGAAATGAGGTATAGTAGGTATCTACCTATAAATATCTATTATTACAAATTTGTTTTATCACGAACGTAGGTATTTATAAAATTTACCAAATACACTATGAATGTCTGATATTATAGTAAACGGCCCCCTTTTATTTAATATTGAATTTTCATTGTAAATAGAATAATAATATCAAATTTAGATATTTTACAAAAATTGTGCTTTTGTAAATGCGTCAGCCGGATGTACCTATATTATTTTTAAATTAATTAATCAGACAAATTCGTTACGAACATAATATTGAAGAAGGTATGCTTATATTTATATTTCCATATTTACTTATTTATTTTTAATTTAAAAGACAGTCAAAGCACATTCACAATCAAAACAATACATCAGATTCCAATACATTCCAACTGCAAACAAACAAACTTCTTGCTTCCACTCCATTATAATTTATTTATATAGCATTTCCATGTTTAATCATCTAAAAACCAAATGCAAAACCAACTCTGCAACCCTCAGTTTCCCTGTTTCCGCCCAATCTAACCTCACTTCACTCCCTGGTGCAACGACCTCGCAATCGGCTATGCGCTATGGCTTCATGTTGACAGTAAGAAACCATGATTAAACGTGCCATTAAGAGCTGGTGCTTGGTAACCGCAATGTATCTTACTCTTCGCCACTTAACACTTGAGTGACTGCTTACTCTCTTGGCGTGGTGCAGTGACGTAGTGAACAATGTTTAGCGGCGTCGTCAGCGCCACGGAGGCGGGAAATCACCGCCAATCTGATTAATCACAGTTGGCCGCTATGGAGCCGATGATCGATAGGTGCGTAAACTTCTAATTGCAGGGGAGGAAGTTGGAGTGGTTGATGTAGAAAGCGGGAGAAATATATTTGCATATAGAAGAGAAAACCTTTAATAACATGATGTAGTAGGTAGCTACATTCTTTCAGGATTGGATGGTAGGACTATTTAGGTACTTATTATTTAAATAATAGATTTATTTATATATTTCACATAAAGTATCAAATTTATTCCCAAAGATGTTTACACGCCAGAAGCCCGATGATAACTGAACTTGTGTCGCCGAGCTTCGCAAATATTAATTACCTAATTATTACAATAATTAAAATAATTACTATAACATATAAAACCCGTATTACATTTGTGTAGCAGCATAATTAAATATATAAATTATATTACGTTATATTATTAAATGAACACGGCGGGATATAAAATGGTTCTTCCAAAATACGTAACGTATGGGACTACTTTGATTTCACGGGTTCGCTTTGACTTTAAATGTTATATGCTGACTGATTGCGATGCGACACCATGGGGCTCAAATGTATCTTTTTACGTACTATGTAATAGTATTGGTATACAGTTATTGCTTATACTTAAAAATATTTTTTTATGTTAAATATAATTAACTCATGGTAAAAATGTCTCTACTGTAATTCCACAAGATGTTTTTATTTTGCCAGTTTGTATTAAATCATTGTAAACTAGCAACTTGAAAAGAAAAATTGTTTAATGAAATTATGACACCCTAGGTGGAGTGATTATATTTAAAAACAATTTTTCGAGTCAAATTGCTGACTGGTTACAAGGTTGAAAAATGTCGAACAGAAATTTATACAGAGGAAATAGAATGTTCGAGTGTAATTCAAGGACTCGTTTGGTTATTCTTCACAAATATTTCTAAAATTTAATAATTTTGCTGATAAATATTAGATATGTGAAGCAAATGACATTTGAGTATTTTGTTTATTGTTTGGTTGCTAAGAAAAAGGTAAATAAGGTTTTATCACTTTCAAAAAGTTACCTTTCTTTTTATCCACTGTCAAAGCGATAAATAGTATATTATATATTGAGGGACTAAAGTGCATGATTTAATCCTGAGGGTGAAAGTTTATTTCACGAGCCGAAGGTGAGGGAAATAATCACCTGAGGGATTAAAGATACTTCAGTCCTGGGTATATACGCTATTTTTTGCACTTCATCCTCAAACGAATGCAAAATAGTTTAAAAGAATACACATTTTGAAATTTTGACAGTAAATTTTATGACAAATATTTATATTGTTACCATAGGTACTCTGTAACAAAAGCACGTATTTACTGGACAACGGGAATAATTAATTCAATTCCTTGACAACGGGATTAAATATGAAAAATAATCCTTTGGGATCAAATTAAGAACCTAAGTCCCTAAAAATAAGGACTAAAGAAGAGTTTTAGTCCCGGAAGTGCAAAAATTGTGTTTTGTTTATGGCTTACTTTATACATAAAAAAATAATACTTTTGTGAAGAACTAACTCTTAATCTTATTATAAGTTCTTAATTATTGGTTTAAAAGTAATGTATGAAAAAAAAGGAATTTTACGTAATAAAATTTACCTTTATCTGTATTTTTATTTATCTACATATTTATTGTACTTTACCTACTTCTAAAATATTAAAGTGACAGTTGTTCTGATGTTTTTCCATAGTAAACGTGTTTTACTTGCATTTTGACTCATCTACAGTAAAAAAATTATATGTAGATTTTTAAATACTTTTTACATGTGTTCATTAAACTACCTACCCTGTTCTAATTAACCCTGAAGAAGGCACTAGGGTGTGCCGAAACGTCGGTGTATTAGCAATAAAAATTTATTCAGACTGCATTCCTGACTATTCATTCCATTACTTTCCGCCAGTCGAAAAAATTGCTGACTAAACTAGATGATAATGTAATTTTGTATTTTTAAATACATTATTTTTAATACCTATGTAGTATCATAATAACAAATTATATACTATTTTAACAGTGCAAAATGCAAAAATATAAATAAGCACAAAATTACAAATCGGTAACGGTAACCATAAAAATATTTGCAGTTCCACTAATTGCAAGTACCTATAACTGACCATGTGACTAAGTTTTCTGCTCACAATTTGGTGTTTACTATAATTAGCAGCAGCTGCTAATTATTGTAAACACCAAACTAGCAGCTTATATATAAGCCAGAATATAATTTCCCCCTTATTTGGATAATGAACAGAAGACAATGAATAAGAGCAATTTTTTTTAGAATATTTCATTAATTTAATCAGGAGATTATTTTATTTTATTTTATGATTAATGAACAAGTTTTAATCATTGTGAGTACATAACAAATTAATTATTAATATATTTTTAATTTGCACAAGGCTTACCAACAAAATCCCCAGAACCAAAATATTATATTTTGAAAATCCGACAATGTTAGCCCAAAGCAAATAGCCAGAAGCCCAGAAGCTGCTAGTAAACTCAGCAAAGCGATTGCAAAATTTTGCAAGCTAAGAAGCAAAACATCTTCGGGCATGATCCCCATCATATTTTCAAACCAAACAGTTTAAAATTGAATCTTTCTCCAATAACCCGCCTTTTTCAAGAGCCAGCATCAATTTTCTCTGTACAAGCTGTATATACACAAACTACAATAACTGTCCACCAAACAATTTCAACCACGCTAGACTTGCATCAGACGATATTTTGTTTACGTTATAGCCATAAGGAGACTGCCAACAAAAATAAAACAAACTATTAAAACAGGCACTAGAAGCAAAATTTTAATTATAGATTCTGTTCAAATATTATAATCAATGTGAATAATTAAGAGCAGTTTCAGATTACTACTATATGCTTCTTTGAATTTTTATCGACTTTTAACGAGTGTAGAATTGAAAAATGTAATGTAAGAAATTAAAGTAAAAGCAGAATTAAAACATAAGGGAAATTAAAATTGCTTCCAGTTGCATTTTTTTCCGCACGAATAAACAGAAGTAAACAGGAAAGTGCATTTAGACATTTAGAGCGTGCTGCTATGCTTTTAAAATAATTTCTAATTCTTATTCATGTTTGTATAAAAACGAGGAGAAAAAACTAATAACTTCGATAACAACTGAAATAATTACAAACATATTGTAAGATTTATAATTAATAGCTCGATGGTATAACAACTCGCTGACGGATACTGTTGAAAAAATCTGAATTATGTAAGTAGGTATATCAGATTTTAAGTCAAATGTTTATATTCACTTATCTAACAGATTTACAAATTATATTTAGGGATGGGCATTTACGCGTAAAAATACTTTTATACATTTTTATACCGTAAAAAATGAGTAAAATATGTAAAGTAGGTATGTAAATAATAAAGTTATAGTTTAAGCTGTCATCTGTTAAACTCTCAAAATTACGTATGTTTGCTTCGTTGCCAGTGGTAATTATTAAAATTTAATTATGATGGGATAAGATATAAGATTAATCGATGCTTAAATGTAATAATTTCAACATTTCTCAAATCTTTCTTCCTGACTTGGGCAAAACAGTTCAAAAAATCTACTTTAATTGACTTTTTTTTACATAATTTACATATTATACATTATTTACGTTAAAAAGTCGTAAATTTGATCTATGTAAACAATACGTGACGTATTATACGTGCCCATGCTCATCCCTGATTATATTAACTATGGTTATTTTTATTTTATTTTGATGGTAACCAACCTACATTATTAACTCCCAATTACAGGATGGTAGATGTTATTATAGTGGAATCCAACCACTCGGACCAGTGGTATTATTGTCGGTTGTGCTGGGAATCCAATTGGGGACCGCTAGAATGCTAGGCTAACTACTGTCCGAATCAGACTACCTACGCTTTTTATCACACATCGGACATAGATAACAAATTATTTACATATTGTACATTATAAATTTACAATGTAATAATTGATTCACTAATAACGTGTGGATACCAATAATTTATTTAAATGGTCAATTATCGTTGATGACGGTTTACATAGGCATGTGGTGCTAAATCAATCATTAAACCAATTATTCATTCAACTTGATACAACATAATATTTGATTTTTAAATTTAATACACTTTGAATGTATAAATTATAAACAATTATTAATTTCGGTTAATTTAGGATTTGAAATTATATTAGTAGATCAAAATGCTTCGTTAATATGATTGCCCAGTTTTGATATATTTTTTATAATATACACATTTTATCAATTACTATAAAAAAAATTAATAGCAGATTTTTCCACCTTTAGATTTCATATTTATACTGCAGTAATTTTTTTTTATTGAATACATTTTTGTATGTATCCCAACGTGATGAGAGAAAATGATAGTTTAACGATGGTCATAACTCAATAGAATGAAAGGTTATTACACGAGCCGAAGGCGAGTGTTGTATTGTAATAATTCTAGTGAGTAATTCCTATGGCTAACTCGAGTAGAATACTATACTTTATCCAGGACTATACTTAATCATTCATTAATTTTATACGATAAAGTTGCACTGACAGCTGTCATATTATTTTTGAAAATTGTATATTACGTTAATTATCAGTGGACTATTATGTTTGAATATGCTTTAATGTTCGACTTTTTATTATTATTGTCATAATAACTCTGTTTCCAGGGTAATTATGCAATTATGCAATTACCCTATTTCGTTTGAAACAGGGTTCTTATGACAATAACAATTATTAATAATTTTGTCAAACAAAAATCACAATGACAGGACAAAAATCGAAAAAAATTTAAATAAAATAATAAACTAGTCGGAGATTAAACATTTAAGGTATTATGGGAGTTACAAGGACAATAACTGTTGACCTCAGGCATTATTGTCCTTCTAACACCATTGCAGGGCCATAGCCAGGGGAGGGGGCAGGATCTGAAACGTAGATTTGTACCTACTGTCATCATTTTACAGATACAAATCTTGGAAATTTAATATTACCTACATTATTTATTTGCAGAAAAATATCGATGGAATGCGAATCAGAAACCGTGGATCGACAACTGGCATTGACATTAAATATCAGCGTCATATTCTTATCTCATACTTACCGGTTAAAAAGTGTATTTTTGGTTATAATAACTCAGTCAATTTTGGTCAGAACCCGATTATTCTTTGCATTTTTTAATTGTATCGTGTTTTTTGGCTTTTGTTATGTCGTAAATAACGTTTAAAATGCACAACTTGTCCCAAACTCTCGGAAAGTTAAACTGTCCTAACTTCGTACCAAATCATAGTAGCGACTTGATTTTTTGTGAAATCTGAAGGAAAATGAATGAATTTTGTCGCCCTGTACGTCGCTTAAAGCCACGATTTTTTGCGCATGATACAAGTTGTCAAAGTTTGACATTTTTTGTCATTCTGAAGATTTTTTTCGTAGGGGTTTTAAAGTGGCTAAAATCAACTTTCGGGAGACAAAGAATAATCGATTTTCGGCAAAACTGAACAAAGTTATGGCGATTTTAAAATTTGTGTTTTTTGTGCATTTTCAAGTGGCGCGCCGAGTGTATCATACAATCAGGAACCTGTAAATTTACTGTATAATCTACTCGTAGGAATAGGAATATCACATAGGTAAGTATTTTAAAATAAAAAATACAATACCAGGATTTTTTGTTTTTCAAATATAAATGTAGTTAATTATACAGGTTAAGAAATAATGAGGGATTCAATGGGAAAATGTTGTAAAAAAGTAGATAGTAGATACCAAGATGTGAAACCGACAAGGTCAGGAAAATGGAGAATTTTGTTCAAACATATTTACTGTAATTATATTTATATAATTCATATAAGCCCATTAGTTATATTTTTGAAGTTTAGGTGTATAGGTAGGTACTAATAAAACATGTTTAATAATTTAAATTAACAATTGTTACTATTTGTACTAGTAAAAAAGTGGTATATAAAGGGGTTTATAGAGCATTGTGGAAGAAACAGTGAATCGTTAATAATATCCTATTATCATCTTGCGACGACCCATTTCTTTAATATTTATTTTTACATGCGATTAATTCATTATGTCTGACACACAATATTTATATAAAATATCATCCATCAAACCCTAATCCTATTTCACAAAACTCTCAATTACCGCTAACATCCTCTTATTTTGCCCCCGAGCACAAACTCCATGATGTATGCTTCACATTCCCCTTGATTAGGTAAATCCTTGGCTTGTGCAGCTCTGCGCGGCTGGTGGTGGCGGTGGCTGGAACTGGACAACATGGAAAAACTTGCGGCGTTGCTGCGGCGACATGGATGCAAAGTGGTTTAGCGGCAGATCGGCTTGAGGCTAGAAACGTACAGCCGGGGAGTGTAGAATGTAGTAAAGGAGATAGCAGGATGCGTTGTTTTGGGTGACACATCATTCGAGCCGATGTTAACTAAGCCGATAGCTTTTCTACTTTTTTTAGCTGATAGGTATTTACTCCGTTTGGAATATTGAATGGGATTTAAAATTATTGAACGAGTAGCATAGAACATGAACTTGTAAAGCTAACATTTGGTAACGTAGGCGTTGAAATTGGTCACAAGTAATAACTTTATTCGTCAGTCTAGTGGTCTTGTAGTCAACGCTTCGAACTGTGCCTCAGATCCGGCACATGTTTTTCTTCGCAGAATTAAATGGCAGCAAACATTAGAAGTAGTGATATACTACAGGGGGGGTCGCCCTCGTGTCGTCACAGCGAATTCTAGTGCGAGTCATAATTAATGACCCTCTGGAAGGATGCTGTTTTAGACACATAAAACTTTCTCTCATTAGAAGTAATATCTGAAATGACTTGACCGAATTTCTTAAAATTAAAGAGTAGAACTCTTGTAGTAAAATCCTAGAAATACTTTACTCCGCTATCTTAAGGCGCATTTCTTGCTATCAAATTCAAAGCAAAAAGCATGTTACAATAAATCATTTTGAACTTTGGTTTAGAAATCTACGGTCTTATATTTTATAATAATTAATGATTTGTTAAATAATTTCAAAAAATTACTAAAATGGCGAGATTTACATAACTTGTTAGTCATTTGGTTAATTGTTTAAAAAAACTCTCTCTATAGCCGTCTTTCGGCTATGTACATAATCGATTTCATAAGAAAAAATTAATTTTTGTGTATAAACGTTTAAATTTAATTATTAAAACAAAAAAAACTAACCGCAAGATTTGCTAATTGATGTCACAGAAATGTCACTTTCATTTTCGATTAATTCATTATTCGTCATATTAGATTTCAGTAATAGTATAGCCAGAATGTATTTGAAGCATATTTCCTGACGGTGCTATGATCTCAAATTTAGTAATTTAAAATAATTAATTGCTGACATTTTTTCATTGCGTCAATAATAATCAATATATAACATTTTTATTGACATTATTTGAAAAATAAACGCATTTAAAGCTTGACCGAAAACCAAAGTAGTATAGTAGCGGCGGAACATTTCGCAAATAGCCAGGCATGATAAATTACCATGAAATATAGATAGCAATAGCAGCTTCAGTTTTATCAAATTTTACGAATTATTTCGCTTTATTATTATTAAATGAATAATCTAAAAGTGACCTGGCTGATTTTTCGATTTGTATCAAATTTAGATTGCGCATTCAAATACAAATAGTTTATCTATGCGGTGCCCATCAACTAAAAATAGCGTGTTTAAATCCAAAAGTTTGACAATTGGAGGCCGAGGTTTAGTGTTGTTTTGTACAGTGCTTATTCGTACGCCTAGCATAATTGTGCTAGTTCGTACGCTCGGATTCTTTTTACCTGTATTTTTCCAAGAACTCTTAATCCGTCGCAGCGGGTAGTTACCAAGTCTGTGCTAGTTCGTACAACGTTAATATCGCACACAAATACTTGACGTGAGCCATGCTACGGCTACATTATTATAATAATTAAATAGTTGAATATTTAAATATATTTGTGAAGACCAACTAATAGCAAAAACGAACTAGTATTTTAGCATAGGAGGCCGGGGGCTTAGACTTGCTACATAATGAAACATTTTGTGACTCAGTGCGTAAGTATTATTAAACAGTTGAATTAAAAGAAATCATATGCTCGTAACAATAACGTCAGCAATTTGATGGTCAAATCATCAAACGTATCATTGTGTTGAATTGAGTGTTTCGTTGTGCTGCCGTGCCCACTACGAGGGTTTTAATCCGGCGTTGGTCAGGTGGAGTATATACATAATAACTCCATGATTTTTAAAAGTGTTATATTTCTAGTTTGACTCTACTTCTTGGATTAGGATTTTATATACCTTCGAAGAATTGTGTTAGGGTGGTAAAAATAGAATTTATCATTTTTAGCTATGTCTTCATATGAAAAAGAACAAGAAATGCTTCTTGACTTATGGGCTGATATAGGTAATATTGAGGTAGTCTCAGATTCAGAAAACGGAAGCGAGTTAGATCATATTAGTGATGTCATTATATGTCCAAGGTCACGTGATAAAAAGTAAGGAGTAAAGTGCCAGAAACATGTGGTTGGATCATGAATCAATTAGATCGACATTTGTCACCTATCTGAAGATGGTTAAAATGAAATGCAAAATATGTGCAATAAAAAAGAAAAACTTTGAATGAACCTCAAACTTCAAATAATAAATATGTATGTATGTATGATTTCGGGATTTGAACCTCATTTGGGTTATATCCCTAGGGTGACTTGATGGCACACACACAGTATTATACTTTGTGCGCCATTTTCTTGTTTACTTTACTACCGTGTGTTGCCAGTCAACCCGGCGCAAGCCCTTGTTACAGCCTTTAGCCGGTGCCCGATAGCTAGAGGTTGCCAAGTTAATTAGATCCCAACTTGGAATGGTAACGGGAGTAGGTACCGATCCAAATCAGGCCGTGAAAATTTCCTGACCTGACCGGGATTCGAACCCACGACCTCTGTAACCAGAGCCTAGCATTCTAACCACTATGCTATCCCGCCGTATGCAAATAATAAATATATTTGTTCAGGTTTTTTATTGTATAAGTTTATATTAACCCCTTACCGCATACTGTGCCATATATGGCACATCATCAAAATCTTTTTTTTTTCTAAGTTGTAATGCTACCCTTGCCTTTACTGCAATCTGTTCCATATTTGGCACACTCGTTTTCACCCCATTCATACGTTTACGCCGGTCTAAGGCACAAAACATAGACAGTAAGTTAGTAAACGTGAACGATATTATACGTATTTGTAGGTTAGGTTATTTCAAAGTTTTGAATGCGTGTAACAAATAATAAACATATCATTTTTGTGACGGAAAAAATATCAGCACAAAGGTAAGTCCTTATACTTCACGTTTTTGTCAATAATGATCAATGTTGTAACACGGGGGTTCAGTTTAGAAGGCTACGACGCTTGTGCCATATCTGGCACAATTTGAAGTAAAGGTTGTGTATATTTTTCTATTTCATCTACCAAAATGGGGTGATGATCGTCAAAGATGCATAAATATTCCGAATGTGAATCGAAGTCATTCATATTTGCGAAAAATGCCGAGTTCACCTCTGTTTGAACGAAAAAAGAAACTGTTTTTACACTTTTCATTTTCATACAAAATAAGTTTTTTTTGTTTTTTTGAAATAATATATAAGATATAATTGTTTTCCCTAATGAAACTTGTTTTATGTAGGTACATTGTTTATGAATATTAGTACATTATGCACCAAGGGAGGAAAACTCGATTTTTCTCCCGCAGGTGAATTGACAGCACGAGACTGATTCGAGGGTACCGCTTCTCGAAAATAATCGAGAGGGAGCAAAATATTTCTAGGGAGCAAATTATCTCAAGGGATCAAAACCGCGTTTTGCTCCCTCTAAACAAGCACGTTTCAGCTCATTTTGCGAGCACATGTGACAAAAAAATATATTTTTTGAGATTACCATTGCCTATTTATTTTTGCCGTTACCGCAATTTGTGCCATATATGGCACGGATCTTTTTTTTCATTTTATTGTTAAAATATGTTATGAAAAATTTTTTAAATATTTTTCCGGGGCCTCAGGATCGATAAATCATAACATATATTTTTCTGAACGAGATATAAAAAATCATGCGGTAAGGGGTTAAGAAAACGTTTATATAGATAGTAATTTATTTTGGTAATAGTTTATATAAGTACTTAATATTAAAGAAGATATTGATTTTCCGTTTCTGTAATTTGCTTATATTTTGAAATTAAATATTTTCTTTGTGAGCATATATTGATTTGTTTTTACTAAAAACCTGTTTTATTTAGTAATATACAAAGCAAAAAACGTAATTAATTCATTAAAACACAAACACTCGTTACAAACAATTTTTAAATTGCAAAAAAACTGCTGGGGTTTATATTTATCCCACCTGACCGAATATGTAACAAAAATCCGGGTTAAAAACAACCAATACAGTGGTGCGATCGATTATCGAAACTGACATTGTAATGGTCAATAAGTAACCGTGACCCCATATTAATCTACAATTGTAAGGTAATTTTATATTACATCGAGACGAAGGTACATAATTTGTATATAAAGGATCTGCAATTCAAATTAAATTTATACATAGGTAGTTATCATAACATATCCCTTTTCCTAAACTTTTTGATTAACGGTTCATGCGAAAACGGCTCAATAGAGAAATAACTCTTATAAACACGCCTCAGCTGGAAACTACTCTATTGGAGCGACCCCGCTGTTCTGTTCCAACCACCGAAGGAATACTTTTCTACTTTTGAAGGGGAGCAGTGATTGCAGCGGAAATACTAAAGGGAGGAATTGTAAGATTTTGAAAGTGCGTGAAAAGAATGAAGAATGGATGGGAAATGAGGAAGAACTGATTTAAAATAGTTCAGGGAATGAGGGACGACGAGGGAAGTTAAATCAACTGGGAAATTTTGATAAATAGTTTGACGATAAAGTCAAACACTGGATAACGATTTGTTTAATTTATAGACATTTCTATGTAAGTAATCTTAAACAGTATCAATATTGATCATAATGAAAACTATAGTTACTAGCACTATGTATTTTTTATTTATATAATCATGAGATTTAATATTATTCTCCAATTTCATTAAGGCCCGAATGTCTATCTGCGAGAAAATGATAGATTTATACAGATTTAGTGTGTCGAACAAAGGCAGCAATAGGGAACGCGCTCTTGTAGAGGGATCAAAATTGGTACTAAATTTGAACGTATCATCACAAACAAGGGTTCATTTGAAAGATAAAAGTTCAATCTAGATCCGTCTAGTGTTAAAATTTGCAATTTATGTTGATATCCTGACTGACTAACAGTTATGTGAAGTTAGGCAAGTTATGACTAGTTTATGGCATTGTAAAATTGAAACAAAAAATAAAACAAAAATTTCAACACTAAGCGGGTGCGGAGTTCATCGTTATCTTTAAACGAAAAATTTAAATCGATCCGACCAAAATTAGTCTCAATTTCATTCACTATTCAAAAGCATATTTTTGATGCGCGCAACTTCACTACATTAGGCTCTTAATAATTTAATTTACATTGTACATCTCGGCTACAAATATAATATATTTGTTATTAGTATTACTACGTTTTTATGAGGTATTTATGATACACTTGTAATAAAAGATCTTGTTTAATACAACCTTCACTACTATGAAAATATATTTTTGTCGAATAGTAAAAAATAAATGTTGTTAAGAACGAAATATTTTGCATAACTGTAATTGTTTGCGAATCAAGAATGGATTTTTTAAAATAAAAGAGAGCAAAGAAAGTTAACTTAATATTATTTGGACATTCCTTATCTCGATGTAAGTAACATATATTTGCTCCGTTTGCTCTCGCTTCTTCTAGATAAGTCCTGCTAATCAGTACATTTATAAAATGAACACTACCGAATTTCTTGTATTCCGTGAAAATGTAGAAATTGTCGTTTCGCCCTCGGGTTGTAGCGACCGGCGGCGGGCGACGCCCAGTAGCAGCACTCGCTGCGGTTTAATGGGATTAAGTTGAGCGCTGAGCGCCCAGCTTTTCCGAATCAAGAAACAAAATTTTGATGAAGAGCTTTTTGCTGACTTGCCGCCATAAAGTGACATGGTTTACGTCGCGCACTATCCTTCATCTTTGTTGTTCTTCTTCTACGCGTTCTTCATTTCTCACTAAAAAGGAAACGAATGACACGCGATAGGCAGCGCTATCCGCGATGGAGATGGAGTTTAAATCTGCTAATCAGCATCGGACCCAGACTCCAAATAAATGGACGTCGTTTTTCAATTCAAAACATGCGATTAATTAACGGGAGCGGCCGCTTCAACATGGGCGGAGGCCGCGGCTTTTGGTGCAAGGGATGCACTAGGCCTTGCCCAGCGCTCTTGACTTTCGCTGCGACGTCACGAACTGCGGCGAACCGAAACAGACGGCGCGCATAGTAATTACTGCGTACATCAGTGAATATAATGATAAAGTACCAGTAACTCTTGTATTTCTAAGATTTTAAGTATAAATACCTAGCAGATAAAACATTTTTTAAGAGATACGTATGTTTATAACTCGCAGTTTATTTATGATGATATAAAAATGCTTTCCGATCTGCATATATTCTCCAACTAAAAAAATCACTGTGTGAATTAGGTTAATAATAGCGAATTTCGTACACAATTTCGTGCATATTTGAATGGTATATACGGTGTCCTACTAAAACTAAGGTCGTATCTGCAAAATCTCGATTTTTGGATAATTGAGATTTATTAAAATATGATATGCCATCTTTATGTGTTGAGTTTTGGAAATAATTTTTGTACACATACGTCATTTTTTTTAACTTAGGTTTTATCAGATACGACGTATGAATTTAGGAAACTAAAATATTTTGCAGATATATTGCAGGACAATAGTTTTAAGCATAAGCCTTATATGCAATACAGATAGGTACGTCTATATGATTTAGCATAAAGATAGAAAACATGTATGTAGATACGGCATTTTCCACTAAAAACACAAAAAACAGATTTTTGCAGATACGACCTTTAGTCTTAGCAGGGTAGTATTTATAATACTCAACTTACTAATCATGGAACGAAAATAATATTAAAATTTTCGCAAGAAACACATTTTTGAAACCACTGGCTTGGATAATGAGTATCTGATAAACTATGAATGTAATACAATTTAAAGTAATTGATTGTAAGATGGCAAGGCAAGAATAGTATTTATGAAATTGTAAGAATATTTCATTATTCATTGTTTTTAAATATAATTTTATTTATAGTGGGTATTTATGTTAAATAATACATATTTCATACGAAACTTAGAGTAATAATGACTTTGTTCCGAGTTTTTACCCCATTTCAATTGTAATACACATTTTAAACAGTAAAGATCTCGACTCCTATACAGAGTTTAACGCTATACAGCTGCTATGCTCTGCCCCAGTGTGTGACGTCATTCGAGTGCCGTGCCAGACCAGGCCTGTAGTATAGTAGGCAATGGATGCACCCATTGGGTGAAGTTTGGTTCTCAATCAGCAACCCACCACAAAATAAATTTCTATATTTTCATAAAGGAAAAATTAAAATACTTAATACAATATGATATGCAATGAATTTTAAATTTTTGTACTGTGAATAGAAACTACGCTATAGTTTCATTTAATTCAAATACAAACAGTTTTGAAGTTGTCTTGCTTTGGAAATTCAATAACTCATACGCCTTTTACTCAATTTGGGTGTGGCAGTCTTCTATACTATGAGTCATCGGTATGGATTATATTTTAATAAAGAGTAGTTATACTACAGAGGCGATTTTTGCTCAATAAATTAAATAATAAGACAATAATGACTAGATTCGAACATACATATCAGAACCAAAGTTGATCATATCGACGGGTTTCTGGTAAAAAGACTTAACCGCCAAAATGTCGAAAAATGAGTTATTGGTATTGTTGGAAAGGTCTTTTTGAGGCGCATAGAATACGTACGTGGCTTAAACGCCTAAAAAATTACTTTCAGCGTAAATCGTGTTTGAAAATTTACTAAACGCCAACTGGCACTTTTATAGTGAGTGAATTCATTTACGCGAAAAGACCTAAACGCCAGTTGCTATTGTTTTCTTATGGCCGAAAGTGTTGGTGCAGTGCTTCAGATGTAAGTACTTTTCAACTATTATTATCTGTTTTAATATTATGTAAAGTATCAAATACAGTAGAATACGATGTTATTTCACGTTTGTGATAAAGACAAAGTTAATAAATGTATTGTTCTATACATAAATAGTGTTCAAACATACTGTCGTTTAAGTCTTTTATAACACGACATACGAAAAAAGACTTAAACGCCAGTTCGCTGTATATTTTAAATGGGACATGCTGATAACTTTTAATTTTAATTGTATTAATGTATATTATTTTATCTGAAGTGGAATATACTTTTTAGTTAAAATCACATATTTAAAAGGCAACTATAATGATAAATTGTTATAATTATTAAAGTTTATTAGTAAATAGAGATTTAAAATTTTGGCGTTTAAGTCATTTAAAAATGTTTTTACAGATGCAATATTCAAGTAGTCGTACAAAAAAAATATTTACATTATTGAAGCCCCTGGTAGAAAATGAAGAAAATAAAGAAAGCCACAACGAAGCTGACACGCAACATGAAATAACTGAGGACACAACAATTGAAAATTTAATTAAAATTGCGTGTGATTTACCTCCAATTTTTGAAAATGAATTGAATTTACCTCCTGGTTCAAATGTAAATAATGACGCTTGTACCGAATCTGAGATTTTAGTTATTAACAAAAGCAATGCCAATTATATCGTAGAAAACAATAATGATAATACATCATCAGACTCATCTTCTGAGAATGATAATAACAGTAATACTTATACATCGTCAGACTCGTCTGCGAGAGAAACATCAGAATCTGAAGAAGATATAGTTGGCAAGACGGGAAGAAAAAAAGTAAGAAAATTAACTAAACGCGACACTAATAGCAATCTACGGATATCGGGACAAAAATACGTTAATTACAAAGGAAAAACAATACCGCCAAAAGAAATCCTGAAGAACCCATGCTTATTATACTAGATGTGTAAATAATTGCGCATCTTTTCCAGAAGAAAGAAGAAAGATAATATTTGAGAAATTTTACAGTCTTAACAGAACAAAGCAATGTAACTTTTTGAAAGAATGTGTTTCAATTGGAGGAGTAAAACGCAGAAGAACTGAGAAGAAGCAAACAAGATTATTTACATATGAGTATTACTTGTCGAAGGAAGACGACAACAGTACAAGAGTGTGCCAACAATTTCTCTTAAATACGTTAAATATCTCACAACGAATACTTAGATCAGTAATACAAATTAAAAAAGCTGATTTAAATTTAACTGTAGAAGATGTAAGATTAGAAGAGACAAAGCCAGAGCAATATGCATTTTTCCAGAGGTTTGTTGAGAAATTACCAGCAGTGCCTTCTCATTATTGCAGAAGTTCTACAAATAAAAAATATTTACCTGCTGCAATTGCTACGTACAGGAATCTGTATAAGATGTACTTAAAAGAATTAACTGGTCAAGATATTCCAGCATACAAATACATAACATTTTATAAAAAAATTAAGAATGAGTACAATATTGGAATTCATATTCCTAATGCCTGTGGCACACCGGTCGAGGAGCATCGAGGACCATCGAGTAACTCCTCGATGAAACGAAAGAACGCACCCGTCCGCGATGGATTTCTATTTAATCGGTGACAAATACATCAAAGTTTTGCGCGAAATGAAATCCAAAGATACGTCTGAAATGAGATACATTCGTTTCATCGAGGAACAACTCGATGAAAATAGCGGCGCCCCTATTTTTCGTCGAGGACGGGGTGCGTTCTATCGTTTCATCGAGGAGTTACTCGATGGTCCTCGATGCTCCTCGGCCGGTGTGCCACAGGCATAAGAAAGATAAATGCAGTCTTTGTCACAAGTATGAACTGAGAACAGACGAAGAAAAAATAAAGATGGCATCAGAATACAGTGTGCATATAGCTGAAAAAGATAAAGTAAAAAAAATATTTTTAGAAGAGCAAAATAAATCAAAAAACACTGAATCCTACTTAGTGGCAAGTTTTGATCTCCAAAAAGTATTAAATACACCGCATGGCAATAGCATGCTTATTGGTTTCAGTCGACGATACGCAGTATATAATTTTACTGTCTACGAAAGCAATACAAGAGATGGATACTGCTTTCTATGGGGTGAAAGTAATGGAAATCGAGGTGCAAATGAAATAGCTACAAATTTGTACCTGTATTTAAAAAATGTTGATGAGAGACGGATAGTAAAAACAGTATCATTATTCTGCGACAATTGCACTGGACAAAACAAAAATAAATTTATAGTAACAATGCTTCATTTCTTTATTCAAAATTGTAAAAATATAGAAACTATATTTTTAACGTATCTTATTGCAGGCCACACCTATATGCCGGTAAACTCGATGCATTCTGTAATCGAGAAATCACTAAAACATCGGACAATTTGGGCGCCGTCTGAGTGGCCAACAATATTACGAAATGCGCGCAATGTGCCTACGAATTACATTGTTCGAAATATGAGTTTTTCTGATTTTTACAATTGGCGAAAAATCGCTGCTCCGGTTAAATTTATGAATAATAAAATTGAACAAATTAATTTGACCAGTATAAAAAAGATTGAATTTTCCAAATCAAACTTGCAAATAAAATGCTACACAAGTTTCACTGAAGAAAACGAAGACAGTATTGGATATTATTCTTTTCCTGAAAATTTTAAAAACCGTATACTTTTGCAAGCTTATAACCAAAGATTACCTATAAATAATAATAAGTATAAGGATTTGAAAACACTTTGTGATAAAGGAATAATTCCTGATTGTTACCAACCTGAATATATAAACTTGGTTACCCATAAAAATGTACCTGACGAATTACCTGAGACTGATATTGAAGATTTATAAACTGTAATTTTTTTATATTACTTTATCTACTTAAATAGGCTTTTTATTTTTTTATGTACAAAAAATGTACTTTATTTTGTTTTGTAATACTTTAATTTTTGTAAGAGATTTTATAATTAATAAAATATATATATAATAAATAAGCATAATATTATTGACGTATAAAAATCTAAACGCCAAACATAATTTCCCATATTATGTAAAATGACTTAAACTCCAGTCTCAAACGCCATTGAAGGAGAAAATAAAATGTATATAAGACGTAGACGACTTTGTTAAAAGGACTTAAACGACAGGTGAGTACAGGTAAAAAGACTTATGCGACAGTTTTGTTAATAAAAGTGAGATAACGTAATTTATATGGTATTTTTATCTTTTAAAAGTACATATAAAATTCAGAAAAAAAATCTAGATTTTAATTATTTTTATTTGCTATCGATATTATCAGCTATAAAGAAAATAAACAGTTTTTTTTAATTATCTCAAAACTTTGTAAATGTCGGTTACGTCTTTTTGCCAGAAACCCGTCGATATGTCACACTAGGCTATCAATAATAATGACATTTGGTGAATTTTACTTATAGATACAAGGTATACGCCGAAAAAGTTAAACTATTTAATTATGAATGACTGCCAATACTCCAAGAAATGATATTTTATTTAAAAAAAGATCTTACGATTAAATGATTTGTCTTTATCAGAAATGCATTTTCTTTAACTATACCACCCCGTTTCCTCGACAAAAATTCTGGATGCGCTACTGTTTTAGTGTGGTGCTTGTTTGACATGCTGCCGCTGAATCGATTGACGATCTGTAATGCGTGTGCGTAGCACGGCAAAAAATCTGTTACAGTAATGAAACGAAATGTTTGCCCATTGTTTTCGCAATGTTCCCATTTTTGTATTAATTGATTGGTGTTTTTTCTTTTTTGTTATCGCCAAAGTAGAAAATTAAATGTTTTGTGGCTTTGTTATTTTAGAAAATAGATTAACTCCATTTAAGATTATTGCAAAGATATATCTAATTGATTTCTGATGCCTTATTATAAATGGTTTAATCCAAATATAAATTTGAATTTTTTACTTACTTTTAAAAATATTCCTACCATGATTTATATTAATGATAAGTAGTCTATGGAACCACCTTAATTTTTTTAAGAATACAAGCTCTTCTACACAAGATACTTTAGGTGCGTTCGGTAAATCATAACGTTCAGGAAAGGTGTTGGAGTGAGGTTATATATTGGTGTTGGAGCTGAAGTGAATTCGGTAAGCGAAGGTAAACTTCGATGTTTTTATTAACCGTTTAAGTGTTTTAAATGAGACAAGGTTGTTAAAATTATGAAATAAATAATCTATATAGCAAATGCTATTACTATAACATTTACTATACAAAATAATTATACAAAATTGATGAAGAATATTAATTATAATCTTTTGATAATTATTTATATTTATTTATGACATATAGACAAAATTGACATTTAATACTTCACTCCGTCTCCGTCTGTATTATTATTTTGAGGTTGGGCTAATGGAATTAACTCTATGACCTCTATTTGACTATTCACTGCTTTGTCGAACGCACAACTCCGAAATACTTTTGACACTATAAAAATAATCGAACGATTTTGGTGTGAACGAATTAAATAGAGTAAATAGAACTGATTTACCGAACCGTTCATGACTACCAGAGTGTTAGTAAGCAATAGATTTAAATGAAGCAAACACACGAAAAATCATTGTGTTTCTATGTTGCATGATTTTCTGATATACTTAGTGCTAAATTTAATTATTGAGAATCTGTCATTTTTTTCGTAATTATTGCTTTATCAGATCAATGGCTGCTTGTGTCGGTTTCTGTAAAGCAAAATAATTGCTTTTCACTAAATTGTCTAAATGAACGACTCAGTACGTTCCCTGAGTCCGACAAACTCAGTACTCAGTTTTGATAGATAGTTATTGTATGACAACTGAACCAAAAATTATCAACTCAGTACCTTCCTTGGGTCCGACATACTCAATATTGGAAGATACTCTGATGAAAATAGCTATTGATTAAAATTAGAGCAGTGATCAGAGAAACTTAAAAATTCTTTGCCAGCAGCATAATCGGACAACGTTGTCGGCAGCAGAGTAACTACAGTGTGATCAAAACCAAGTGATAATCAAGTGACCTGGGTAGTGCTCAATTTTTACTCCACGAAAAAAATTATTATCATTAGCTGTCAATTCAGTGGCATGTATTTTCATGTCAAAATGTCATTTTATTTGTAAGTTGTAAATGTGTTTATATTAAGTTTACCACCCGAAATGGTTTTAACAGGCGAACACTATAAGTTTATTATCGAAGCATAATATTCGATCAGGGGTACTTAAATACTTACTAAAATAACATTATTATTATCCTAATTCGCACGCCCATGAACTTGGATATCAAACTTTTCTTCCTTGAAATCAAATTTTGATGTCATTAAGGAAAATTGCGGGTCACGTGACTATCAGATTGTTTTGATCACTCTGTACCTGGCATTTTACAAACAGTACTGTAGTAAAGTAGCTTCTTAGTTCGTAAAAACTTAATTACTCACATTATGTCGAAAATATTGTGTACCGTCATAAACAAAGGATGAAAAGTCAGTGTAGCATATTTGCTTTATACTTTTTAGTAAAAATTGTACACAAGATCTCAGGCGCGAAAACAAAGGTGGGTAACGGAATAATTATCCCCCTGAAAATTCTTAAGTTATATCTTAAAATCGAATACTATTCCAATTTCTACTTAAGTTAATACTATTTTAACTTACGTGGAAGTAAAAATTAAGTTTTAATTTATTTTTACACATAAAAAGAATGTTATTCAAATTCGAAATTTAATGTAAAGGCATTTGACCTTGAAAAAAAAAGATTTCACCTGCGGCGCTACTTTACCATTCCATTTTCCAAAATTACCCTCCTAAGAACATCACCTGGATCCGCCCTTGCAAGATCTTAGAAATAAAATGAAACGGAAATGATGGATAATCAGTTTTGTCATTTCCTAATAACACTGTAATAAGAGGTTTTCATTAAATTATCAACAGTTGATCATCGCTTGATTAAACAGAACAAGTGAACGTCTTTTAACTCTTGTGATTGTGAATTATTTATTTTTATTTACTTAGTTCCCAAGAAAAGAATGTATGTTAGTGGGTCGTGTTTATCTTCATTTGGTTGGGTTTGAAGCAGTGAAATTTGCAGTAGACAGTGAGAGTGGCTCATAGTTCCTGAAATGGCTGGAGCGGCAATTTCCAAAGGTACGTCTCAGCCCGGCATCGTTATTCCACGCCTGGATGTCTGTAAAAGTTTTTGTTGCGGTCCCAACTAAACTTCTTTCCTAGCCTGAGCTTGACACGGCAATGTAATCGATTTTTCGGACTACAAATATAATTTGGAAAGTCTGTCCATTTCCACAAACCTGTCCCCTTCAATTTCCGTTACAGCGAAATGAAATAAATTCTACTCTGCTAAAGCAAATTTCTAAATTTACACAGAGAACACTCGTCGTGCAAAGGAAACACTTAATTCAATTTGATTAGCATAACTGTGCGCGTGAAGGTAATGTAATAGAGCATATTTAACCGCAGCGAATATGATAAAATGGTTCGTAAACAAACTAGACGAGTAGTTTCGTATTCACAAATAGCGCCTTTAATCATGTAGATTGTACACAATGAGATCAAACTGAATTGAACTTCGCGATAAACAGTTACATGTTCAAGTTACACATACACTATAAACAGTAAGGGTACTATACCTGCATCAAAGGTAATCACAAGAAAGGAAATATACATAACAGATTTAAGCAGTGTGCACTGTGCAGTAGAATCCATTATTTAATTAAATCTAATAATACTACTGTAAATATGCATCATCATCATCATCATCATCATCATCAGGTTAAAGCGCAGATTCACCGGTAAATATATTGGAAACTTATCCAAATATAAAAAAAATCTAAATTAATTCACAGCCTTCTTTTAGGCAGTGTTGTAATAGATAACAATATTTTTTATCTAGATAAAAATACCTTACTTTTTATTTATCTAGATAAGATAACAAATAACCATTGAAAAAATTATCTAGATAATAGATACAAGATAAACAATCATTATTATCGAGATAATTATTAGATAATTTATAAATAATAATAGAACCGGCAGCGTTGAAAGCTTGTGCGTTGTATTATATGATTGCCCGGTTGATTACATTTGAAAACGATAAAAATTACAATTTAAAAAGTTATAATTTTACTAAAATTATTATCTAGATGACAATTAAAAAATAGATAAAGATAATTTATAATTTTATCTAGATAAGATAATGTATAAATAAGAAAAACATTATTTAGATAAGATAATAGATAAAAATATATTATGAAGATGATTTATCTAGATAAAATTATGTAAATAGGTTACAACACTGCTTTTAGGTGAGTTGGCAACATGAAATTGGCGGACGCTAATTTTGATGTATTTTAATAGACATATTTACTATTTTCCAAAAATATTTGAGGGAGGGATTAGATCGCATTTTCGTGTTATGTAGGTAAGTGTAAATACATTGTACTGTACCCACTTCCTCAACAAATAAGCAATATTTATTTTGTATTCAATTTAGACTTTTTTAAGCAGACTATTTTTGAAAGAATGATATATTTATACTTAAATTTGAAATATTTAAAATATACTGAGCTATAACTAAAACATCTATAGGAAAATTTGAATATAAATGTATTATAAAAAAAATGTATTTTTAGGTACTACACTATCAAGTTTTATTTAAAAAAGTATTCAAATGGAAAACATGGATTTCATCAAATATTCACTCGTTATTTTTAGTGAATAGTAGTTTGTGATGTTCATAAAAAAACCTGTTTGTTGAACAGTGTATTTGAAATTTTCAATATTTATATCGGATATGGTATTGAAATAATTCGTTTTGATTTGTTTGATTGGATTCTAGTGGACTCTACGTAAAACACTGTTCTATAATATGGACACAAGAATTATTTTGTACTGCGGAAAACACACTAATACACAAATGGAAAAAAACTTCCATTGAAGTGTGCTATGCGCGTGCGATAAAAACGTGAGCTAATTCAAACATACGAGATCTGAGCCCCTCTGAATTAAATGATCGTAACTCATGATGCAGCGCTGAATTAAAAACTTTTCCATGTACCAGAAATTCTGAATTATTGATTAACCGCGAAAACCAACAGTATTAAAAACTGAGTTATTTTTATGAGAGAAAAAGTTTTTTGAAGAATTTATTAAGAAACTCAGGCACAATAAAAACTTCATTGCAACTGGCATAAAGCAGAAATAAGTTTTCAGTCTTCAAAGAAATATGAATATTTTAATGTCAAGAAATTTAATTGTAATTTATAATTTCAGAACCGTTTGCTTGAAAATCGTTCGACGTTTGCATTTCATTTTGCATGACAACCACTGGTTGTATAGTCTCTAATTAATGTTTACTTATTCTTTTTGCAATTGCAATCAATGTTGCATTAAATAAAACATTTTCTATTAATTTTCATTTACATATTTTCAATATTTATATGTTTTTTCCTTCTAGTATCTTGTCAATGTCACTGTAATCATGTAATTATTTTGTTATAATATTGTTAACGTATGTCCGACGTTTGTCTTAGCAAAAACTAATACAGTATTCATTTTTAAAGTATTATTAAAGCAAAAACGATTACGTTTCCATCGTAATAATTTGTGTTGTTCAAATATTGTGACTTGCGAGTGACTAACACATTTATTAAACTATGCTTTAATAACTTGCCACATCTTGAAATTAAATGATATAAACAAATAAAAGTGATTATAATAATGTTTCAGTAGACACAGAAAAAGGGTATCGTCCCCCGAAAAGATCATTAAAATACTTAGATTTGAAAATTTACGGAGGCTGTCTGTTGTAAAGTTATTGTTTGCATTTGAGGCATAATTTTATTTGTGTTACAATATTATGAGAGGTAACCCCATTCTAGTAAAAACACAGTATTAAGTCATTAAAAAAATGAAAGATATTTGGATTAAGCCTCATTTCCACCGACTGTTTTAATGCTTAAGAACTATGTTTAATGCATAAGTACTAAGAGCAACGCATAAGAACAAAACTTTGCAAACTCCAAAAATAAGTCGTAAATGCACAAGCATAATGATTGACATGTGTCATATTTATTATTTGTTTCGAGTTGTCAATTTCTGTCTGTTCCTAGATATTGAAATGAATACTTTACTTACGAAATTAACAGTTCTTCCATTCCTTAATATCGCAAAAATGCCGACAATGATTACATTACAAAATTCGACAACAAATGTTATCTCTGTCGAATTAGTCCTTAAAGAAAATAGGTGGAAATGGCCATCTAATAAATAATCATTATGCATTACGCACTAATCATTATGCATTAAGCACTAAAACAGTCGGTGGAAATGAGGCTTTAAAATCTGGTTTAACAATATTTTCTGTTATATAAAATGCATGTTTTCTTTATAATGTTTATGTTCTCGTGTGTAACTGCGTTTATTTAAGCTAAAATTTAAAATGCTTTTAAAGGCAAAAAATTAAATTCCGGGTTTATTATGATACTAAATATTCATTTTTAGAATAATATTTATTCTATCTTTTCGAAATACTCCTATATTTTGTATTTATGGAGGTATTCATTTAGAAATCAAATTAATTCTCTAAATAGGTCGAACACAATTTCCTCATTAAGAAACAGTTTTTCATTTCACGCTGAGTTTCAATCTATTTCCTTAAAAACAAAAATCTTTTTGTAGAGAAACTCAACAAAATCTAATTCAACAACTTCATGTCCGTTTTAATCAGAGCTTGCACAGTGAACAAGCCAACGAGTGCAGGATACAAAGACACTTTCAGAACGGCAGGGCGAGAGAGCTATAGCCCCTGCTCGTGCTAGCAGAATCTCAGGCGCTTGGGCGTTCCTGGCTACACATTGCAGCACAATGAGAACGGTGACTGCAGGTACAAAGACACACAACTTGGAAACGCTGCGACAATGCCTTTAACGTGAGCGTTATTAATTAGATGAACGAATGGTGGTTGAAGATTTGTAGAGGTGTAAGGAGGAACTGCAGCTTTGTTTAAAAGAAGAGGAAACAATTCTGCAGAACTAAAATGTTTTTTTTTCTTTTTTGTATTTGCAAGGTTACGACTCACCGGCAAAAGGAACATAGTTTTTCATGTCGACAATGCTAATCTTTAATAATTAATATAATAATTCAATAACCATTTTATTTTAGTACTTTCACATAACTCATAAAAAGTAATAAACTACCAGCCTAAACATATACTTCCCCACACCAAACACCGCCACCTACATGTGCGACCACCGCACCGGCTGGATAATACTGTAGCAGTGACCGGGGCCCTGCACTCCTGTAGACTCTCTGAGGTCTGCTGTCGTTATGGATGCAGAATCTGAAGTCATCCGTGCACAGGCCATGTTCTCTCGGAGTCGCTACCGTTGTGCTACATATTTACCATTCTATTTTTACCACTCCAACTTTTACCACCATTCTTTTTTACCGCTATCCTGTTTTACCTTTAACCCATTTTTACCACTCAATTTTTACCACTCCAACTTTTACCTCTGCATTTGTACCACTATACTTTTTACCGCTATTTCGTTTTACCACTAATACATTTTTACCACTCCGTTTTTACCATTACAACTTTTACCACCATACTTTTTTACCGTTATTCCGTTTTACCATTAATAGTTTGTGGGGCTATAGTACAGTTTTGTTACTGTAGTAAATACCAAAACCGAGTTTGTGGGGCTCTAGTACGGTTTTGTTAGCGTTGTTAGTGTAGCAAATACCAAAACCGAGTTTGTGGGGCTCTAGTACGGTTTTGTTAGCTTTGTTAGTGTAGTAAATACCAAAACCGAATTTGTGGAGCTCTAGTACGGTTTTGTTAGCTTTGTTAGTGTAGTAAAAACAAAAACCGAGTTTGTGGGGCTCTAGTACGGTTTTGTTAGCTTTGTTATTGTAGTAAATACCAAAACCGAGTTTGTGGGGCTTTAGTACGGTTTTGTTAGCTTTGTTAAAAAAGAGACGGTGGTAAAAATGGATTGGTAAAAAAACACATTGGTAAATCATGTTGGTGGTAAAAAGAATTAGTGGTAAAAAATGGATTGGTAAAAGTATAATGTTGGTAAAAAATTGATTGGTAAAAGAATTACGGTGGTAAAAAAGGGACGGTGGTAAATAGAAATTGGTAAATATGGGGGCAAATCGTAGCCACAAAGACTCGCTGGTTAACCCACTCCACTATTTGACAACAGTGAGCAGGAATTCTCGAAATCGATCATAATGGTCAATACTAAGACAACCCAACTTCCCACAATCGATTTCGTACGGTTTAATCACTTACCGGGATCCCTGTAGCATTGTGAAGATCTTGCTGTAGTTGGCGCGCAGTCACAGAGGCTTGTCTTCTTGCTTGTATCACAAGATTTCGGTCCTGTCGCGATGTGGTAATGCGACTGCATGCACTACCAGGCCTACTTCATGTTGTGCCTGTTTCTCTATGTCGATAAATTAATCTCGAAATTACAAATTGAGATTTATTGAAGTACGCGGCTATGTCGACCTGTCGATCACCTCGCTGACGCATATGCGCGGTCAAAACAGCATTTTCTCTTGAAAGATTATTGCTCTGCATTTATAACGATTTGCCCCCATATTTACCAATTCCTATTTACCACCGTCCCTTTTTTACCACCGTAATTCTTTTACCAATCCATTTTTTACCAACATTATACTTTTACCAATCCATTTTTTTACCACCGTCCCTTTTTACCACTAATTCTTTTTTACCACCAACGTATTTACCAACGTATTTTTTTACCAGTCTATTTTTACCACCGTCCCTATTTTTACCACTAATTCGTTTTACCACCAACATATTTACCAACGTGTTTTTTCACCAATCCATTTTTACCACCGTCTCTTTTTTAACAAAGCTAGCAAAACCGTACTATAGCCCCACAAACTATTAATGGTAAAACGGAATAGCGGTAAAAAAGTATGGTGGTAAAAGTTTTAACGGTAAAAATGTTTTAGTTAAAAAGTATAGTGGTACAAATGCAGAGGTAAAAGTTGGAGTGGTAAAAATTGAGTGGTAAAAAATGGGTTAACGGTAAAACAGGATAGCGGTAAAAAAGAATGGTGGTAAAAATGCTGTGGTAAAAGTTGGAGTGGTAAAAATAGAATGGTAAATAAAATATGTAGCACAACGTTTATAACTTTATAAAAGATTTTTTGATTGCACGTTCGCAAAATGCACGGAAACACGAAGCATATTGACGATTTATACTGCTGTATTTACGGAATCAAACTTAGCAAGTTTAATTAAAATAAGTGTCTTTAAAGTTAAAACAGTTATCTCATATGAGTCGGTTTATGATGGAGAAATAATTCTTAATCCTTATTTCTGCAGCATAAACTGACAATAACTGTTTTAACTTTAAGACTATTCTTATTCCTATTCTTTAACTTTGTGAGCATAAACCCACCATTAAATATACATTTTTCTAAATGAATTATGAATGCTGAAGTTATTATTATTAGATTAATTTTCACTTATAATATCACATGTGCATTAATTCTTTCTGGAAATTTTTTTTAGTGCTTTCCAACAACGTCTTAATTAGCTCGAATGGTACACGAGAGCTAATTACGTTGTTGGAATGCACGATAAAAAATTTCCTGGACATAAATTAATGCACGAGTGCATATTCGATAAGAAAATCGCAATGACACCGCCGCTCTATTTTTGAATTCTTTTTACAATAAAAACTTGAAATATTTACCTACTAAATTTTTATGTAACATTAATAAATATGTATTATTTACCTTAATAATTCCTTATTTATACTCAAAATTTCAATTTAACCAATTTTTAATTTATTGTCAAAGTGACAGATGCCAGTAAAATCTTCGCTTATTAATTTCAGTTAAGTTACTCAAGCTACTAGTAAAAAATTTCCGAGAAAATTTTTATATAACCACGGTTACTATTATTGTCATCAATTCATCCATTGGCTGTTATTTGTGTCATGTAATTTTCTGATAAATTATTTTTATCTGTTTCACGGCTTAACACCTACGCTTTTTATTCTTTACATGGTATAAATTAGGTTTAAAAATATTAATAAACAAAAACATTTAAAATCAGTTAAATTTTTGTATTAGAAACAATAATTTATATTCTCTGAATCTCTAATATTATAATAAATGAAGTACTATTTACCTATTCATTTATTTCACATATTTGCTTTTACTTTACTTACAAGTAATCTTGAATAAATCAATATCAAATTCGTATTAAATATTGATAAGTGAGTTAGTAATAGTAGTATTTATATGGAAATTTCCTCCATAAAAGCCAAATAATATTTTAGCACGTTACTTTCTTATAACAAATGGAATCATCAGTACCATTTCTCTAATAAAAAACAAACAAAACTTTTTAAATATTTCACAAAATTTTTCCAAACTCCACAGTTTAACACAGCATGTAATTACAATTGAGTGCGGCAATAATCTCCGTTTACAGTGACTAATTAAATCCAAGTGAAAATAATTCCACCGCAAATTATCTGGGTCTGTTTATGTCCTCGGTTTCATTTCGTGTGAGATTTCATTTTTACTGTACCCGGACTTGGGCAGTCGTATAAAAAACACATTCTACCCTCGGAGGACCCGAGGGACAGACTAGAGTAGCATGCACTAGTGCAAAGGTCGAGCGAGACACACACAGCAAAGCGGAGCTTTAACCGTCTACCGCGAAACGTATAAGCAAGAAAGTAAGATTTCAGAACGAGTGGAATAATATAAACGCGGTTAGTAAAATAAGGCCAGTGGGATACCAGTAGACCTATCACGCTCCAGTCCCTTTAGAGACTTAAAATTTTATTGCAATGCTACTGAAATATCTCGCTGTTTACCTAATAGCAACGCTCTAAGCGAAGTTTAAATCATTTTGGAGAAAAACACATTTTATGAAAATGTTTCTGGTACTTTAATTTATAGTGCACTTATTTTGTTTTAACACAACTGAAATATAGGGAAGCTTTTATGAAAGATAAATTTAACTGAAGTTACAATTTTAAAACTGTAATTGTCAGGAAATCAGTTTATTACTATTAAAAATTAATTTTAAATTTAATTATCAAATTGACATGTACAAAAAAAATAACTTATTATTAATTAAGTCCCTGCGTTTAGAAAAAAAATCAGCATAGTAGTAGAAGTTGTACTATCCAACCTAAAAATGTTGACAGACAACTGCTATCTGTCATAACATCTTTATACATTCGACATTCCTAATTTCAGAAGTTGGACTGAGTTGCGATTTTCAATATTATTTTTTAAATAAGTTTACATTTTAAAATTTGATAAGACACTTATTTTTGCAAAATTATGTGCCAGTTCATATTACTATCAGTATGATATTAAACGCATAAGGTTACAGTTTTATTTAATATATAAAATCTAAAGCATTCTATTTTTCATCCAGAATTAAGCGTACCCAACTTGTTCGTACCATTTAGCAATACATTAATTACCTACCACAATCATTTGGTTTAAACGCATAACATCTCGAAATAACATCAAACATGCTACAACCTAAATTTATCAACTTATAATGAAGTAACACGAAACGCAAAGTAGTTACAATAAGATTACGTAAGATATAGTTCAGTGATATGGAACAAATTGTAATCAAACGATCAAACGCAATTACATCATGTTACATGTAATAAGTTTTTAGTTGCATTGCGTCTCACGTTTCTGCCATTGAACCAATCCCAGTCGGTGTATATGCTATAAAATCCTACCTGTTTGACAATTCCAACAGTTGACATCTTTTATTCCAACTCCATTCCTGAAACAAAAATCAGGCTATAAATATCTGCTTGGTAAGGTAAAATTCAGCAAAAATTTGTCGGAAACCGCGTATGGAGATCAGTCATGAGAAAGTTTTGCGCATATAACTTCGTTTACAACCGTATGTTCAAGTCTGGAGCAACAGACATATTGGATTCTCTAACTCCATTTGCACAACGGACTCAATAGTCAGCCATCTTCCGGGTATGAATATCGATATGAAGTGGGCGGAAACCAAAACGAGCAGCATTCCGAAACATCTCATAAGATCGCTTTTGTATGGCATCATCCCGAGCTAAATAGAATTTATGTGTGCAAGAACTATATCCGTGGAAAATTAACCATGTATACCGAGATCTTATACCTATTCTCAGAGACAATAATTGTGTAATTATTTGTGAAAATAAACCACAAGCGTCTAAGTAATTCTAAGTTCATTAGATACCTACTATTATGTTGATTGTAGAATGTAATGTTATGATTAATAACTATTTAGTATAATGCAAATCAAATTAATCTGCCACAGTTTAAATTAAGTACCAATACATACAAGGTGTACCTATCATATTTTCGAGTTCATACGTTAAGGGTAATACCTACAGTTTTATATTGATTAGGAAATCAAATTAATGTTTCAGAAATTAGAAAAAATAAGGGTACCTCTGCCTACAGTTTTCTTACGCGATCCATATAAAGTAGGTAGGTACCACTGAATTCACATACCTATTTACTAAGTAAAATTAAATTTAAAAAATACCTAAATGGAATTTAGATTTCGAATAAGAATTATTAGAATTAATTAGTAAAAAAACTACAAAACTACAAATCACATACAGAAAAAGAAGAGTGAATAAAATTTTAGTAATAACAGAAACTACTTGAGAAAATTAAATGAGATTTCAAATACGTATGCATATTCTGAATAAATTAACAATAAAAAAAAATATATAGTACACGATCTTCGCACTTGTATAAGTTCAAACTAATTACTTTAAGTAGTTATCCATGTGTTGTGATATTTATTTTTATTGTTAATTTATTTGAGAATATGCATACATTTATTTGTAACCTCATTTAATTTTCTCAATTATCTGTTAATTGTTATTTTCTGTTATTACTAAAATTGTATTAACTCTTCTTTTTTCTGTATGTGATTTGTTGATTTGTAGTCCTGAGTAAGACACATGAGGCGTTGAAACCGGTCGATGTAGAGTAAAATAAATTTATCTGACTGCATTCCAGTAGCGTTTTTTACTAATTCATCCCCACAGTCAAGTAACATTCAATTTCATTAAAATTATACGTAAGTGTAATAAAACATATTTTAAAAATAGCAAGTCATTTCTTGTTTTACAATACCTGCAGAGTTGGGTACCTAGTAAATTAACTACAATACTAAGTACTTAAATTAATCAAAATAACGAGAATTCATCAAATTTTTGAATACTAAGCTTTTAAAATAACTATTTGCCAACTACAATACATAATAAATAGGTACGTACGTAAAAACTGTTCAAAATTATTTCCATTAACAGCTAAACATAACGCAGCACGTTGAATTAAAGAAATTGTTCAAGCCCGATGAAATGCATGTTCTTGTCTAATTCTTTCAACGCAATTTTCAATTCGTTGCCTTAATTCTTCAAGGGTGATGCATTTAAAATGACCACAAAAATAAAAATCTAATAGATTCAAATCCGGAAATCTAGGAGGTCAAGGTACAGGACCTCTTCGACCAATCCATCTGCCCTCAAATACTCTATCTAGGTGATTTCTAACATTTCTGCTAAAATGAGGTGGTGCACCGTCATGCATAAACCATGCCTTTTGACGTACATTCAGAGGAATTTCTTCTAATAATTCAGGCAGATTATTCTGCAAAAATAATAAATAATCCTGGCCATTCATTCTGTTAGGAACAGTGTTGTAACTTCTTATCTAGATAATTTTATCTAGATAAATCATCAGATAATATATTTTTATCTATTATCTTATCTAGATACATTTTTTCTAATTTATCTATTATCTTATCTAGATAAAATTACAAATTATCTTTATCTATTTTTTAAATATCATCTAGATAATATTTTTTGTAAAATTAGAATAATTTTTTTCATTTGTAATTTTAATCGAAATCAAATGTAATCAAACTATGAAAGCATACAAACGCATAAGCTTGCAAAGCTGCCGACTCGCTACCTGGTACCGCTAATATTTTAGAACATTTTTTTGTATTATCTATGAATTATCTAATAATTATCTAGATAATAATTATTTATCTTTTATCTATTATCTAGATAATTTCTTCAATGATTATCTATTATCTTATCTAGATAAATAAAAAATATGTTATCTTTATCTAGATAAAAAATATTTTTATCTATTACTAATTACAACACTGGTTAGGAAGTATGTATGGTCCCAGTAACGATCCATTCACCATCCCAGCCCAAAGATTTAGCGAAAACCTGTGCAGAAAATGACTCCTGACAACAGCATTCGGATTTTCTTCATCCCAGTTGTGACAATTATGAATATTGTGTATGCCATCACGAGTAAATATTGCTTCGTCAGAAAATATTACTTCTAACGTAAAATTAGGATCCACGGCATGTTGATGCAGAAGCCATTCGCAAAACCTTACTCGAAGAATATGGTCGGGTTCAATTAACGCATGGACCCGTTGAAAATGATAAGGATATAAGTTATTATTATTTAAAATTCTCCAAACTGTCATCCGCGCCACACCTGGTAGTTGACGAGATATTCTCCTTGTACTAATTGTTGGGTCATTGCGTACCAAATCTAAGACTGCATTTTCAACATTTGCTGGTCTCTGACGAGCTCCACCGTCTCTTCCCCGAAAGAAGCAGTGTCGCGAAGGCGTTGAGTAAGATTAACAAATGTGCGAGGATACGGATGCCGTCGTCCTGGAAAACTTTCGGCGTAATAGCGCTGGGCTAATCTAGCGTTTTGCCCTGCTTCGCCATACACTAGCAACGTAGCAACATATCCACTAACTCATTGTTACTGTAATAATTCATTTTTGCAACAATCACAAGAGCGATATCAAGACTAGATTAATAATAAACAATGTCACGTAACGAATCGAACAACTCACCACCACCACCTTAATAGCAAAACTGAAAGTGTTATGTGACCGGCTATTTGAAACTAAATTTATATATTGTATTATGCAAACATTAGTTATAGGTACAATGTAATATTTAATATTAAAACTACGTATTCAACCAGTGGCCCATTTTCTTGACAAACCTCAAAAACTAATTTTCGAATTTTGAAAAAATTCTTTTTGTTTCGTGATCAGTACGTTAAGTACTATATGCCATTCTAATAAGTGCTTCATGTTACGGGACACCCTGTATGTGTTCTTTCGGATAATCTGTTAGTGAACTAATTGTCAACTTTTCCATATAATAATTATTGTGTTTATTATGAAATTCATTAACTCATATCAAACATTAATGTTAACACCAATTCTAGTTAATTCATAAAATAGGTACCTAATTTAAAAATGATTACCTACCTAGTTAACTACAAATTAATTAATTGAAGTAGTTTTTTAAGTAGCTCTCTCTGAGTGTATACCTGGTATAACACTAATTTGAAACAAAACAATTTTTAAATATTTTTGAAAATAATTAATATCCGTTTCACATTTAAACAATGTTTGTTTTTAAAAATAATCCGTAATAAACGAATCAGTTGGGAATTGCAACAGTTAAAACAATGCGATTAATTAAAAATGATGAGTTTACTGTTTACTGGTTTTAATACTTAGTTTAAATTTTCCACCGATCTCGAGATTGTCGTGAATAAGTTAATCACTTTAATAATAATTTTAATAAATCAAACATCAACCAATAATTGAAAATACGCATACAAATTTAATAAGTTATTATTATTAATAGTAGGTGCCTTTATTAAAAAATTACTAAAAAAAAACAAATTACTTACTTAATTGCAATCGTTTTAATTTAAAATGTTAGATAGATTATCTCCATTTTTTGTGTAGAAAATTTTAAGCTCTTGGATTTCATAAAGAAGTAAGAAAAACTGTGGAAGAAGTAGTAATTTCCTAAAAATTTATTTTCAATCGTTTCATTTCCGATATTCTTCTGATTTAAAAAGTAATGAAAGCGTTCAACTAACGCTTAAGAAGAGTTCTTAAATTGACTTGTAATATTTCCGCCAAAGGCCACTTGAAATTATCATTTTTATCTACGAGGTTCAAATTCAAATAAACATCAGACCAATGCAATATCTTTTTCAAGGGGAAAGAGGTGCGACTACAAACATATTTTATAGATTGAAACCAATAATTGTTTCATAAATAGAGAATAAGAGAGTTAAAATAATGTTATTACAGTGGGTGGTCAAATTATTAGAATCACTATAATGGGTACTGCGTAATTGGCTTTTGTTTTGTATGTGGTGGTACAGAAATCTTTTTTTTTGGGTGGCAATTAGCATTGGTAAAAATTTAGGAGCTGATGAAACATGGGAAATGGTAGCAGATAATAATTGAAAGATTAATTAATTAACTGCCTTATAGTCCAGTCAGGAGAGGTTTTGACTGAAGACTAATACATAACCAAATGAAATTTGGCATGTGAGTAGTTAAGAACATACAGAAACAAAAAAAAAATTCGCTCCACCTCGGTATGCTCCGCTTCCCACAAAAATTTTCAGTTGAAACTCAAAATTTTCTTGTAACGCATTTTCCTCGAAAACTATCAAAGATTTTGGAAAACTGTTTTGACAGGATGAAAGCTGAGGAAATTTGCTATCAAAATGGTCTTTGAAAATTTTTCATAAGTAGCACCGTGTAGGCACCAGCCGTTTAATATTCGAATGATTTGAGAATTTTCTTTATAGTAGGCGCTACATTGCGAATGACGTAATAAATTCGCCGCTACAGAATGAATGTGGTAAAACTTTGTTAAAGAACATCATTTTGTAAATATAAAAATTGCATTTTATTCGTCGAGGCTTCCACTTTCAATTGCACTAATAACATTTGAATTTCCGACCCCGTTTATACCGAGAAACTTGCTTTTTAAAGAATCATAACTCAGTATTAGAAGACGTTCAAAGAATTCTCAATATTTTCAATATCTATGAATGAAATTGTAAACTCGTAGAGGATTATCTTCATCAAATCATCCCCAATCACATGCAACTATTTGGAGGGTTGTGTGTTGTACGTCCGAAAAAAAAACTGGTTTTCGCTATCTCATAGATTTCTTTATTTATCGCGGACACGAGCATTTTTTAAAATAGACCACTTTTTGGCCCCGTAAATTGATTTTTAATGAGCTTATCGTTAAGTACAATTCCTAATTAACACGATTCTGTAATTTGTTTCATCAATTGTAGTACTACGTACATGTAACAGATGTTTTCCTAAAAAAAGATCATAACCTATAAATAAAGAAGGTAGCGTAAACCAGTTTTCTTTTCGGACGTACAACACACAACCCTCCAAATAGTTGCATGTGATTGGGGATGATTTGGTGAAGATAATCCTCTACGAGTTTACAATTTCATTCATAGATATTGAAAATATTGATAATTCTTTGAACGTCTTCTAATACTGAGTTATGATTCTTTAAAAAGCAAGTTTCTCGGTATAAACGGGGTCGGAAATTCAAATGTTATTAGTGCAATTGAAAGTGGAAGCCTCGACGAATAAAATGCAATTTTTATCTTTACAGAATGATGTTCTTTAACGAAGTTATACCACATTCATTCTGTAGCGGCGAATTTATTACGTCATTCGCAATGTAGCGCCTACTATACAGAAAATTCTCAAATCATTCGAATATTAAACGGCTGGTGCCTACACGGTGCTACTTTTGAAAAATTTTCAAAGACCATTTTGATAGCAAATTTCCTCAGCTTTCATCCTGTCAAAACTGTTTTCCAAAATTTTCGATAGTTTTCGAGAAAAATGCGTTACAAAAAAATTTTGAGTTTCAACTGAAAATTTTTGTGGGAAGCGGAGCATACCGAGGTGGAGCGAATTTTTTTTTTGTTTCTGTATGTTCTTAACTACTCACATGCCAAATTTCATTTGGTTATGTATTAGTCTTGGGTTTCAGTTAATTTTTGACTCTCCTGACTGGACTATTAAGAATAATGAGAGCATGGCCCAGGACACGTAAGTGTCATACTTGGGACAACCATATTTTTACCCTGAAATAAATGATATTGCTAGGTTTGTTGAATAATAACAGTGTAAATTATTTGACTATTCAATTATTTAATTAGAAAAAATACAATTACAAATACATTAATAAACATAGACATGGGCATTATCTAATTAACAAAATTTACGAAAATTTGGCACATCAAGGTCATTAATATTAAATATTAATATGTTACCAATTTTTTTGTCGGCTCCTGGAATTGATGGCCATTTGGGATACGGTGTCCCAAAAATGACGCAGTTCTTTGTCCCAAAGGTGTCGACTGCACCATTAAAACTTTTACATCGTTTTAAAAAAGAGAGGTTAACGTAACTAACAAATAAAATACACAGCACCATTCTAAATACGGCATTCATTACTATATTAATTAATTCGTTATGTGTAAGAGTACAGATAGTTCGATATATTGTGAAAAAAATTAGTTGTACTTACCAAAAGCACTAAATTTCAAATAAAACCTGGACTCATACTATATACTTACATACATCAAACTACATAGTGAAGTAAGCTGTATATGAACGATAGTTTTGGAGGTAAATTCAAACATAAAAACACAATTTTAAATATTATTTAAGCAGTGTCCCTCGGCTAACACTGTCCCGATGGTATCCGCTCTCCCCTTCTTTATTTCCTCTACTTTTATTTCTGAATTTAAATTTTAGTATTTATTAACAGTTATATTAAAAAATATGCATATCTCCTGTGATTAACAATTTGATCTCCCACTGTGTAGGTAGGTACTAATTTATATTTTTATTTCAGACTTCTAGTAATTTTCAAATTATATTTAAATTACAATCGTGTTGTTAATTAATCTATATTGAAAATTTGAAATATAATACAACGGCAGGAAAACAGTCGAAATTTACTTGTTATTATATTATTTATGTTGGTTAATTAATTAACTATTAATTTTACATAAATCTCAACAAAACCTATTTATTTAATTGACATATAATGGCTAATAATGTAACAAAATTATTAATTGCTGCTAGAAATTAATATTGTACCTACTACATAATTAATTTAGGACCAAATGAAATACGTACCTACCTACATAATAATGCTGTAGTAATGAAAAATGACAAATTAATTTCAATTGTTTCATTATTCTGTAATATAGTCATATTTGTAAAAAGTATGATTATGTGACAAAGTAATTTTTTTATAACTAGTAAGTGACTAGTAAGTGACAAATGCGCATTTGAAAGAAATTTATGCAGTCCAAGGTCCGAGGATAACTGAAAAATTCACAAGAAAGTATAGGTATGCTTTTGAGTACAAAATCAAAATATATAAACCAGCTCCAGGGCTAAAACATCTTATTAGATTATTATCCACGATTATTGAGTAATACATTCATTATATAATTATTTTCAGTGAATAATATACCTACCCCATTATCACTGGTGTGTTTTTGATAATTATTTATTTGGCTTTATAAATAACCAATAGAACATCTTGTATCAAAATCATATAGCACGGAGTAAAATATTACAGGAGAGGAAACCGCGTTTGAATTTCTTTGTTGTCATGTGACCGCAAACGTGAAACATTTTAGAGAGAGAGACAAAATTAATGCCTTTTCAAATCTGCTGATTTTAAGCATTTATTTAATTACGAGTGGAGGTTTGCAAATAAATGTTGCGTCGATATGGGTAGAAAGTTTGATACTGAGAGACTGAGACAATTTTTTCATCAAAAATCTATTAACAAAACATCTACGTCTAAATATAAGAGAAGACATTCTAAGTTTCGTAAAATAAATGATAATAGAACCAAATTAACAGTCTCTTTTTATCTTAAAATGTGTTTATTATGCCTCTCATATAAACACTAGCAAATTCTAGGATAATCTAGTTATATCTTTCGCACCTGACTGTTGCAAATAAACGGACGCTTTGTAGAGCCTCGATTCCTCTCCTGAAATATTTTACTTAGTGTCATATAGTAATTTAAACATAGCAGTCCGTTGCTAGGAAACGTACCTACCTACTTACACAAATTTCAAAAATAAAAGATAGCTGCCGCCAGTGCGTTTCGGGATTTGTCCCTAGGGTGACTATTATTTTATTTTCCTTTTAAATATACCACGTTGATTACCTTATTAGCATGCGTGTTGCCAACCCGGTGCAAGTCCATTATTATAGCCACTATCCGGTGTCCGATAGCATTGTGATTGCCAAGTTAATTGTATCCCAACCTGGAATGGTGACGAGAGTAGGTACCGATTCAAGCCAGGCTGTGAATATTTTCAACCTGACCCGTAATTTTAATAAACGACCTCTGTAGTAATCAGAATCAAGCACTCTACCACTGTACTATATCACCGTTTATGTCAGGCTGATATAAGTAGTACCTAATACAAATTGGCGCATTATAAGTAGTGTAAAAACATAAGTGTCTCAACAAATATTTAAATGTTTTAGAATGTATTCAAGGAGCAAATTTTAGGTAAAATAAACAGTTTTAAAACTTATTTTTAGTTTTTATTCATATTATTTTATATTGCAGTTTACAATTATAAAACAATAGAATTTCAACACAAAATAAAATTTATTGGAAACGTTTGAAATATCAGTTTTAAATCAGAATTCTAAATTTTTCATGTTGTTTTCGATCACAAGTTTTTTGTGTTTCAAAAATAATTAATCACAATTTAATTGCACAAATTCTCGACGAAAATTTTAAGCCAGAAGTAATACTTTGCTAAAGAGCATATTTTAGGCGGCTTGCACATATACATAGGCAAACAATTAAAAACTTTTTGCGCGCAGCAATTAAGGAAGTCTGCGAACAAGCACTTTCGCCATTTATTATTTTCGTGACCGTCTTTGTCCTCGGTAGTTTATAATTTTTATAAAATTGAGTTCTACACTAAGCTCTCCAATTAACTCTGGGCACGATTCTATCAAAGACCAGAGAGAGTGTCACCGGCATTTGAAGGGATGGAAAGGAATTGCCCTTGCTCTTGCTGCTTTGCCCCTTGACCAGCTAACTAAATTACGACAGTACGACAGATTGTAATTTCCGTAGACAAAGCAAGTCGAATAATTGTTATTTCATCGTTTTAAAGGTCTGGTTAACATCATTTATATGCCACGGTTTGTAATTTATTGTTTTAGAATCGTATACACGCAAATTTAAAAAATTCTTATATTTATTATTCAATTCAGACATAAAGTTAAATAGATATTACGTGCATAATAGTCGTAAGTTTAAAGTTTTAGTAACATTTTGTAGTAAGTAAGTAAGTAAATAGTTTATTGTTACCTTTCGGTGTACAAAATCTTTACAATATTACATTTGCATTTACATTTAAAGTGGTAGGTATATTTTTATGTTCAACATTTTTATTTTGTTCTTATACTGTATACTTTTTTCATCCATTCCGTGTCTGGGTTTCCGTCATGTAGAATTTGTTGTGTTGATTTGCCGTTGTATAATTTTTCGTTGCAGTCTCTTCTTAAATGGTCTATTGTCTCAAAGTCTCTTATATTATATATATACATATTCTGCATTGTCTGTCGTCGTCTCTCATCCAGTATTTATTTCTTTTTTCTTCGTTTCCTGCTCTATATCTTGCAATCATTTTAACATTTTTGTTGTCTGTTGTGAAGTATCGTGGTTTATTTATTTGAATTTGAATATCTTGTTCTGTCTGTGTAATTTCGTCCACCATATTGTAGCCTGTATTTCTTCGTCTTTCTATATCTGTCGTTGAATGTCCGTTACTTTCATAAAATTTTGCTCGTTTTACTTCCCATTGATTCTTTTCTTGTTTTCTTTCTTCTTTTCTTGATATTTCCACCCAACAGTCATATGCAAGGTTTTTCCATGGTGTCCTTCTTAATTTCTCTTCAAACTTCATTGCTCTTCTTCCTGCTTCTGTCTTCATTTTGAACCGTTTCGTTTTTTCCTCTATTATATACACCGGTGTTTGTGTATCTAGTCCGAGTATCCATCGAACATATTTTGTTTGTATTTTTTCTATTTTGCTTTGCTCTTTCCAACCCCAAATCTCAGCCCCATACATTATGATGCTTGCGATTAATTTATCAAACAGTAACATTCTTAGTTTAAAGTTATTTTTAAATTTTCTGTGCTCTATGCCCAAATTTATAACATTTATTTGTATAAAACTGAATTTAAAGCGCATTTTTTGCTTTGAAATTCAAAGTAAAAAGCGTGTGCCTACTATCAGTATTATTCATTGACTGTCAGTATTTAAAATTTGTATGTATTTTTTATTTGGGTTTAGTTCTGCAACATATTTATTTGCTGAATGTGTTTCATAATTTTGCCAGCAGTGAACTGCGGTTAATATTTTATAGAAAATTTTTCTGCATAGTCGGCTTCAAAATAATGTAAATAATTGAAAATAGTAAATATTAGCTTTAAATGAAGTAATGCGAAAGCAATAATAATGATAATAATATCGATAAAATTTTGAAGCTAGCTTAAATTTGTCTATTCATGCATAATTGGTTTTTATTTAAACCTATTTACTAATAATCACGATATTATAAGTAAAAAAATAAACTATTTTAAATTTTATTATGAACGAAATATGGATAATTAAACGTATTTCCTTAGATTAAGCGATATTATTTAAGCAGATGTTTTATTGTATTTATTATTTCAAAAACTATTTAATTTAATTGCCAAACCTAAAAACTTTTAAAGATTAAGTTATTCAGTGATAGTGATAATAGTGTAATTAAAAAAAAGTATTATGCAGTTTACTGAAAATTTGTAGGTTTCGAATATCCTCACAAATAGCACTGATAAAAGTACCTATCGTATTTTCGAATAGTAAACATACCATTACACACCTTTTACTACATTTGATTGTAAACGCAAACACATACCTTAACGTAACATTTTTATTATGATGTTTCATTACTATGTACCATAAAACGTTCGATGCTTGTTAAATTTACAGTCTGAACAGAACGTACGTTACATGATACTACTTTAAAATGATCGATTGAACAACTCAACAATCCATCATAAGTTTATTTTGAATACTTGCATCGTTCCATCTAGCAATACGTGAGATTCTATTAACTATACATTAAACTATTACTTAAACTGTCATAAATTTAAAAGCCCTCCTAATGTATCAGTAATAATATATTTATATGAATTACGTTCACGACCTCAGCGAAACTTTAAAAATTTTGCAGTAACTTTCATCGTAAAACTTAAGCGTAGGTAGGTACCTAAATATCTACCTAGTAGAGAACTTACACACTCATGTGGGAGACGGGAGAGCTAGAAAATATGTTACCTCTGAAATCTGATCATAAAATCTCACCCAAGGACTGAGTTATGTCTGTTTTTAGATAGTACTTTAGAAACTACCAAATACTACTTACGTTTGAAAAAATTTCAAGAAAGTATGAAGGTATAAAGTAAATATAACTAAAATTTTGTATCTAAACATTTATAAAGAAATAACTAGAAGAAGAAGAATGGATATTATTAAATTTTAAAGAAAGTATCGTAAACTTTAACTGCAATATTTACCTTCTATTTCTTTTGACAACACTGCGAAACCCTACATTATTTGAAACCTAACCGCTTTGCTACTATAAGAATTTTATTGTAGAGTCTTATAACAGCAAAATTATCAACTGTAATTACACAAGAACTTTTTATTTCGCCTGATAAATTTCTGTTTGTATTGAAACCTTGTTGCCTAGCAATTTGAAAAGAAAAATTGTTTAATATAATCACGACACCGTAGGTGGAGTTATTTTATTTGAAAACAATTTTTCGAGTCAAATTTCTGTCAGGTGACAATGTTGAAATGTCAAAAAGAAATTTATTCGGTGGAAATAAAATGCTCGAGTGTAATGCAACGAGATAATTAACGACTTCTTTGGTTCTTATTCCCAAAATCTAATCATTTCACTGGCAAATATTGGTAATATAAAGCAAATGACATTTTAGTGTATTGTTTATTGTTTGATTGCTAAGAAAAAGGTAAATACAGATTGATAGTCGGAAGTTGGATAATTTGAAATAAGTATAACAACCGATCTCACATAGCAAACGTTTCGATCGAGATTGGTTGTTATATATTTATTTAAAATTATCCAACTTCCGACTATCAATTCTTCAGTATTTAACTTTTGGATACAATCATCTTTAAAGGTAGGTAGGTAAATAAGGTTTTATCACTTGCAAAAAGTTACCTTCCTTTTTATCCGCTGTCAAAGCGATAAAATTGTGTTTTATTTATGGCTTACCTACTTTATATAGGAGTGGAATTATCACTTAAAAATTAATAATTTCTAGAAGTGATTCTATTAATAAGATGAACAGAATAAGTTTCTGGATATGTGTTGTGTGACAGGCATGGTGACCCATATTTATTACAGATCGCTTTCAACAAAGACAATGCGTTTCAATTTTGTAACAAATTACTATAATCTAAAGAATATTATTATGCTTATGCTCATACTCTATTACCATTATACAACAAAATTAATAATTTCACAGATAGTAAAATCTAGTACATACCTAATTATTATTTTTTTAAAATGTTAGTATCGCTTTAAAGATTGTCACGCCTGGTTAGGTCAAGATGCTAGGAAATAAATCATATTTTTTTATCAAACCTTCGAGTATTTAAATATGATATGTCAATGTAAATGCTAAAATAGTTCTAAGCGCAAGAATAAAACTTAATAGTTGAACAACTGACTGATGTTCGAGTTTATATAAGTACCTATATACTTACCTACGTAAATGTACTACAAGACTTAAAACCTATATAAATTTTAATTGTACCTTAATTATACATAAAGAATTATCTTGCAATTCAATTTGTAAGTAGATTACTTCAATTTATTATATTCAAAATAAGAATCAAGAAATACAATATTAAGTATGAACAGCATATTATAAAATTTAAGCTTATTAAATTTGCAATAATGAATCTCCTCAATATATCTTTGGAAACGGAAAAATACAGGACGTAAGTATTAAAACTTTCGACATACTTTTCCTCGCTGTTATTATTCAAAGTTTTTCACTTATATACGGTTTGATAATTCCGCAAACCTAGTCTTTTGCGCGGTCTCATTAATGAATTGCAGAAATAAAAGTGTATGTAAACTGGGAACTTGGTGATATTGTATAGAGCGAAGTCATTGTTGCGTGCCAAACAACTGTAAAGCTGCCGCTAAGCAGCGCAGCGATGCAGCGATGCAATTTTCTTTCGACTTTCCCGGCAGCACATAGCATTGCTCAATGCTCATTGCTCGCGGCTGCGACAGGGCCTTTTAGACTTTGCTTCTCGGCAATACACTAGACTGATTTCAACTACAACGTTGTACGATGAAAGTTTATAAAAATTAAATTGAAGAATAAATTCTACCAAGAAAATTTTTCTTACCATGACAAGATAGATTATAAATTGTTTTATTTTATTATATATGTAGATTTAACATCTTGTTATTTAAGTTTTAGAAAACTAAATTCAAGCATTACTTTATACGCAGTTGGAGAGCCCAGAGCACTTGCTTTCAGTGCAAGATATCTTGAGTTGAAATTCAGCTTAAAAGTCGTAAAAAGAACTGTGCTGAGTTGTTCAGGATCCACTACGCTGTAGGATTCTTTACGGCTGTTATTCACTCGATCTTTTGAATACAAGAAACTCTGTCAATTAAAATTAAACCATTTGAATGCCTGAGTTCTAATTGGAGGTGGACACGAGTCGTGAAAATTTCGGGTCACGTCGTGTCACGACATCACCTGCGTGAGCGTGAGTAATTTTAAACTTTGGATCGTTAACAGACGTGAGCGTGAGTGACATGAAATGTATCGGGAGTTATTGGGACTGAGCGAAATTTATTCGGGCTTAAGTAAAAATCACTAGTCACGGCATAATACATAATTTGCAAAATATCAACACAAAACAAATAGGTATAATATAATATAATAATAATCGTATCATCAACTGTTATTAGGTACTTTTAATATATGCAACGTTTATTGATATTTATAAACTACATAATACCTTAGATACTTATAATTAATACGTTAGATACAATCATCAAAATCTTCCATAATATGCAAACTATCAACTAATTAAATGATAAAATTGTTGATTTGTTTTAACATCGCTGTCGTTGAAGATACGATTAAGCTTTGAATATAACGCGAATATATGCGATTTAAGCCCCCTTGAATTTTCAAAAAGACTCGGTTTCACCTCGTCCCTTAGTAACATCTTCGGTAATATAAGTCGCATAATATTCTGGTTATATTAATAGCTATAAAATAACTAAGGTTTCACGAAATTCTTGTTCTTGTCTTATTTCTTGCAAAAAACAAGGCAAGACAAGATTGATCATATAAAAATACAAGACAAGACAAGAAGTTAGTTAGGCAGGAACAACTACTTATTGCAAGAATTCTTGGCACAAGCATTTTTTCAGAGTATAGGTATTTTTCTGGTCAATCGTAGAATAAAAGTAATGTTTTTCAATTAAAAATGTTAGTAACAAAGTTAACTAAGGAAAAATTAGAACCTACCTATAAAGGTTAAATTTGTTAACATGAGAAGATTGTGTTGAAATTCTATTACTTAGGTATATAGTTTAAACTTAGTTTATTATTATTAAATAAAATATAATTACTACCTATAAAAAATCTATATTATTTATTGTTATTACTATATCTTGAACATTTTTACTTCCTTAATGGAAAGTTTTATAAAATTAAATCATATTTACAATAACTAATTATCCAATCCAGAACACAATTATTAATTAAGAATTTCGTAAAATTTCATTTTTATTATCTATATTAAAATTCAACTAATATAAAACATATGTACTCTATTTCTGAAAGAAATAACCATAATACGATATGTTATTTTTATACTCGTATAGGTACGTACATTTTTTCATTTTACTATATTTAAATTTGGCACCATAAACTCTACGAATTTAATGTCATGCGCGAGATTCAATTGTTAAGTGTTTATTTGGGATTTTGTATTATATTTATTAGAAAAAATGTTTAAAAAACAGGTAGACAGCATTAGCTCTTAGTAGTGAAAAAATATCATAATACAAAATACTTTGTCGCACAATTAGGTATTTTGCAACACATTTGCGACAAACAGCTGCTTTCAACATTCAAAACAATGCAGAAACTTGAACTTTCAGTAATGGAGTACCATTAGAGCACTTTGACTGTGTGTATAGATTGGTATTGAGATAAATGAAGATTAGAGATAGATCTAACATCAATACAATCAAAATTCAATAATTCCGGCGGCTTCACACAAGACACTATGTAATATAACCATAACATTTTACATTGAATGACACAATAAAAATACCAGCAATCGACTGACTGACAAATTTCATGCCAAACGCCTGAAATAAAGGTTGTGTAATTCGTTCGATTAAAATGACTGCATAGTGTTAATTCAATTTCTTAAGTATAACTAGAATTCAAAGTATGTGATTATGTTTTATTCATTTTTAAAGTAACCGAAGAGAAAGAGTGCCTTTACTCCTCTTATATAAAACTTATAAAAAATGGATTCGTATATGGCTCCATAATAACAGTTCCCTTTTATTAATGAGAAAGAAAATAACCCAATCTATTCCCTCCATGTACAGATCATATACCTGTAACAAGCTAGTTGCAGACTTTCAAAACTATAGCAGCTAGTAGGACTGCCACAATTGGGGCGACTGAAAGGGGTGCACTGTACTCTACGGGGAAAATATAAGAAATCCGTTTACTCAATTTTAATTTCTGATACTGCGGAACCATACACGGATCCGAAACCTTCTATAAGAAGTCCGTCCACGGAATTTCAATTTCTGTGACTGCGGATCCACATAGAGATACCTAAACACTTAACGAAAAAAAGATATGAATGATCAGAAAAGTACAATAAATAATAAAATGCTATTTTCATGAATGTAGCCTCTTTAATACAAGGTGATAGAATTATCGAGTGATTTCTGTGAGAGAAAGCTCAGGAGAACAATAATCCTGTGTCAATTGAAACAAGATAAATGTAGGTACTCCATCTATTCGGGTCAATCAATTTCGCTATAATACCCTACACTGTGCATGTGCATTTGAGTAAAGAGAACACACGCAGTAACGTACGTATACTTGTTCAATTCCACCATGTTTATCTGGAACTGTAGACAAACACTTCGATTAGTTTGAGCGACATATCGCCGCAGAACAGAAACCAGAAGACTTGAAATATTGACAGATTGGGATTCGTTAAAACTGTTTACGTGGGTTCGCTTGATTAAAGGAGCTCTGTAATCGATATTCTGTGTCTAGATATATTTAATGTGGTTTGTTTGTTTTCATCTCTTTAAACATTTATAAACTCAATATCAATTCACTGAACTGTTCACTGTAAATAACTCACGCAGATTATATTCAAATCAAAGATAAATTTAAAGCGTATGTTTGACAAATATTGTCATATGAAGACCGCACTGCAAAAAGAGGGAATGTCACTTTTTTATGAAAAAGTTTACATGGAACGGTTTCGTCGGCACAGTTACCGTCCATTCCGTCCGGTGTCGACGGAAATAAATTTTTCCCACGACCATATACGACACTAACAGTTTCCATACAGTTACCTAGCTTCGAGAATAAGCAATATCACACATCCGTTCAACCCGTTCGATATGTTACGGTTGATAACTTTTTTCTGTCGTTAAGAATGTTGTGATAAAAAACCAAAAAGTCCGGACCTGAATCCGATAGAGCAAGAGGCAGTAACACACACTACTAATTTGCCTAAGAATATAATTTCTTCAAGTCCATATACGAAACTATCAGTTTCCATACAGTTACCTAGCTACGAAAATGGGTTTAATAGTGTTTTCTTGACGTTTTATTATATTTTCAATCATCACAATTTGTTTTTGAAAGATGAACTAAAAACGTTTTTTTAATTGCCCGAAAACTACAAAAAATGAAAATGCTCTTTTTGCGGCTGGTCTTGTTATTTTATTTTTATATTGACGTATTGTCATTTCATTACAAAATATTTTTAGTGAATGAGTTTTTATTAGAGATGTTAAATTAATTAACTTGACACAATAAAAACCAAACAAATGATTGCGTATTGTGGCTTAAAATGTTTTTATTTGTTCAGTTTTCGAGTTTTAAAAGCTACTAGTTTATAAATTGTTAATTAATAACAGTTCTAAATGCAATTCAAAATCACTGAAATTCTTTTATTCTTATAAATGTTTAGTACTCTTAATGAATAACTGATAGTTTTTATTAATTGTATAATACAATATTTAACCATTAATTCTTGGTGCGTGATACGGATATCCAAAAAATATACTCATATTATATTATCTGATCAAATGCACCATGCGCACCGACGTATCGCACCCTCAGAACATTATAGTTGTACCTAGCCAAAAAAGTTATTTGTGTACGTATTAAGAGCGTAAAGTGACTCTTTGTTACTCGCGCACGGTAATTGCATCGCGAGCCGAAGGCGAGAGCTGCAATAGTGCAAGAGGAATTTGACAAAATTACATTAAGAAATCACAAAATAAAATGAAAGAAACAAAAAGAATAAAAAGGCAACGTGAATCCCATCCATTGAATATGAAACCCATAAACATCAAAAATAACTACAGGGAATGACGTATCCGTTATCAAAATCAGAAAAAAATGTGTGATTTAGAACAGCGCTATACAATAGTGTTATATATTTTCTGGGAAGATTTCTATTTCACGAGCACGTTTGAAAGTCGCAAGGCAGTGCGTGTAGAAAACAAGATTGGGTTTTATTTGTATCTCTCAAGCCTCTTTGTGCGAGCCGAGCGGAAGAAAAAACATATCCAATCAAAATCCGAACAGCGAGCAGCGCTGGCTATAAGGTGCGGGAGTCAATGAATCGTCCACGCTCTGCCACCGGACTTTGCTACATTTGTCTTCCGGACGCCAGGAGCTCTGCGAGGCCGCTCCGCTCAACCTCACCGAAATAATTAGCTTTAATTAATTGAGTTACTGGTGTTTTCGTTTTTTGTGACCCGTGAATATATGGTCCTGGACTCTTGGTTCCAGACTAGAGCTAAACCAGATTTCTCCACCATAAATATTTTTATACTTTTTGGTAAGGATTAAGAAATTCTCAAACAAGCAGAAAATCCTTTTAGCTACTATAGCGAGCGAGGATATTAATTATTGCTAATCTAATTATGAAATATTTTCACGAGGAATTTGTGTGACTAAATAAACATAAATTTCTAATTCTGAAAGCGTAGTATTTATTTTAGAGAATTCGGCCCGTTAATTTAAATTTGCTGTGAGTTTTTTCACGTCAAAATAATTTTTTTAGTTTATATTTTTATGTTAATTCAACGAACAGTCATTGTTGTCCGTGTGGTATCGAATGAATTCAACAATACATTGTATTTTTGCATTGATAATTCCACTCCTATATAAAGTAAGCCATAAACAAAACACAATTTTATCGCTTTTACAGCGGATAAAAAGGAAAGTAACTTTTTGCAAGTGATAAATAGTTATTTGTCCAACTAGAGAGGAAAGCGCTTCTTTTTCCCACTCGACCTCGAAGTTTGTGTCACGAGCGAAGCGAGTGAGGCAATCGAGCAAGAGTGGAAAAAGGACTTTACCTTTTTCTTAGCAACCAAACAATAAACAAAACACTACAATGTCATTTGCTTCATATTTCTAATATTTGTCAGTGAAATGATTAGATTTTGGGAATATTTGTGAAGAAGAACCAAAGTAGACGTTAAATTATCTCGTTGAATTACACTCGAGCGTTTTATTTCCTCCGAATAAATTTCAGTTTCACGCATCTCGACCTTGTTACCTGACAGCAATTTGACTCGAAAAATTGTTTTAAAATAAAATCACTCCACCTACAGTGTCGCGATTTTATTATTTGCTAAGCAACATGGTTTCAATACAAACAGAAATTTATCCGGCGAAATAAAAAGCTCTTGTGTATTTACAGTAGTTGATAATATTATGTGATTTTCAGTTGTCTTGAGGAAGATCTCAAACTGGACCGAAACGTCAATATAATGAGATAATACACAACATAATTTATTTACACTGACTGGAGTACCTACCCATAATTTTTTCTTCCTTCTCATATTCCATTATCAGTCAAGCAATTATTCTTCAATAAAACTTAAAATGTCAATTGACAGATGAACAGACGTTTAGAGATTTGAAATGTAAGTGGCACAATTTTTAAGATATACTATTAACTGGAGATAATGCAATGAAATAAAGTACTTATAGGTATAAACAAAATGAAATAATTTCTATTCTACAAAGAGCTGATTAGATTTTGATAAAAATCTGCATATCAATCATAATATACCTACTACTTTTTACTTTAAAAAAAAAAAAACTTGTGAAATTAGAAATGATTTACATAATTAAAATTTAAGCCTATTACAAATATAAAATATCGCAATGTCAAGGTGGAAGGTCATGTGCTGGCCACATCAGATTTTTTGAGTTTGTATTTCCCTACTTGTTTTTGATCATAAATGAATTACCCTGTTCCTGTAAAGTGTACCTACAGCTAAACTGTTATCTATTTACTATTTGCCTGTAGCACATTCAATTAGAAAATGAACCGTCGCAAATCATATTAACAGATATTTTTAGAACTAGTATCTCATGGGGATATTTCATATTAGAGTCACGTTGTTTGTTTCTCAAGTTATTAATTATGAGTATATACTCGTAGTCCTGCACGTGTTAACTATATTAAATTTTATGCAATACCTACCTTATGTACCTAACCTATTTTCAAAATAAAAATTCGCTACGCTTCTATAAAGTAAAATGTACTTTGGAAAAACAGCTCGTTGCCTAATTACGATTACAGGTGGGTATTTTAATTAACTTCCACTAGCGGTCTAATAACTTATATTTTGAGGAAAATGAATAAATCAGAAAACTCGTTCGACTAAAAAGAAACTCGACAAATTTTTAAATTATTTTTTATATTAGAGCCATAAAATAAAAACACATAGTGATAACATTAATAATTTTAACGTTAAAACCAGCTTTTTAGAGATAAAATATTCATCTATTTTAAATATTTTGTTTGATTTTTGGCACAAAACTTTAAACACGTAGGTACTTTGAATGTAAAAGTTTAATGATTCTGGCGAGTTTATAAAAATAATTTTGAAATTTGTAAACAACATAATAGGATTAAATATTTAATAAAAATGAGTATAATTAAGTTTTTTTCGACTATAACTGTATATGATTTTAGATTTGCCCCCATATTTACCAATCCCTATTTACCACCGTAATTTTTTACCAATCCATTTTTTACCAACATTATACTTTTACCAATCCATTTTTTACCACCGTCCCTTTTTACCACTAATTCTTTTTTACCACCAACGTAGTTACCAAAGTATTCTTTTACCAATCTATTTTACCACCGTCCCTATTTTTACCACTAATTCTTTTTACCACCAACATATTTACCAACGTGTTTTTTTTACCAATCCATTTTTACCACCGTCTCTTTTTTAACAAAGCTAACAGAACCGTACTAAAGCCCCACAAACTCGGTTTTGGTATTTACTACACTAACAAAGCTAACAAAACCGTACTAGAGCCCCACAAACTCGGTTTTTGTTTTTACTACACTAACAAAGCTAACAAAACCGTACTAGAGCCCCACAAACTTGGTTTTGGTATTTACTACACTAACAAAGCTAACAAAACCGTACTAGAGCCCCACAAACTTGGTTTTGGTATTTACTACACTAACAAAGCTAACAAAACCGTACTAGAGCCCCACAAACTCGGTTTTGGTATTTGCTACACTAACAAAGCTAACAAAACCGTACTAGAGCCCCACAAACTCGGTTTTGGTATTTACTACACTAACAAAACCGTACTATAGCCCCTCAAACTATTAATAGTAAAACGGAATAGCGGTAAAAAAGTATGGTGGTAAAAGTTGTAATGGTAAAAACGGAGTGGTAAAAATGTATTAGTGGTAAAACGAAATAGCGGTAAAAAGTATAGTGGTACAAATGCAGAGGTAAAAGTGGGAGTGGTAAAAATTGAGTGGTAAAAATGGGTTCACGGTAAAGCAGGATAGCGGTAAAAAAGAATGTTGGTAAAAGTTGGAGTGGTAAAAATAGAATGGTAAATATGTAGCACAACGATGATGATGTTACCCATGTAAATGGTAGGAAGACGATCTTTTTAATACAAAAAGACAAATTTAATATTTCTGCCAGCTTTATATTTATTATTTTAAATTTGAGAAAAGTATAATACAATTTTATATATAATCTTATGTATTAATTTTGATGAAATAAGCACAATTAAACTAAAAACGACTACCCTACCATTGTATTTAATATTCCCATGATAGGAAGGTGATCTCTTTAATTATAAATGAATTCAATATACTTACGATTATAACAAACTGAAACCATGTCTTTTTTCTACAATTCACTCAAATTCTGAAAATACAAGAATTTAACTTTCATTAGAATTCCAAGCTAGTCACAAATTCAGCAGCTTTCATTTTAATTAAACATTAAAATTCCCCCAATACAAAATCAAAAACCACAATCATCTTTATTCCCGGGAGTTGGCTAATCGTGTCCACGCAGCGGCGTAGCACGCACGTCATGCTAGCAGCAGCCAGCGGAGTGCGGAGTGATCCGGAGATCCAGTAAATCCGTCGCCTTCTAATCCAATTCCGCGGACGGCGGATGAGAGATGCGAGGACGCGACCCTCTCATGTCCGTCTGCTTCGACGAGCGCCGTCCTCACGACACTCTGGAATCCGACCCGGGGCGATCGATCGCACCGGTGGCGGATCATGTGCGATATTAGGTCGTATTTTGTTTGGAAGATTTCGATTGTGGTCAACTTTTAGTAGGATTTGGCTATACGCAGGTGGTCCAATTTGGAGGGTCAAGGCTCACCTTTAGAATCATAAGAAAGAGATACGGCTTCAATTTAAATAAAATTTCGTAGACCGTTATATTGATTTTCTTGGATATATTTTTCATATTCGATTTCAATAAATTGCGAACAAGGTGTTAATAAGATTAAATTAATCAAAAATTAACATATTTTTAATTATTATTCAGTGGCATGATATATGAAACTTTTAATTTTTTAATAAAATACCTCGCAATACCTACCTACACTATAACTCTTCAGGGCATAATTTTAATATAAGATTTAAAATTCGATTTTTTTATAATGTGCATGAAAATTACCAATAGCTCTGACTCTGAAATACGAGTATATTTACATTAATATAAAGGATAAGGTACGAATTAAATGGTAAAGTAAGTAAAATAATTTATACCGGGATGTCGATCAAAAATGAATTATATTAAATATTAAACAACGAATTATTGTAGGTAATGCAGTATTTTTTTGATCTGAACAAGAATTTAGAACGAATTTCTGGAGATTAATTATCAGAGCTAGGAAATAGTTATTTATACATTATATAGGGTGATTGTCGTAAATCCGGCACTAGGAATATTTCGTTTATTTAGAGATACAGAAAATGTTTATAAGCAAAGTTAAACAAACTAGATAAACGGGCTCGTAAGATGGTCACAATAAAATTTTGTCTCATTTCCGGTTTCACCGGAGCATAGAGAATCAATAATGGCATTTTTTAAATGTACTTAAAATAAGCTTTATAACGATACCATAATATTATTTCCAACCATTTCAAAATGGCGGCGAATTTTCTTCAAAATATTTAAGTACTAGGTACTTAATAAAGATCCATTAAGAATAAAACATGGCAAACTCAAATTTTTTACCTACTTGAAAACAAAATTAAATGTTATGATAGTAAGTAAAACTTGATTTTTTATTTTTCAACGCGAGTAAAACCGAGTGATGTACAATACCTAAAGGTGCGTATCAACCAGCGATCGCGAACTGCTCGCGATCACAAAATACCTTGTTCACAAAATTTCCGCGTTAAGAGGAATCACCACCCGTATAAAATAAGGCAAAAACATGTTATAGTTAGGACCACGAAATCGACTTTAATGTTAGTCCGATTTGACTATTTTTTTTTTTAATTTGAAGATAACGAATACGTCTAGGTTCGCTTAGTGACAATTTTTAAATTTTATTTTTTGTACTCGTTTGATGGAGCTTCAAAGATACTACACTTTGATGATCAAATATTACGAAACAAAAAACAAAAAATTAAAATTCATTACTAATCAAACCTAGTGTGGACTTTTATCTTTCATTGAAAAAAAAGATTGTTGAAAAATATTTAAAATTAGTGGCAATTTCATGGGTTAAACAAAACCTCTTTTGTATGCTAAAGTTGCAGCCAGCAACTAGCGCCACAAGTGGCATTTCACTTGTACCAACGATAAGCCCCGCCTAGTACAGTATTTGTAAAATAAATATATTCATAGAATACCGAGTTGAGAAAAAGCTATATTCACTTGCAAAATGGGCAAACGTAAAGGTAAAATAGCTCGTTTAAATTTGTGTTCCAGGCGAAAAGTATGCACCAATTTAAGAGAATATAACAGGTAGGTAGGTTAAGTTACATAATATCTTAATATAATTTCTATTTATTATTAGTAAAATTGAGTTTTGTTGCATTAGATTGTTGTTTTAAATAAAAATATGTACTTTGGTCTATATTTAAATTGACTAATTACGGTTTCAAAAACAAAATTGATTTTGTTGACATCTTTTGTTTATTTATGAATAATAGATACAGAAAATTTGTTGCTAATTGTAATTATTATTCACGTTATTTACATATAGACCAGTCATTATAGCAAAAATCAAGGGTGTTTTTGATATAAAATTTAACAGAAAGCTATACTTGCACCATGACTTCGGGGATAACCTGTAGATTACTAAAATCCAAAATGCAGCCAAATTTCTTACTTGTGAAATCTGTTTGTACAATAATTATTTTAAAAATAGGCCCATTTTTCGTTTTTTGCAAATATAATAAAAAGTACTGGATAAATCGCGTTACTCATAAAAGACCGTTTGTGGAGAATGCAAAAACCTACAAAATGGTTTTTGGAAAATTCCGGTCCGATCATTTTTCGCCGAGAAAAGCCGAAAAAACGCTCAAAATGGACCTTTTTTCAAAAATTCGTATCTCCGTTAATTTTCAATATTAAGGACTAACGGTCTTTTATGAGTAACGCGATTTATCCAGTACTTTTTATTATATTTGCAAAAAACGAAAAATGGGCCTTTTTAAAAATAATTATTGTTCAAACAAATTTCACAAGTAAAAAATTTGGCTGCATTTTGGATTTTAGTAATCTACAGGTAGTCCCGAAGTCATGGTGCAAGTAGTTTTCTGTTAAATTTTATAACAAAAAAAATCTATATTGACTGGTCTAATAGATAAAACGGAAAAGCTAATTTGCCGAGCGTTTGAATTTTTTTTTCTTTTAACAATGTACTCAAAACTGCGATAAGTATTGTTAAATACAATGCACAATCGGCCGCCCATGTGCGAGTTAAAAATGGCCGCCTTCACAAAAAATGTGAACTTATTATAATAGTCCTATAACCTAGTACATCGTAAGTTGCATCAAGTGGTGGTAGTAGGTTTCTATTTTTTTTCTTATATAGGATGTGACTGAGATGCAAAATCCAAGTTTTCGACCTCGGCAACCCTCCGGAACACTTTTAAATATCTCAAAAACTGCTAAATTTTTGCACTTTTTTCGGTTTCTTACCATTTTGACTATGAAGGAGCACGATTTCGACAAAAACAATTCTGTACATTTTTAAACTAGATTAAATTGTCTACAATTTGATACCAATGGGCTCGGTAGACGTAATAGTTTCCGAGATACAGCTTTTCAAAGTTTGGTAAATTTTCCAAAATTGAAAATTTTAAGCTAGTTTTCGTGATACACAAAAAACGGCTGTAACTTTAAAACGGATAAAAGTATCACCGTCCGGTTTCAAGCAATCGATTCCACAATTTTTTATCTATTTACGATATAATTTTTATAATTTTCGAGACCCTAGTTTAGCCACAATCTTAAAATATAATTTTTTTTAAATTTTGTGTTTTTAACATAATAATAACATAATTTCTGAACGAATAATGATAATGACTTCCGGTTTGCAACACTGAATTCCTCGTACTTTTTTCTATAAGATACATTCTGTCAAAAATTTTCAATGGTCTTGCTTGAGCTGATATTTAAAGTTTTTCCCCGAGAGAATATAGTAAAATTTTTGTTTATTCTTTTGTTTATTGTGTTTAATCAACTATAATTTCTGAACGAATAATAATAGTGACTTCCGGTTTGCAGCACTGAATTCCTCGTACTTTTTTCTATAAGATACATTCTGTCAAAAACTTTCAATGGTCTTGCTTGATCTGAAATTTAAAGTTTTTCCCTGAGAGAATATAGTAAAATTTTTGTACAAGAGAAACGGTTGGAGTTTCAGATTTGTAGATTTTGCCAAATTTTGAAAAGCTGTATATCGGAAACTATTAGGGCTACCGAGCCCATTTTGGTCTCAGATTGTAGACAATTTAATCTTGTTTAAAAATGCATGTAATGGTCTTTGTCGAAATCGTGCTCCTTCATAGTCAAAATGGTAAGAAACCGAAAAAAGTACAAAAATTTATCAGTTTTTGAGATATTCAAAAGTGTTCCGGAGGGTTGTCGAGGTCGAAAACTTGGATTTTGCATCTCAGGCAAATCCCATACAAGAAAAAAAAAGAAACCTACTACTACCACTTGATGCAACTTAGGCCCATTATAACCATGACAAGGTTACTGGACTATAAAGTTTAAAATTTAATGGGCTACTTGCAAGATTTTGAATTAAATATTTTGAAGAAGAAACAAGAACTTGGGACCCATTTTTTTTCAAAATATTTGTATCAACAAACCCAAAAATAAGTAGGTAATAGAAATTGAATAATATGTGATGTGACATAGAATGCTGCTATATCTGCTATGTAAAATAATGACGTCACAGCAAAATTTCTGTCTGAATTTACGAAAAAACATATTTTTTAACAAAATTTATATTTTTACCAATGATGTAGGTAGTTTTTTTTTAAATCATCTTTCTTCAATACAATTTTGATGAGATGTCGCTAAATTAAAATTTTAACACCTATTGAATTTTCTATGTTTGGAAATTATTTTTTTCGTCGTAATCAAGTTGAAAATTTTTTTCTTCATCATTCATCATCATATCGGTCTCTGATTAAAATAATGATCTTTCTGGGCTCAGTCTCATTATATTTTTGAATTAATATTGTAGTAAATCACCAAAAGTACAACAATGAAAGTACCTACAGCTACAGCATGAAACCCATTGTCACCGAGATGATGCTATATAATATAACTTAAAAATTGATTCAACTTTCGATTTATTATACTGCAAAAAATAAAATAAAAATAAAATAAAATATATACATTGAGTTAAAATTATGCTATATTTTAGATGTTATTATGTAATTAATAACAATCTTTTTAAATTCAAAACAATAAAATGATACGAGCTTTTGGATCTATTACGAGGAAAATTTATATAAGCTCATAATACTGCAGCTACTGCAGTAAGAATATTTACTGTTCTGAGTATACCAAGCATATCACGTGGTACAGCTAGGGTGCAACCGTTCACATTAGGTCATGCCCACAGCGTTACCCCTCATACACCCGACCCGTCCCGCAAAAATAAGGTAGTGGGGTGGGGATTAGCCTTAAGTTCACGTAAACATTATCGTCGTTTACCCTGTTTGTCTCGAGTCCGTCAAATTTCTTCCCATCAGCTGGCGGTAACTTCAAAGGATATGCTCACCTAACATCAGTTTGTTGCAAACGTGAAACTGTTCGTCTGCTGTTCGCGTTAATCTTATTAACACATTATTATTCTTGAGTTTACGACTTAAAAAATCAAGCAAGAAATTGCATCTCTAAAGTAAGTACCGAATACGTTTTGAAATTTAGTTCAATTAAATTAAGTAAATATTCAAAATTCGACAAAAACACTTAATACGCTTGCATCTTCTAATATTGCTATGTAGACCTGGCCGTGTAAAGGTACATTTACAACCAAATTTTATCCCAACACAATTTTAAGCTGGCGTAAAATTTTGTAAGTTAGGCATACGTGAATCAACTACCGCATTTACAACCATAATTGAAAGTGCGTACTTCGGACCCGAATTGCACTTCAACTCAATGTTGTTCGAGAATTCGCATGCGCATTACGATTCTGGTATTTTTTTCAACAGGGGCGTTGCAATCTATAAGCTCTGATTTTGAATTTGGCATTAATTTGAGTTGTTTTAAACCCAATCTGGAATAGGACTGAATTACATACAATATAATAGTTTGACAACAGACGTCGTATTTTTACTTTATCAGCGCACAATTCGCGAGCAGATCGCAACAACGCTTGTAACTGTTCACGAACTGTACGGAAGTTGATACCTACCTATTTATTTATTGTATTTTCCATGCGGTTAAGTTAAGTTAACTAAATCTTTTTAAATTTCTTTGTCGCATTCGTGTGGAAACATCATGGCCATGTGTAATATCGCAACTACCATGGACGTCAACGATGCGTGTGATTGTTATGTTTACACTTCAGAAGGCAAAAAATTGATTTTCCATCTTTTGTTCGAGTGTCCTGGATTCATACCACACAATACACAATACGTGAAAATATGTGATCATCTACCTAATTATATTTATTCGTTACACTCTCATCACCCAAATAAACACAGTACCTACATGAAATTCATAACCTATCCATCCTACAACCAAATTCACCAGAAAATAACGACATTTATCGAATCAAACTAGACAATTTTACATTCAGTAATAAACGCAAAAAATTAATTTTTCCAAGAAACCTGTTATCACCGTACTTCCCAAGTACCTACCTAATTGGAATTTTTAATGTAGAAATAAGATAAGAAATACAAACTCATACTATCAAAAATTTTAATTTATGCATATGAAAATAAGACAATAAATGCAGATGAAAATAAATCACTGGCAAAACCGTTTGCGGACAACACCCTACGAACGAAATATTCCACCACAAGTGAACGTGTGCAGCGACCGCATTCACCCTGAAATATAGATGGATCGATTCCCCACTAACCGAAGCAATTGCGTCCGAAGAATTGATGGGAATTCTTATTTATACCGGAGTCTTGTTATTTCTGTTCCGGGGGTTGTTCAACTCTCCGCTCGCTGCCTTTGCTTTTAAAGTAGTGAAGTTGGAGTTTCTCGATACGAGAGGAATGGTGCTTGTAAGGTCTTTAAATTTTAAATTTTTTCGATTTTAAGAGTTGTAGTTGCAGTTGAGGTTTATAGCTGATTTTACGGAAACATACGCTTGTGGTTGTCAAATATTTATTGGGTTAGAAATGAGTTATACTGCAACTTTCCAAACCTTAAACCAGTTTTAAAGCTAAAATTTCTGAAGTGGTCTTGTTCGATGACAATCTACCTATAGATAAATAATTTATATGGTGTCATTTTATCTAATGTAGACAGATTTGATGACGTCATAAAAATGGCGGACATGAAAAATGTGTAATTCCTTGATTTTTCATCCGATTTTAGCGTTACATGACTCATTTGATAGAAAAAAATCCTCTACAAGAAGGTTATTAAAAATTTAAGTTGATTTATCCCAAAATAATTGGAAAAATGTGAATATTTTAAATATTTTTTCAGATCCTTCATTATACCCAAGGTGGATTTGTTGGTGAAAGGGTTGATGGAATTTTTTTGTGAAAGTATAAAATGGAACATTAACTGCAGGTAGGTTTTCATCGAATAAGACCACTCCCGAAGGCCTTATTTTCTCCTATGCTTTATTATTACAGTCCCCTAAAATGGGGATACAGGGCTCAAATAGGGTTCCCCTTCAGTTTATTTTTCTTTTTACATATTTTTTTAATGATAAGTTGTAATCGTGACTGGTACAGGAAGATGAATAATTAAAAATAGGATCGCTGGATTTTCAGTCAAAATTCTTTATTTTATTCTATATTACGTCGACGTTTAACGATGAAATCGGATGAAAAATAAAGGTTTTATATCTTCATGTCCGCCATCTTTTCTATACTATAAAACTACACAAGTTCCTACTCTATTTGTGAAATATTTATAAACTAATTAATTAAGGTTGTTAGGTAGAAATATTACATTAGATAGAATACAATAAAATAGAGATTATATAAGTTATGTAGGTACCTCATTTAGAAAATAACAAGATCTGATACAAACTACAATGAGCTACAACACGTCTGATGAGATTTTAATTTCCACTGGTTGAGAGATTTGCCAAAAATAAAAACTCTTTAAATAAAATGACTCTGGGGAATTACAGGCCGCGTACGGGTCTTGTTATATTTTCATGCTAATAATTCGTCTGTGCTGAATTATTTACCTCCGAATTCACGGAGGTAAATGAAGACAGAGACATCAAAAAGTACTCAGTGAACAATAAGAATTGGAGTACGAATTATGAAGGTTTTCACAGAATAAAGGACTAGTTTTTTGCTGCATATTATTCCATTACGATTCATTAGCTTCTTTACGTTTTAGAGATCCGCTTGATTAATTAGAAGTATTAATAATTTTAATGAGATATGAAACAAGTGAATGAAGATAAGAAAATAAAGGAGCCGAATATGAATAATTATTTGTACTCATTACTACTATTTAAATTGTAAATAATCCTCATTTAAATATAAATAAGTAAGGTACTAGTTTTATTATGAATTTTAATATTCAACGGTACCACGTCATATTATTATCTTCGTTAATTAATTTTATTTTTAAATCATATTAAGAATGGCAGTTTTAAAATACATTTTCTAAAAATTTTGCTGTAGTTAGTGACCTATACATTTTAGACAAAAGTTGTAAATACAAAATTTGTTCAAAATTAAAAACTACACAATATGACGCTGGATAATATTGCTTTGTAAGTTCTCGGAAAAACTCGAAAGAAAATAGGCATTATTTCGGAGTGCGATGGAACTTTGGAACTAGTGATATATTTTGTAACAAATATTAACATTTTATCTTTTTAAGTTAATAATTTTGTATAATTATTAAAAATGTAACTATATACAGGAAGGTATATGGTAGGTAATAATAAGAACCACACACCTCTCATCACGTATATGGTAAAGGTACACTGACAAAATTGAAAATAATGCAAAAGATGGCTTTTTTACCTCTCGCCTAGAGAGGTATAGGGATCGTGAAAAAATTCGATGTCGAGATTTTTGTCAATAAGCACGTTTTAGCACCTTTAGAACCTATTTTGACTATTTTCACGATGATGTCTGTGTGTGTGTGTGTGTGTGTATGAAAGTCTGTATGTGTGCCTACTATGCTCTTTCGTTCTTATTCATTATCTCAAATTCTATTGAACATAAAATTCTAATATTTTGCATTATATATTTCTACATGTTAATGAAGAGCTGATTAGATTTTGGTAAAAATCTGCCAACCGGAAATAGTATTTTCTTGAAGCATTTTAACATTTTTTGCAAAAAATATAGAAAATTCTGCGATAGTTACAATTTGTCATACGACATTTCAAAGAACAAATTATATCTTACAATATTTATTTACTATCTTGTCTATATCTCTTACCAATAAAGGAAAATTATTGTTCAAAGATATATAATTTTACCTACCAGGATTTGTAAATCACAATATAGGAAAAAAAAATCTGTTGTGGCCAGCACATAACCTCCCGCCTTGACACTGTAATATGTGAATTTGGTATTTGTTAGGCTACTTTTTGTAATATTTTTTATAGTTCTTCAAGTAACGTACCGATTCCGATTAACATTGAAATCAAATTAGCTTTTTGTGGATACAATTTTTATTTTATTATTACATTATAACCAGTTAATAATTTATCGATGATGCTTCTTGACTGGATACGTTTAATGGAAGGATAAAAACTTACTGGAATTCAGTCAGTTTTATATTAATTAAATCTCAGCTCCTAGGTACTAAGTTTCAAACCCAGTTATTAATATATTTATACATTTTTTGGTGCCACCAAAATTTCAGAAACTGTGTATACCTCTGTTCATCTGTCACATTGACATTTTCATTTTTGTTTTTAAATTTTTTTCTTATATTATGATTTTCAAATCGTGGTAGGTAAAATTACATATTTTTGAAAAATAATTTTCCTCTATTGGTAAGAGATATAGAAAAAAAGTTAAATAAATATTGTAAAAGGTAATTTGTTCTTTCAAATGTCGCATGACAAATTGTAACTATCGCAGTATTTCCTATACTTTTTGCAAAAAATGTTAGAATGCTTCAAGAAAATACCATTTCCGGTTGGTAGATTTTTACAAAAATCTTATCAGCTCTTCATTAACATATACAAATGTATATTGCAAAATATTAGAATTTTATGTTCAGTAGAATTTGAGATAATGAATCAGAACGAAAGACTATAGTAGGCGCACATACAGACTTCCATACATACACACACACACACACACACACACACACACAGACACACAGACATCATCGTGAAAATAGTTAAAATAGGTTCTAAAGGTGCTAAAACGTGCTTATTGACAAAAATCTCGACATCGAATTTTTTCACGATCCCTATACCTCTCTAGGCGAGAGGTAATTAAAAACAAAAATGAAAATGTCAATGTGACAGATGAACAGATGTATACTGTTTATCGATGATGTATACACAGTTTCTGAAATTTTGGTTGCACCATTTATATATAAATGTATAAATATATTAATAACTGGATTTGAAACTTAGTAGGTACCTAGGAGCTGAAATTTAATTAATAAAAAACTGAATGAATTCCAGTAAGTTTTTATCCTTCCATTAAACGTATTCAGTCAAAAAGCATCATCGATTCATTATTAACTGGATATAATGTAATAAAGTAATAATAAAATAAAAACTGTATCCACAAAGAGCTAATTTGATTTTAATGTCAATCGGAATCGGTACGTTGCTTGAAGAACTATAAAAAAATTACAAAAAGTAGCCTAACAAAAACCAAATTCACATATTACAGTGTCAAGGCGGGAGGTTATGTGCTGGCCACAACAGATTTTTTACTTTTGCGTTTTTATCGAAAGTAATATGATCGGGCGTGGTCTCATATTGTGTAGTTCTTAATTTTGAACAAGTTTTGTATTTACAACCTTCGACTAAAATGTATAGGTCACTAACTACAGCAAAATTTTAAAAATAGCATTGTATTTCCTATAAAACAGATTATCATGAACTTTTTATCACAAAAATAAATTTACTGTGAACCAGAATGTAGGTAGGTACATATTAGCAGTGTTGTAACTTATCTAGATAAATCATCTAGATAATATATTTTTATCTATTATCTTATTTAAATAAATTTTTTCGTATTTATCTATTATCTTAATTAGATAAAATTATAAATTATCTTTATCTATTTTTTAAATATCATATAGAAAATAATTTTTGTAAATTAGTTAGAACCATTTTTTTTCATTAGTAATTTTAATCGAATTCAAATGTAATCACTAATCAAACTGTGCAAGCATACAACGTACAAGCTTGCAACGCAGTCGGCTCGTTAGCTGGTACCGCTTATACTTTAGAACATGTCATTTATATTTTTTGTATTATCTATGAATTATCTAATAATTATCTAGATAATAATTATTTATCTATTATCTAGATAATTTCTTCAATGATTATCTATTATCTTTATCTAAATAAAAAATATTGCTATATATACAACACTGCATGTTAGTTATATTATTATTATCTGTAAGTATGTAAATTCTTTACAGAAAACAATTCAATATCTACGTACAAATTGTACAATAATAATTGTTGCTGAATATAGCTTCGTTCTCTACTCTATCTCTAGTTATTTTTCGTTACGTAAAAATAATAGTATATATTATATTTTTAAAATTCTATGTCAGTATTGGTTCCTTTGCATTGCTTTTCTTAAAAGAAAACAGAATACCGACTGCGCAATGCTAATGTTGGTTTGCAGTGCGGATGTGAATTCGACCCGTCAAGTAAATAACGGAGGCAATAATTTTAGCGGCAGTCATTGTATCAAAGACAATGTATGTTTGAAACAATTCACTCATTTGCATACCAATGGACCGTAAATTAGAACCAATTATAAAACAATTATTTATTGTTCAATAAATTAAATCTCTTTCGTTCATGTCCTGTCATCATTTTCAATTATTGTTTTTACAAAGTTTCATTTTGAAATTATGACTTTTAATAATTGTCCGTTTGATATTCTACCCACCAGCAGCGTACGACTATTATTCCATTATCGGTTATTTTTTATATATTACAAATGGTAATTTCTAATCATTGTTCATGGATTTTCTATACGACTGTTATAGAATGTTATCATTCTTACATCATTTTCAATTATGAAATAGTTACATTCTATTACTTGTTACGGAATGAATCCATTCCGTTACTAGTGATGGAATGAAATGTGGCGAATTATAATAACTTAACTTTATTCAATGTTTTTGGTTGGTGGGTAGCTTTAAAATACGTTTAGATTTATAAATTTTATGTAGAATATTATTTCATAACTACATATATTTTTATTTTAATAGTTTTAGGTTATGTTTTTTTAATGCAAATAAATTTATAGTCTTAGAGAAAGTATAGTCTGCAACACGCTTGGAATTGTTATTCCGCTCTCGTGGAACCGTGAAACTCGCCCATGGCTCGTCTCACAAACTTTCCACTCGAGCTGAATAAGCTTCATTCCACACTTGTTGCAGAATATACTATTATGCATCTGAATTCTGTAATATATTTCTTTATTTTAGAGCCCTTTCAAACGTAGATAGGTACTATATCAGAGATACCTACACTCGTACATATGTCTCGCATACAACTTGTACATTGTTCAATAGAGCTTTTCACACGTAGGTATCCCGATTCAAAATTTCGGTATCTCGATTCACGACGACAAATTGCGTATTTCGCGGATACAGATTTTACACGCGCAAGCGGATTTGCGATATCTCATAAGCAGACAAGGAGCACACTATTTTCGATAACGAAAAGAGCAAAGTTGAGTGAAAATTTGTCGCGCAATGACAGTACATATTGAGGGGTCTAGATGCATAACCGGCAATCTCCACTTTTTGACGAAAATGAGTTATTGTATAGATATTATTCTTTGAGATTTTCTGAGCTTTGAATGAACTTGTTGAGTTGCAAACCCGGCGAAATTGCATTCAAATTGAGGGTTTAAAATCTCAGTTTGTTGCAAACCCGGCATTCTCCATCCAGCAGTGAGTTGCAGAAATGGCAATCTCCAATTCGACCAATCACGAGGAAGCTGCCTGTCACGTGACCGCTGGCAGTGTGAACAATTTTATTTCGTGCTTTTTGGTTATGGTTTTTGGTGCATTTTAAATAATTTTTTTTGCATATTTATAATAATAATAATAATACAATCGACGATGGGCCAGCCGTGGCAACGGAAGATTTAATTATTTAGTTTTTTTTTCATTCTTATAAGAATTCAATGTTAATTTTTTTTTCATTCTTATTAATAATTTAATGTAAATTTGCATTATTGTCAAAAATAAAGATTTAATAATGTTTCTTTAAATAATTACTGTGCTCAATTCCGGCAATCGTCACAAATTGTTAGATGCAAAACCGGCAATATCCACATGTTAGATGCAGAACCGGCAATCTCAATTTTTCATTGTATCATAAAACAAATTTTATTCCAGATACTGAGTTATAAATGCATTTTAAATCAAATAGGTGTAAAAAACTTTATTCTAGAAGTAAAATCGTACAAAAAAACCTTATAGTTATGGTTCTATCAAAAATGCATCTCTCCTGCAAAATAAGGTCAAGTGGACATTGCCAGTTTTACATCTAGACCCCTCATTATAAATATCATAATTCGGTTCCTCCACGTCCATAACTTACTGCACTGCGTGTTCAGTATTCAGGGCCGTAGCCAGGTTGTTTGTAGGAAGTGCTAAACATTTTGTAGAATGAAATTGTTGTTATTTATGGAAAGAAAATGCGTCGCAGACGAAAATTTTTGTTCACTGTATGTGCAAACATAAATAATAAATTGTCGGATAACAGAATTACAGAAACTTTTAGAAAACAAAATTTATTTTTTCAAATTTTTGCTTTCTTTTTACCAAATCAATATGATAATATGACGGTGATACTTTTGTTATGTTGCATTGAATAAATTTTATAATATATGAAACATTCAAGTACTCAGATATTTACGAGTAATGACTAATGAGTAACGAGTACATTTTTTTACTACGAGTACTGAGTACCTAAAAATAAAAGTTCTCTGAGTACCGAAAGTACTCGAGCCATACTACCTACCTAACTACTTCACATTCGCATTAGTAAATCGATCATTATTTTATATTAAATTTTTAATTATGATTGATAAAAGTCTTTCCCAAAACACACTTAAATAAAAACCAAAGAAGATTAAAACCCAATGTCCTTCTCCACAGATAAAATGCATTTTACTCCATGGCACCGTATGGAGTAAGAAAACATAAAACTAATATGTGAGTAAAACGTGAGTATATTACAGTTGACTAAATTACTCTCATTTCATATCATCGTTAATCATCACGGAATAGTTTTTAATTACATTTCATTTCCTTCTATTTACTTCCCTTCATGCTACACGTTGCTAGAGTTTTAATTAAAGTTAAATTAAAGTGGAGCGAAAAATTTTCTGCATACACAAATAAAGCAAATTTAAATTCAGACAGAAAATTCCGCACTGATTTGAAAAGGCTAAATTTGGTTTATTCCACTGATACAAACATAAATGAGATCTAGCACTAAACAAAATATTGTTTCATGCTTTATTGTTAACACATAAACTACTGATGTTGTACAAAAATTTAATGTGCCGATTGCCTTTTCCTCTCATAGGAATTATTATTCTTCGCTAGAATCTGAATTGTTATGACATTGCCATTGTTGAGAAATAGTACAATATAAAAGGAAGACTAAGATTACTTTAAATTTTATCTCGATTTAGATATTTATTTAAAAAATTAAATCTTAAAATATTCATACTGTGATTTATTTCATAAAATAATTATAAACTTACACTACTTCAATATTAAAAGATACTAAATTCTACATCCACATTTAACATCCTTTTAAATTACATTCGAGATTCGTTCGAGTTTCATACTTTATTTCCGAACTATTCATATTGAATCGGAAAACTTCAATTTTTTCCCAGCCAAAAGTTATATAGGTTTGGTCAAACTGACTGTACATTGAACTGAGCATACCTGGACAAAATCTAGTGCGAATCTTTAATAGAGAAATAGAGCCAGGTGTATATTTCTATAGAAAAAAGGAATAAAGTATAATATAATTCAACCTTCAGATAAAATTTTATAGAACGGATGGGCGATGCCTTAATTCATATTCAAATATTATCTAATACACTTCAATACTCATTTAAATATCTCTAATATTCTTTGAATATTCATTTAGTTGTTAACTAATTTGAATAATCATTACAAGACTTTAAAGATTACTTAATTTAATAATAACTTAATGTATTAGCCTCGGTATTGGCGGAATGTTAGGTACCTATTTAATTATACCAATACCTTAGTTTAACAATTAAAAATACTTATATAGATTATTTTTATTAATAATAATTAACTTTTTACCTCCCGCCTTAAAAGAGAGGATTGTGAAAAATTTCGATGTCGGTATTATTGCCAATATGTACCTACGTTCTAGTACCCTTAGAACCTATTTTGACTATTTTCAGGTGGTTCTCTCTCTCTCTCTCTCTCTGTTTCTGTGTGTGTGTGTGTGTGTGTGTGTGTGTGTGTGTGCTTTTTACTTCCTTGTACGAAGTAAGGAAGTATTGTAATCGCGAAAAATTTCGGTTCTCAGATTTTGACGGAAATATCTGTTTTGACCTTTTCTGAATCCATTATGACTAGTTTCGACGTGACGTCTGTACGTACGTACGTACGTATGTACGTACGTATGTACGTACGTACGGACGGACGTATGTGTGTCGCATAACTCAAATACGGTTAGACGTAGAAAGTTGAAATTTTGTATTTAGGACTGTTATAGCATCTAGTTGTGCACCTCCTATTTTTGGTTTCAGTCTACAAACCGGAAGTAGTACTTTTTAAAAATATTTCGATAAATATTTAATTTTAGACAATTTTTTTTATTTTAAATGAAAGATTATGTGATTATTACCTACAATCGGTATTTTATAAATATTTTTGTATCTGCTATCATTTAAAAATAATTAAAGTATATATTTATAATTTATAGTATTTCGGTATCTTGTAGTCCATGATCGATTAACATTTGTTACTACGTAAAATTTAAATGATTATGACATGACAGTGACAATAGTAAAATATGCTTTATATCTTCTTCTGCAGTGTAAATAAAATGACAAAAATATATTTGTGAGTATACTAGTATAATAAGTTAAAAGAATTTTTAATATTATTTTACATTTTAGTTATTAAGAAAAGTATGAACACACAAGGCGTACAAGGAAGTCATGTGGTGTCCACGTCAGATTTTTAAATTTTAATTTGAGCTCTTACGTGACGTCATACATGACCACCACGCACGGCATACTACGCGTATTGTTTCTGTCACTTGTAGTGACAGATTGGTGACTGATCATATTGACAGATATACTAATATAAGATTATTGTTTATTGCTGCATTCAAGGTTTACTAACAATTCTAGTTTTTTTAAATACCAGACAGACATTATTATCCGAATTTATATAAAATGTGGCTTATCAAAATTCGACAAATCTATTTCTACAGAATATTAAAGCAACAACTATTACCTTTTACATTTAAAAAGACATAACTAAAGTAAAATGTATGCACTGTTCCAACATTGAATTTAGAGAAAAATGACAACCGAGATGACACAATAATAGTATTTTTGATTCTGAATTTTGAAAATGTTGGTGCTATAAATTTAAATGATATAGAAATATATAGTAGAAATACATTGTGAAATAGGACAAGACACATTGCAAATTTTTAAAATAATAATAATAAATATTTAGACAATTTTACACATCATGCTACTAAAATATAAAATATCTTTATTTAAAATAACACTGTGTAACGATGAATGATTCATTATACATTCTGAAGAATTACACGCATATCATCTATGACATTTGAATCGTTGCAGAAATAACTATCGAACTATCGTTATCGATTAGAATTAGAATACATAATCCACAAGTACACCAATTTACAATTACGGGTCTTCCATAAAATATCATTAGACCGCGGATTTTTATCGCAATACAAAGGTAATCACGATAAGCTGATATTGTGACGTCATACATGACCACGGCAAAAATTCGTGCGCTTGTAGCGGCGTAACGCGACGACTTCCAGACTTGTGATTAATACATTGTTGTTATAATAATAAATACTAAAGATATTTGAAATTTAAAATAAAATACCCATCATATGTTGTCAATTCCATTAATGTTTAACTACAAGCAATTTTTGGCATTGCAAAATAATTATAAATAAATGTAAAATAAATTTTATTCCCGTCATTGTTTGTCAGATATTCACTATGCAATCTTCAATACAATATGGTAGGTATGAAAAATGTAGGTACCCCTTTTTGCACGATCGAAATGTTAAAAAAAGTATTTGGTTATGTTGGTTTTGTTTGTATTTTGACGATGTTGCCTTGATATCTGTATAGTTATGTAGTAAGAACCCAAGAACCGCATTTAAATTACTTACCGCCTTGTAATTTGTAAACAAATCCTATTGTCTTTGAAACAAACCAGTAAACGCTAAAAATGATTGATCGTACAAAAACAATAACTATATAAATATAAGCGCTATTACTGAAGAAGGTTACGATGTTAAGGTGAGATTCTGAGACTACGAGATAAGACAAATTATAATTATATTGGTATAATGTATAAATAACTGACAATACTAATATGATTCCAGCTATTGCGCAAAGTACCTTTATGTTACCATAAATACTAGCCTAAAACATTAAATCCATTCCTACATTCTAAATCTAATTCAATGTACTTGAAACTGAATGTTGCAGTTGTACGTAAGTCCATGTCTATAATACAGTGCACGTGGTTAATTAACTCAGTTATCTATCCGAATTACATCATAAGCATCATAGAGCTAGAGCTGATTTTAAGCAGATTGCATTGAGCCTCTTCTAGTGCATGATGCACCTCCACTGCTCGGATGCCTCTGCGGTAGAGGCGGTTCATCTGCGGTTCCTCAAATAGACACGTACAGACTCGAGCAATGGAATAAGACAAGGCAAGCGCAGGGACGTAGCTCAGGGTTGATTGGGGTAATCCATAGTTTACCCTATCCATTACCGCATTACGAGTATTTATTCAATATTTAATAACTTCTACTCCAGAAGAATTACTACACAAAAACTATTAATCAAATGTAGAGGAAAAATAATGTTAAGTAGTTAGTAGATAATAGTCAGTTTTACCCCTGCCACTTAAATTTTATGTTCTCTTTAAATTATATTTTCAAACGTAATAATAAAATAGTTTACTTGTACACAAAACGTAGAAAGGTATTACATTCAACAGAACTGTTTTTAACACTTAGTGATAAAGAATTAAAACAGAGAAATACCTGCATTAAAAATACAGAGAAATAATAGAAACATACACCGTGACACTTAAAACTTAAAGAAATAGAGGCGCAAATGTCTAAAACCGATATTAAGCGATTTGATAAATGTATGACTTGACTTGATATTATATTAAGCTCCTTGACTTGACTTGAAATGAAGCAAAATTTTAAGTCAAGTAATAGATTTCGAAAATCAAGAGATATATTTTAGGTAATTTGAAAATTGAATAGGTAGTAGCTACTAGGTAGGTACCTAGTTAAATCTCAAAATTGATTAACATAAATTCGACAATCTGTCAAATAGGTACCTAATTTATAAAAATATCAAGCTAGATACTTGATACTTGACTTGATGAATCTCTTATTCCGAGTGGGATGAACCAGGCATAAAAGGGGTTTCTGTGAAGGCAAATAACGTGTAGCTATATGAATGTACAGTAGAAGACATTAGTTTTCAGAATACTTTTCAACTACAATTACGATTTCTGCTCTAAAAATCGATACACGTAGCTACAGCATGAAACAGAAACTTGTGTCTTGGATAAACCTCTGTATACGTCCCATTTGGGAAATTGGAATCATATTTTAGAACAGAAATCGTATTTGTAGTGGGGAAGTATTTTAAAAAGTACTACTACTGTAAGTATAAAATAACAAAGAGTGAGCGTTTCATAAATAACAGTAGTATATTTTATAATATTAATTCTCAAATTTACTTTATTCATCTGACTTCGATCTAACTTCCAAGAGTAAAAATATTGTATTTCGTTTTGTAATAGGCTTTAGCATATATATTTTATTAAAGTTTAGTCTTTAATTGTAAATTAATTATTAGGTAGGTTCTAAAAAAATGTATAGTTTCCAACTTATGTTAGTGGCAAACGTGGTAGTTCGCTAATCTTTTTCAAAACGACAATAACAATTATTTTTCTAGCTCTGAATTAATTTCTCTTCATACAAAAATAATTGTGACGCATTTATATGTCTAAGGGCTATTTTTGACAATTCCGAACAAAATTCTAGTTACGTTTCTGACAGAACGAACCATGATTCTCCTCGGACAACCCTCACAGAAATCGAATCGATCACAAACAAGAGAGCGGAGCGAAGATCTCAAGTGAGCAACTGCTAGTTGTGAAGTGAATTTATATTTCTCTCCAGGGAGGTTGTAAAATTAAAATGGTTGTTTTATTTGAAAACTTGTGGACGAGATAAAGGGTAAATGGGACAGTGTACGGAGATGTTTATGCGTCCTTGAATGTACTGCCAAGAATAAACAAGTGCATAATACTGCGATAAAAAAGGATGCATGAAATTAATAACTCAATAAATTTTAGCATCATAAATTTAATCTTATGCAACGTTTATCTTTATCATGTTGTAAAGTGAATAAAATTTAATACGCAAAGACAGTGGCGGGGCTAGACTTTTAAATTGGGGAGGGATGCAGCAAGGACACAAGGATGTGTCGAAACGTCGTTTTTTTAGTAAAATAAAAACATACAGACTGCATTCCCGAATACTTACATCCTTCATTATATTTACCAGTAAATTATTCCAATTCTTATTATTTTTATAACTTATAATACATGCATACTCTAATTGTAAACGTCACTAAATAACAGTTGTCAAACTAATTAATTTTTCTATAAAATTGTTTGTTTTCTAAATCCTTTATATTAACGTCGATTGTCTTGAGCGGTCTTGAGCCTGGCTGCCGGCCGGCCGACGGACCGACCGGCACGGCGTTTGGAGGTCTAATTAGTCCATTTCATACTATCCAATCGAGCTGAAACGTGGTACATAGACTGGCGGCCGATGACAACACATTCTATCAAAATTTGGGCACCCCGTTACCCCAAATCAATTTTTCTCTTCCCGCTATTCAGTCAATCTAAAACATGGCACATAGATTCGTCATCAATGACAACGCATTCTTTCAAAATTTTAGACACCCAGCCTCCCTCGCTCCAAAATCATTTTTTCACTACCGAATCATTTCGTGTTTGGTATCATATGAAAGCATTTGACAAGGACTTTCGAAAAAAGAAATCCAAAATTGCCGCCAATGAACGGCCGCCATTTTGAACACAAAGCTGTTAGAACCATGTCGAATGTTTGGTATAATTTGAAAACATTTGACAAGAACTTTCGAAAAATAAAATTCAAAATGGCCGCCAATGAACCTAAAGAAATATAATACCACTCGTAGATAGATCTTTAGTCAATTTTTAATTTCAGATCGACACATAAGCTGATTCACATATACATGTTGACATTATAAAGGATTTTTACTAAAACTTTGTTTATTTAAGCTTAATTTTTTAAAAGTGACTTGAATACAAAAATTTAAAACAGTAATAAGTAGTATTAATTATAAAACTTCATCCTGTTGTATGTTGTTCACAAGAAGGAATATGAGCTATGTTCAAATACATTTCTTGCTCAAATGAGCTTAAGCCTGTTTTACATTATACTTTTTTCGTCTACATTCTAGTTCGAGATTGATCCGAGAAGTTTCTAGCCATTTCTAGTATAATGTAAATCAGAAATTCCCATCCGAGTTTCGTTCGATTTCCATACTTTTTTCTAGTATTGGGCTTCCAAATTAACAAGAGATGGCGCTGATAGTATCGTCAAAATTCAAACGAAAGGTACATGTCGGATTTGTTTTGTACTGATTAACGAGCACACAAACATGTTAGACGTTATTTTATCCGAAATCTTTAAAGCTCTTTTCTATGCAAGTAATTTGTCGCACATCATATTTTCACCTTGCTTATTTTGTACAACTAGTATGACAGTTGGAGCACGAGCGTTAGCTTTTCTATTTTTTGGGAAATTAAATGAAACCGAATGGTTCGATTTTTGTTTGCAGTAGATTTGCAGTTATACACACTGCAAATTTTCCTATTTTTAATTGATTTTTTGGGAGAAAATTCCATAATTGCAATCAATAACCTATAATTAAAACATCTAGCGATTTTTCCATCATACAATATATATCTTTGATAAATGCAATACCTACTTTCTTTGTACACACTTTAAACTGATTAACTGTTGTCCTTAATTTAAAAATAGAAGCTAACAAATCGGTGTAAATCTGTAAATTCTTAACAATAATCACAGCACAAACTGATTTTTACAAACAACGCAATGTACCTTACATTTAGTTCAACTTTTTGCCACCAGTTAGCGTAGACTAATTTTGGAAGCCCGATAGAAATATACGCCCGGCTCTATTTTTCTATTCGAGAATTCATACTAGATTTGTCTACGCATGCGCAGTTCAATCTGGAGTCAGTTTGACCAACCTTTAAAAGTTTTAATATTTTGTTTTGATTTGTTCACGTTGACGTTTATGAGTTTTGGACTTGTACGTATTATTTAAGTTGTGTTAATATTTTTTTCCATTATAAATTCTAACCTCCAGTTCTTAAGTTGTCACTTGTCAAAATAAGTAAGAATATTATGAATTATTTTGAAGTTGCCTAACTTGGAACACTTCGGAAAAAATCGAAGAATTCCGATTGTATGCGAATAGTTTGGAAATAAAGTATGAAAATCGAACGAATCTCGGATGGAAATCAAACGAGAAATCTAGTATGAATCTAGACGAAAAAAGTATAATGTAAAACAGGCTTTAGGAATAAACTGTTATAGTTCGTTACACTAATATAATAAATGCTGTTTATTAAAACAAAGATATTATCTCGCTAGTGAAACATATTTTATTAGGAACAATTATATTTATCATGTTTTTAATTATTATTTTTAGGAAATATAAGTACAGTTAATGAGTCAGTATTACCCTAATATTTCAAAAATTAAAAATTGGAAGTGCGTGTTACTTACGCATTCGGCTCACTTTTATCACGTACAACACACACAAAATAATTAATCATATAGGAGAATTATAGTTATTATGAAATCCGAATGAAATCTACCATAGGTATCTAAGACAAATCACCAAAGAAATCATTTCTTTTTAACTTTACGTCGCAGTGAAGTAATTAGATTCTTGTTCCCTGCCCCTTTCGCGATACCCAATTAGATGCGGTGTAGTGCAGCGGGAACTTTATGAATAAAAAATGAAATAAATAAAAAATATATACGGAGCGATGTTTGGCCGGAAGGATGTAAAGTTTAAAGAGTTTCCTTGTTGGTAAACTTTGTTGTCGTGAGCTAAGTAAGTTGAGGTACAAGTTACGAACTACGTAATATATGTGTGTACAGAATGCGTAACAGTAAGAGTACACAAAGCCGAAGTCGAAAGACTTGCGAGTTGCGACGCAGAACGGTCCTATCTACAACACTACGCACATTTACAATGTGAGTGTGACTCTGTAAAGTCTAATGGCTTATAAATTTATTAGATTAACCACAAGTGTAAAACATCTGCTGAAGATAAAACTCATCTTCCTGAATGAGATTCAAACAAATAAATTCTACAAGCACATGCAAGCATATCATATCAAACTATTAAGTTTTAAAATTTGAAATAAATATTAATCAATATTCTGCAAGGCTAAATGCAAAACAGATCTGTCTAAAAATCTAGATGTGCCGTACATGCTTGTCTATTAAGGCTCTTTACATACGAGGCACTTCAACTTTACAAACAAAATATAATGTATTCGGTAAACAGGATTCATTCTTAAATATCAATAAAATAAGGTTGATTTTCATTCGCGACTTCGTCTGACTACAAAGTCGAACGAAGCCGCAGCGCAGATTTGTGCGGCTATGACTGACTTCGTTCGACGCGTTCGACTCACGTTTGACATATGACAGTTGACATCTTAAATAATAATAATAACATTTAAACTTTAATTCAATTAAAAATTATAATATATTATATTACATGAGGTACATACTTGAATCTTTATTTTGTTCACATGATGTCACAATATTCTAAATTATTTCATATTTGAACAACCTTACAAAGTTACTAAGAAATAGGGACATTTATCTATGGTTGGTATGACCTTGAAGCTTTGTGTGACAAAAAAGTTAAATAAAATCCTAGTCGCGGCTTCGTTCGACTGTGAATTTATTGAACCCGCACGTGACCTCCACTCTCTATTATGATTACACAGCCAAGTAGCTGGAGTCAGACGAAGCCGCGAATGAAAATTCGCCTTATATTAAGTCTTTGATGTATTTTGTTGTTAATTTAAAAAATAGTAAGGAAAGTTAGGTAAGTGGGTAAAACATTACCTATGTATTTACACGTTATTTTCAAATTTAACCTCACTGCAGTAATTTAGTGTTTATGAAAGAAAAAGGAAGGGTGATTAATAATTTCGTGTGCCTAACAACGGGTTTGCCACGGGTCAACGTTAGGAACGGATTATCCGATTTGAATGATTTATGAACTAGATAATAGAGGTCATCGAGACGCATCATTCAATTGTTTTTAAAATTCTCTTGTTTGATAAAGAGCAAAAATCTGCCATTTTGATGTATGGTTTAATCTATCGATTTAAAAATTAGTATACTTGCATAGTAAGGTATACTAGTTTTAGTTATTAATTAAAAACAAAACTTCAACAGTGCATCAGAGACTGTATAAAAAAGAGGGAATGGATGTATCCCTCTAAAATTCAAACACTGCTTAGCCCAAACACTGTCTAATACATTTTTCTAATATTCAAAACCTGCCTTATTTAAATCTATAAAATAGCGGATCCCAAATGATGCATTTCTCTAAAATTTAAAACCTGCCTTATTTAATTATCTGTGATGGCGAATCTCCGAATAATGCATTTCTCTATTCAATTGACTAGTTTATGTCAAAAAACGGAATTCTGTTGGACTCAAGAAGGGTTTTGTTAGCATAGATTAGTTTATGTCAAAAAAGACTCAATTTTGGTAAAAATTAAATAAGACTGGTTTTGAATTTTAGAGAAATGCATCAGTCGGGGATCCGCCATTTTATTTAGTAAATTGAACAATGCAGGATTTGAATATTAGAGAAATGCATCATTTGGAGGTTCGCCATTTTAAAGAATTGAACAAGGCAGGTTTTGAATTTTAAAAATGAATCATTTGGGAAGCCGCCATTTTAGAGAATTGAAAAGGCAGGTTTTAAAGATTATAGAAATGCAAAAGGCTGTGTTTGAGCAAGGCAGTCTTCGCAGATTAGGGTTTTGAATACCTAGCTAAAAAAGACGGTTGAATAACGCTATATCTGTCAAAATGACGTACCTATACAATTTGACATTTCAGTTCCGTTTATCTCTACTTTTCGTACCGAGCGGCGCCCGGGTGGCGGCGGCCAAGCGACCGGCAAGGACCAGCGCGCTAAGTCTAGTCTAAGTTGATGGCGGCAGAGGGGGATGATTCATCGGGTCACGCGATACGGTAATGAAATTTCGTGAAATTAATGGCTTTCTAGAATGAATTTATGGAATCTTCTAGAATTACCGGCTGTGGATATAGTATAAACGCTACCCGAGCGGACGGGGAGTCAGTCTACGTTAAAATTGTGATATAAATAGAAGTCTACATCTGAATGGTGACATAAATAGAACTAAATATTGATGTATTGTGAAATAAATAAAGTGTAATGTTATTTTGTGGTTAAATAAATAATTACAGTGTATAAATAAATATTAGTAGTAGTGTTAAGTGTGTAAATAAATATTCTTAGTGTATAATTAGTGTTTTAAGTTTAATTAATAGTGCGTGTTTGTTTAATTATCATTAACTTTTATCTTTTATTTTTCGTTATTAAACTTGTTAAATAAATATTTGTGTTTTCCTGATTTTACACTTCACCTAAATAAATAAAACCGTTACATTATATAAAAGATAGGACTAGCTACCAAATAATATTACCTAATAATAAGAAGACCGTTAATGTTTTAAATATTTTTATCAATTTTAAGACTATTTAGTTACAATAAAAATTATTTTATTTTGACACATTCGGCGTAAAAATGATACAATCATTTGCAAATAAAAAAATCTGACGTGGAAACCACATGACTTCCTTGTACGCCTTGTGTGTTCATACTTTTCTTAATAACTAAAATGTAGAATAATATAAAAAATTCTTTTAACTTATTATACTAGTATACTCACAAATATATTTTAGTCATTTTATTTAAACTGCAGAAGAAGATATAAAGCATATTTTACTATTGTCACTGTCATGTCATAATCATTTAAATTTTACGTAGTAACAAATGTTAATCGATCATGGACTACAAGATACCGAAATACTAAATTATAAATATATACTTTAATTATTCCTAAATGATACCACACCGAGAGAAATGTATATTTACGGTAAATATATACATATAATTAGCCTAAATATATTTTATGCTTAAAAAAGTGACACAAACACAAGATATTAGAAATAATTATCTAAGAATATTAAAAAGCTAAAAATATTATATAATAAGAGCAAATATAATATAGTATAATAATTTTAAATATATTTAGATTTTAAAATGTAAAATAATATATTGTCATCGCTAATATCCTAGATATTTCGATTTGTTAAGTAAATATTTTAGGCACATATATATCAGATATTTACGGCAGCAAACTTATATATTAGATATTTTATTAAGTTAGGTAGGTTTTAATTTTTAAAAAACTGCTTTAATTAATATCAACATATTTATTATATTTAACAAGTATTATCAAAAAAAATGTATAAAACAAATACAACATTGCGTAAAAAAAATAATATAAAAATAAGGAAAACAAAACCAAACAAAACTTCTATTATTCACAAAAATGTTTTGTAATAAACTGCACAGCACCACAGCTCAAATATCTGCATAAATATCTCCACAACGCCACAGATAAACAACTTTGAGTATAGTCTTTTCTATAGATAAACAATAATGTCTGTCTGAGACAACGCCACAACTACACTAGCCTGTTCGAACCTTCATGTTGCATGGTTGATCCGCGCAATATACAGTGTATTTTGTTCTAATATGCAGTATATTTAGTTATACATGTAAGATATTATTAAATATCCGTAGATATTAAATGAGAGTTATTAAATTTCCTTAGATATTAATTAATAGTTATATAAATATATGTGTATATTTGAATAAGTTTATTAAATATACGTATAGTTATGCTTAATATACAGTTTTTAAACTTAAATATATATTATTTAAATATATGCTAATATTAACCATCAATATATTCTTATAATAGTTTTAAATATATATATTTTGTAATATTAAATATTTATATATTTAAACTAAACATATCAATGTTAAATATGCAGTTTTTAATATCCATTTCTCTCAGTGCAGATACAAAAATATTTATAAAATACCGATTGTAGGTAATAATCACATAATCTTTCATTTAAAATTAAAAAATTTGTCTTAAATTAAATATTTATCGAAATATTTGAAAAGAGTACTACTTCCGGTTTGTACATTGAAACCAAAATGTAACAATGCGCAATATGTTTTAGATCTAATTTTGATGAGTAATCAACATCTTCGAAATTTATTATATTTACGTCTCCCACGTGTAGATGACTTAAGTATATGGATCCTTTGTCTTCAAGCATAAGTGCATTATACTGTTCGGTTATTATTGTTTATGCTTGAAGATAAATGTGTTATTACAATTGGTGATCCATATACGCAGCTGTATTAAGAAGCATGAGAAAAATTTAAGTAAGTTCAGTCAGTAGGTGCTCCTCGTGCAGTCAGTATGTGTTAGTCCGTAAGTTCAGACGCTAGAGAAAATGTATTCTCGAGCAAAGTTTAAGTTCGAATAATTACGTAGAGTCAGTGATCGTCTGACTCAAGTCGGTACAGAGACGGGTTTTGCTGAGAGAGCGCCGTTCTCATGAGTTTGGTACAATTACGTAATTAGTAGTAATCTGTTGAGTCAGTGTGTGACTCTATATGTCGAACAGATTGTAGTTTAGTAGTAGTGTGTTTCGTTTATATCGCTTTGTGTAGTTATATTTTTAGCCAATGTTCATTAATAAATATATATAGTTACGTGTGTTGTGTGTCATATTGTTTGTGTCATATTTTCATGTATGTTTTGTTAGTTCTGTATAAAACTAACTGGCGCAGTCCTGCAAATCCTGTCATATTTGTATAGTTAACCTGCACAGTGAGAGTAAGAACCTTTAAGCATCAATCCTACCTACCTGTTACCTATTCTTTCCTTTCGGAGGATTACAAAAAATAGGAGGTGCACAACTAGATGCTAATACAAAATTTCAACTTTCTACGTCTAACCGTATTTGAGTTATGCGACACACATACGTCCGTACGTACATACGTACAGACGTCACGACGAAACTAGTCATAATGGATTCAGAAAAGGTCAAAACGGATATTTCCATCAAAATCTGAAAACCGAAATTTTTCGGGATTACAATACTTCCTTATTACTCCGTACAAGGAAGTAATAGAATAATTTGATCTAAAAATTTGTAACTTTCAGTTTATAGTTTTAAAATAAGTTATCATAAATCTATCAAGTATGCTATTAAATTAAAGGACGGGATGAGCGCTATATTGTAAAATGGTTCAAAATGGCAGCCGACGGTCGGCATTTGTTTATATGGAAAAAAATGATAGAATCTAATGATGCCTATTGAGTTTAAGTACTTACTATTTTTTTAAATAAATTGAATTTTGACTTTACTACAAGTACCTACTTACAGTAACATCAAAAGAGGTAGAAAATTTTAGTAAATGAAAATTATAATCACACACTTAAAAAAAAGGAATTAATGTACAAATTAGCATTAACCGGTTTTATAATAGTTTCAACAGAATTTATCCTTCGAGTTTTATATTAAATTAAAGGACTAGAAAAAGACTACTTTATAAAGTTGGCGGCCGACGATCTGCATTTTATTTTTATCGAAAACGTTATGGACTATGGAGCCAAATCAAGTTTGATATCAAATTAAAGGTCTAGATAAGGGTGCATTATTAAAATTATATAAGATGGCGACGATTGGCATTTATTTTTATCCAATAAATTATAGAATTACCTACTCATATCAAGTTTGGCATCAAATTAAAGAACTAAATGAGAGTTAAATAATAAAATTATTTAAAGTAGTGGTAACGATTGGCATTTATTTTTAACAAAAAAATTATAGAATTATATCTATTTTGATATAAAATTAAAGGGCTAGATGGGGCTAATTAGTTAAGTTATTTTATCTAATAATGGCCTGCGATTAAAATTTGTTTTAATAAAAAAATATATAAAATTTGATATCACATTATAAAAGTCTTGATGTACAAAATTGTTTAAAATGACGTTCGGTGAACGGATTTTCTTTTTAGTCAGATAAACAGGATTTTTATTTTATTAAACATAGTAGGTACCTACTATTATTCTATTGTGGCAAAACTTAAAATTATATTGTGGAAGATTAAAATTAAGTTTAATCAAAATTATAACTTCATTATACAAAAATGTATTTTGGTAGAGTCTGAACTTTAATTGATGGATTGAGGCACGAAGTTCCGAATCTCTTTACATTGTGCTCCGCGAAGCGGGACCTAGCGTTAAACCCGCGATAAATACCTACATAATAACTACAATAACTTTACAATATAATACAACGTCATGATGCTCAAATTTATGTCAGCAGCATTGACGAGACCAATATTGATTAAAAATATATGGAAAATATAAAATTTTACAATAAGATAATATACCTAACAACAATCTGCATTGTTACATTTGACACCTGTTACTTTTGACATGGGTCATCCCTACCTTGACTGTCTGTAGTACTGCATGTTGCGAATACGATTGACAACAAAAATATAGCTTCATAAATTGAAAACGTATTAATATGTTTAAAATTCATTTACTTTGTATACACATATTATGAAGTTGTATAACATATGAAGTTGAAACAAAAATACAAAGTTTACTAGGTAGTTATTGATATTTTAATGGAAAATATTAATAAATTAGATAGAGATGTATATAGCAAATAAGTATTCTAAATTGTTCTATTTTTAAAAACTTTTGTGTTACAGTTTACAAAATTTGCTATAATTTTTTTTGAATAAACTGAAAAAAAATATATAATTAAAATTTATAGCAGCCTGGTCATTTTTGTGAACTAGTCTGCTCCAGATAAACAGATATTTACGGCTTAGCGGTCAGACTGTAGTATTATCATTTTCTTTATAGAGGTAGCAATTTTTTGAATAAAATAACTGATATGAACTTGACTTGAATTTTAAATTTGCAAAGGTATTTTTGTCGGCACAGTTTTTATGTATTCTTTCTACGCAGAATACAAAAGTTTTATTGGGCTCAAAGCTGAAATATTCACGAGTTCAAGAAGCAAAGAATTGTCCTTGTTACATGTACAAAAGTAAAATTACAATTTATTAATAATTGACCTCCAGCTTTCACTGGAATCTGATAAATCTACAAGATACAAAGAAATCTAGTGCAATTCAAATTGAATTTATTTTTTATTAACGAAAGCAGATAGATATTAAAAATAAATTATGTAACGGGGTGCGGGCTATCGAAATAGTGCGCACGTTACCAGTATGTGTACTTATAGTTACCGGAAATGGAGTCTACTTAATTATTGGTAAGTTACAGATATTGGTAACGTGCGCACTATTTCGATAGCAGGGCTAATTTATTGTATTATATTACAACCAATAATTATTGTTTTTGTAAGTTGAAATATTTTTGGAAAATCTCAACGGTTTTTCCCACGCGTTGTATCAGATTTCTAAGTATGACCATCTGGTTTTGCTGTTAAAATATCTGTTTCTAAAATTTACGAGTTTTGGCATTTCGGCAGCTGTCAAAATGTAAGACACGGAAACCGTTTAGTTCAATGAAAAGTATTTCAACTTCATTTGGAAATGTTTGAGATTCACTGTCGCAACGGTCAGAAATTATTTTTATAATCAGGGGATGGATTTGAACCAGAGTTTTGTAACATATTTCGTTTTGAAAATAGTTAGTTATAAGATCCTGAAAGAGAAAGACGTTTTTATATTGGGAAGAATCTGTTTTGGTTTAATCGTTGTTTATTTGTGCTCAAAGTGAATCTCAATACTCTCCGTTTTTATTTGTTTATTTGTTAATGTGAAACTATGTATTTTTAGTAAGTTGATATTTTATGTTTTTATGTATGGGTTTGTTATCTGTGTTTTTCATAATATATTAGTTGCTAATTAATCTTTTTTCAAAATTCATCACGAACTTTTGTTTAAGGGTAAGTTAACAAATTAATTAATGGTTTTCCTAAACGCTTAAGACAAATGTCGAAAGTACCGTTTTATTCAAGTTTATATTTTAATATTAGTTTTCGTTTTTATTAATATAGTTAATCGTTTAATTATTACTGTGTTATATTTTATTATGTATTCCTTCATTCTTTTTAGCCCACGCCCCCCCCTCCCCCACCGTTATAATTAATAGTTTAATTTAACATTGCATCGGAATTTTAATGAATAAATGCATATTTATGAATCCAAATTGGATTAAATGCATTTTATGTATTTTCAAGTAATAAATAAATAATTAGCTCTGTATTCAAAACTCATAATAATTTTTATATGTAAATAATAATAAAATTTTTAAAAAGTAGGAAAAAATAAACAGTACTATACAAATTTCACAAAAATAGTGTATAATTTGTCATGTAAAAAATAATAATAAAGTACTAGGTACATTGCCTTATTTATATCGAAACTCAAAAGGAATCTCTTTGTAAGATTTTAGACCATTATAGCATTTTTAACATTAGGAATTCTAAAATTATCTTGTATCGAAGATAAGTATGACTAAAGGTACATTAATTCAATTATTGTTGTAAATAACTCGGTAACATGTTATTTTGTGTTTTATATGTACCTATATAAAAATCATAGTGTTCATTTCAATATACTTTGATATACACTTAACCAATTGAGTGTTTTAACATAATATTAATACTAGTTCGCGGGTTACATTTTCATATTATTCTCATTACAATATTCTAAACTTTTTTAAATTTATCTACCTATATCATTCTTCTGTAACAGAAAAACAATCTAACTACAGTAATAGGCGCCGACTATAGAGGGCAACCGGCATTCTAAGAATCGAAGTAGAGGAGCGAAAGTATCATTTCGCCCCCCTCATATATGAGACCAACAATGATTCAAATGAGACTTAATCACATTGCAAATATGATTTATGCAAAGAAATTGATATTAATATTAATATTTTAATTTATTTTTATTTGATTTATTGTATAGATTTGTTTTTTTTTCGTTTGAATTAGCATACTTACTTACATGCACGATGCACAATGCAACATTTTACATAATTGTGCTGATCTATTATGTAGGTACTGTATTTAGTTAACCAGGGCACTTCTAATTTTTAATAAAGCAAATAATTGTTTTTTGATTCGTAATTTTCAAAAAGTCTTTGTAAGTGAACATAATAAATTTTTATGATTACTCTTAAATTATTTACTTTATTAATACGAAAGACCATAAATTACTTTTTGTGTTGTTTATTTTTAACTTATTTAGGTATATTGATGTAAATATTTATACAATCTAAATCCCTATTTCATATTTCGTTCCTGTTAGCTGAATTATTATTATTACGTCGTTGGTTGGGTTTAAACATTAAATATTAGTTAATAGATTAAATTAAGAAGAGACAATATTTGCGTGTTACTGGTTTGATATTTATTCTCGTAACTATATAAAATAATAAATGAACGTACACAACAATAATTATTGTACCGACATGACAACTCTGCCATGTTGCCACATCGGTATAAATAAATAATTAACATGGCAGGGTTGCCTTGTCGGTACATTGTAGCACTACACAGTCTATCTATACCATAATAATAAATAATGATAATAAAAATAAAATAAATAAATTTTTTTAACAGCAGTGTCTTTTGTTTCGACCGCACACACATATTTATTATTGTCAATTTTTACCTTCCGCTTACCTGTAAAGGAAGGTATTGGAATCATGCAAAAAATCGGGTGGTAAATTTTTAGTGGATGAGCACGAATTAGGGTCCTTACAACTCATTTTTGATAGTTTCACGATGATGTCTGTGTGTATGTGTGTGTGTATGTGTGTGTGTGTGTGTGGTCAAGGGGTGTTAGTCGCATAACTCAAATACGAATTACCCGAAAATTTTGATATTTGGTATTTAACATTTGTATATAAATTGGAAGAGCTCCGTAGATTTTGGTACAAATATCTTTATCGGAAGTGATATTTTTTGAAGATTAAAAAGGTTAATTGTCAAAATTGTATATAAATTTGGAAAAATATAGTATTTATTTGTAATAAGAATAAGAGGAAAAGTTATTTGCAACTTACGTTATAAAAAAATTGTCTTTATCTGGTAGCATTAAAGAACTGCAGTAAAATTTAAAAAATAAATTTATCAAATAAAACGTTGATATCTTGTAATCCATGATCGGTTGATTTTTGTTTCTGCGTAAAAAATATTGACAGGTGAGACGGGTGACAAGTTGGCATACTAGCGCTATATAAGTCCTAAGTAAGATATTAAATGTAGTAATTGAACGGAGGATGGCTTCAACACAGCAAAGTTTTCCTGTGAATGAATCTTTTTATTCAGGTGATGCAAATTTCTGTGTTTGAATATTTTAGATTTTTATTTGTATATTTTAAATATGTTTAAAGTCTAGATAAGGCGGAAGGTTGTGTGATGGCCACGTCAGATTTTTTTTTTTGCAATCAGATAAAAGTAATTGGAGTACCGATTCGTACGAGTATTTTTCCGGAAAACTGGAAAACCAGACTGTTGATCGGTGAGTACACTATTATCTTTTAAAAAGATTAACAGTAGTTGTCCATGGTTTCAAATTTTCTTGATATTTTATTGGCAATTTTCGGTAATTTAAAGTATTTTTCAGTAATTTATATTTTTAAATTACCCGGTAATTAATATAGTAATAAACATCATACAACACTACATCATATTATACTTTAAGAAAATACATACTAATCATATTTCTTAACACAATTGTCACAAAATACATTCCTTAATATTAAATTAGAATAATATTCACAACTCTAGGTTTTTCTCAAACAATAACTAGTGATGCCGTCGACACGAGTTTCTCGTCTAGTCTTGAAATTACGAGAAACGAATCAATAATTTTTTTATCTCGGATGTTCTAAGCAGACGAGAATTCAAAACTACAGACGAGAAGTAGGTAGTTCTCGAGTAGGTATAACAGAAACATACGAATAGTTCCTAAATACACTTCTAGCTTTTCAAATTGATTTTTTTAGAAAAATTGAGACGAGGCGAGAATTGAACAGTCGAGAGATGATCAAAACGAGAATACTCAAATTTCTCGTCTCGCAAATTTGAGATGAAATGGGAATTGACTATTTCTTGTGTCGTCTAATTTCACGGCATCACTAACAATAACCATTTGAAAGTGCAGAACTCGTCAAAATCACGGTCCAGTAACCATGCAGTGCAAACTCTAAATTAGAACATTAACATCAAAGCGTCGTTCAACTGTCGGGACACACAATAGGACGCATTTGCGGTAGTTAAAAAGACACATTTATAAAAGCACCGGACGAAGACCGGAGAACGACTCTGAAGGTTCTGAAGCTGTTTAGTGCGCGAGGCACCTACGAGTTGAACACTCTGAGTGCAGTAACTTCGCAACTTGCACCGGCGGAGTTTATCGGATACGTTTGCAGTAAGTATGCTACGCTAGTTCTGCAAGGTAGAGCTTGAAAGCCTGTCAAGATGACGAAAGTGTTCCCTACAACTTAAGACGCATTTTTATGTCTCATTGCTACTTAACTTTCATTGTTATAGCACTGAAGTTTGCTGTAATTTTGCCCTAGTTATTTTAAATATATTACAATTTCAGGAAAATACAAGTATTCTGTTCATTTTAACTAAATTTTAGTTGTTTGTTTTTTCTACATAACACTAGGTATAACATTAACATGTTCATTTTTTATATAATATAGTATTAATGTACAAGATAAAATGAATGTTAAAGTTGTTTCAATAGCTGTGTTAAGGGAGCGTTTAAAAGTGATTATTCCAAACACGTCATTTTTGACCAATTAGAATGCTCTATTTTTTCGAAGAAGGTAGTTTTATAACGATAAAATTTGTTAAAATCACTACAGGTATTATCCCTGGTTACCTTATGTTGATATTGCAAATTTTGACACTTAAACTGCATTATTTTGAGATTTGTGAAATAATCAAGCAAATATAATTCGAGCTATAAATTAATTTGGTAAAATTACTCATAATTCCTGCGCAGAAACGACAACTCGGGTCAAAATTGACTCTTAAATCACTCCAATTTTGATGTCGTAATTTAAATATGTACATTTTGAAACTCCACTAAAGAATTGTGCTTCGTTTGTGCTTATTTGTGATCTAGTCATAGTATCAGCGGCCTCCATAAGATGGCAGTTATTAAGGATTTAAAAGTGGTGGCTGACTTCGCGCCTAGCGACCACCTGCAAAGCACAAACGATGAGTCATACATCAATCGTTTGTGCTTCATGAAAATGCAACCAAAATGATAACTAGCCCCATATGATAAAAGTTATTAAAGAATTAAAAGTGGCCGCTGACTTCACGCCCCTCGACTACCTACAAAGCACAAACGATGAGTCATACTTATATCAATCGTTTGTGCTTCATGAAAATGCAACAACAAATATAGTGACCACCATACGACAAAAGTTACTCAAGAATTAAAAATGGTCGCTAACTTCACGTCCAGCGACCATCTGTACAGAGCACCAACGATGAGTCACAAATCAATCGTTTGTGCTTTAGTAAAATACAACAAATATAGAATATAGTAACTCTCATAGTTTTTAAGGGTTTGAAAGTGTTTACTGACTTTACGTCCAGCGAATATAGCACGCAGGTTCCGGTTGTGTCTTTTTTGAATACGCTTATATAATGAGAAATGTAAATTAAATAGTATTTCGTATATTGTATATTTGATTATGTCCAGTTGCACCACTATTCCTTGTATTGTAATTCTATATACGAGTTGTTCATTTTGCATAAAATTTATTTCAATTTTATTCCCTTTTCTTTCATTTCTACTGCAAATCATATTTATTTTTAGTTATTCTTATTTAGTGTAGAACAATCTAGAAACTCTAATGATTCTATTGATATATTAGTTATGCCTATTGCTTTTTCCAATTTGCAGAAATTTTTGCAGATAAAGTGCCAACTGAAATTTAATGTACAAAAAGTATGGTTCCAGAGCTGGGATTATTATGCAAAATGCATATTTTATATTATTAATATTTGAATACACCAACTACGTAAACGCAGAGCATTTATAAGTATTATTGTGTATCATGTGTCGAAAAGACAAAAAAAAGCTTCTTACTTGCGAGTGTTTTCACTTGCGGCACGACCCGAACACCATAAACAACACTACTTTTTCGATAATTCTATATTTACTTACATTTTAATTCATATGCAATGTTGACATTTAACTTTGATACATTGGCATTATTTATTTTTAATGAACAACGCGGTATCTAGCAACAAATAGGAAACATGCATTTTAAAATCATTATGATACAATCATACTGCGTTTTCGTTTAACATTCCCACACGGCCGTTCTACTGTTTGTAATTTGACATTTTTCAAGAATGCAGTGAATTTTGGTGGTAGGCGTTGAAAAACCAATTTTCTTATTGCATATTTATTCGTTTTCAAGTAGGTATATTTTTCAAATAATGCAGCATCTTGCCATTAACTTATTTCAAAAATTTACCACAACTAACATTAAACCAATCGTTTAAATACTTCAACGTCTTAAAACATAACATTATGATATTTCCGATTTTATTCTGCAGTTACTTTTTCAAAAAATTTGCAAAAATAAACATCTTTTATAAAATATTGAGCATTTTATGCGCATTCACAATTTTAGTGTAGGATCCACAAATTTTGTGCATATTATATGCACATTGCCCATATACTCTTATGTGTGCTCTAGTTGTTACTATTTAGTTTCAATTGCAAATTCAAATTCAATGTAATAAACTTGTTACTTTTAAATTATTTTTTTATTATGTACGTATGTAAGAACTTTTCGTATTTAATGTTTGTAAAGTAGAATTTTATGTATAGGATAGAAAGGAGTTCTGTTGAAATTATTAATTATAAATTCAAAATAAACATATTGATTGAAATACCTAATATTTAATAAAATAATTTTAATTAGGTACCTATAAATTTATAAAGTATGTAATTATTTTTGTTAATTATAAATATAGAATGATTGTTATTTGACATGATTTCATTTCGTTTAACTCCTATACTTACTAGATAATAGATTATAAATAATTATTAAAATGAAATATCTACATAAATATTAGTGTTTAAAATTACAACACCATTAAAATGAAATACAGCTTAAACTACAAAATAGCGTGCAAATCTTGACAAGTGAAACTAGAAACTTACATTTATAACTTTGCTAATAATCCATTTTAAAAATATATAATCTCGACTTTTCCGTCAGTGCAGTATCACATTAAACTACGAAATAAAACGAAATAAAATCCGGAACATTATAACAATATTTCATGTCGTTATACGTCCGTTTCGCTCGCAAAAAAAACACTATCAAATCTACAGCATAGCTCGCTTAAAAAACCAAGTCAAATGCAGTGTTGCACGCAACAGTCCTCCAACGTATGATTAATTCAATTTCCTCGAAATGATATTGACGTTCGAATATTTCACCCTCAAACAAACGTGTAATTTATTTAGTAAATTTCAGCTGTCAGTCCGGTGTCTCAATATATCATCGTAGATTGATGCAAAGATAACTTAAATCCCTACACAAATTTCAGTCGAGCTGCCGGGAAACATGTTATTTTGAGTTCATTTTCGTATTAGGTCAGATTTTATTTGCTCAGAGAGAGAAACACTGTATAATTTATCGACTATCTAAAGTATTATAAATATTGTTCAGTTCATATTTACGTGTTTATTGTCAGATAGCGATCAAGTTGAAGGTTAGGCTTGTTTCTTGTTCCTTATGTTTGTAGTAGAGTAGATTTATATTTGATTGTATTATTATTAAGTATGAAAATTTCCTTGCATGGTGTAAATTACTTTTAGGAAGTATTAGAAGTTTGCAGAAAATTATCGATGAAAGTTAAAATTGCTGCAAATAAATTGCACCATCAACTCATTGCACACGCAAATCACGAATTTAAACTTTATTTATTAAAATACTTCAAAATATAAACTACCCTTTGAGTATTCAAACTGCATTGAGCTAGTTATAACGAATGATAGCATCAGTACAAATTAAATGGAACTGAAATTCGAGTGCACTTGATGGTAATGCTCTTATCGAGATCCCAGTTCAAATGTAGTCCGAGTCAATCAGTTAATTCGGAAAGTAACCGTCGTGATTAACTTACTACAAACATTATAGATTCCTTTTGAGTTTTATCTAGGAACTAAACTACTGAACATGACAATTAAACTCATATTTTGTCATGTCAAAAATGGACCAATCAATTTTAACGATTTATGAATTTTCCACCAACTGAAACGAATTTTGCCGACATTTCTCACTAGTGCGCGCATCGACATATTTTTTCGACAATTTTCACTTGTAATCCAAACGTCAATTTTAAACAAATTAATATCTTTATTAATCATAAATTACATTTAGACAGTAAAATTGAAAGTTGTACAATAATAAGGGGTTAAGTGCACTTGTATTCTTGATTTTTAGGTGTTTTTTTGGATTTTTTCTCGAAAAGTAATAATCGTATAACAAAACTCATTAGTGCGTTGGATAGGTCTATCATTCTACTTTATGAAACTTTTAAAAAACCTGTACCTATTTAGTTACAAAAAAGCCTGTCTGCAGGGGCGCTTCTTAATGGAAGTTGTTCCCGGTGAGCAACCTACCAGTCGTTAATCTTATCTGAAACAAAAAATGATAATTGATATTAGTAATATATGTAAATGTCTTGCACTTGGTCGAAAGAAAATGAAATACGTTGATTGTAAACAAAATGGTGACCGTTTGAAAAAAAAGTGCACTTTTTGACCTAAAATTTGGTTGTTTTAGCATGCCAAAAATAGTAAATTTTTTCAGAATGAAAATTTACATTCAACATATTTCATTTTCCTTCGTCCAAGTACAGGACATTTACATATACCTATTAGTTAATATCAATTATCATTTTTGTTTCAGATAAGTATAACGACCAGTAGGATGATAACCCGAACTCCTTCCACTCAGAGGCGCCCTTGCAGACAGGCTTTTTTGTAACTAAATACATGGATTTAAATAAAAGTTTCATAAAGTAGAATGATAGACCTTTCCAACGCACTAATTAGTTTTGGTCACACGATTATTACTTTTCGAGAAAAAAAATAAAAAAACACCTAAAAATCACGAATACAAGTGCACCTAACCCCATTATCGTTTTCACAATTAGCTGAAGCATGTGACTTTTTTTGTAAGATTGGAACAATATTTGTTAAAATTATGTAAAACACTGAAATTAAAGCTTAAAGTTTCATAGTATGTGAAATTAGTTTTTTTTCACTCACATTCCAATTTTTCTCATATTCATCATAAATTTACCTATAAATAGTCATTTTGCATAATAAATTATACAATTTTTTAATTAAATAATATCATTTTACTTACTTTTTCTTTGTAAACGTAAATTAGATATTGACATTGTATTATTTATAGGTGTAATATTTTCGATTTCATTTAAAGTACCCAAATTGTTTCTCAACGCAGTCAATTCAAAACATGTCAATCTGTGAAAAACTGAAATTTGTTTTCCTGTTGACATGGGCGTGAATTCAATTATTCTTATTGTTACTAGTGTTGTCGTGGAAGTGAAGCTATTTGAAACTCAGTTTTACAAAGCAAGAATACATTTTATTCGGTGAATTGGCCTGCGAATATCATTTGTGTTCCAAGTTATGTAGACAATTTTTGGGGCTGCATCACTCATGATTATTACGTTTTAAAAGAACCATTCGTGATACAGCAACAAAAATTGTCCACATAACTTGGAACACTAATGGTATTATAATATGATTTCACGATGAAATATTGGCGAGACAAGCACATAATCTTGTCTTTATTGCCTAGTATTTACATTTAACAATTTTTTAAATAACTATCAGAATCTGGCCAAATGATTATAATTTAAGATTATACTTAAATAATTTATAATCATACATCTTGCCTATATGTAAAATCAATTATGATCTAGAGCAGTGATTCCCAAAGAGGTCCAGGTGGACCCCCGGGGGTCCACGGGAGACTCGACCGGGGTCTACGTTGGCGTGAACAAAAAATGGGGGTTCACAAGTTGCAAGTGAGGGATCCACGAAAATTTATCTGGTTTCGATAGTAAAGAACAAAAATGTTGTCTTGGCTTTACCTATCAATGTAAGGCAGATAATACACTACCCAAAAAAATTAATGGTGGGATTCTGTTCAAATCTGTAGTTGCTACAGATTTATAAAACTGTAAATAATAAACAAAATCGCAATGAAATTTATAAGCATATGAACATTTTAATATTTGTCAACAAATATTGTTGTGATTTTGTTCAATACTTCAAGATTTACAAATTTGTAAAACTTACAGATTTGAACAGAATCCCACCATAAGGGTGCAAAAAAATTACAAACTTTTCGGTCATTTGTATTTCGGTGAAAAATGGTCGTATTGAGACTTTTAAAAAAGCATTTTGAAGCTTTAAGAATCTAATTTTCAGATTTCTTGGTTAATTTTTTTAGGAGCTACGGTTATCATGCAACCCTAACAGATAGCGCAAAAAATAATATTGCAAATTTTTTTTGATCCACGGATTTGAAAAAAAATTTCAGTTAGGCCGTCATATTATGGATCAGATAGCCTTGTTTATTTAGAATTAATTTCCTTTTTTTAAAACCTCCCTTAATTTTTGAGTAGTGTATTCTAAGGTCACCGGCTGTTACTTAAAAAAAATATTTGACGAGTTTTGGGAATATGGTAGAAATCACGATACACATAGACACGGTATGCTTACTAGAGAACTCAAATTCGTTCACTTCTGCGCATGACGTCACATTCGAAGCAAGAGTAACAATTTTATACACAGTTCTTTGTCGATTTTGATGTTTTGACGTTGATTTTCAGGACATTTTTGAGTTTTGACTTTTAATTTGTAATTATCATCAACAATCTCACCATGTGCTGTTGCTTAAAATGTTGTATTATAATAAAATATCAAAATGTACTGAAATAAAATAGTTAACATTTCACAAAAATGAGAATTTATCTGCCAGTGGTTTGTTGCATGCTGTCAACAATGATAAAAGATTAAAATAATGGTAACACTATCTATCAATTTAAAATTATTTAATTGCTTAATATGTGTTTGCACTAAGGATTTAGGTTCAAATTTAAATTCTATATTTACATTCATTTTATTTTGAATTCGACGAAAATGTAATACATAATATAAGTTATTTTTTGTACCTTTCTTTTTAAAAGTTAACCTGGTAAATTTTAATATCAACGTCAACATTGTTTTGTAGGTACTTACCTATAGTAATATCATGAGAATCACAATCAACTGCTTGATTTTATCTTTGAATAATTAGTTGATTTGAAGAATTTTTCTTAAGGTATAAGTTATATTTGAAACAAAATTTAATAATAAATTGAAAGATTAGAGTGGTATTTGGAAATATATAAATGATAAATGAATTTCCTTAATTTATTGAAAGAATTGCCATTTCTGGCTTGTTAGAAACTTACGCCCTGAAGAAATTACAATACACAAATATTTTGCATAAAAAATATTAGCTAATCATTTTGCAAAATTATAATTATGACACAGAAATGAAAACAACAACGATAATGAGCCTAAAGATTATTTTGTTAAGTAAAAGTAAATTGATTAATCACTGAATTAAACGTCAAATGTTATATTTAAAATAACTCGTAAATACCACTCAAGATTTTTAGAGAAAACTGTTTTCTTTTTAACGTCAATAAATAGCGCAAGTTTCACAAAACATCACAAATAATTTCAGAAGTCGGGAATTTTCCGAAAAAATCAATAATTATATTCTCAAAATTTCAATCTGATATAAATTATTAAATACCCGTCTACTTATGTATTGTAATTTTTAAATTTGTCTTTTATGAAGAAATTAAACGGTAGGTACTTAACAAATTTAGAAAAAAAATTAAATACCTTCACTTACCTTACCTACAACTATTGTCGAGAAATTGAAATGCCGAAAAATTACTCTGACGAAAAAAGTACCACAATATCTCTTGTCCTTTCACGAACTCAATAATAAATGCAAGTATATCAAATCCAGTTTTCTCATAATTTTCCAAATTCATATACTTTTACTTTCAATAAATGGGCTCTTCCCTTAGCTAGGTTGCTAGGTATATTTCAAATTTGAATTTATAACAAAATAGCAAATAACATAATTTCAATGAATAAAATATTAAAATTAGACTTCATAACATTGCATCAGTATTTATAACTTACATTTACTTAAGTTATTTTTGAATTGTGAGCAGCTAACACATAATATTGTCTTTATTTTGTATTATTACATTGAGAAAACTGTTTACGGCTTATTAAAATATGATCACAGAAATTGTTTATTATAATTACAACACTTATTTTTCTCAAATTCAGAATAAAATGCCCTAAAAGTTCTAATATCAGAGTGAGTCAGCTAAGTGTTCCCTATTTCATTTGTTTGTAAAGTCTCAAGTTTTTGTGTAAAGTCCGCCAAATTTTTGCTGTAACTACAGTAGCCACTTGAGTTTTTGTTCGCAAAGTTTTATCATTATTGCTCTATTGCTTCCTAATTGGTGACTGAAATAATGATTAATTAATTAATGATTAGTCAAACGACTATTTGTAGGATTTTAAAGGACCTTAAGTGGCATCCTTATAAGATTCAAATTCTGCAGGCAATTTCTGAAGAGGATAAAGCAAACCGATTGGAATTTGCAGAAGACGAAATTGAACGAATGAATGAAAACCCTGGTCATCTGAATAACATCATGTTTTCTGATGAGGCACATTTTCATCTTGATGGTGGATTTAATAGACACAATCATCGGTATTGGTCAGATGAAAATCCCCACTGGATTGCTGAACAATCCTTGCACTCTCCTAGAACGACTGGGCTGCAATTGGAGATTTTGGATTAATTGGTCCAATTTTCACATTAAAGTGAACCACTCGTGAAGTTTTTGTCTGATCGATTTGAAATTTCGGCAGTAAAAATTCCTTTAGATAGTTCATGTTTTGCAAAAATTTCGTCACTTTCTGATAAAAATTGCCTAAGTTATAAAAAATCCAAATAGGGAATAGTTAGCTGACTCACCCTGTAGGTACATACAAACAATATTATGAGTTCGAATATCTGCTTCGAACGTGACGTCATACACAAAGCTAACATGCGCGTGGGCGTGAGCATACCGTGTCTATGTGTATCGTGGTAGAAATGTAGCATCAGGGGGTCCACCGAAACCAGTAAAATTTTGAAAGTGGTCTACGAGAAAAAAAAGTTTGGGAATCTCTGATCTAGAGGATAGAAGTAAAAACAAATATTTTAATTCCATTTGTTTAATAAATAGAAATGTCTTTATTTGAATTTGATTAGTCCCGCATAACGTAGTTAAAGAGTCTTTAGTGATAAAAACTAAATAAAACTGGAAACCCGGTCCTTCAAACAACAATCCAAAATAAAGTACAAGAGCATACATACCACTAGATATTTAGTAAGATAGACCGCATACACCTATCAAAATTTCCTAATTTCATAATATAGTACCAATTTTATAAGAAATAAGAATAATCAATGATCTTTCAACATTGCAATATCTAACTTAGAACTACAAAGCGAAAACCACCGCGATGGTTGCATGAATATTATACAAACAATAATAACCTAGCATTATAATGAACAACGAGCAACCATTTCTACGATACAGGAAACTTGCAGATCCAAATACAAAATTTATACTAATCCACATTTCGTGTCTACGACTGCAAAATAAGTAAAACAATATTTGTAGCACTCCTATCGACAAATATAAATCATTATCGAAACGGAATTCACTTCATTGCAGACATGGCCGCTTGTCGTTTGGAGATTAAAAATTTGATTTATGTACTGCGACCAGATAATACTCGAAACGTGCAAATGTTTTATCATTCTATTTTAAATTTTAGTGGCTTATCAGAATAAAACTGCTGGAAAAATATTGAACTTTGCGGATTTTTACAAATATTTAGTGCACTTATCAAAATCTACTAATAAAGATAAATGTTTTAATGCAATAAATAACGTAAAACTGCACATGAAACAGGAATTTCTGATAGTGTTATAAATTTTTTGTGCTACTTTTTGCATTTTACTTTCTTGTATTCTTTTTTGTGGCTCTATCTATTCCAAGGATATTTCCGTTGCCGGTTTTTTATTCCTTAGTGTTCGACGTAAAAATTGGTGCCTGATGTGTTCATATATTAACGTTCTTATTTATAGTGGTGTGGCGTCCATGGAAGCAAGGAAAGCAATGCTTCCCTTGTATTATATAGTTTTTGATATGTTTCAATATTAAACTAAATATTAATTTATATACAATATTTTCCTTTAAAACAGTTAAAAAAATACATTTATATAAATGTTGCATTCGTATATAATTATTGTGTAAAAAATTCTGTAAAATTAAAAGTAAATATTGGCTTACACGGATTCCAAATTCTATGAATGCAATAAAGTATAATTATACTTAAATCTAAAATAAAACAAATACAGGAAATAAATTTAACAAATTTATTCAATATTTTAAATCAAGATATTTTCATTCCAAAAATTACTGTGCGCCAGACCGGAGCTTGAAGCATGGATTTGAAAGCAGTCAGAGTTGGTACCTACGTTTCAGTGTGGGGGAAGATACGCATTCGCTGTTTAATATTTGACTGTTCGCGTATAAACTAACCTTTTGTTGTGATTTGTTGTTGATATAATTATTTAAGTAGTATTCATTGATGATGTTGGTAAATATATTTTTTATGTTATTTATAGTAATTATGGGTCCTTGAAAAGGACACAAAGCATTAAAAATATATACTTTTTATGTCAAAAGTGCTTTCCTTTTTTTCAACATCACCACATGCCACTGCGTTCTTATTATAGCGTAATGAAACTAACTGAAAGGAACAATTATGTAGGTACCTACGTATTAAGATGAAGAAAAAAGTTAATAATTTGATATTATAAAAATTGTGGCAATTAACGTTTGATCGATTATTCATTATTATTATTATTATATGTAGTTTTGACGTTTGTGAATAATAATAAAATTATTATAATATAATTATTATATATTAATTAAATTAATATTACATTTACACGTCTAATTTGATACTCTTCTGAAAAAATATTTATTTCAATCAAATTATTAAAAATTCTTATAGACATTGTAGGTAATAATTCATTATGAATATATGAAGTTTTGTAATCTGAATACGTATGTTGTACAATCTTACTAGCTTTGAGTAAGACAAAAACTGACGTTTATGTAAGAATAAAATTTTTAGAATTATTCAAGTGCTTTTTTCGCATTAAAAATAATTTTAACTAATATCTGCCCAAGCGCTTTTGTTCTTGTAAAATCGCAAAATAGTTTTATTTCCTTTTGGTCCGTTATAATTTGTATAGTACCTACTAGAATGCAGAAGCTGAGCACGAAAAAATTATTGACATTTTTCTTATGGTAGGTTATTAAATTTTCCGATTGCATTCAGTAGTTCTTTGAAGTCGCCTAATAGATTTAAAATTTCCCACTTTACTAAAGCCTCTCCATGATAATTTTTCTTCTGCATTTACATCTCATAAGCACAAGCGCCAAGCATTTTGAATACCGTGCAGCACGCAAGCGACAAAGCATGCGGTAAGTAACAAGCAAGAATGCACAATCTCAAAGGATCGCTTCATCGTTCTATGGCCTTAGGAGGCCATCGCGGCTCGTTGCCTCTATGAAATTCTCATGCTGGTCACTGTGTCCTTGAGCATCGCATCCAGCGCAAGCCAAAATTTCGTTCAGGATGCTTTGAAGTTGCATTACAATTGTAGAAAGTGGGTTAACATTTAAAAGCAATTTAAAAGCATGCTGGTGTAAATATGTTAAATTAGGGATTTAGAAATAATATAACAGTTCAGTTATACTAGTGCAATCAATTTAAAGATTAATTAGATAGAATGAATATACGGCTGTTATTTCATGTTACTGGTTTAATTGACCAATTTTACATGCGTTGATTGTGCGAATAGTCAATTGACAGCCAGAAAACGACGTACAGGTTTTGGTGGCTTTTCAACTAGTATCTATTAGATGTAGCATTTCTTGTGTTGTGCTATTCGAACTAGACTTTCAAATTTGAATAATATTTTATTACTCTATTCTATACTGATTACAACTGATCATAATGGGTTGCGTTACATTAATTACGAAAGGTTATAGAAAAAATTGGAAAGTAGCTCTTAAACTTATTACCCGTCAAACCAAAAGAAGAAGCTAAAATTGTTGGTATAAGTACCCGTAAGTGGTTACCTACTATAATTTTTTATTCATAATGATTTCTATTTCAAAACAAAAAAAATACCATAGCCATCATATAAAATTAAATCAGTAGACCACGTTTAGTGCGATAAAGAACATGGATGTATTCCAGCCAAGTGTTCAAAAACTAATACCTATCTATCACCTATGCATATAAATTTTCTAGAAAATATAATCGATTTAGTTTTAGAGTCACTGTCTGCTTATTCTGTACAAAATGCTTGGAACATCAGTGTTTATGTTCAACTACCGCTTTGCTTTGCCAGACTCAAAGCTTTTATCATCTAAAGTCTACACTACCTATGAATTGCTATGTATGGTTCTCTTTACTCGTATAACCTCGATATTTTTCGTATTACTTTTTATTTTACTTCAGGAAATTAAGTGGTAAATTGTTTGTGAATCATAATAATTTGTTTTATATTGAGTTGTATCTTTTCCATTCATGTAATTGGTTTATTTTTTTGCTGGTTTAAATTTACTGATAAGTATTTGTTAGTAAAAACTGGAATTTTCTTTTAATTGTTGAAGAAAACCTTCTACAATTTAAACAGTTTTATGGGACCGCCCCACGTCATCTAAGTACTCCATCTTTTCTACCTTATTATATTTCTACTTCTATTTTTTCTACCATAAATTTTTTCTACCTTATTATATTTCGACTCCATTTTTTCTACCACAAAATTTTTCTACCTTATTATATTTTACCGATTTCTACTAATTTACTAGGTAATTCTACATTTTGACATTTTGAGGTTTACATACAAAAATTTCATTTTATTCAAAACATATTGTTAAAAATACTCTTCGAGTATGATGTGGTTAAGTTCAGAATAATGTTAGGCAAGAATATTTTCTAGTTTTAAAAAATTCAAAAAATCTTGTTAAAAATACTCTTCGAGTATGATTGGGTTAAGTTCAGAAAAATATTAGGCAAGAATATTTTCTAGTATTAAAAAATTCAAAAAATCTAGTTAAAAATACAATTCGAGTATCTAAAACGAATGATGTTGAACTCACGAAGGGTAAAATGGTTGAATTATTTAGTTTAGTTTCATGTTGAAAGAATATGAGTAGAAAAATTATGAGTAGAAAAAATGTAGTAGAAAAACTGTCGTACAATCCAGTTTTATATTGTATTGACATACTTCGTTATGCTTGTTTGCAATCCGAGAATATGGTTTTACCAGTGTTTTTTCCGATCTTTTGCTTATATTTTTCAGTAAGGAATATACAAGGTGTTCATTTTAAGTGGCGCACCATTGCTATCTCGAGAAGTATAAGAGCTACGAAGTTGGTTAAATTAGCAAACAAATTCTATTTTATAACTAGTTTAATAAACGAAATAAAAAAAATTACACCAGTAGTTCTCAAACTACGGGGTACAACCTTTTTTTTCAAATGGAGACCTATTAATTTTTAAATTCGCTTATTCGATTCAGTATTTTTCTCTGAATTCAACGAGATATTAGTTTCATACCCTTGCATAAAAAAATATGAGAAAAAGGCTATTGAAAATTATGATAATTTAATTAAAATCTGATTATTATTTTCTTCCATATCACTCTTGTAACAATCAAATTTAAATTAAATTATCATAATTCTCAATAGCGTTTTTCTTATGTTTTTTATGCCCTATGAAACTAATATTTCGTTGAATTCAGAAAAAAATACTGAATCGAATGAGCGAATAAAAAATAGGTCCCCCTTTGAAATAAGAAAGTTGCACCCCAAAATTTGAGAATAACTGGTCTAAAAAAATTCTTGTTTCGCTCATTAAAGTAGTCCTATAAAATATAAATTGTTTGCTAATTTAACCAACTTCGTAGGTAGCTCTTATACTTCTCGAGATATCAATGGTGCGCCACTTAAAATGAACATCCTGTATACGTAGAGTGACCATTTATTTTTTTGATGAAATCAGTACAAAACCGAGCAATACCCATATTTGTCTATATATTTTTTGTGAATCTGCTACGATCTGCTATTATTGAAGATATAAAATATTATTATTTTACGAGAGGTGGTCTTGCGTCGTCCCTGTACTGCGGCCTTAAGGCCTATTGTACCCTCTGAAATTAATCCTCGTTGATGAGTCCTGTTTCTTTGATGAAGTCCAGGATTTGCTTCAATTTGATTCTTTTTATAGCCTCTAACTGCAATTTATTGGCTCCCAGGAGCCTGTGTCTACTGTTCACAAAAGCTTCACAGTGACATATCAGATGGAGGGGTGTTTCATCCTCTTCTCCACAGCCTCTGCATATTGGTTCTTCGATGAGTCCTAGTGTATGCATGTGCTTATTTAGTTCACAGTGTCCCGTTATAAGTCCTGTTAACAACCTTGTGTTGTTCTTACTCATTGTCAGTAAGTTTTCCGTCCTTTTTCTGGATGGTTCATCCAGTAAGACCTTAGCATGTCTTTGACCTGGTGACTCTTTCCAGTGGACTTTGTGCCATTGCCAAAGCAAAGTTTTGATCTCCTGCTTGGTTGTTTCGAATGAGACTCCACAAGCTGGTTCTGGTCCTATGTAAGGCAGTTTTGTTCCTTCCTTTGCTAGAAGGTCAGCTCTCCGGTTTCCTTCTACTTCCGAATGCCCGGGTACCCATATTAGTTTTACTTTGTTTCTTGCTCCTAACGCATTTAGCTCATGGATGCAGTTCAGGACTAAGCCCGATCCCGCTTCACATGATCCCAATGCCTTTAGTGCAGCTTGACTATCCGTTACTATGGAGATTTTCCTATCTGTGTAGTTGCTCTCCTGTAGTACTTGCACGCAAGCTAAGATAGCGTATACTTCAGCTTGAAATACTGTTGTATTTGTCCCGAGTCCAACCGACAGGTTGTGTCTCAGTCCTCTTACCCCATGTATTCCAGCTCCGGCTCCCTTGGTGGTCTTGGAGCCGTCCGTGTACATTACTATGTCCTCGTTTTTCACCGGGTTATTGTCATGTTCCCATGCATCCCTACCAGGAATTAGTATCCTGAAGGTTTTGTCAATGATGTACATTTTATTTACCCGATCTGGTGTCATCTGTAAGATGGGTTGTTTCTCTATCTCTGTGAAGATTGCAGAGTGTCCTATTCGAGAATTATCTTCCTCTGATAGTATTTTCTGCCTGTATGCTCCACTAAGTGCCCTCGCTTTCACCACCAGATGAAGTGGAGGTAGACTCAGTAAAGTTTCCATGGCCGCTGTTGGTGTAGTTGACATTGCTCCTGTGATTCCTAAACAGGCTAATCGTTGCACCCTGCTTAGTTTATCTTTACAATGTTTTGTTAAAGTTCTTTGCCACCAGGCGAGGCTGGCGTATTCTATGACTGGCTTGATCATTACATTGTAAATCCAATAAGTCATTGCTGGGGACAAACCCCAGTTTTTTCCAAACATTCGCCTGCAGGCCCATAGGGCCCTGATGGCTTTATTTGTCACGTTTTCCACGTGTGATTTAAAATTCAATCCGCTGTCTAGTGTTACGCCTAGATATTTGACTTCTTTCACCATCACTAGTGATTTTCCGTACAGATGTAACTGTTTTAGTCCGCCAAGTTTGCGTCTTCTTGTGAATGGTACGATTGCGGTTTTTGCTGGATTTACTGACAATCCCTCTTTCTCGCACCACTTTTGGACAAAATTCAGGGCTTCCTGCATCATGTTTGATACGGTTTCCTCGAATTTACCTGTTATCAGGATGGTAACATCGTTTGCGTAGCCGATGGTTATGTAGCCTGCTTTATTCAGTCCTCGTAGGAGATCGTCCACCACAAGGCACCACAGTACAGGGGATAAGACCCCTCCCTGCGGACATCCTCGCGCAGCTCGTACCCCCACGATCTGATCGTTAAGCGAGGTGTAGATATCTGTTTTTCAGCATGTTTGAGATCCATCCACATCCACAAGAAGTTGCACTAGGAGCATTTCTGGATATAGAAGGGGCGTTCGATAACGCCTCTTTTGAATCCATAAAAAGAGCAGCAGAGAATAGGGGAATACAAGATATAAAATAAGTAATAAATTAGAAATGTAAAAAGAAAAAAGAGCTTTATCGAGGTCCAGAAAAGGAAATCAGTAGGTACAGTACTTATGTAAAAATTCTGTAGGTACAAAATATCTTTCAAATTGTTTACAGTACAAAATTAGTACGAATGGTCACTCTAAATATACGCAATTATAAGATGAGATAAAAAAAACATTGAATATAGTCATACGAGTTGGGCCTACTACAGTTCATCAACATACACCTAGACTAGACAATACTGCTAAAAAGTTTGGAGCAGTATAAAGCTTCAATTTTCTTTTAACTTTTTTTGTGTCAATCAAAATTAAATTTTTACGTTATCAAACCGACAGTTTTTATTTTGATGCTTTTTTGAAGATCGGGGGCAAACTGTAAGTAAATAAATAGTCTGTGATATTATGACATTATGAGTACCTAATCTTTTGCATTGGTTAAGAACAATCAAATTGCTTTGATATTGACGTAAAGCTTAATTTCCATGCATCCGTTTTATTCGTCGTCAATGACGATTGGTTGAATTCAAATGTGTGCTTTTTTTTTCAATTCGACAAATTATTATTATTGACGACAGATGAAACGCAACGTACAAAACGGATGCATGGAAATCCAGCATAAGAGTTAGGATTTTATTTCTTTGGTACAACCTACTAGATACTATTAATGATATTTTTATAATAAAAAGAATTGAATATTTATATTTAGATCACAACACTAAGGAAAATCTACCTACTAAATTTCAGTGTCAATTAATTTCTACTACACAACTAGACAATTTGCTATACATATATAATTACATAGAACCAGAATATACTTAGGGCTCGATAAAAAGCACATGTATTCCACATAAACGCCCTAAAAAATATTTTGCTTTGGACACGTAAACGTATAAATTGGCTGTCGGCGTGATTAATACATTTATTTTTTATTTGCCATCATCATTCTCTGAAATAGTTCTTCCAAACTTTCTATTTGAAATTTGGTCGACAACATAATAGTATAAATTTATGTGGCTAATATTTCCTCCGTCAATAGCCAATGTTTTCATGCTCTCATGTTCTACTTTCACGTGCACGTGTGTGAAATTGAAAAAGTGCACCGAAGTCTGAAATAGTTTCTGTGATCCCTTTCGTTCGACACTTTGCACTATGTGCTTTTGTATCGTACTTTACACGTTTCACATACACAGAACACGATACTTCCTAACTCTGTGTTATAAACAACAATGTCCTTGCCACTTTATATATCTGCACCAGTTTCCCTCGACAATCGTCAGGCACCGTAGCGCGAAAAACTACTTCGAAGCTATTTAAATAAACGCATAATATTTTACACAAATAAATCGACATAATATTTCATTCGATAGAATCAGACCTTAACGAGGCAATTTTTTCATTTCTTGTTTTGTTATTTTTCTTGATTTAACTGTCTAGAATAGTGACAACAATATTTGGAGTTACGAGTAGGTACATAAAAATTTAATTTTAAACTCGAAAGCGAGTTTAAGTGTAGAGGCTATATGGTCAGGGCTCAGGATAAATTGGAGACATCAATGAAAAAGTGTAATTTTAGAGAGGAGAGAACATTTCGTTGTCATTTATTATACGGTTTTTAATAGTACTTAATAATAACACAACACAATAATATGATTAATATGTATATTACATTTACAATGTTTTTAAATATGTACCACTCTCGCTCAATTAACTCACTCACTTCGCTCGTGACACAAACCTCAAGCTCGAGTGGGAAAAAGAAGCGCTATCCTCTCTAGGACAACTAACTATTACTCATATCTTTCAGTTAATAAGCTTTAGTTATAATTTTATTATAATTCAACCATCTTTTGGAAAATTTTATTTTATTATAATTTAAACCATCTTTTGAAAATTTTTATTTTATTATAATTTAAACCATCTTTTGGAAAATTTTGATATAAATTTATTCGTTAGCGATATTTTTTAAATTCAAATGGCGTTTTTGCTGGACCTACACCTTTTCGATGTTTTTCAGAAATATAATCGTCTTATAAAAACACAGTAGATTTTATTATTGATTGAAAACATTTTATAAACAAGAAAGGAATGTAGTTCAAGATAATAAAATAAATTAAAATCTAATTAATTAACAATAGGTACTGCAATGTTTTGTGTTCAGTAAACTCAGTAAAAATAACTAATAAAGTAAGAATTTTTATATATTCAAATAAAGTATTAAAGCAATCTACGAATAATCAAAAGCAAGTAATCAATTTAAAATTATTATTCAAATAAGAAAAATTCTTGAATAAGTTATGAAATTTAAAAAATTAATAATAGACAGTTTGTTTGAAAGTGACTGCTGTATACGACTGGAAAGTTTTACTTACCCGAGTAATTTTTTTCAGACATAAAGAAGATGTGTTTTATAGGATATAAACTACTTAAGTATGAATTAAGAAGTTGTCTTTAAGTTTTGAAGTGGTGAAGGGTTACGAGTTCAAGGTGAATAGGCTGAGATGTTGGTGAATAATGAAGATATTACGTGGAAGAAATTATTACTACCTTTTATGATACCCGAGATGGTAACTAGCTAAGATTATATTACAATTTTGCACAAAGGAGCTAGGTTACATTAACAGGAGCAAAATTCGGCATTCTACCTGGTTATTATTTATTTTGCCTTAATCTTCTTTATTACCAAAATAATATTATATGCATGCTAAACAAATAGGTTAATTGTGACACTAGTAGCTCTGAAAATTAATAATCAAGTAAAGTACAGTAAAATTTTATTATAACGTGCTTGGTTGTAATTTTGAATTCAGTTTGCGTTAATAATACACAGGTACTTTATTAAACGTACAAATTATTCAGCTTTTACTGCAAAATTCTTTTTGATATAGGCTTTTTGTAATGCTTTAGTGTTTCAACTTTTCATCAAAATTGTGTTATGGAGGTTCAAGCCATAATAATATATTATTATTTAACATGAATGTTATTCGAACTAAAGCAAAAGACAGTAGGTACTAATTATGTAAGTTGGTCAACTAGAAAATTAATTGTAGAAAAATTAACTTTGTGGTAAAATCATGACAAAACACAAATAGAAAGATTTACTTACAAATACATTTTTTTGTTAATAATTTTAATAATAATATGCAAATGATACAAATATAAGAAGTCAATTTAAATGAATTAAGAGATGTTGTTATTGTCAAGGTACCTATATCTACACAAGAAAATATTTTTAATTTTTTCTTTGAAGCTGTAATATTTTTTAGTTGTGTCCATTTGCAACACACTGTAAAATTAACATTTTCACTTTAATTATTTATCAGTTATCACGGTAATTTTTATTAAGTATACGGATACAAAAACAGTATGAGCATCAGCAAAAACAATATTTAATTTTTGTTGTTGTCAGAATTTTAATTTGTATTCTAAAACAGTAATAGAAAAGAAATAACATTATAAACTTGTAAACACTTCTAACAACCGTTGTTACTTAGCTTATGATCTCGTGGATCAACAATTTGCTGGGGCAGGAATCTAGGAATGAAACACTTTTCTTTTTGGACTATTCACTAACAATCATGAATACCCGTAAATTGACAGTGTAACATATATCTATTCACATATATTCACAATATGTGAGGCTACCACATCTAAGGTGCAAAAAAGGCTTAAAAGATATGTACGTATGAGAGAAAAATTCTTTACTGCACGGAATATACTTCCATAGAAGAAAGATTTATTCATTATGATAAATACATTAAAGATTGTTCGGAAAATAAAAAAAGAATAAAAAAGCGTCATTTGGTGGAATTACAGAAAGCAGCAAGAGCGGCCAACAGAATCCAGAATATAGAAAACGAGACAATTAAATTGCGTAAAACTCTTGAGAATATTCCACAAGTTATTCGAAAAAAAGGAATTGTAAATTCCAAGAGAATTTTTGTATGCGAACGCGTAATCTAAGCTTAAAAATTTGTGAGCGTAGCAGAGCCAGGAGCAGGAGCCAAGAGCCAGTTTCGTATTCCATGGAAAGTTAAACGATTTCCCGCGCCACGTCTCGCGTGGTCCCGTGAGCGGTGAGCTACGATTCGCGGAGATGAGGACCGGAGAGCAACGAAACCATCTTATTGTGATGTAAAATAAATGAAGGGGAGATAATCTTAGTTCTCGAGGAACGAGGCCTGATGTTCACTTGGCTTTAAGTCTTTGTGTTATAATCCTTCCAGCGTATTTTCATTCGGTGGTCGGCTTCTGAGCGGCCAGAGGTTATGCGTTAAGGGAACAGTGATTCTAAAACTTTCAAATCACAGTAAAATCTCTTATACCGGATCTTCAATAAACTGACCCTTCTGTTGTACGGAGGCATATGCTAAGTTGGTTTTCATGCTTAAAATAACAAAAAATTATCAGCCCATTGTCACATATTAACTATTAAAGAAAAAGTTCACAAAATGAAGTGGAACGTTGAAGTGTACAGTAAAGAAAAGACAGGGAAAAGCTTACGTTACATAAGCTTTTGTTCGAAGTGTTTAGGTATTTGAAATATGATTAACCCTCTAGAGGGCGCGTGGAAATTTTTAACATCAGCGGGCGCGTCTCTCTGAAAGATCGATTTAGCAATATGATCAAAATGATTACTTATTTATAAAAATTATCATTTATTATCTATTATTAGTGGACAACATATAGTTTAATTATTTTTACTGTAAGTCAATAGAATCACATGCATTTAATTAAATAAAAATTATATCGGTCCGACGGACCGGGAGCTGTAGGATTAATAATATTATATTATTTTACGAGCACATAATGTAGATTATAATTGAAGAGGATTTAAGCATGAGCTGAATGCAAGTGTATATCATCCGAGTGAATTATAGTCATCACTTTTTAAATAAAATATTTCTTTACAAAATTTTATGCATTAAAATATTAATCTACTTAACCTCAAATATGGTGATATGACACATGACAGTTGTGTTGAATAATGGACTCATAATACAATATTGGTTAATTATGAATTCATTATACAATAGTGTGTCGTATAGAGAGGTATATATAACTAAAGATACCTGCATATGAATGTATTATTCAATGGTCGTAGATAAAAATACATTATAATATATTGTATTTTAATTTTTTTCCACAAACGGAAATCTTTTTTAATATATTATATTTTCGGTCCCAATGTAGTCCAGTCAATAAAGGGGTTGTAGAGTGCGCGGTTTCCTATCCAAGGTTTCACTTCAGAAACTTGTTCATGGTGGTTAGGACTTAAACATACTAAAAGTCCTGACGTTTTGGAGGAGAGCCAAGGCTGGGGGGGGGCCACGAAAATGGTCCCGTTTTTTGGTTTTTACAGAATAACTCAAAAACGGTTCGTTATATGAAAAAAATATTAGAATACAGTGGTAAAGGATAAAATTTAGAAACTTTTTTGTGTTTAAACTTTTCTCGTAAGTTTAACAGGGACTGAGATACAGTCGAGGAAAGATGTAGAGAGAGAGAGAGAAAATTAAGAAATTTAGCTTATTTCGTATTTTTTGTGTTTAACGACCTGTAACTTCTGAACGAATTAAAATATTGACTTCTGGTTTCTTTTATAAAATTCTACGACCAATTCTCTATAAGACAGATTACTTTAATTTTTTTTTTGAAGGTCTTAGTTAAGGTAAAATTTTAAGATTTTCATCGAGAGAAAATTTAGAAATTTTAATTTTTTTGCTACTTTTTGTTTTTAAATAACCTGTAACTTCTGAACAAATGAAAATTAAGACTTCCGGTTTTTTTTATTGAATTCTGCGAACAATTATCTATAAGATAGATTAATTAAATTTTTTTGAGGACCTTAGTTAAGCCAAAATTTTAAGATATTCTTCGAAAGAAAATTAAGAAATTTTAGTTTTTTAATTTTTTTTGTTTTTAAATGACCTGTAACTTCTAAACAAATAAAAATGAAGACTTCCGGATTCGTTTATTGAATTTTTTTTTGAAGGCCTTAGTTAAGCCAAAATTTTAAGATTTTCTTAAGAGAAAATATAGAAATTTTAGCTTTTTCAAATTTTTTTGTTTTTAAATGACCTGTAACTACTGAACAAATACAAATTAAGACTTCCGGTTTTTTTTATTGAATTCTGTGAACAATTATCTATAAGATAGATTAATTAAAATTTTTTTGAGGACCTTAGTTAGGCCAAAATTTTAAGATTTTCTTTGAGAGAAAATTTAGAAATTTTCAAATTTGTTGTACTTATTGTGTTTGATGAACTGTAATTTCTGAACGGATCAAAATATCGACTACTGGTTTTCTGCATTAAATTCACCGAAAATTTTTCTATTAGACACAAAATTTGAAAACTAACAAGGGCTTTAGTTTTCCTCGTATTATTAACTATTTTCAAGATAAATACAAAAAACAAAAATTTGGATTTACAACTCGCAATACACAGCCTTTGTACGGCCTACGAGAGGGGCTACACTTTTTTTGAGAGGGGAAGTGGGCACGTACCTATAATATAGGTAGGTACTAACTTTTATGCTTCTATATCACAAAATAAAGTTTGATGTTTTCTGGAGTAAATTTTTTGTTAAATTGCATCTTTCCTGGATTGTATCTCACTCCCTGTTAAACTTACAAGAGTAGAGTATGTGCGAGTTCCTATCCAAGATTTCACTTCAGAAACTTGTTCAGGGTGGTTAGAACTTAAACCTACTAAAAGTCCTGACGTTTAGGAATAGAGTGAAGGGCGAGGGGCACTGAAATGGTCCCGATTTTTGGAAAAAACGTGGGGTAAAAATTATTTTATCGAAAATTGTCACTTTTCCGGAGCGTATATCTGAAAACGTATGGAAATCGTAAAAAGTGTATATAATGAAAGTTGTAGAGAATTTTATCAGCTTTCTTTTATTTTATTTAGTTTTTCGCTACGAAGCAACGTTTTCGAGATATAACCGAAAAACCAAAAAATGGGACCATTTTCTTGCCCCCCCACCCTTGGCTCTCCTCCAAAACGTCAGGACTTTTAGTATGTTGAAGTCCTAACCACCCTGAACAAGTTTCTGAAGTGAAATCTTGGATAGGAAACCACGCACTCTACAACCCATTTTAGAGCATTCGTTGACTGGACTAATGGTATTTGCTCAAGAGATATTTTTTACTACAGTGTATTGATATAAATTTCAATCTGGTATGGAAGTGGCGCAAAAGTAATCACCCGATTTCCTAACTTTATGTGTAAATAAAAAAATTGCTTCTGATTGTTATGTTTACTTAAACATGTATTTTTTTCCCATTAAGACGCGAAGATCATATCGGACAAGAGTCCACCGCTACAGTTGATACACGTTCGGGATCGTTTCACAACATTTAAAAACTTCAGGCGATAAATTCTTCACTGCTTGTCAGATGGTCTCCTTTAGAGACGTCTGGCTTGTTCGTAAAGACCTGTGGCTTTAAAAAATCTCAAATAAAAAAGGCTGGAACGGTCAAATTAGGTGGGTCAGTGCAAATTGCCAAAACGAGATATAAAATGGCCGGGAAACACTTTCTTCAGAATGTCCACTGTCGCTCGTGCTGAGTGTGTGGTTGCACCATCCTGCTGGAACCACACGTTCGTTAAATCCAATTCGTCAATTTGCGGCAGTAGTCCTTCATTTTATCTATACACCAGTCACAATAACAGTGCTGACACAGCAGCGACATTCTCGGACAAGCGGCTACTCCGGAGCTGGCTACGCCAGCTACTGTCCTGTGTTGAGCAAGTATGGTATGTAGGTATCTTTAATTGTATCCTTGATTGTATTAAAAAATAATAATGATTTTTAATGTTTTTAAAATTTTTATCTAGATGCTACTGCCTTAGGCGTTGATATCCAAAACTCGTTACTTGCATTTTCTCTTAAAATAGAGATTTTAGTGCTTTATGACAGATGTCCCCGCGTTCTTACATTTAGTGAAGTGAAAAAGAAACAAAACGCGCTCCTTGCCATTGTTTTGAGCAATGAAAGTCGACGTGAGTTCCTTGCATTTATTGGTGGCGGTTATTTAAATGCATTATATCTTAAAACTAGAGATTGAATGACTAAATAGGGTAGGTACATATTTGGATTGAGCGAGTTCTAATTTGAAATGATGATTTCGCCAGTTAACTGAAACAAAAAAAGGAAATAGCTACAATGGCAAATTAAGCTCACAAAACGTTTTTTGCGATTTCTGGAAAATGACTTAGGATGCAAGTAGCGAGATTTGGAACTCAGCGCCTCTTTTCATGATTATATTTGCATAATTTGGATTATATCTTATATCAATAAAACGTAAAATGTAAAAATCGGTTTTAAACGGTTTTTTATTTCGGTGCACGAAAACGAAATTGTTAGGTGATTAGGTGAGACCGTTAAAACGAATACGAAATTTTCCGTTTTAATTCCGATAGGAAACGAACGAAACTTTTTTCACTGACTTTTATTATTGACTTTTATAAGGTACCTAAAATACATCATTGAAAAGCTACAATAACAAGAAGTGCCATTGTATTAGTAATTAAGTAAACTAAAAGTAAACTAAAAGGACTGCAACATTTGTTTTAATTAGTATAGAAAACATATTCATATCCCTCCAAGCTGATGTCTGGGTGCGCCACTGCCTCACAGATCACAGAACAAATTCCACTTTCTCGGTTATCAGTAGTTGTTTGTTACTCTTACTGTTACGATGGATTAGTTATTTACTAGAAGTCGCAAGATATCACACGTGAAAGAGGTCTAAAAGTAGCAGTCTAGAATCTTAAAATATTAGATGAAGATTTTTAAAATAAAAATCTGACTTTTAAAATAAATTTTAAGAAGAAAACTGAACAACTTTGAGAAACGCTGATCTAGGATGTCCTCTCGTCCTCGCTCTCGCTCTGTGTGGTATGCGGAAGCCTTTTCCTCTTTAGCGTTTAGCGTGTTCGTGTAAACGTTTCTTTTTAACTCTCCGATGAACTTTGCAGGAAAATGTGAATCAAAAGCATTGCTGTTTTTGTTTACCGAACGGGAAACTTTATCTAATTTAAAATATTTAAATAACTTCTGTTTTATGTAAATTTGCTATGAGCTATGACGAATTATTTGCTCCAAGTAAAAATTTCCTAGTTTATTAATTAGTGTAATTATCAGAGACGATTTAATTTGCTGACTTATGTAACTTAATTATTTCTTTACAGAGATACATCTTTTAAGTTTAATTTATAAATAATAAAATAGCCAATTGCGACGAAAAATTAATAGAACTTAAAGAAAAACTAATTTTTCTGTAAAAAATATTGAAGCTTTTCGAGTACAAATAATTTATAAATAAAAAATTCGCAGTTTATTTTTATTTTTATTGGTGAAGGTAAATAAGGTAAATAATGATGAGGCATTTCCAAAGCACATATGTGTATGGTTCAGATGTACAGAGCAAAAATTGAAGATAATTTATTTTGATCTGATATCTGAAATCATCTTCAAATAGGAATCAAGAATATAAACAGGATATTTCTGTGGATAAAATAATACAAAAATTAAGCTATTTATAAAAAGCACAGTTACTTTTACAGTACATTAATTTCATCATTTTGTGCGTATTTTATAAGTAGTATGGTGCAAGATATTCTACTCCAGAAAGAAGATTTATGTTTTCTTTCTATCGTTATGAATTTATATATGATCAGTCACATAATATTATCCATATTCAGTTGACCTGAGATATATTTAAGACATTGTTATTTAACTAATACTTATTTAAAATATAAAGGATCAATACAGTAAACAGAAGCAGCAAATATTTCTTACCAACTTTATTTAATCGCAATCATATTTTAAAGACATATTTTAGATATTAATGACAATGCGAATGCGAAAGTCTTGTGTTTTGTGTGAAGAATGTAAACAAGGAGTTTCGTTGTTCTATATTGAAACATCAAGTTCTAAAAATAGCGTGGAATATAGCACATCGTTGTAAAGAAAAATGTAATAAAAGTTTAATAAACATTTGCGCGCAAATTGTTCGTAAATTCAAATATTTCCAGGCATGTGGGTTTACATTGTACTAGCTAGTATTATTTGGTACATATAATGGGAATAAGTTGATCTCGCGGGAGCTATTTTTACAGCTTTCGATAGCGTTTGAACCGAATGACAAATATTTGGACCACTCGTCAGTTTTGCACAGGGACTCGGGGTTGCAAAACACCGATTTATTTCCATATGAATCGAAGGGGATCTTCATATTTGGAATGTTGTTTAAATTACATTTCAAATATTGAAAAAGCGTTGAATTGAATACGTTTATCCTTAAAATATTGCTTTTTTAAGAATTATGAATATAACCAATATATTTTGAATATTATTTCCGTAATAGGTATGGTACCTAAAAAATGTGACAGTCAATCAATTTTGCACTGGGAATAATAAATTTCAAAATGTTTGTTTGCAAGTTTACAGAAACTCATACATCATATTTATAATTCTAGGTAAAGATAATCTGATCTAGTTTTGTATAAGTGCAAATTAAAATTTCATCTTCTTTACGTTGTATTATATATGTTATTAATTAAAAATTTATTTTTTCACACTTATTTATCTTCATTAAAAACTTATTTGTCTAAATTTTTAAAATAATTCAAGAAATATTTTTAATCAAAAATAATTTTTCAAATTGCAAGCGGTCTCCAGTTCTATCCCAGCTACGTTCAATAACGCTGGGTACGATTGGTCAAATTTCACTAGGTACCTATAATAACATCTATCGTTCTGGTTGGGAGTGAATATAGGTACTTTTAATAATAATAAGTGTATTTCGTGTAAATATATACATATTTGTACAAAAAATTGGCAATGTGCATGAATAGAGTATTATTACACTGCTTGTATGATAATAACTAATTATAAAGTATAGATATAGTCATTGTGTAAAATAAATATCAACAAATTAATACCAGTAGAATAAAATGTACATACTAAAAAGACAATTTATGTAATAGTGTGTAATGTTAAGAATATAATATTAATAAAGTAAATAATAGTAAATTATGCATAATAAAAAGGTAACAGAAGCATGCATTTGTGTTTGTTTGTGCAATAATTGACAAAAGTAAACCTAGAGAAGATGTTGTATCTGTTCGGATTTTTGTTGAACCTACATTAAGCCGCATCCTCATTACGGTCGACACCGTCGACCTACAAGGTCGATCGACAATGTTGTTGTAATGAGAACATCTCTTTTAAGTGTACTCCCTACATCAACAATGTCGACCGTAATGTGGATGCGGCTTATAGTTTTACATTATCACGTAATAGTTCATGCTAAAAATAATTATAAAATATAATATAAAAAATAACCTAATTGAATCAAAATTAATTAACGAATTTATGCTCATTCAGTGCCACTTCGGCGTAGTGGTATAGATAAGTCAACTTTTTAGTGTTGTCTATTATGAAGAGAAACTTGAAAAGAGACATCTTGTTTTGAAAAAAAAATACGTGTGACGTTAAGTAATTGGACTTTGTAGAGAGTACATTCCAAAAAGAAGTGAAAATATGTGCATGTAATTTTTTCGTTGCTATCACTACTATTTCTACCATTTACAAGTACAAATCCCTGCGCTTGTATGATATTTAACAGATGAGTACCTCTGTTGTCAGGTCTGTCATCTTCGGATCCTCTTTTGTGGTGCAAGAAATTGTTTAACAAGTCGAATTAAGGGGCTTTTATCATAGTAAAAAAGTATTTAACAAATTACTCCCAACCTATTAATCCTATAAATCTAAAAAAAATACCATATAAAGATAAAGGTAGTAAAAATCTAGCTACGTTGTCGAATTTTTTAAATTGTTATTATTATTATTTATAAACAATTAAATAACAATAATTCTGAGAAAAACTCTTCGTAAGTTTGATTGCATTGTAAATTTAAATGTTTATATCACATTATTATATAAAATTTTCAAATAGTAGTCGAGTAATTTGTTAAATAAATTTAAAAATTGTATGCGCGCTAGCCAATCAAATTGAGTATTTTCTAAACAAAAATGGAGCGAAACATAGCAATTAGATAAATATAGACAACATGTGCTCATAAAACATAGGCTGTCAGCGCGGGTACCTGTAATAACGAGGATTTGTGATTAAGCAGCGCTGAGCGATAAAACCCCCTTAAGTTAACTAATAGTATATATATATATATATATATATATATAATTAACAAGTTGTTTATAAAAACAAAATGTATTATGTTCTATCGTTTCTGTAATATGCTATACTATTCTGGTTTATTATTACTCTGCTAATACTTTTCACATAATTGATTAAGTAAACCGCACCTGGCATTGAAGTCGCCGCCAACTATAGGTATAAAGGTATATGTCTGAAAATGATTCAATAAATGATCAATAATATCCTCGAAATATTCTATTTCATACAAACAGTCGGATGGCTTTAAATGTATAGAAATAGTAATGTAATTTATATTATTTAATATTAGTACTACATTCCAAGGATGTGGCAAAATCAGTTTCGTACAGATTAGATAAACTTATACGTTTTTTTTACAACTACAGTAGTTGTTGAAATAGCTATGCGGAGATTGGTTACCGGCTTATCATTCCACGTCTCGCTGAAGAACAGGATTTCACGATTTAATGAAGCAGATCTTCTTCGTTCAAGTTGTATAACTTATTAAGGCCAAAAATAATAAAAAAAATAATATATTTATGAGCTTTGCTTCAGGAGTTAATGACTTATTTAAATTATTAACATTAGTACAGGACACATTTAAGGATCTGTTTGGTTCATTATTATTTATAGAGTTGTTAATACTTATCTCAGAGTTATTTGGTAATGCGATGTCGTCTGTCGAGCTCCGGGCTCGTGGGTAGATAAACGTGTACCGTTGGCGGTTATACCGGTTGAAAAATAGGAGTTTGGCCTCGATCTAAAAAATAATCCTGTGTACTCCCATTGGGGTGGGCCGCTGATTGATTCGTGCTACTTCTCTCCTGCTTATGTTGTTTGTTCATCTGTATTAACTTGTTCGGGTCGTCATCAGATATTTGGGAGTGAATACTTTTCAATGGTTACCATTGAAATAAAAAAGTAATAAATTTTTATTTATGTTCTTAAATAATAAATTTCAAACTGTATTTAGCCCATGTAATTTTTTATTTTAAGTCAAATATATCTTTAGTGAACGGATCAAAATATTATTTTTTTAAATTAAATTATGTAAATAGTAGTTATCCTAGAACATAGTATTTTTTAAAATAAAACACCATTTTGAAAATGGCATGATTTAATTATTTATATTTTTCGTCTTAACTCAAAGACTTTGTATAGTCTGGTAAAATGTAATTTTAGGAATCAATCTTTCATTATTTTGTTTAGTTTTATTTGATATTTGCATTAAGTACTAAAATTGACTGTCAGATAGTCATGCTCAATGACTAACATGACAGATTATTTGACGTGTTATTATTGTTTAATTTGGTAAATCAAAATAATCGCTTGTCGTCCATTTAGCAGCTTTCAAATCGCTCCCTAATTTAAGTACAAATTTCGTCCCTTAGCATTGGCAATGAAAAATCTCAGGAATCAACAGGGAGGAGGCAATAAAAATGTACAGGGATAAGGGAGGCACCAGTACATAAAAGTTGAGAAACGCTATGGTACCTAGTTAATAGTGTTCGTTTTTGTTATTTCATTTCAAACCCCTCCATAAATCACACTATTTGAGTGATAAATCGGAAAATACCTACTTGTATTGAGCTATAATTAATAGTTCACAGATATTTAGGTAGATAATCTGTTCGTTGCTAGCAGATGAATATAATTGATCGTCTATATGAAAATAATTGGCGGAAAATGATCCAGTGTAGGTTATTACAATAATAAAGCCAGATAATAAACTGATCGTAAATGTCAGGAGTTTATAAGTTGCATTAGACCTCCAAAAATCTACGGGATTCTATCCCCGCACCTAAAACTGATTAATGGCATCTCGTAAATCCGGCGTTGTAAGAACGCATTGTTCTGGAAACCGAAAACCCCATAAATATGCGGTAAAATTAAACGGTTTACGGCCGGCAGTGCAGTCCACACTCACCGGCAGTCCAAGCGGTAAAAACCAACCAATCCCAAGCACGGTTACAAAGAGGAGTATGGGGTATTAGAACGGTAACAGTGAACGAGTGAACGCTCTACGCTATCGTTATAACTGTGATGACATTGCGGACTTTTCAAATTACCGGTACTTGAATGGACGAACCAACGAACGGTAGAACGCCGAACGCGTTAGTCGCCATGTCGCAGGATATGTTACCGTTTGTTCTTGAACTGTGAATAGGGGCTTGAATTAATGATTGAGGGTTGTACAATGTAATTTGATAGAGATTTGAGTTACGAGTTAGTGTTGAATTAAACTTAACTTAACATCGTGTTACATTTCTCACTAACAATAATACAGCTGTAAATCAGAAGTTATAATTATTACAAAAACATTTTCTGTCTGATTGCATAGGCGCCGACTTTTTAGGATCCCAAGGGGAGCAAAAAGTAAAAAGTGTACTTACATAATAAAAAAGTTACTTAGCCCTAATTTAATAAATTTTTTATTATACTACAATGTACAAACTGGCAAAGGTGCATAGTTTAACATTTGACTGCAGGCACTATAATATTTGATAATGATACACGATAAAACGGATTTTACAGCAAAATGCGCAACAAGCGAAAAAAAATTGATCAAAAGTAAAAGTTTTCAAAGTCTTGAAAATTGAAAAGGGGATAGGCCCCCATATCAATATTCCCAAGGTGGGAATAAGCCCTGATACCCCTCTGTAGTTGGTGCCTATATGTCCAACATTTTTGAGATCAGTAAATGTAATCGACGTTTAATATACATGTCGCAGGCTAGTTATAAAATCAATCGTTTTATAAAACGCCTAGTCGTTTTTTAACTGACTTCATAAATCTTATACAGTTATTCAAACTTACTTATTTCAAAACGCAATAATGCCCATTTGTGAATCAGCAACTTTTTATTTTTATTTTATAATGTAGGTACATATCTAAAGTTTTGTTTCACCCAGTTTTTAAAATAATATCAGGTAACACTGAATAAGCCGATTTCTGGCGTTTGTCATAGCCCTTTCCAGCAAGGCAGCGGGTATGTTGGCAATTGCGGCCCGGATGTTGGCTTTCAGGTCTGCTAGGGTCCTTGGAAGTACCTATACAAACATAAAATACCAATAAGCTGATCTATGTAATGGTAATGGGGATTTAATGTGTTGAACACCAGATATTTTATCTTGAATAACATTTTGTTGTTATTTAAATTTAGTATGAAAATTTCAAATATATTCTACTTTTCTCCCAGAAATATTTTTGTATAAAATAAATGTTACATTTTCATTGCTTTCGTTATTTTGTACATTTCGAGTTCTGAACAAACAAAACAAAAATGTAGTAAATTTGGTGCTGGTGCAATTTTGCAATTTAGTGCAGCAGAAAATTTAAACAAATACAAAAGTAACTTCATAAAGTATAATTAAATTAAATATGCCGTACGATATTTTCATGATGATACATCAAACAGCGAAATTTTAAAACATAAATTATTTGGAATTATTTCTCTTTGAAGTAGGTACCTACTTGTAAATAAACTTTTCCTTTTTAATATTTCTTGTTCATATAATATACCTACCATAAGCACTTCACTCTAAAAACGTAAGGATGTTTCCCATAATTGACTTAAAAACCACTCAAGAGTTCAATCAATTTAACAGAAACGAACAACAAGAGGCCGATCTCAAGAGCATCATCGAACTCTACAATTCAGGACCGTATTCGGTATTCATAATTTAAGAAATAAGGATATCTTGAATCGTTTTGAAAAAGTAAAATGTAATTTATATGTTATTTCTGGGGTATGCAGTAATACGACAGTAATAGTTTTTTATTTGTTAATTGTCATTTATTGTAATTTTTACCTCTCGCCACTCAGTTCTGTAAACGAGATGTTGTACCGAGAACACGATTTTGATAGTTTCGCGATGATGTCTGGAGTGTGGATGGATGGACGGATGTTGGAGGTACGATAACTTAAATACTGTTGAATAAAAAAAATTGAAATTTTGTATTGTATCATTCTTGCAACCTAATTTAGACCTGATTACCTTTTGGTGTTAATCTTGCAACTGGAGGTAGTAATTTCTTGTAGATCTGAAGAATTTTCTGAATTTATGGATTAATGGGAGTTTTTGATGCAAAATTATCTACAATTTGTATTTCAAAATTTCTTCTTCTTAAAAATTCTACATTTTTTTACAATCTTTGTTTATCAAAAAATACAATATTTTCAGTGTAAATGACAAGCAAATTTTTGACAATTATGAAAATATAAAATTACATGTATTATTATTTATCCACGCTAGTGATATAATAATATTATTTTCATCATTTGAGTGAGGTAATTTGTTATACAGGGTGGGGCAAAACAACCTTCCTAGTTTCAATAGAGAATTGTGAAGCGAGTAGAGGTCGTAAAAGGATGGGAATGGCGTGTATAGCGGCCGGTATACATATAGTTTGCGTTAAAAAAGTTTCAGTCGTAAACATAATGTGGACGAACGAGCAACGCGATTTTGCCGTAGAAGCATACATACGCGGAAACGAGTCTGTAATCGCCGCCCAGCGGGCGTTCCGTATTCGATTCCAAATTCCCCGACGTCAAGCAGTTCCGGACCGAAAATCGATTACGTTGTGGGTAAAAAACTTTCGGGGATGATATTTAATTTTAAAGTTAAAAAAATTTATTTATCAAAGAATTTATGTTATGATATATCAAAAAGGTAACGATATTTCTATTTACCAGGCATTTTATACGAAAACTTATTTCCTCACTAATTAATACATCTGTGCTAATACCTTAATATATATATATATATATATATATATATATATATATATATATATATATATATATATATATATATATATATATATATATATATATATATATATATATATATATATATATATATATATATATATATATGTGTGTGTGTGTCAAATATGTTGTTTTTACCCTCTCCGAAATAAGCTACACTTCATTAAGTCTGCCGCCCGATGTCGCTAGTTTCGGTAGGCAACAACTTTAAGAAACAAATATATGCACGGTAAATGGAGAGTAGGTAGACCGAGAGGTAGACCATATGGAAGCAAAAAAAAACACTAAACAGGTAGGAATGGAAAGATCTCGAAGAAGAATAATTGATTACCTATTTAAATCATAGAAAAATTATTAGGCAGTAATGTGCGCAGATCTGGTGAACCTACCACTAAAAACTTCAGCCTCGAAATACCGCAAGGTGCTGTATGTTTCCAGGTGGAGTAAGGTTTTCATCATCATTTCATCATATTCAAGTGACGGATAATCGGGCTAGTGCTGCTATTATGCCAATTGTAAAATTGGGCACAATATGTCGTGTAGATGGTTTTGACAATGATATTGATGAGTACGTAATATGATTAAAATTATTGGAGATTTTTTTCAGATGCATTTTTTTTAAATATAATTTCATATTTTAAATTTTTTTGCAATGAATAATATTCCAAATAGGCTAAATAAAAGTTAATTTAACAAATTTTTGAGTATTTTCCTTAAATTCGTCGTGATAAGAAGATGCCACCCCGTTGAGCTACAATTTCTAATTGATTTATTTTTCTTTCTAGCATAATTTTAAAATGATATATAGTCCAGTCAATAAAGGGGTTGTAGAGTGCACGGTTTCCTATCCAAGGTTTCACTTCAGAAACTTGTTCAGGGTGGTTAGAACTTTAACATACTAAAAGTCCTGACGTTTTGGAGGAGAGCCAAGGGTGGGGGGGGTCACGAAAATGGTCCCATTTTTTGGTTTTTACAGAATAACTCAAAAACGGTTCGTTATATGAAAAAAATATTAGAATACAGTGGTAAAGGACAAAATTTAGAAACTTTTTTGTATTTAAACTTTTCTTGTAAGTTTAACAGGGACTGAGATACAGTCGAGGAAAGATGTAGAGAGAGAGAGAAAATTAAGAAATTTAGCTTATTTCGTATTTTTTGTGTTTAACGACCTGTAACTTCTGAACGAATTAAAATATTGACTTCTGGTTTCTTTTATAAAATTCTACGACCAATTCTCTATAAGACAGATTACTTTAATTTTTTTGAAGGCCTTAGTTAAGGTAAAATTTTTAGATTTTCTTCGAGAGAAAATTTAGAAATTTTAACTTTTTTCCTACTTTTTGTTTTTAAATAACCTGTAACTTCTGAACAAATGAAAATTTAAACTTCCGGTTTTTTTAAATGAATTCTGTGAACAATTATCTATAAGATAGATTAATTAAATTTTTTTGAGGACCTTAGTTAAGCCAAGATTTTCTTCGAGAGAAAATTTAGAAATTTTCAAATTTTTTGTACTTATTGTGTTTGATGAACTGTAATTTCTGAACGGATCAAAATATCGACTGCCGGTTTTCTGCATTAAATTCAACGAAAATTTTTCTATTAGACACAAAATTTGAAAACTAACAAGGACTTTAATTTTCCTCGTATTATTAACTATTTTCAAGATAAATACAAAAAACAAAAATTTGGATTTATAACTCGCAATAAATAGCCCCTGTACGGCCTACGAGAGTGGCTACATTTTTTTTGAGAGGGGAAGTGGGCACGTACCTATAATATAGGTACTAACTTTTATGCTTCTATATCACAAAATAAAGTTTGATGTTTTCTGGAGTAAAAATTTCGTTAAATTGCATCTTTCCTGGATTGTATCTCACTCCCTGTTAAACTTACAAGAGTAGAGTGTGTGTGTTCCTATCCAAGATTTCACTTCAGAAACTTGTTCAAGGTGGTTAGAACTTAAACCTACTAAAAGTCCTGACGTTTTGGAGGAGAGCCAAGGGTTGGGGGGCACGAAAATGGTCCCGTTTTTTGAAAAAAAGGTGGGATAAAAATTATTTGATCGAAAATTGTCACTTTTCCGGAGCGTATATCTCGAAAACGTATGGAAATAGTAAAAAGTGTATATAATGAAAGTTGTAGAGAATTTTATCAGCTTTCTTTTATTTTATTTAGTTTTTCGCTACGAAGCAACGTTTTCGAGATATAACCGAAAAACCAAAAAATGGGACCATTTTCGTCCCCCCCCTCTCTTGGCTCTCCTCCAAAACGTCAGGACTTTTAGTATGTTGAAGTCCTAAACACCCTGAACAAGTTTCTGAAGTGAAACCTTGGATTGGAAACCACGCACTCTACAACCCATTTTAGAGCATTCGTTGACTGGACTAATATTATTGTTAAGTTCGACAGTATTTGCAACATAGTAATCATCTTGAAATGGATTAAAATATTATTACATAACATAACATGTAATATCACAAATTTGGCTCAATCCTCCTCTGCCCCAACACGACCATACACATCTCACAACTGCCATCCATACGTCCAGCACGTCTCCTGTGGGTGCAGTCAGGTACCTATGTACCAAGACCTATTTAGGGAACGTTATTAGGGTGAACATTTCCTGCGTCGCTCTCCTACAGTTAAATCAGACAGAGAACAGTAGCACTAACGTTTGTGTTCAGCCCTCAGTGTTCGGCGTTCAGCCTCAACTTGCGAGGGTGACAAGAGTGTGCTCTTGCATGCAGGATGTACAAATGGCATGTGAAAATGTGAATGGAATTTTAAGTTGAAGTAAATGCTTGTAGATTGTAGGAAGGTAGGGGATATAAATTGCTGGTGATTTATTTTATGTAATAATCAAAATAAATACGGAACACTGGAGCAGAGGAATTTAGTTTATGAAGTTAATAAAAGTGCTAGTCAAGACTAATTTTTATCACCTTCACCGTTTTGTAAACAGGCTGGTGATTTATATTTACTTGTATGTTTGTAGGGCGGCTTGGTTTGGGCTATTTTAAAATGATAAATATCATTATTCACGAGTAGGTAGGTACTTAAGTATTTTTTAAAGCTAATAATGTAGGAAAGTTATAACTTGTAATAGGTTAAAGGTTAATCCAATAGTTTCGAATTTTTAGGGCAAAAAATCGTATATAATCTTCCTTACATTTTTACTTTTGTTTATAATTATAACAGAGGCCCTTAACTGAAATTAGTATTTCTGCAATATGCCGCACGTGGAAATGTTTTGATTATTGATCGCCAAGATGAGAAATTTCTCGTTTCGTTTCGAAATTTCGAGACGAGAACCTATAAATTTCTCGTCTCGAGACGAAAAATTATTCTTTAAAACTTTAAAATAATTTGATATTTTTCTTTTCGAAAATGGCAAAAAATTATTTTATTTTATCGTAGCATTTTTAGTTTTGATATATAAATATTTTTATTGCTAAAATATAAGAATTAAGTGCAAATGTACAAAAAAGTTCCTACATTTACTTCTAGCTTCTAGAAATTGAGACGAGACGAGACAAGAATCGAGTTCTTTGAGGCTAGAATTGAACAGCCGAGAAATGGCCGAGACGAGAATGTTTCTCGTCTCGTCTCGTCACACGGTATCACCAGTTTTGATCTGAGCAGTGTTAGATTCCATTACAGGGAGGTGACCAGGGGTGAATTTCCCCCCGGTGAAATAAAATTCCCTCCCGGACGAAAAATAGTAAAATATACAAATATGCTGATATTTTCAATCAAACATTAGTTACAAATACATAGTTTTATTTCTGCTATTTTATTTCATCGTAGGGCACAAATCATATTGCAAACGTGACAGCTTTAAATAATATCTTGCTGTATAAAAATGAAATTATTTTGTCATTTCTTTAAAACAAAATGTACCTAATTCATATTTAAGTAGGTGCATAATATAACAAGGCCTGATCCTCAATCAGAAATCTCTATGTTCAATATAGACATTCATACCTAACATATTAAGAGTAAGGTAAATATTTAACGGTACAAAAGAAATAGTACCTACACTTGTACAAATTGCACCATTTTCTTATAAATTGTACTGTCCGTACTCAGGTAGGTATGCCTCTAATTTTCGAATTGAAACAATCGATAGTTAAATCTATACATGCTATAAATGAACAAAATAAGCGAAAATTCAATTAACTTGCATTGTTCCATTCAGAAAGAAAACCAACTCAATTTAACACCAATTTTCATAATTCCTCCCGCAGAATGCATTTCCTAAACCTCTAACCGCGAACCAGAAATGAAAATCTGCACAATTTTATTCAAAACGTCCAATAGAAAATTGAAATTTGTTTACTCATCCGAGTAAAGTTAATCCAGTAAAAAGTCGTCGTTTCGCATACACAGCGTACAATTTGCGGTACATTTATGCGATGGAATCGATAATGTCGCACGCGGCCGATGAACGTCGCCGCCAGCGGACCTTGATCGCTGTTCAACTGTTTTTGCTGCAACAACGCCATCTAGATGGGTTCAGTTGTTGTGTTCCTCCGTACAGAGCCGTTAATATTATAATACGAATCTATAGTAGCAAGACTATTGTTGTTATATGATGTTCTTTTTAATACAAGCCGGATATGTAAATCACCCCACTAAGATTTTTTTATAAACTTAATAAAAATTGATCTAATTAAATTATACTCGAACAGAATAATATCAAACGTAGGCCCATATAGCTAAATTCAGTATTTTTTAAGGAGAAATAGACGAGAAAAAAAATCTGGGTCCAAGATATAATGCTAGATCAGTCTTTGCATTCAATTATATAAATGTATACAGAAGTACTACTTGTTGAGGATTATGCTCTTAACAGTTGGTAACACTGCGTAAAAGTTGTAGTAATATGGGAGGAAAAATGTGAAAAAGAAAAGGACTGATTTTATAAATAATTAATAGTTAAATAAAGTAAATATATAAAGAAAAGTGTACAAAGTTAATAAAAGAACCCATAACAATAACACTACTTACGAAGAAATTAAGTTTGACAATTTGTTTTACTATCATTTTAACTTGTAACTTAAATGCGCAAATACTAAAAACTGATAATTTAAGAACTGAAATTTTGCTTCATTTGTTGAATAGATAAAATAGTGTATTATCAAGATAGTAATGTCGGGATAATAATTATTATTATCAGTAGGGTTTAAAGATGAATAATTCGTTAAAATTTGAACATTATAGTATGCACATTTCTACAGTATATAAAGTTTCAATTTATAGCAAAATTGAGCTATGATTTTGTAACATTTTTAGAAACTGCTAACTTCAGTGACGCCTACTACTAGTGATGCCGACGAGAACGAGAAATTCTCGTTCTCGTCTCGACGAGACGAGAAATTCGAGACGAGATTAACTTTTTTCTCGAGTTAACAGATCGAGATCGAGAAATCTCGTTCGAGAAATCGAGAATCTCGAAAATTTATACATAATTTTAATAATGCTACTTCTATCAAGAAAATTAAATTAAATGAATGTAATCAAATATCTTTCGAAAATTATGAAAATTTCTTGAAAATATTTCTTGATAGATCTAAGAAGGTAAACTTCGGAAAGGCGCGCGCACGGGTGGACAATAGACAAGACAATAGTAAACTGATGCGCAGTATGCTGTGGATTTTTGTGACAGTAAAAAGTGCGGTGAATTTGAATTTGACAATAAATTATTCCTGAATTTGACAATCATTATTTAAATTCGTTTAAGTCCAGACGAAAAGTTTCATTTAATTTAATTTAAACAAACCATATTAACGAAATCATCAAACTAATAATACAAACTATTTGACACAAATCTGTCACTTATTGGCATAAAAAACGCGCCCGAATAGGTCTATTCAGTACTTTCTTCACTTCCTATTGCTACATAAATGTGCACAACCTATTGCGCAGCAATTTTGTCAAGAGCATAATCCGAATTATCAGCGGGAAATTTAAACATTCGAGAATCGAGATTTCTCGAATTCTCGACTTTGAGACGATAGTTAACATTGACGAGATTGGCCGAGACGAGACGAGAAATGCAATTTCTCGACGAGAATCTCGATTCGGCATACTACTGTCAATATAAATCATCCCTATAAGCTTTGTCAAGTTATTTGTTATCGTAATTTTTTACTTACTTCTTTAAAAATGAAATTGGATATTTCGTGTGAATAACTCAAATTGTCTAAACTAATATAAATTTGAAAAAAAAATCATTCGTGAAAAAAAACAATTTCGTCAAAAAACTGACTTACGAGTCAAAAAACCACAAAATGCACTTTTTTCAAACGCCCATAACTTTGTGCCAAATCGTCGTAGGAACTTCGTTCTTTGGGCCCTGCACAGGTAATTGAACAAATTTCAATGCCTTTTCTGTGGATCGAGTAGACAAATTTTTTCCAACTTAATACACATGGTCAAAGTTAGACGTTTTTTTTGCGAAAAAAACGTGTTTTTTTGTTCGGGTTTTAAAGGGTACGAAAAGAGATCATCCTAATCTGAGATTATCCCCTTAAAGTACACCCACAATTTGGTTTTTCCCTGAAAGAATCGTCTAATTTGGTTGAAAAGTCGCTGAGTTATGTGCAAAAAACCAAAAACACCCTTTTTAAAATAAATTCATAACTTTGTTCCAAATCATCGTAGGAACTTCGTTTTTTGAGTCCTGCACAGGGAATTGAGTGAATTTTAGTACCCTTTTGATGGATCAAGTCAAAAAAATTTAATACTCCATACACATCGTCAAAGTTGGACATATTTAAAATTAAAATTTATTATTTTTCACCGGGGCGCTGGAGGGGGGCGGAAGGGATTGAGCTAAAATTCGCAGCCATGACTTTAAAGTTAGTGTTGCCACAAGACTCAAGACCAGTCTTGGTCTCGTCTCGTCTCGTCTCGAAAAGTCGAGACGATACCATCATCTGGTCTTGTCTAAAAATACGAGACGAGACGAGACTAGTATCGAGTCTCGACAAGACTTTCTTGAGTCTTGACAAGACTCTCGACTATTTTTTCATCAACTATTTATTTATGTTTTAATTCTGTTTAATAATTTATAAAACGCCATGAGTATAAGTATAAATGCGACACGAAAATTACTTATAATATGCGAGATATTAATTTTTGAAATTTTTAAATGATGCTAGTTCCCAAAGCTCAAACAATTAATTTTTATGAGAATTGTAATTATTTTACTCGTTCTATGTTCAAAATTACATCGTTTATATAATATATTTTGACAAAAAGATTTTGCTATTAACTTGTACGGAGTTACGAGTATTAATTATAAATTAGTCATTAGTCATTGCAATAAGTTATGAACAAATTGAGACTATTTACTAATTAAATAACAATACCTATAGTCGGTTTATTAATTCATAAGATTTTTCTTAAAAGTTAGTCCACAATTTATTACAATAAGTATAAACAAAAAATAACTGGTGTTTTGTACTGGGTTGTGGTAAAGTTATACTATCCTAATTAATATATTGAATAATTTCATAGGTGGCTTATTTTAATTATTTAATTAAATTAATTTTACATGCATATTTAATATTCGTCAGTCGCGTTGTTCTAAGTAATAGATTCTATTCTGGAGGAGTTTTCGTTTCAAAACATTGAATGGTAGAATTCTATCCAGAGGGATTAAGTTGAAAATGTTATGATTTATGATCCTTCTCTGAAGAACATACCGACTGTTTTGTTCTGGTTGTATACCAAAAGAAGATTATTTGAAAAGCCAGATGCGAAATTTTTGTTGAGGGTCGAAAAGTCTTAATTTTCAATGTCTATTGTGATTTTATGATTATTGTTAATAAGTTGTTCGTCGAGTTTATTTAAGTAAGTGATTAAATTTTAAAAGAATACAAATAAACTGAAACGTAAATAATAATTATGTACCTATTGTATGAGTTTTGTACATAGAGTGACATTTGAATTTTTTTAAAATTTATATCTCATTTAATATAATAGCATCTTTTAATTGCAGTTGCACTGATACTTTTTTATTTTCATGAAATCTTAAATACAAAAATTTGATAATTAATGTGGGGCCTATTACCAAGAGTCTTGTCGAGACTCAAGACCAAGCCGAGACTTACTTTAAGTCTTGTCTTGTCAAGACCAAGACGAGACCCAAGTTGTCGAGACTAACTCAAGACCAAGACAAGACCAATGTCAAGTCTCGTCTCGTCTCGTCTTGTGGCAACACTATTTAAAGTAGACACTTCAAAGTTTTTCGCCCACAAAGATTCATCGAAATCGATTGAAAATACGCCGAGTTATGGCGGTTTGAAAATTGTCGAAATTTCACGAATTTCAAAGTGTTTCATTTTTTTTCGCAAGTGTAGGTATATCTAATACCTAACTAAGTTTTGCGTACAAAATATTGAAATAAATTATTTAACTCCGTTAAGAATGAATATAACACAGATATCAATCATGTCATCGTTTATGTTATTTTTTTCCTAATATAGCATCTTGTAGTGTTACCTCAGGCGTGCACAATTGCTCGAAATCATACTTAAAATGCAATTGCCAATATTTTGTTTCGGTTTATGTTTATTATCCCATAATACCACGCATCAACAAGTTGCTTGGTTCAAAGTTTAAAAAATGGCCCAATAAAGTCGCGACTGTTTGCAACATACTCGCGAATTATCATGTCTCTATAAAACTGCCCAGTTACTCTAACATTACACACATGTAAGTCGGTACGCTAGCCTAAACAGATACCTGCCAATACCGCCACCTACATGTACGACCACCGGCCGTGAACAGGACATGTTCCCTCGGAGTAGCCTCAAAGACTCGCTGGTTAACCCATTCCAATATTTGACGTCGGTGAGCAGGAATTCTCGAAATCGAACTTAATGGTCAACACTGTCAACCCGACCTCCCACAATCGATTTCATACGTTTTGATCACTTACCAGGATCCCTGTAGCATTGTAAGGTGTTGCTGTACTTGGTGCGCAGTCCCAGAGGGCTGTCTTCTTGCTTGTATCACAAAATTCCGGTTCTGTCGCGGTATGGTAATGTGACTGGACTAAATCCACAACCAGGCCTTCTTGATGCGTCTGATTCTACGTGGCGACAAATTAATATTGATATCACACTTTGAGATGTAGGTATTGAAGTACGCGGCTATGTCGACCTGTCGATCACCTCGCTGATGCATATGCAGGACCAAAATAGCATTTTCGCTTGAAAGATGATTCCTCTGCATTTTTAATTTATAAAAAAGCAAAATACGTCTGTATTTCCGGCATCAAACTTGTCGATTTTGAGTTAAATTAGTTTTTCGTTTAAACATTAAACATGGAGTAGGGATTCGTATTTATAAAAGATTTTTTAAATATTACTATTTAGTTTTGAGTAGTTTATATAATAATTCACATTTGTAACTAATTTCAGCACATATTATTGGAGTAATGGAATATCCGAATAGTCATATGTCCTAACCTAAAGTTTACGCTTTATATAATAGCTATATTCAATATCTTTCTTCCCTTCCACATGAACATTGAAATATTGATATCTGTAAATTGTATTTTTGTGTTGTTCATGGCACATGGCAGTTTTCAAGCAGATATAATATTTTCTAGTTTCCTCTGTTTAATAGAATTAACGGTATCTAGCAGTTGACGCATTGCTGAATGCGGTGAAGATTTTTGATAATATGTTGGTAAAGGATTTTACCTTTTATATTTTGCACGAGTGCACTGTTACAAGTTTATGTCGCAGAGTGTATGACGTAGTGCAATGCTAATGGTGTATATTTGAATATAAAAGACAAACAGTGCTACATAAAACAGTAGATATGAACATGTTTGTAACTTGTAAGAATATCAAAAAATATATTTCCCTTACCATTGTCAAATGCAAAAAAAAATTATGATTAAATTTGTGGAGATATTTAAACTATAACTAATTTCTACTTGATATTCCAATTTTTTGATAAAATGACCTTGCTTAGTACATTAAACATGTCCTTATGATAGTTTACAAAATAATATAGGTAGGTAATCAATATTATTGGTCCTATATAAATGACTTTTTACGCCACGAGTACGATGTAGGTACACGAAAAAAACGACGATTCTGGATTTAGAATTAGGTAGGTAGGTACCTACAATAAAAATCAACAGACGTATGACTGATAAACAACATTAATATGTTATATTGTATTGAATTTTTAAACAGAAATAATGCATTTATGTTGAAAAATAAACAACAAAATAAATAACTGTTTAAGACACTAATTTTAATAATTCAAATATACTTACTATGTAATGTTTCTTCTAATCTTAATTTTCATTATAATAACAATAACCCGATAATGACCCCACCCACACAAAAATAAAAATGACCATGTCGTGTTCGCTAAAATTCACCGGAATTTTTTTGTGTGCCGAACACGCAAATATGTTGTAATAATTTGAAAACAGTGTAACAGTGATCAAAATATGAAAATAACAATCACAAACACGTAATAAATCTCCATAAATATAACGTTGGCGATAAAATCTCAGGCTAATTTAGCTAAAACGTTAGAGATAAAAGGTCCCCGTCCCCGGGGATCGGCATTTATTTCATCCACGTGCAATACAACTTAATTTCGGTATCATTAATTATTCTGCATACCTGCCAATTTGTTTGTGGAGCGCTGCTCCCGTCAAACTGTGATTGATAAACACATAATTCTTTATAATGAACGGTCGTTCGTGCAGTTCTATTGTCCGTGTAAACGCATGTTAGCGGTTCTAAATACATTATGTCGCGAGTCGTTTTTTATTGTGTTTACCATGTGAATTCGCTTATTGAATCGTCATTGATATATTCCAGCCGAATTCAATAGATACAGAATACAGGATGTAGGCTATGTTGATTACATGCGATCTATATGCCTTGTAAAACAATCACCCTGTCATATTGAACATTTCAATATAAACGTTAACGAGAAATGCCAGAAAATGTTAAAATGTTCACCCACCATTTGAGGTTATAAAGAGTTTAATATTACTCTCATAAATTGTTGTTAATAAGTTAATAAATAATAAATACTACTTTCCAATATGACATAGCTATTCCTTTTAACATTCTCCTCGTATATAGGTAAGGTACACAACACAAATCATCACTGTTATTATATTATTGTAATATTTTTCACTAATCACTTATAACTATAAAACATTGATAACTTGTAGCTAATAAAATCTCATGAGAATTGTCAACGGAGCAGTAGGTAGCAAATCAATGAACCTACTTCTAACGCCACCTCGTTTCATGAAATGTAAAATATTAAAATAAAGCAATAAAAGTAATATGATAAAATATTTTTATATATTGATATTTACTAAAAAAAAATCTGGTGTGGTCCCCACACAACTTTTTTTATACAGAATAACAAATTATACTTAAGCCATTTTTACAAACCTACACTGCATCAAGCGGTATCCTGCGTGGTGTGTAGGCAACGCATATGCAAACAACACAAATGGTTCTGTGACAACCCGAGTACTGTCGGGATCGGGAAGAACACAAGGGGGTTTTACTTGAATCTAATTACTATGTTAGTAAGTTCGATTCAAGGATATCGCGGGCACCACTGATCAGTTTATAAACTCTTGATCAGAAGAGTTAAGTGTAGTGTTAAAGAAAAGGAACTTTAATAAAACACAACAGCGGTAAATTTAACAAGTACATTATATTAATAAAATAAATGGGGTTTTAATATTATTATAAACAAATGAATTTATAAAAACGAAACTTCCGACATATGTCTTAATCGTCTTAGGAAAAAAACCAATAATCAATTTGGTAATTAATTAAAGGCCTTAAACAGAAGTTCGTAATGGAATTTGGAAAAAATAAAAAACAAAATAATCAATATATTCGAATCAGTCAAAACATACAATAAAACCATTATAAACCTTGCTAAATACACTTTTAATAATTATAAAACAAAATTTCTTTTTAAAAGTCGATCGATCGGAGAGATTTATAGCTTGTTAGCCAAAAGCTGCGGATCCTTGACGCTACGTTAGATATAAATTTCCGTGCTTATTAGCTCTTGAAGAATTGTCTACTATGTTAGTAAAACAAGAATTAACCCGATCACTTATTTGATTCCAAAGTTAGTTACATAAAAATATTATATTCGTACAACAAGCTCGATTATTCAACAACTTTCCGCTAACTCACAATTCTATTATTTCCACTTTAACTTGTTACTGTTTAAAACAACGGCGAGACTTAACAACTGGAATGCAAACTTAAGTTGACTTAACTGACAAATCTATCTCGATCTATGCTTAGCAAAACTGCTTGACTCTAATAATGAAATTTAGACTTCGACTGTTAAAAGATGATTATTGACTGCCTCCGCAAATGAAGATTATAGCTTTTATAAACTTCGTTTGCCTCCAAAACATCCCTACTGTACTATACGATACTATATTATACTGTACTATACGATACTGTATTATACTGTACTATACGATAATGAATATATTCTCGAGCATGTAAATCAGAAGAGTACCTCTCACTGACTGACTAATTTTCTCAAGCTGGAATAACTTTTATAGTCCAATTTATACTCAATAAATCGCAAAAACGTGTCGTTATTCTTCTTAAGGCGATTTTCTCCCGATCGTAGAATAATAGTGAACATTTTTTGAATTGTGACGATCTTTTTGAAGAAGGTAAGCACATATTGTTGTTAAAATGGTCATAATTCAATAATCGTCTTACTTGTGCAATGACAGAAAAGAACAAATTATGTGAGCGCAGTATAATTTTAAATTCTAATGATTTTCTAAACTATTTATATACTTTACTTTAAAGTAAAAGATATCATATTATGTTGTGTAATTCTTCTCTACATATAATAATAAGAAAATTTAAAAAAATCAACTCAAAATCTGAAGCCTGTAAGGTCAGTATGGTCACTAAGTATCATTTTCAATATTTCAAATTTTTCTTGGATGCCTTAATACTCTTTTCACAAAAAAATACTTTTTGTCATACCTGCACAAAAAGTAACCTTTTTCGTGCCTGTTTTACGTGCGCAAAGTGGCTTATTTTTTAACTAGACAAAAATGCGTGCGCAAAGTACAAGCGTGCGGGAATAGCGTGCGCAAAATTTCACTTTGCGCACGCAAATTTAACACTCACAGTTTTCTCTAGTTACCGACACGAAATGTGCGCGTAGCACTAGCGCCACACACGTGATAATCTAATACTACAAGCACGTGAACAGCTGTAGTACCTACTTCTCTATGCATAGTTTCTACTGTCGACTATTGTGCAGATTGTGCATTGGATATTGGATAATGGACAATAATATTTTATTCTTATATTTTAATGTTCTTTTCTTTACTGTTAATAATTAGTTTCTTATGCTTTTACATGTAGGTAAATATTAGTTACTTTTTTATTTTATACATATTAATTTTAAAAGTATTCATTTTATCTTTTGATAAGTAAGGTCACTCAAAAGGTTACTTTTTGTGCAGTAATGACAAAAAATATCGTGTGCATCTCGTGAGCAAAGGCGCAATTGCGCTTGGCTTCGTTGCAGCCCTCGCCGTAGCGACCCTCGGCCTCCTCGGCTCGCCTCGGTAGGCCTCGAGCCGCTACTGCTCGGGCTGCAACTCGCCTCGCGCAATTGCTTACTTTGCGCACTAGATACACAATATACTATTCTGAGCATCTACGGCAAAAAAAATCGTTCTTATATTTTTGTTTTTCTTGATTAGTGAGAAACTAAGTTTAATAAGTTTGGTCACTCTTCCATTGGGAGTGCGATATATCTTCAAACATAAACAATAATAATAAAACAGTATTATACACTATGCCTAAAGACAAAGGAACCATATATACAACTGACTTACGTCATACCTGCACGTAGGAGTAGTAACATTGATAAATTTCGATCATGATGATAACTTATCATAATTAAGTCTAAATCATATTGCAATATTGTCACATATATCATTATTCATTAGGTATAGTACCAATTTTTACGATAAATAAAATTGTATGAAACTGATCATAAATAATTGTGAAATTATTACAAGTATTTATTTAGTAAAGAAATATAAAAACTGACACAATATATTAATTCTGATGTGAATATAATTTTGTGCAAATTTCCATGTAAATAAAATTTTTGTTATAAAAATATTTGCACATAAAACGAATAAATTTCCACAGTAAAATGATGTGTTATAAACTTAATATAGTATCAGTTTTAGTAGCAAGAAATGTGAATAAATTGGTTTAGCATGTTAGAATAAACATTTCGTTTGTCGAGATGAAACTATTTACTGCAACACGCAACAGAAAAGGTAGTCGGAGGATTTGAAGAGCGGTCACAAATTTACATGCAATCTCCATATATATTAAAGTCTCTCGGATAGAGAGAGCAGAGACCTGTGTCCAGAATGGTCATTTATTAAATTCTAAATTATAACGTCCAAGATAACTGTAAGAATTAATTATTCCATACATAGATATAGGATTAAACTGTTGATACTCCGATTCTGTTAAACTTACGACATTTGCATTTCCCCATAAATTTAACAGATTCAGTTGTTTATTGGAGTGTCCTCCAGATTTCAATAAAGTGAAATCATAATTAATGATTTTTTTCCACAATTATGTTAAATAGTTATTTAACTATAGTGTGTTAATGAGTGCGATTAATAATTATTATTAAGGCATTTTTACGCATTCGTTTCTCTCACGTGTTAATTCTCCAACTTATTAAGATTGCACTCGAAACCGTTTTCAGATAGTCATTTTTATGTACTTTATCTGCATAAATTTCTGCAAATGGGAACAAGAAATAGGCATAAATAATATATCAATCAAATTATTAGAATTTCTAGATTGCCTTATGCTAAATAGGAATACCTGACAGTAAATATAATTTGCAATAGAAATGAAAGGAGAGGGGGCAAAATTCACCAAATTGCAATGAATTTTATGCATAATGAACTATTATTACAGACATAATTTTTAGAATAAGGTAATAAGGAAAAAATATATTTTCATTGTGTAACATAATTATTTTCATTGTAGGTTAAATCGTTTATTCGAAATTTATGCAGAAAGCATGTGCAAAATGAGCCATGTAAAAGTTTTAAAGTGTCGCTAAAAAAAAAAATTATTATTTAATAAATCAAATTATGACGTGTTGTGTATTGTTGGTATAATAGATATGGGAAATCCGGATTTTTGTTTGGGAGGGTTTGGATTTGGATCAGTGTTGTAGTACAATAATTAAAAATCGTACATCGGGGTGCTGTTTCGTAGGGGAAAATAATTTTTTTGGTTCAGGGGAAATTACATAATGTTTCACGTATAAAAATTAAAATAAATACCTAATAAATAAAAGAGTTTAATCACCAACCCCCCTCTGGCTACGCCATGAATACCCTGGTGACAGCATACACGCAACATATTTCGATATAATCGATTCAGATGACTTACTAGTCTAATAAGAACAAATCTTAATAAGGCATTATTATGAATTAATTTGAAACTCATGACCACCCGGGAACTTCACCTACTTATCTTTACTTTGCCGTAGTGTTGCCACAAGACTCAAGACCAGTCTTGGTCTCGTCTCGTCTCGTCGAGACAAGACCATCATCTGGTCTTGTCTAAAAAATTCGAGACGAGACGAGACTAGTATCGAGTCTCGTCAAGACTTTCTTGAGTCTTGACAAGACTCTCGAGCATTATTTCAACAACTATTTATTTATGTTTTAATTTTATTTAATAGTTTATAAAACGTCATGAGCATAAGTATAAATGCAACACGAAAATTACTTATAGTATGCGAGATATTAATTTTTAAAGTTTCTAAATGATCCTAGTTCCCAAAGCTCAAACAATTAATTTTTATGAGAATTATAATTATTTTACTCGTTCTATGTTCAAAATTACATCGTTTATATAATATATTTTGACAAAAAGATTTTGCTATTAACTTGTACGGAATTACGAGTATTAATTATAAGTTAGTCATTGCAATAGATTATGAATAAATTGAGACTCGTTACTAATTAAATAACAATACCTATAGTGGTGACCGATACAAGTCGGTTTGTTAATTATTCATAAGATTTTTCTTAGAATTTAGTCCACAATTTATTAAAATAAGTATAAACAAAAAATAACTGGGGTTTTGTACTAGGTTGTGGTATAGGTATACTATCCTAATTAATATATTGAATAATTTCATAGGTGGCTTATTTTAATTTTACATGCATATTCAATATTCGTCAGTCGCGTTGTTCTAAGTAAAAGATTCTATTCTTGAGTAGTTTTCGTTTCAAAACATTGAATGTTAGAATTCTACCCAAAGGGATTAAGTTGTAAATGTTATGATTTATGATCCTTCTCTGAGGAACATACCGACTGTTTTGTTCTGGTTGTATACCAAAAGAAGATTATTGGAAAATCCAGATGCGAAATTTTTGTTGAGGGTCGAAAAGCCTTAATTTCCAATGTCTATTGTGATTTCATGATTATTGTTAATAAGTTGTTTGTCGGGTTTGTTTAATCTCTAGTAAGTGATTAGATTTTAAAAGAATACAAATAAACGTAAATAATATGTATTGTACTATTATTATATAAGTATTATACTTGTAATTTTTTTCGAAGAAAAAAAAACTTACTAAAAGATAATGAGTTTTGTACATAAAGTGACATTTGAAATATTTTAAAATTTATATCTCATTTAATATAATAGAATATTTTAATCGCAGTTGCACTCATACTTTTATATTTTCATGAAATCTTAAACAAAAATTTGATAATTAATGTGGGGCCTATTACCAAGAGTTTTGTCGAGACTCAAGACCAAGACGAGACTTACTTTAAGTCTTGTCTTGTCAAGACCAAGACGAGACCCAAGTTGTCGAGACTAACTCAAGACCAAGACAATACCAATGTCAAGTCTCGTCTCGTCTCGTCTTGTGGCAACACTGCTTTGCCGGAGTAATGCTCTATCCAACTGAGCTATGCTGGTCCCTGCACAATTCTCGGTGGCAGTCATGATTTAATGTTAGTCATGATGAAATATTTTGTGGTATTTGTTCGGTAATTGTCTCTGCTATATTGTCCGTTTAACCATTCTACACAATATTTTCGCGCCTGTGTGCGCGTGTGTTTGGGAAAAAACCATTACAATTATTTTCTCGGTTGTATAGTTGTGAAATGCATCACTGACGCGTAAGTGTTCCGTTGTGTAAATTCAGTACTATAACTGCTTGATAATGACCAGGACATTGATCGAAACGTTGCATAAATAAATACTTCTATTTACAATAAAGTCAGTAATACAGCGAATAAGGAATTTATTTCAAATTTCCAATTCCATAATCTTCTCATTGTAATAAATTATTTAGCTCCATTTGTTAATTTTCTATTACTTAAATTGTAATAAGATTATTATCATATTATCCATAGTTGAACACATGTATAAATTTGAATTAACAAACAGCGAGTACAAGTGTGTATTGTTTCTGACAGTAAATCAGTGTAACAAACAGGAAAATTAGAGAAACGTGCAGCGCTATATTTCAAACTGTATAGTCATACATGTCAGGTCTCATATTTTCTTCTATTCATATAATTTAATTGCTGTTGCGGTATTTTGTTGTCTATTTTATAACTACCTAAATGGTTTAGTACCGAAAGCTATCTTATCTCAATAGTACTAAATTAATATAACTAGCGACCTAAATTTTATACGTTTGTTCTTGTTCAGTGCAGTGTAAATCTTTATACTTAAAGCCATGCTTTTCGTGAACATAAACGCAAAAGTTACATTTGTTCATTTGTCCCAGTTATTTATTTCAGAGAGGTGTCACACGAGCCTTTTAAGTTAATTAATACTTTTGGCGTACCTGGAACGTACTAGTTATTATGTAGGTACTACTATTAAATTTATCCGAAGCATCTATCGTATACAGTATGTCCATGTCCATTTTTGAACTACAATAGATAAAATTATCATATTTAATACAAATAAGCCATAAGAATTTAATTGTGATGAGTAGTTAACGTACAATAATCATATTTGCTTATTATTTACTTTGGATAATCATATAATCAATTTCACTTTTTGTTTGTTTGTTTAAATAAAACTGCTATAACAAAAATAGTTCTAATCAAAAACTAAACATAGGTACAATAATAATAGTTCTGTTCATAAAACTTTATCAAGTCAAGTAACCTACTAAAATTTAAAGATTTTAAGTTAACGAATTAAATGCTTTTGAAGTTTGCGTTTTTAAATTTGTGATGATGTATTTGAAATGTAAAATGAATGTGCTATAGGAAATGGTTAGGAAGCTGTTTGGAACGGTGTGATATTTTGCTATCGAAAACTGAACCAATTATAACTGCTTGCTGAGACGTAAGGGTGTCAGTTATTTTCATTTTATTTTATGAATTTTTTGACGATTCGAATGAATGAATGAATGTGTTCGTTCTAACACTATTTAGGGATATAGCATGGTTTTTATGTATGTATGTATCTTCTTTTATAGTAAAGTTGAATGTTTGTATGTATGTTTGTCTGTCTGTATCTGTCTTGTCTGTTCCTTTGTTTTGTATCTACACCTAGACCGTTTGTCCGATCCTCATGCATTTTTTCATGCAGGTCTTTTTTAACCAGAGACAGATTTTAAGGTATGTTTGACTTCAATCGGACTATTAGGGGTGGGGGATAATAATTACAAATCGTTGCAGAATGCAGATGCAGTTTTTGTTTTTTTCGCAACAAAACTCAGTATATACTATTGAAATACAGGCTGATTCATAACTTCAGGTACCTACATTAGTTAACGGCATATAGTACTCAACGTACTGATCACGATACAAAAAGAACTTTTTCGCCAACCGAACGTATTTGATGCAATTGTGTCATTGTTTTTTGTAAAAAAGGAGGCCATTTGGGGATTGTTTATGATCACCATAGCAATTGTACAAAAAGTAAATCTATGCGTCCTAATACAAAAAAATATTGTTGTCATGGTAAAAATGTTTACATTTCAATTGTTGCGTAATATGAGGATATGTCAATTTAAATGAAATTACATCTATTTAAGCGGCTAGCGAAAAAATATTATGATTCATTCATACAAATAATGCCTGTTTGTGACTGTTTGAGAGCGTCCTTCGGCAACCGTTTTACTCGTCCCAAAATTATGCATTTTTGTATTAAAATGAAACAAATAACTATTTTCATAATTCTAAAATTTAATATTTGCGGTTTTTGAAACAAACAGTTTTGGGCCACTGGTTGGAGAGGTAAATTAATTTTTTTGTTTAATATATTATCTTACCTACTTGTAAATTATTAAATACCTTAATGTTGAATAATACGTTAGGTAATTTGTTTTACGAATATTTTTATGCAATTATTGCATAATTAATTACCTTTGCTTATTCATTATAAGTAAAAGGAACACGCATATCCAGTGGTACTCAATTATGTACTCTTTGAGAAAACTACCTTTAATTTTGCGAATTTTGGAAAAAATATTTTTCTTCCGTGATCAGTACCTACTATAGGTATAATAGATATGGGGAAAATATCCGATCCGATCCGAAGTCGGATTTGGATCAGATCGGATAAGAACCTGCTCAGATCGGATAATACTTCTCGGATCGGATACGGTTCAAAGTTCGGATAAAATATCTGATCCGTAGTTCGGATAAAATATCCGGTCCAGGTTAGGCACAAATTATTTATAATTCTTTTTTGAAAAATAATATCTTTTTTGCTAGCGTGAAGTTGACATAAAATTGTTTCAAACGCCCAAGTAGGCTCGTGTCTCCAAACTCAATGGATTTTTTTAAAAATTATACCGGCACAAATAGGCATATATTAGGCACAAGTTATTGATATATGTTTCAATACCTTCCTTACAGATATGCGGCGGAAGATAAAAATTGGTACAATCTCCATTCTGAAAACCAGCACACAACATATTTGATATTGAAAAGTGATTAAATACCTATCTCTCTCCTTCTGTTGCTATCAAAGAAAATGTAGGTGTTAAAATTGAGCCGACTAGATTAGTCTCATCTCCCCTACGGATGTTAGTTCTTTGATACAGAAGGGCTTTAAATACAATTAGTACAATCCCTTTATAGATCTCAGCAGAAGGAAGAAATAAAGTCATCGTAGACAATTTTAATTGTGTCTGTTCATTTCCAGAAGCGCTTTTCGTTGAAGACTACTGATACTGACATGACCAAAATTTCTGCATAAAGTAAATAAATAATTGGCCATATTGGGAAGATACCACGGCTAGCCGTGCCTAGATGAGAAGGCGAAGGCGCAAGCGATCTCGTCTTGCGCGAGGGAATATCAAGGAACTGATATTGTACACTGACAAGGGTGACTTTAATGAAATTAAAGCACGCTAAGTGCTAAGCGAGGGACCTACACCCTTCTCATTTGGACTGACGGATTTTGGTAATGTCTATTTATCTTTCTATCATTGCGATTTGAAGCCATTAGCGTTAAAACGGGAGTAAATTCTAATTATAGGCGAACAACTTTGCTGGTTATTTGTTTAGGCAGTTTATTCATATGGTATTTGGAATAATAATTAGTATCAAACTTGTCCAAGACAAAGAAAAAAAAAAACAGAAAATTACATTTAAAAACATCTCAAGAATAAGTCGAAATAGGAAAATGAAGAAAGATTACAAAATTTGATATTTGTAAAAACAACTGACATGCAATACGTGAAAATAATGATTTACAATAGGCAAAGTTCTAGAATGTGTGGAAACTAAAATGGTTGTCACTTTGAACATCTTCTATAATTTGTTTTATTTGTTACCTTACCTTTATTTGTTACCTTTTGTTTGTTTTTTATTTTGTGAGATATTTAGCATGAAATCTAGACTTGTGATACATTATTGCATTTAGAATTATATGTAGAATTAAAATAATATGTAAATATCCTATATATATTTACATATTTTGTTCCATTTGAAAAAAAAAGTTTATGTTATTTACCAGTTTAACCGGAACTAATATTATTTTTAGAAACCAGATATTTTTTGATGTCTCCTTATATAACTAGTTTACCCACATTAAATTTTATTGTAAAAACATGTATTTCGACCGTACCATTTTTGGGACACCCGATATATCATATCATATCTACTGAATCTATATAATGTCTACATCAAAAGTAAATAGATCGAAACCGAAATAGAATAGAAATAGATTTTTACCAAAAAATGAGAAATATCCGGCCGCCAGGATTCCGGAGATCCGGCTAAATAAGAGGCCGGAATCCGTGCAAACAGCGATCCGTTGCATCACTGATAATAATTGATTTAAATTAAAATAGCACGTATTTCATGTAAAAACCCTAACAGACTGTACCAAATTTCAGAGCTCATTAAAAAATGAAAATTTAATTTCTATATTTAGAAAAAATTTAATTCAAAATAATTATGTTTAAAAAACTAAACTACACAACATGAACAAATAGAATATACTTAACATCAATAGAGTGTTACAAAGCGGCTTTGTTAAAAAAATTATAAATAAATAAATAATAAACTACCTAAATAAACAACAATCACTTGCATGTTTCGGCAATGTAATCAAAAGTTTTAAAATAACACGAAACACTGTAATTTTTCAATTCAATGAATAATGCTCGTTGTTTAGTCAAACGGAATTGTCACTAAAAACAATTTGTTTTCGAGAAAAATAACAGCAATTTTGTGGTGCGCACTGGCGACGCGCGGTAAATAGCACACCACAGCACAAGCACACACAGGCAAGCCAGTGTGCCAGCGACGACGATACAGACGCTGTGTTAATGTGGCTTGACAACTACATATAGCAGAGACATTCATAAAGTAAACATACATCTGTGCATGCTGTCTTTGTGTACAAAGCAGCCAACCAAATACACTTGCAAGTATAAAACGAACACTGCTAAGCAACTTTTAATTAAGGATTTTTTGTGAAGAATTTAATGTATATACTCAAATTTTGAAACTATAAAGCTAGATTCAGACGTACCTAATTATAAGTGTAAGTGGCTAATTTAACAAACCAGTGCTCAACGTTCGCACTTATAATAATTGATATTGGAATTTTGTGGAAACGATTGTTGGTTAATTTAGTACTGAATGTAGTTTAATTCTATTTAATTTCACATACAAAAAAATGCACTATAGTTTTTACATTATTCATGGTGTTATTCTGTTTTACTTCCCCCAAGCAAAAATTACAATAATGGGCAAGTATTCTGATCTTAGTCTTATGTTTTTGATATAATTTCATATTTTCGATACAAATAAATGCCTCGCTGGAACGCTGGAAGCGTGATTGAACTTATAATCGCATAAATATTTTAAAAAGTTTTTCTCTGTTTCGGTATTAGAATGAATTATTCCAGTACTAATATTGATCCTGAAATGATCTTAATTTCATAAATGATTTTTGGTAAAATTTTGCTATCGGCAATTGGTAACACGGCAATAAATAAATAAAATGTCTAGCCAACGAACAATAATTTGAAAAAACGGGGTACCTACTCTTTAGATTATTTTTTTATTGAACTACTTTTTATAAATTTTAATCAAATGGAACTTACAAACTGAGTGAATATTTCATACATACTTAAACATAATAATAATATATAACACTAATCTTGTTTTTTACTACAGCCGGTTTCAAAATTGAAATACTTTTTTGATAATACACAAAGCACCTAGCCAACAAAAAAACTCATCAATTGTCGAGCACAAATTATTACTGTCACCAACCTAATTCTCCTACCAAAAAGTTCCCCTAGTAGGGAAAACTGCAAAATAAAGAAAATATGTAAATTAAATCACAAACCGCCTAAACAGAGATAATAGTATAAAATAATTCATTACAGAAGGTTATTCTAGCAATCGTTCTTTTGGTCACTCGCGCCTATGCGTTCGTGTGCAAATTTCGAACACTTACTAGAATAGGTCGCCACTTGCATCTTATGTATGCATTTTATTATAATATTGTGAATATGTCCAAATTTTTATTTGCAGTTCAGTTTGATTTTTTTTAAAATTTTGGTAGACAATATTTATTCAACTTTAATACTAATTGACTATAATTCTGAATCCGACAGTAAAGAAATTTTCTATATAAATAATTGAGTTTGTGGTCAGTGTATTTGCAAGCATATAATATCACACGTGATATGAACATACCAACACGGACTTGGTAGCTGTGACGGATTAAGAGTAGAGTGACCATTAATTTTTTTGATGAAATCAGTGCAATACCTATAATCACGAAGTATAATAATGGGTGATTCATCGTAACTTACTTATTTCAAAACGCAATTTATAAATCAGAAACTTTTTATATTTATTTTATAATGTAGGTACATAGAACCCTTTCCAGCATGGCAGCGGGTATGTTGGCTATTGCGGACGTCCGTATAGTTAGCACCCCCACTTCAAAAAAATAAAAAAATTTAAATGCCATAATTTTGTGCTAATTATGTGCTAATTTTGTACTAACATTAAAAATTTTGTGCTAAATCCGAAACCGCGAAAACGGACGTCACTCTATTGGAGGTGCTAACTATACGTATAGTTGGCACCGCCCTACACTAAATTATCGCAAAATGAAAAAATTGTTAGCCTATAATTATGTGCTAATTATGTGCTAATTTTGTACTAACATTAAATTTTTTGTGCTAAATCCGAAACCGCGAAAACAGAAGTCGCTCTATTGGTGGTGCTAACTATACGTATAGTTGGCACCGCCCTACACTAAATTATCACAAAATGAAAAAAATTGTTAGGCTATAATTATGTGCTAATTATGTGCTAATTTTGTACTAACATTAAAAATTTTGTGCTAAATCCGAAACTCCTAAAACGGTAGTCGCTCTAATATGGAGGTGCTAACTAAGTATACGTAAGTAGTTAGCACCGCCTTACACTAAATAATCACAACATGAATAAATTATTAGCCTATAATTTTGTGAAAATTTTGTACTGTGTGTGTTACAATTTTTTCGGGAACGATAACTCAAAAAATATCAAATATTAAAATTGAAAATTTTATATTTAGGTTTTAATACGGATCTTAATAACCCAATATAATTTTAGTTTCAATCAGTAAACCGGAAGTAATACTTTTTTTAAATATTTCGATAGATAATTAATTAAATATAATTTTTTTATTTTAAATGAAAGATTATGTTTTATAGATTTTTATGTATATAGTAGGTACTTATCTTTTAATGTATATAGGTACTTATAATTTAGTATTTGGGTATGTTGTAGTCCATGATCGTTTAATAATTTTTGTTACTACGTAAAATTTGAATGATTATGACATGACAGTTACAATAATAAAATATCGTTTATATCTTCTTCTGCAGTTTAAATAAAATGACTACAACATATTTGTGAGTTGTAGTATTACCTACCTATAATATTACAATTTTTAATTAACAACTTTTTAACATGTTATTTTATTGTAGATTTTCTTCAATAAAAGTGTAAGTCGATTACAATTACCAAAATTATACACTACATGAGAGACAGGCACATTGGTACAGTTCGGAAACTTATTATGTATTATTTTGATTTGAGGATTATTTCAGATACGTTTAAAAGCCTTCTTTATCCACATTTTAAAAATAATTGAATTATGTATAAGTACTGATATTAAATTTTTTATAGTGTTCAGACAGAGTCACAATCGTTGTCATTTATGACCTATAAACAAATTTAAGATCTATTTATAAGCAATTAAAATGTAAACGAGTACGGGCTCGGTATGAAGCTGATGCCGGCGAGCGTGGCACCTTCTCCCGACAAACGTAACACTGTAAGACGGACTATCGACTAATGTACATAACAATCTGAATTTGGTCACTATTATTAACAAAATTTTATGCAAACTAGTTGACTTTCTATATAATATGTTTACGTAGTAAAAATTTATTTTAAATGTTTATTTAAATGAATCTGAAGTAATTACAGGTTTTTGATTAAAATAGGTATTAAGGTTGCGTACGAATGAATATATTGAAGATATCTCCAAAAATAAACAATTTTAACAGCAGTGTTCTATAAAACGGCTTTACCAAATAATGTAATATTTTTTTGTCGAAAATTTAATTTTATTTATATTAGGGCATGAATATAAGATCAAGTCGCAAATTAATAATAAAAGAAAAGTTAGTTTAAATAAAACCACTTTTTTTTTCTTATAATACAAAAGTGTTTTTCTGAGTAATTATGAACATTTTAGTACTAAGAACTATGTCATGCCCTAGTTTACCTACATTGTAACTTGGCAGAATAAATTTTAATCTCCCGCCTTATATTCTATAAGGGGAGGTATTGTGACGGGTCGAGTGTGAGTTTTTAGTGGATAAGCACGTTTTAGGATCCATAGAATACGAATAAAGTATTTTCGAGATTTTCTGTGTCTGTGTGTATGTGCGTTAGGTCGTATGTGATATATTTTTTCGGGCTCTATAACTCAAAATGTTACAAACATTTAACAACCAACGTTATAATACAAATCTTAGGAACCCAGTTATTTATAAATTTTTCTGTGTATGGTACTATTTAGGAATTAAATTATTGTTTATAATTTAGACATTTAGAGTGTCAAACAGTGACAGTGACAATCGTTAATATCTTCTTCTGCAGTTTACATAAAAAGACTAAAATATATTTGTGAATACCTATAGGCGATCTCGATTAAGATCGCAGCCCTATAGTGGTGACTTCAGATAGACATACGTACGAAACTTTGTAATACGAACACTGTGACAGACTGTGATATTTGACTAATTTTCTGTATTTTTTAAATATTTCGATAATATTGATAACTATAACTAATTTAAAAATTGTCTCATTATAATTAATAGAATAAATTAATAGGATTTGGTGTAGGACGGTGCCAACTATACTTATAGTTAGCACCTCCATTGGAGCGACTACCGTTTTAGCGGTTTCGGATTTAGCACAAAATTTTTTATGGTAGTACAAAATTAGCACATAATTAGCACATAATTATAGGCTAACAATTTTTTTCATTTTGTGATAATTTAGTGTAGGGCGGTGCCAACTATACGTATAGTTAGCACCTCCAATAGAGCGACTTCTGTTTTCGCGGTTACGGATTTAGCACAAAAATTTTAATGTTAGTACAAAATTAGCACATAATTAGCACATAATTATAGGCTAACAATTTTTTCATTTTGTGATAATTTAGTGTAGGGCGGTGCCAATTATACGTATAGTTAGCACCTCCAATAAAGTGACGTCCGTTTTCGCGGTTTCGGATTTAGCACAAAATTTTTAATGATAGTACAAAATTAGCACATAATTAGCACAAAATTATGGCATTTTTATTTTTTTATTTTTCTGAAGTGGGGGTGCTAACTATACGGACGTCTATTGCGGCCCGGATGTTGGCCTTCAGGTCTTCTAGGGTCCTTGTACAGTTGACGTAAACGCGAGATTTCACAAAAACCCACAAAAAAATCACAAGGAGTTAAATCAGGCAAGCGGGCTGGCCACTCCAAATCGCTCCTTAGTGAGATGAGGCGCCCCGGGAAGTGATCGGATGGGAAACAAAACTTTAAAAGTGCACCTGTCGAATTAGATCACTCCCTCCCCACTACGATCCTTATAGCCTGAATGGCACGTATTTAAAAAAAGCAAGTTATGATGAATCACCTGTATAAACAGTGGAACAGTGGCAACTCGGTATCTTAGCAATACTGTAGATTTGTGACATTTATGTTTACCTTGTATGTGAGAGAAAGATCAATACTAGGCCCATGCGTTACCATTGTTACCGTTGTTTATCGTTATAGAATACATGCTCCGATCTGGCCCGAATTTTCTGTCTCTCACTAAAAGGTAAACAGTAAGGCCATACTTCATCCGTCCTAATGTCCACTCTTGTCATTATAATTTACATATATATTTTTAAATATCAGCTTTTATTACTGAAAAGAGATAGCAAGAAATAGAATAGTGATGAGAAATGGAGGAAGAAAATGCGCCGCTGGCGAAATTATTTTAGAAACATTTCACAAATTGTACATTTTTATGATGAATTGAATAATAATAATTGAAACCCAAGTTTCATTTTAAGCTTTATGAAGGTGCAGAAAAGGAAATCAGTACATTCAGTACAGTATGCAAACAATCAGTACAAAATATAAATTTCAAATTGTTTTCGGTATAAGGGTCTGAAACTGTACTGTACTTACAAAATCAGTACGAATGGTCATTCTAATTGAAAGTTCAGGAAATAATACAGGTAAAAGGGTCAAGTGTATACAAAACAACACTATACCTTAATAATAATTTGTAGTATTAAATTAAAAATCATCGTGTGAACAATTAAGTAGCTAAAAATGTTTTAAAGAAAGACTATCGTTCTTTTTACTTCCTTGTACTGAGTAATAAGGAAGTATTGTAATCGCGAAAAATTTCGGTTTTCAGATTTTGATGGAAATATCCGTTTTGACCTTTTCTGAATCCATTATGACTAGTTTCGTCGTGACGTCTATACGTATGTACGTACGTATGTACGTATGTACGGACGTATGTGTGTCGCATAACTCAAATACGGTTAGACGTAGAAAGCTGAAATTTTGTATTTAGGACTGTTATAGCATCTAGTTGTGCACCTCCTATTTTTGGTTTCAATCTATAAACCGGAAGTAGTACTTTTTAAAAATATTTTGATAAATAATTAATTTTAGACAATTTTTTTTATTTTAAATGAAAGATTATGTGATTATTATCTACAATCGGTATTTTATAAATTTTTCTGTATCTTCTATCATTTAAGAATAATTAAAGTATATATTTATAATTTAGTATTTCTGTATCTTGTAGTCCATGATCGATTAACATTTGTTACTACGTAAAATTTAAATGATTATGACATGACAGTGACAGTAGCAGTGACAATAGTAAAATATCGTTTATATCTTCTTCTGCAGTTTAAATAAAATGACTAAAATATATTTGTGAGTATACTAGTATAATAAGTTAAAAGAATTTTTTATATTATTTTACATTTTAGTTATTAAGAAAAGTATGAATATAATAAGGCGTACAAGGAAGTCATGTGGTGTCCACGTCAGATTTTTAATTTATCAAATTCAGTTCAATTGACAAAATCTCACATCTGATTTTCTGTAATGTTTGATCGGTTCATTGTTTAACAAACACTACTGTAGTCTATTACCCTTCGATACACTAATTATAGCATAGACCTGATTGTCCTTTATCCCCTCTGTGTACAGGTGTTATCACCCATTATACACACTTTACACACCGTTCCTTTGCATCCTCCATGCAGCTGCTATAATTGTGCATATGCTGCGTTTATCACATTTGCTTCCAGAGATCGGCTTTCACGGTCCTCTCGTCCTGTGAGGTGCTCTGAGCCCTGTGCTATGCTGTTGCATCAAGTGTTGTTTGAATACGATGCAGCGTTGCATCGGTGAAGTGTATTGCACACAGTGACAAGGTATATAATATGTTGTTGTGCATGTTGTTGCTATGTAGTTAGGAACTGTTGTCTCTGCACTTATATAGCTGGCTGGAATATGTTTTAGTAAAAAATTTTCATATTTGGCGAGATTTTGTTTAGACTGGGTTTCAATTTGAGTAAATATGATTTTATCTGCTAAAAAAAAGATTTTTGACTGGAGAAGGCAATGCAAAACTAATGTTATGTTAGGAAAAACTAAATCATGGATAATAACAATTAAAATGATTGTGTACTGTATCACATTTATAATGTTCACAGTTGTTTTACTCCGGTAAATAAGTAATTTAGGAAAGAAATACTGTAATAGGGTAAACCATATAGGTACTTATTGGACAGTTAAGAAAATATTAAAAGAAAAATTTCATATCTTTGTTATTTATTGCCAATTTTGGACATTTAATGTTTTTAATAGTAGGTTTAAGATTTCTGCACAACCCTTTGTATAGAAATTTGACGAAATAATTAATAAAATAATAATAATAATTTTAAGAAAATGTGCAAAAAAGTATAGTAACTTGACAAATTTTCAATTATTGGACAGGTGTCATAATTATTATAGTATATAGCTCGGTATATAGTTATTAGACGATCACGTCTGCCTTTTTGTTTTCCTTGACAAGGACAATTTTCCTGTAATTTCGGGGAAACACAATTATGAGACTAGAAAATAGAGATCATTTTAACATCCCGTACTACAGAACAAACACAGGAAATCTAGCCCCTAGCAGGGTTGGTCTGAAAGTATATAATAATCTGCCTTATGAAATTAAAGATGCAGGTAGTTTTAACTTATTTAAAAACAAAATTAAACAATTTCTTAAGAATTATAACTTGTATTCAATAGATGAATTTTTCTTTATGTAATTATAATTTTTTTCCATGTTATTATAATTATGTGACGATTTCTATAGGTCTATACATAATATATTATTATTATTACTTTTATTTAATTATACGACTTATTTATAATTATTTCATATAAAAGACCATTAAAATTATTAGTTCAGACATTAGCTATAAATATAATTAGGTACTAATACTTTTTTTGCCAATACCCTATTGTAAATTTATTGAACTTGAAACTTTTGTATTTTAAAAATACAACAATACAATATTATTGGGCACATAAGTGACTAGTCTGGCGGTTATAAGACAAATTTCATATCAACTATGCATTTTGTGATTAAAGTGTGAAAATTGGCATGCATGTTAATTAAACTATTCTCTTTTATATAAGAAGTGGTGCCAAAGTGTCAAGTACCAGAGACGGTCGCCATATTGAAAAAATGTCCGTAATTTTTACTTCCTTGTACGGAGTAATAAAGAAGTATTGTAATCGCGAAAAATTTCGGTTTTCAGATTTTGATGGAAATATCCGTTTTGACCTTTTCTGAATCCATTATGACTAATTTCGTCGTGACGTCTGTACGTATGTACGTATATACGTACGTATGTGTGTCGCATAACTCAAATACGGTTAGACGTAGAAAGTTGAAATTTTGTATTTAGGACTGTTATAGCATCTAGTTGTGCACCTCCTATTTTTGGTTTCAATCTACAAACCGGAAGTAGTAAATTTAAAAAAAAATTCGATAAATATTTAATTTAAGACAAATTTTTTTATTTTAAATCAAAGATTATGTGATTATTACCTACAATCGGTATTTTATAAATATTTTTGTATCTGGTATCATTTAAGAATAATTAAAGTATATATTTATAATTTAGTATTTCGGTATCTTGTAGTCCATGATCGATTAACATTTGTTACTACGTAAAATTTAAATGTTTATGACATGACAGTGACAATAGTAAAATATGCTTTATATCTTCTTCTGCAGTTTAAATAAAATGACTAAAATATATTTGTGAGTATACTAGTATAATAAGTTAAAAGAATTTTTTATATTATTCTACATTTTAGTTATTAAGAAAAGTATGAACAAACAAGGCGTACAAGGAAGTCATGTGGTGTCCACGTCAGATTTTTAGTTTTCTTTATATATCTCGTATGGTTGATATTATAAGAAATTTATAACTATATTTATATATTCTGTAGCAGTAACATTTTCAGTACTTAAATATGAAATTACATTTTGACTACTGTGCAGTTGCCCTTTAACCGTCTTTAACAAATTCATTTGTTACTGATTTGTCTGTTTTGTGTTGTAATATTATTATGTACCTACTGTATCTTTAAGTACCAATAACGCTGATGCTATAAAAATGCTCATTTTATTGTAAAAAATAAATAAATGGAACGATGGAATCAAATAGATTTTCTTACTAGAACTTTAAAACTTGAAATTTTAGTTTATTGATAACATTAACACATAAATGGTGATAATAAATAATCGGGATTCAATCATTAACACATAATCTTAAGTTCTACATTTTAAAAGCCACTAAATATCTGTATCTTCAAAAATAACTATAATATTTACCAATAAGATTGGTAATTATAACCCCTAAAACACATACCTACATTTTTTAATATTCTAATATAACAGTACCAGCGGGTATTATTTGCTTATGTGTAATGCACCTAATTATAATAGCCATTCGTATTCACAAATCACAAACACACATGACAGTGTTCATTCCATATGTTAGTTCTGATTCTATTAGAGACCCAACCAAACACCAAAGCGGTGATTTCTCGGCAATTATCATTGCTAAAATTGTACGTAAATATGCCATTAATCTCTCTTTCATTTCTGCAGGGGTAACTAGGGGTAGCAGTGCAGATTTGCACACATATTTTTCGCGTGAAGTGCAGTTAGTAGGCAATAAATCACAACACCCTTAACTTAGTGGAGGGTTAGCCGCAAGGGCGATTCTAGTGCTAAAAAGACACATTATATTTTCAAAAATTCCAGGCCTACAGTCATAAGTCATGATGCACTCAAGTGGTCCCTGCGTTAGAAATCGCACTGAATTAAGAATTTAATAAATCGGAAAAGCCCTCGAAATATTTCAGTGTCAGATTTGAAATATCGACCATTAAAATTTTAATAAACAGTGTTTAATGGATGATGTTCGTGGTCTATTTTTTAAACGAACCTTCATTAAAACAGTATTAAATCAATATGTTGAAATTTAATTAATCATAAAAAGAAGAAAGGTACATATTTTGTTGGCCTCCTGAAGTATAAAGTCCGGGAAAATAATTTCAAAAGACGTCTACTCTTATGCTTTGAAACCAGTTGAACACACCTAGGTATGTTATTTGCTCGAATTCGAATTTTCTAAAAAAAAAATATCATATGAGTTCATTGGGCGTTAATGGATTAATTTGAAGTAAATAATAAATTGACTGTTTATTGGGCACGAAAACATTTGTGCTGTATTTTACAACTTTAAAATGACATGATAATATGGCATAGCTAAGAAATTAAACCTTATTTTTGTACATTCCTGTATAGAACAGAATTTACACGTCAAACTTTTTTTAAACTAAGGGAGGGCAGAAGATATCTCTTAAAAATGTAACCAAAAATAACCGCAATATCACGTTCTTAAAACAAACCATAAAATTAGCCACTTACACTTATAATTGGTTAGGGCTTTATCTAGATTAACAGTTCTTAAAAATGTTCACTCCAAACTTTACACGTTTATATCTCATGATAGAAATTTATTTTTAAAATATTAAGAAGGCGCATTATATAGATACCTCGGTACATACATTCTTTGTCTATTAAATGTTTAGAAAAATATTAACTTGAAATCAATAAAACTGATAATTTATTGGAAACGAAACATTTGTGCTGTATTTTACAACTTTAAAATGACATGGCATAGCTAAGAAATTAAGCCTTAGTTTGAACACTCCTGTATACAACAGAATTAACCCTTTTACGTCAAACTCTTTTTTTAAAACTAAGGGAGGATAGTAAAAACCAAAATTAATTTCAATATCACGTTCTTATAACCAACCATAAAAATAGGTGTAATCTGTTTCGTGAATTAAAATTATACCCTACCTCTAAAATCATAATTTAATACCTCTATTACAAAATAGTGCATCTGTGTCCACAAAACATCAATAACATCAAAACGTTTTGCAACATTAAAACATTATTATCTTCGCGGCGTCACATATCAATACACAAAATTTCCAACTTTCTGGCTTCCGTCCGCTGCATTTTGAGTTCAAATCAGGTGCACGGCTTTTCACAGACACTGTAACACAATATTGACTTACTACACTAGTGAATAACATATGTTTTTAGCATAAAATCACAATGAAACCACGCAAGAAAAACTGCATGAATCATTGTTTTGTGGCACTGCTTTTGCAAGATGTACCTGAACGAATACGTTTAATCAGTGCGCCACCATGCGATTGTTGCGGAAATTAATATTTAACATGAAAGGCGCAATTTTTGAATAAAATTATTTCTTGTATTTCCAAGATTTGAAGTAGCAGATAAATCTTTATTTAACAATGAACAGGTATGTTTATATCTCGCAGTTTGTTTATGAATAATGACATAAATGCTTTCCGTTCTGGTTCTGCATATATTCACCAAGAAAATAAAAAAAAACCACTTCGCCTTCGTGACCCATTTGAATGGCATATATGGATTATCTTGTTATGAAAATCACTTTTGTTCCCGTATTTTTATATGTTTGAGGTATTTACTTACTAAATTGTAGTAATATTTCGTTATTTATTATTTTCAAAATACTATTATTTATAGTATTTATGTTCAATAAAACATATTTCATTCGAAATTTAGAGTAATACGGACTTTGACTGAAGTTTAGATCCCATTTCAAGTGTAGTACACATATAAAACACTAAAAATCCCGACTCCTATAAAGAGTATAACGCTATGCAACTGCTATGCTCTGCCCCAGAGTGTGACGTCATACGCGCGCTGGACTAGGCTTGTAGTATTTAGGAGGCAATGGTTTAAACATAATTATCGCGAAAACTTGTCTATCAATTATTTCTGCCAAATAATTATAATTCAATTGAAACTTGGTTCTGATCAAGTCAATATACCTCGACAAATACGGCAACGTCAATATGAGCAAGTTAGTGAATTTGAGAGAGGCCGTATCGTGGGTATGCGTGAGGGCGGTTTATCACTGCATGACTTAGCGGCTCGTGCAAACAGCAATATTAGCACGATTTCTCGCATATGGAGGGAGAGACAGTGGGTACAGAGAGGTTCAGAGAGCCGGTAGCCAGGATCTGGAACCCGTCGAAGGACTTCCGAGAGGGAGGATCGTTTCCTGTCTCTGCAAGACAACAAAGTGCAGCTACTTTGGCTGAACAGTGGTGGCCAGTAAATAGATTATCTCTCTATATAACAAATTCGATGCACCGTTTGATAGAATTTGGGCTGCACGTGCGCTGTGCACTATTGCGACTTCCATTGACCGCACGGCATAGAAGATTAAGAGTAGATTGGTGCAGAAATAGGCGAATATGGACTCATTCACTCTACTAACAATAAACTACCTTTGGGCTAAATTTCATTCAATTATTTCTGTTATTGTTTGGTGTTGGACTTTTTTCTTTTATAGTAAAGTTGAAAATCCCGCGAAGATAAATATAATAAAGGAACTCCAAAAGGAATAAATCCGTCTTGATCTTCACTCTCTTATTTCATTTTATTGAAATTGCGAGTAACTTCAGGTTGTTGTTTTTACTTATTTTTCAAATTTCCAATGCTTCCAAAAAATTGAGAATGTATCGTCCGTCATTGACATGCAATATTTCAAAATCTTCTTAAATGTTAAATAAATGACCTGTATTAACAATATGATCAGCAAATGTATTGCAATACTAAATGAACAAACCAACTTTGATTTCACCCCACTTCTTAACAAACTCAGCTGACGTCCGACCGATCAGATGAGGTAGTTTCTGCTACTTGTCACTCTGCGTCAAACATTCGTCGAGTAAACTTCGAATATTTTTACAATTTTATTACTATGCTTTTGTCGTCAGTTGAATGCTGTAACGGATATTGTTCCACCACATAGTCTCCTGTAATTAATGTAAGTTGCTTCTATTCCTATTTACTTTTTCAACATTGTCATTTAATTTTAATATTTTAAACTGAATAAGCTAATTTGTTTTATCTATGAAACTGTGATATTACTTGTATATGTTGTATTGTATTGTTTTGTTATAAGCAGTTTGTAACAATAGATTGTTTCATTTATAATCTCTGGCCTGAGGATGACAATTTAAATTGTCGAAACCGGTTGCAATTTCAATAAAATGAAATAAGAGAGTGAAGATCAAGACGGATTTATTCCTTTTATTTATTCCTTTTTGGAGTTCCTTTATTTTTTCTTTTAAGCGAATGCATGTCAAATTTAATTAAATCCAATATAATAATATGGCTGATCTGTGAAAAATGCACAGATGTAGGTAAATAAAATCCGCTGATCTACATTATCCAAACTATATAAAAACACCTAACACTTTTCTTGAGTTCCATATTATTATATTATTAAACTCTGATTGAACTGAACTAAATTAAGAAAATCTTATATTATTCATTTTCTTGAGTCCAACGTACTCGGTTTTGGTATAAAAACTCGAATTGAACTGAACTAAATAAAGAAACCTTATAGCATTCTCGAGTCCCACACACTTGGTTTGAATTAATTTTATTCTGTTTTAGTGCATCTGTGATCTGCGCATTTCTTCGTGGGTCACCGACGTTTAATAATTTTATATTTAATAATCATAATAAAGCAAATTTAATTACATGGTAAGTACATCAGTGTTATTCTTTATTTAATTTTGTTGTGAACCAGATTTATCACCATCCAGTACTAAAGAGTTATTTAAACTGAGATACTTCGATATCGATACATTCTTTCTAGTTTATATACGCACTATAGTATTTATTTTATATATTTACGTCATTTTATGAGCAGTGTTGTAACTTATCTAGATAATTTTATCCAGATAAATCATCTAGATGATATATTTTTATCTATTATCTTATCTAGATATTTTTTTATTATTTATCTATTATCTTATCTAGATAAAATTTCAAATTATCTTTATCTATTTTTTAAATATCATCTAGATAATAATTTTTGTAAAATTGGAACCAATTTTTTTCATTTGTAATTTTAATCAAATTCATATGTAATCAAACTGTGCAAAGCATACAACGCACAAGCTTGCAACGTTACCGGCTCGCTAGCTGGTACCGCTTATACTTTAGAACATGTCATTTATATATTTTTGTATTATCTATGAATTATCTAATAATTATCTAGATAATAATGATTTATCTTTTATCTATTATCTAGATAATTTCTTCAATGTTTATCTATTATCTTATCTAGATAAATAAAAAGTAAGTTATCTTTATCTTTATCTAGATACAAATATTGTTATCTATTACAACACTGTTTATGAGTCGTATTATAATGTGTATTTGAGGGGCAAAGTAACGTCTTAATACATCGACAAATTACAATTATCAACCATAATTTCACAATGCTGAATTTAAAAAAGCAAACCCTCTGGTTGCACTCAAGGGATCAAGCTGCCATTAATTTAATACAAATTAATTCAGTTTTTAAAAGGTTTCCATTATTTGACAGCGCCGGTAACAATGCCAGTGGCACTTAAATTATTCTAAATTTGAACCCTTAATTAGGTCACATAATTACTGATATGGCTACCTTCATGATAAATCATTTTTTTACCTCAATTTCGAATTAATTTTTATTGACATTTTAATCCAATTCACCCATTCACGCTCATCGTATGATATATCATACGCCAAACACTGCTAACTTTACGATTATTTTTCTTATAGCGTATAATATTTAATTATTTATAAATTGTATCAATATATTCATAAAGACTTAAATTTATTATTTAGTAGTAAAATATAGCGTAATGTTAAGTTTAAGTCACAAATTTTAATTTATATTAGACCAATAGAAATTTGGTTGCTTACAATTTGAGCAACAGGTAAAAGTTTATATTTTTTTATAAGGTTTTTGTTTAAAAATGTGTCATTGATGTGTGATTTAGTAATATTAGAGGATCACTAAGCACTTATCAAAATAATTTATACCAAAATTATTTGTAAATTACAGTAGAAATGTGGTATATATATATAGTGTATGATATATCATACGCTGGGAATCTAAGGGATCAAAATTTTCTAGATAAAAAACACTTCGCATCAGTGTGATCGAAATTTTTTTCTTAATATATTAAGTTTTATTAAAATCTAAAGTATTAATTTTTTTAAATATTTTAAACAATGAGACCATGTGCAGCGTTTGATTTGTCAATAGGACAGCAAGTAACGTATTTGTATGCATTCAAATTTTAAATGTGGGGCGAACTAAGATGGCGATCGGGCGTTTTTCGTGTATACCCCTTCCGTCTCATGGCGCAACCGCCCTTGCCCATCAAACCAGTTTACATTCCCTCTGTATCATATCTTATATTTATTTACTCTGTGGTAAAAACAATATAATTCCTAATATAATCTCAATTACCTACTGGGCCAAAGCCAAATAATTAAGAATTATTGGGGAAATTAGATGTGACACTGAAGAGCACTGACTCAATATGCAAAAAACAGAACTCATAAACGCTGCGCAAAATATGGAAAATGTTCAAAATTTATATGCTTTAAATTAAATTCAGGGTACAATCCTATTACCTTTTTCTTAATTTTAAGTTTTTGTTTTTAATTTAACTTAAATGTGATTTTTATTTGCACAATAACAAAATTTAAGTTTTTCACAAGACATATTTGGTATATCCCTAACTTCCCAGCGTATGATATATCATACGTTAAAAAAAATGTAGTAACAATCTTTAAAAAATTATAAAACATTTTTTTTCGAAAATTGTACTACTATGTTATCAACATACTGAAATATGAAGTCAAAATTCTAAAAAAAAGGATCCGGGCGTTAATGGGTTCTTGCCTAATCAAATACAATTTGCAAGTAATTTTTTATCATTAAAAATTAAAATTGTTACACGTAACATCATTTCATAATAAGTTATGTAAACTGTCATCAAGACAGGAACCCGAACAGGAACTCCTCAGCTCTTAGCAAATTAATTTAATCTATAATGACACGTAGATATTAAAAATTCGATTAAACTGGTTAATTTGATGTAGATAATAAGTGTGTATTTTCTAAAATTATATATCTAAACACTATCCAACGTCGGAGTGAGAAATGAAATCTTACAAAAAGGGTATTAAGATAGACCATTATAATAGCAACAACTTTTTGCAACATAAATGCCATAATATTCCCTTGCACAAAAACAAATTTACAATTTACCTACATCTTCTTTCAAATCACTTTTCAAATATTTTAAGATAACAAGCTGATATATTTTTTAACCAAAATTTTAAGAGAAACACTATAAATCATGAGTAGGTGGCAGACTAGTTGAAAAATCATTAGTTTTATAAAACGCCTAGTCGTTTTCTAAAAGGTTAATGACTAATCTAATGTCATATCATTTTATTACACAATATGACGAGGCTTTTTGTAAAAATTCTGAACTGAACTAAATAAGAAGAGAACCTAATGCCCTTATTCAGGAAAATAAATTGATGCGACATTGTGTTTTATAATATGCCTATATATCTACGCTATTTATAAAAAATCTAATTTTACAATCTGCTTGGCATAATATACTAATAGTCCAAGGAGCTATAATTTCACTTCAAGAAAGTGCAAGTAAAGCTATAATCCACTACAAAGAAAATACGCTTTTTAACATATTATATATTATATGACGTTATAGATAACAAAGTTCGCTATAAAAAAGATGCATGGGATTTTTATGCCAGTTAACCTGTTTCAAAAAAAAAATATAAAAATGCGTTTCGGTAATTTTCAATTATTTAAGACCCATTATTTTTATTATTTTTAAGATTCTGACTTAGTGTTAAGTTGAACATTTTCTCAAAGAAAATATAGATAAATTTTTGTAATATTTGTGTTTATTCAACTGTTATTTCTGGATGGATTTTTTATTGACTTCCGGTTTTCTGTATTTTTCTATAACATGCTTTATATATTTTTTTAAATTTACAATCTTGGTTTAGTCTAGCATTTAACATTTTCTTCAAAATATACAGGGTGTTCATTTTAAGTGGCGCACCATTGCTAACTCGAGAACTATAAGAGCTACGAAGTTGGTTAAATTAGCAAACAATTACTATTTTATATGACTACTTTAATGAACGTAACAAAAAAAAAATTAGACCAGTGGTTCTCAAACTACGGGGTACAACTTTCTTATTTCAAATGGGGACCTATTTTTTTATTCGCTTATTCGATTCAGTATTTTTTTCTGAATTCAACGAGATATTAGTTTCATACCCTTGCATAACAAAAACATGAGAAAAATTATGATAATTCAATTAAAATCTATTGTTACAAGAGTGCTATGGAAGAAAACAATTGAACATTTTGTTTCATATTAATTGTTAGTGAAAAAGATTCTAGTATAACTGTTATACTACACTGATGAGACCAAATAAGGCCGAAACACGTGTCCATTACAGGCACCCTCCATTTTTTTCCTTAGCATTTTTCTCATGTTTTTGTAATGCAAAGGTATGAAACTAATATCTCGTTGAATTCAGAAAAAAATATTGAATCGAATAAGCGAATAAAAAAAATAGGTCCCTATTTGAAATAAGAAAGTTGCACCTCGTAGTTTGAGAACCACTGGTCTAAAATTTTTGTTGTTGCGTTCATTAAAGTAGTCATATAAAATAGAAATTGTTTGCTAATTTAACCAACTTCGTAGCTCTTATACTTCTCGAGATAGCAATTATTGTTTTCAAATATCTGTCAATTCTTAATTATAACAAAACGCAATATAGTATTTAAAAATTGCTTTATTTGTTGATATATTTAATTGTTTGTTACTGTATCATTTTAACATTGTTACAGTCGAAGTTACCTTTAATACTCGTCGACTCGTTAAGGTAAAGATAAGGTTAGGAATTATTTTGCACTTCTGACATAAATTATTTTTTGAATCCTTTAATTATTATGTATTGACTAACAAAATGTATAACTGGAATATTGGATTGTATTATATTTAGAGCCTCGTTTTCGTAATTACAACTATGTAGTAACGCTTGCCGGTACGATCATGTCACAATGTAATCTGTTACGTCCACCCTAGGCACATCCCTGTCTATGATCCCCGTATGATAATAGTCGAGATAATAGTTAATCATTATGCTTTCTTGTGCGGTTGTGGTCACATCGGCTCCGATTAATTAAATGTAAAAAGTTAGTGAAAAGTGTTCAGCAATTATTTAAGATAATAATAATTATAATAATATGCGGATGAGGAGAATAAGGAAACTCAAAAGAAAATAGCGCAGTCCTCGGCAAATTCAAAGTCTTCTTCTTCAGAGGAAATTTTAGAAAATGCACATTATGGCCTTTATTACAAGTTCGAAAGTTTTCTATGCACTTATAACAATTAAATTGAGGGTGATGCGATTTTTGCATATGTTTTTATTTTTATAATATTTTGGGATTGGTATATACTTAGAGGGGCAAGAACTCTTATAATTACTTCGAAGTCATAGTTAGCAGCTATATAGATTTAACACGAAGGTTAAACAGTCTGTTTTATTTGACCTCTTAAACAACTGAAATTCACGCAAGTAGTGAAACAGTTACATAATTATCAATCTTATCGATTTAAATTTTATAAAAATTAAAACATTATGCATATTACCAAAAAGTAAAATATTTTCAAACAGTTAGCAGCTAGATTTAACACGAGAGGTTTTATTTGATTTCTTAAATAGCAGTACGAGTTCACACAAGAGGTCAAACATCTGGAATTATATAACTTAATTCGAATCTTAGCAGCTATATTAACACGAGAGGTTAAACAGTCTGTTTTATTTGACTTCTTAAATAGCAGTATACGGGTTCTCACAAGAGGTGAAACATTTGCAAATATAGAACTTAATTCGGATCTTAGCAACTGAAAGTCACAAAAGTTAATTAAATTTTATAAAAATTAAAACATTATGCATTACTCATCCCAAAAGTAAAATATTTTCAAACAGAAGGAAAATATACAATCAGTCATTTCAGAAGTAAATTACTACTCTTGTCAGACTATTTAGAATCGGAGGTTCTCCTACCTTCCGAAATAATTCCCATCCACAAAATTCAAAATCTAACCCCTCTTCATCCAAGTTAAAAACGCAAGAGTTCTTATTTGAAAAGACTGCGGAATTACTGGAGAAGCATCCAACTTCAAAAAAGAAGTGGTACCTAAAGCTGCATCCAGATGTTGAAAAACAATAGAATAACTGGATCAGAACAGGAGTCGGAAAGGAGATTAAAAAATATAACTTTCACAAAAAAACTGAACCTCGAAATAAAAGCTGTTTTGCTAGATTAGTATCAAAAGAGACAATCACTTTCTGGACTCGTAGAACCAGTTGGGGACTGCAATAACTGAATTAGAAAAACTCTGTCCAATATTTTGTCAGACGAGGAGGGGGTTAATTATTTATAACTCGAAACGCTCACCACCTCAGGGCTACGGGCAGGTGGGCGCTCGAGGTGTGACAGCACAGCCCCAAAAACCGAGTTGTAGTTTCACAGACTCACAACCGTTGCTGCAGCGACACAAACAAGGTTGAAGCCGTCAGCGAAAACTTAACGTAGGTCACCTGAAAACATGCGGCCTCAACGACGACAATACAGCAAGTATTAATTCCAGAGGTAAAGTGCTGGTCGTCTTAATGTCATAAATATGGAAATCGTTACAAAGGATACCTTTGTAATTGAGCTGCAAATAAGAGTAACTCTTACTGTTACAAATTGCCCTTCTTTAGTCAGTCAAAGCAAACAATTTGTGCCAAAGGTAACTAAAAATAACTCAACACAGTTACATATTGCTATACAAAATTGAATAAATTTATTTTCACCAACTATTTTAAAATGGAAAATATCAAAACAGCGAATATAAGTAACAAAGTTCTAGTTCATTTATGTGCACACTGGATCTAAAGGATGTATATATTTTTTTTAGACAATTGACATTAAAAGTGTTGTTTTTGACAGCTGACAGTCAGCAAAGTGCCACTTTTGCTGCCCAGGCAGCAAAAATAGTAAAAAAAGCCTAGACAGCAAAAGTAATTGTTACTATGGTGAATCAACAAATTTGACATTTATAAAATTCATCAACGTACCTAATCTATTTTGTGTTTTCATAGCAACTGTCAACATACGCATAGCAACATAATTTGATTGCGATACCTATCAATATATTTAAAATAATCACTAAACATGACAAAAAATACAGGTTTGCTGCCTAAGCTAGATTCATAGCCTCGGCTGCGCCTCGTCTATGTAACTCTAGCCGCTGCAGCATATCTAATATTTTTTTGCCTAGTTAAACAAATAACTATTTATTTCCAGTAGCTAAAAGTAGCAGCAAATATTGAGAGTTTCTTACAATTACAAATTGTATCAGTTCACTGGTTTGCCGTTGGGCTTTGTAGAAGTCCTTTTCAGTTTACAAAAATTATGAGGCTAGTAGAGAGCAAGGCGTTCTATTGGCTGCGTGAAGTTAGCGAACAAAATATGCATTTATAAAAAAATAATACTGAAACATTTTAGTATTGTGTTAGTTATTTATTTATTATTTATTAAAATTTAAAGATCCATTAACCTAGCCCACTAATATTAAAATTTATTAAAAATAAATATACTGGGACAATGTGCTGAAATGTGCTGTATATTATATTATATGTGCTGGCTCCGTTTTCCATTATTTTCAAAATTTCAAATAATCGGCCAACTATATGTAAAATTGCAGTTCTGTGAGATACGAAGTGCCGAATTATCTCACCGCGGAGCTTGATTTTTAAATTTACTGTTTGAAATGGTTCGTGTTTCCCGCCAAAATTTTATTTTTAAAAATACAGAAAACGAAACCAGCACATTATTTTATGTAACATACAGCACATTGCAGCATATTGCAAGCACATTTAGTTTCAGCCAAAAAAAACTTTAAAATTACTAGTTGGGTGTGCCGGCATTAACTTGGCCCATCATACTGAATTAAAAAAAAAAAACGAATAACGAAACCAGCACATTTTATATAACATACAGCACATTGCAGCATATTGCAAGCACATTCATTTTCAGTCTAGAAAATTTTAAAATTTCTAATTGGGTGGGCTGTCGTTAAGTTGGCTCATCATTTGAAATTTTGAAATTAATGGAAAACGGAGCCAGCACATTTTAGCACATTGTCCGAGCATACTTATTTTTAATAAATTTTAATGGTGGGCCAGGATAATGGATCTAAAATTTAACCAACCTCGACCGGTTTCGCCCCCACGTGAGTCATCTTCAGGTGCTATCAGAAGTATTACAATTGTAATATGATATGAATAAATTTTGAAACATTTTAAAAACGTACGTGATATATCGTGAAAAACTACAAAAGTATGTCATGATATATACAAAATAAAAAGATATATAAATAATTTAAACATTAAATAGTTTAATCAGAAATTAAAAAATCGTGCACCTCAATGGACCGTAAAAAACTAAGTAAGACAAGTGAAAAATAAGTAAGGTCAGACAACCTATTGGCCTTAACTTAAGTTGGAAACACTTATAAAAAAATATATTGATTAATTAAACATAACACAGATTACAAACATAAACGGAAATTTGACTAGATGTATAACATTTTAAAAATAAAATAATAAATAAGTGAAATACAAAAGTGTATTGTTTGAATTTTAAAATGTTGTTATAGATATTGACTTGATATTTGATTTTTTCCAAAAAATCATGATTTATACCTACACCTTGATCAAAACAAAAGTAACGTATAATAACTTTCTAGAATATAATTAACACTTATTTGGAGGCAGCATGGTTTTGTAATCCTGAATTTAGCGGGTAATCTTTTCTCTGTAAATACATCTAAATCAATGATAATTAATTACTTGTAATATGCTTACAAAACAATACAAACAATATACAAAAGATTTGCTAAAAAAATTATAAGTTTCGATATTATGCTATCAAAGCGTGAAGTTAGCGGTATAATTTCATTCTGTAATTATGGCTAAATAAATGATAATTAGTTACTTTTAATATGCTTACAAAACAATACAAACAATATACTAACGATTTGCTAGAAAAAAATTATAACTTTCGGTGTTATGCTTTCAAAGCGTGATTTTAGCGGTAGAATTTCATTCTGTAATTACGACTAAATCAATGAAAATTAGTTACTTTTAATATGTTTACAAAACAATACAAACAATATACTAACGATTTGCTAGAAAAAAATTATAACTTTCGGTAATATGCTTGCAAAGCGTGATGTCAGCGGTAGAATTTCTTTCTGTAATTACGGCTAAATAAATGATAATTAGTTACTTTTAATATGCTTACAAAACAATACAAACAATATACTAACGATTTGCTAGAAAAAATTATAACTTTCGGTAAAATGCTTTCTAAGTGTGAATTTGGCGAACAATATAAAAAATGAATATTTTGCAGAAACTAAAATAATACAAATTGTTTCATACTGGTTACAAAACTATACTAACACAATACTAAAATGTTTCAGTATTATTTTTTTATAAATGCATATTTTGTTCGCTAACTTCACGCACCTCGTTCTATTAACTTTTTATGTTTCATCAATTTATTTGAACATTGTTTATCTAATTTGCGAAAGATTATTGATCGTTTACAATACCTTGGGTTTGTGCTAAATTTTGGAAAAAAATAGTTTATTTTAATAGTATTTTGGTCAGCTTAATTAATTGTTTATTTATTGTTTAATGGATATATGTTAACTTAATAATTTATGCAATGGCAAGAACAGTATATGAAATTCCATTTGAAAGTATAGTGAACCAAAACTGTATGATTAAGAAACCTGGAAACTGAAATTGCGAATTCCAATAAAATTCTTTCAAGTCCGTGATAAGTAAGTTAAAATATATGAACTAAGTTGTGAATCACTCTGTATTTCAATTTGATTTTGATTCGATATTGTTCATTTAAGAAAACTTAAAATTTAAGTGGAAGCGGTGCAACTGGCCATAAGTGAGTATGAAGATGAAGGTACTTACTTACAAATATACCATTGTAGAAGGGAATTCGGGAATAATAAATTGTAGGTTTTCTATAATATTATTAAAGTTTATTATGACCTTATCAATAATAAATGACATTTTATTTTCCAATTCAATTGATCAAAAAGTCAAAAATGTATATGACATTAACACTCAAATATTTTATTTTTGTTTTATAGGTAGGAAGATAAATCAAAATAATTGTAACAAATTTATAGAATTTTTAACTTATTGTAATTTATTGGAAAATGGTACTAGATTTAAACAACGTTTTGAATACATACTTATTGTAGACAGTAACATTTAGTATACAATGTTATTAAAAAATGCCTATTAATTTATAAAATTTGAGGATATCCCAGAAAAACTCTGCAGATCTTCAAGAAACTACCACAAAACAATCAAGTATCAGTGAGTACGTGCACAAGTGCTGTGTACCCGCGAGTATTTGCACAAGTATTATTATTATTATCTACATTATATTTTATCAAAAAATTGCAAAAAAGCATTGGACAAAGTGTCAATATCATTGATCTGACGTTTTTGACAGATCAAATATTAATTATTTTATATTAAAAATATCGAATTTTCCTCGAGAAATAATCTACCAATATAATACTCGTGCATGTCAAATATATCCCTTTTTTTTCGTACACTCGAAAAAAATATTTAGGTATTTGTCATGCACTTGACATAGGTAACTATTGAATTATGTGACCGTGTGTGATTTTAGTGTGTCCAATTCTTCTCGTGGTATTTAATTTCTTTATTATTATTATTGTAATTTTCTTAAGTTCGGTTCGCTTTTGCTACAGAATTCTTCGTTTCCGGGTTGTGTATTCTTATTTTTGATTACTGATGCACCAGGATAGGTAATCTTGTAAGTATTGTGGTCGTTACGATGTTCTTGAAGATTTGTGGGTTAGTTCTCTCTTTAGGATATTGTGTAGGTGTTTGGTTGGTCTCCAAGGAGGGGTTTCAGGAGGATAGTTTGGAGCTGTAACGTCGGGTAATGTAATATTAGTATATAAATTATATACATTTACGGTTTCCCAAAAGTCCCGGGACAAAGGAAGTTTTGAACGAGTGAAGAAAAAATTTGGAGATCACTAAAACATTTTTTGTTATAAAAATCGTAATAATCATTAAAATTAAATTCTTGAAAGAATTACGATATCGGGTTTTGGTTTATGGATCAGACTTTTTCCTTCAAGGTCCGCAAAATTTCAAGGACCTACGATTATTTGGCGCGAAATCTTTTTGAGGTTTCTGAATTTCATTTACAATTATCTAAAAGTGACTTTAAAATTTTTATTTCTTTAAACACCTTTATTTTTTCGATGTTAATAATAAACGAATTTGGTGCGAAATCGGACAAATTATGGGCAAAAAGCACAAAAATACCCATTTTTTTCAAAAATTCATAACTTCGTGCCAAATTATCGCACGTACTTGAAATTTTGAGAAAATTGAAGAAAAAAGATTGAACTTTATTGTCCTGTTGGGCAATAAGGTCCACGATTTTTTTTACTCAGGCTATAAGTTGCTACAATTGAACATTTTTCAGTCAAAAACATGTTTTTTATCCGGGGGTGGATCGGGTTTGGTGGACATTAACTTACAGGGCCGAATAGAGAAACCTTCAACGTTCTCAAAGTTATGGCCAAAAACCTCAAAAAGGCACTTTTTTTTCAAAAATTCATAACTTCGCGCCAAATCATCGTAGGTACTTGCAATTTTGCGGACCTTGAAGAAAATATCTGATTACTCTGTTATTATTACTCTGTTGGCCAATAAGGTCCACGATTTTTTTGGCACTGCGCATGAGTTGCCAAAGTTGGACCTTTTTGGACATCAGGTACAGTTGTTTTTCTTAAGGGGTGGGATGTGGTGAAGTGGATTTTTTGTCACATTGGCTATAATCACATTAAAGATAAGACTACAAAGTTTTCAGAACTCGAAGATTCATCCAATTTCTTCGAAATGCAGCCGAGATATCGCACTTTGAAATTGTGTAATTTTTTGTGCATTTTCAAGTGGTGCGTTTTTATTTTCCTCGAGTGTATGTAATTTTTATTATTCTTTAGTAATCCCCAAATTTTCCATTTTTTTTTCCTTATTTGTTCTAAACTTATAGCTCCGTCCCGGGATTTTTGGAAAACCTGTATTTAAAACTAAAGGTTAAAATTGAGGTCCCAAGAGTAGTAATATGACTCTATACTGTTTTTCTCAATGAACTAATTTTGGTTTTTAAGATTAATAACATCAACGATTTCGAGTCTATTGACAATAGAATAATTATTATATAGTAGGAGAAATATATTTATTTCAAAAATATAGAAAATACTTACATTCTGACATTTGAAAACCAACACGCATAATTTCTCGAAAATTATAGACAATGTTATTTGGACGAAAAAATTATATTAGTCACTTGTTTCATATCTAGGTTTAAACTTGATATTAATTGGTCCTTTTGTTCTCAAAATAATGTCTGTGATAAAAGTTAAATCCTGTAATGAACCTATAGGTTCCATTACAAAATTACGCAAAATTGAAGATACCACACTTTTGAGTTCCAGCATTGCAAACTTTTGACCTAAAATAAATGTTTGATTTAATTATTGTTAATGAAAGATAGATTTTTTCGACTGGATGTTCAATAAAATGGAAATTTTTTTTGGAGAAGCACTCAATTTTTTAAAATCAATCAAACATCAACGTTTCGACTGAAATTCAATCTTTGCTGATACATATCAAAACATACAATCAATTAAATATACATACAATAAAAATAGGTAAGCCGACTTGCATAATTGGTTATTAAAATTTACATGGTTTTCTATATTTTTAATAACCAATTATGTAAGTCTGCTTACCCATTTTTAATTGATTGTATGTTTTGTATGTATCAGTACCTTGATGAAGACTGAATTTCAGCCGTAACGTTGGTGTTTTATTGGATTTTAATAAATTGACTGCTTCTCCAAGAATTAGTTTCATTTGAAAATACAATGTTTACTTATTTCTTTACCAATGCAATTTCGTGCTCCTGCACTGAATGGAATAAAAGTATAAGGATGTCTCCCTTTGATATTCTCTGGAAGAAAACGATCAGGATCGAATTTTTCAGGATCGGGATAATATTTTGGATCACGATGAATGTTATAAATATGGAACCAAATTTCAATACCGGCTGGTGCAACATGATGTGCTAGAACATATACATATTATTATTTTTTAAACATTTTTATATTATGGTACTAACTTAGAGCCACATCTTCTTTTATGTTCCGTGCTATATATGGAACACTAGGATATAGCCGTAAGCTCTCCTTTAAACAGCATTCTAAGTATTTCATATTTGACAAATCCTCGTAAGTTGCATGTCGTTTAGAATCACCAAATATTTCATCTAGTTCTGCTACAATTTTTTCCTCAAAACAGAAAACTATGTCATTCATTCTAGTAACATAAATATTTATTGAAATTCAAACAACCAAGAAAATAACTTTTTTCCTGCCTGATTATTTAAAATAAAAATGAACAATAACTGAATATTTCAAATGTTTCAAAAGTAGATTTTGTAAAACAACTTAAGTAATAAATTTTCAAAAATGCGTTATGGTTAATTTTATGAGTTTATTTGTTTTCGTTAAAAATCTGTAGTTAATTATTATTTTAAAAATGTTTCAAACCCGTTTATTTCGTAATGGAAGTAAGCAGGAACTACTAAAATTTAGTTTTATTAGCGAACGTATTAAAGAAAAACATAATTTCATGTGTTAAATATTTATACCTGCACATCTTTATGATTAGCTATTAACAAAAGAGCAAAACAAATTCCAGCAGAAGTAGTATCATGTCCCTAAAACAAAAATAAATGATATTTTGTTTGATTTGATTGTTATTCATGATTCTTGATAACAACTTAAGTCGTACTTCGAAAACAAATGTGTCAACTTCTTCCCTAATTCCTTCATCGTCAATCTGTCCTAAATGTCTTTTTGCATAAAGTAGAAGATCTAACATTGCTAAACGTTTCTTAGGTTTCATATTAGAAGATTCTAGTTCTTGAACATCTTTAATATTGAACGTTTTCTCTCGTGTATCGATTATATCTGATGTAAATTTGTGTAAATATTTCACTATTCTTTTTTCACGCCAAGCTATTGGTAAACTTTTGTACACTATTTCTATGTATAATCACGGTAACAAAAGTCTTTTAATGTAAACTTCTGTTATACTAAAATGACAAGCAATATAATATTTTATGTAGAAGAATAAAGACAAAATTTTAATTCCAACCTGTGAACCGCATTATAGTATGTTGTCATATTTTTATCATTATCTTTTAATTTGACTCCCATTGAAGTTTCTGATAACAAAACATCAATAATTAATACATTAAACTAAATTTAAAATATTTTTTTGTATAGAACCACATATTGTAGACAAAGTCATCTTAGTAATTATGGGAATAATGTTTGTTTTTGGTTTTTTGCTTTCATCTCTTAATACTTTGTTTAATTCTTCACATTTTTCTCCAAAAATATCAACGAACATTTGTAAAATATTATAATGAAAAGCTGGTGTTAGCATCTTTCGTCTTTGATGCCATTTTGTTCCTAAATAAAGGTATAAATTATTTTTAAAATAAAAACACCTATGCAGTGTATCTTTATAGTATACTCGTATTACATTACTAGCAAAGTAAAACAGTTACCTTGCGTGTATTATACAACATTTTACTAGTTACTCATTTGTAAATCAAAATTAAAAATCTGATGTGGCTAGCACACAACTTCCCGCCGTATCTAGAAAAATGACTTAAACATAGTATAATCCGGTGCCCATTTAACATATACAAATCAAAATATAAAATATCCAAACAGAAATCTGCATCACCTGAATCAAAAGATTTATTCACAAGAAAATTCAAGTCAAGAATTTTAGATTCAGTACCTATAAATGCAAGGAAATAGCAAACACAGGAAAATTTAAACATATAGGAAGGTACAAAATAAAGTCGAATAAACAACCTAGAACCATTCTTGACTCCGTGAATGAATCTTATGATACGTTTTTGATTAGTTTTTTCATTACTTATTATTTTTCTAGAATTGCATCTTCTAGTTTTATTTTCCTGCTTGAATAGTCTAGATTTTTACTCTTTTGTGTTGAAACCATCCTCCGTTCAATTATTACAACATTTAATATCTCACTTATGACTTATATGGCGTTAGTGTCAACATGTCACCTGTCAATATATTTTACGCAAAAACAAAAATCAACCGATCATGAATTACAAAATTTTAACGTTTTATTTGATAAATTTAATTTTTAAATTTTACTATAGTTCTTTATTGCTACCAGATAAATATTTTTATAACGTAAGTTGCAAATAACTTTTCCTCTGCTGTCAGCTGTCAATTTTACATGTTAGTAACTTGGGTAACTTGTAAAGATTCATTTTCAAAGATATTGTAGGGATTGATTAAATGACGTTTACAAGTGAGTAACAAGTAAAAATTATTTACCTGTACTTGTCAAAAGACCGGTATTAAGCCACTCATGAAATATTTCATAAGTTATTCCTTTGTCAATATGCTTCATGTTGGACAAAACAATCTACAAATTAGTGCAGTATAAAGTAAAAATTTAGAAACAACGTATAAAGTGTTGGATTAAAATATTATTTTTATTAGTTCTTCACTGAAATTTAGCACCACAAAGAAAATTCAATGGCAGTGAGATAATCATTTTAAAATACCTCGGCATCATCAGCGGTAACAACTAATAATACTGGATACGGCCCTGCCCAAACTGAAAATGTCTCCTTAAACCTTCCCAAAAGCTCTCGAATTTGTAGAAATAATTCATCTAAAAATGACTGTTATAATCATAGCAAAAAAACTAATAATTATACTTATATGTATTGTATTATCATTTATGTATTATCATTTCGGGATTTGAACCTCATTTGGGTTATATCCCTAGGGTGACTTGATGGCACACACACAGTATTAATTTTTTACTTTATATACTTTGCCACGGAGTTTTTTTTTACTTTACTACCATGTGTGTTGCCAATCGACCCGGCGCAAGCCCTTGTTACAGCCTCTAGCCGGTGCCCGATAGCTAGAGGTTGCCAAGTTAATTAGATCCCAATTTGGAATGGTAACGGGAGTAGGTACCGATCCTTATCAGGCTGTGAAAATTTCCTGACCTGACCGGGATTCGAACCCACGACCTCTGTAACCTGAGCTGTAACCAGAGCCTAGCATCCTGACCACTATGCTATCCCGCCGTGAAAAAAAAATTATCATAGCAAAATACTAATAATTATACTTCTACAACGTAGTACTTACCTTGTTTTAAACTAAGTCTCCAAAGATTACCAATAATTGGTGTCACAGGCCATGCTGACGGAAATTTGTTTATTAATTTTGCCGTACGACTACAAAATTGAAACCAGTAGATATATAATAAAATAGTTGATAAAACACAAAGAATAACTGATACAGCAATCATTTTTGAGTTAATAATGGAAGAATTCCATCCTGACATTTATATATATATATATATATATATATATATATATATATATATATATTTTTTTTTTTTTCTGTTATCGTAATAAATAATTTTTTTAACCTTTTATTTTAAAGTATTTACTGCACCATTAATGGCATATGCGTAGAGTTGTACGGGGGCATGGAAGCACAGGTCCTCAATACAACATTTTGTGTGTGATTTGTTTTGTTTTTATTGATTAGTAATTCTATCAAGGTGAGAAATAAGATTAGTTTCTCCTCGATTTCTATAAAAATTTAGAAAAAGTTGCAGATGAGTTCATTTTGTACAATAAACTATACACTGAGAGAAATGAAAGTTTGAATGAAATAGTTATACTGTTTTCAACTTTTCTATTTACATTCAAATGAATATATTTTGAATGAAAAGGTGCTATTTAAAAATAAAATGTAATGCACTTTTGTAAAGAAAAATGTTTAGTTTTAAATTTATTTTTTGTTTCAAAAGTATTATTGATTTAAATCAAAATATTTTATTTTTGAATTGTTTGTTTGGAACAAAAATAATGAAATGTTGACTTAAAACTGTAGAACTTTTTATTCAAATATAACAGTTTTAATTTAAAATTTAACAGTTTTAATTTAAAATTAAACATGTTTAATACAAAACACAAATTTTTCCTTACAATATGTGTCTTTCTTAAAACAAAACTGCACGATATCGAACAAAAACTTAAACTTTTCTATGTAATATTTTAAATTTTGAAAACAAAATTATGCGTTTTCATTGAAAATAGTTTTAGTTTGAATTTAAACCTACAACGGCAAGTGCCGCGCCCTGCATCATTGTCATTTCTTGTAAGCTGTTGTGTGTTGTGGTGGTGTTGTGTATGCAGAATTAATCGGTAAATATGAACACAATTATTTGTTACTGTATTATTATATTATGTTCTGTAAATAAATCAGACTTATCGTAAACGTGATCTCGATGTGTTAGTTGGTTTCTGAAAGTGGTTAGCATTTTTGGTACGTCTTGTCGTCATTGTGTGCATTACTTGTATAGTAACTAACCCCAGAAACAGAGTTATTATGACAACAATAATAAAAAAGTAGGACGTTTAACATCAATAATTGATAATTGTTGTGTATAGAGTAGAATTAGTTGATGGTGAAGTATTTCTGCATGCACACGTTTTTCGGAAACATCTTTTTCACTTCTCACAAATCATATAATTTTGATGACTTTTGTTTATTTGCGGAACATAGTTTAAGTAAAATATTGCCTAAATTTAAAATAATGTTTTTAACAGTGTTTTTGTCATAGCTGTTGCCGAACTGTTAACCTCGTGGGAATTTCCGGACCGAAATGCTGTGAGGATAAGGATATAATTGTTTATTTGCTATTTATTACTGAAATACATAATATTATGTTAATAAAAACTTCCAGATAGGAAATTCTAATTAATGTAGAAATGATAATAACTTTAATTTTCATTATTTATGGTATAAATAAATGTGTTATTGAAATATTTGTTTATTTGTTTATAATTTTGAAGCACCCTGTATAATTAAAATTTTATTTCAAAACAGAATCCTATTTATTCTAAAACAAACAATTTTCTACCAAAATATAAAAAAATAGTTTTAATTTGAAAGTTTTATATTTTAAATCAAAATATATTTAATTTATTTCAAAACATAAATCTTTTAAAATTAAACATTAAACATTTTTATGGAAAACTGTAAGTTCGCATAATAATTTTTTTTTTTAAGATAACGTTTTGAGTGAAGAACTCGCTAAATTTTAAACAAAACGTCATATTTTTCAGCCAAGTATATAGAGTGTTTGTATCAAAATATTTTCTATTTTTATTGCAGCATATTATGGTTTGATACAAAACGTTATGATGAAAAGTTTATATTTCTTTGAAGGAAACGGTATTGTTTTCGCCATATAGAAAACGAAAAGTGTTTTGAATCAATGTTATTCCATTTAAACCAAAACTGTAGTTTTATCAGTGTACCTACTGAAAAAGTAAAAAAGTGCTTCTTGCATGAATATTTTTTTCGTTCATTATTTAAGTATGAATATGTTTTTGGTTCATTGTAATAATTTAGTTATGTATTTTATGTTAAAGATTGTTTATGTTTAATTATTTGGTTCCGTGCCTCGACAAGATTTATACAATAAGTCTATTATTAATGGTCTTTCTAAAAAGTTTATCATGTACTCTGCATTTGTTTATCTACATTAGTTATTTATTTATATAATTTAATTGAAAGATAATGACTAAACAACACAATAACAGATAAAATATTTTGCAATTCAAGGTCAATTTTTTGTTAAAACTATACAATTATAAATGTTTCCAAAAATCAGTTTGAGTTTTATATTCAATGCATATACTTACCTTTAGTTCTAACATATATACAGTATATTATATACATGTGACATATACAGGCTATTCAACAACTTAGGACAAAAAATTAAAGGATATGTTTCTTTAAGCTTTTTTTAAGAGCTACGAGGTCGGTTAAATGAGCAAAATTGGGCCATTTTGTAAAAAAAATTGATAACATCGGCAAAAAAATTTCACCAGCCGTTCCCAAAATATGGGACAGAAAATATATATATATATATATATATATATATATATATATATATACTTTTAATGGAATCATATATTTTTTATTCTGTCATTGGATAGAGTATTTTTTCCTGTTTTCAAAAATGTAATGTTGTTTATGTTTATTTTTTCAAATAATCGAATTATTTGCATTTAAAATTTAATTTTTGTTACCTGTTTTTTGTTAAATAAATCTTACCAAGTAAGCCATAGCAGCAATTGATTCGTTGTATATTTGACGTTTGTAAAGTTATTGACCATAATTAATAATTATTTTACAAAGTAAAATAACAGAAGTATCAGAGTAATTCTTAAACGTCAAATAAAGAAATAAACAACGAAACAATTGTATGCATGGCTTACTAAGTAAGATTTATTTAACAAAAAACGTGTAACAAAAATTAAATTTTAAATGCAAATAACTCGTTTGTCTCATTCTCATTGATTATATGATCATATGATAAAACTTCTTTATCATGGACATTGCAATTAAATTCAAATTTATAAATCTCTCTACTGCAAAGCAGACAGTTTCCTCATAAACATAGGGATTTTTGATATTTTTTAAATAATATATTTTCTATAAATAAACATAAATTGAAACTAACATGATTTGGATGTGTCAAATAACCCCTGAATTTCAAATTAGTTAAATCCGTCTGCTGGTAATAGTTTTGCTTTAGCGCACTAAATATTGATGTTTCCTCGCGTTGCTACGCTTCCAACTCGAATTTAAAGGAATCTCGTTATAAGAATTCTAAGTTATTACCATACAATACATGGTGGCAATTCTAACTACGCCCATGATACCATACCAAATTTGAACCCAATTGGTTACCGCCATTTTGTTTATTAAAGATGGCGTACTGATATTTTAGTATGCCCATATCATAAGATATAGATCATAAGTTATAACCATTACAAATTTGAACCCAATCGGTGCAGTACATTTTGAGTTAGCTAGCCACCAGTTTTTTTCAAGATGGCGGACTAATATTTTATATACCTATGTTTCAAGACAGATTCTTAGCTATTACTGTACCAAATTTGATCGTGCTTGATAAAACAAACAAACAAAACTTTCCTCTTTATTATATTAGTATAAATAAACACTTTTGCAGTTGGGCACAAAACGCTTTTTATCCATTTTTATGCGACAAAATAACCAAAAACACTCCGAAGTCAAGTACTTTTACTTGAAATCCATGTACACCCCCATCACTTGCTAATTCAGATAGTAGATTCTTCGGCCACAGCTGTTACACGCCAAGTAAATGGAGATGCACAGGCGTGATCCTGATGGTTGTCCCAACAACATGACGTCCAGCAATGGTAACTTGCCATCAGTCTCTACTTCTAAAGTAAATTGTATGTGTACATTTTATTTGTTAAAATTTTGTAAAATGTTATTAATGAAATCACTCGGGATTGCAGCAACAATGTCATCAACGTAAAGTTTAATAAAAATCTAACAAAATGTCTTTCAACTCTAAAAATATGTACCTACCTTCCTTCTTAGTTGAATGTTGAACGATTTGTATAAAATAATAATTCTTACTTATACGCTTTATTTTTATGTATATCGACTTAAGTAGGTACTCTTATTGAATATATTATTATTTATCTTGCACAAATATAAGATTCCCACTGCACTTTTTATTTTCCGACTGCACATTAAATGTAGTCTTGGTCTTGGCTTAAGAATATTTCCGATGCCGCTTTGGGCTGTTGTACGGATTGAGATTCAGATTCTGATTGCACCAAGACGAATTGGTTATGAAACGGATAAGTACCTACTACTACGGTACTTGCAGTCTACGCACATCAAGGGCTATCTGCTAAGATGGAAAGTAGTCTCACTTAAGCGGTAAAGACGAGTGTGGTGTCATTTTAACTTTTTTTTGCGTTGATTACGAAAATCGCAACGAGGAAATCGAATTTGGTAGCTTTCATATACTTTTTGCAAAAAGGCGAAAAAATGCTTATTTTGATATATAATTGGCTAGAACATTTTAATGACGCAATATTTCGCAAAATGCTGTATTATCAAAATTGTACAGCATAAAATTCTCTACAGAAAAAATGCCTTTGGGTTTTTCATAAATAAAAAATGTAAAATTGGTTCTGGTGTTTTGATCATGAATTGTTCGTAAATCTTGCTAGTTGAACTCGCTATCTCATACATTTTAATGACGCAGTATTTCGCAAAATGCTGTATTATCAAAATTGTACAGCATAAAATTCTCTACAGAAAAAATGCCTTTGGGTTTTTCATAAATAAAAAATGTAAAATTGGTTCTGGTGTTTTGATCATGAATTGTTCGTAAATCTTGCTAGTTGAACTCGCTATCTCATACATTTTAATGACGCAGTATTTCGCAAAATGCTGTATTATCAAAATTGTACAGCATAAAATTCTCTACAGAAAAAATGCCTTTGGGTTTTTCATAAATAAAAAATGTAAAATTGGTTCTGGTGTTTTGATCATGAATTGTTCGTAAATCTTGCTAGTTGAACTCGCTATCTCATACATTTTTTATTTATGAAAAACCCAAAGGAATTTTTTTTGTAGAGAATTTTATGCTGTACAATTTTGATAATACAGCATTTTGCGAAATATTGCTTCATTAAAATGTTTTAGCTAATTATATCAAACAACAGCATTTTTTCGTCTATTTTATATGAAAGCTACTAAATTTGATTTCCTCGTTGCGATTTTCGTAATTGTTACGTTAGTATTCTGTCATAACCAAATTAATTTCTACTAGTATAAAATACTGGGCCGCCAGCTCAGGCTCGAGAAAGGGGTGGTTCAAATTTGAACAAAATGGCGGCTAAATTTATATTTTAAATGGGCGCCACGCTATTTATATTTCCAATAGTTATACTATAAAGTTTACACCTACCTCGCTTGTGAAATTGAATAGCGAAAACCTCAACCTACGAGGGTGGAAATCAAAACTGGACGAAAAATTAAACTCTCAAAAACCATAAATAATTTAGATCAGCCCTTTTATTAAACGTAGATAAATTATAATATACTTATTTGAGTAAATAGTAATAATACATTTAAATAAAATTGAATATAAGTTTGTGCAGTGTCAGTGACACAAATAAATAACAAATATAAGTTAAATATCGTAAAGATGATAGAAAAATTGTATATGAAGCAGAATTAATAATGTTTTAAATAACTGAAAAGGTGAATCAAATCACTAAAAAAATCACATAACCAAATCCTAAGTAGCCTAACAACGGTGTTGTAGAAATATCGAAATAAATGACTACAATGGACCTAACAATCTCTTTTTATCGACTTTTCGAATGCATTCGTAAAGACGCGGCCCCCAGAAAATATTACTTATAAATTCACTACGCTGTACGGCTGTACAAGTGTCATATAAACTATCGTGAAATGATTCGAACTGAATAAACTTCATACATAAAAATTAAGAACAATAAATCAGAATTACTTTGATACCTATCTACTCAACAAAATGAAATCAAATAAATGTAAATCAATTTATAACAATATACAGAATGAGATCGGCGCTAAACTGATACAAAATTGTGAATCGCTCCTATGATTCGACCAACGATCAACTTTCATGGAAAATAAATTAGAATGACCTCACCGGACCACAATCCAGAGCAACGTATCCCTGCGGTAGAATCACGTCCTTCCCTCCACTAACTCCGTCACTGGATAACCTCCTCAGCGCTCTGTCCAGTATTCTACGTCCACACGTCCAATCGACCAATTTTGACGGTTTAGCTAACGGACGAATATATCGGGTCCGGCCCTGGTTATTTTGTATCAAAATCTTCGTCAGCACGGCGTGCTCATAATGTAGCAGCCGATACTCTCAAAAAGGCTAAACACAGAAATAATACCTTATTATAGCAACTTGGTTTGTGATAAAATATTCAGGAATGGCACTTACGCAGGATTTGCTGCCGTTTGTAGATGTTGAAAAATAAAATTTTAGTTGTAGATCGGCTTAGTGAGTGTCGATGGAAAAATCCGTCTCAACGACGATAAAAATACTCTCCGTATTTAGAATTCAAAATCGTGGAAAAATATATCCGTCTAATAGACGTGCCTGAGATTCCAAATCTTCAAACTTATATCGAATTTCTTCAAATAATCAACTCAATGGCGATTTCGCACGATACTTTCGATCACTCACTTCTACCATGTGCTCACCGATTTTTCGCTAGCCGAGTCTCGGTGCTTAATTAGCCATTTAATTAACGTTAAAAGTTTGCGCTCAGATTTATTTAAATAAACGGACAAGAGGTGCCATCTCCTGCTATTCATCACAAACCAAATTACCTGCCGATAAGGCATATTTCTATCTTTAGAAATATTTTAAAATTTGAAACCGTAATATAATCTACGCAGAAAACGAATAAAATGACACTACACTCGTCTTTACCGCTTAAATGAGACTATTTTTCGAAAAAAGCCGGTCTAGCTGACTACTATTATAGTCCAGTCAATCTAGACCAAAAATGGGCAATACTACAATCCTCTGATTTTACTATTTTGACTGGACTATTACTACTATGTCAATGAAGATGAAACAGTGTTGATGATAAACAGGCATGGTCTAAACTAAAACCAGGGATCCTTTGCAAATTTTTCAGCTTCTCGATGGGTTAATTCCGAACTAATCTCGCATTACCTAAGTAAAAATTTTAATTACTTCAAATTTTTACAATAATTGGTTGAATAGATTTATCTGACTGAATAATTGCCTTCGACATAAAACTTAAATCGCATTCCCGATTACTTGAAAAACACCATTCTCTAACATACAGGACAGTTAACACTGGCAATCAAGGAAAAAGCCTCGACTGATGTGAGCTTGAGACACATTACAGCTATCTAGTCGATTCCGCACTACATATAGAGTACTTCAACATTCCGTAGTGGCGTAGCGCAGAGAGTAGCGTAGCGGGTTGAGGATTAGATAAGTGTTTTTCTCAAAGGCGCCCATCGTTCCCAGAAGGTCACTAACTGGGCCTAATGTTGCTAATGTACCAACATTGTTCTAGCAAAACGGGCTATATGACTTGAATTCGTGTTTCGCGTATGAGTGCAGATGGGTGGATCGCTATGTTGAAATATTGCAGACACTTGAATTTTTTGCTCGAGCGTAGCATGTTGTGTTGGATTATTTTTACGACAGTTTTTTTAAAAAGAAAACTGGACTGAACGAGGCTCTTAAGTGGTGTTTCTGACTAGTTGCATCAAAAAAACTTTAACAGATTACAAGCTGTTTATGAAACTATTAAAAATTACCTAACTACATTCATTATACATCTATTTTTTAAATTTATTTATTCATTCCGTAATTAATTGGATGTGTATGTTTTATGGTTTTGTATGTACAAAGTTTGCCAACTGAATGTTTGTTAACTAATGTATTTGATATTTGATACATGAATTTTTGTAAGGTCTTACTAACCCTGAAGAAGGTTTTAAGTGTAAACAGAAACGTCGGTTATGTAAGTAGGAGATTATATGTTGTATAACTGATATTTCGAGTAATTTTAAATATCATCACAGTGTCAATTATTACTGGTACATAGTCACTTTATTATTTATTTTAATTTAATTTCAACAAAATAATTGTGCTAACGTGCTAAATAAAATTAAAAGGTATAAAATTTATAATTTATTGTTCATTTCTACTACGAATTTGCTGTCATTTAACACAGGTAGTTTTTTTTGTTGCAAAATGTTTAAAAAATAATAAAGTTCAGCTTAAATTTTGGTGTATTTTGTATCTCTAAATACACAAACTAGCTTATTAACGTCAAACTTTGCACTTTGTGGATTTTTTTATATAAAAAATAAGCCTGTATGACGATATCTTTGCATGAAACAAATTTCTAAAAATTACACCAAATTTTGAAAATAGAGTTTGTTACACCCCACGTTTCAAACGAAGGGTTAAAGAAAGTGCTAAATTCGGCCTATTATGTTTCAATTTTTTGGCAGGGAGATATTTTTAACTGTTTTCTGTATAGTTAATAAACATGGAATTTAAAATTAATAATATAATATAAATACTAGTACATCAAAAATTTGCAAAGTAATTATATTCATTCTTTGTTCATTCCTCTATAAATAAAATTCCTCCATGCATAATAATAGTTCGCAAAATATTTCACAGCGCAATTCTTCATACAGAAAATGTTGGTAATTTCTGTTTTCAAGTAAATTACATTTTTGTTATAAAAATATTCGAAATATGCTACTTGACCTTATTTATCCGAATGGAATGCAATAGAAGAGCAGCAAGCAGCAGCAAGCAACCGAGGCAGAAGAAAACAACGTCAGCGTCTTGCGTGGCTGATCGTCGCGTGGCGTCACTGCGCGTTGGTATCCCACCGGGGATTGAAGAGGGGAAAGGGCTGAGGCTAAGGGCAAGGTTCTCGAAAAAGAAAACGAGCTAGTTCATTATTTGTGTAGCAGGATTAGATCGTTCTCAATTTAGACATCAATAAAGCTGAGCTGTTATCTTAAACTTTAATGATCACTTCTTCCATCTTTTTAATTTTTATAAATAATCAAAGAGCTTATATTTAAATTAAAAACAATTTTATTATTGATATTACTGTAGTTCTAGTGTTGTTAAGACATTTAGGGAACTGAAATAGTAGGTATATTGTGCAACTAGGGACGAAAGTGGCATTTTGCCGACGAGTGCGGAGTTGGCAACACGAGAGAAGCGAGGGCTGCCACCGCACGAATCGGGAGAACACTTTTGTCCCGAGATGCACACGATATTTTTCAAAACCTTCACCGAAAAGTAATTAGAAGTTGAAGAAAAGGATGAACCGAATGATAACATTGGAAAAATGTATAATTATTCCATAAAATAAATAAAAATAATCTAAATCAAGCGGATTCTCGCATATAGCGGGAGGCATATATATATATATATATATATATATATATATATATATATATATATATATATATATATATATATATATAAAGGATAAATATCACTTTCGTCCCGCAAAATAGGGACGAAAGGTGGTGTTTTCAGTGCAGGTATTAAAGAAACAATTAAAATAACAAATACCTACAAAATAGGAAGAAGAATTTTTTAGAGATCATATTAGTAACAATCTTTTATTATAAAAATAATATAGACTTTTGGTTTGGTAAGATACTTAAAAGAATATTAAACTACCCCCGCCCGTGTATTATTTCGCAGGGTAGTTATAAAATCAGTCGTTTTATAAAACGCGTAAGTCGTTCTACAAAACGCCTAGTCTTTTTCTAAATGACTCGGCATATAATCTCATATCATTTTATTATACAATATGCCAAGAATTTTGCTAGTAACTCTGAAGTGACTTAAATTTAAAAAAAAAAAAAAATACCCTTATACCCGTATTCAGTCTTAAATAATAGGTACTCGGTTTTGGTACAAATTCTGATTGAACTCAACTAAATAAACAACCATCGTGAGTCCCACATGCTCAGTTTTGGGTGATCTAACAGAACTAAATAAAAATCCTAATACTTTTCTTGAGTGATATAAAATGGTGTCACATTATTTTTGCGAATTGTGCTTTTCTGTACTTTGTGAAATAGAACAGGAAAAAGGGGAGAAATACTGTTATCCATAGGATAAAACCTTTGTGTTCACTTTTTACTTCCTTGTACGGAGTAATAAGGAAGTATTGTAATCGCGAAAAATTTCGGTTCTCAGATTTTTACGGAAATATCCGTTTTGACCTTTTCTGAATCCATTATGACCAGTTCCGTCGTGACGTCTGTACGTACGTAGGGTACGTATGTACGGATGTACGTGTGTGTGTCGCATAACTCAAATTCGGTTGGACGTAGAAAGTTGAAATTTTGTATTTAGGACTGGTATAGCATCTAGTTGTGCACCTCCTATTTTTGGTTTCAATCTACAAACCGGAAGTAGTAAATTTAAAAAAAATTTCGATAAATATTTAATTTAAGACAATTTTTTTTATTTTAAATGAAAGATTATGTGATTATTACCTACAATCGGTATTTTATAAATATTTTTGTATCTGGTATCATTTAAGAATAATTAAAGTATATATTTATAATTTAGTATTTCGGTATCTTGTAGTCCATGATCGATTAACATTTGTTACTACGTAAAATTTAAATGTTTATGACATGACAGTGACAATAGTAAAATATGCTTTATATCTTCTTCTGCAGTTTAAATAAAATGACTAAAATATATTTGTGAGTATACTAGTATAATAAGTTAAAAGAATTTTTTATATTATTCTACATTTTAGTTATTAAGAAAAGTATGAACACACAAGGCGTACAAGGAAGTCATGTGGTGTCCACGTCAGATTTTTTACAAGTATGTCAATTCATCAGTCACACATATTTCACATTGAATTTTATATATTTGAGACAATTATTTTAGAACAACAAATGAATTTGTTTTTCGTATACCTGCACGAAAAGTAACTTTTCTGGTATATGTTTTGCGTGCGCAAATTTGTTCATTTTTATCTATGCTGATATGCGTGCGCAAAATTTCTCGCGAACGCAAATAGATTTTCAAAAAAACTGGTGTGTCGCAGAAAAAAATTATCTGTGTAGTGTCAGTGTCAAATTTATCATAAACCAGCCTTAAGAATCAACTCATCCATTTTTTAGAAAATTCGCCTTCTTTTGCAGTTTTTGACATGTTCATTTGTTTTTAATGTTTTAAGATGTAGTTAACTTAATCATATCAGAAAAAAACTATCATAACCATTATAAACTACATAAGCGTAATTTCAATTTCAATTTTTTTTTCTTGATTAATTAATTATTGTACAATATTATTTTATACTACAGTGTTCTACATTCTAGCCCAGCAGCTATTTTACATTAAACATTATCTTGAGAGAATATAACGATTTTGAGGGAAACGAGAACGCGCAAAATGAGAATTTCCTTCATTACTGGGCCGCAACGAACGAACGAACGAGCACAGGAAGACGCATAGCGCGTACACGACACGCCAAATACGGCATAAATATTCAGAACGGGTTCGGGATACGGGACGAATTATTATTTTATCGATGCACTATGGGAGAAATATAATTAAATCTGAATAAACGTTCCTTTGTTAGATCAAATGTAATGTAAAATGATCTTTGACACGTGATGGGAAAGCTTGAATTACGTACAAATTATTATAGTTGTAGTTCAAAGTTAGTTCTGTTAGTAGGGGTTAGGGTTCAGTCTTCAGTGGATATAAGCAATGAAGTTACGTCTCGTTTGCTTATGAATAGTTGAAATGCATTGTTATAGAATTTAGTAATTCAGTTTAGATATTACGTTTATCTACGACTGTTGTTAAAAGTGGGGCTTTTAACAGTTACTTAGCAAGTTAAAAGTGTCACTTTATAGCACAGTGTTAAAAGTATCATAGCTACATGTTAAAAGTTATTTTATATATACTTTTAACACGCTACTCACGATTTGTATCAATAAATCAACAAAAATAATCTAACCGGTTTCGTTCGTAAGGTCCCCACTAAATCATAAAATATCACTTTTAACACTACAGTATATCACACTATTATACAACAATCAATAAATTTCAACAATATTTCCTTATATAGGCATTCTATTAATTATAGTTACTTAACATTTCGAAGAATATTACAAACTTATTTATTTAAATTTAAGTTCAACTCTAAGACAAGATCAATATTTAATTTATTACCTACTCATATTGTAGATAAGAGAAATGCTTAAAAAAAATTTAAACAGTAAGGTGTTTAATGCTTTTGGATAAACAGTTGCTCAAATAAAAATTCAAGTCTTTTCTATAATAAAGATTCCATATTTTTATGTGAGATATACGAAGCAATGGAAAAAGTAATTAGACGGGAATGCAGTCAATTTATTTTAATTTCCTATTAGGCCAACGTTTCGGCAACACTTATGCCTTCATCAGGCGAATATAAACTTTTAAAAATATTAGAATACATTAAATTGTATGTAAAGTTATAAAATAAAAATAAGTTAGCTCTTAAAGAGTCGTCATGAATTAAAATATAACAAAATAGTTCAAAAAAACCACGTCAGGAAAACCACCATACTTTTAACGGTCAACCAACAATATCAATTGTTGGTTGACCGTTAAAAGTATATATATATATATATATATATATATATATATATATATATATATATATATATATATATATATATTATAAGTTTATATTCGCCCTGATGAAGGCATAAGTGTTGCCGAAACGTTGGCCTAATAGGAAATTAAAATAAATTGACTGCATTCCCGTCTAATTACTTTTTCCATCCGCTTGCCAGTCGACAAATTACTGTTCCATACGAAGCAATGTTCAGCCAAAACTATATACTTATAGGTACGAGGGGTCGTTTTTATATTCCCGGACTAGGCATGAAAACAAAAGACTAGAGCAACAAAAAAAAAATATTTTTCAATATAGTTCCCCTGCTTTTGAATACAGGTATAACACCGTTTCAATAACATCTTTAATCCAGTATAAAAATATTCATTTGGTTTTTCCGCAAAATGGCCCTCAACAGCTGCTATAAGTTCGTCATTGTCCCTAAATTTTGTCCCCCTTAGTGTTTTTTTGAGATTTGGGAACAAAAAATAGTCACTGGGTGCTAGATCTGGACTATAAAGCGGATGTTCAATTTCTTCGAAGCCACAATCAGCTACAGCAGCTTTTGAAAGTCTGGACTTGTGCACTGGTGCATTGTCGTGGAGCAACAAGACACCTTGCGTCAGTTTTCCGCGTCTCTTCACTTTAATAGCATCTCTAAGGCGATGCATCAGGTTTGCATATTACTCTAATTGCTAACTGCTAATTGTCGCTTCTTTAGTCTTGCATCCTACAGTACCAAACACTTGGTTTTTTCAACAACAGCTGAAGTGATCCCGTCAACAGGCGCCCCCGACGAGGATCATCATCCAGTGATGCTCGACCATGTTTAAACAATTTTGACCACTCGCAAATAGTTGACTTAGAAGGGCAATCATCCCCGTATACAGCCAACATTTCTTCAAGAATAATTTTTGGAGCTTTTCCTTGTTTTGTAAGGAATTTTATAACAGCCCGGTATTCGATTTTATTCATTTCGATAGATATACAACGCGCGACGACACAAACTGACAGATAATAAAATTAATAATGTTGCAATTGTTTTGTAAATAGCCACACAAGTTACCAAGGCATATGTGATTAAAAAATCTGATGTGGCCAGCACACGACCTCCCGCCTTAACACTGTAATTTATGTGAATTTGGTTTTAGTTAGGCTTTCTTAAATTATAATTTTGCAATAAATTTACAAACTTTTTGAAAATAATTTTATAGTTCTTAGTTCTTTAAATTAGCTTTATTATTACCTTATTACATTATGGTCAGTTAATAATATTTACATTTCTTTTAAAATGGTGCCACAAACATTTCAGAAATTGTGTATACGTCTGTTCATCTGTCACATTGACATATTCATTTTTGTTTTTAATTTTTTTCCTATATTGTGATTTACAAATCGTGGTAGGTAAAATTATATATCTTTGAAAAATAATTTTCCTTTATTGGTAAGAGATATAGACAAGATGTTAAATAAATATTGTAAGATATAATTTGTTCTTTGAAATGTCGTATGACAAATTGTAATTATCGCAGAATTTTCTATATTTTTTGCAAAAAATGTTAAAATGCTTCAAGAAAATACCATTTCCGGTTGTCAGATTTTTACCAAAATCTAATCAGCTCTTCATTAACATGTACAAATATATAATGCAAAATATTAGAATTTTATGTTCAATAGAATTTGAGATAATGAATAAGAACGAAAGAGCATAGTAGGCACACATACAGACTTTCATACACACACACACACAAACACACACACAGACATCATCGTGAAAATAGTCAAAATAGGTTCTAAAGGTGCTAAAACGTGCTTATTGACAAAAATCTCGACATCGAATTTTTTCACGATCCCTATACCTCTCTAGGCGAGAGGTAAAAACAGCATAATGAAAAATTGCATCAAAATTCTAAACAGCCCAGTCCGGGAATAAAAACGACCCTCGTATATAATATAATTTGAACACAATTTGCTAATATAATTAAAAGCCGATTTTTATTTAATTTATGTACGCATAAACTAAATTGAGATCATTGAACTTACCTATGTCGAGATTTAGAAAAACTCGTGTTTTCGTGATTAATAATGTATAAGTAACTGCAAAATAAATAGGGCAATAAAGAGTGCGAATAGGTAATTATCTGCAAAACTGTAGCAATATGCCAAGCTGCTATATAACTGTTTTAAATGTAAATTAATTTAAATTAATTCTAAACTTAAACACAACAAACAACTTATGTATTTGCATTGCATATAACGAGAGTGCAGCTAGTATAAATGGGTACAGTTCGCTTTGTATTGTTTACAATAAGCGCCAGATCCAAATTAACATGCCAATTATTATTTGCATAAATCTCTTCTGATCATAAACTTTAACGAACCTCAAAAACTACTAATTATGTCAACTACAAAACTTTACATTTCACAGCATGACAATTAAATGTATTTTAATATGACAAAATACACAAATATATTCATACAAAACATAAAACTTCAAAACTTGTTTTCATAATAAATATATCAGCTACGTTATTTCAACAAAATTTTGTTTTTATAAATGGTTGTGGAATTATAGACTTGTTTTTTAGGAAATAATTTTTGTTAATAATTTAAGTAGGTACTTACCTAAATTTAAACTCAGCACATTATAATATAAAATACAAATAGTAAATAAATATATAATGTAAATTATCTTGCATCTCTATTGTATTGCAATAAAAAATACGTATTGCGGAGAAAACACTATTTTCTTGTCGTGAAATAGTGAGGATAGTAAGTTTTCCCTTTCTTTAGAGAGGAAAGTAAAGCAGTGTTACCACTAGTGTTATTTTACGATGAAATATTTTAAAAACTAAATAAATTTATTATTTTATTGAAAATTGTATGACACAAATAACAGCCAATGGATGAATTGATTACAAAGATAGTAGTAAATTTTTTTACTAGTAGCTTGAGTAACTGAACTGAAATTAATAAGCGGAAATTTTACCGGCATCTGTCACTTTGACATTAAATTAAAAATTGGTTAAATTGTTATTTTGAGTATAAATAAGCAATTAATAAAGTAAATAATAGAGGAGGTGTTCTATCTTGGGACAAAAATTACATGTTTTGTTCTATTTTTTTTTTGTAAAATGATTGTACATTAAAGAACAACTATCTTTTGTTAATAACTATTATTTTTATTGTGATGATATGTGAAAGAATAATAGTAAAATCTTATATAAGAAATAAGAATAGCAAACTGTCCCGAGGTACAATGCGGTGTTGTACCTTGGAACAGAGCTAGGAAAAAAGACAGATTCAAACGAACAGAAACAATTTGTTTTAACTATATAGTAATTTTAAACGAATGTAATTATAAATTTTTTATGTTACACATATTTACTCAAAGAAATATAATTGAGTTTGGAAAGAGAAATAAAATGATCACATTTTATACGATTTAAAATCTATACCGTATCGCGATACTTAAAATTTTAGTTTAGCGATAAATGTAGGCAATTATAATTTCCATTATCCTTGAAAATTGAATTTAAAGTTTACATATCCTCGAAGACATGTATCTATGCCTTGGAACCATGTCCCAAGGTACAAGCAAATTATTGTCCCAAGGTACAATTAAGCAAATATTTTTATTAAATATAACGCAGTATTTGTTTCATTAAATTTTAAATATCAATGCAAGAAGTTTTCAAAGAAGTAACACTGTATCAGGCGCGGATACAAGGGTGGAGGGGGGGTAACGGGGTAATCCCCCCCCCCAAGAATCCTAAAGTTAGATCTTAAAATCGAATACTATTCCAATTTCTACTTAAGTTAATACTATTTTAACTTACGTGGAAGTAAATATTAAGTTTTAATTTATTTTTACACATAAAAAAGAGTGTTATTCAAATCCGAAATTTCATATAAAGGCATTTGACCTTGAACTAAAAAAAAATTTCGCCTACGGCGCTATTTTCAAATTCTATTTTAAAATATTCCCCCCCGTAAGAACATCACCTAGATCCGCCCTTGCACTGTATACTCGTATACTAACTGGACTATCAGACAATGAAAGGTACCAAATAGGTACTTAATAATACAAAATGCAATATACGATCAAAAAATACATTTCCCTCTGAAAAAAATAATTCATCTTCAGTGATTGAACCAACGTGTATCACTTTATTTTCAACAGTATTGTCAAATTCTACTTGAAATTAGTATAATGCTGGATGCGGCTGCAATAATTGATGTTGTCCCAAGGTACAACCCTCTTCCCTACATATTTATTAATGTTAAATTTAGTAAATATTTTAAGTTTCTATTGTAAAAAGAATTCAAAAATAGAGCGGCGGTGCCATTGCGATTTTCTTACCGAATATGCATTCGTGCATTAATTCATGTCCAGGAAATTTTTCATCGTGCATTCCAACAACGTAATTAGCTCTCGTGTACCACTCGAGCTAATTAAGACGTTGTTGGAAAGCACTCAAAAAATTTCCGGAAAGAATTAATGCACATGTGATATTATAAGTGAAAATCGCATGACACAAATAATAGCCAATGGAAGAATTTATTACAATAATAGTAATCATGGTTATATAAACATTTAGATGTTAATAACCGGAAACTTTACCGTCATATATGTCAATTTGTCAATTTGACATTAAATTAAAAATTGGTTAAATTGCCATTTTGAGTATAAATAAGCAATTAATAAGGTAAATAATAATACATACCTATTTATTAATGTAAAAAACAAATGTAGTAAGTATTTCAAGTTTCTATTGTAAAATGAATTCAAAAATACAGCGGCGGTGTCATTGCGATTTTTTTACCGAATATACACTCGTGCATTCATTCATGCCAAGGAAATTTTTTATCGTGCATTCCAACAACGTAAGTAAAGTACTCAAAAAAAATTCCGAAAAGAATTAAGGCACATGTGATATTATAAGTGAAAATTTGTATTTAAGTAATTGCGGATAGGTAAGTGCACTAAGGCGACCGACTGTGGTTCTGAGGACTCAAGTTCGAATCCAGCCAGGTTTAATTGCACAAAAATCTCTCCTGTGATGTTGAGTTGACGATTGGTAACCGCACACACGGTGACAATATATCTATACCGAAAACTCAGTACTTTTATACAATATTTCACAATTATTATTGTACAACTTAAATTTAATTTGGCATATTGTCTGCAGTGAAACATTTCATTGTATCTAAACGTCATTTTGTCAGATAACAGTTTGTTAACTATAAGTTCTAGTTGTGTTTTTATTTTATCAACGGTTTTTAAATATGTCGTGAAAAAAATGATGTGTATAACACGAAAGGAAAGCTATTTTTCCACTTTCGCTCGATTTACAAACTGCAATCTCGAGTAGGAAAACAGTGCTTTCCCCTAGCTAGTTGAAGTAACAATTTTGAATTCTTTGTTTTGTTATGATTTTATATGCTACTAGCTGAAGTGGGTACCCGGCGTTACCCGGATAAAATTCTACTTTTTTAACCCTCACGCCTTATTGTCTCACCGAATTTATACATAAACATACCTAAATCTGACCCTATGGTCATAAGAGACCTGTATGCAAAATTTCATGACTAACAGTCTAATTCTTGATATTAATCCATGGCCGAATGATATTGACCACCCCTTATGAACGAATTTAAAAAACATTTTATGACCCGATTAAAAAATCTTTCTTATTATATTTCAAAATGGTATATACCGAGATTCGTTGAGGAAAAAAAACAAACATTGCGTCCGCTAGAGCGACTTTTAATTTTTACCCCCACCCTCAATGGTCTGATCTAAATCAAACATACTTAAAATGTAACTCTGGTCAAAATAGACCTACATTCAAAAATTCACAAGGATCGGACAAACGTTCTAGATGTAGATACAGCACAAATAAACAGACAGACCGACAAACATTCAACTTTATATTTTATAATAGATACTCAATTATTATGAATAAAAAGTATTCGCCTTAGTATACCTTACTCATTAGATTTATAGTGCCAATGTTGGATGTCTACATGTGGAGTATAGTTTGTACATCTACACGTAAACAATGTGTAGACAAAGTAGACAATGTAGACGACGTCAACAATGTTGACAATGTAAACTAATTTCATTTGTAAAATTGTACTAACCTAAAATTTATTTTGTTGTTACGTCAGTAGTGTTTGCAAGCTACAAGTGCATCTTTTATAAATTATAGAAACATTACAAAGGCTGGTGGTTGATCAATATGCACTAATTTTAAAATGTTAAATTTTTAAATTATAAATATTTTCAGTTTAATATAGTTGTTTACGTTGTTTACATTATGTACATAATGCCCGATAATTTTGATGATGTAGGTAGAATACGTAATTGTCTACGTGTAAACAATGATGTATACTACATGATTACACACCATTACACGCCCAACACTAAGTAAAGCTCCATAAAAATGTATTGTGGGCATGATAAAGAAAGATTCAGTTAATTTTGCATGACCTATATAAATTTTCAGAGCTATCAGCTTTAAAACTTGTGATATTTCAGCGTTCTGAAAGACAAGACAAGCGTGACGACCTCAAGCTGAACGTAAACGCAAGGTATATGTTTGATTGTCTGTAACCGGTAGGTAGTTAGTTAAGGAACCAAAGTGGTGTGACCTGAATTCGCACGCTATTTAGATAAAGGGAATTCCTTGCATTGTGCATGCCGCTGGTGACATTTCTCACCATTTTCCTCAATTCCCAGCGGTTCCCAACCATTCTCAACCGAGTTCCCAACCTCGAATTGTGTTTAAAGCTTTAGGAGGTGCTCGGTGCTCTTGGTAAAGTTCCAATTGCTCTGCGCTCCGCACTTTAACATAAATAATATTGAACTGACAATGGACGTAAGTCGCAGGAACGACGCTGTGAAGAATCTATTTATGTGGAGCAAAGGCACATTGTTCATGAGTGTCATAAGTTATAAGCAAAGATTTTGTTTCTTTATTTAAAAATTGTTACAGTATGTTTGAACAGGACATTTTTATGTCTTTCAATTGCATGTTAAATAACGATGATGATTCTGGAAGTAGGCTTTTACAATTATTTTCAAAATTGATAACTGAAGATCACATCTGCAACCTAGCAGCTGGCAAATTTCATCCGTGAATAAAATGAATCTATTCGTGAAGAAAGTGAATCAGTCCATATGTGAGCATTAAGTCAGAAGTTTATACGCAAAGTAAAAATGAAAATGAAATGATGATCCGGAAAATTAAGTATTTACGTTAACTTTTTAGTATTTTCCGATGCGGTTATGGAAATATTAAGTGTATTCTGAACGGAGAGTATTCTTGCTGTTCCTGTATAATTCTAATTAAAATCAACTAAAGCTTATTTATAAATTAAAATTATTTTTAAAAAATCCAAAAAAGAGTTCATTTAAATTCAGATACCTATTCTAAAGTAAGGTCAAGATTCAGTATTAAAGCATTAAATTAAACTACCCACGTAATATCTAATAAATTAAAACGCAGAAATATGATTTTATTTATATAAACTATATAAACAATTTTTTACAAAAATGAAACCTATAAGAAACAATTTTTTGTTTGACATCATTGCTTTGTTATTCGGATTATTCCTTTGCACAAGATACACATTTGCATTTAGTTCGTTGCTGTAATCGTAATCCAGCAAAAATGTTAAATAGATAATCTTCTGTTTGTGAACATTTTCTGTACGACTTCGCCTTTTTAAATAACAATATAAGATAAAACACTTCCAGTAACATGGTATAAAACTTTTGTAGCTTGATTAAAGTCTTATTTAATATATTATTATGTTCAAGTTTTCATAACTTTCAAGTTTTTGCTAGATTGACATTATATAGCTAGTAAAATTCCACTGGTTTTATTGACAGAATTTCAGATAGTCCGTATATTGGTTCCCGGAATCAAATTGTTAAAACAATTAAAAATATGTGATACTGACTTAAGGCCTCATTCACATAAGAGTTTAGTGTGAAGGTTTACATTTATATTTAAGTTTAAGAAACACAACATTCACATAATGAACTTAAAATAGCCTTAGTAATTATTGTTAAACATAAATTTATAGTTTGGAGGATTCAAAATTTAGTGCTAGAAAGTGAATAGTGCGGATGCCTGTATAGTTTCATGAATTTAAACATTCTTATACGTACCTAAACACAAATGTAAATTTTAAAGCTAATTGCTTATGTGAATAAACAATTCATAAACATTATTTCGTAAACCAGAATAATTATAAGGTTGTCAATTTAATCACTAAATCCGACATTCGATATTAATTAATTTATCACTGGCACTAATAGCAGTCGTAATCACTGCGTGGGAAATATATTTTTCAGTAAAACAAAACTTGAAATTACGAGTTAGAAGGATTGGAATTTGGAATCCAACTAGTTTGTAATTGTGTCCATTGTCCATTTGGTTATTGACTTTTGTTAGTGAAATCACCTGAGACCCAACTTCACTGCAACTAATTTCGTGCTCGCTGTCGTGATATTTAATCCATGAGGTCTTGTCCGTATCTCTTTAAAATTTGATTCACTGATAATTAAAGTATTAATTTACTTATTCCTGTCAATATAATTTTATTTACAGATTTCTATATCAATCAAAATTCAGAATAAAACGCAACTAGTACAAATTTTTCTCACTTTTTAAAACAAACAGACTACTATCGGATTCATAATTATTCTCAGTTGGGTTTAAATATGAATTTCATCATTAAATATGAATAACCTGTTAAAAAATAATTCAAAAAAAATTAAACCAAATTTTATACTAAAGTTTGCACATTTCTACATTACTGTATAAAGTTTCAAATTTTAAACGTATTTGTGTAAAAATAACAACAATTTATAGCAAAACTGAACTATGATTTTGACACATTTTAGACACTGTTAACTTTAATGACGTCTACTATCAATATGCATCATCCAAAAATTTATATTTTGGTATAGATAATATAGTCATAAGCTTTGTTAAGTTTTTTGTTGACGTAATTTTTTTTAAATGTTCATAGTTTGTTTATAATAATTAAATAAGTGAACAAGTAAGATCTTGGTTAGCCGGCCACGATGGCTGCGCGGATTAACGTGACTAGACTCTGTAGCAAGATGACTTGCATATGCTACGCTCTGTATTTTTGTTATCTTAAGTTATTTTTAGATACAAAAGTTCAGAGGTCATCTGCATCCCCCTGTACCCTTTAGGCGAGGCGTTCCCATGATTTTGGGCGTCTGCAGATAGTTCTTCGACGGCAGAGCTCAAGATAAGTCCAAGATGTAGCCCGTTGCTACGGACATTACGCTTTTGAGCGTAATTTTAAGCATAAATTAGTGTTAATCTTTTATATTCGTGTTATATTCGTAGTTTTTGTGTTTTATTAAATATATTTTTAAGTAAAGTGCTCTTTAGTTCTTGTATGTCATGGATAATGCACGCTCCCTAATTCACCCCTTCCCAATTCGACCACGACTGGTTAATCCCTTTCCCTTAAAGTAAACTTCCTTTTTTTTTATCCTACCCCCTATTTCACTCCTCTCGTGCTACAACTCACTTATGTGGTCCGAGCGGACAGCGTGGTTGTGGGTTCAAGTCCCACTGAAGAGCATGGGAGATTGTCTTTAAAATTGATATTCGATTACATACATTTATAACTACATTGTTCCTGGCTAATAGGCTACGTTCCTAAAGCCAGGGGGGGTGTCCCCCTTTTAAAAAAAGATCTTGATTACCTACTGATAATCTTATAAGATTCAAATTTAGGTTAACGATGCCTCAATAATTATAAAAAAGATTTATATATATATATATATATATATATATATATATATATATATATATATATATATATATATATATATATATATATATATATATATAATATACAAATTTATGGACAGTTTTAAAAAGATATTCTGCCACGATTAGCATGTCCTCGAGTATTGCCATCTGTCTTTTATATCAGAGTTTGTACATAACGTTAAATGCGGTCCAAAACATTAGTGCTGAATTTGTGATATATTTAGCGATTCAATATGTTTACTACCTTTTTTAATGATCAAGTAACTAACTGATCATTATTAATCAACCGCTTTACTCCTATTTCGACATTATAAATAATTTTTTGCAACAATGGCAAGATGATAACTTAGACATTAAATCGAACATGCTTAAAAATATTTGATTCGAACATTTGAACAAAATCCTACGGAGAAAATATCTTCACTGCTTCATTGCAACATCCAATATCGAACTCACTACTCACTGCTTAATTAAACCCAAACAATGTTACTTTGTTAATACGTTTCGAATGATTTCAGACTCTTTTCAATGTCTTTTTCCTAGAGATTCGTCAGATGCAAAGATAATCCCAGTCGAATCCCAGTGGAAGACTTTTACTAATACCTACTATGAAACTATGGAAATGAAGATATTTTATGGAGGTTTTTGTTTGTCTCGCCGATGAATACATAACATTTTTTGTGCTCAAATCGTAGACTATGGATTTGAAACTATAATTATTTTGTCAGTAATTAAGTAGAAAGTTTTAATTGTCACGGTTTTTACTGCGAAGTTCAGTGCTGTAATGTTTCGTGTTAATAACCTTAAAAGTACCATACGCGTAGTGCTGAAATTTAAATTCCTATAATGTGGAAAGCTAGAAATATTGTTTAAAACTAAGATAAAAATAACACATTTATATGGTGGAGTGTTTGTCTATTTAAAATTTAACTTATTCATACCATCACGTATTAAAATATTTATTATAGATTATCCTAAAAATTTATCATTTTTTAAATCTAACAACCTTTCATTCAAGTAGTACCAATACCGTATGTAGTACTTACCTACTTACGAACTAAAAAATGACATGTCTTGGACCACGCTAAACACTCCTATCTATGTGACTGGTTATATTTAAGATGGCGGACATCAAAGAGAAAATTTTCATTTTTGACGCGATTTAGCTCTCACATAGGTATTCGCGTTAAAGGTGAAGTAAAGCAAAAATTTAAAAAAATATCTAAGAGCAAATAATGTGACAGGGTAGCGTGTGACGTCAAACCGACAAGAGTCGGTTGAGCTAGCCCGCTGTGTATGTGAACGACTGCGTACAGTTAGCCCAGTCAATTTAGATGAAAAAGCCTGAACCCCAACAACAATAATTTATATCAATTTACACCTTTGCCTTGACGTTACAAATAAGTTTAATACAGGAGTAAAGTCAGTATTTTAAACTAAATTATATAGTCCAAAGGCCAACGTTTCGCCACCTTTTGTGGCATCATCAGGGCAAATTATGAAAATACATAAAATCATATCCACAATTTGTAAAAATTATACAATATAAACACTTACAGACTTAAAATTTTATAGAAATAATAAACCATCAAAGTGATGTTGTCAAGTATAAAATAAATCGAGCACTTCTAGTACATGCCACCATCTCAGAAAAAAGTTACTGGAATGAAAAGCAAAAAACAAGTAAATACTAGTTATTACCAACAATTATTTAAACAGTTTGCAGATTTGACTATAGATGCTATTTAGATATTCTACATCAGTCCTGAATTTGACGTTGTTTTTATTATCCTGAATGTGGAGCATCACAAGAATAAGACGTTTGTTGAGGAAAGACGTACGATCCAGGATTTCCGCATTCTCGAAGTCGAAAGTGTTATGTGGCCAGTGTTGATGGTGTGATTAGTAAAGGCGCATTTCCCTGTGTTATTTAGTTTAGTCGAGTTTCTGTTCGTGAGGATTATTCCAGTATGAACCTAATCAATAAAGGAGTAGCTACTGTAAAAAATTTTGTCTATATGTTAATTCATAAATGAATACATAACTTAAACCAATTTATATTACAGTTTATTCTGCGAAACATTCTCGGATTTGTGATACAGTGCATGTCGAAGTAAAAATAATTCTGTTGAAACGTCAAATTGAGTTAAAAAAATTAACCCAACTTTTATATGCTAAATGGCGTCACAATTGGTTGCTCACTTGAAGGCACCAGAATAGGAGTTTAATTTGCTAAATTTAAAACGATATTTTCAAAAACTTTCGTGTTTTGTAATAAATATCTAATAAACATATTTTCGCATTTAAAATCTATTATTACTTTGCTTTCCCAACCCAACAGCAAACAGATTCTCAGACAATAGTTATTTGTATGCAATTCGTACAATTTACATCAATTTACATTTTTTATCCGTCCAATATTTGTCCATTGCAATAGGTACTGAATTTATTCTGGCTTTTGGCTTATTAGCAACTTTTTGACAAGAAGAAAAAATACGGGACTAATATTTTAATGTATAGATTAACATATTTAAAAAAAAAAACAAAAAATCGTAGAAACTCCCACCAAATAATTATAATAAGGTACGAAAGTTTCTTCTACATGAAGAAGCCTACGCACTTATTGGCATAGCCGGTTGATGTCGATATGACGTCAAAATAGTTAATTAAAACTCTTATAACTCTTTAATCTTTAATAATAGAAATATGCGGTTTGAATATTTGTTTTTAGAAATCTTCATACTACAATATTGATTTTTTTGTTTACAACACCGCCTACCCTGCAGGGACAAACTTAAACAAAAATAGCGATTTATGTATCTTAACAAAAAGGAAATAACGCCTTCCCGTTTCAAATAAGTACCTACTTACCTTACTCAATTTCTTCAATATTTTTATATTTTCAACCTCTAAACTACATTAAACAATAGAAATAAAAAGTCAGAATCAGGCAAAGATTTATTTAAGTAGGTACCAGTAGCAAATTATTTAATTTATAACATTAAAGTTAATGTTCCAAATTAAGCACAATATTTTTTTTAGTAAACTACGTTATTGAAAAATATGATTGCTTTGATATTTAAATAATTGATAAAGGATAAACAAATATTATAATAATATGCAAATATCAAATATCCTATATTGTATCAAACGTTATATAATTAAATTTATCCGGTGACAGTATAATTGGTCATAATTACATAAAACAAATTTGAAAAGCCTTTTTTGTATTAAATTTGAAACGCTAATAACAAATCAAATGCAAATCAAAATAAAATGAGCAATCAAAACAAAATAACGAACAAAGGATGTATGACCCCGTATCACAAAATGCGTAGTAGGTACATATTAAAACTTTTATCTACTGTATTATTATTATTCATATCATATAACAAAAAAATTTAAATTATACTTAATTCATAACTTTTTATTAGTTATTTGAGAAATAGTTCTGTAATATTTTATTTACATTACTTTCGGAATCGATGTAATATTAGTAGGTAGTTATTTACTTGAATAGTGAGTAAAGTAAGGAATCTTAAGTCACGAGGCCGAAGGCTGAGTGAGATAATTTTATCGAGTGTGGCGTGTATATCATTCCTTTTTAACCCAAGTGTGAAGTACTATAACGTTTTATCCAACACCTCTTAAATATTTTAAAAAATATTATGTTATAACCTAAAACATCGTTACTATGGTGACTTTCAAAAAGAAAAGTGGGTATAATTTTGAGCAATGCCACTAGTGTGCAATCTTTTACTTTGCTTCTTTAAAATCACCATAGTAATTAAGAGGTGTATAAGATAAAATTATTTTTGGAAATGGCGAACGAAACATAGCCCTTAATAATTATTAAAATATTATTTAATACAGGGTGTTTTAAAGTTAAGTTACTTAAAATATGTATGACCTCAAAACGAGAAAAAAAAATCATTTGGAGATTTTCTCGCAAACGCTTCGTTTAGGAGATACTAGCTTCTGAAGTTACACATACTTAATAAAAATATACCCTTTCTTGTTTTAATTTAATTGAAATTCATACTCTCATGTAAAATTTCAAGGTATAGCTATAAGTGCCCCAGACAAGCGCGAATACAAGAGGGGAGTCGCTTTTTCCTGAAAATATCTTCTCTGGGTCAGTCACAAGGTTTGAACTTAAGATTTTAATATTTTTGATACAGCAATAAATGAATAGTAGGATTATTAACATATCCACATCGAACACTGAACTCTCTTTATTCATACAAAATAAATTTAGTTCGTTTAATTCTTTTGTAGAGTGAGTAAACTACAATCATGGAATCATGCCGCGTACATTTTCAAATAATAGCGGAGTATGCTGACATGGTTTACGAATTTTGCAATGGAAATGCCAATACGACGAAAGAACAGAGGAGCAATGTCGAGCAGTTACTCGTCCCGTCATCGTGTCACCGACAGTTTGTTGCCTTCGGGCTGGAGGTTACTATTTTAAATAAACATTGTAAATTCTTATTAAACTTTATTTGTTAAAGTTGAAAATATGCATACCTATTTATTAATAATTTTTCCTATACTTTTACAAAATTGTACACATTCACAAATGTAACTTCAGAAGCCGATATCTCTTAAACGAAGCGTTTGTTAAAAAATTTATTTTTTATTTTGAGGACCTACATTCATATTGTAAGTTTGGATACTCAACCCTGAAACAGCCTGTATATATGTATTTTTTAAACATAATAATAATTCTTTATACCAAATGTCCCAAATTTTTAAATTGAAGTACTATCTGATTTCGATTCATCTGGAAAAACTAACAAATCAATCAATGTAAATGAATGTCATCATAACCCATTCATGTATATTTAGCGTTTAATTATGAACGGAATTTCATTTTGAGAATTTGAAATTTACAGAAAATTTAAATATAAGCAATTTGCATGTTCATTCATTGGTATAATTTGAGATAGATGACCTTCGTAGCTCGGAATCGTATGGCTGGGATTTGAAAGCTCTCGCTTTCAGAAAATTGAATGTGAGCTTTTCAGACAGTGGACCGCCTGTTCTTTCATAGAATATTTTCACTGTTACGGTGCATAAATATTGTTTCTATTCGCTTAGTCTACATAAGTTTAGTCTTCCTATATTGCTAATGCAAATTATGAACGAACATTATGTTATGAGCAAACAATTAATATTATAGAGATAGTAATTTTCAAAAGGCATAACGGTAGATATTAAAATCTTCATAATTTTGACAATAACAACAACTAATTTAAAACTAGTGTTGATTATAATTATTAATGTTTCAAAATCGCCCAGTTAACAAACTCATCGTCAAGCCTATTAATTTAATAAATAACAAAAATGACAATTTTCCGAAATTGGATTGCATGCAACTATAAATTAATTTTCAAATAATAACGTGCATGCAGTTGTATCAACACTTGTATAGTAACAAACGAGTAACAAATATGTTTATCAAAATTTAAATGACTTTTAAATGGATTTGCATTGAAATTCAGTCACAATAATAATTGTTAATTTAATTTCTATTTTTATCACTTTATTACAAATGCATTGAGTTCGCTCTATTTACGTAGGTACCTGCATGTTACATGAAGTATAAAAATAAATGTCACCTATCCATTACCTCTATTCTGTCTGTATTATATTTCATTTGTTATCAATGTAACGAAATTAAAACATAATCACGGCGGCCTTACAGATAAGAGCCACATTGATGTGCCGACTAATGGTTCTATGTTAGATTTAGTAAACAACCGAATTAAATATTACTAAGTATACCAAAGGAACACAAAATCAGTTCCTCTTCTTCCATGTTGATCTTTATTTTATCTTAAAAATTATCGACTCACAGCAACAGAAAGTTGACCATATTTTATGTAAATGGGCCTATGTGCTCCCAATCAGCTGGTGATAGTTGTGTTTCAAACCTAGTTGCAGTTGCATAAATATCATAGTACGTAACAAGAATTGAAAGAAGTATATATACCTAGTCGCACATAAACAAGAGGTACTTATACTACAACGGTACAATTTTCGTGAACACTAGTTTAGTTACCCATGTTACCTAGTAAGTATACTACTTTTGAGCTTCTGTGCTTGAGTGTCCTCTACATTATTCATCTGTGCTCCTACATACAACCCTCAAAAATTGACAGTCTTCCGCGGCCTAAAATCCTAATTTATGGTATTCTTGGAATTCAAAGCTATCCAGAAAATCAAGCAAATGCATAATATTTGGAGACAGTATGAAGATTTTTTATAACCGTGTGCCGTGTATTATGATTCATAAAAAAGTTACTTAATGTTACTAAATTATGTTATGGAATAATAAAAAAAATGATTTCGTTATTTTCTAATGTAGAAAGACTAGAAACTTCTAATATTAAAGAAATTCGTTGTAAAGCGTGGAAAATGAAAAAATAGGTTAAAAATTATTCTCTTATTTCAGTAACAAAAAAATCTGACGTGGCCGTTACAATACCTCTCGCCTTGACATTGAAGTATTATTATTTAACCTCGTATTTAACCAAATATTAAGCTTTAATTTAAATAAAATACAACAACACCGGATAACATTTGATATAATAATATAAAATAATCATACATTATATTATTTCTGTTTATCTGTCACATTGACAATTTTTATTTATGTTTTAAATTTTATTTCTATTTCGGGATTCACAAATCCTGGTAGGTAAAATTATATATTTAAAAAAATTATATTTCTTTATTGGTTAAAGATATAGAAACAAGTAAGATTAAATATTGTACAATGTAATTTCTTCTTTCATGTGTGGTATGTCAAATTGTAACAATCGCATTATTTTATACAATTTTTGCAAAAAATGTTATAGTGCTACAAGAAAAGTACCATTTCCGGTTGGTGGATTTTTACCAAAATCTTTTCAGCTCTTCATTAACATATATAAATGTATAATTCAAAATATTAGAATTTTATGTTCAGTAGAATTTGAGATAATGAACCGGGACGAAAGGTTATAGTAGGCGTACACACACACACACACACACACACACACACACACACACACACACACACACACACACACACACACACACACACACACACACACACACACACACACACACACGCACACACAGACATCATCGTGAAAATAGTCAAAATAGGTTCTAAAGGTGCTAAAACGTGCTAATTGACAAAAATCTCGACATCGAATTTTTTCACGATCCCTATACCTCTCTAGGCGAGAGGTAAAAATCGTAGTCACTAGAAACCAGGTACTTGCTTGACCCTCTGTTAAACGTAAGGTAGCCGTGACTATGAATTCCTAGGAAGCAAGGTTTTAGGAGTACCTAATAAGCCGCGGATGAAACTATTATGAGAGACGGATAAGATGGAAAGATCAGTCTGCACCTTGCACTAGATCGTGCAGAACAAATTTTATACCTAAAATATAACTTCGCAGTGCCTTCTTAAATAAAAGTAATAAAGGAAGGATTCTTAAATAGTATACACACAATATTTTATAGCTAATAGCTACTCAAATAAATATATTTAATGTATTTATATCCGCGAACGTGATATTTTACTTTGACATTTAATATTTTGTTAATTTCTCATCATTAAAATCATTAAAACGTTCGCTATTGTTCGTTTTATGATGCAGTACATGTTAGGTATTTAAAATAGTTTTGTACGCCACTGAAACTGAATTACTACCTATGTATACATTATAATTAATTCTTGAACTTCACTATGTAAGTAAACAAAATATTTTATATTTTTATATGTATTTTTCTTGTTATAAGATTGTAATAATATGTTGTTGCAGCCCCTGATGAAGGCATAAGTGTATAGCGAAACGTTGGATTCTTGAATAAAGAAACTTAATAGACTGCATTTTGAGTAATTTTCTACCTTATAAAATAATGTTTTTGTCCTTTTTTGTGATGACGTAGAAATCCGGCGTTCCGTGGTTCAAGTCTCTCGGTCGGCAGTGTGTGATTGACGTTGAATTGTAAAAACATCTTGCAGTTAAATTAGACTAGTTGATTGTCTTAAAATGTAGTCCTGGTTGCATAAGAATGTCTTCGTTGCCGCTTTGGCTTTCAAAGATGGTCTAGAAAATCTTCCCAGTTCCAAAATCACACGTAGTGTTGTAGCGCCAATTGAAGACGAATAAGAAGATTTAGTATACACCAGTGAGTTTATAAACTTAATATATTTTTAAATCTAGATTAATCAATGAAATATCTATAATCAGCCAAATAGTAGGTACTAGTTATTTATATTATAAGAATTGTAACGTCAATCATTATGGTACTAGTTGTATAAGTTCTCAAACGTGGCGAAGTCGAGTTTAATAACATGATTTATACCATATGCTACGATCCGTATTGCATAAAAAAATTTATGTGCTAGCGTAAATTAGTCAAAAAGCAATTTTAAATTGTTTGGTATTGACCAAAATAATTTAGGTAAGTAAATCTAAAAAATCAGGTATGCTATTTTTGAAACTTCCTTAGTAACAAGTTGTTTATTATTTCATTATGGTCCTTGGCCTATGAAGAACGCTATTATGGTCCTCAAATTGAGGTTTATCATGCATTAAATATGATACGGCATCAGATAATATTCGGTATTCAGTCGAATTATGAAAAACCTACCGAATAGGCAGAAAACCGAATAGTAGCCTAACAGCTTAAAGTAATATAGGAGGTACATTAACAATGTACTGCATATTAAGAGCCTATAAATAAACAGTAATGTACATAAACCATTTTTATAAAATTTAAATGAAAGAAATTACTGTCGATTAATAACATTAATATCTACTGTCACATCCACACATGTCACAGTTATAATATAAAGCACAAAGCATGACAATACCTTATTTACTTGTAAAAACAAACAAAGCGCGCTTTTACAAAGTGAAACCACGGCAGCAGCGGGTGTAAAATTGGCGTGGACGACAAGTTTGGCGTCGACTGCGTCACCGGCTTGGTCTAGCATCCTGCGGTGTTGTACACAGCCGTGCGCACACCGCACCGTTTCCGCCGGATGTAACACACGCGCATTCGCACAAACTTACACTCGCGAATACAAAAGTGATGTGCTGTGTAAAGTTCCACTTGAAATGTTTTTAAAACCCGCTTCTCTGTCTCTAGCAAAACAAAACAATTCATTTCGTGGCCCACACAAAAAGATATAAGGGTAAATTATTCATGGTTCGTGCTTTCAAGAAAGTGGTTACTCTGTACTTAATAGTATTGTTTACTTCTTTTTTAGCTTAGCGTTTATATTAAAGGAAATTGAGAATAATAAGAACTGAGAAACTGGGATTAGCAAACACTGAGCAAATGTAACGTTATGTCACGTTTAAATAATATATTTCAAAATTTTAGGTGCGTTGGTGTTTTCTTTCTAAGATTATAGTCCTTTGCTATGTATGTACATGTACACATTATAAAAACCGGCAGTACAAGAATAATTTTCTTCTACGATCTTAATCAAGAGTGAGATTTTCTAGTATTGCAATAATGTGAGTCAAAAATTATGTTTCTTTTGTCTTCCACGACATTAAGAGGTACCTAATAATCTAAATATTAAATAATATATGCATTGTACGAATGTATTCAATTTTCAATGATTGATTAATACTGATTTGTCTGAAATTCCTTAACTGGCTTTTTAACCATTGAAACTATTTATTATAAGTAATGTATAAAAAGAACCGTTCCAAGGCAGATGCGGGTGGTGTCCTCGCACAGGACGCATTTTTCCAAAGGCGCAAAATTAATCGGATAATTTTTAAAATTCGCTTTACTATTATAATAATACCTAAAGTCAAAGAAGTAACAGAAAACTCTAGTCGAACATATTAATTTTCTATTACTGTAACAATGTTATTATTCTTTTGAAAAAAGGCCACACACCGGATGGGCCTAGTTGGCAAATTCCCGGTGCCCATAGGGCAATGAACAGTACCTACATTCGTTTATTTTAAAACAAATATTATTCTGTTTTTAATTATTTTATTTTCTTATTTCATATTCTTAACATAATTGTGAATATTAGGTCCCTATTATAAATTGTACTGGTGTTACTCGCAGGGATTCTTTTTTAGGCGTCCCCAAAATATAAGATTATCTGAATTTACAATTTAGTATAACCCTAAGAGTTTTTATTTGTTTTTGCACATGAAAGGCGATCCAATGTAATCCTTGCTAATCCCTGAATAACTGCGGCGCAATATAATGACTTTAATCAGGGACTCCAACCGAAACGGAACTGGATCTAAAACCGAAACGAACTACTGCTATTTTAGTAAACCTGGAACCAAACCTGAACCGTTCAAAAATATATTTTTATGAACCCATAACCATAGCCGAACGAGTGTTATGAACCGGTTCGGAACGTTTCAATGTATAGTTCCAACAAATATTAGGCAACTATTCGGAATTCTGCCTATTTGGCAGGTTTTTCATTATTCGGCCGAACACCGAATATTAGTTTACTAATCGACCGAATATCGAATAGTTCGACGTCACATGTAACATACAATACTTAAACTGCGATTGCCTTTAACGATGTTCTTCTAGATATTTCATTGACAGACAACAAATATATATATTTTTGTCATACCTGCACAAAAAGTAACCTTTTTCGTGCCTGTTTTACGTGCGCAAAGTGGCTTATTTTTTAACTAGACAAAAAATGCGTGCGCAAAGTACAAGCGTGCGGGAATAGCGTGCGCAAAATTTCACTTTGCGCACGCAAATTGAACACACACAGTTTTCTGTAGTTACCGACACGAAATGTGCGCGTAACACTAGCGCCACACACGTGATAATCTAATACTACAAGCACGTGAACAGCTGTAGTACCTACTTCTATATACATAGTTTATACTGTCGACTATTGTGCAGATTGTGCATTGGATCTAATGGACAATAATATTTTATTCTTATATTTTAATGTTCTTTTCTTTACTGTTAATAATTAGTTTCTTATGCTTTTACATGTAGGTAAATATTAGTTACTTTTTTATTTTATACATATTAATTTTAAAAGTATTCATTTTATCTTTTGATAAGTAAGGTCACTCAAAAGGTTACTTTTTGTGCAGTAATGACAAAAAATATCGTGTGCATCTCGTGAGCAAAGGCGCAATTGCGCTTGGCTTCGTTGCAGCCCTCGCCGTAGCGACCCTCGGCCACCTCGGCTCGCCTCGGTAGGCCTCGAGCCGCTACTGCTCGGGCTGCAACTCGCCTCGCGCAATTGCTTACTTTGCGCACTAGATACACAATATACTATTCTTATTTAGTTTTTATTAATTATTATTACTAAGAGAAGAAAAACAATGTAAAAAACATTATTTTGATAAAAATAAAAATGATAAACTATTCGTTATTGGCAAAGCGGCGAATTATAGAGCAAAACCATAAGTATCTATCTCTGCATTCAAAGCAGCCTTACCAATCCTTTTAAGTTTATTACCTATCATTTTATCAGTTCTGAGACATAGGTAGTTACGGGGGGATAAGAGGGATATCCCGCCAAAGGTCTAAGAAATACTTTATTTCAGTAATTATTACTCAAATTTATCATAAAAATGTACAAATTGTAAATAGTGAATATAAAATACGTAACTTTGCATAGTTTTTATTCCTTTCGCACCATAAACAAGAGAAAACCGTGCTGTTATTTATCTCTGAAAATTCATTTTTAAGATATTTGACGTTGAACAAAAAAAAAAATTCGTCTGCGGCGCATTTTTCTAGTGATACACTTCATAATATTTGTAAATAACTGAAAGGTCTGCACGATATCACGCCAACGCTTGTTGAGCAAAATTTTTTCTAGTTATTACACAAAACATTTTTGTTTTTATATCCACACTCAAGACTGATGTCTGGCTACGCAACATGTATCAGTTTATCGATAGTCTAATTTTGTAAGAATTTTTAAATTGGTATATTGTTTAATCCAAAACCGGGACTAATATTTTAATGAATTATTTGTTATTTAATAAATCATTGATCCGAAACCGGAACTTGAACCGTTTTTTAAAAAACCGGTTACCGGTTCAGTACAAGAAGAAAAATGAAGACCCGAAGAAAACCGAACCATATATTGAACAGTGAACCGCGAACCGAACCCGAACCGTTATTTTGTGCGGTTCGAGTCCCTGATTTTAATTAATATAACAAAAAAAAATTATATAATTTAAATTTACCCATAACTAATTCATGCCCAGGAAAAAGGGCGCAATTTTTATTGTTCGCACCGGGTACAATTTTGTCTAGGCACGGCATTGAGCATAAAGTTAACACAAATATAATAGTCTGTTGTCTTTTAAAAGATAACGTGCATAAATTACAAAAATAAAAGACTTTTTACAATAAAAGTACTTAACATAAATTGATCATTCACTATAAGTATTCGAATAAGTGAAATATTCCACTCGAATTTAATATGACAAGCGCTCACTCGAATGATGTCACAAACAAGAATAATCGAAGAAAAATCATAAAGTGTCATTTTCGCCTTTATGTTATGACTGTCTCCGAGGGAGGGAAACAACGAATCTCCTTTCCTCCTATGTTCGAATTACATTGTTGAATAATCTTGACAAGAACTGAAATTTCATATATTTGCACATCGTCGTAAGTTCTATTTAATTTTATCTTTTTAATAAACATTATATTTCAAATAGCTATTTAATTTCAATAGAAAAATTGCAATCTTTATTATATTTTACAAAATTCCTTTTTTCGCTGTATAAGTACCTACTTAAAGGTATTTACCCAGTTTTTATTTTAAATGAAAGATAAAACATAACTCTATTAGAACTACAGACGTATAATTTTAAAAAATATATTCGAGCGATAAGAAGAAACAATTAATTTGGGCAATTTTTTTTCGTAATTAATAGTTATTTACATTATAAATGCGGTACATTCATTTTAAACGCGAGGTGGAGTGCTTCACGAAAACCGAGCGATGTACTACAAATACCTGACGCAAACATCATGTATTATCTTTTTTGGTCGACATACCTACCTAGTTATTTAAAATATCGCATCGCATAGTGAGATGATTTTGACATTAATTTGTACTAAAATTTCCTTCTGTCGCCAGTAAGTGTCACATTTAAAATTAACCTGTTTTATTATTTTAGACTCTACTAAACAATAAACTGTGCAAAAGAGATTTTATTTATTAATTATTAGTATTGAATACATTTAACAAATTAATAGTTCAACATCGCGTAGACTAGGTAGGTATATATAAGGTTTTAAAAATATATTTTATATTTAAAATTCACATAATTCCATGAATTTTACATTTTTCACAGAATTTTATAAAAAAACAAAGCAAGCACAGTATTCGTGCAATCTGTCGCGGATTGCGCTGTCTGTTTCAGCTCCATATCTCTTTGTAAAACATTCCACTCAGGTAGTTCAGCAACAGCAATGTCCACGTAGTTTTAGTTACCAAGTAATTTATTTTATCTTTTGCAGTTGAAACTAATAAATTTTTTGCAGCAAACCGTTTGGCTTTCTGATAACGCGCGTATGGACTTTGTCGTAATAGTTGTGTTAACTGCAAGTTCTAACTAGTGCAGCTGGAGGAGCTGGAGTCAGCAGCAAGAGCTTTGACGCCCAAGCTGCAAGCGTCAAGCTCCAGAGCTTCGCAGCTTCGGACTCCGGGAAAGCTTCGGAAGCACTGGAGCAGAAATAACAAACTGCAATATGTGAGATACGAGATTCGAACTAAAGAGTTTTTCGCCTGATTCTTTCTTCGAAAAGTTTTGTTTCTTCCGCATGGGTTTTCCTTCTTTCAGATGTTGGAAATATAATTTTTATTGTGTATCTGCTTTGTTACACGCCGCGTATTGTATTTTTATACAATTCTGAAATAAATGCTCCTAACTAATGTTTCTTTATGATATAATACTTTCACATCCCAGCATTTAACACCTACATAAACTGAAGTTCATAAACTTACAGTAGATATTTACTATTTTGTATATCTACATTAATGCAACTTTTTATACGACTATAATAGAATAATAAAGTTCTTACAAGGCGCCTCGCCAGTAGGAGCCACAAATATACAATTTCAAGAAAAATATGTTTACTTCATCAATTATCAATGAAACAGTTATACCTGATATTTATATAACTTTTAAGTTATGCATAATTATCGTCTATATTTGTACTGTGGCACTTTGGCCCAGAGTTTTGCAAAAAATATTGAAATACTGGTAACTTATTTTCTTTTTTTTTGTATAATAAAAAATATAGAAGCGCTCTATTTCCATCCCACATAATCATAAACGTTTTCTACTCATTTTACGATAATTGGTACTATTTAAATTAGGTACTATCTTAACATTATTATTTATATTAATATTTCAGACTTTTTAAAATGTTTTGTTATCTTCTTCAATATATTTTTTAAAATTTTGTTGATTTAATTTTAATGTAAGAAAACATATTCAAATAAAATAAAATAAACAACTGTTTAGCGTCAAAAGATGTAATTTTTAGCTGAGAAGAAGCCAAAAAATCTCGAAGACAATATTTTTGTACACTCGTACCTGCAATATAATTTAATTAAATTTGAATCATTTCGTTTGCTTTAAAGTGTACATATTTTTTGGTAACTAAGGAAACGGCAATATTTATTTAAAACTAACAACCCAGTTTCGCGACCATTACTCATAACAACGGCCGCGAAATCTATTATACATAAAAAATGTTTAACTTCGCGACCTACATTTTTTTTGACAATTACGCAAAAACAGATTATTTAACTTATTATGTTTAAAGTGGAAAATTTACCTACAATTTATAGTATTTTAAACCAAATGCAACTAAAAATCAATTTCAAAGTAACTTTGAAATTGATGTCCGTATCTTTTAGTAAGTAAGTGAAGTGACTAGATATCAAATTCTGGAGAAATGTCTGATTTGATTTAGTGAAATAGTTCAGAGACAATAGGGCAAAGTTCAAAGTTTCAAGGTCGATTACAAATCATGAGGCAAAATTCTTGTGACGCTCGGTTAGAATATTTTAGTTTCTCCCTTTGTTTTTCATTTATAATTTGATTTTTAGAAAAAGTTCTGTCGTTCATCAACTCTGATGATGAGAATTTATTCCAGTATAATTAAAGAAGCTTAAAATTAATTACTGAAAAGTCAAGTTTAAATATAAATAAGACCCTTATGCAGATTAAATAACATTAAAAGGAATGATACTGTTTGACCTTTGAAATGTCTCACTTCCCTGCATCACGTTTTTTAATTATATTAAAATGAAAACAGGAAGATATAACAACCTAAGCACAGCAATAATATTTCCCTAAAAAAGACAATAAACTTAAACCTAAAATGTAAAAAAAATATTCTCATTTTAGTATGTACGTAGCTACCACAATTCCAGAAGGAATAAAGTTTTCCGCCCAGTAAAAAATAAACCGTGGCATGAAGGTTTACGAGGCGGTTTCCACACAACGCAACCATAGATTTCCCTTCTTTCTCTGTGGTGTGTGGACTTTACATCTCTGTATTGAATGGTTTAGTATTACGTTAACAATCTGTGTAAATCCGCCGGGCGCGACAATGCATTTGACAAGACGCGGAGTTTAATTGCGTCCGCAGGAATAAATTCCTGCTGGGTACACCTGCACTATCGGAAGCGGGTAAGCGGGATGCGGTTGCCGGAAACGCTAATCCAGGCCAGGAACACGAACACGACAATGCGCTGTGATATGTATCGCGAACCGAGGAAGATAAACAAGTGGAAATGTATTGCTCAAGACGGAGCTGTAATATTACTTTTAGGAAGCTTTTGCTCTTAGCTGCAGGTTATTTAACACATTAAACTCTTCTCGTATATAAGCACTTAAAAACGTATACTTTTACACAATTTCAGAGAGACTGAAAAAATGAAAAACAAAAAACGCAAAAAATATTAAATTTCTATATAATGATTAATGTAATAATAAATATGAAGTAGGTAAACTCGTATTATGTTGTGATTCGTTCTGAAAAAATATTATTAAATAATCATCATAAAATAAATTTATAAAAAATTGCTCCTGGATATTAATATTTTAAAATTTTAATTAAGCATATTCTGAAAATAACCGTTAAAACAATATATATTTTTAAAAAACATTCATAATTCAAGGTCAAATATTTGATATAAAATTATGTCTTCCTCTCACAGATGAATTGTATAGTATAGTTTACCTTCTTTTGCATATAAAAATAACTGAAAATAAATTTGGTTGCCTCCATTTAATAAAAGTAACTATCTGATGATGTGATGAATTGCCATCATTTCTTTTAGTACGGGCGGTACGAGTCAAAATGTATTTACTTACTGCAAATTGTGATAAGAAGGTGCAACTTTACACACATGTTAAAGGCACCTTAATTAGTGATTTAAGATCGGGAGACACGCTGACAGACCTAGCAGTACCTACGCCATTTTCCAAGATAGCAGATAAAAAGCAAAATACGCTTAAATCTCGGCTTCTGGCAGTCATATTTTCAAACTTTTTTATTTGAAAGCTCTTAACGAGTAGGTACTTCATTTTTGTTTAGAACCATTTTGTAATAAGGCTCCACGTTTTGCTATAAATTATGATTAAATAATTTTATAGCGAAAAATTTAAATAAATAATTTTAATCATAAAACGTTGTCACATTCGGTATTTCTAGTAATTATTTAAATTTTTCGCTATAAAATTATTAAACCATAAAATTTATAGCAAAACCATGAGACTTATGACAAAATGGTTACAAACAAAAATGAAGTACTCGTTAAGAGCTTTAAAATAAATAAGTTTTTGAAAATATGACAACCAGAAGCCGAGATATAAGCGTATTTTGTTTTTATCCGCCATCTTGAAAAATGGCGTCCTGCCAGGTTTGTCAGCGTGTCTCTCGATCTTAAATCACTAATAATTAGAACGTCCTTAACATGTATGCAAAGTGACATCTTCTTATGGCAATTTGCAGTGACTTGCCTCGTACCGCCCGTACAATTTATTTTCTATCCGCGTCAAACAAAGACGACAAAAAAAGTGTTGAGATGCAGTGAACATCCATCGTTGTTTTATGCCAAACTTTCCGGGCAAACAGATATGATATGTCACAGAAGAGCCGCGCAGTGCAGTGTACTGCACCTCCGACAATGAACCGTAAAACGAATGTCCGATTACACTGTCAACTTTATGAGAAGCGCTTGGTAAAGTTTTCACTCTATTTAAATGCATACACACAGTGCTCAGAGGAAGCCTCGGGAGGAGTACATAATGCATCAAACTCTCACACATACAGCGAGAGCCGGGAGGAAAGTTCACGCGAAATATGGCGGGAACTGAAGGAATATAACTGTAGTTATCACATACGAGGCTTCTACACGGCTGCATCGTCGATAAAAATTCTCAGATATATAAAATTTTATGTCGTAAGTGAATTTATGTCTTGTATATTTATGACTCAAATGGCACGAATTCGTAATTCTGGTACAAGGAGTTGTTATTTTGCTGGTGTTCTCTCACATGAGCAGGATCTGTTCGAATATAATTTTATGACGCAAGGAGAAGTGACATTGATGTTAGGATTTAGTTTTTAAGATTACTAAAACAAAAGCTCACCGTGTTACAAACCAGGAGAAAACAATTTTTACGATAAGCTTACATTTAAAAAAAATCTTACTCTCTATGCATTATACATTATATGTAAAATTGTATAGGTATTATAAGTTACCTGATCTCATAAAAAACAACTTGTCATGAGAGTGTTGATAATTATATTGTGGTATGGCAATGTATCTCGTTAAGGCTGGACACATAGCATAAGTATTTCAAATCATGAAGTAGAACAGGTCCATGATTAATCACATAGTATTTATGACCAATGCTAGTTCTATTTTAATACAAAATAAGTAAGAACTATAATGTCCATAGTTCAATAATAATTATACTTTGTTCTATAAGAAGGAGCTTATTTGCCGCGTTCTGTTGTGTTGACCAATCGGAGTGCTCATTTTTGAGCCAGATTTACACTCGTTAATTTAGCTTCAGCGTAACAGAGTTCTTTTATAGTTTAGAATTTCTTAGTTTGAATTCTTATATATTTATATACACTTTTGTCAACTTTACTTAGTGTTACGGAAGTTAATCGTTCTTATTTTATTTGTAGTTAGGATATTAAATTTACACTCAAATTTATTTTCCCTGTATAAATGGGTCTTCTTTCAGTGAATTTTAAAACAATGACTACAACTGACTGACTCATATATTTTAAACGTTGTTTATTGAAAAAGTGCGATGAAAGTTAATAAATAGGAAAAAATGTACCTATCTTTTCTATTTTACCAAAGAATCGCTACCTACGTAAATTTTCATTACCGTAGCAACTACAAAAAATCTGACGTGGACACCACATGACTTCCTTGTACGCCTTGTTTGTTCATACTTTTCTTAATAACTAAAATGTAGAATAATATAAAAAATTCTTTTAACTTATTATACTAGTATACTCACAAATATATTTTAGTCATTTTATTTAAACTGCAGAAGAAGATATAAAGCATATTTTACTATTGTCACTGTCATGTCATAAACATTTAAATTTTACGTAGTAACAAATGTTAATCGATCATGGACTACAAGATACCGAAATACTAAATTATAAATATATTCTTTAATTATTCTTAAATGATACCAGATACAAAAATATTTATAAAATACCGATTGTAGGTAATAATCACATAATCTTTCATTTAAAATAAAAAAATTTGTCTTAAATTAAATATTTATCGAAATTTTTTTTAAATTTACTACTTCCGGTTTGTAGATTGAAACCATAGGAGGTGCACAACTAGATGCTATAACAGTCCTAAATACAAAATTTCAACTTTCTACGTCTAACCGTATTTGAGTTATGCGACACACATACGTCCGTCCGTACGTACGTACGTACATACGTACAGACGTCACGACGAAACTAGTCATAATGGATTCAGAAAAGGTCAAAACGGATATTTCCATCAAAATCTGAAAACCGAAATTTTTCGGGATTACAATACTTCCTTATTACTCCGTACAAGGAAGTAAAAACTATCGATGACTCTGACACTAACGAAAAAGAAATTGATACTGGCAGAAGTCGAAATGATCATTTTTACGATTCATAATCGGAACCACTTGCAACACTCTTAAAAAGACTGTCTGGGAATGATAATGTAATACCTAATGTATTTTCTTTCTTAATAAAAAACAAAATTTTATATTTCTAATATTTCCGTAAATTTCCAATTTCCGGCAATATTTCAAAAAAATTAATTTACGGAAATTTTATATTTCTAGGTAAGTATATGATATAAGTAGACTATAGAGTGTCCGCCTACCACGCTAGCGGTCACCAATACGATCCCAGAAAACAACAATAGATAATACCACTGGGTCCAAGTTTTTCGAATTATAATAAAATAACAATAACATCTACCAATTTGTAATTGGGAGCGAACATAGCCGAATTAACCTATGGGTATTATGGGCAGCTGCCCAGGGCACCATGACGTTGAAGAGCCCTCGAAATTTAAAATTTTAAAAAATATAGGTATTTAACAACTACCGAGATTCCTTACGTGTTGCATGTAATATTTTTCATACTTTTTTATAAATTATAAAATTATGATATTTCACAATACTACTTTCAAAATGTACGTGTTTTTTATCACAGTAAAAAAAGTATTTAACAAATTACTCCCAACCTACTAATCCTATAAAAATCTAAAAAAATACCGTATAAAGACAAAGGCAGTAAAAATCTAGCTACGTTGTCGAATTTTTTAAATTGTTATTATTATTATTTATAAACAATTAAATAATAATAAGAGAAAACTCTTTGTAACTATGCTTGCATTGTAAATTTAAATGTTTGTATCACATTATTATAATAAAAGTTTCAAATAGTAGTCAAGTAATTTGTTAAATATATTTAAAAATTGCATGCGCGCTAGACATTCAAATTGAGTATTTTCTAAACAAGAATGAAGCGAAACATAGCAATTAGATAAATAGAGAAAACATAGGCTATCAGCGCGTGTACCTGAAATAACGGTGATTTGTGATCTAGCAGCGCTGAGCGATAAAACCCCCTTAACATAAAACAAAAACATCCTTTGGTTACTACAAACGACAATTGGAGATTTAAAAAAATTTAAATTGCTTTAAAACAGCGAAATAAATAAATTGACCTATAAAGCGTCTATTACCTAATATTTTACGACAAAAACCTTGAATCGAAAATTTCGAATTTTTAACAAAAAACAAATACCTATATCGACTATAAACATCTTTAATATTTTTTATCCCTTATGATAATGATATGACGGATGATGTTGTCCTATTAAAATATTTGTTGCATAGACAGAAAAAATACATAAATAAACGCCGCAGACGAAAATTTTTTTGGTTGAAGTTTAGAGGCTGTTTCATTAAAAGTTAAGTTTTTTCATACAGGGGAAATTACATAATTTTACCCTTTTTTCGTATAAAAATTAAACGAAATAATAAATTTTAAAAGATTAATGAAATAAATCAAAAAATATATAAATATATAATAAACTGAAAATCAAAGCGAAAATAAACTATTTACAATGATATTACAAACAAAAATTGACTTCGAAGCTGGGGTGGAAAAATTGTTTCGTTGGCGGGCAAAATGTAAAATCTGAAATAGAAGCGAGGGCCGTAGCCAAATTTTAGAAATTTAGAAAAAGTAACACGCCGCAAATGAAAATTAAACGAAAAGTAAGTACACGATCATAAGGAGGGTAATTTTTTCCCCATTGGCATTACATGTACCTACTCGTATACACTACATTATACAGACGAAAAAATAAAAATATTGTAACATAAAATATTGACATATTTTAAATATTTAAACTTCAAACATTAGTCCATGGGCCAGCAAAGATGTTGGTATAATTTGGGGGTACTAAGTTTCCTTTTAACCATAGTTATATATGAGTATAAGGATCACTAAAAACCATGATTGCCATCCTCAAGTGGTAGCTAATAGAAATGGCGGCCAATACAAGATGGCCGGCGTTGCTTTTAAAAACGGCTATATCTATGGAAGTAATGGTCCGCTTTCAACAAACTTTCGATCGTATTATTTTTAAAGTACATTAAATTTGCAACAATTTAAGCCCAACCGCAGCTCTGTAGGTCCAATAGTTTCCGAGATATGGCACTTCTAATATTGGCATTTTTTACAAAAAAAATGAATGTTGAGAAATTTTAGCTTTTTTCGTAATTTTTGTGTTTAATTATCTGTAATTTCTTTCATTAAATTTTACGAACATTTCCCTATAAAATATGTTATTTTAGAAACTTTTGAAGGCGTTTATTAAGCCAAAATATCAATTTTTGTTCATGAGAAGTATTCAAATATTTTGTATTTATTGTGTTTAATGAGCTGTAACTTCTGAACGGATAAAGTTATCGACTTCCGGTTTCTTGCATTAAATTCTACGAACATTTCTCCCGAATTTCTCCATAAGATACAGTATTTTAATTTTTTTTTTGATATTCATTAAGCCAAAATATCAAATGTTTTTCCGAGAGAAAATTGAGAAATTTTTAAATTTTTAATATTTATTGTATTCCGAACTTAATTAATTTTAAATTTTGGTTCATAACTTCAGTTTTTCAACATACATTATTTTATGAACTTTTCGAGAGAAAATTGAGAAGTATTAAAAATTTTCGTATTTATTATAAAATCATTTGATATTTTGGCGTAATGAACATCCTAAAAATTTTCTAAAATAATGTATTTTATAGAGAAATGTTTGTAAAATTTAATAAAATAAACCGTAAGTCGATAAGTGTATCCGTTCAAAAGTTATAGCTCATTGAACACAATAAACACAAAATATTATTTGAATACTTCTCAAGAAAAAAAATTGATATTTTGGCTTAATAAACGCCGTCAAAAGTTTCTAAAATAACATATTTTATATTGAAATGTTCGTAAAATTTAATGAAAGAAACCGGAAGACAATATCTTTTTTCATTCAGAAATTACAGATAATTAAACACCAAAATTACGAAAAAAGCTAAAATTTCTCAACTTCCATTTTTTTGAAAAAAGTGCTAATTTTAGAAGTGCCATATCTCGGAAACTATTAGACGTACAGAGCTGCGGTTGGGCTTAAATTGTTGCAAATTTCATGTACTTTAAAAATGATACGATCGAAAGTTTGTTGAAATCGGACCATTACTTCCATAGATATAGCCGTTTTTAAAAGCAACACCGGCCATCTTGTATTGGCCACCATTTCTATTAGCTACCACTAGAGGATGGCAATCATGGTTTTTAATGATCCTTATATTCATATATAACTATGGTTAAAAGAAAACTTAGTACCCCCAAATTATACCGAAATCTTGAATTTGGCTAGCTGGCCCATGGACTACATGTAAGAAATCTACCTTGTATATAATTTAATCTCCTTTGTTATTATAAGCAGCAATTTTGAAAATATTAGATTAATTTTAGAATAGTTCTAGCAAGAATGTAATTAGATTTTTTGAGATATATGATGTTACCTTTACAAATCCGTTCTTAATTTATTCTGAAGAACTGCATTAGAAAAACTACAATACTTATCTATTATTATTTAAAAATTTCAGTAATTTTAAAGTTAAGTTTTTAGGTTTTTAAATATTTATAAAATTTAATAAACTGAACTGGCTATCATAGTCTTTAGTCAATCGCTACCGGCCCACCAGAAATTATCCCGGTGGACCCATCCGCCCCTGTGTATCGCATTAAATATTGTTAAGAGGAATCCCCACTAGTTTTGAAGATCCATTTAACGAATGAAGCGATGCCGTCACAAACCATTGTTACCCATTGTGACGACATCGGTTGATTCGATGAATGAACTGTATTTAGCCATTTTCCACTACAAAAGGGGTTTCGTTGGGCACATGAAATTACCACTAATTTTAAATATTTTTAAACAATTTTTTTTTAAATGAAATATTAAAGTCTAGGCTATGTCCGCTTAGTGTCACTTTCTTAATTTTTATTTTAGTTTTTTCATATTTTATCTTCAAAGTTCTTAAAATTTTACTAACTTTGGAGCTTAAAAAATACATGTAAAAATTTAAATTTAAAAAAAATGGCACTAGACAGACCTAGAGACATCTTTTATCTATAAATTTAAAAAAAGAGCAAACAAATCGGACCAAAATTAAAGTCAATTTCATGGGCCCAACGAGAACATATTTTTGCTTAATTTTGTAGGGGTGGGCATTCCTCTTAATATGAAGTGTAAAAGTCATGTAAAAGTGTTTCACAATAAACAATCAGTATTTTTATTCAGTATAAGGTAGAAAAGAAATCGGCGGCTATAATTTATCTGCGCTCTTGTCAATGCTGTCAAAGATGATTTGTTATCGGTAGCTTAACGATTGTTGCCGAGCGAAAAATTTGATCAATTCAAAATAATTTGAGTTCTGATTAGGTGGCGATGGTGATGGTTGGCGGCGCATACACTGGGCGTCATGGTATCAAGATAGAATAATAAATAACGTCTGAAAAGTAGTTGATGGATCGTCTGTCATTGTGGGTAACAAACTCACTTCCGGTCGGATTAGTCTTCATGACAGCCGCACTCACGGCAGCGCTACCCACATGAACGTCCTTGCATTTCTACCTTACCCAATTTGATCTTTTAGAATGTTTTTTGTGATTCTAATAGGGGAATTGTGCCTAAAATGACATACCACTTTTTAAAATCATGATTGCGGTTTTATTTTTCAGAAAAAATAAATTATTTTTAAACCAGTTGTAAAAAAATAGAGAAATCTAATATAAAAACAACAAAACAGTATCATATTTTGTCAAACAGTGTTAACTTTTGAATATTTAAAAATATCCCTGCTATGTCATTTTACCCAAGTATACTTGCGTAAAATGGCATATCTGTTTTTGTAATTCTGGGGTAAAACATTATAGTTTTTTAAATGCTTGCATATACATTGTTTTTATAGATTTCGCGTAAACAAATGATAAAAGAAACAAAAAAACGAACACATTTAACAACATACGGGTAAAATGACATAATGTAATTTTGTACATGTAACTACTATGTCATTTTCCCCCTACAGTATTCAAATTCAAAATAATAAGCAAACCATCATTTAAAATAATCTTTAATGTAGATATTCTATGGTTTTTTTTACAAACCAAGAAACAAACAATCATGCACGATATTGACCAAAATAAAATGTAAGTTTATAGTGCTTATTGAAAATAAATTTGTACTGACTGATTTGTACTGATGGCCGATACCGTACAATATAAATTAGAACCGTACGTTTCGCCAAATTCGAGAAATGACCAGTGTGTCATTTTACCTTAGTATGCCATTTAGGCACATCTCCTCTATTTAATATGTGACCTAAGAAATTTAAATTGTAGAGTTAGAGTGTATAATATTATTATTATATAAAAATAATAGCATATTATACAACGATGCTAAAATGGATGCTATTATTCCTGAAGATGTAGTTTACAACACGAGCGAGCAAAGCGAGCGAGAGTTTTAATCATCTGAGGACTGAGGGAATAATAGCCATTATAGCGAGTTGTATACCTACTGTACTTTATCTACGACTAAATTATTACTTACAAGAATTTAATAAAATAAATAACAATACTCTAAAATTTTGACATTTCCAAATGTAAATTCTCTATCACCATAGTTACATCATTAAACATTGCAATGTTTTTTAAAAATAATGTGCACGGAGAATATGATTCAGGCAAAGTAATTTTCTGATTTGTGCAGAAGAGGGAATACTGACTATTATTATTCCCTGGTATTATTCCCTGCGGGATTATTACGTGGTATTATGTAGCAAACATCACACATGTAATGTTAATGTTATACATTAGTCGTATATAAAATGATTTAAAAAATAAAATTTATAAAATAATGGTAATTATGTACTTTCTTTGAAAAATAAGAGTTTATTAAAAAAGGGAGATATATTTTTACTTTCACAGAGCCGGCAATTACAAATAAAATTGAGATGAGTTGATTTTAATAGGTTACTTGCAAGGTACTGAAAATGACATTTAGGTACCTAATGTTGGGTGGAAATCATAAGGCAAAAATATAAATTTTATTTTAAACAAATATATATTTTTAGTAAATTAAGAAAGAAATTATTTGTCTGTGACGTCATTATTTTATATAAGCGATATGGCCAGTCGCGGATTCATAATTTTCCCAACCGATGAATTCGCAGGCAAACTTTTTTTTTGTACAAGGTTTAAAATAAAAAATTACTGAATCTTATGGATGATCAGCTACACAAATTTTACCCCTTTTATGTGGTAAATCCGCCACTGGATATGGTAGCATTCTATATCAATTTTCAATAATTATTTTTGGACTTGTTAATAACATTTTTGCGAAAATAAAAAATACGGGTCTCAAATTAATTTTTTTTAAATCATGCAAGTAGCCTATTGTCCGAGTCCCTCTAGACCAAATTTTGAAAAGAAACCACATTCATAAAATGATTTAAAAGTCAACTTTCAAGTTCTGGTATCGCTATACATACATGTACAACCGTTTAATTTTTCTGGCGTGGTGCTTAATAGTTTCTTTGAATGCCCCTTCACCCCTACATCAAGGAAAAGAAGTAATAAAATAAGTCACTTTAGTACATGTTAAAACTCTTCTTTAAAATAGCGCCCTGTTTGAAATACTTGGGATGCAAATTTTATATTTAAATTTTCTTAAAGGCAAGACTTAAAATACAAAAAGTCATTCCTGTCAAATGTTAAAATCAGGCACGATTTTATATTACGGTTCTCCAGCTATTTACAAAATGTTACTATTTCGTCGTGATATTATTAATTGACGTTTACCTACATCAGGGCTAATAGCAAGAAAAAATCAGGCACGATTTTATTTCATATTACGGATATTTAGCTAAGATGCCTCCTCGAATATAAGTTTTCAAAAATTACTATGGAAATTGTTTTATTTTGTTAGGTACATTCTTACATCACAAAATAACAAATATTCTAGTGTTCTAGTGTGCAATATGAGAGTGATCCGAATGTGATTTTGTCATCCTCGCATGTGCGTAGCGGTGTAGCCCTAGCATAGATAGAACTGGTGTCGCTCATCGGATCTCGCTTATGATTGATGCTGCCACGCCATTGGTCAACAACGAACATGCTGAACGAGCATTATTTTTTAATTTTCTGATGATCTGCAGTCTTCAAAACACTCTTGCTTGCTTTATGACCGTCAACTTTATTTAATATCATTAGAGTAATACATTTAATATTTTCTATGCTTTACGAACTTAAAGCTTCTTTTATAGACACCGTGGAAACATGTAAATATTCATTTTGTGTCAAAAATTTAAGGTTTATTTTGTTTTATCAGTTTTTATATACCGCAGAAGTATATTACTATGTACCTACTTTTACTTGCAAAACAACAATGATAATAATTATTTGTTAAGTTTAGTATCATAATATTTAGGTTAGAAATATAATAAAATTTCATAAAACAATTTCTTGGTTCTTGTTTGAAGTGTAGCCTTTAGCCGAGTTTTTAAACAATGGAATGGCGCCTGTGTGTATATCCATAATGTTTTATAAAATTTGCGCAGTATAAAGGAGACATGCCACAACATATATTGCGGTCTGATGTACATACTTGCTTTTAGACGAAAGTAAATGAATTTAATTAAAATTATAGCGAACATGAACCATATAGCAACGTTTAAAGTAGTTCGCGCTGTAGTTAAAACTGTTGTAAACTCAGTAATTCCAAAGTAAAATTATAACTAAGACTTAGAACACAGTTTTGTAAGTGGTTTGACTAGAAACACTCATAAAGCAAATAAAATTCGTATGAAATTAATTAAAATATTATTGCGTGCATTCAAGTTGCAAACATAATTTTACGGTTTACCAAATATTTATGAATATTGTTGTAATAAAACTGTGAAATTTAACAGTTCTTTGTTTTGTTGCTCATAGTTTTTCTCGGTAGTTACTTGTTATGTTGTTATGTATAGTAAATTATTAAAGTATGAAACACAAATTATTTAATTTAGTATTAAAGTATATAGTACTTGTTAAATAAAAAGTAAAGGTATGGAAAAAATACAAAATAACATATCAATAATAATTATGAAAAATGTGATAAAATATTTAAAAAATCTGAAGTGGCCTGCACACAACCTTCCGCCATATCTAGACTTAAAACATAAATGTATACGTATACAATCCGGTGTCCCTTTAAAAGATACAAATAAAAATCTAAAATATTCAAACACAGAAATTTGCATCACCTGAATCAAAAGATTCCGTTTACAGGAAAACTCTTTTGTGTTGAAGCCATCCTCCGTTCAATTACTACATTTAATATCTTACTTATGACTTATATGGCGCTAGTATGACAACGTGTCACCCGTCTCACCTGTCAATATTTTTTACGCAGAAACAAAAATCAGCCGAACATGGATTACGAGATTTCAACGTTTTATCTGATAAATTTATTTTTTAAATTTTACTGCAGTTCTTTAATGCTACCAGATAAAGACAATTTTTTTATAACGTAAGTTGCAAATAACTTTGCTTCTTATTCTTATTACAAATAAATACTATATTTATCCAAATTTATATAAATTTTTGACAATTATCTTTATCAATCTTCAAAAAATACCACTTCCGGTGAAGATATTTGTACCAAAATCTAATAAGCTCTTCATATTCGTATACAATTGTAAAATACCAAATATCAAAATTTTTGGGTAATTCGTATTTGAGTTATACGACATCCGGCATCGGCCCGGACCACACACATACACACACACACACACACACACACACACACACACACACGCACACACATACACACATACATACAGACATCATCGAGAAACTATCAAAAATCAGTTGTAAGGACCCTAATTCGTGCTCATCCACTTAAAACTCACTACCCGATTTTTTGCATGATTCCAATACCTTCCTTTACAGGTAAGCGGAAGGTAAAAATGAAGAATATGTTAGTATTGTAAATATATTTATTATGGGATAGGTACCTATTGGAGAGTTTGAAAATATAAAATAACCAAGTACATTCAAAGCTGTAATTTTGGCTTCTTAATTTGTTAATGTTATACGTAAAATTTGTCCTGAAATTGCTATTTTCCTTATTAATAAAAATTATTTAATAATTCATACTAAAATCATGATTTAGAGACGTATTTTTATAACAACTGCTTAACGATGCAATCAAATTTGGTGCATATTCGAATTTTAAGGCCCGTTGAATCCGAAAAAGTTTTGTATATTAATTCTTATTAGCCTACATTTTCATCCCTAATTGCATATTAATTTATAATTATTTAATATTTTATACCAAAATTGGACGCATTTTAATAAAATTTCATTTTATTATGAAAATATCAATGTCCGTTTCGGGAGCGGATCCAATGGAAGGGCGGGCGGGAAATGGGAGTAATTACCCCTTTCCCTAAGATTCTAATTTATTCTTTAAATATTACACTATTTTTTATAACGCAGAATTAAAACTTATATTTTTATTTATTTTTGCACATGTAAAAGTGTTCATTATCTCCGAAAAATCAATTTAAAAGTATTTGACCTTGAAATTTGAAAAATTTCGGCTGCGGTGCTTTTCAAAATTAATTTTCATATAAATTCCCCCTCCTAAAATATCACTTAGTTCCGCCCTTAGTCCGTTTAGCTATAACAATAACAAGTACCTAGTATATTTATAATTATTATTTAAATGGAACAGCCTGGTATACCAGAAAAAACGATTTTATTTAAACTGCAGAAGAAGATATAAAGCAAATTCTACTATTGTCACTGTCACGTCATAATCATTTAAATTTTACGTAGTAACAAATGCTAATCGATCATAGACTACAAGATACCGAAATACTAAATTATAAATATATACTTTAATTATTCTTAAATGATACCAGATACAAAAATATTTATAAAATACCGATTGTAGGTAATAATCACATAATCTTTCATTTAAAATAAAAAGAATTGTCTTAAATTAAATATTTATCGAACTATTTGAAAAAAGTACTACTTCCGATTTGTAGATTGAAACCAAAAATAGGAGGTGCACAACTAGATGCTATAACAGTCCTAAATACAAAATTTCAACTTTTTACGTCTAACCGTATTTGAGTTATGCGACACACATACGTTCGTCCGTCCGTCCGTCCGTACGTACAGACGTCACGACGAAACTAGTCCTAATGGATTCAGAAAAGGTCAAAACGGATATTTCCGTAAAAATCTTAGAACCGAAATTTTTCACGATTACAATACTTTCTTTTACTCCGTACAAGGAAGTAAAAATTATACACATCAATGCCTAGATATACTTATAATAATTATTTATTAAAAATTTAAGATTTTTTCAAAATATTAACATATATGTAATAGAAAATTTAAATCACAAAAAATAAATTCGACAAATTCCAGTGTCATTAATCCTTATTAAGAAATACGATTAAGTTGTTCTTTATATTATAAAATAAATAAATTACACATGTAAATATGTGACAATATAGGTAATATAATCTTGTTATAATATTTTCCATATCTATGTAAATTTGCATGCATTATTTCTCTCCCCAAGCTAAATATTTATAGAATATGATATCATAAAAGAGAATTTTGCTAAACTGCAATGAATCTGAAAATAAATTATGGCCGGGTTCGGTAAGTAAACAACGTAAATAAACAAAAGTTTAGTGAGCGCCAAATGGATCAGGGATCAGACGATCAAGAGTGCTAGGGGTTAAACCCTGGGCTGCTGACATTGCGTATTATATCTGTTAATTATTTTGTCGGCCGAACATGTGTGGAATTTTCCTTACACATCAAATTGATACAGCCTGCTGTGGTCTGGTCATTAAACTTACAACGCAATGGACAAACGTTGATAAATTGATAAAAATAACTTATTAATGCAAATATTTAGATTTCTGTAGGCATATTTGGTATTTAATGTCATTGAGGTTGAAAGTTTAAATTTAATCCACATTTTCAGCAGGGAATTTTATTCTAAATTTCAGAAAGTTAATTCGTTAATTCAGAATTTTGCCACTGTCGATCAACGCCCTATTTTTATGAAATGCGCGATAATATATGTACAATATTATTACCACAATAGTATTGTAAATATATTATCACAAAATGTAGCTAATAATATCCCACTACTCGTATTAACACAATAAATCTGTAAATTTAATAACACGTTGTTGTAGTCACAATAATTCTCTTAAATTGTGGTAACAATTTTAGCAATTCTGGTAATTGTTACATAATTTTTTTTCCGTGATTAGTAGGTGAAACATATTTTTCAAGAGAATTAATAATTACACGAGCCCAAAATATGGTATAAACAAAATCTAATTATGTGTATTCGTATTTTCACCATTTTCAATTTTAACATAAATAACAGGTATCTGAATTATTGTTTAAACATAGTCGAAAATATAATTCAATTTTTGTTTATTATATGTTTAAGGAAATACATAATTATGCCTTGTTAATTGATTTGTAAAATAAAAGCAATATTATTATTCATATAATTTTTGTTTCGGTTACTTATCTTCTTATCATTAATTATTATAAAGTACCTAGGTTCGATACTTTTGGCTAGAAATATTTTTTAGTTTACTTTCTTGCATATAAGTCTATTTATTCTGCTATTCATCTTTTTCGAAAATTTCTCCGGACATCTATGAAAGCAACAGTCAAACATTTTGTTTTTCAAACGATATACGAGAAATTCTATAAAAAACAAATTCCTTTGCTGCTAATAACAATATGAAGCGTTATGTAGCTGTTGATAAAGTTAAATTCCTTAAAACTATTAATGAATGTAAGAAATTATACGATTTTAATTTTTCATTCTTATTGTAGCCATTTTAAACAAACTCTATCGTTAAAAGTTTATGGCTGAAATATTCATGATTCAATGATATATTTTTATAACAACTGCTTAACGATGCAATAAAATGGGGTGCATATTCGAATTTTAAGGCTCGTTGAATCCGCAAAAGTTTTGCACATTTATTCTTATTTCAAATGCACCCTCCAGCCTACATTTTCATCCCTAATTGCATATCTGTTAGGAAACCAGTCTCTAACTGTGAGGTGCATTAAAATTTTTATGCTCTTGGCGATGGCAACCTGTGGTCTCCCCTATCGCTATGCTTTTATCATAAGCTTCCGTAAACCATAATTTAGTCGCTAATTATATACACCCGCTAAGAAAGGGTGATGGTGATGCCATTTCTAATTAAGATCTTTGAGATGGAAATTCTACAATACGTTTTCATGACTGTGACGAATAATATGTTTGAATTATTTCTTTAGCAAATTCATGCATTTTTCAAATGTATTTTGCAACTGACTAAACATTTATCCACCGACTAACAGAAACTTAATCGATTGATAGAAAATTTGTTATCAATATAGATTGCTGGATTTAATATATTTAGAGCACCCGTCAGTAGCTAGCAGGCCCTATTTGAGCTCTTCAGAGTGCCCTTAACAAATTATTTGTATATCAATATCGTTAAAATAATTGTGGTTTGAATCCCAAAACCTTCCCTTGGATACGGCGTTTCCTACACCTACCTACGATGAACCCCAAAAAAGGTATGTATCGATTGTTTTACTTTTTGGAACAGATTTTTTTTGTTCCCGCCTTCTTCTTAGCCTTTTTCAGAATTAAGCACTGCATATTTTTTATACAACTCATATTTTTATAAAATTGCTTTTATAATAGTACCTATTATAAATAACCGTAATGCCAACATACGAGTATATACCGAAGCTTCTTCAGAATTTCCCGAATTTCAGATCTGTTTCCAGATGTGTAAAAAATAACTTCATAATTTCATAATGAGGTAGTTGTCACTTTGGTTACTCAGGCGAGGCATGATGTCAGCGAAGTGCTACTAAACTTATAAGCTTACAATTAGGTTTATTAAGAAATAATAATTTAATTTAAAAAAATATATTGTTACTTAAATAATAAAAATTGGTGTGGTCTGCAGTTTCGACCAAAAATATTTTGCGCCAAAAGCCCGAGATTATTGAGCTTCTAGGATAATACGCCACTGGGTAAAAGCTCCGCATGACCTTGTGGAGATCCATATGACCTTCAGACCCGCATTGCGAACGTAAGACTCGCTATTCGCTTTCTGTAATGGGAATGGGTGATAGTGACACTGAAACGTAAACGTACAGAAACATAGACAGATCAGTGTAAGATAGAGATCCTTGTTCCTTACCTTGCTATACAAATAGGTCGATAGGTCTGGCTGATAAAAATGACATTTGCATTGTGCATAAGTGTCTATATAATTTAATTACGATATACGATTGGCAGTTACTGATTGATTAATAACACATGTTAAATGCCTACTATTAGGTGTTATGTATAATTCGGTGCAGACAAATATTTCGGCTTTTATACATTACAAATTTTATTCATTAAAATTCTCAGTATTAAATTAAAAATTGAGATATATATTTTTGTTTGTAGGTAATAACAATTACATTAAATAATAACATTTCTACAAGTTTTATAACATTGAAAAGACGGTAAGTAGTTTATTAAGATTTATTAAAACAACTTATTGTTCCGCAATTTAACTTTTTGTTCAAAATATTTTAAACAAAACTATCTAATATGTAGATTGTAGATACATTGACAAGTAGTTAGTAATGGCGATGACCGCTTGTGTCTAGTATGCTTGTTGTTGTCAGTTCGATCCCAGCAAACAGATAATTAGATCACAGCTTCCGAGTAATTAGAATCTGCTATATAACATACTATAAAACTATTATGTTTTGAGAGTAAATCGTCTTTAATCAATAAATAAGTAATATAATAATAATTTTTTGAGTGGGCCCGGGCCATTCTTAAGTTAGCCCATTAAAGTAGGTAGGTACCGGTGTGTAAATAAGACCGTATGTTAATATATTAATATTTATATTATTATTATTAACTACATTTTGAAATTATGTAATAACATATTTCTTTTTAAATATAGTTTCTGAGATATAAGCTATTATATGTTATGACACTGGTTCAATTAGTTATAAATTTATATAATATGTAGATTGTAGATACATTGACAAGTAGTTAGTAATGGCGATGACCGCTTGTGTCTAGTATGCTTGTTGTTGTCAGTTCGATCCCAGCAAACAGATAATTAGATCACAGCTTCCGAGTAATTAGAATCTGCTATATAACATACTATAAAACTATTATGTTTTGAGAGTAAATCGTCTTTAATCAATAAATAAGTAATATAATAATAATTTTTTGAGTGGGCCCGGGCCATTCTTAAGTTAGCCCATTAAAGTAGGTAGGTACCGGTGTGTAAATAAGACCGTATGTTAATATATTAATATTTATATTATTATTATTAACTACATTTTGAAATTATGTAATAACATATTTCTTTTTAAATATAGTTTCTGAGATATAAGCTATTATATGTTATGACACTGGTTCAATTAGTTATAAATTTATATAGTCTAATTTTGTATTATTGTTCAATTTTTACACATAGTACCTACAGTTTTAAAGTTCAATAAATAGATATTATGGTCGAAAAATACAATTTTTCTACGAAATTGCGAATTTAAATTTTGTCTGAATTGTCTAAAATTGATGGTGAAAGGAGGCTTTTAGTGTTTCACGAACTTCTTGTTCTTGTTTTCAATTTTCTTGTTTTTGCTGCAAGAATAAGACAAGAAGTAACCATGCAAGAAACAAGAATACTAACTTAGACATATAAATGTATAGGTACATACAATCCGGTACTCACTTACCACATGAAAATAAAATCTAGAATACCTATTCAAACATAGAAATCTGCGTCACCTGAATCAAAATATTCATTCGCCGGGAAATTAAAATCAAGACTATTAGATTTGGCATAAATGTTAGATGCAGGAAATTGTAAACGCAGGAAGATTTAAACATAAGAAGATGCAAAATTAGGTCGATTGACTAAAATGAATAACCCAGAACTATTCTTAACTCTCACGTAGGTACCTACTCGGTTTTGACATGACAATAAATTTTCTAGATATACCTCTTCCTATGTTTGCATTTATGAAGAGTCTAAAATTCTAGATTTGAATTTTTTTATGAATTAATCTTTTGATATGCTTTTGATGCAGGTTTTTAATTACTTATTAATTTTCTAGATTTGCATCTTCTGACATGGTGTTTCATTTTCCTGTGTTTAAATAATCGAGTTTTTTGCTCTCTTTTGTTGAAGCCAACCTCCGTTCAATCACTACAACATTAAATATCATACTTATAATTATGTCGTTAGTGCCAACGTGTCACCAGTGTCACCAATATTTTTTACGCAGAAACAAAAATCAACGGATCATGGTTCTTGGATTACAAGATTTTAGCGTTTTATGTGATAAATTTAATGTTGAAATTTTACTAGTTCTTTAATGCTACCAGATAAAGACCATTTTTTATACCGTAAGTTGCAAATAACTTTTTCTCTTATTATTATTACAAATGAATACTATATTTCTCCAAATTTATCGATTGAAAATTAATTTTCCGGTGAAGATATTTGTACCAGATTCTAAGGAACTCTTCCAATTTGTAGGTATTCAAATGTAAAATACCAAATATGAATTTATGTGATAAATTTAATTTTGAAATTTTACTAGTTCTTTAATGCTACCAGATAGAGACCATTTTTTATACCGTAAGTTGCAAATAACTTTTCTCTTATTATTATTACAAATGAATACTATATTTCTCCAAATTTATCAATTGAAACTTAATTTTCCGGTGAAGCTATTTGTACCAGATTCTAAGGAACTCTTCCAATTTGTAGGTATTCAAATGTAAAATACCAAATATGAATTTTTTGGCATATTGGCAAGAACAAGAAATAAGCAAGAGTCTTGCTAGCAAGACAAAAAATAGGACAGCAAGAAATTTACAAGACAAGAAGTAAGTTCATCACTATAGGCTTTTGAAAAAATACATTTTTCATACCTACAACACTTTATATGTAGTAACCATTATAATAAGTATTAAAATGGTTGATTTTTAAAAATCATTATTTTCAATATTTCCCACTTTTGTGCAAAAATAGTATTTTTCTACTCCCGGTATTAAATCATTATTTAAAGAACTGGTTTCCATGGCGCTAAATAACATTTTAAACATAACTCGACAAGACGTGGCTTTGGCCGTTTTTAGTCACGTGCTGAACATAGCAACAGACATATTAAGCACGGGTCTCGGCACGGGGTGAAGTAGGCTCCTATATTTGACATTTAATTTTTGTGAAAAACTGTAGAAAATTAATAATTTGTCTCAATCATTGTTAATTTTTTTCCATATAAAAATTAAATACACTTTCCTAAATAGAATTTTGTAGCTATGTATTATGATTTAACCTAAAATTATTATAAATGAAATTTTACATATTAATGAATTTATGTTGTGTAATTTGTGATCGTAGAAAATGTATAGTATACTCGTAGGTAACTCGTTTATAAACTGCCTAAATACTCGTTTTTTATACACTCGCTGCGCTCGTCCCTAAAAAACTCGTTTCTAAAATGACGTTTATAAAACTTGATACACTATTTCAGGAAAATATAAACAATAAAAGTTCTGACAAAATATGAATTCGCAAAAAGTCACAGTTTCACATATAAATAAGAAATATGTAATGTAATATGGTTTTACAAGAGAGAGAAAACAATATTTATTACATGTAACTATATTTAGGACCCTTGAACTTAATGGGTTAGTTACGTCCTTGGCATTGAAACAAAAAATATATTCGAAAGTTCGACTAAAGGCGATAACTTGTTCGAATTCTCAGTATATACCTACCTTTCAGTCTTCCATATTACCTTCTCTAGTCAGTGGTAACCCAATTGAAAATACAATTTTTCCAACTCACTATCCTCCTTATCCTGGTCAATTTGGACCTCAAATGACCCTCAACTACCTCAACACTGACCCTCGCTGCGCAACCTCTTTGAAGCGCACACCCGGCATTAGTTCGCGACGTTCCCGCGCGACGCTACAGCGCTGTCATCGCCCGTAGCTGGGCGCCTGCCAGTATCCTGTGTGATTCCGCACTGTGCGCTGCTTGCCACCCAAACGCCGCACCGCTTCGCTCCCGCTCCACGAGTGACTTAGACACTGCTGATTGTTCCGAGTGACAGTTGATAGTTGATGGTTGACAGTTGAGGTTATGGTTAACAAGTGAGTGACAAGTGATTGTTGAAGAACAATGAAGTGTTGTGAGTGATCCATTGGATTATTTGTCAATGAGTGTCGATATACCAAAGGGGGATTTTTCTAATTAGGATACTGTACCAGAAAGGTAATTATTGCATTCTAGGGATACTTTGTATGCCGATGACAATCCTATAAAAATTGTTTAATTAATTTTGTTATATTATAATTATTATATACTAATATTTATAAATCTGTGGATTATTTAGGGCGGGATCTTATATTAAGGGTTTATCCCAATTTTGTGTAAATTTATTCATGATCCCTCATTAAAACCCAGTTAAATATTGTAAGAAATTATAATTCATGGGTGTGACCAATTGCCGACAGATATTCCACGATTTTCCATGTATTGTTTTAAAGTGTTATCTATTGTTTGAAACTTTACTGCTGCACGTACTCGAAATACAATAAAGTAAAATGCAATCTAATTTGATTCCGTTCTGCAATAAAATTAATTATTGTTGCAATTGTTCACCAACAGAATTATTATGATAAATCAAGGCATTGAAAGGTAAAATATGATGTATATCATTTCATGGATTACGTACAAAATGAAGCAATTTCTTCTTGTCGAATGATATTTCTCCTGTCTTTTCGTGCAGAATTAGGACATAAAATATTTTTTTCTGGGTGAATGTAGTTTTAATGAAGGTAATATTTTTTGGGAATGATGCAATAACGAATAATATCCCTCATCTCTTATAATTAATAACTGTTCTAAAAGAGAATTTAATTTAATATCTCTTTCTTTCTCGTATAAGGACTTGCTTGTTCTTTTTAAACTTTGCTTTGAAAAGAATGTAATTACGACTGAATCCTACTTTTTATCTGAGAAGTAGAAGCACACGACAGTAACTTTGCTAAGGATTAACTGAAATTTATTTCCCAAATATTATAATCATACTCTCGTAAATACATAAGAAAAGTTATAATTAGTTATGTTATTTAGGAATAGGAATATATGGCATGGGAGTAAATGAAATAGTTAATCTATAGTAGTATTTCAGAAGTTATTAAGTCGAAATTAGCATATGATAAGGTTAAATTTTGGGCGATGTCTACCGAAATTATAGCCCCCAGCGCCATATTAAACTCACGATTACATGCATAACATACACTGTTAAATTTGCGACGGTAAATTTCCGGAGATTTTCATGAACCTCTGTGGAGTTTTTTCAAATATTTTAATTTCGCTTCTGGTTGGTTATAAAAACTCCAATTTACCCTCTTTTGTGCGACGGAAAAAATCTTGCTGAAATTCTTTTGACAAAAATATTTTAACTGCCAACAAAGTTGTCCGAAATTTTTATTTCCGTTTATTTACCGTTGAGTCTATACCGGTCTATACTTTTTTGATGTTCGGATGCGAGCCAAAAGCACTGGCCTTACATTTTTTGTCTGAAGTTTTATTCTATATATTGATTCCAACATCAATGGCACTTGAAGTTTTTGTTGTAAGCAGAGGAAAGCGAGAAAGTCAAACAAAAATAAAAGATATTGTTTGTTTATCCACAACACCGGAACATGTACTACTGAATTTCATGTTGTCGAAGGATTTTCACAAAATATTTCGGTCTGATAGCCGCTATCGGTTCAATCTGATGAAACAATGCATCCAATTCAGCTCTACAGCGTATCAAGATTTGGGCATTTTGTCAAACCAGTCCGAAAATGTGAAATTTGTTTTGAAAATGTTTGGCATCCAATTTAAGATACCTACATGAATATTAATGTTTATCGCGATTTATCGGGAATTAAATTTTAATAGAATTCCTTCTGTGCTTTACTTCGGCTTTACTGGGGTGTTTTACTCAGTTTAAATGGTATCAAATAATATAGAATATTAGAGAATATTATATAATATTGAAAAATTTAATAAACAAGAACATAAATTTAAAAATATGAACTTTTAATCAACTTGTATCGTCTCTTTGAGAATAACTGTCCTATGTTAACAGTAACAATGGTCTAACTTTAAGAATTGTAAAAATGAAGAAACTCGAATATTTTGAAATAACGAAAGAATTTTGACAGATAGATTCTTGTGATTCTATTGGTTGCTACGTACTGTTGTCAAGAGCGGTTTATACAAACACAATTCTAATTTTTTAAATAATTATTGTCAATTCTAATTTAATTCCTTGTAAGTGCTGCGAGTTGTTGATTTTTAAATTTTACCTGGGCTCTTTTTATGTATTATTCTCTTACAGTTTTGTGGACTATTGGTGCTTGTTTTTGAACATCTATGTTTTGGTGTAAACCACGCCCTAATTAACTGTCAAAATTCTTTCGTTATTTCCAACCGGATATAGGTATAAAAACAAAAACAATAGATTTTATCAAATAAATTTCAAATATACATTGCAATGTGCTATTATCAGAATATAAATATGCACATATTTATGTAAATTTATACTCAATATATTAGATTATAAGGCATTGATATGTAAGCAGGATTATACCTCGGATTATACTGTTTTTGGGATTTTATAAAAGTTTTGTAAGATATTTGTATGATCTCCTACTACGACGTACTATTAGTTTGTCATAAATTTGAATGGATTTTCTGAAAGTGCTTCCAATGTTTTTACAGTGTGAGTGTGTGGTTTAAAGGGTCAAGTAGAGATGGTGAAGCTTGAATTCATAAATATATTGCTGTGTATAATGCTTATAATTAAAAAAAGAAAAAAAGTACATAATTTTACTCACTTATTCTATATTCGATCATATAAAAATGTTTAATATTAAAAACTGGGTCATAAACGGATGGGAAAATTTAATTTACACTCCGAATTTAACGATACTCCCATATGCTGCACAAATAATACCTCGAGCTTTATTACAAACAAACATATAATCATAATATAATATTAAACTAAAATTATTCCCCAAGCAGGTCCGTAATAAATGAAAATTAATTGATCAGAATAATTCCCTTGCCACCTGCATTGAGACAAATAACTTCACCTACCCTCTGCTTTAACACCGCGAGTAGATAACTCGGTTTTATTGTACCGGAAGTTTGATAATAAGTTGTATTAGTTACGTGACGTCACAGAGTTTGTGTTACAGTGTAAACCAGGCATTCATACCTCTCTGTGGTGGAATGTTTGGTGCTCATGATCTCAGTAGTTCAGTTCATGCCAGGCTGACTGCCATGGCTACGTTACATTGTTTGTAGCAGGAACACTAGTCAAACAACGAATGTTGCTAGAGCCAATGCTGATGCTATCTTGTGGTGAGGTGTATTATAAGTTTCGTTCACATTGTTGGGAAAATGTTTGACAGCAGTAAGATTCTGGTTAATGAAGCAAATATTCAAATACATTAGGGGAATGCTTATTCAGATTATGTTTGTAGATTTTGATGTAACATAAATCAAAGATTAATTAACAAAATTTGTGGGTATACAAACTTTGACATCGTTGTGGTTTATTGGTTTATTGAATGAATATTTAAGTTAAGATCTCCACAATTCGATTCGTACATTAACATTTCAATTTTATTCTTTTATTTTTATTATAGTTTAATTATTACATACCAACTAGCTCATACACAAATTGGCACTCCTCTAAAATCGTTTTATCATTCAAAAAGAAGTTGAAATCTAGTTTAATATTGTAGTTTTATTGTAATGCACCGTCATACTTCATAATTCTTAATAATTAGAGCTGACACTTTATGCAATTAAAAATGGCAAATATGCGCATGAAATGCAGGTAAATTTCTCGAAAATATGCATTAAAAATCTCATTTTATGCACGAAAAAACTATATTCTTTTTTCAAACAAAAACATAATTATTTTCTATTTCTTCTTATAAAAATATTGTATCTACGACTGTTGTTAAAAGTGGACCTATTAACGGTTGCTTAGAAAGTTAAAAGTGTCAATTTATGGCACTGTTAAAAGTAACATACCAACGTGTTAAAACGTTAAAAGTTATATTACCTACTTATTTATACTTTTAACATGATTAACGATTTGTATAATAAAATCAACAAATATAATCTCATTTGTCGAAATGTCATTCATCAATTTTTTGTTTTTACAAAATACCTACACTACTAAGGCCTTAGATAAAGTATTGTATGATTTATGTGTTAAAAGTGATTTTATTTTGTTCATGGGATTGCTTCACTCGGCTTCGCCTCGTTTCGCAAACGTCCCTGCTCACTTATAAAATATCACTTTCAACACTTATATTATAAATAACTATTATTTATTGAATTATTTTCAATAAATAAAAGAGCATAAAACTAAGAACATAAATAACTTTAAATTCAACAAAAATCGAGTCAAAAATATAGCAAAGAAAAGAAAGAAGAATAATTATTCGATAATTATATTATTGTCTAATTGAAATATCTTTTTAAAAATATAATCATTTATACGGAGTACCTAGTATAAATATTTTGGAACCTATAAAGACATGTTTACATACTATTTACTTTTTTATCGGATTTACAAACTTTATTATCTATCTCGCTTTATATTTTTATCTAAATTAATATGAGTCATTGGTCATTCACTAGTTTTGAATTATCTCGTTTTAATAAACACATTTTGTTTCACAAAGCATACTCTTCGATAAATCAAACATAAAAGAATGGAATGTAATAGCAAATTTCTGTTTATTACATTTGTTTGTTATTAAATTAATCACAAACTTGTGTGAAGCATGTTTTGGTCATTTAGGTAGACGACACTCTTAAGATACAATGTGAAAATATTTTTTTAGTTACTATATACACATATTGATAACGTTCAAGATACCATTTTCTGGAACTTAATACAATAATTACATAAATAATTTAGTGAATTTATTATGAGAACACATTACGGAAAACAACATATTTGTAAGTAGGTATATCAATAAAACTCAGTATTTAATATAACAAAATAATTCTTTACCAGTCGATTACCAGTATAATATTATGTACCTATAACTGTTTTATTTACTTTACACGTGAGGTGAACAAATTATGACTCAGTTATAAGATCAAAGTGGGAACTTGTTTTTGTGAACATAGAAAACTTTTCTTATTAAAAATACATGCTGAAGTATTTCGACCTATTTTTAATTTTATAGTTCTTTTTGTTTTTCGTTGTTTGTTAAAAGATAGGTACGTACTTTTTTAATTAAATCTTTTATCCCAGTCTAGAGAACAAAATAGGGATTATATTTTTGTGTACTTTTTTTTTAATAAACTTATAATATCTTTGTTAATCTTCTTAAAATTTTACATCAAATTTTAAAGCTCTTACAGGTGGGTAACCTACGAGAAGAATAATTTTAAAGTTGGAAACGTGAATTAAAAATGTGTCCAGTTTTTTTCTAATTAAAAGTTGCACATTAGTTAAGTATGGAATATGTAGTTTAGTCCTGAGAGTATATAATACTTCTTAATATTTGTATCCTTCTGATGCGGTGCATTAACTGTTTATCTTTATACGACCGCAGTGTGCTGCATTGTTTAATTGTTTTTCAAAATTCAAAAACATAAAAAACAAAATATTTGGTTTTCATTTATTATCATCTTTTGTCTATATTTGGTAGTATAGTTGATATAGCTCGAATACAGTTCTACTTCTACAACCATACAAGTAGGTAACAATATTTAACTTGTGTATGGTTAGTTTTAACTATTTTATTTTGTTTATTCTTTCCTGAAACTTTAGATTAGGCCGGATTAAGCCTAATTTTTCTGGAACTAATTACTTCCAAAATAGCTCTGAAAATTAGATGATTCTCTGCACATCTTTCTCATTAAGTTAATACTCCTATCCGCACGATTTTCACCGTTATAGCATCTTAGTTTAGCGAGCAATTTTCTAGGAAGTGTTAGACGTTGGTGTAAAGTGTGCATACACGTGTGCAGGGTTAATAGCCACAAGCAATACGACTTAAATGAGAACTTGAAGCGAAGTCACCGTGGATGTGAAACCGCATCAAATACACTTCTTGTAGTAGAGAGTGGAGAATCTTCACCGTGAAATGCACTTTCTCAGAGAACTGGTGCCGAATTCTGAATCGTTCCTTAAGAGCAAATCGTTAAAACTTCAACATGAGAATATGTACTACTACAATTCTATGCATATTTGGTTCAGTTACTTTCAAGATAGTTTGAGACGGTTTCTCTATGCTTTCTTGAAAGTTTATTTATACAATTTTGGGTATACAAATAGATTCTGAATTGTATACTAGTAAATTGAATACGAACTTAATAACAATTGAGAAAGTATCAGAGAGTAGGTAACATTCAAATAATAATAAAACTCTGTCATCTATTCAAGATACAAGCCATATAACTTTTTTTTTAAATTGTTGAAATAGCATTCAGAGCATCCTCGGTATACCCGAGGATCTCCTTAAATTAGCAAATATATATTAACTTGAAAATTTTGCAAAGTAACAGAAATTAGCTGACATTAAATCAATATTGTCTATATTATATGAAACACCCATCTAGGTCAGTGGAAGTAAAATGGTTCATAATTCATTATTTAGCGAACGAGCTGAATGCTAGTGCTTTCGAGTTCAATCCCAATTATTTAATTGAGCTAGAATTCTGATTAACAAACACAAATAAAAAATATATAGCAAGATATAAATATAGAGAAAAATATCTAAGTAATTATTCGGTATGTTTTTATTTTTCTCAATAATATGTAGGTACCTACCTGATATATTTTATTTTAATGGTAACCATGCAACAGGATTAACTCCCAATAACAGAATGGCAGAATGCAGATGATATTATAGTATAGGGGTCTTTCATTAAGAGTGATAGGATTTTAATTTTAAATAAAACGTCAACGGTTTGACATATCAATTTAGTTTTTGCTTTATTTGGAAGCTAGGACAATGCAGTTATGTTCGGAACAAGATATCGTTCAAATGTCCACCACGGCTTTGTTGACACTGTTCACAAGATCGCTTCAATTTGGCTCATCCGCAACACTGGCCGCTACAACTATGATATTCTCTTCGCTTCGACCATTTCGTTGTCTTCGTGGTGGCTTATTGTCTTAGTAATGTTAACTCAAACTATCACAGTGCGTCTTATAGCCTGTGCAGAGTAACGGTGACGGCGACCCAATTCTGGGGTGAATAAACGTTGATCACCCACAACTGTTCTCAAAATTTGGTAATATTTTTTTTATTATTTTCAACCGGTCTAGACGCGTCAAACGCTGCATCATGAAACTGCACACTATACTAAATAATGTGACACCTGGAAGTAAATAAAATATATATCAGAAACCGAGAAATCTTTATTGAAAAAACTATCACTTCTATTGAAAGACCCTATAGAATTCAACGATTCAACCACTTGAACCCAGTGGTATGGTTATCAGTATTCTGAGAACGAACTGGGTACGTACAACTTAACCAAATTTAGGTGGAAACTTTATCGTTGAGCTAACTACTGGCTTGATACTTGCAAAAATTTAAAAAAAAACTGTCCAAGTAAAGAAAAAGTAGATAATAAATAATTATAATTAAATTAATACAAGCTCTCTTCGGTGATTTGAAATTACAGATTTAACATATTCATGAATGTTCAAAACTTTTTGAACTTATTAAAATTCATGTTGCACTAAAAAATAATATTAAACTTGCTGCGAGAGATGTAAAAATTCAAATTCATCAAATAATTTATACGAAAATTTGTGAAATAGTCTCTGGAATATTTTACTACAACAAAAAATAGCGAAAGTTTATTATTCTGATTTTTTGAACAATAACTATAACTACCTTATAATAATGATTAATAATCACATTTAAAACACTACCTACTCAACATAAAACATCTAATTTGTACAGAAATAAAGTACTTTTATGTCTGTTATTCGGTATATTCCTTGTGTGTTTAAATTAAAAACATACTAAATTAATATTAATTGTACTAATAAATTTGTTTCCTTTAGACACAAACTATACAATGTGTGTAGAAATTGTCAGGGTCAGAGTCTGTAGAAAATAAAAAGATTAGGTTAAATTATGTATTTTAAGATCGGAGATTTTAAAAATAATAAATAAACTGATGAAACTTGATCCAAACAAGATACAGAACGAATTGAGTGTTCGGTATCAAAGAAAATATTATTTGACCAGAAACGTCAAGAAAACATTTAAAGCAATTGTTTTGAAAAGAGAAATTTGACAACTTGACTCGAGTTACTTAAGGTTGGGTACGGTTGGGAAGTTTGGTGTTGACCACATGTCATAGCAAGTTTTTATTTTTTATTTTGTTATATTTTGTTCCCAAACTAATACCAAAAGTATAATTATTCATCATTGCTTAAAGGTTTTTCACAGTATTTACAGGAATAAGATAGCAAAAATAAAAAAAATTATAAGAATTTGTATTTATAACGATATCCATGAGGTTTTAAGATAAATATCTCAGCTCAGGTCTAATATTATTGCAAACTATAGTAGGTAGTCTTAAAAGTGAGTCATTTAAATAATTGTTTTTAAATTTTAATTGCCATTTAATACAAACAGCTCATTGTGACATAGAAATCCATGATAATAAACTTGTCGTCATTTTGTAATTCGTTAAACAACATGATTTTTTCGGTGAATAAATCACGGCTGGAGGAATATATTATTGCATGTCGCTTGTCAGTCAGAAGACGAAAAGTGAAATGAACTAAACCCAAACTTCTTGTAATACCTATATACTTACTTATTATCCTTCACTTTTTGTCCTTGATACATTCATTCTATTTTGAGTTTTTAAGTTATTTTCAGAATTTAATAATATTGTTTTCAATTTTCAAAATGTTTTGATAAACTTGTTTCACATTCTCATGTAAAGTTTCTTCATTTGCTCTATCTTATATTATAAAGAAAAAGATTTGCAATTAATTTTTACCGGGCCATCTAGTAAATTGGTATAAATAATGTATTGTTTTTAGAATATAACTATGAAAATACCTAATCTGAAAATTTCGCTATCTACGCCGGAATCTTATTTGATAGTGAGTCAATTTTAAATGGTTCTAAAATGTCTACCCCGACTGTCAAATATTTATCCGTAGGTCCGCATTAGGCCAGTGAAGTTGCTTCTATGCCCTAAGGGAAAACCTGTTTACAAATAGCTGTACGGAAGACAGGGAAAGTAAATGGAACCGTAACAGTGGCCTAGCCTCAGATGAAATTTTGTTCACTTTATGGGTCTAACATAAAATTACGCTATACAATATACAGAAAGTTAACGCAAGTTCTAGGAAGGGTTTATCATATTTTATAATTATTATTTACATTTTACTTCACAGTTTAGTGTTATACACTTTGCAGGAATTAATTTTATATACCAACCTACCCCTTTGTAATTTTAGTAATAACTACTTTTATATTCCGTAAGTGCCTAAGTGCTAACTAGGTAAATTAATTTTTATTTACACAAAAATATATGTAGGTATGTTATGTTTATACATTGTTAATAAATACAAATTTTGGTCACGGTGGATAGCCTAGTTATTCATTGAAATTTCAATGAAAATGTGTGTAAATATAATAGGAATAAAATAATTTAATCTGTTTCACTGTTAAATGTTTATTGATAACCGTATGTAGACTGGATTCACGTTGTGCGTGTTCACATTTTTTCAACAGTTCCTCGATTATTGTATTCGTGGATTTAACATTTGGGTTCTATTTTTAGATTGAATGAACGAAAAAGGATCTATTTTTTGCAAGATATTAAATCAGTTCGTGCAAAGTTTTAATGAAATGCTCAAAATGAATATGCAACAAAAATAAAATCGTCAAGTTTTCCAAAACGTATTTATGAAGTAAAAAGTTAGTTTTGTTGCAGAACAGAAACCAGCAAAACTCTATTTAAAAAATAATGAACTACTTTAGAAAACTCAAGTAATTATCTATAAATGAAGGTCCACAAGAATTGCAATTAAAATTCAAGATAAATCGTAAACGGAAATGGCAATTTAACCTGAAATACATTTTAGATGCACTGAATAAAAAATACGTAAAACAATTACCACAACTCATTTAAAGACTTTTTGTTTTCGCTTGTAATGGAAAAGGCATTAGCGATGAAAAAATCCACAAACGTTGTTACTGTGCTTTAAAATTCCATTTCGCAGCCTTTTTATAACTTCTGATTTGAATGTACTACGCTGTACTCATATCATCGTACTCTGCTATGGACTAGATACAAGCTGATTGAAATCGTTAATTCTATCTTTTATTTATTGTATTACATTCCTTCAGCTCATCAAATTCGTTGCTTTGCTTCTGATTACATCCATTATTTTTATTTGCTAACCCTAACTTGCTTTGAGATTTTGTCGGTTGACTATAATTATGTGATAATAATTATATAATCACTAAAATAAAATTAGAAACTTAAATTTAATTTAAAAAAAATGTAAGTATCTATAACATAAGCATAGTTAATGGTATAGTTAAAGTGTTTAATTCATGATTCGAGAATTCGTTTACTTAAATAATAATCAAATATTGTTTTTATTGCACATACCGAGTATAGAATTTTTTCTGATCTATGGGAAATACAGTGTTGAAATTGTTTTTATTTTGCTCTAAGTTTTTACGTTTTTTACGTATTGATTTTAGAGCAAAATCGTAGTTATGCAAAGATGTTCAAAATAAAAATCTATATCGAATAAGCTAACATTTTATGTTCAAATCGATTTCTTTCACGAAATAAACATGAAATAAAAATTAATAATTTCGACTAGTTTCAGACTACCATGTAAAATTAAGCAAAACAATAGCTATTTAGGACTTTCTTGGACGAACTGAAGTTTATTGCAGAGCGAGCGCAGCGAGTCTATAAAGCCCGATTATGCACGACTTGCATACAAAGCTTTATGTTCTAAATTTTTGCTGGTTAATTATGTACGATTGAGTTAAAATGTGAATAACCTCCAGATGAAAAATGTCTTCTAGAAAGTTTGCAATGTCAAATGTCGTTGTCCTGTAGAATTAAGCACAATCCCCAGCGAAGAAATAAATGGAAACCAAGTGATTTGCAAAGGTCTGAAGTCTGAAGACTAAAGGAAACCCGTTACGTCGAAGCCATTGAAAAATGCGTCTATAGTTGTTTTAAACCTTATTCTCGTGTTACTTAAATTACTTAAATTTATAACCGAATACATTTACATGACTGGCTATGGTTATTTTCAATTCTGGTTATACAAACAATTTCGGAAAGAACGTCAACATTAAAAAAACCGAACTATCAGTTGTAAAATTCATTATTATCTAACAGTAGTATTAAATCTGAAACTTGTTTATGAAGTTTGAGTAAACATGAAACTCTATAGTCATTATTTTGTTAAATATTATTTTAAATAATGAATTGGTGATGCTTCTTGACTGAATACGTTATAAGAGGAGTATAATAAAGTTCAACAACACAGATATAATTATTGTGCTTTGGTTCATCATTGTAAAACTGTAAACCACAATTTCAACTTTAATTCTGTATTCTCATTCTGGATATAATAGTTATTTACGTTAGAGGGCCGAAAGAGAAAGATTATGCCTCCGGACGTAGTTAGGCCCGACTTTTGCGAAGGTATTTATTCATCCAAGGGAGTAATCTGTCTTTCGCCTTGAGCATAGGGCCTAAGGTACATACAACGTTTTACGCACAACTGATTTTAAATATAATTGCCATTTCTCATAATTAGTTTTTGAAACAAACATTTCATGTGAGCCAAATAATTTATTTTGATTGGGCGAATTCGTTCCTCCCAAAGGGTGAAATGTAACTGTTTCTGTCATGGTAAACAAGTTCTAAACAAACAATTATTTTGATACAGTTGTGCGTAAGTCTTTTGCGTTCTGTAAATATAATAATAAATTACATAATGAGAAGTGATAAATATCGTGTGAGTGAGAAAAAACTATCACTGCCAAAATTTTAATTTTTTAAATTTTTAAACGTCCTACTAAAAGGTGAAATAAAAATTTAAACTGTGGCGATAAGACATGTCCAATAACATGTGGAAAGTGTATGAAATGACTTGATTCTTAAAATCCAACCGGCAACCTACTCGTGGTGCACCGTGCACGTCGGGTAACGCTAATGTCGGTGGTACCAAGCCAAAATGCATAGTCTTCATAAATCTTTCATAACTTTGCGCCTAATCATCGTAGGAACTTCGTTTTTTGTTTCATTTACAGGAAAAGGTGTGAATTGTTTTTACATTTTATTGAATCAACCCGTCCATGTTTTTGCGGACGTTTTAACAATAGTCGAAGTACGACGTTTTTAGGCCAAAAAACGTCATTTTCATGGATTGAAAATTAAGGTAAAAATAGAGATATTCCTAACCCAGCATGTTCCCTCTTACACACGCAGAAAAGAGCTTCTTTGCGCAGAAAAAATTTCGTTAAAAAGAATCCAAGTTATGTGGAAAAAACCCCAAAATGCACTTTTTTTCAAACGCGCATAACTTTGGTTACAAAAATCGTAGACACTTCATTTTTGGTGACATATACGGAAATTGATTGAATTTAATCGCCTTGATGGTTGATAGACTCGAAAAACCTCCGTACACACTTTCAAAGTTGGACTTTTTTTCACAAAAAGTTCTGTATTCTTCAGAGAGGGGTGGAGGGGATTGAAAATGATGGACATTTAAGTTCGCATACACCCTCTTAAAGAGGACACTTCAAGCTTACCTGGCATCATCAGAACTTCCAAATCGGTCGCATAGAAGCCAAGTTATGACGGTTTGAAAATCACCTAAATTTTGACAAATCTCAAGTGTCTCGTTTTTTGTTTTGACCAGTGTAGTTGTCATGCAAATTTTATTTTTCCTTCACAGTTTTCGAAAAGTAGTTATTTACATTATTATGTAAGTGCGGTAGATCTCATTTTACAACGTGATGTTCTATATTAAAGTTTCAACGCGAAGCGGACAAGCGGAGTGCTCTAAATAAAACCGAGCGATATAGAAACAATTAAGTACTTTGATACAAATCGCACACATTATGTATTCCATTTTTGGCTGATATGACTATTTATTAAAAATATCGCATATTCTATGAGGTGAGAAACATTTTTGACATTTGTACTAAAATTTCCTTCTGTCAACTGTTAAGAAATAGCGCTAGCAAATGTAACATTTAAAATTAAGTGGCCCGTCTACCTTTTTTTCAAATTCCTAGAATGCTCTGGATTTTACTTTTTTCTATTCCACTCTCTTCCAGTAGTTATGCAATGTCATTTTGAAGTTGAAAAATACTCTAAAAGTGTTTTCGTTGCGAGTAAACTGTCAGTTTATTTTTAATTCCAAGATAATGTTTTCATAAACATATAACAGAGAAATAATTGGTCTACAGATGAGCATTATTAAAAGTTTCAAAATAAATTATATATCATGATGGAAATTTAGTTTATTTTTTTATTTATTAAAGTTTGCATAAATTGGAAATTGTAATAATCCTTGATGAAATAAAATTTTACCATTTTTGTACTGGCCACCAAACACTCGCTACGTTAGCACATTTTGCGCAGAATTTTAGGAGGAAGACAAGCCTCTTAATCAGTTTTATTTATTTTAGACTCTATTGAACAATACATACATCTTTTACGCCTATTACTAATAATAATTATTACTTACACAAACACAATCAATTATGTAAAATTGCAGTTTTGTATGCTCTCGTTTTTATTAAAGCATCTCTTTTTTAATAACCTCTTAAAGCTAAAGCTATGTGTGTGAAAACCATGGCCTTGTGTAAAATCTCAACTGTGGTTCATTTTCTATCGAACTAATGAAAGATAATCTGTATCTCCTCTGTCTCTGTCATACATTGTGTTTGCATCGCTTACAAATACGAACGAGTTGGTCTAATAAATGAATTTATTCGAAAACTGAGTAATGACGTGCGTTCTACACTCTTCAGGAGGTCAAACAATAAGTTTCCACGCATAATCAGTGCATCATGCACCATTATCTGTTGTATATTTTTTATCCTGAAGTTGTGAATATCTTGTAACTACCTCATAATATATTTGGTGTCTACAAGATAATATATCGATAATTTATATATAAAATGTAGGTACCTGAGAAGCATTTTCGAGCCTACCAGTTCTTTATCATATTTTATGGTTCTTAATTATTAATAATCTAAGTTAGAGAGTACATTACCCGGGAAAATCCTAAATTTAAAACTTAAATTTATTTCTAAATAGTTAGCAAACAGTATTATTTAATAAAGAAATGTGAGACGTTTCGTAATTCATGGTTTAAAACCTTTGAAAATAACTAGGTAATAATTACATTTTTATATCTCTTATAAAAATCTCGCAAGAAAGGTTTCTGTAGCTCTGTAGGTAAGTGTAAGATAATAATAATAATAACAATCTCGATCTAAATATAGCTATAGGTATTTAGGTATATTTACCGTAGATTAAGCGCTGATCAGTTTTTTAGGAGATTAATAATGTGTAGTTATTGTTTTGAAAGGTTCGTTTCAACTCTCTTCAGGGAAATAAAGTGATTTACGTATGCATTTGTAAATTATTAAAGACCTGTTGTATACTCCTGGTATACAATGTAAAAATAACGTAGGTTTTCAGTTTTTTCCTGCCGCTTACCTGTAAAGGAGGTGTATTGGAATCATGCAAAAACTCGAGCACCTACTAATTGGAAGGGATGCTAAGATTTTGGTACAAATACCTTGACCGGAAGTGTTATTTTCTTGCAACATTGAATACAATGTTAATTTAACATCTTTTCTATCTTACCAATAGAGGAAAACTATTTTTCAAATATATATATATATATATATATATATATATATATATATATATACACTGGCGGAAAAAAAAATGAAACACTTTGAAATTCGTGAAATTTCGACCATTTTCAAACCGCCATAACTCGGCGTATTTTCAATCGATTTCGATGAATCTTTGTGGGCGAAAAACTTTGATGTGTCTACTTTAAAGTCATGCCTGCGAATTTTAGCGCAACCCCTTCCGCCCCCGTCCAGCACACCGGTGATAAATAATACGTTCTAATTTTAAATATGTCCAACTTTGACGATGTGTATGGAGTTAAAAATTATTTTTTTACTTGATCCATCAAAAGGGTACAAAAATTCACTCAATTCCCTGTGCAGGACTCAAAGAAGGAAGTTCCTACGATGATTTGGAACAAAGTTATGAAAAAAAGTTATGAAAAAAAGGGCATTTTTTGGTTTTTTGCACATAACTCAGCGACTTTTCAACCAAATTAGACGATTCTTTCGGGGGAAAACCAAATTGTGGGTGTACTTTAAGGGGATAATCTCAGATTAAATAATCTGCTTACAGGTCAGTAAACTTTAAACACGTGATATTTGCTGACTTCTTTAAAAATGAAATTGGATATTTCGTGTGAACAACTCAAATTGTCTAAACTAATAGAAATTTGAAAAAAAAATTCATTCGTGAAAAAAAACCATTTCGTCAAAAAACTTCCGACTTATGAGTCAAAAAATCACAAAATGCACTTTTTTTCAAACGCCCATAACTTCGTCGTAGGAACTTCGTTTTTTGAGCCCAGCACAGGTAATTGAACAAGTTTCAATGCTTTTTATGTGGACCGAGTCGACAATTTTTTTCCAACTCGGTACACATCGCCAAAGTTAGACTTTTTTTTTGCGGAAAAACGTGTTTTTTGTCCGGGTTTTAAAGGGTACAAAAAGAGATCATCCTAATCTGAGATTATCCCCTTTAAGTACACCCAAAATTTGGTTTTTCCCCGAAAGAATCGTCTAATTTGGTTGAAAAGTCGCTGAGTTATGTGCAAAAAAATTCATAACTTTGTTTCAAATCATCGTAGGAACTTCGTTCTTTGAGTCCTGCACATGGAATTGAGTGAATTTTAGTGCCCTTTTGATGCATCAAATCAAAAAAAACATTTAAACTCCATACAGATCGTCAAAGTTGGACATATTTAAAATTAAATTTTATTATTTTTCACCGGGGTGTTGGAGGGGGGCGAAAGGGGTTGCGCTAAAATTCGCAGGCATGACTTTAAAGTAGACACTTCAAAGTTTTTCGCCCACAAAGATTCATCGAAATCGATTGAAAATACGCCGAGTTATAGCGGTTTGAAAATGGACGAAATTTAACGAATTTCAAAGTGTTTCATTTTTTTTTTCGCCAGTATATATACGAGTATATACCTACCACGATTTGTAAATCATAATATAGGAAAAAAAATTAAACAAAAATGAAAATATCAACGTGACAAATGAACAGACGTACACATTTTTAAATAAATGTATAAATATTATTAACTGGACATAGGTAATGTAATAAGGCAATAATAAAGTATAGGTAATTATTTGTTCAACTAGAGAGAAAAGCGCTTCATTTTAACACTCGAGCTCGAAGTTTGTGTCACGAACGAAGCAAGTGAGGCAATCGAGCAAGAGAGGAAAAAGAGCTTTCCTATCGTGTTAGACACAACATTTTTTTCAGAACATATTTAAAAACAATGTAAATGTAGAAGAAAGACATAACTAGAAGTTAGGTTAAAACTGCCATCTGTCAGAATGACGTTTGAAAACAACGAAATGCAGCCAATATGCCAAATTAAATTTAAGTTGTAAAATCGTGAAATAGTAGAAAAAGAAAGTATAAAACATAATAATTGTAAAATAATAGTTTACAGTATATCACTATAAAATCAGAATTTTCAATAAAATAATAAATTTACTTACAATTTTTAAAATATTTCAACGTAAAATAACACTGGTGGTAACAATGTTTACTTTCCTCTCTATAGAGAGAGAAAACCTATTTTCCTCACTATTTCGCGAGAAGAAAATTATTTTCTCCGCATGTCGTGAAAAAAAAAATTTATCCAAAGAGCTAAATAAAGAACTAACGACTATAAAATTAATTTCAATAAGTTTGTAAATTTATTCCAAAATTATAATTTATGAAAGCCTATACAGGTAACTAAAACCAAATTCACATAAATTACAATGTCAAGTCAGAAGGTTATGTGCTGGCTACATCAGATTTTTTAAGTAGGTATTTAAGTATACATAAAAATTGGAAATTAACATTTTTTCACGTTTCTTATACTCTGTCTCTCATTCAGTTTCATAGTTTCTAGTACCATTTCTGGATTTTGCAGGTTTTTATCGGCGTATGATTTCCATTTATAATTATAATTACAGTCGGTTAAAAGAAGAAGAAATTATAATTATTGGTTATCATGCTTTTCTGTCTTACATTTAATTTTGTTTATTTTAGGCAAGTATATTATTTTGGTTTGCATTACAATTTTTTTATTCAACAACGAAGTTTATAAATATCTCGAAATTATAATTATTGGTTATCATGCTTTTCTGTCTTACATTTAATTTTGTTTATTTTGGGCAAGTATATTATTTTGGTTTCCATTACAATTTTTTTATTCAACAACGAAGTTTATAAATATCTCGAATAATTGTCTAATGAATGTGCGATACCATCCTAATTAATCATACATTCAACAATAAAGTTTTCCGTGCGTTTACAAATTTTCATTTGTTAAACAAAACAGGAACTGAACAGGAAAATTCTGCTTTTGAACTTCGCATGTAATTACAATGAAAAACTTTGTGCAATCAAATAATGTTTTTATGTTTTCATTTCATTAAAATTCATGTCACTTGAATACAAAACTTTTATGTTTTCGGAAATTTCGTCGCTCTATGGTTTTGAATTTCAGAACTGAATACTAAATTGTATTTGTTTTGGAGTATTTTAATGCCTTTGTCATGTTACAATAAAAGTGAAAAGTAAGCTTTCATTTATTCATTAGGTCTTCTTTTTATCTAATTGACACATTATCTTAGAATTAAATGCATATTATGTGTTTAGTAAATGTTTTTGAAATTGTAATAATATACAAAATATGATGTATGATGTAGGTATATATTTGGTTGACTTTTTAACAAATAAAATATGTGTTTTTTTTCCTTCGCGAATAGCTGAGTGCAATATGTGACTGATGTAGTTCAGATAACTTAGGTTCGAATTCAGTAAGGTATACATTCCTGTTGAACAAAGTTTTGAACTGACTAAAAATCTGCTCTGTGTTGAGTCGGTGTTGAGCGTTGCAGTTTTTACCAGCGACCGTGAGTACCCGTGAATTTACGGCTAGTATTCGCACGGTTTCATATACAGGGTTGCCACACCCAAGTTGCGGCAATTTTTGTTTGTAGATTTTTGGTATTAAAACCATTTAAGCTGTACGTTTATCTGACAGTTTCAGCACTGTTGCTGTTTGTATTAAATCCCCGTGTTTGCGTCTGTTTAAAGGAGAGTCCGTTTAAGAGAGATTAATAATTAATTATGTATGACATTTTATATTGCCAAGTTCCGGACTATGAATATGCGTCCGTACAATAGAGGTGTTATTAGAGGTGTCTGCTTTGAAATATTTTATTGTATAACGAATATCGTAAAACAAAACGTACTATTGAAAATCGGGCATGGCTTTTGTTCAAATTTGATTTTTATATTCCTATCAGTGTTAATGTTAGTGAGTGAGTTATGGTTTCATATTTTTAATTAAATAAGTACTAGAAGAAAAAAATGTGTATGACAACCAACCAACTCGATATCCAAACACTAGAATGATCTCAGTCAGATATTATTTAAAAAAGTAATTATTTTTATTTTTTTACCTCCCTGTAAGGAAGGTATTGCAATCATGCAAAAAAATCGTGTTGGGAGTTTTAAATAGATGAGCACGAATTAAGGGTCCTTACAACTCATTTTTTATAGTTTCACGATGATTTCTGTAAATGTAATCTGTGCTAGCAAATGTAACATTATTTTGATCATATTTGCCTGCATATAATCCGCACTCTATTTATCAATAAAACGTTGAAATCTTGTAATCCATGAATGTTGATTTTTGTTTATGTGTAAAAAATATTGACAAATAAGACGGGTTACACGTTGGCATACTAGAGGAGATCTTTGTGCATTTTAAACTATAATGCGTAGGTACTTAGTTGGATTCGAACCTGAGTCTTCAGAACCGCATTCAGTCGCTTAAGCTATTTTGATTGTGTTCATTTTATAATATAAGAAAATATAACTATATTCGGTCAAAACGATATACTATTTCTCGTGAGCGCGATAACTTGTTAGACATCAACTTCTAATTCTTTTTCTATACTTTGTAATTAACAAAGTTTAATTTATCACGAACCTGGCTTGGCAAACCGACATTCATTAATGATTTAGCAAAACCGAATTAACTTGTCTGTTATGTCGAGTTTACAATATTACGAGTATAGTTCGTTAATAATGAACAGATCAGAGCGTTCTCTTTTGGAAACTCAAGTCGAGGTGCGTGCGTTAAGTAGAGGTGTTGGCAGCCGAGAGCTTTCGTAGCTTTCAAGTTCGTGGGTTGTCAACGCGCCGCCAGTTTCTGCTCTGTTCTGTGTAATTATTATATTGTCGTGAGATGTTTAAACACGATGACATGAAATATATAACAGAAAAATCATTTCTTAAGAAGGAAAGAAGCTTGAATGAACTGATTCAGAAGAAGTGATAAGCATTTCTAAGTAATAATTAAAGGGTAAAAATACAGCAACACTTTATTTTTTACATTGAAAAATATAATGTTTGATCTTTTCAGTGAGTTCTTACAAAAAATCGCAGTATTGTAAATGTACCTATGTAACATTGTAACCAACTGCACCACGGTCGCCGTTATCTATCAAGACGATCGTGCTTAAAACTAGAGTTCGATACTCGGTTCGATACTTATTTGTTTTATTCAGAAATACAAAAAATGTTTAATTTTTCTTTTAAATTTCATTCATTTTTTATTGAGAAAGACTTAAAAATTTTGCTTAATAGAAGCCCCAAAAATTTTAAAAATAATTATTTTAGTAGAAAAATTTGGGGAATTCAATATTGAAAACCGGAAGTCAGTATTTATGTTTGTTTAGAAATAGCTGTTAATTAAACAATATTTTTTTGGGGGTAAAAAAAAATGATCAAAAGAATCAAGTGCTGAAGACCGGAAGTCGATATTTTTACCTATTTATAAATTACAGCAATTTTTGTGTGATGAAACATAATGGTGACTTGATTTAAATGAATTTAAAACTTAAAATTATATTTTTGCAATTTTCTCGAAAACTGTACTATTTATAAACGTAAATAATCGTTTTTAATTTTATTATCTTTTATAACTGATTTTTGCGTTATTTTAATCATTTAATAGATAATCGAAAAAAAAAAACTAAAAACCGGCAGACATTTCCCAACATGACCGCCGTAGCACAGCATGTACGGGTGTTGATTTTGTATATGTTATTAGTTATTACTGGACACCCATACAATGCACCTGCCGCAAGTATCTGTATTTTGTTAATTACTGAGTCCAGGTAAGTGCAATATTTTCCCCTCGATTTTCCCTCAAATGACTGGACTATACTTATGACGTGCTTATGACCAAAATATACTAACAATGTACTCGTAGTATTCTAGTATTCAATAAAACACAATCAAAATAGGTACTTCTCAATGTACAAAGTTGTAACAGATGACAACAAGAATTAAAGAATCCAAGAATTAGCAGTAAATATCACTTAACCATTACTTGCCAATATCCCATTTTTGGGATGTTGTTTATATTTAAGATATTTTTGAAGGTATACACTGAATTAATTATTATTTCATCACTTTTGTGGGATGTAATGAATGACTTATAATTACCTACATATTTTTATCACTAGTTGTGAAATTCAAGTTATGGAGATGACTTTTGTTTCTTTCTAAATTTTTTTTAGTTTTAGTAACAAGTCTATTACAACTTAGTTAATGTTTAAATATTTACGCAATATATTCATACATTTTTATACTAAAAAAATATTACATTTCGTATTTAAATTTTTTTTCTTTTTTGTTCACGTCCCAAAAATGGGACAATGGCGGAAGCATAAGCAAAGCATTTCGACAATCATGAGTACTTTAGATTATGTATTGTTCTGTTAGTTTTATAGTAGGTTTGTGTGTTTCGCGTTTTATGTATAATGGATAAACAACTTCTAAGACATTGAAAATTTATTTAGAAATGAGGAATTTTTCAAAGATTTGGAAGAAACTCATACAAATGAAGTTGATATAATTATAATTCTACCTGAATTACAAGATCAAACTGATTTAGAAGACTTTGATGAAAATTATCTTTCTGATGATGGAGACACGTGATTTTGCAGAGACGCGTGAGATGTTTATACCTCTTGATGACGAGGTGCTTAGTACTATGTAGAAAGAAATAAATGCGATTTTTTGGAAAGTGTGATGTTGTCATACTTGATGCTTTGCTTCGCAGTTTTTCATAAATTTAGTAAGTATTTAAATGTTCGGTCCGTAAAGAAGTATTTTTTATTTCGAATGTGGAGTATTATTTTTTGGAGGCGCTAGCTGAGGAAAAATAACCACGTAAGTAATAAAAAATATATTTACAATTGAGATATATTATAATTACTAAATCGCAAAATTATCCAAAATTTAGTAGGTACATAATTTGCATAATATCAACACAAAACAAATAATTACAGGTTGCTCCAACAGTCTGACATTCCGGGTCAATTCGGGAATATTCGTCAGCGATCGACTACACAACCAGCGCTTTGAAAAATGCGCAGCTAAAGTTATATTTTTCAATACGATTATGCGTAAAGTAACTTATTATTATACAATTTCATAAAACATAATTATTTATAATGGTAAATTTCAATTTTATTAAGTTTTTTATAATTAAATAACAAAAAACCTTATTTTAAATTTGAATTGTTATATGTGAAAGAGCACTCATATCCTGCCAATATATGATTATAAGTTTCTTGGAATATAATTAATGAAATTCAATAAAAAAAATACGTTTTCTCTATTGGAATTACGGCAGGTAATGGGTTAAAAACGAATCCGTTTTTGACTATAAATCCTTTATATATGAGACTCGATCGATATTTATTTACATTTTTTGTGCACAGATTTTTGTTTCGTTTTTCACCGCGTAAACACTTTTCCGGTACTAATTTTTACAGCCCATTTTTTGATGGTGGACTGACATTGTTATATGCCTATATATTAAATTAGATCTTTAGCTGTTACTGTACTAAATTTGAACCAGATCGGTGCAGCACATTTTGAGATAGCTAGCTGCCATTTTGTTTCAAGATGGCGAACTAACATTTGAATATACTTATGTTTCAAGACAGATTCTTAGCTATTACTGTACCATATTTGAACGCAATAGTTATAGTACATTTTGAGATATCTGTCCGCCATTTTGTTTCAAGATGGCGGACTGACATTTTAATATATCTATATCATAAGTTAGATCCTTGGCTATTACTGTACCAAATTTGTCCGCAATTGGTGAAGTATATTTTGAGATAGCTAGCCGTCATTTTGTTTCAAGATGGCGGATAATCTGAAATTTTGCCAAAGTGCATAGTTAGGTGACAAAAGTCTATTTGCAAAATTTCAGTTCGATAGGATCTCGGGAAATGGGTCATTTTTGACTTTTGTTTTTTGCCGTTACGTACGTATACGTAGACAGAGATGACCGGGGACGGTGAAGTTCATATAAAGGATTTAAAAAGTATAAAGTATTCAACCCCGTTAAAATAACATATGACCTAAGCACTAAGATATTGCATGTAAATGATTAATTTTCTATCTCAAATAACTAACTTTATAAGTATAATATAAATTTGGCCAAAGTCACGCGTAATATGTATTCTTATATATAAAAATAAATAATTTTAAAAGTAACTAGAGCAGAACAGAGGACGAATTCCTCATTTCTCCATATAAATCCAAAACAGATGATTTATCTCATAATCTTTAAAGCCGGCATTCTTCTTCCATTCTGTGGTTACTGGTTACACCCACTAAAATAAAAGGAGCACCAATTTCCCGGCGCATCCCTAATCTTGTTGTTCTTCATTCTCGTTGGCGTTGGCAGAGCGCAGAACAGAAGCGGTAAGACCTCTGCGGATCTGTGCTGTGCCTGTATCTCGTCTTCCTTATCCTTAGCCCTTCTCCAGGCCTTGCACCCCCTTCACAGCCCCCTACTAAGGGCACATCTGGCGGCCGTGGCGCTAAGTGAAGCCACATTTACATTCCGCGGTCGGATTTTGCATCGGTCAGCCTTAAGCATCCACTGGAAATATTCGACGCTTGGGAATAAGAAAAACGTGCGAGGAATCTCGACAAAAGAACTTGATGTTAACTTATTTCTCTCGCGAGGTTCTGTTTTTTGCTACGAATTAAAGGTTACCAAGATTTATGGTGCTCAGGGAAATTTTCTTACGAGATGTTTTAGTTATTTAACAATTTGCGCAAGTATACATCATCCCGCGATCTGTTTTACTAGGGCAGAAATGTTTTCAAAGGAAATTTCCAACTTGTGTTTTTCTGACCGTTCAATGAATTCTTTATGGCTACAGAGTTCAGTTTACTACCCTTACATGACAGACATACTTAACGGATACATTTTGTTACCAAAGCCAGACTAATAGAGTGAAACAATCATTCTTGAATTCCTGAAGAAAATAAAGGAACTCAATAAAAGATAGAGTTATGAGATTGTTTATAATATACTTACCATTCGTTTGCATACGTGCAAAATGATTTCATAATTATACTCACTGGACTTACCCATTAATTTTAAACGGAAACAAAAATTTAAAGTAATAATAATTTTAAATTTAATATGTACGTACCTATATTTAAGCCAGTTGTATATTAGTAGTATGCATGTAAAACATAGTTATACCTATACAAATTTTTGCTTAATTTTAAATATCTTTTGCAAAATGCAAGTAAGTGCCTTACTACAAGACAAGAAAACATACCTAAATTTAAAATTTTGATATTTCAATTTTGTAAATTCCATTCCATTTAGTTAAGTTATCGATAGGTTAATACGATAGGTTTGTGTAGTTCTTGTCCAGGACATAGGTATACATAAATAATATGTGAAATAAGTATTTACTTTGTATTTTTAATTTTTTTTATCTAACTTAGAATAATATCTTTCCTGACAGAACTCATTGATATATTTATTGAACAGGGTTGCAGTGAAGATTTCAATTGGTATCTTGTTATCTAAAATAGTTATAGTTATATTAACGTGACCCCAATTTTGATAGTTTGAATGATATTGTACCTGCGAAAACTATTAGAATAGATCGGAATAAGCAGAGTTAGAAATTTCGAATGAATTATTCAGTTTGTTAATTTGATATCAACACAGAACGCAGGTTGATTCAAAGTTAGTTTTGCATTGAATCTAAAGTTTTATCAAAACTAAGTTTCCTATAGTATAAAGTTTTATGCCTACATCCTACACTCCATCTGATGTTAAAGTTTAAATTTGAATATTTTGAACAAAATTTTTTGAATTCTGTTTATACCATTTTATTATCCCTTTATCTTGTTAAAATGAAAATAGAACTCTGTGTAGGTACTAATAATTATCAACGTTACATAAGAAAAAGTCTGTATACCTCAGTGGCGTGGCGTCCATGGAAGCAAGGGAAGCACTGCTTCCGTTGACTTTTATATTTTTTAAAATGTTTCAATATTAAACTAAATATTAATTTATATACAATATTTTCCTTTAAAACAGTAAAATTTTCTAAATTTATATAAATGTTGCATTCGTATTTTAAGCAACATGCATTACACAAAATTTATTCCGGTGTAAAATATAGTAAACTGCAACACTCAGCGTTAGAAGCACATTCAAACTCTGCATCCTCGCATGTAAGAATTTCATGCGCTCGGGCATCTTCGTAGTACTTCGTTCGGTAGTTCGGGCTAGATATAATACGTGCTCACTTGAATAACGGACGCACAATCACTTTGTGCGTTTCTTAATATTTTTTCTGTAAAATTAAAAGCAAATATTGGCTTACACGGATGCCAAATTCTATGAATGCTATAAAGTATAATATAAATCTAAAATAAAACTACTTAATAAAGGCAATAAATTTAACAAATTTATTCAATATTTTAAATCAAAAATATTTTCATTCCGAAAATTACTGTGCACCAATCATCAGAGTTTGAAGCATGGCTTTGAAGTTTGAAAGCAGTCAGAGTTGGTGCGTTTCTGTGTGGAGGGAGATACGCGTTCGCGGTTTAATGATTGAATGTAATTATTATTATATTATTTATTGTTGATATAATTATTTAAGTATTATTCATTGATGATGTTAGTAAATATATTTCTTTTTTATTTATATAGTGATTAAGGGTCCTTGAAAAGAATATATTTTCAAATTTTTATATAAAAGCATTAAAAAAATACTTTTTATGTCAAAAATGCTTCCCTTCTTTCCAACATCACGCCTCGCCACTGGTATACCTAGAGCAAACTTTCATTCTTAAGAGTCCAAACTCTCGTTGAATAATTAATAATTATATTTCTCTCGTCGATAAATATATTTCAACATAAATTCCGATACATTCGAGAACAACATTTTTGGAATTCTATACCTACTGAATATGTTTATACAGCGAGTTTCACAACTTAGGACAAAAAATTAACGGGTATATATACTGTACGACGTGCTGATCATGATTCATGATACAAAAAGAGTTTTTTTTAAATTCGCAAAAAAATTGCATTTTTTTTCAAGCAAACATTTTTTTGCCACTGGTCGGTAGTTATATTTAATAATTTTTTTCTAAACTTCTACAATGAAAGTAATTGTTTATCTAATACTAATAAATGTCAAATTATCAAATATACCATCAAAACAGTGATATATAATGTACACACGTCAAGTAAACTACCCATAACTTTGCGAATTAAAAAAAAATTCTTTTTGTTTCATGATCAGCATGTCGTACAGCATATACCCTTTAATTTTTTGTCCTAAGTTGTAGAACATCCTGTATATCAAGATCAAGTAATGAGTTATTACTAAAGTAATAACTAAATATTATTGAAAAAAATCCTTCTACAAAGTTTTATGAAATTTACAGCAAATATCAGCATTATATCAACGTGTCAACAGAAATTTCAATTATTATTGGTACAAGTAAGTACAAACCTACCTAAGAGTAAAACTACATCATCAAATTAGAATGCTTTTCTTAAGTAAGTTTTAGTTTATTATAAGATTTTAACTGACAGTTCGTTGCTAAATTAGAGATAATTACCTATATAGCTTTTGAACTCACTAGTGAGTTATTGATTGTTGAAAATAGTTATTGCAGCGTTGTTACGTATACAATGAAAGTAATTGTTTACATAATATCTAATACTAATAAATGTCAAATTATCAAATATACCATCAAAACAGTGATACTTAAAATGTACACACTTGAAGTTAACTATCCTTAACTTTTTATTAACTTAAATTTTAAAAAACTCTTTTTATTTCATGATCAGTACGTCGTACAGTATACACCTTTTAATTTTTAGTCCTAAGTTGTGGAACATTCTGTATAAATAGTGAAAACGATCATTCTGAATTGAACTAAAAACTGTGGATATCAATGTTCATTTGAAAGTAATATCGTATTAAGTATATTAATATAGGAATATTAGAATCAACATATGAATCCTTTTGATGTTTTCCAGTGCGAGAACCTAATTTGGCAGTATGCGACTCTGATATGTCACTGTCATAGGCTAGGATATATTAAAATGTCCACGTTGAGTGACAGAAATGAAAATAATGACTGATGGAGTGTGTGTTTTTAGGCCAATATTTACCAATTACAGTTAAAAATTCGCAATATGCGATTAACAAGCACTCGACGCACACCCCATGACATTTACATGAAACTGGAGGGTTGAACAGGTAAAAATGCGTGAGCAAAACAATTTTATTTACTTTTTCTGGGTAAATCTGCATCCCTTTACATAATACTGTTAGGGAGGTGTTGATACAATAACTGACTTTGCACCAACATCATTCTCTGTCGTGTTCTAAAAACACACGGAGGAATTACATATGGAATTAGCTTTTCTGTGTAGGGTGTAATACACTCTTGTTAATGTTACTTGTTACTGTTATCGTCGTTTTTTCACAGTATCCAACTCAGGCACTCGCGTAGCGTTTACTTCAGTGTTGGTTACGTTATATCGTTACGTTAAACAAATAATTTAGTATTAATGTTGATGTAATTGCTATTTTCTCAATTGAAGAACATACTATTGAACTATACAATAATGTTACCGCCATTGTATTAATTATGCAATGTGTTTTAATCTTAAATGAATGCTATAAAAAATTGAAATGTAGGTAGGCGATAAATTTTGTCTGTCAGTATATACAACCTTATATATCAGTCGTTTGACGTATTTTTATTTGTCTGTCATTTGCTGCCATTATATTGTTAATCAAAATAAAATAACACCGTAATAGTGAGAAGAGACTTAATGGTAACGGAACTATTGAATACTCTTGTTCATCAAAGTATAAGACAATACTATTGATTTATTTTAGATTTCAATAGTATACTGCCTGTTTCTTCGTATGTTTCTATTTTAATGTATTCTGTATTGTAATATTTTATTACTGTGGCGATTTACGCTGAGATGCGCTTTACTCTAACAATGTGCTACGTTCGATCGCCCTTACAAATGGTGAACATTACCATTGCACTAATACACCACCCGTATCTTAGTATGCTCGGTCATGCGAAATATATTTGTGTTTAACCACCCGATTAGTGAGTTTGTGTGAATCTACACAAGATTATGTGAACTTTCCGATTGCACAATACACATACACCACATAATTAGTAGTCCAGGCAATAGAGCTCAAAAACCTTTTTTTCACTACAGAAGTTTAAAAATATATTTTTCACATTGTTTTTCTTTAACTTTTTTTGGCTTGACGTAGAAAAATTCTAATTAATTTGAAAACTAGAGCAGAATTCTTATAACATAGGATCAAGAATATTATCTTTAATAAATAGTTTAAAAGTTATGGACAGAGAAAAACTGAGCGCTTTTTAATAATTAAATTGATGAAATTACTTTGTTTCATAATATACCAAAATGGCTGTAACTTTCTAACAGATAAAAATATCGTCTTCCGGTTACAAGAATTCGATTCCACAGATCTGTTTCAATCCACAATACAATTTAAACACGTTTGGAGCCCTAGTTTAGACACAATTAAAAAAAAAAATAATTAAATGTTTGTATTTTTTTAAACTTAAAATTTCAGTTCAACTAAGCCCTTAAGTTTTTGAAATAATGCCTCTTGCACAAATCTTCATTCGTTCAAAAATTGAAATTGGTTGAACACAAGAGTTTTTGAAAAGATTAAAATTTCACAATATATCTTTCGCAAACAACTTAAAACTTCAGCTCAAGTATGGTACTTAGAAGTTTTTCAAATAATGTCCCTTACACAAAAAAGTTCTAGGAATTCAATGCTGGAAACCGGAAGTCGATATCTTTATTCTTTCAGAAATTAAAGTTACTGAATGATCGTGATTTTAGTGTCCCAGAGGTATTATACAAGAACTAGATACCAAAATATATTGGGTTCTTAACCCCTTATTGCATAGTGTGACATATTTGTCACACACCTTATTTTGTTTATTTTTACAACATAAAACAAAATTCATGGTAGCAAAATTTGTTATACACTAGAGCAGACACTACAACTAACGTGTAGGAATACATAGTTACTGTAATTTATGCATGCGCTTCTGAAATTTGGGCTTTATTTGGTTGACTGTAATTGTTCCAGTCATAACCTGTCAAACATAATTTTTGTTGTCGCATATTATACTTTGCTAATGGCAATTATTGTGTATTAGAATATTTTTAAAAATTTGTATACATGCATATAGAGAAAGATTTTTTAGTGAACACAGCTGGTAAGATTGAGGAAATTTTATAATTTCTAAAAATAGGATTGTGCCATATATGGAACACCATGCAGTTGCGGAACAATACATATTTTATTTGACTCAAGATTTTTTAGCCTCGGCCTTCGCCTCGGCCAAATATTTTCTCGGACGCTAAACACATTTCACAGACTAGTTATACACAACATTTTTTGTGCAAATTCAATGCATATATAATGAAAATCACACATTTTATTGTTTGTACAACTGTCAAAAATATTTGACATTGACATACAATTCAATTCTGTCCGCGAAATTCAACTTCATAGCTGTTGCTACTAGCTACGGCTGCGTAATTTATATTGTACACAAATGTATTACTTCGCGGCCTAAATTGAGTATGTCAATGTCAACTTTTTTTGACAGTTGCGCAAAAAAAATATTTTGTGGGCTGCAAAAGGCAGTTTAGATTAAGTAAATAAATTGATTACGCCGGTAAATCATTTATAAAGTGTAGAAAATGTAAAATACACATATGATTAACATAGAAAGTAGTTTTTTATTGAAATGTCAAACTAAATAATTTTTCTTGCTTTATTCCGTAAGTGCATAATGTGCCATATATGTCACGTACCTTTTTTTAAATCAAATTTCCAAAAAAAAAATAATAAATAATTTTTTATCATATTTCTTATCATTTTAATACCATTTTGTACCAAAATAAATTTTTTTTCTGTAAGAATAAAAAATCATGCAATAAGGGGTTAAGTTTGTTATTTCATTTTAGCTATAATGTATTCAGATAATTAAACACGATGAAACAAAATAAAATAAAATTCAAAATAGAGTGTGACAGGCTGTGTCGTTTTAAACATTTTATAGTAAATGAAATTGATGATTGTTGGCAGATTTACAACCTTCATGTAACATTTTGTCTTTTTCTCTAGTTCAATTACAGTGGTGGTACCGTTTAGACTTGAATTTTTATAATTTGGATCCTCGTTTGTTTCTGTAGCAACTTCCAAATAAATTTTTCACTACAAAAGTTCGAATTTAAATTAGCTTATTTGTCACTGGTTGAGCTTCCATCGTCAGTCCTAAACTCATCGTGCCATCATATTGCAGATCGGGTCCATTGAAACTACAGCATGCATTCATAGTCATTTAGGAATCCGCTCGTTTTATTTGTCATGTTTCATTTGCAATACAAGCGCGAACGGCGATCGCTGCTGGAAACATAGTCAGCACTAGTAGTGCACTACTGTGATCACACGTGCAATTGTAATTCTACGTCAAGTGCTATGTCACAATGATTACACGTAGAAATATAATATGTATAATCGAGTTGTTTTACATTGTAATTAGTTTCCGAGATATTATACGATTATCGATAGTACAGTTAAATTGGTAGTGATTTGAATGTATCAAACAGCTCTTTTAGTCAGTTAAATACACTAGTGGTCATTGAAATTGAATAAAAGGGTTTCAGCTACAGTGATGATTTGTACTGTAAATGATTAAAATTTCACAGCTCTAAAATAATTGTAATACTAGAAACTTAATAGAAACTTTGTCATCCGCGCTCTCTTGTTACCGCTTCTATACGTCGAGGCATAGGTTCAATAAAATTGCGAATAACATATTGCGGTATTTCATTCCATACCCGTTCGAGTGCAGCCCATAATTTATGCAAATTTTGCACTGGTGGCTGGATACGCCACGCCGTACTGCTGTTCCTAAGACTTCTCTCGCAGATGTTTAATAGGAAACAAATTTGGCGAACGGGCAGGCAATGGAAGCATTGGTATTATATGCTGATTAAAGAAGGCCAATAGGTACTCTTCGCGCGACATGTGGTCTTGCGATATCCTGCTGGGATACAGCTGCTGGATGGAGTTGAATATTATGTGGAGCAACTTCCACTATTTGGATGTCTCTAAACGAGATCCCCAATTGTAAGAAATTGCCATTTCATGCGTAGGCCCCGTACGACGCACACGAGTGCAGGCCACACAAGTATCAAGTACCCGAGCGTCATTTTGTTATAAACAAAATCGCGATTAATCAAAAACGACAATTTCATGCCATTCGTTGTTCCATATTCGTATTTCTTGTCACCAATCGAGAGAGAGGATTCGCCACTGTTGTGCTAAAATCGCTTCACTTTCAGTGCGATCTTATACCAGAAAACACAAGCCAACGAAGATAATGGTCCTCCCTTTCTGATATCTTCCGTAGCCACTGACTTTATATACCTGAAATCATACTTATACTGCGGTTTACATGAGCCGATATGTATCACGTATAGTTCAGAAGCCCGTGACAAAATATTGGACTGACAATGAAGATAATTTTCACAAGCACAATACTGCCGTCCTTAGGAAAAAGGTCCTATCTGCAAAAATTTTGTTTTAGCTATTATTTTATATAAATTTTTTTGTGGAAACAACTATGCGGATTTTTACTATTAAAATTGCTTTTTATAAATATAATACTAATAATAATCAATAGACGTTTTCAATTTAAAGAGATAGAAGATATGCGCAGTGAGTCTGCGCATATTAAGCCGATGTTAATGGCGCCAATCTTATTTACATGTAATTCTTATGTCAGTCGTGGTGTTCTTATTTTTAAAATTTTAATAATTCGATGTGGAGAAATTTCTTGAAAATTTTTAGAAACATTACAGTTGACGATGCGAAAGTCTTTGTTAAAGGTAAAATGTCAGTTGAGTCAAATTTTCATCGGGGGTATAAATATTTTAGTTACTCGTACTTTTCGAATATTTGGACAGTGGACGACGCACAGACAGATAAAGTTTCATAATTTTTCGTTATAATTTGTTATAATAATACCTGCTTTAAATTTTAGGACAACTAGTGTTAAAACTTTGCATCTTTTGTGAAGTTGTGTAAAGACACATTTGGTGTATATGCATGATTCTTACATAAAGGCACACAACACTATAGTACCATCTTCATTTATATTTCATTTAATAAGCGAATTTATTTATGTTTTTAACATAATCCTTTCGCATTTGACAGTTACTTACGTTCGTCTTCGCCATTTAACTTAATATGCGCAGATTCTCTAGCGCATGACGTCACTCGATAGAAAGAGATAATTTATATTGAAAACCTCTATTCTTCCTTTTCTTAGGGCAGCTGGACATTCTATTTTGGTATATATTTGTAATAATTTACGCAGATTACAAAATCTAAAAATTTGCAGATAGGACTATATTCCTAAGGAGGGCAGAATAGTAACTTACCACTATAATAGCTTTGTGTACCAATTCAATGTGGTGCCGTTCATTGGAAACTAGGTCAGATACTGCTGTAAAAAAAAATTGTATGCCACTTCAAAATGGCGGCAGACTAAATCAAAAAGTCAAAGGTACAAGATAAATGTTTGAAGATAATTTTTTCTTAACTGCTTGATAGTGAAAGTGAAATAAATTCGTGGCCACCACAAAGTGGCGCGAAAAGTAATCAAAAATAAGAGATATAAAAAAATATATCGTAATTATGTATTCGCGCTCGAAAAGTGTTATATAATTATATTTGCAACAATTACACATTACGAATGCTGCTTTTAGTATTTTTATGATGTATTTGGCTTTATTAAGGAACAGTATGTTAATATTTCATAAGGAAATAAAATTATTTGTTTAATTTTAATAAGAAAACAAGTACCTATTATACAAATATTTTATAAAGGTAGGTATATCCATTAAAAAAGTTTATTAAAATTTTTAGTTTAAATAAATATAGCCATTTTGTGGTAGCGCCTGATATATATTCTAAATATCAAGTAGTTGAGAAAAAATATCTTCAAACAGTCATCTTGTACCTTTGACTTTTTGATGTAGTTTGCCGCCACTTTGAAGTGGCAGACAAATTTATTTTTCATCAGTATCTGACGTAATGCCCAATGTGATGGATAAGAAATTAGTCTTATTTTTTAAAAGATTGCAATTTTTATACGGCTACCATTTTTAAAGGGCTACCATTTTTAAACGGCGCCACTTTGAATTAGCAGACAAAGTTTTTTTTGCTTACCAATAGTGGTAAGTTAGGTACTATTGTGCTTGTGAAAATTATCTTCATTGTCAGTCCAATATTTTGTCACCGGCTCTTGGACTAGTAGTGATAAATTGTTCTCGCGCATACTCACGATACGGCCTCTTAAAAATCACAAATTTGTTCAAATTCACATTGACGTTACGTTGTTGTCTTCGACGAGGCATGTGTTGACTTAATAACAATCAAAGTTCAACTGAATTTAAATCATTTTGCAAGAAATATTCAGTAAATACTAAACAACCTCAGTGCTGAATTTTATCCGTGTATTCCTACATCCTACTTTATTTTGGTGTTCCAATTTCAACGACCGCTAGTGAGTTTAATGTTCGGTGGACGGGCAGAACTTTCAAAACTTAAATTTAAAACGTAAATAAATAAATAAAAGCTTATCGAGCTTATCAAATAGACCATTCTGTATTATAGCCAAATATTGGATTCGTATTTGTTTGCTCCGGCAATAAGTAGTATAGGTATGGGATTTTTTGTTCTGTAGTGTTTTGTTTAGCGAAGAATGCACAGCATAGTAGAACAAAAGGTTCATCCTGCAATCCTGGATTATTTATATTCTATTAAGTATTGAATAATGTAAAAATACGATGGAATGGTCTAGGATCGTGTAATACTTCTAGTACAACAAACAACAATAAAGTTATGTTGGACTTAAATAAACATTTCAGAATAATGATGATCTTCAGTATGAGTTTGAATTTTGCATAGTATATACTAGTTTGTTACTCTTACTAAGAATAATTTTGATTATTTGTTTGAATTTGAAAGACCTTTTCACATTTCTTTATAATAATTCCGATCATTCTACATTTTATTATAACAAAGAAAAAGAAATACCTACAACAATCTGCTACTCCACACTCAAGGTCCTATTACAGGAAGAAATGTCTAAAATTAATGTGTTGGTTCTAGCATATTTTACTTCTTCCCTTAAGTCCTGTTCACATCACACATGTATTCTTTGAGGATTCTTGCTCTCAATTTTGAAAAAATAATTTTGGTGAGGATTCTTGCTCTCAATTTTGAAAAAATAATTTTGGTGAGAATTCCCTGTCAAATAGCAGCGATGCTAAATTAAATGTTTAAAGAGTCTTTCTAATTCTAAACAGTGATTTTTTCAGGATTCAGAAGCATGGACGAATATTCCAAAGAATATTCAGATAATCTACGTGTGATTCTATCTCGGATTATTTATTATAAAATATAAAAGTATTTCTGCGCGTCACTAAGAAATTAAAACATCAACATTTTTAAAAATCAACTCACAAATCATGCTAGTTTGATGTATTTCTAAAAATTAATTTTAAATAAAATGTGGAGCGTCAGATTCAATAATTAAATTTTGATGAATAAAATTGCCTGTAAATTGCATGAATTGGAATATATTATTATCAGACACACTGACGTTGATAAACTGACATTTAGTTAGTCGAGGGTATTTAATAGACATTTCCTGAAAATCGTAATTAAGTATACAACATTTGATTAATAATTCGTAGCATATAAATCATACATCAGTTATCAGTTCACATTGAAAGCCTACCAATATGAAGTTAAAATAAACTTTATTTTTCGGTTCGCCTGTCTGTTATTACCTTTTCATTTGCAAAATTTATTAACAATATAATACATTAGTTACTAACGTTAGATACCTACTTATTATAATTAATTAGTTACGGACTTAATACGTTAGATACAACCATAATAACATCAAAACCTTCCATAATATTCCAACTGTCAACTAACTGATAAATAAAATTGTTGATTTATTTTAACCTGGATGATCAAAGAGATTCGGTTTCACCTCGTCGCTTAGCAACATCTTCGGTATTATAAATCGCATAATATTGTTGTTATATTAATAGCTATAATCGTATCTTCAATGCGAGTGACCGAACGAACGAGTAGCCTTCCGTAACGAATATTTTATAAAAATATTATAAAACGAAATCGTTCTGTATATGAATTCGTCAATGAGTAATGTATCCAGATTTGAAAAAAAACAAAAAACAAACTCAACACAAACGGAGATTCAAGACTCGGTATCGGCACTAGGTTGATCAGAACGCATTTCGATCTTTCGATCATCATCAGGTGACTGGAGTTGAAGGATAGGGAATAAGGTTTTATATTAGTAATTTTAACGGTTGAAAGATTACGTCCGATTGGCTATTACTTTTGCTTTGTTGTTTACAAATTGACATGGTGTCTTCAATTTTACCCGTTTTATGTTTATGATTAAGTAAATGTTTTGTTAGAGTTGATATTTAAATTTACGTTCCGTTTTTATGTTATATTTTATGTCTATATGAATTTTTTAACCATGTTTTTAGTGTAACCGTTGTTAGTTCCGATTTGATAAATAGTTTTTAGTTTATAATTTTCTTTCTTTAAACGGTATATTTTCGAGACGATAAAGTAAACTTCTAAATGCTGCGAATTTATGTTGTTTAGGATGTTCTTATACGCGTGTATTATATTTTCAGTTTGGTTAAGTTTACAATATTATATTATAATTGTTTTTATTTGATGATTTAGAGATGGTTACGTCTAGGTAGTTAATTTTGTTGTTAACTTCTTTTTGTAAAGTAAATTTAATATTATTATGGTAGTTTATTTCGTTGAGAATTTATTAGCGTTTTCATGGTTAGTTAACACACAATATGTCATTAACGTACCGAATCCATTTAACGATTTTATATTTTAATTTTATGTTATTAAGTAAATTATCGTACATGTTTTGTAAAAAGATTTTTGAAAGTATACCAGAAAGGAGACTTACCATAGCTAAGCCGTTATTTTGTTTATAGTATTAATTATTAAATTGAGAATATAATTCATATGTCACGTGATCTGTTTTCCGCCAATCATCATCGAGATCACATCGAGATCTGCTTAGTTACATGTCTATCACAGCGATGATAAAAAACAAAGAAATTATCACCTTGTTTTGGTCCGTTGCTAAGGGCATTTTTTCTGTAGTGACAGTTAATTTCGTAATTCTTGACTATTAAAAGGTGTGATAATCGTTGGAGTGATGCGAATAACGATTAAATTAATAAAAAAATAAAAAAATTGTAGTAACGCTTGCAAAATGCAAATATACTTGAACAGCAACTAATAAGGATCACCGGTTATTCCAATAGGTACTAATTCAATTCAGTCTTATTTAAATATCCAATCAAATCATCATCAAAATATTATAAATTCCTTAAGAGGAAATAATCCAGAAACACCTGAAAATCATATTACAGTATCTAATTCAACAGTTTACTCGTATTAATATACCTATAGGAGATACAAACCCACACTGCAAATAAATAGACTTTTGTTTTATACTTCAAATTGTAATTATTGTGTGCGTAATTATAATTACAAATGAAATGTTCGTTTTAATCTTTTAATACAACATCTAAAATTACTTATGCCTGTGGCACACCGGTCGAGGAGCATCGAGGACCATCGAGTAACTCCTCGATGAAACGAAAGAACGCACCCGTCCGCGATGGATTTCTATTTAATCGGTGACAAATACATCAAAGTTTTGCGCGAAATCAAATCCAAAGATACGTCTGAGATGAGATACATTCGTTTCATCGAGGAACAACTCGATGAAAATAGCGGCGCCCCTATTTTTCGTCGAGGACGGGGTGCGTTCTATCGTTTCATCGAGGAGTTACTCGATGGTCCTCGATGCTCCTCGGCCGGTGTGCCACAGGCATTAGGTTAGGTTAAAACACACCCGAACACCCGATGTGATGTGTTGCGTTCAGTAAACTACCAACTTTAAGGTGCGTTCCCGTTCTCATTGCGCGCGCCTTGCGCATCACTAAAAATTTATTATATTCTCTCATTAAATATAATCTCGTGATATGATTAATAATCGAAAATATTCCTCGTGAAACCGAAGCAGCACATTTCACTCGTCCTACGGACTCGTGAAATCTGCAACTCGGTTCCACTCAAGAATATCACCGACAATAATCATATCACTTGTTATATTACGTATGAGAATAATTTTGATTAAGTACTGTGGTTAATGTTGAATGTTTTATACTATTTTCTCTGTTTGGGCAGTTTTTAATTTAATTTGAATAATTTACAAATATTATTATTTATTATAGATTACATTGAGTTCAAGGAATAATTAAATTTTTTTGACAATATCAAAAACTCAAACGAATGGTCCAAGATGATTTTCAAACGAATGAAATTTGGATTAACTTGATTAACAAGCAGTTTTGTAATAGATAACAATATTTTGATCTAGATAAAGATAAAGATAAATTACTTTTTATTTATCTAGATAAGATAATAAATAATCATTGAAAAAATTATCTATATAATAAATAAATAATAAATATAATAAATAATAATTATTATCTAGATATATTTATTAGATAATTTATAGCTCGATTTATAGATAATATAATGAAATATAAAGGACATGTTATAAAGTATAAGCGGTACCAGCTGGAGATCCGGCAGCGTTGCAAGCTTGCAGTATGCAGTTTGATTACATTTGAATTCGATAAAAATTACAATTGAAAAAAGATGGTTATAATTTTACTAAAATTATTTTCTAGATGATAATTAAAAAATTGGCCCCGCTAGCTTGATGGACCCAAAAAAATTTCTAGATAAGATAATAGATAAAAAAATATGTTTATCTAGATGATTTATCTAGATAAGTTACAACACTGTTAATAAGTATGTTAATTTTGACACCGGTCGTAGTAAAAAAAACAAGATTAGTGTTATATTAATATTGAGTATATCTATGTATGAAAAAAATATAAATATTAAATCATTTTGTAAGTTTCATTTGATTAAAATAATTAAAATAAACGTCAAAAGTGTACTCCGTTTTTTTCCAAATTGTTCGTTGTCCGTGGCCTAGAGATATTGTATTTATTTAATTAGCAGTCGTTGATAACAATATTTCACCTGAAATCCTAGGTAGGATACGAAGCTCTTTCTAGCATCAAAATTAGAACTGGAAGAAGTCATTCCAGTTCTGAAACTGTGAACATTATTAAATTTTCAGATTGTTAACCAAACCCTCTATTATACACGGTGTGCAAAAAGCAACTATCAATTATTTAGCAGCACTGTTTAGCTGTTTTTAGCACACTGTGTAGCGCTATTATTAATCCGCCTATACACATAATTATAATAATTTTAACTCTCTCATCAGCCATAACAAAATCCTGGCTACGCCAATGCTGTGAACTAAGCTTTAATATGCGGAAAACTGAAAACACATTAATTATATTTCAAAATACATCAGTACCCAATTTTATATACTAATATAATACAATAATGCTTGGGATCAAATCTATTTTATCCTTTAATTCATAGATACAGAGATAAAGAGAATCATTTATTGTGTTCAGTGCATCTAACTAAATCATTACTCGTGTAACAATAAAATATTTGTGCAACGTTGTAGACAATAAGCGTTAATGTTCAATTTTGTCTGCATATTATACTCTGAATTCTAGTAACAAGTAAAGATATATTTGCATTCCGATTATATTGTACTGTCACACTACACACAAATGGCGTAGAAATAACGACGTATATTTTAATATTCTGTTCGCTGCATTAAACAGTATTGTTTTATTTACTTTATTATAAACATATTTATATAGGTAAAGTTTAATGTGCATGTTAAGTAAATGTTACAGTTATTTAACTAACCGGCAAATATAGGAACTGGAAATTCTGCTTGTGTTAGTTTTAACAGTTCAGTTAACAATCCTTAATAGTCCGCATTTTGCATATGTTATGCAAAATTAAATGGAACTTCTACTTCTTACTATGCAGATAATACGATTTGAGTTTGTTGACTTAAACTTTATATGCTTAATAATGTTTCGCTAAACTGGCTTAAAACTAGCCAGCCTTTAAGCTATTTGTTTAAATAGAAATGTTAAAATACCTAGTTACATTTTATGTTAACTTAAAATTACAGTAGGTAATTGACATTAAAACACTGCAGTGAATGAATATTAAGGATCATAAAATTTCAAATATCAGTCAGTTTTAATTATATTTTCTTAGGTACCTTCCACTTTCTATTCTTATTAAGTTCGCCTAAGACAAAAAAATGAAACTACCTATACAATTTTATAGTGTCAATAAAAAGATCTTGAAAATTACATTACATTACAAGTCTATCTTTCATATTTACATACAACAAAATGTGTTTAATGGTCAACTGTACCGCTGTAAATTATTTTTACTTAAGAGTATCTTCCTAGTTTTTAGATATTTGAAAATAAAACAAGAAGCGATACAAGAGTGCTCAAGTGCAACTACTTAAAACATGATCCTTTATTCATCGCTTTCGTTAAAATTATACAGTTTTAATGTTTTGTTCTACTTGAAAAGAATTAATATGTAATGATAATTTTATTCTCTAAAAATATATTATACTCTCATAATGCTTAATCTAAGCAAAAAGAAGAAAAATAAGTTTAAAATATTTCATTGTAGATTTATTTGAATATTTTACAGTGTATTTTTTTTTGCTGGTAACCATCCTACAGGATTAACTCCCAATTACAGAATGGTAGATGTTATTATAGTGGAATCCAACCACTCGGACCCAGTGGTATTATTGTCGGTTGCGCTGGAAATCGAACTGGGGACCGCTAGCATACTAGGCAGACCCTCTACCGCTGAGCTAACCACTGGCCTTTTTTCTATGTCATTACAACGGTTTACTGTTAATGAAAAAATTCACATACGAAATTTGATATCGAAAAGGTGAAATGGAAGAAATAATAATAACTTATAGCCTATATATAACTTATAAATGTCAAATTATCAAATATACCATCAAAACAGTGATACTTAAAATGTACACACGTCAAGTAAACTATCCTTAACTTTCAGAATTTAAAAAAAATAATTTTTGTTTCATGATCAGCACGTCGTACAGTATATATGCCTTTTAATTTTTTGTCCTAAGTTGTGGAACATTCTGTTCTGTATATACCTAATTGCTTTGTTATATACAGTTTTCATTTGTTATTCTGTAATTTTTCTAATAATACAAGAAATAAAACATTAAACGAATAAAAAAATGATGTAGCAAAATCAGCTAATCTGCTGAATACTCGTATTGGTAGAAAAATCCTCGAGAAATTTCTTACGTCTGCGTGCATGTAAACATCTTAGTAAATGATGTTCAAACACACAAAGTTTTAGAAGCACTGTTCAATGGTAGATATACATAATATAAAAAAGTTGAGAACAGTTTCGGTTGAACGTTGAAGTCAGTAACAATGATTTAAATCGTAGTTTCAGTGCGGTTTCAACGCGCTCAAACACTAATCTCTCAAGTTCGAGACTTTGGTTTGTCGTTTATGTCTGAACAAATGCTAGATTTAGTTGCTGCAGACTTGCTTCTTGTTCGGCTTAAATAATTGACAATGAAACAAGAGTCTGTGTACTGTGTTGTGTATCTAAGTACATGATTCAAAGTTCTGTTGAATTTACGCGCCGTAAATGATTCAGTGTTCATAGACCCTGAGGTTAGTCAACTAGAAATAGTATTATAGTAATCAGTCTGTTGCAGAATATTTGTTTCGTTCCGTAAGTAAATTTATGTTATACATAAGTTATATGTGTATGTAACGAGTAGCTAATAGAAATAGAGTTAATAGAAAATAGCTGATTATGTTCAACATTGATTTGATTTCAAAATTATGTGTATGTATTCAATTCCGGGTCAAGTGCTGCAATGGATCCCAATATGAAGTAGAATCGTAAAATATATACTTATTTGTAAGTCCAGCAAAAAGCATATGCTATTTTTGACATGTCAATATAAATAATGAACTTCTACATTATTTGAAATTTTCTAACCTACAAATATTTAAATAACGCGTACCTGTTCATCTAAAATATTAAATCATGTGTTTTTTACATATTTAATTTATTTTTAGTCCAACAACTTTATATACTATCATTTTATGCTCTACGAAGACTGAAATATTACTTACAGTTGTAAAAATAAAAATGGAGTTGAACAAGGGTAAAGCCGTTTATAGTAATTAGAGCAAACAATAAAAAATTGCCAGCTGTATACTTTATTCTCTAAGTAAATTATACTTATGGTGGGATTCTGAGCATTATCTTAATTCTATAAACTTATAGATCTATAAGTTATGGAAAATCCGTAACTGACAGTCTTATAGATTTCGCTAAAATGGTATTCTGACTGCATGTCTATAACTTTTGACATCTGTAAATTTTTCTTATAGAATCTTAAAAACAGTATTGCCAATAGTTCCATACTATTATTTTTGTAACATGTAAATATAATGAATTAATTGTTGTACATTGCTTTTCTTGAAGAGAAATAATATTTTAGTATAAAAATAAAGACATTCTTAACAAAATTTGCAGCAAAACATGTAAAATCTTATGAAATAATTTCTTGCAATTTCAATTATATTATTAATTTTGAAGAAGGCCATTGTCACATTGACGCGACAAATGATTATACAAATTTGACACAATGAAATACACATGACACGTGCTGATAAAATTTCAGAATATATTTCGAAAATATGAGGTAAAACATAATATGCTACATAATTAAAGATTTTTTAGCGAAAAATTGAAAATATAGCAAACACAATAATAAATTAATTAATTTTATTTACAGTTAAAGGAAAATAAAAATTATAATTATAGTTTTCAAGCTAATACTACACACTCGAAGACAAATATACCTAGAGAATAAATTAAATGCAGTAGGGGATGGTGCAAGAACCTTGTAAACTACTACTACTGATAGTATTTTATCAGAGATTTTAATTAATCAAACTATGTTTAAAATAATCATTGTCATTTATATTGAATGAATTCAGTAGAACTCCTAAATTTGACTGTATTATTTCCAAGCGATTTCCAATCATGATGACATTTTTATAAACTATGAAGCAAATTTTAAATAAAATATAACACATTCTATACACATATACTTCTCAGCAATAATGTTCTTTTGATAATTGGTTTTAAATTGTAAAATTTGCTAGTTTTGATTCATTTTTCAATATTTCAGACACATGCCAATATTTTCATAACGACTTATGGTGAGTCAGTAGCTGTCTATAAATTTATAGAAATCTATAAGACATTTATAGAAATCTGTAAGCTATAGGTTTGCCCAGAATAGCATTTTTTAAGATCGGTCTATAAGTTACTATAGATACGCTTATAGAAGTTATAGAACTGCATAGAATCCCAATATTAAAATTACATGAACTTTAAAGATATCTTTAATATATTTAAAGTAAATTATACTTTCAATATAACTTAAATAATAAAGTATACAGCAGGCAATTATTTATATTGTTTGCCATAATTACTATAAACGATTTTACCCCTGTGTAACTCCACCTTAGTTTTTAAAACTGTTTCAATTCGTTGTGCGTTCCACAGAGCGGGAGGAAAAACAGTGTTTTCCTCCCGCTTGCAAGAAAGGTGATTTCGAGACTGTTTATAAATTAAAAATTAAAGAAAAATTCAAAAATTAACAAAAAATTCAAACAAAAATTATTTTAATTCAAAAGTTATTATATAAATCTTTTATTTCTGAACAATGAACTGCATGTTCGGGCAGTTCGTAATTGTAATATTAATAGGGCTAGTGGTCTGATTGTTGCCTGCCTGATATCCAACCCTCGTGACGTAAAATATTGTGTGTCCCACGGGAGGGAAGGCTATTCCTCCCTTGGGCGAAGCCGGCGCCCTCGCTCGGACCGCCGCTTTGCCCGCGGGAGTAATAACCATTACTCCCTTGGGCGAAGCCGGCGCCCTCGCTCGGACCGCCGCTTCGCCCGCGAGAGTAATAGCACGCTTCCCTCTCTAGGTGCACAAAATACTATTTCTGGAGAAAAATCCCAAATATTCTATTCGGTGTCACAATTCTTTGATTGTCCTTCCATAGGACGATGTTTGAAATTTTTCTTTATTCGACTGTTGATTTTATTTGAGATTATGTAAAATGTATGGTAGTTTATAAATAGAGTGCGGATTATATGCATTTGCATATATTGTATTATTGTGCATATTAGTATGTTTTTACAAATGTATGCATTTCATACAAAAATAGATCAAAATATGGTGTAATTTTTTGCATATTTCAATATTTTTTGCATATATTTATTAAAAATGCATATAACTGCATATTTTGTACTTTTTAACCCAAAATTTCAATTTTTTAATAAATTTTACATGTATGAAATTTATAATCGCTCAAATTTGATACCACCTATAGTAGTTTTCACATTTATTTTAAAGGTAGGTAGGCACACTAGTCATATTTCAGAAGTTATACGTTGTTTTGTTTATTTTCTATGATATTCTTTTGCATTGTTGACAAAATGTAGGTAGTATTATTCTAAATTATAAAAATAAATTATTAGTAAAAATGAATAAAATTATGTTGCATATCTGTATATGCATGCATATGCATGCATAAATTTGTAAAATATTGCATATTTGCTTAATTTTGTGGAAATATTGAACATAGTTTGGCCTTTTTCAATGCATATTGCATGCATATTTTGATCATATTTGCCTGCATATAATTTGCACTCTATTTATAAATATAAGATAAAGTACATTTTACTTGTATTTTGATTTATGTTTAAATTTTTGTACAACAAAAAACAATTTGTTTTTACGTCTAGGCAAACTTCAATGAGACGGGGCTCGTATTATATTTTTTGCAAGATTGATCATTTGTTAGCGTTTACTGGCTCTGCTTTCAAGGCAGTAGGTTTTGTTTACAAATTACAAGTTGATAAGTAATTTAGAAGGAGATAAATACTAAACAAGAACAGAAACCAAGGTAACAACATCAAAATGCAAACAAAGCCAACATTACCAAATATTTAACATTATTTTGAAATTTATTTTTATTGTATCGGTCGTGCAAATAATATTATAACCATCACGGACATTAAGTGAATGTTGTACCGGTATCGGATTATCCTCAACCGGTAACTGCACTTTCCGCCCTTGATACTTATACTAGTAAATGACTTTAATCGAAAATTTCTGTAAAATTTATTTTTATTGTTTTGTTTTGCATTTTTTGCTTAGGGCCAATCACTCTGAACATAAATAATAGCATTTACATTCACGTCCCAATTTTCTTTTGTTCACGTTCACCTTAAATTAAATGTTTGACGAGGGGCGCCCTGATTCTATGCAACATCAAAACCCTACGTTGAGCTAGCATATTAAAGGGTAGAGTGTATTTATTATTTTTTATATTGTTATGTGAAAACGTGAAAATAAATTATAAAAATAAATTCGTAGCAACAACATGTTCTTGTTTCAATCTGCTTTTGTTATTTACTTATTTGCACAATCGGTAATTTCTTATTCTTTGGCTCTGTTTCCAAAGTACTTCGTAGATTTTGTTTAGAAATTAAAAGGCGGTAAGCAATCTTAGAAGGCGGTAAGCAATCTTAGAAGGCGGTAAGAACTCATGAAGATGGCAGTAAGCACTAAACATCAACAGAAACCAAAGCAACTACATCAAAATGCAAACTAAATCTACTTAACCAAAAATAAACATTATTTTAAAATTATACCTTCTTGTTTTCTGTGAGTGCATGGAGAGAAGTGCTCGATTTTTTGATTTATATTTGACAACATCTCTTTGATGATTAATTTTTGTATATTTTTTAAATCTTTTGCCCTGATGATGCCACAAGAGGTGGCGAAACGTTGGCCTTAGATCAATAAAGATTCAATTTGACTGCATTCCTGTGTACTCTCTTTCTACTACAACACGCACAGTCGCTTAACATTTTCCTTCATTATTTTAAAAATTTATTTTAATTGTATCGATCGGATAAAAAATATTATAAGCATCACGGACGTTATGTGCATTTTGTACCGGTTTTGGATAATATCAGAAAAATATTCTAGTTCGCCTGGACTACTGAGGAAACAACATAATTGTTTGTGAAATTTTTGAATTAAAATACAATTAACAACTTGAATGAATAATATTTCATTATCCCACGACCTTTTTCTGCCGCTTAATCCACATTTTTGAATCTGTACCTAATAATACCTTTATATTTTTTGAGTATCTACTTTTATTATTATAGTCCAGGGAATTTATAATTTGACTTTGAAAAAACTGCAACAAAAGCTTTCTCGACGGAATACAGAAAAATAAACTTTTGAAAAAATGACCGCTATTTTTGGTTTTTTAAGTTTAACTCATCTTTAGCTTATCATTACGAGAAAAATATTTATATGACGTTATAGAGATCAAAATTCTCTATAAAAATGATGCATGGGATTTGTATGTAAGTTAACCTGTTTTCGAAAAAATAATAAAAATGCGTTTAGGAAATTTTCAGTCATTTAAATCAAGTGGTAATATTTTCTCTTGACACAATAATGACTGCCATATTTTAACGGACAAAAATGTCGCCATCCGGTTTTCAGCATATGATTTCTATAACAATTTTCTATAATACCCATTAATTTTATAATTTTTGAGGATCTCAATTAGTCACAAATTGGAAATTTTCTTAAAGTAAATATAGATAAAATTTAGTAATTTTTGTGTTTATTCAGCTGTTATTTCGGGATGGATTCAGATATTAACTTCCCGTTTTATGTATTCAATTTTTCGAAAATTCTTCTATTACATGCTTTTTTTATGAAGTTCAGTCTTGGTTTAGTCTAGGCTTAAACATTTTCTTTAAGAGATAATCTAAATATTTCAATATTTTGAAAATAATTGTTTTTAATTATCTGTCAATTCTTAACAAATTAAGATATGGAGAAATGTTCGTAGAATTTAATGCAAGAAACCGGAAGTCGATAACTTTATCCGTTCAGAAGTTACAGCTCATTAAACACAATAAATACAAAATATTGAATCACAAAAAATTGATATTTTGGCTTAACAAATGCCTTAAAAAGTTTCTAAAATAACATATTTTATAGAGAAATGTTCGTAAATTTAATGAAAGAAACCGGAAGACAATATTTTTTTCATTCAGAAATGACAGTTATATCACAAAAATTACGAAAAAAGCTAAAATTTCTAAACTTTCATTTTTTTGAAAAAAGTGCTAATTTTAGAAGTGCCATATTTCGGAAACTATTGTACGTACAGAGCTGCGGTTGGGCTTAAATTGTTGCAAATTTAATGTACTTTAAAAATGATACGATCGAAAGTTTGTTGAAATCAGACCATTACTTCCATAGATGTAGCCGTTTTTTAAAAGCAACGCCGGCCATTTTGTATTGGCCGCCATTTCTATTAGCTACCACTTGAGGATGGCAATCATGGTTTTTAATGATCCTAATACTCATATATTATAATTATGGTTAAAAGGAAACTTAGTACCCCCAAATTATACCAAAACTTGAATTTGGTTAGCTGGCCCATGGACTATATAGCTTACATATTAGATGTAAGATACTTTCAACCATTGAAAGAGAGATGGAAATATTTTGGTGTCAAAGTGACTGCGCCAATCATTGGCGCCAGATTAATAAATTTTGTTTTGATTTGACGTATACCAATTTGACATTCCAGACATTTTAATAATTAATTAATAATAATTATTAGGTATTCTACAGGAAAATGTTTCCCAATAACAGAATAATATAATAACATTTAATGTACAGAGATATATAAATTAATAATAAGTAATTATTTAGTGCAATAATAATAATAATAATTATAATATAGTTCCCTAAAAACTAATAACAAAAATCTTAAATTTATTGGTTAAAAGTCACGTCACAACATAATAAATATTTATGGGAAATTTAATGTCAAACACATTTCCCTATTTTCAGATTTCAGGAGAACCTATCCTTAAACGAGAATCAGACCCAGTTTTTACAAATATATTATCTATTTGCACTTTTCACGAAATAGTCGAAATTATTCCTAAATTTTAATAATAATAGCTTTATTATTCGACAGGACTATGTCAATATTACAGAATAATTTTTTAATTACTTATAATATATATTACGTAGAATTTCAGTATCCAATACGAGAAATTGAAGAAAAAACTTAAGTTTTTGTGGGGTTCAAAAACATATAAAACAGTAAGTATACCCTACAAAATATTTTGTAGGGTGCATCGAAGCACCAGGTAAATTATATGAATAATGGAAATACGCAAGAATTCAGTCAATTATTTATTTAGTGTAATGGCTTACATTTCACCACCTTTTGGGGCATTATCAGTGCAAAGATTAGAGTCATTAGAGACTCTGGTAATTGTTACTATAGTAAGTTTTAAATGAAGAGTCGGTTCAGCTGCGCGAACGAGCGGAGCTAATTTTTGTGTACTACACATATTACACAATTTGATGACAATTTGACCAAGTACCGCTTGCTATATCGAATTCCACACCATAACCATCATAAGTAACGACAACGACAAAAAAAAACCTGAACACGGTTCAACTATATCAAAACAAATTATTCACTAAGATATGCAAGTATCAGTATGACACTAACTAAGACAAAAATTCGTAGTTCGTGCAACCGACTCTTCAGTTAAATAGTAAGTACTATAGATATGATAGTTGATTTTTAAACTTGATAAAATTACTTTGATGGTTTACTACTTCTAAAAAAAATTATGTCTTTGCCCTGATGATGCTACAACAGGTGGTGAAACGTTGGCCATTGGACTAAATAAATAATTAAATAAACTGAATGCTTTCCTGCGTATTTCCATTATTCATCTACTCACTCACAATCGCTTATTGAACTTTTCTTTAATAATTATTATACATTATAATATGCCATATTATTTAACATTAAATTTAAAATGTTTCTATATTTTTTGACGGTGTCATCGGCAAATGATTCAAGCTAACACTACGCGCAAGTGCGCACATTGCATCCATTGACGTGGAGTCATAAGGAATCATATACTATTTTCGTAGGCAAAATTGAATGCAAAATTGTGGCGCTTTTAAGGGATCCAATTGAGGACCAGAAGTGTGAATTAAGTTATCTGTGAAATATGTTAAAACAGAAAATAATCTGCCACACTGCCACAACATGCATTAAAATGTCAGAATTAAAAATTAAAATTATATAGTTTTTTAAATGATGAAAATAATACAAACAATACAAAAATATGGTATGTTTTCAATACGTGTATTTCAATTTAATATTAAAAAATATTTATTAATTAATTATTAATTATTATTAAAGCGCCATTTGCGACAAAAATTTGCAACAAATAGTCCCCAATTTGTTAATAGCAACTAGCCTGCATTTCCAGACCTTGAATTATAACGTAGGCGATGACAGAATTATAGGAACAGATGTCTATCCCAGATTTAAATTAATTTTAGTCGTTTTTGTTTGTATAAATCATGACAGAGATGTCATTCAATCAAAGGAGCTTTTTCCCGTAATTTCAATTTTTAATTACGTGTAACAAGATTTATCGGAAATAGATTTTTAATCATTTCGAAACGAACGACAAATACAAATAAAAAATCCATCACTTGTCAAATGCGATAAGATCGGAAAATAATTTGACAAGGACGCTTCGTTTCTGCCTTGTGGCAATTAGAACCGTGAATATTACGACGACGTATTTAATGTTTGAATATTTATTGTTCAACACCAGATAATATGGTTCGTGTTTATCAAAATAGAGGACGTTTTCATTAGCGAATTTCTCATTGTTTGCGCTACATTTTGCTCGGCAGTGCCATTCATCGAATTGCTTTGTTTTTAGCAAAACAAAATTTCAATAAAAAATTATCATTCAACATACTTTTCGCAACCTATTTATCACATATAAATTTTACGATATTGAATACTTATTGAATTAATTTTTGGCTAGGCTTGTTATATAAAACATTCTAAATACATAATAATTGTAACAAGTGTGGGAAATGAATGATTATGAAACGCTACGCTCGTGTCGAATGTCGGAATTTGCATGGAGATTCAGAATCACGTTTTCCGCATGTGTTACAAACAAGATTTTTTTCTGCAATCGTCCTCAAAAACATTATATTAAAAATAAATTCAAGTCGGTCACTAATATCTCTATATTCCTTCAGCAAAATCCTCTTTCAGTTTCTGCCTGAAAAATTTATTTGTTGTGCTATTTCACTGACAAATTTTAGTAATGTAAAGACTATCGTAGGGTGTTTCAGTACTCCAAACGCGAATATCAGTAAAACAACATATTTTTAAAAAATAAAAATTTGATACCTTGCTACTACGAGAATATCGAAAAAGAAAAATATTTAATTACAATGACAAAGAAGCAATGCAAGAAAAACTAGTGCCGGGGTGTTCAAATACCTCATGATAGCACTTTAGGGTTAAAGTTGTGCGCAGTTTAATAATTATTTCAAAACGCAATAATTCCCATTTTATGAATCAGAAACTTTTTATTTTACATATTTACATGATATAGGTCTTAGTTTTTGAGATAAACGAGTGTAAACATAAAATTTGGTTAATTTTGGTTGATTTTTTCCATCGTTCTTTTCGAGTAAATTCAATTTAAAGTTTCGTAAGCCCATAAGCCACAATGTATAATAATAAAAATAAGTATAATTCAAAACATAATTAAAAATAAACCGGCCACAAAAGTGGTAAATTTTTTAATTCAATAAAATGCAGAATTTTCTCCTGTTTACCGACATGTGCTTAACTCGAATTTTAGTTCTAGTGCCCTTTTGCCTGGTTTATTTTTTAACAAATTTTAAATTTAGATTTGGCAGGCCATTAACTCTCATATGTGAAAATTTCAGCTTGTAACACCGATTCCTCCACAAAAGTCATAATAATTGCTCTCGAGCCGATTTCTGGCGTTTGTCATAACCCTTTCCAGCATGGTATGTTGGCAATTGCGGCCCGGATGTTGGCCTTCAAGTCTTCTAGGGTCCTTGGACGGTTGACACAAACGCGGGATTTTAAAAACCCCCATAAAAAATCACAAGGAGCCAAATGGGCGACCGGGCGGGCTACTCCTGGGCTGATTCATCATAACTTGCTTTTTTAAAATGCGTGCCATTTAGGCTGTAGGGATTGTAGTGGGGCGAGAGTGATCTCATTCGACAGGTACACTTTTCAAGTTTTGTTTCACACCCGGTCAGTCGCCATCATACATTGGAGCACGGAACAGCGTGTGTTTTCAGTTGAGTAGTACACTTCCCGGGGCGCCTCATCTCAATAAGAGGCGATTTGGAGTGGCCAGCCCGCTCGCCCGATTTGGCGATATACAGGGTGTTTCTATACCTCTGCACGAAACTTCAATGACATTATATATTTCGATATACTGATTATAGAACAAAAATAATTTTTTAGAAATTCGCTAAAATAAGGGTAGTGTACTCGTTGCAAACATTTTTAGTGCCAATGGTTTGATGCTACATTTAATTATTTAAAATTATGTTACTAATGAAATAAAATGAAAATGAAACAAAACTAATTAAATTAAAGGTATTATGTAATTTTCAGTAACAAGTGAATGTTGTGATTGTTTAGGATATCTTTTTTTTTAATTTCATCAAAATAAACTACAACAACTCATTGTTATAAAAATTGTTCAAAATTATTTTCTCCTGCAGATATACAAAATGCAGCACGTTTTCAATGTCATACACTAGAGATTTTAAATGTCCCCATAAATAAAAATCCAATGGATTAAGATCTGGTGACCTAGGAGGCCATGATACAGGTCCACCGCGACCTATCCATCTACCTTCAAACACTTCATTTAAATGTTGCCGAACATTTCTTGTAAAATGCGGTGGTGCACCGTCATGCATGAACCAAGCTTGTTGACGCACATTTAAAGGAACATCTTCCAATAATTCCGGTAAATTATTTTGAAGAAAATGTAAATAATTATTTCCGTTCATTCTGTTTGGTAGTATGTAGGGTCCAATTAATGTACCATTTACTATTCCTGCCCAAACATTTAAAGAAAATCTATGTTGAAAATTACTTCTCACAACAATATGCGGATTTTCTTGAGACCAACAATGAGCATTATGAATATTGTGAATTCCATCTCTTGTAAAAATTGCTTCATCACTAAATATTATTTTTGACGTAAAATTAGCATTTACAGCATGTTGTTCTAACAACCACTCACAAAATGTCACACTGAGAGGATGATCTCGTGGAATTACTGCATGAACTCTTTGGAAATGAAAGGGATGAAAATTATAATCTTTAAGAATTCTCCAAACTGAACAATAAGACACTTCACCCATAACACGAGATATTCTTCGCGTACTGACTGCAGGTTCAGCGGCCACAATTTCCAAAACTTCATTTTCAACATCGTTTCGTAATCTTTGGCGACCGCCACCTCGTCCCGCATTTCTGTGTAAGGTTCCCTCATCACGAAGACGTTGTGTGATCCTCACAAACATTTGGCGATGTGGATGACGTCTTTGAGGATAACGCTGTGCATAGATTCGCGCTGCTAATTTGGAATTTTGTGCCGCTTCTCCATACACTAACAGCATATCCACTAATTCACTATTGCTATACATTTTTTCAAATTTTTCCCACAACTACCCTTTTAATACTGTATTCGAAATCAGACTAGGAACACAAATAGAAAAGTAAATTTTGTTTAAAAATCATTACGTAATAAGACCAGGTACCTACATAATAAGTAATAATTAAATGATTATTTGTAGGTAGTTCATACTTTTATTTCATTAATAACATAATTATAAATAATGTAATGTACTATTAATCCAGTGGCACTAAAAATGTTCGCAACAACGAGTACACTACCCTTATTTTTGCGAGAACTTTTTTTTTTGTTAGGGTTGGAGAGAATGCTAAGGCACACCCGGTATGATGCCGAAGCAGCGCATACCCCCCGGAGGGTTACGGGTAGTGTGGGACTCTAGACATCTGCGACATACATCTGCCTAGCCTACCCACTAAACTCTCCCTTCCCTTTACTCCCCAATACCCCGAGACTGTTGTGCACATTACTTCAGGGTATTAGTGTTCTTGTTTAGCTGTTCTTTTCTGCCTCTCTGTCTGTAGCCTCTTTTTTCTTTAGTACTTCTGTCACATATGCGTTTACTGCTTCCCAGTAACTTTCTTCCTCCAGCATCCTCTCAACCAGGTTGTCCGGTGTCACTGGTCCAGTTGTTTCCATCATCTTGGTTCTTTCTACTTCCCAGGCGCTACAGCGGAAGATTGTGTGCTCCACGTAATCGACCACCCCTGGGCAGTGCTTACAGTAGTTGTCCTCTGCTTTTTTGATCCATGCGAGGTAAGCTCTATAGCATCCGTGGTCCGTGAGTAATTGGATCAGGAAGTAGTTTACCTCACCGTGTTGGCGATCCAGCCAAGGGTCTATATGTGGGATCATCCTCCTCGTCCACTCTCCCTTTGTACCAGACTCCCATCTGCTCTTCTATTTCCCTCTTATTTCTTCCTCTCTTTCCTTTTTAGTCGGTTTTTGTCCGCTCTCTTTGTTCACTCTCGCAGTTATTATAAGGTCAATAGGGGCCATGCTCGCAACTAGGAGTACAGCGTCCTCCGACACCGTCCTATACGCACAGGAAATTCTGATGGCCGCCCTTCCCTGAACCGCAGCAAATTTCTTCCTATGTCTTTCCCGGGACATAGCTTCCGCCCATATAGGGGCCGCGTACAGCATGATTGATTGCACCACGTGGCCGTACATGCGACGCTTGCTTGGCCTCGGGCCTCCAATGTTGGGCATGAGCCGGCCCAAGACAGAGCCTACCTCCGCAACTCTTTTTGCCGTTGCCTCTATGTGGGGCCCAAAAGTACCATTGTCACTCCAGTTTATCCCCAGGTACTTTACAGTGCTGCTTGGCTTGATTTCTTTTCCCTTTATATTAAAGGAAACCTGGCAACACCTTCTCTTGCCTGCCAGGATAATCACCTCAGTCTTTTTTGGGACAAGAGTGAGGTCTGTCCTCTCCATCCAGTCGCAGACCACTTGTAACGTTTGGTTAGCTTTTCTGACTAGGTCTTCCCTGCCTCTTGCAGCGACAATTACCGCGAGGTCGTCTGCAAACGCTACGAGTTCTACATCCTCTGGCGTGGTGATTCTTAGGACCCCGTCGTAAAGGATATGCCATAATAGTGGTCCCAGCACTGATCCCTGGGGGACTCCACAGGTTATCTCCATCTCCTCCTGTCCCTCAGTGCTGTCCACAGTTAACCTCCTATTTGTGAAGTAGGATTTTACGATTCGCACAAGATGCCCTGCGATCCCTCTAGCTTTTAACTCTTTGATAATAATTCTCCAGGACGCCGTGTCGTACGTCCCAGGTGATCAGTGCCAGGATCTTCTTCGTCTGCAAAGGAACCTAACACCAGACATCAACCCGGACTGCCTATTCGCAACATCAGACTTGTCCCTAGCCACACACGACCACCCTGTTACACTTGACCAACCTGCTACACTTGATCACCCACACACCACTAGATATAAGGCTCGTAGAATAAGGAACAATCAGTAGTATCAGATCAGCTGATGACGATAGCAGATCTTAGCTTAACGTCGTGTATAATTTTTTGTAATTTTAATTTTTTGTGTTAAGTATATAATAAAGATCATGGAAGTCCAAAATAAAGTGTTATTAATAATTCAAAATCAGAAATATACAACTGAAAACAAAAGCAAAACTATTTAGGACTCCTTGTCTCTTACTACTCTATATTTCATCTAATAAAGGTGCACTTTTGTTTGGTTCTTACCTAATTATTTTTTTGTAACCTTAGTACAATATTATAAATAATAGTTTTATTAGATTCTTATCTTGTTATTTTGAAAACTTCAAACAAAATTACAAAATAAACGCTTGGCGTTCATTTAGCAGCATGCCAATCGTTCTCATGTTTTAGTACAAATTTCGCCCCTAGGTTCGTATTCTTAATAAATAATGCATATTGCTCGTGAAATCTCAAAAAGTAACAGAGAGGAGGCTCAATAAAAATTTACAAGGAAAAGGGAGGCGCCAATACAAAAAGATTGAGAAACATTGGTTTAATCCATTATATTGTTACACAACTGCACACTGGTGATTGATGGCTGATAAGTCATTTATATTGATATGAGTTTAGTTTAATAAGTTAACACATAAATACAGATTACGAACAGATTAATACATACAATAATGTACCAATAACATGTTATGAATGAGTATTACCTACCTATACGTGGAATTCTACAGTACATGTACGAATGCCAAATTGCAAATATTCAGCCATACAAATTGCATGTAATGTCAATCAAAATTGGTATGTTCTCATTAGACATCTCATGGAGTTGTTCTGTTCCAGGTTGGCGCACCTACAACGTGACTGATTTACACCCTCCCGTCTCACATTCACGCACAATCACGCGTGCAATAATGTCCGCTCCACGGACGCGTGGAATGAGCCACCGGATTCCGGAACGCACGCTGTAACAGATCCGGTTCTCCGGGATGAAATGGCATGTGAAATCAATAGGCAGTGGCTCTTGTTTGTTGCATCGCGAGACATTTATAAATCGTCAAAAATTTACAACCTAATGCGGAGTGACTGATGGCCCGCCCTTAAATCACTCGTCGACACCTCGCGGAAGTGGGAACCAGAAGCGTATCCCAGTGAGATTTGACTGAGTTTCACAGACAAGATGTGTGTGAGTGTTGGAGTTCATGCAGGAGGATTCGCGGCAGAGTGACTCGCGACTTCGCGGCTTGTGACCTCGGCATGGCGTCAAATCCAGAACTTGTACTTGTGTTTTGTTATTTTGCACTTCTGTTCATGCTGTGTTTCACTACAAATATTCGTGCTCAAGGTAAGTAATAATTAATTTTATTTATTTTAATATTTATTGGTACTACATGGTGATTGGCGAATGTCCGACATCTAACATATTTAATTGTTTTTGTATACGACAAAAAATATAAAAGCAACATTATAAACTTGATTAAATAACCAAATTTTCCTTTGACAGACAGAATCAGTTTCTTGTTCTTGAAGAGTAATTGGTATAGTGATCTAGAAAGCAAGTTCTTGTCTTGTTTATCAAGACAAGAAATGAATGTTTTTTAGTCCATTTGCTGAGCATACTTCTGTGTGTCATACATTTACCAGAGAAGCACCCATGGGGAAGTTGTTACTAATGGTCTAGTGGTTAAAAAAAATTTGGGTGCTTGTCCGGATGAGTGGCAGTTTTGGCAATATTTTTGAAAAATGCCCTATTTTTTTAGTTTTTTGCGATTAACGCGAAAACGGTTAATATTACAACAAAACGTCTAATTACAAAATTAAAAGTATAAAATTCTCTACAACATAGGTACTAAAAACATCCATATAGTACGAGAGCATAGGGCAGAAAAACAGGCTTCCTTGACGGTTTTCGTGCCGAAATTGCGGAAGTGGTCTTGTTCGGTCACAAACTACCTATAGATTAATAATTTCCATGGTGTCATTCCATGTTCTAATGCAGACAGATTTGGTGACGTGTTAAAGATGGCGGACATGAAGAATGTGTAAAACTTTTATTTTTCATCCGATTTTAGCGTTACACGGCTCATTCGATAGAGAATTTTTTGCTCTACAAGGAGGTTGTTAGAAATTTTTTCGTAAAGTGGATTTTTCCCAAAATAATTGGAAAAATGTCGAAATTTTATAGATTTTTGCAGATTTTTCATGTCTGCATTATACCCATGGCGGATTTGGTGGTTGAAGGGCTGATGGAATTTTTTTAAATTAACATATATGTAAGAAGGAACATAAATTGCAGGGGACCCCTATTTAAGCTCTGTACCCTATTTTAGGAGGCTTTAATAATAAAGCATAGGGGAAAATAAGGCCTCCTGAGGCAGTTTTAGAGTTAAAATTTCGGGAGTGGTCTTGTTCGATAACAATCTACCTATAGATAAATAATTACCATGGTGTCATGCCATGTTTTAATCCAGACATATTTGATGACGTCATAAAGATGGCGGACATGAAAAATGCGTAATTCATTTATTTTTTAGAAAACCGAGGTGTTTTGTCTTGCTAGCAAGACTTTTTTTCTTGTTATTGCTATGCAGGAAATTTCCCGAATTAAGGTGACGTATACTACACTACGTAGAATAGACTGTTTTACGACAATTAAATCATTTCTCTTTACTATTTAAAAGTAAAATTTAGATTATTAGTGAAAACTCGACTTTCTCGTAGTACTAGCACAAAATAGGAATCTTTTACCTTTTGAAATTGAATTAGATATTGTAATGTTACTGAACTTTAAGCAAGAATTAATGTTTAACCTATGTGTATACTTTAATAAAATTTTGTATCACACTATCAGTATATGTAGGGGATATGAGCCTACAATTATATAGTAAGGTAAAATGACTATTTCTCGAATGGCGAAATGTGCGGTTCCAATATCTATTGTACGGTATCGGCTATGTTAAAAATTCGCTTAAATTTGGTTGCTTTCAATAAAAAAGATATCCTTTAATTTTGAGAATTTTTCAAAAATTCTTTCTGTTCCACGTTTAGCATATCAGGTAATAAAAATATAGCCTTAATTATTTTTTTCCAGAAGTACCTACAGACACACCTGTATATTTTATTTATTTACTATAAATGTACTGTCAATTATAATATAATAAATATTGTTCATTATTGTTTTTAAAATTAATTTATAATAGTTATTGTTTCTTTTATTATCTTGTTAAAATTGGATAAACGTAATATAAACCACCTGAATTAAATGAACTGAAAGAAATTATCCGGTCGATTTACTGACTGAGGGACTAAATTTTCTTCTTCTGAACTTACTTTACTTAGTGTAGGTATAATGTACGAGTATATTTCCTAGAATTGAAATGTGGTGAACTTTTTAGAAAATTTATATGCAAATGAAAAATTAAACATTGGCTGTAGCTAAATTAATTGAAATTGCAGAGGTCAGTGGTTTCGTCACGACTCGGTCACGACTAAATAATTAATTAGAGAACTATTTCTGCTTTCATTTCATTAATTTAATTCATGAAAATTTACAAGTTCTGGGGTATTACGTGGTTTGGAAAACAAGTTTACTTTTTCATTATCTCTCTGTGTTTTCACTACTTTCTGCACGGTTTTATGTTATATTGTATGTTGTATATGCAATTTTGTTTTTGACAATTTTTTCCGATCTGCTGAACTTTCTATCTTTTTGCGCTATTTTGTAAATAACTAATTCGTCTTATAGTTAATGTCTTAAACTTGAATTACATTATACTTTTTTCGAATAGAAATTTTTACAAGTTTCATAGGTAGGTACTTAATTCTAGATGCTCACTTGGATAATGTAAATCAAGAAAATTTCAATCTCCAAGTTTCATACTAGAACCTTCCTTTTTCCTCTTAAAAAATAACTCCGGACTTATTTTTCATCCAATTTTCATACTTGTGCAGTGGACTTATATTTTGTGTTACCAACCTTATGTACATAACCTTAAAAATAAAGCAATGGAGTGACACATGACAGTGTTAGTAGAATAAAAGTAAAGTAAATTTTCAGTTGGCAGTATGCGTCGATGAACCATATAAAATTTATGTAACTGCAATGCAACAACAAATTTTAAAACTGGATTCTAGCCAAATTAAGTATATCTTAAAAAAGTTCATTTTTCTAGAAAAAAGTATAATGTAGTAATTCACGCTTTACGGTGATAGATTTTAATGTAATATTTTATTCGAAATAAGGAGTTTCAAATTTTTAAATTATATTATTGACTCTCCTGCCCCTGCCTATTTAGTCCATGAGCCAATTACTTTTTTGGTACCACCTGGGGTGGCAAATGCTGACTATGATTTTTTGTTCAGTTTTATGTGTAGACCAAGAATAAATGTGATAGCAATATCTAAGTAGTAGTTTTATGGCACAAAATAACGATTTTTATAGTAAATAGTGATTTTTCATCATCAAGTTATAAAAAGGTACCAATCAAGGTGGCACATGCTATCAAATGTTTTATTTTTCAGTTTTGTGTTTAGATCAAGAAAATATATGATAGCACGGACTATGGAGTAGCTTTTTGCTGAAAAAACAATTTTAAAAAAAAGAAAGAAATTTTAGTATTTTTAAATTTTTGTGTGTTTAATGTACTCTAATTTCTAAACAGATAAAGATATCGACTTCCGGTTTGCAGGGTTGGATTCCTCAGTAAATTTTGCGTAAGGTACATTATATTAAATTTTTTGTTAGGCCCTTGATAACCCAAAATTTAATTATTATCTTCAAGTGATAATTTCAAAATTTAAGAATTTAAAATATTTTTTGTGTTTTTATCAACTCTACTTTCTGAACGGAGAAAGATATCGACTTCCGGTTTGCGGCGTTGGATTCCTCAGTAGTAAATTTTACGTAAGATACATTATATTTAATTTTTTTGTAAGGCCCTTGATAACCCAAAATTTAAATATTATCTTCAAGGGAAAATTGCAAAATTTAAGAATTTTAAATATTTTGTGTTTAATCAACTCTACTTTCTGAACGGATAAAGATATCGACTTCCGGTTTGCGGAGTTGGATTCTTTAGTAAATTTTACGTAAGATACATTATATTAAATTTTTTGCAAGGTCCTTGATAACCCAAAATTTAATTATTATCTTCAAGTGAAAATTGCGAAATTTCAGAATTTTAAATATTTTTTGTGTTTAATCATCTCTTCTTTCTGAACGGAGAGAGATATCGACTTCCGGTTTGCAGCGTTGGATTCCTCAGTAAATTTTGCGTAAGATACATTATATTAAATTTTTTGTTAGGCCCGTGATAACCCAAAATCTAATTATTATCTTTAAGTGAAAATTGCAAAATTTAAGAATTTTAAATATTTTTTGTGTTCAACCAACTCTACTTTCTCAACGGATAAAAATATCGACTTCCGGTTTGCAGCATTGGATTCCTTGGACATTTTTATGTAAGATACATTGTACTATTTTTTTAAACACCTCTAATAATACGAAATTTAATTATTTTCTCCGAAAGAAAATTGTAAAATTTTAGAATTTAAAAAGTTTCTTTTGTTTATTTTACTTTTGGGTTATCACGGGCCTAACAAAAAATTTAATATTATGTATCGTAAGCAAAATTTACTGAGGAATCCAACGCTGCAAACTGGAAGTCGATATCTTTCTCCGTTCATAAAGTAGAGATGCCCGATAGCTTTGTGGTTGCCAAGTTAAATTTCATCTTGACATGGTAACGAGAGTAGCTCGGTATCAATTCTAGTCCAGTAAAAAATTTCACACCTGATACGGATTAGAATCCACGACCTGTGTGTTCAGAGGCAAGCACAGGTGTAGGGGGCAAGCCCTGTAACCACTGCAGTATCGTGCTTTGTAATACTGAATTTTGCAACTTTTAATTTTTATACAGTATATTTTTATTTTTTATATTGATACCTGATCAACTTAGTGAATATCGCATGATACACAGAAATCTATTTAAAGCTCATTTCTAGCTATTATATTTCTTGGCTAAAAAATAACCATTAGACGCTGATTACAATCAAAAAATGATTTTTCAAAAGTTCAAACAAAAAAATTCCCTGTAGGTTCTTACGAAAACATTATTTCTCGTTATACTGGATTTAAACTTATTACATTTAACATATTTATTACAAAATTTCGGATAATTAAATTAAAGTTGTATAATGAGTACATGAATCTCCATTTATTTATATATGTATTTATTAAATTTATTTTTAATTGTTAATTATGGTTCTAAAATAGACCCTGTAAATACACAGCCCTTAATTTCTAGATTTTCTTAAACATTATTTTTAATAATTAGTAACATACTTAGTAACGTACTTCACAGTACGAGAGGGGTTGCCCTCGTGTCGTTGCAGACGAACAGTGTTAGCCATGATGATGGTCCTCTGGGAACGATCCTGTTTTTACACACAGAAATTGCACGATTTCATTTTTTGAAAATGTTGCATCTTTCGTATTATTTTTGATCCGTAATCAGCATATTAAACTGTATATACTCTTAATGTATGTAGGTAGAGTCCGTTCCAGCTAAGAAAAGGCCCGTTACGTCATCAGAGATGCGCGAAGTAGTGACGTCGCACCAGTAGCGTGCGTATTTTATTTAGGTTAGGTTATCTATATATTTTCAATGGAACCTTTAACCTTTAATCCAATTTCTGCTTATTCCTTCATAAATTTTCGCACATTATTTACTATTTCACTTGTCTAACTATGAACTACCATCCCCTGTACATCAAGTTTTTTCTTGACATTGTAAAAAATCTTCAATTTTAGTTAGAAGTAGTCATCTACGCCACTGACCTAGTTCTTTCGTTATAAGTTGCGATGGCAACGGCTCACCGGACGAGTTTTGGTTTCTGCGCATAATGGCGTCGCGGGCCTTTTCTTAGCTGGAACGAACTCTACTCGAAGTTATGAAACACCTGTACCTATATCATAGCTATTTCATCTACGCGAGCAAATTGACAAATGCAGCGAACTATCTGACTAGTTAGTAAGTATGAATTGATAACTGTCAAATTCAAGCTTATTTTAAACAATTTAAATAAATTAATTTGTAAATTAAGTGAAACAAACTAAGGCGAAATTTGAATAGTTTTGTTGGCTTTAAAAAAATCGTATTTAACAAAATTGTATTTAACACAATTTATTGTTCCAGCTCACAACAATAAATAATATAGCTCAAAATAGTATTACAAACATATTACAACAATTTGAGTGTTATTGATAAACAAGTAAGCAATAAATAAATTTATAAATTAAGTGAAAGAACTAAGTTATGATTAGAAAAGTTTTGTTGGTTTAAAAAAATCGTATTAAACAATTTATTGCTCCAGCTCACAACATTAGGTAAATATAGCTCAAAATATTAGTACGAACATATTACTTTTAACTATCGTTAACAAACTATATTACTTGCACGTTATGAAGTATAAGCTGTAAGTATTATGAATAAATAATGTGTATTAAATCGAACCGTTCTTATATACTCTATATTTCTTTCGAAAATGGTTCATATTTGAATCAAAACGTCAACAATTTAAGTAAATGATTTAATACACATTAATGTATTAATAATACCTACAACTTTTACTTCATTACCTACCTGCAATTAGTAAATTTCAGCTGGATATCCTTCGTCAAAATATCGTTAACTATACTTAACGTAAAATGGCACTATTTAAAAGGAAATAAAACTTATAGTCTATAATATGGTGAACAAATTCGATATCTGTAATTTATTATATGCAATATTGTAGTAAACCAATCCCAGACCTAATAGCATGTACTTCTGAATAAATTACCGGTACCTGATGTAATGATGAGTTTCTATAAATTTGAAATCGGTTGTAAACGATAAACCTGTAAAAAGGCTAAAAGATTTATTTCCTTTTAAATTTTTACAACTTCAGTCCGGGTTATTCAAGTTAATTATAAAATGGCACTTACTTATATGTTGTAAATTGTACAAACGAAAGAGCAACTAGGTATATATGTGCGACTAACGAAAATATCACGTTTCTTTCTATTGCTGTTGCTTTTAATGCTACTTTTTCTAATTCGTATTTTTTCTTTCAAAAAATTATACTTTTCACACTTCTATGTGAGTATTTAATACTAGCGGACAAAGTAACTTGATAAAATTATATATTTGAAAATTTTTATTATCTTTCCTGTTATTTTCAGTGCTTGCAATTTCCTGCTTCTGATTTACAGGACAGGTATAAGAGCAAGAAAATGGCTAGTTTTATTGCGCTTTCATCCGAGAATATAAAAATTTTAATGACAGATTCGAGTAACTCTCGGAAAGGTAATTTATAGTTATGTTTAGTGACTTCAAAACACTTTAGAGTACAATTGCGAGATTGTTACATTTGTCATTAAAGTTTTTAAGTGTCATTTGTATGCTTCCAGCTAGCGAAATAACACAAAGTTATGAAATTCCCGACGCAAAATGTTTCTACATTCTGCAAATGCATTTCAATGACATCAAAGTAGGGATATCTACTGCATACTCGGAGGCGAAGCTATAACTTTTATAATTTAGCTAAAAACGAAAATTTCAAGTAGATGCACATAATAGTTGATTCGTTTTCACAATAAAGTCATGTGCAGAATAGACCAAAATTAATAATTAATTAAGAATAGACCAAAATTAATGTAGTTAGTCACTCACTTTCAACGATGAACTTAGATAAATTCGATAAAATTATTGAATCCCTCACACTAAGTAACTTTTTGTTTAATTTTAAAAAATATTTTAAAATATATGCTCACAATTTAGAAAACCACATAGTCGCATTTGTTGTGAAGCAGACACTTTCTGATGTGGGGTATGGGGTAAGAGGATTGAGATCAAGTTCGCAGTGCGGGTTGCGTAGTACACGTAATAATTCTAAAGTGTCTCTCAGATGAAATAATTCGAACCTACAACAAAATTCACTTTGATTTGAGTCGCAAGTTTATACAAATATGTACGCATTTTTTTGTAAAATTTTGTAGGAGTGATTGTTGTATTTTTTAAATTTTATAACTGATTTTATATTTAAATAACTGTTATAAGGATAAAACGTTTTAGGTAAATAGTATACTATTTTGGCAAGAGCATTGTTTATTTCAAATGTTAACCTTAAATTATATTTGATTAAAATAATAAAGATTTATGGTAGAATAACTTTTTGTATAGCTTGCACGGCTTGCACGCATTAATCTCGTCTAGCTTGATTCACTGGTAATCTGAAATCACTTTTAATTTCAGTTTCTGATCCAGTACTATTATTTCTAGCCGAATACTCTTGACATTTTGGCACAACAACGATTAATCATGATAATGTTTTAAATTTATCTAAACACCGAATTTGTAACTATCATAAAACTACTGAAAACTATTACGAGTATTTGATACATAACAGAATTTAAGAACTGTTTTACAAAACATAAAACAATACTAAAACATAACCTTCGAAACGCTTGTCACATAACGTAAACAGAATCACGACAATATTACAGTAAACTAGGCATCACGCATATCCAAAGCGGTGTACGTCCCGGTCCTCGGCGTTCCACCGCCAAAGTAAGCAATGTTATGCGGCGTCTAAATCATAATAGGTCATTTATAATCACTTACCTCCCTCTTAATAGATAATAATTTATTTGTATGATTAAATTAGGTACTATCTTATTAGTATTTTTACATGGTGTTTCACAATTTCAGGATAAAAATTAAATGACATATACATAGGTACTACATGACATACTGATCACAAATCAAAAATAATGACGTACGAATTTTGGCGGCTCCCACTGTTTCAGTTAAAATTTTAATATGATTAATAAAATTAATCTAAAAGTAATACCTAATATTGTATAAATAAACACTTTAATTAATTTTTGGTGACGTGGCATTCAAAGTTTATGAAATGTATAGTACATTATTTAGAGTGAAACTTATTTTGCGAATTTTGAAAAAAATATTTTTTATTCGTGATCAATTAATATGGCATTTAATTTTTATCCTGCAGTTGTGAAACATTCTGTATACATACGGATATAGAAAATAATTGCTAATAATTCATAAATCACAAATGTGTAATATTTAAGTGTTTGCGATCAAAATATCGAAGTTAGAATTTTGGTTTCTGTAAGTGAAATCGAAAACATCATTAATAGAGCAGAATCTTTGAGCGGAGCAATATCCTTTTACCATCTTGCGGAAATGTCAAAAGTCAAAACACTTGAGATTTCAGCAAAATACGAAAGCTAAAAATAGGTAATACGCATAAATTGAGTAAACGCAGCAGATATTATCAGTACGCACCCCTTATGTCAATATTGTTTCCTTAATTTTTTATTCAACCTTTTAAATTTTAACGAGCACTCACGAATATAAGAGCTTTTAGGGATGGCGTAAAGTGAGCTGTGCCTGTGTTGAGCAAAACAAACTCACAACTCTCGAGACTGATAAACAACAAGGCAGCAGAAGCAGGGCCGGGAATTTTGCATTTTGCTTTGTCAGGCGTGAATAACGATAGCCTTGTTTCAATAAGGCAAAACGATGAACAGAAGCCACGTCAGCTGCATAAAGAAGTTATATTGTAATTAGAAACAAACACAGCACAAGTGCATCATGCTTATTTATTTGGTATAAATACAATTTAGATTATACTTGCGGTATACGAATAACATTTAACGAGTAGGTACCTACTATTTTCATTTCAAGCTTAAATAAACATGTCGCAAGGGGAGCTTGAGGGGATCGCTTGTTTTCTCCCCCCAAGAATCCATTATTATCACTATATTTTGTAATATTTTATATTTACCAAAACCGAGTTTGTGAGGCTCTAATACGGTTTTGTTAGCTTTGTTAGTGTAGTAAAAATAAAAACCGAGTTTGTGGGGCTCTAGTACGGTTTTGTTAGCTTTGTTAGTGTAGTAAATACCAAAACCGAGTTTGTGGGGCTTTAGTACGGTTTTGTTAGCTTTGTTAAAAAAGAGACGGTGGTAAAAATGGATTAGTAAAAAAATACGTTGGTAAATATGTTGGTGGTAAAAATAATAAGTGGTATAAATAGAGACGGTGGTAAAAATGGATTGGTAAAAGAATACGTTGGTAAATAAATACGTTAGTGGCAAAAAAAGAACTAGTGGTAAAAAGGGACGATGGTAAATAATGGATTGGTAAAAGTATAATGTTGGTAAAAAATGGATTGGTAAAAGAATTACGGTGGTAAAAAAGGGACGATGGTAAATAAGGATTGGTAAATATGGGGGCAAATCATTTTATAGTGTATATTGTTTTGTTGAACATAATAATAACAAATATTTTATGTTTGAGGAAAAAAATAATTTGTTCAACTTTTATTTATAAGTAAATTAACTTCAAATTTTAATATGTTGCATGTCAACAAAGTTCGATTTTTTAAAAATTTGTTTAAATAAAAGATATTTGTGTTTCAAAAATAGCAAAATTTTAAAATTCTACGTCGACCATTTTGTAGAATGTACTTTTCCTTCAAAAATTTCTTTAGATTATTTTATTTTATTTATTTTATTTTATTTATTTTATTTTATTTTCAAATACACTGTCCGAACAGGTAAACCCAAAAATTGAACAGGAACAAAATAGTAAAATAATAAGTAAACTAATGAATACACAACAAAATATAGCAATAATTATATAAACATGAAGGTACATGAGGCATATTCAAATACATTACAAAAAAAAAAGAAATTACATAATACTGAAGAAATAATTATATAAGTACAATATAAATTGAAATAACTTTAACACAAACCGTAACAGATCATAATCATTTTAATTAATATGTTCAAGATTTTTAATAGAATTTAAATTAGCGTGAAATATAGCAATATCGCTTTCTACTTTTTGGTATAAATCGTACATTTGTCAAAGAGGAGAATGCAGTAAGGAATTAGTACGAGACATAGGTGGATGGAAAGTTTGACAACTGCGTGAATTAAAAGATGGTACACGAAAATTGACTAAACTAAGGGTTAATGGATCATCAATCAGATTGTGTAGCATTTTCTATAAATGAATAAGTTGAGCTTTATTACGTCTGTCATTTAATTTAGTAAAGTTAAAAAATTCTAGTAGGTAATCATATGATATATTGAAGTCTGGATAAACATGGTTTACTTTAAAATATAGATATCTTAGGAACTTTTTCTGTACTGACTCAAGTAGTAAAGTATATGTAGTGTAAGTAGGATTCCATATAACTGAGCAATATTCAAGTTTACTACGAATATATGCATTGTACAAAAGAATAATTGGTTCAATCGAAGAAAAATTGCGAGATTGACGTATAATAAATCCCAACATTCTATTTGCTGAAGATGCAATGTTGATTATATGCAAATTTAAAATTGATTTAGCTTCAAAAGTATATAGTATATTAGGTATGTTAAGCTGGAATAACCCCATTAGCATAACCGGCCAAAACCAATAGGAATAATTAGTACTCGATTATTACTAATTAATTACACAGGCCTGCAAATTGACACTTTTTGATTTTTTTTTCACCGTAATGGGTGAATCGTATGTATTTTGGTGCGCTGAGTTCAAATATGCCCTCAGTTTTTCTCCAGCACGTAGGGATTTTCCGCAAAATGAAAATGAAAGTTATGCAAAACCCGCAGTACATATAGGTAAAAATGCATTTTGAAATGAAAAAAAAAATATATTACTAGTGGTTTATTTACATTTTTAAATACAATTTAATAAAAATAAGATTTTTCTTGATCTCCGATCTTCACACCAAAATAGGCAAAGTACACTTTTTTAATAAACTCCGTAATATTTCGAGTTTATTTTTTTAATACAAGTTCGCCACAAATGTAACAGAAACTATCAGGATTATTAACACAAGCTCTTGAAGACATTTTGAAAGACACTTTAAGAATATTTAAATTGAAATGAACAAATCGAAGGACAACGAGGGGTATATATAGGACAATGGGAAAATCCAGGTTTTACCATCTTAGTCACTAAGCAAGACACCTTTCTACTGGGTTTCCTTGATTCATTCGCAGACTAATACAGTTAAATATACTAATTTTTATCATATTTCATAGTTTCTGATATAAAACTATAAAGCCGAATAGGCTTATTCATAAATATACACCTTAAGGTACGCAATCCATTTTGCGGAAAATGCTTAGGTGCTGGAAAAAAACTGAGGGCATTTCTGAACTCAGCGCACCAAAATACATAAGAATCACCCATTATTTTAAAGAAAAAAATTTGGTCGCAGACCTGTGTTACCCTAATCCCTAATTTATTACTGTGGTTTAAAAAAAAAAAACTAACAAAACCGTACTAGAGTCCCAAAAACTCGGTTTTTGTTTTTACTACACTAACAATGCTAACAAAACCGTACTAGAGCCCATAAACTCGGGTTCGTAAAACCCTCGTTAATTTAAAAAAAAAACAGTTATAAATTACAAATTAGGGTAATTAATTAGTAATAATCGAGTACTAATTATTCCTATTGGTTTTGGCCGGTTCTGCTAATGGGGTTATTCCAGCTTAACATACCATATTATATTTAACAAAACAATATACGCTATGGAGTCAAAACATAATACTTATATGTATTTTTTTAAAATTTTGCTAGTTTATACGCCTCAGATAGTATTTTACTATTCGTATTTTAAATACATGCTGAAAAATATTGCTTCCATATTCTATTTCAAGAGCTATCTCAGCATATTGTTATTTCCAGAATAGCTATTACCATTTAAGTCAATTCAATTAAGTAATGTTACATTATACATTCTAATCGCATTCTAACATTGAAATGAAATAAGATTTGTACGAAACTACATCGTAAGATAAGATATACATTTGTAAAATTTATTTGAAACACTTTATTTGACCATAAAACACGTTGTTCATTCCATTGGTTTCTAATTAACAGAATTATACAATAGGGGCGTTTTGATATTAATAATAACCTGTATTAACGGTAAATAGCCATTTACAAAAAAAATTAACTATTATATAGAGAGTTTTGCTATAGGTACATCTAATAATTATTAGAGAAAATAATTTCCATCGCTAGTTGTTTGAAACTGTTAGTTATGTAAAAAATATTGATAGATTCACATACTATTCATTTACATTGAATGATACTCTGTTCAGAGGGAAATGAATCATGTAATAATTAATATTGACTAGGGTTCGAAGAAGCGAGCGTTTATCTGCTGGGACCTGGATATATTAAAACAGTTTTAATTAACATCAAATACAATAACAAAAAGATTCAGCACAAAACAAATAATATAGTGTTGGAAGAATAAATATATCATTTAATTTAGAAACTTTTTTATTGCTGCATTATATAATGCGTGTTTATTTAAACATATTTTTTTAATAAAGGAAGATTTTCTTGGCTGGACGGATAATGGATAAAGAAAATTGCTAGATATGGCATGTTAACACGAGACCTTGATATTATTTTAATTTTTTCTGATTCTTAGTTATCCAGCCGTAGGGTGTGGTTGTTTTAAATATTTATATTGTTTTATTTTATTATTGTTTATTGAATATTTATTTATTTATTATTTTATTTCAACGTTTAAGAGTCCATGTTTATCACTGTTTTTAATATGTTTATTGTTGTAATGCACATGTTTTGTAATCACTTTTCAATTTACACGTAAGTGTATACAATTTTAGTTTGATCAAAGTTGTATCTAAATGTTGTAATCTCTGTAATCCAGCTCCTGAAGAAGACGCATGTGGCGTCGAAACGGGTCGGGGCAGTAATAGAATAAAAATCATTTGGCTGATATCCACAAATTTTCTTTATCCATATTTTTTAAAGTGAAAATTTAAAATCGAATAATTAATAATTACTGTAAAATGGAAAATAAATTTATAAATATCCAAAACACTTGTGTCTCTTCTTCGTAGGTTTTATTTTTAATTAAATTAGGTATGTAGTTATGTCTTACTACTTGGTAGATACCTACCAAAGTACCTTATATATACGTTAAACAGTATATAACTGTCTGTTTAATAGAAAAAATTATAGCATTTTTCTTTTTACCAAATAGAAATGCGTTCTTACTTTTATAATACATAATGATAATAGTTACAAGCCAGACTAGGAAACTTCAGAAATCAGAATACAATATTAAAGGTTAAAATAATATTCCGTTTAACGTTAACAAAAATCAAGATCTTGGTACACGCGGATCCTTTTCGCATTTTTTTTACATAGTTAACCATTTGTTTATCGAAGTTAAAAACTGTTACTCGTTTTCTTTATTCTCGAGATCGAGATTACCATATTTTTTAATTTTTTCGGTTTTTTATGGTTTTGTTAAAGAAATATTTATTTTTTAACTTACCAGTTTTCTTTCGAGGCGTTTTTTTATATAAATTAAGTGAAAAAAACATAATAACAATTATTGTTTAAAAAAAAACAGGAGTATGCTATATTTAAATACTTATAAATACCTAACTAGCTGAGGTGAGTACCCTGCGTTGTCCGGATTAAAGAAATATTATACTTTTAATTTGACTGGTCAAAACAGACATACATACAAAATTTCATATTATATTATGTTTCAATGGTATATACCGAATTTAGTTACGAAAAAGCAATAATTGCGTCCGCCAGAGTGATTTTTAATTTTTATTTCCATCCCTATGGTCCGATCGAAGTTAAACATAAGCATAACTTAAAACCTGTCCCTGGTCAAAAGAGACCAGTATGCAAAATTGCATGAGGATCGAACAAACAGTTTAGATTATGAATAAGTATATAAAACAAATGAACAGACAGACAGACATACAAACATTCAGCTTTATAACCAGTTTTATAACCCAACCTAAACATAATTTATGTATAGTATTGGACCCACTGATTATGTATCAAAAAGAATTTTGTTGAAATTCGTAAAATTAACAGTAGTTTGCAAAACAATAACATTTTGGATACCACCGGTTGTCACATTTAAATACAAAAAAAGTTAAACAATAGTTATGTAGTATTTAGTATCGTAATTACATTAATGTAATAATAATTTTACAAATAGGAAAAAAAGAAATTTGTAGGTACTTACAGAATGTCTCATTTGCTTGGACCTATTTTTAAATTTGCGAATATCAACAAAATTCTTTTTGATTCATGATCAGTGCGTCCAATACTTACACCCTGTATTAGATGAGCCATTCTCAAAGATTGTTACATATTCTATGCAACATTAGATAAAAACAGTTTTCTATAAATATTTTTTCTTTTATACAAAACAATAAAATGGTGTCATAATTTACAGTAGGTATTAAATAAGTACATTATCTTTTTTGATTACTAATATCTACTTGAAACATTATTCATAAAAGTTTTTAATCTTTCAAAAATTAATTTCGACTTTCTACAATAGTTTACGAAATTTTGTTGGAATAATCCCGAACTGTATTCGCTTGCAAATTTCCATTGCCTGAAGCAATTTCGAATGAAATAATAATATTATATCAATTATTAGTTAAACTTATACTAAAATCAACTAAATTGTTTAACTTGTCTGCTAGACTTGCAAACCTTGATGTTGATGTTGCTTCTATATCTATATTACAAGTTTATAGTTAATATTCGTGCTATCAAAAACACGATATTGACATACGCCGACGATAAGATTAACTGCTTTTGTTTTGATACAAAGTTAGTGAGACTGAGACTTAATTAGGTGTCATGCTCATGCACAAATCTCTTTAGAAATTCTCTTACATTCCATGTTTAACGTTGCAATTATCTAAATACTGTATACCAGTTAATTAGCTTGTTAACTAGATTTTCTTGGCAATACATTTTCTTAAGCTTCTAGTATTTAACAAGATTTTGCACTTCGTAAAAATATTTGTTTAATGGAATCTAGTGAAACTACTCGTATATACATTAAATACATTACTACACAGAGCCACAGGTATTATTGAAATTCACCGTACTCACATTCACATAATTACGATATTTTGTCCTGACAATTTATAACCAGAATAATTTTGAGGAAACTACTGTATTTTTAAAATAATTATTTAATAAACTTTAATTTAATAAACTTTATGTATTTGAATTCAAATAAGATGAAAATGTTTGATTTGTAAAGATATCTATAAATGAAATTATTTAAAAAAGCACTTTCACTATAATCACAAAAAGTGGAGAACACTCGTTTAATAAAAAATGATTACGTAAATGTAAAATTTTATTAATAAAAAAATTACTTCAAGTATCATGTAGGGAAAGGTTGGGCAGACGGGTAGCTGGTTAGTACGAAAAACGCTGTTAAAAGTACCGTCTCCACAAAATATTGCGTGTTTAGAGGTGTAGCAGTTTGTCCTTTACTAATTGCTTATTAAAAATTTGAAGCAAGAAATGCCTATTATAGAAGAACTAAATGTTTGTGATAGAATTAAATAAATAGGTACTTTTAAAGAAGAGATTAGAACTTGGAACACGTATTTTTTATTTTTACAAATTTTTTACTAGCAAACCCAAAAAATAATAATGAATATTGAATATTACTATATGTGACGTAGAGCAAGCTGGAACCAATGACTAGCCGTAAACCATAGCAACAACTCAACTAGTGAACGCCGCTTAAGCGGGATGCTAAAATGACCAATTACGAGTTACATTCTTAATATGCTTCCCTCTTCAAGATAATGACGTCATACAAAAATTTCTTTACTGAAAAACATACTAATTTTTTAAATAAAATGTATGTTTTAACATAGTAACAGACATTAGTTTTTAAAAGACTCCCCACTACACTACAAGTACGATTTCTGCTCTAAAAATCAACGCACAGCTACTAGTCCATGAGCCAATTACTTTTTTGGTACCACCTGGGGTGGCAAATGCTGACTATGATTTTTTTGTTCAGTTTTATGTGTAGACCAAGAATAAATGTGATAGCAATGTCTAAGTAGTAGCTTTATGGCACAAAATAACGATTTTTATAGTAAATAGTGATTTTTCATCATCAAATTATAAAAAGGTACCAATCAAGGTGGCACATGCTATCAATGTTTTTATTTTTCAGTTTTGTGTTTAGATCAAGAAAATATATGATAGCACGGACTATGGAGTAGCTTTTTGCAGAAAAAAATAATTTAAAAAAAGAAAGAAATTTTAGTATTTTTAAATTTTTGTGTGTTTAATCAACTCTAATTTCTTAACGGATAAAGATATCGACTTCCGGTTTGCAGCGTTGGATTCCTCAGTAAATTTTGCGTAAGATACATTATATTAAATTTTTTGTTAGGTCCTTGATAACCCAAAATTTAATTATTATCTTCAAGTGATAATTTCAAAATTTAAGAATTTAAAATATTTTTTGTGTTTAATCAACTTTACTTTCTGAACGGAGAAAGACATCGACTTCCGGTTTGCGGCGTTGGATTCCTCAGTAAATTTTACGTAAGATACATTATATTAAATTTTTGTAAAGCCCTTTTGATAACCCAAAATTTAATTATTATCTTCAAGTAAAAATTGCAAAATTTAAAAATTTTAAATATTTTTTGTGTTTAATCAACTCTACTTTCTGAAAGAATAACGATATCGACTTCCGGTCTGCGGCGTTGGATTCTTTAGCAAATTTTACGTAAGATACATTATATTTATTTTTTTTTGTAAGGCCCTTGATAACCCAAAATTTAAATATTATCTTCAAGTGAAAATTGCAAAATTTAAGAATTTTAAATATTTTTTTGTGTTTAATCAACTCTACTTTCTGAACGGATAAAGATATCGACTTCCGGTTTGCGGAGTTGGATTCCTTAGTAAATTTTACGTAAGATACATTATATTAAATTTTTTGTAAGGTCCTTGATAACCCAATATTTAATTATTATCTTCAAGTGAAAATTGCAAAATTTAAGAATTTTAAATATTTTCTTGTGTTTAATCAACTCTACTTTCTGAACGGGTAAAGATATCGACTTCCGGTTTGCGGATTTGAATTCCCTAGTAAATTTTACGTAAGACACATTATATTAAATTTTTGTAAGGTCCTTGATAACCCAAAATTTAATTATTATCTTCAAGTGAAAATTGCGAAATTTCAGAATTTTAAATATTTTTTGTGTTTAATCATCTCTACTTTCTGAACGGAGAAAGATATCGACTTCTGGTTTGCAGCGTTGGATTCCTCAGTAAATTTTGCGTAAGATACATGATATAAATTTGTTTGTTAGGCCCGTGATAACCCAAAATCTAATTATTATCTTCAAGTGAAAATTGCAAAATTTAAGAATTTTAAATATTTTTTGTGTTCAACCAACTCTACTTTCTGAACGGATAAAGATATCGACTTCCGGTTTGCAGCATTGGATTCCTTGGACATTTTTATGTAACATACATTGTACTATTTTTTTTAAAGACCTCTAATAATCCGAAATTTAATTATTTTCGGAATAACAACTATTCGGCATCAGTCATAGAAAAGAAGAGGTTACAATTTAATATTTTATTAAAGCAAACGTTTCGGCTGCACGACAGCCATCATCAGTGCTACAGCAAAACTTACGATAATTAGAGTAATGATTGGTAATAATCTGTCGCAACATCTGTCGTCAACATTCCAATGGTTGACAGTGAACGAGATCCACATGTGGTTTATTATATTTGTTACGATTTTATTGTACATAATGTTATTTTGCGACAGATTATTACCAATCATTACTCTAATTATCGTAAGTTTTGTTGTAGCACTGATGATGGCTGTCGTGCAGCCGAAACGTTTGCTTTAATAAAATATTAAATTGTAACCTCTTCTTTTCTATGACTGATGCCGAATAGTTGTTATTCCTAATAATTATAACAGTCGAGAAGTCCAACATAAATATTAATTATTTTCTCCGAAAGAAAATTGTAAAATTTCAGAATTTTAAAAGTTTCTTTTATTTAATCAACTTTTATTTTACTTTTGGGTTATCACGGACCTAACAAAAAATTTAATATTATGTATCTTAAGGAATCCAACGCTGCAAACCGGAAGTCGATATCTTTCTCCGTTCAGAAAGTAGAGATGATTAAACACAAAAAATATTTTAAATTCTTAAATTTTGCAATTTTTACTTGAAGATAATAATAAATGCCTACTGAGGAATCCAACGCTGCAAACCGGAAGTCGATATCTTTCTCCGTTCAGAAAGTAGAGATGATTAAACACAAAAAATATTTTAAATTCTTAAATTTTGCAATTTTTACTTGAAGATAATAATAAATGCCTACTGATGAAAGCCTAAGTGTTGCCGAAACGTTGGCCTAATAGAAAATTAAAATAAATTGACTGCATTCCCGTCTAATTATTTTTTCTATCCGCTTGCCAGTCGCCAAATTACTGTTCCATTAAATTTTGGGACCTTACAAAAAATTTAATACAATGTATCTTACGTAAAATTTACTAAGGAATCCAAATCCGCAAATCGGAAGACGATATCATTACTCGTTCAGAAAGTAGAGTTGAGTAAACACAAGAAAATATTTAAAATTATTAAATTTTCAATTTTCACTTGAAGATAATATTTAAATTTTGGGTTATCAAGGGCCTAACAAAAAATGTAATATAATGTATCTTACGCACAATTTACTGAGGAATCCAACGCTATAAACCGGAAGTCGATATCTTTATCCGTTTAGAAATTAGAGTTGATTAAACACAGAAAAATTTAAAAATACTAAAATTTCTTTCTTTTTTTTTAATTGTTTTTTTCTGCAAAAAGCTACTCCATAGTCCGTGCTATCATATATTTTCTTAATCTAAACACAAAACTGAAAAATAAAAACATTGATAGCATGTGCCACCTTGATTGGTACCTTTATTTGTAATTTGATGATGAAAAATCACTATTTACTATAAAAATCGTTATTTTGTGCCATAAAGCTACTACTTAGACATTGCTATCATATTTATTCTTGGTCTACATATAAAACTGAACAAAAAAATCATAGTCAGCATTTGCCACCCCAGGTGGTACCAATTTAGCTCATTTTCGGGTTTGGCTCATGGACTATACCGCAAGAAACAGAAACTTGTGTCTTGAATAAACCTACTATATACAACATCCCATTTGGAAAAATTTGAAGCAATTTAAAATCATATTACCTGTGTGAATTAGGATCAATTTTGTTGCAAATGAATGTAGGTAAGTATATCTATGTATCTATCCCATTTTCCTATTGTTTACCTGTTTCACCGATCACGGTTCACTTCTTCGTTTGAAATATTTTACTTAACTCTGATTTTGGCAGATTTTGCGAAACAAATTATGTTCCTTTAGTCAATAAGCGATATTCTACCAATAAAAACAAAAACGCAAATTTTGCATTATTTAAATCATTTGATTTAGGCAAATAGAAGTTCCGTACCTAAGTCAAAAACAAAGTAAATATTTATCAATTGGAAATAATGCTTCAAGTCAACATAAAATTTTCCAGGTGGAACACCGTACATGTGTACATAGGCGATTAGCATCACAATTCACATTTATGCAGATTCCTGCTCCCTATTACCACGTAGAAATATGGTAAGGATATCAATGGAAAGGTAAAATTATTTCACACTAGATACAACTAATAATTTCCTTCTAAATTACTATTAAAGAAAAATATTAGGTACCTAATTTTAAATTCGATATTTTCAAATCTAATCTTACATTGCTATGGTTACTTGGTACAACAAAAAAATTTCAAATGTGACACAGATGTCAGATTTATTTTGTATATAAAATAATTAATTTCATTTAATTTGAGTTTTCTGTATTGATAAAATGCAGACCTTAAATTTAGGTTTCGACCGCTTAACATAAACACTGTTTTAGTTTTAAAATATAAATTTAAGATGTTTGACATACATCAATGCGGCTGATCGTTTCCACAAGAACTATGACAGTTTAAAACAGAAGGTGGAAATAATCAGCTGCATTGACGTAGGTATGTCAAATATTTTAAATTTATGCCTTAAAACTAAAACAGTATTTATGTTAAGAGACCAATACTTAGTTAATGCTTTATAAACATTTATTTAAATATTTTTACCTTCCGCTTACCTGTAAAGGAAGATATTGGAATCATGCAAAAAATCGGGTTGTGAGTTTTAAGTGGATGAGCACGAATTAGGGTCCTTACAATTCATTTTTGATAGTTTCTCGATGATGTCTGTATGTATGTGTGTGTGTGTGTGTGTATAATATAATAAGAATAAGAAGCAAAGTTATTTGCAACTCACGTTATAAAAAAATTGTCTTTATCTGGTAGCATTAAAGAACTGCAATAAAATTTTAAAAACAAATTTATCAGATAAAACGTTGAAATCTTGTAATCCATGTTCGGTTGACTTTTGTTTCTGCGTAAAAAATATTGACAGGTGAGACGGGTGACAAGTTGACATACTAGCGCCATATAAGTCATAAGTGAGATATTAAATGTAGTAATTGAACGGAGGATGGCTTCAACACAGAAGAGTTTTCGTGTGAATGAATCTTTTGATTCAGGTGATACTAATTTCTGTGTTTGAATATTTTAGATTTTTATTTGTATATTTTAAATGGGCACCGGTTTGTACGTATACGTACGTACGTACATTTCTGTTTAAAGTGTAGATATGGCGGAAGGTTGTGTGATGGCCACGTCAGATTTTTTTAAATAAATCTGACATCTCTGTCACATTTAAAAAGTTGTTGTACCAAGTAACCATAGCAATGTAATATTAGATTTGAAAATATCGAATTGAAATATTGTTCTTTAAAAGTAATTTAGAAGGAAATTATTAGTTGCATCCGGTGTGAATGCACGACGTACGATGCATAGGAAGCGAGTTATTTGCGAAAAACCAATTGTGGTCACGTTTGACCATAAATATTTTGACCTCGGATAACAATGTCGGTGTTGGATTTTCACACCTTATTTGTAACGTCAAGACAAAGTTGTAAACAAAAATTTAAGATATTGAATCGAGGAGAATCGTTATTTCAAATTTTTATAAGTAGTTTTATGTGTAGGTAGTCTTTAAGCTATTTTACTGTGTCATAGTGAAAGAGTTGACTATAATAAAATACTATCTTTTGTCCTATAATTATATACGTAGGTAGAAAAAGGTGAGATAGTATAGCGTTAGTCAACGGAACAGCACTAACAAAAGTTACAAGATTTGTAATTGACGAAAGAACAGAATCAGATCATTTCCCAATCACGGTAAACCTATACAGCAACAACAACAAGGACGAAGTTGAAGAAAAGAATAAAATACGTAAAAAAACAGAGCTGGGATAGATGAAGAAATTGAAGAAATGATAAGCAAAATACAAGACAGCAAACAAGCGAAATGGACGATAGAGAGAACGGACACAATCAGAAATAACTGGTGGGACAAGAGCTGCAAAATTTGCAAACATGAACTGAGAGAAGCTCTGAAGAAATGGAAAAACGGCCAAGACAGCAAAGAAGAATATATGAAAAAAAGGAAAGAATTTAGAGACTTAGGTATAAGCAAAAAGGCAGAGAGTAGAAAAAGAGAAGAGGAAACGTTGAAGAACATACACAGAGAGCAAGATGTATGGGAATACTTAAATAGAGACAGAAAGAAAAAGACAAAAATAGAAGAAAACATAATATGGAAGAATGGAAAAGGCACTTTCAAAGTCTACTGGATGGACAGACACAAAAGCCGGAAGCTAGAACAGAAACAAATCAAACAAGAGCTAACAACGAGGAAGAAATAACGGAATATCAAATCAGAAAACAAATAAAAAGATTAAAAAAAAGAAAAGCGGCAGGGGACGATAACATTGAAAATGAGGTATGGTTAAACAGCCCAGATAACCTAGTGAAACAGTTGACCGGCACAATAAATAAAATTTGGAACGGAGAAGAATTCCCAGAAAGATGGAGAACGGGAGCGATAGTGCCGATATTCAAAGGAGGAAAACGAGAAGACACAACAAATTACAGAGGGATAACACTGCTGAGTACAATGTACAAAATCTACGCTATGGAGCTACAAGACAGACTACAAAAGGAAATAGAAGAGAAACAAATCCTACCAGACAACCAGGCCGGCTTCAGAAAATTTAGAGGAACGATGGACAACATATATATATATACTCACACACATAATACAAAACGAGCTAAACAAAAAAGGAGGTAAACTGTACGTTGTTCATAGATTTAAAAGCCGCATTTGACAAGATAGACAGGGAAAAACTAATCGAGATAATGGAAAGGCGAGGAATAAGCAAGAAGCTGAGAAATAAAGTAAAGGAAATATATACAGAGACCAGAAATTACGTAAAAGTGGGAGATAAGAAATCAACAGAATTTTGGACCACAAAAGGACTGAGACAGGGATGCCCTTTAAGCCCAGTGCTATTCTCTATTTACATTTCAGACTTGGAGGAACAGTTACTAGCAAATCAAGATGGTGGAGTAGTCGTAGGGAACAAAAAAATTATGACACTAGCATACGCGGACGATGTAGTACTGATGGCCAAAACCGAGCGAGAAATGATAAGAAGACTAGACAAATACCTAGACGGAAGAAAGTTAGAACTCTATGTGAAGAAAACGAAGATAATGAAGTTTAAGAAAGGAGGGGGAAGAGAAAGAGAAGAAAGCTGGCACTGGAAGGGACAGAGCATAGAAAGGACAAAGGAATTTAAGTACCTAGGATATACGTTCAAGAGCAATGGAAGGGCTGAAGCACAAATTGGAGAACTGAGAAGGAAATCAATCATAGCAGCCAAGGAAACGTGGAGCATAGGAGAGAGAAAATTTCAAGGAAACATAAAAACCAGATTGATGCTATTTGACGCATTAGTCAAAAGTATTATGATGTACGGAGCGGAAATATGGGGGTGGGAAAAACAGGAAAAGTTGGAAGCAATTCAAACCACATACATAAGATGGCTAATTGGAACAGACAGAGCAACCCCGAACTATATTACAATGGAAGAAATGAAAAGGGATAATTTGGAAATCGAAGCGGGAAGAAGAGCGATGAAATTTGAAGAAAAGATTCAGTTAGGACAAAAAGGAGAAATTATAGAGGAATGTTTCAAAGAAATCAGAAAAAGAGATGAGAAAAGAGAGAGTATGAGCAAGATAAGGAAATTTTACGAAAACAATGGATATTCAACAATAGAAATAGATATTGGGAGAGCAAGAGGACATAATATGACAGAAACAATAAGACAAAGAAGCATAGAAATTCAGAATCAGTGGAGAACAAATAAATTAGAAACATCCAGATACAACCCCAAGTATGAAGAAATAAGAACCCTCGGAATACCACGCTACCTGAGGGGAGAAAAGATAGAGAAAATCAGAAAAATAGCAAGAAACAGATGTGGGAACGAAGAGAAAGCCAACGAGTACTGGAAGAGTGATGAAGAAAGAAGTTGCAGACTATGCGGGGAAGACTGGGAAACATTAGAACATCTTTTATATGACTGTAGGGAACTAAAGGAAGAAGAAAAAAGCAGGGAGGATGTACTGGACGACTCGGGAGGTGGACTATGCTGGATGAAAACGGTAGAAGAAAGGAGAAAAACCCTGAAATGAATTAAATCAAATCAACAATTTATTGTATTATTTATTTATTATATATATTATTTTCACAAATTAAGGGAAGCAAATGTATAGATTTAAGCCGAAAAGCAAAATAAAGATATTTACTACTACTACTATAGCGTTCTGCCTACATGTATATAAACAAGTATCGAGTATAAAAATAAGAAAACAAGCTAAGTTAAATAAAATAAAAAAGTAGAACGAGGAAAGCTTAGAAGATTAAAATGATGAAGATGCTATTTGATTTTTTGTAATAAACTATAATATTCAAATCAAGTGAGAGGACTAGTGCTCTTAGGCCAAATGTAAAAAGTGGATATATAAATGTCGTGTTTTACAGTGAGGTTTAAGTATTGATTTACGAATTTTGTTCTCAATATTTAGAGAAAATAAGAGTTAATTTTTGCATTTTAAAATTCAAGATTCTTACTTTTTTAATGCATACAATTGAATTTTGTTTGATACAACCGATTCCTGACGATGTTCTGAAGAATGCCACAAGAAGTTTTTTTTTTTAAACTTCAAACAATGTTTCGTCATTACTCTCGTTACATTTCAGATTTTTATTTTGAACAATCAAGCCAGAATTGATGAAATTCTGATGCTACTACCGTGGCAAGCGTAGCGCCTTAACGAAGGAAATAAAGTTTTAGTAAGTAGGTTAGTAGGTATATGAATATCTCAAATACTGGTGACAGTATCCTGTAAAATTAAAGCCAGTGCCAGTTTTTAACACGAAACACATTGAACAGTTATTGATTATCCTTAGAGTTGAATGATGGATGATCCTGCGCGAAGGATAAAGTCGTTATCTGTGTACTATATTGAAAAGACATTTAATATTGCAAATAAATTTGATAAGACGAAGTATATAGATTTTGCGCAGTTCGAAAATGAAATTTCTTAAATTTCTAAATTTTATCAGGACGCATAATGGAATCCAAATATTTTGATTAAGAAATATTTCGGAAAGCTAAGTTTATAGAATTTTATTAAAAATTAAATTCTTTTTGTAAATAATTATGATAATAGTATAGTGGAAGGCAAAAAATATTTATTGACATTTGTAATTTTTGTAAAAGTCATAAAAATTAAAAAATCTGTAACTATATTTTGACTGAAATTGTGTACTAATACAGTTAGTTCATTTTATTTCTGATAGAATGCTTGTCTTCAGGGCCGAATTTATGGTTCTGGGAGGACAGGATCATTTTAGAGAAAAATAGTGCCGCAGGCAGGTCAAAAGCCTTGAAATAAAATTGCATATATGAATATCACTCTTTTTTGTGTAAAAATAAATTAAAATGTAATTTTTACTAATAGTTTTCGATTTTAAGATCGTAACATTAGAATATTTTTATAAATTTTAGCTAATCAATATTTTGTGGGCGCCTTATTGTGTGGAGGCCTCTTAATTCCGGCCTTGTACGTCATTACTCAATTTTCGAATAAATGCATTTATTATACAAACGTGTTCGTTTTTGAAACCGATGCAAAGACAATGTAGGACAGAGACAGGAGATATAGTCCTTTTAGAAATGAAATGAACTTTTCGGGCTTAAGACGATCCTCTACCGTTCCAGAAAACAGCCAAAAACATGGGTTTCGCGCGTCACTCCACAGCGTTTATTGTTTTGTTAAATATAATAATCTAAAGATATTGTTGAAGATAAAAGTACAATCTACAAAATGGTCGATGCAGAATTTTAAAATTTTGCTTAAAAATCGAAATATGTTAATTTGAATTTTGACAATTTTTGTTATTTTTTGAACACAAATATCTTCTATTTTAAAACGAATTTAAAAAATCGGTTGTTTCGCAGATCCAGGCTTTGTTGACAACATATTACAATTTGAAGTTAATTAACTTATAAATAAAAGCTGTACAGTGGCGCGCGAAAACCTCCTTTTTTAAAAATATTGCAGTTTTTTTATAAATATGGGCCTATAAATTATTTTTTCCCCTCAAACATAAATTAATTGTTATTATTATGTTTAACAAAACAATAAACGCTATAGAATAGCGTGCGGAATCAATGTTTTTGACTGTTTACTGCCAGGGGTAGAGGATCACCTTAATTGTTATCAATAAGGACAGAACCTACAATTAGATTGCCGAATTAATAAATTAAATGATTCGATATCTTCATTTAGTTGCAGTTTGTAGTGCAAATTTCAATGTTTTGTAGTTTCAACAAAAGCTAAATAAGTACTTCTATATTCTATAGCAAGTCTCATTCATTGAGTTTTATCATAGTTTAATTTTGTAAATTTAAATTCACTAGTATAGTTTGCGAATAGGCTGCAAATATTTTTTTGTTTAAAGATTACAACATGGTAATACCATTGTCGGTTTATTGCACCACAACAACATTATTGTACTCCTCACATTAACATATGTGTAATGCATTGAACCTTTGATATATGTATGTGATTACTATTTTGTTATGCAAATGCAAGTCACTGCCATAATATTGTTGTATCTGAATTCGTTGGAGATAAACTTCCCTATAATTGCATGTATTATTTATTGTGTAATGAATATACTGTTCCTGTTGTATAAGCCCTTATAATGGCCGTATAATAAGCCTTTGATTTGAGCAGTGTTATATTCAATTAAGGTTGTCACATCCGGCATAGCACAGCACGATACGACCCATCAAAATTCGTTCAGGATTAAATACATTAAAATATATGAAGCTGTGCTGACTCTTCCATCACGGCACGGCACGTTCCGGCGCTGAGAGCATTCTCAGTCTCCGATCCTTTCCGGAAAAAACTGAAGGTGCTGTGTTGCGCTGGTGCAGTGAGCCGAGGCGCTCGGAATATACAGGCCTCCAGCCATCCCCACTCCTGAGCGAACAAGTTCAGTCACCGGTCTAGTCGAAACGTTTAATAGTGTTTGAAAATAGATAATTCCAGTTGTTATGGTGCTAAAATTTTGACCTTGGTGTCATTTGATTCGAAATGAAATCTTTAATAAATTATTAAAACTACAAAGTGGTATAAAAGTTATTACAAAAGTTATAAACAATATAGTGAAACATGTTTTTTGGCATTATCTCAACAACTAAAAGAGATATCGAAAAACGGTTAAAAGCGAGGTTAAAAGTATCTTATAGGTATTATATTAATTTGCTAAATAAAAGTCTGGAGTTGGATCTTTAATATTTATTGTAGATATTCAACATTGAATATAACAATCAGAACGGCCGACGCGGCGACATCGGGCTCCGCCGTATTAAACATGTTTTATATAAAATATTATTTTAATCCATTAAATATTGATATTTAGAACTGGAAAAAATCAGATATTATTTAAACATATGAATAAAAATTTAGTTATTTAGTTTATTATCTCCTATTCTTCAATTATATATGAAATAGTGAGTAGGCCCCATTTGTGGGCCCCAAAAGTTTTTACACTTATGTTTTACCGTTTCCGCGTAAGAAAAATAGGCCCCATTTGTGGGCCCCCAAATTTGTCAAATAGAACAAAATATATAATTGCCATTGCAAATACGTATGTGTGCAAAATTTGAAGTAAATCGGATAGGTAGAATAGAGTCAAATATTAATTTTAAGATTTAACCCATGACTGAATGCCTCGCTGAATACAGAGATGAAGTTAAATAAAACCGTGTAAAAACTGATATAATTTACATATAATATGTATGGGTGATTCCTAAAGACAAATAAACAAAATAATTGTAGAAACTAGCACTGAAATAATTTGATTTGCTTTGTTAAGTGCATTAAATGTGATGCGCTTCGTGTATTCCATGGCCGATGAAGGTGACGGCACCGCAAGCAGCCTGGAGGCCTGTATATCCCGAGCGCCTCGAGTGAGCGCACTATCTATCCAGCGCTGTTGTAGTGTTTTCAACAGTCTATAACTCTTCTTTGAGTAAATTCATTAGCTCAGTAAATTTTTTAAAACTCATTCGGAAATATTTGAAAAAAAAATTTCATCCTTTTGTAGGCCAGGAAACAAATGATGGAATTCTCCATATGTATTTATTTTTAAATTTATTAGATGAAGCCACATTTTTCTCTTTTTTGTTTCTTCTTCTTCCAATAATGCTGAAATAACTATAATCTCTTCGTCGGAACTGTAGTCCATCTTAAAACTATTAAATGGAACTAAAATCGTAAAATCACAATGATCACCGTGTACATCGGCAAACGAGAATTGATGGACAAGTAGTGTGCTGTGATCAATCCGTTGCCGAAACGCGCTGTTTCGTACCGTGCTGTGCCGGGTAAGTATGCGACAATCTTTATATTATGTTCAATTGTACATTTGCTCAATTACTGCTAATCAGTAAAATTGTCAAGCACGTAAGGAATTTTGTCCTGTTCTATTCATGTATTTTGCATTTAAAGATATTCGGCAATTAAATTGAATGAGGATGCTGTTGGCAGTCGGTAAAACACGATTAAATAATTAAAATGAAAGGACTTGGTTTTGTTAATAATTTAACAATAAGCTTTTATTCCACCATTTCATCAGAAGATCAAAATCTACCTAGTGTTTTTATAAAGCTAAAGAAGCTCCTATAATAAGTACAGAAATAATGCCCAGACTCCCTACTCCAGTGCTGACGATTTATGAAAAATTCGATATACGTTCGATTGAGTGAGGGTGATGGGAGATAAGTAGCAAAGGAAAGGTATATTGCTTCTATTCCAAGAAAATAGAACCATATTTAGAAGTATCCTCTTTACCTGAGAGGCAAGAAAATACCTTGACTTAGAATGTTGTCAAGTGTATGAAATCCAAATGAATTTTGAACCAGAGAGTTAAACTGTAACCTTCAATGTAAGAAATAAAAATGTTTAGATTTTTGTTTTAGTTTTAATCTGATTTAATTAACAAATCTAATTCAATAAATTATTTTTTCAATACCTGCACCGAAAACGCCACCTTTCGTCCCTAATAATAAGGAGGTATTTCTGACCGGTCAGTAATATTCCTCCCTGGACAGTAAAAGTAGTTTTTCTCCCGCTTTATGAGCGTATCCACTTTATTTATTCTCCTTAGGGAGGAAAAGTACTTTTTCTCTCGCCTAATGCGGAAATCCACTTTATCTTTTCCTCTCTAGAGAGAAAAAATACTTTTCCTCCCGCTTTATGCAGGATTCCAAAATATATTATTTAGATTATTTTTATTTATTCTCCTTAGGGAGGAAAAGTACTTTTTCTCTCGCCTTATGCGGAAATCCACTTTATCTTTTCCTCTCTAGAGAGAAAAAATACTTTTCCTCCCGCTTTATGCAGGATTCCAAAATATATTATTTAGGTTATTTTTATTTATTTTTAATTATTATTAGAGATATAACTTCTGACGACCATTTTTTGTAATATAATAATATTTATTTATTTGAATATAAGATCTATAAAAATATATCGTTATAATGTAATTAAATTACATTATTCTTAAATATGTTTTATTATTAATTTACCTATTATTGTTTTTGTGTTACAAAGTTTAGAAATAGATATACGAGTATGTAAATATAAAAAGCATCGTTTAATTATTTTTTTATGATAATTCTTAACGCATAATTTCATGATCTACTAATTTTATTTGAGTTATTTCACTACAATATGTTTTATAAATAAATAGATATGAATTAATGAGTTCTAATTTTAATGCAGAATTTTGACAATACAAGTGATTCAAAAAGAAAGTATCTATCCAAGGTATCATCGAAAGTAGTGAATCCTAATTTACAAAATATTTCAAAATCTGAAGCCTCTGTTTACCGTAGCTAATGTTGTCTTTCCGAGAAAATTGGGAATATAGCTATCTTTTGCTTTGTATCTTCTGCCTCTGTTCATCAACGACTGCAGACGTATTTCGAATTTTTCATAAATCGTCAGCACTGGAGTAGGGAGTCTGGGCATTATTTCTGAACATCTTTTCTTTTAAACTATTATGCATTCGTTTGAGATTGAAATGCAAAAAATAGCGTATATAACACAGGACTAAAGTTACTATAATCCCTCAAATAATACTCATGCCCGTCGATCCATTATATATATATATATATATATATATATATATATATATATATATATTCGTAGGAAAAGGGTTAAATACTTGATTACGCATATAGACGCGCCCGTGTGGTTATTGGTTATTTTCTGTCGATGGAAAACCTGTAAAAAGGTATTTCATTTAAAATTTTGATACTAACTAGGGAGATAGGTAAATATTTCTTTAAAATAGGCTAATTTTCTAATGTTCGCATTAAAAAAACTTACCGGTAACAAATAACTCTACTTTTACCCCTGGTTATAAAAAAGATTGCTATAGTTGTGTTTATTTACATATTACATTTTTTGTAAAATGTAAGTGTTAAATTCTTTGCTGAATGTAGAAATCTGTTCCATATTCAAAGAACGTTTTCAGGAAGCTGAGATAATGGCACAATCTCAGTTCGCTTGGTTTTTTACTTCTTATTTCACACACTTATCTACGACCTAAGTTAATTTGTACATGCAGAACTTGTGAACTGGTCGTTTAATTTCAACCCAAGGAATTTCAATGTCTTCCTTCGTTTCTTACGTAGTTAAACTTGTTCCATTTTTAATTACGTTGATACGAATTTCGGAACTGGGAAACAATGAGCAATTACTAAACTGGAAGTTAGACGTTGTGTTTGTACTCGTATTTGCTCTTTGCATTTTAGAATTAGTTTAGACTATTACATGTTGCAAATTTGCATTTATTTAATAATTCCATAAGAATCATTTCAAACAGGTATAGTATGTATTGTTACTAAACAAATTTACTTCATAAAAACTACTTGCATATTTTTAAATTTATTTCATATAGTATATACGAGTATATGTATATATTTTATGAATTTTTAATATTTATGGCATAAATGTATAAACAATAATAACTGACATATTTGCACACATAATCAATGTTAGAACCCTGTATAATTTTTTAAATATTTATATGTTAGTTCTATTTATGTGTACCTAGTTATTATTTGTAATTTATTTCAACTACCATAAACGGAATTAATAATTAAAACAATGTTTTTATTGAAAACATGAATACGTATTAAACAAACAAATTTTCATTTCACAAAATATTTTACTGAATTACAATATGTACTTGCATTTAAATTGTGTTTATTCTATGAATAATATAAAAAATGTTAATTTACAATGAACGTAAAATAAAGCAATATAATGTAAATTAAACTGCAATACTAAATGTGTTAAATATAAATAAATGTATTAAATTTTTCATGTAAACCATACATATACTAGTAGTTCAGTTTTATATCTAGGTCAAAGATAAATTTGATTCGGTTGTGGTTCATGTCCATGCATACATACATTTTATATTCAAGTTTTAGAGTATTATCTACGGGAAAGACATTTAGACCAGTTTGTATTGATGCAAAGTTGTTTGGTGATATAATAAAATTCATTCAGTACTCGGTGTTCATGCAAATTGGCAAATTGGAGAGATTTGTCTATTTTCACTGGTTTCGATACATAAGCAAATAAGACAGTAAAGTTTTGCATAGAGTTATGGCATCATAAAAGCAGATTTGCTCTGCTTCCTCGGCCATTTTCTACGACATTACAACATACTTATTTTAATAGAATTTCGAGTACATTCGGAGTACATGTTGTATAGCTCATAACATAATCACGAACACGTGTTACTGTTTTTCTCCATAGTTAATGAAAACCAATTTGGAGATGGTGATAAATTGTTTAGAGACTCGTGTAGTATATACAAAGGAAATATTAAATATATTTAGATTTTACAAATGTGTCAGAACAGAACAAAATTTGTAATTTGTGAAGTTGTTTTAAATTTAAGAATGTTAGTCAAGTTGAGAGAGTAAAATACAGAATATAGACATACACAACACATGCACGTACATAAAAGTATATCGTTGTTTTCCACTATTAATTTTAACATAAATTCTGCAACATGTGTAAAGCAGTCATTTTACCATCCATCAGTGGACGCTGCAATGAAACATTAAAAGGTCATTGTGACAGTATGATAGTGTGAATGCGGTCAAGTTAAAAGAAAAACTAGTCAAAAGAAGTTTACGTATTGTACGAGTATATTCTTCAAATTTTATTGTACTATAGATCATAAATATATAAAAAATATATTGTCTGTCTAATTCAAGATCAGAGTAATAAACTTTTAATATTTTTATGTACCTACTAGTGTATTCGGCAGCTTACACTTGAAGTGAAATTGTATCATTACAATTATTATGTTGTCCTTACAGCCGGAAAAGAAAATACTAATTTCCGTGCTAAAAGTACATACTAAAATGAATGTGCGCACATGACACATCACATGGTAACGCAATTATATTATTGTAGTTTTTATTTCGGACGTTAACTAGGTACCTAGTACTTAGTTGATGAATATATTTTCGTTTATGTTTTAACACATCGAAATTAAAAAATACGACCTGTAGTAAGGTATAGTGTAGACATATTTTTTAAATCGTTGAATATTATAGTTAGCAATAGCAATAGTTAATAAAATATACTTTCAAAGGTTTAATTTGAAATTTGCACTAACCACTTTCATATATTACTGTACAAATTTGCGATTAATTTTATCTGCAGAAATAGTTCTTCCTTTTTTTCATATTGGCCAGGGGTTAATGTGGATAATGCCTTTAAGAGATTACTGTGGCCAGTACAATATTCAGCTGCATATATTAATTGAAATAACTGAAAGTACAATTCTTGTCAAAGAATAAACTAAGTATACATCGTATATCGAGAAATCGAAATATCAAACGACAATAAATTGGAGGTTTGTCATGTTTCAGCCACTATGAATGCTTTTCTTTCAACTTGGGAAATATTTTCGACGTTTGAATAGTAAAAAACGAACTGTCGCTTTTCTTTCTTACAACCATATGTGGTTCGACAGAACCTACAAAATATAATAGTAATAAAATAAGTAATGAAATTTAGCGAACTTAACCAAGTATTTTAATTTTAATACGTCGCTATTGCAAATTGGTTCGAGTTCTGGAAGTTCATCGCTTAAGGAATCGATATCTTCATCTGATACAAAATAGATGCCCTCATCTTAATCTGAGTTTCTATTATCCTTGATCTTTGATCAGTTCGATATTTCTTTTAACAATCTCTATGTGTTTCTTCGTTCTATTCTTTCCGCATCTAGCTCTTCTAATCTTCGCTTCTCTGATGTATTCCTTTAACTTTGCTCTGTTTTCAAATTTTTCGCGGTACGGCTTTTGGTAATGGTATAATATCTTCTGCCATGCAGGCGTGAATGTGTTCAAATTAGCCCCCTTATATAATGTCCATACTAGCCCCAATAGACCATTTTCATGTAAATAATTTATTTTATAAATTATAAAAGCAATGTACGAAAAATAAATGTATTGCAAAAGATAGGCAATTTAATGTAGAATTTTAATAACTAACCCTTAGTTTAAACAAATATTACTAAATTACAATAAAATTTGTTGAACGTATGATTTAAAAACTTACTTTTGGCTCACGAATTTTTCCTGTCGTCCAGTTTTCAAAAATCGCTGTTGTCTACATTAACCCCATATCCACACTAACTCCCTTCTCTCCTACATACTTAATATTGATTTTTAAACTGATTTTTAATTCTATGATAAATCAGAGAGTAGGTACTCATATTATAAGAAAAATAGTATGTGGTTGAAATGTACAATGTAAAGTTACGATTGAAGTCTCTGCGGAGTTGAGAATATTGTGATGGAGATACGTTGAGAGTAAGATCGTGATCAGGTATTCCACGTGTGTGGAACATTTTAAGTGCAGTACCTTGTGAGAAATGAAGATAAACTGGCACTTTACATGGAAAACCCGAAGTACCTTAATTGACAAAATTACGTGCAGCTATAAATCAGCTACGTATCCTTAACAAGACACTGTAGTAGAGCCGTTATCACACAACAATAGCATGTGAACTCACGGACTATAATAAGACAATTAATTCACCGGAATGTTCTGGACTGAATTAGACGATGTCGCAGCATGAGTAATGCACTACCCACGAGCACGGGCCTCTAATGGCTGATGGGCCTAACGACGTGTCTTTCCGCCGAGTCCAGGCCCGCCAGCCCGTCTACAGCCGGAATTTTGAGGGTCTGTTGGATATCTAAAGCGAGCAGTTCCTGCTGTTCTGCCACTTGTACCGCTGCAACAGCTACTAATTTCGAGAAACTGGAAACTAACTTACAAGGGCTCTTGTTACAAACAAAAATATCCCTTCCCTTACTTTTTCAGTTCTGTCTGCCAAATTGATAATACAGGTTTTAAGTTTCTATGTTAGAATTTATATTTATTTTTATATTAAAGATGTTCAATAAGCCGAGAATAGAATAGAATTAATATATTTTTCATATAAACTTATCTTATATCTATGACAGTTAAATTCTTTTGAATAAAAGTAAATTAGAGGTTGGAATATAGAAATAATTCCTTGTTATTTGGACCATAGTCTTGGCCATTTTCAAGCAGGATTATTTACAATGAGTTAAATTATAAGTCAAGTTGCATAGTCAAAATTAATACTAAAACTGAGTTAGACGCTTGGAGTGTATTACACTTCAAATAAAAACTTTATTTAAGAGGGCAGTTTTCAGCGATAAAATTTGATAAAACCACAGTAGGGTAACCATGGTTACATTTTGTTTATTAAATGTTTTTAATGTTGCAAACGTCAAAAATAAAATAATAATTATCGTTCGTGAAATAATCAAGCAAATATAATTCGAGTCATAAATTTAATTGGTAAAATTTACTCATAATTCCTGCGTAGAAACGACAACTCGGGTCAAAATTGACTCTTAAATCACGACAGCGTTTCTACGCAACAACTATTCGTAAATTTTACCGACTATTTCCCTCATAAAATTTAAGCCAATCAGAAGTCTGACATTTCTGAATGTCGTCCAATCAACGTAGAATTACACGATAATTTTGCACTAGTGCAAATTATCGATAATTTGCACTGGTGCAAAATTATCGTATTTTGATACAGCGTGGCAAAGTGATTCTGACTTGCTGTCAAAAGACATTTTTAAATTTTGCTTTATTTTTCATGAGAGAAACAGCGTTTAATCGGGAAATAGTCCTTCGAATATCCCTCGTGCATGTAATTGTCGATAATTTTCTCTCGTGCGCTTCGCGCACTTGAGGAAATTATCGACAATTTGACATGCACTTGGGATATTATATATGATAAATTTATGGCTCTTATTATATTACTTATGAATAAATAATAAAATATTCTATCAAACAAGAAATGTTTACTTCATGTACATATTCTACCCTAATTTTTGCGAGTTATAAATAGTTATAAATAAATATTTTATATATATATATATATATATATATATATATATATATATATATATATATATATATATATACCTATATATAATTAGGTAAGACAAATTTCGTGCAGAGGTATAGAACCAGCCTGTATATGAACCAAAGCTTGAAAGGATAAAAACTTTTCGTTTAGAACTATTTTTCTACCATAGATAATATAATTGACCACAACCTACGACATTTCATTCTCTTGTTCGCCCTATTATATATCTAAGATCAGAGCTTTAAGAGGAATTTTGAGGGTCCGTTGGATACCTAAAGGCTGTTTCCGCTTCCGGAATTCCACAATACACCGAAACTTCAACCAACAACGCAACAACACAGTTAAACGTTTACTATTTTACAACTACACTGACAACACGCGAATTGCAGACAGGTAAACAAACTTCTTCAGTATCGTGTTCATTTTAATTAACTGGTGAATTTAATTTACTTCAAGTAAGCGGAGATGCCTTGAGAAATTATCGCCTGTTATCTTTGTAAGTGGCATAAAATTTTGCTAGAACTACGTCTTGTTCTTTACTATTATGAAGCTCAAAGAATTTTGCACACTCTGTGGAATTAAAATTGTTTACTTTTGAAACAAAAAATATGGAATATAATCCTCAATTGACAAGTCAAATTTTCTATTGACTGTTCTCAAACCTAAATTATTTTTTTTCGGTTAAAACGTATTATATTTCCTATTTCGGGAGTCCAAACTATGTAACAATTTAACATAATACAGTATCTTACCTTCGAATAATATTTCAAAAATAAGAACAAGTACAAACAAATTAGCAAGTTCATGTAGTAGGTACTATGTGAGAAAGATCTATGATAAACATTAATTTACATTTACAAGATGTTTATTTTGAGTGTAACAGTAAATTCCTGCCAAGAGAACTGAACAGTGAACTAGTTATTTTAGATATCATGAAAATTTATATTAGTAAATTTAATTTGCATATTTAAAATATTATCTCATGTCAAGTTTTATTATCGTTGAACAGAATATCTGAGAATCTGTTTGGATGGTTTATTGGCAGCATTATCAACTTAAGGTAGTAGCAATTTTCAAAAGTGTAAATAAATTATTGACCATTTCGTTTTGGAAATACAGCCACGAGTAACTTTTTAGTAATTCTCGACGCGTGAACCCAAAGCGTAGTAGCAATATACGGCAACGTATAGCTGGACAGAAAAGTATAAGTAAATACGACATCGGCCAGAAGTTCTTTGTTGAATTAAAATGAAACGGTTTTGGTAAAATATATCCGAGAATATATCATTAGATTACGAAAAGTATAAATAATTATACTATTTTTAAAATGTATTTGATATTATTATATTTATGTGCAAATGTTAAAAGTAGCTATATTTATTGCGGAATCCAAATTTATTTAAAGCAATATTTGGTAATTGTAAACTATTTTACTAGTTATTCACTTGCAAATTTTTGATATAACAGTTGTGTGTGAATGACAGAATTTGGTTAAAAAAATTTAATTTTTATTTTGATTTACAAATGAGTAACAAGTAAAATGTTGTACAATATACGCAAGTAACTGTTTTACTGCTTCAAGGAGGTGATAGACTCACCGGTCATTTTTTCCTTTCAGCAGTAAAAATCTGTTAATCAGATGTCGAGAAAAGTTCAAAATTAGTTATAATAAAGAAATCATTAGTCCGGCGGAAAAAGCACAAATTTCATATCAACTATGCATTTTGTGATTAAAGAGTAAAAATTGGTATACATGTCAATTAAAACATTCTCATTCAAATAAGAAGTGGTGCCAAAGTGTGAAGTATTGTATGTATGTATGTATATATATATATATATATATATATGTGAGAGATAATAGGAATGAATGTCCGGGATTCCGTGTATGGAAGATGGTAACAGAGAGCGAGGTTGTAAATCTCACTAGCACAAGATTCACCACGTACAACACTTTATTCACACACACACAAATAATACGGATGTAACAATTCAAATAATAATACGGCAATAATACAATGATAATAATGTACTTAAATTCTCGGAATATAAAGCTCAAAGGCTTTGGATCAAAAACACAGTTCAAGCACATGGAGCGAAACGGGACAGCGTGCTGAACTACGCAACGTGATGTCTAAAACGGAACTGGCTGAACTTTACAAATTCAGTCCTGCTATGCAGACAGGGCACAGCGCTACCAACTGCCACAAAAAGTACAGTTGACGGTTGTAGAGGGCGATTGTCTCGAACATGCTGCCCACCTAGTCGAGAAGCGACTAAATTAAACAATAAATACATAGAAATTAACAAACAATTAACAATAGGGGGAACTTCGGATGGGCGTCAGGCCGGCTGGAGGCTGCCCACCGTGGAGCAGCTGGGCTCTGATGACGGCGGCGCGGCGGTGCTCTGGGTGGCTGGCGGTGCGACGTCCGTCTCGATCGGCAGTGGGCTCAGCCGGGAGATCGGCCGGCGGAATTCGGAAGTGGCGGTCTTGACTGAGACCACCCTGACGAGGCCATCAGCGCCGGGGTGCAGCTCCGTGACTCGACCCAGTGCCCATCTACCTGGAGGCAGCTGCGGATGGTGAACCAGCACTAGCTGGCCCACCCTGAAGTTGACCTTTTCCCCGCGCCAGCGAGGACGTTGTTGCAGCTGGTGTAGGTACTGCGTGGACCACTTCTTCCAGAAGTGATGCGTGAGTCGTTGAACGAGCTGCCAGCGAGTCACAAGGTTGCTGGGCTCGTCATGGAGGCTTGGTTCTGGAATCGTGAGCAGCGGCGAACCCACCAAGAAGTGCGCTGGGGTCAGCGCGGACAGGTCTGCGGTGTCCGACGAGGACGGCGTCAGCGGACGCGAATTCAGGCAGGCCTCTACCTGAGCCAGCAGTGTGGACAGCTCCTCGTAGGTGAGGGTCGTCTCGCCGATGGTTGTGCGGAGGAGACCTTTGACTGACTTCACCCCTGCCTCCCAGAGGCCGCCGAAGTGCGGTGACGACGGTGGGATGAAGCTCCAGCGGGTGCCGGAGTCGGCCAGTGTGGTGGCTGCCTCCTTGTAGAATAGTGATGCCTGGTGGAACATGGAGCGCAGCTCTGCGCTGGCACCGACAAACGTCGTGCCGTTGTCGGACAGAAGCTCGCTGCACACACCACGTCGTGCAACGAACCGACGGAAGGCCGCCAGGAAGGCCTTGGTCGTGAGGTCGCTCACGACCTCCTGATGAAGCGCCTTGGTGGCAAGGCAGACGAAAAGGGCGATGTAGGCCTTGGTGGACTGCCGCCCCCGACCTGGAGATGGGCGGCACTTGATGGGTCCTGCGTAGTCGACCCCTGTACGCAGGAATGGGCGGCTGGGAGTCACACGAGCAGCTTGCTGGTCGCCCATGAGCTGTTGACCCATCAGCGGATGACGGCGCCTGCAGGGGATGCAGGCTCGGAGCAGCTTCTTCGTGAGGGCCCTCCCTCTGAGGATCCAGACGTGCTTCTGGAGTAGTGAGTGTGTGAGTGCTAAACCAGCGTGGAGAGCCAGCGCGTGCCAGTGTAGGACGTGTAGCTGGCTTAGCAGAGACGACTTTGGAAGGATTGGCGGATGTTTTTCTGGCGTTGGAAGTTCGGAATTCTCGAGTCTGCCGCCCACGCACAGCATGCCGTGTGCGTTGAGGAATGGATTGAGACTGGTCTAGGTCATCCTTCACACAGCAGTGCAGAGAGGACGCTGGAGAGGAACCATCCTCGCCGACGGTTCCGGACAGAACCCAGCCGAGTGCCGTGTTCATGGCTACCACCTTGGAGCCGGGGACTGGGTACACTCCTGGACGGAGTAAGGAGCCGAAGACATCGACTCCGAGCAGCAGACCGACCTTCATGTCCTGGTGATAGCTGGGGTCGGCCAGCTCGAGTGGCAGCAGCAGCTGCGGATCGACAGAACGGACTCTCCGTTGTGGAACGTGAGCCGTCAGACGTGGAAGTACGTAGGCGGATACCTGGTGCCACGCACCAGGTGCTGTTCTGGCTTGGAAGGCGACTTCCACTTGAGTGGAGGCCGTGGCCGAGTGCGAGGCCCCGACGCCGACGACCTTGACCTGGGAGCGCCGCCTGGGTAGTCCAAGACATTGGACGATGTCCTCGGAGATGAAGGACGCCTCTGATCCGGTGTCGAGGAGTGCGCGTGTTTGTACGCGCTGTCCATCGGGTGAGCAGATGGTGACCAGGGCCGTGGTCAGGAGGGCCATGGCACGGGATGTGCCTTGTGATGCGGAATGGGTGGCGACCGTGGAGGCGTGGAACACAGCAGCGCTCTCGGAGGGGCTAGTCGTGGCTGTAACAGAGCTCGTTAGGAACGAGTCGTGCAGCAGCGTGTTGTGAGTCTGGCTGCACTTAGAGCACGTCTTGGTGGACCTGCACGCATTGCGCTGGTGAGAGCCCAGGCAATTGTAACAGAGCCGTAACCTCTTGACCTCGGACAGGCGATCTTGTGGAGACTTCCCTCGGAAGGATGAGCACGAGAAGTTGGAGTGGGAGTCCCCACAGAACACGCAGGCCGTGTTCTTGATGCTCACCTGGTGCGAGCGGAATGGCGCGGCCTTCGCGTTGAAGACCGTCGTGGATCGGACAGGTTGACTCAGCGGCGCCGACATTTCTAATGCGCGTATACGCATCTCGAAGAAGGCTTCCAGCTGCTTGAGTGTCGGCTGTTCCATCTTGTAGGCGGGGTTGACTAAGGTTTGAGTCGCATCTATGGAGGAGAGATGCAACTCCCACGCTCGGCGGGACGTGGAGTCTAGGCGACGGAGAAGCATGAACACCACGACGGCGTCCCACTTGTCCACGGGGAGCCCTAGGTGCTTAAGAGATCGCAGCTCTTCTGTTGCTCGATCGATCAGTGCACGCAGGTCGCGTGCGGACTCCTTCGGGACCTGGGGCAGGTCGAACAGCGCCGACAGATGTGCACTCACCAGGAGCCGCTCGTTCCGGTACCTAGTGCAGACGGCGTCCCAGGCGCCCTGGAAGTTCGCTGCGGTGCTGGCGATGGTGCGCACTAGGAGTGCGGCCTCTCCCTTCAGGGCTGACTTGAGGAGCAGCAGCTTCTGGACATCGGGAACGTCGTCGCGGTCCAGAACGAGGCACTGAAAAGCGTCGTGGAATGTTTCCCACTCAAGATACGAACCTGAGAACTCTGGCAGCGTTATCTTAGGCAGAGGCGGAACGGCAGCCCTTGGCGGCTGCACTGGAGTGGTTACTGGTTCTGACGGGGCTGGTGGAGCTGGCGTTGGGCGGAGGGCCTCCAGGAGGGCGACACTCTCCAAGCACGCCAGTTCTGTGTTGGTGTAGTGATCCTCGGTGTAATACGCCGTGGCCTTGTAGCCCTTCTCCAACCTTAGAATGGTGTGGTTGTCCTTGAATGTCTCCCAGTGACTCTGGAGGTGAGCGAGCGCGGTGTCGATCAGCTTGCAGGTCGGTGTAATCGTCTTCTCCGACAACCGTGCTTTGAGTGCAAGCGGTAGCTTCTGGATTTTCTCCATTAGCTCGTCCTGGTGGAGCAAGATATCGGCCATCGTTGAACCTGGTGAGAACTCCCGACACGGAAACGTAACTTCACCGGCGTTGATTTGCGGTTAGACGGAACGTTTGACAAGCGTGGCGAACACAGGAACACAGAACATGGACGGATGACGTTGGATGAATAATTTGACAGGCAGAGCACGTGATGTTGCGGTGAAAAAAGACACGGAAAATCCGGATGATCCGGCTCGAAGGACCAAAAAATGTGAGAGATAATAGGAATGAATGTCCGGGATTCCGTGTATGGAAGATGGTAACAGAGAGCGAGGTTGTAAATCTCACTAGCACAAGATTCACCACGTACAACACTTTATTCACACACACACAAATAATACGGATGTAACAATTCAAATAATAATACGGCAATAATACAATGATAATAATGTACTTAAATTCTCGGAATATAAAGCTCAAAGGCTTTGGATCAAAAACACAGTTCAAGCACATGGAGCGAAACGGGACAGCGTGCTGAACTACGCAACGTGATGTCTAAAACGGAACTGGCTGAACTTTACAAATTCAGTCCTGCTATGCAGACAGGGCACAGCGCTACCAACTGCCACAAAAAGTACAGTTGACGGTTGTAGAGGGCGATTGTCTCGAACAATATATATATATATATATATATATATATATAGTTTTCATATTTAAAATTCACACTATTCGTTTGAAAAAGTATTATTATACCTATGCCACTGATTATAATTAAATATAAAATAAACTTACTTTAATAGCCCAATTACGTATGTTAAAATCAAATAAAATTTAGCTAGGCTGGTGCTGATTCACGATGTTCTATAATTTAAAATATACAAAATTTAATAAGAGCGAAAGAATTAGCTACGTATTGGACTAAAATTCAATTGCTAGATAGATTTAGTTAGGTATTCCATCAGTAAATCATAAACTTTTAAAATAATGAAAAAGTGACAAAAGTAAGTTTTAATAAATTGCAAATTTACTTTAAATGAAGTTATATTTCGTGTTCATTCTTCTCCAATCAAGTCTACTTCGTATAGTTTATGTTCATGTCATATTTAAAAATAAGACACGCTCTTTGAAATGTTAGTAGGTACCTACGTTATGACAAGTAGGTACTGTGCTTGTAATATGGCCTGATTATTTTCTTTCCATATTTCATACAAAGTATATTGTTCAGTTTTCTCATAAAAAATTTCCTAGTAATTTGTTAGCGGTGTTTTGTGTTCTGTGCTGTCATGTTTGTTATAAATCTTAATTCAGTGCTTTGCGTGCAAGATATTGTATTCTTTGTACCCACGTCGGTTCAGTCACGTCAATCAGTTGTTGTTTAAAAACAAACACGAACCATGCTTGCCAACAAGTCTCATGTTACTATGTTACACTATTAGTGAAATAATTGTTTTTTACGCATACCACCGAAAATTACACTTCCGACATTCACTGCACTCTTCGAAAATGTCAACTTACAAACAATACATTGGCCATGTAGGAATTTTAATCGAAAATGATTTTAAAATGCAAGTTTTTTTATATATGTTGCAATGATACCAAGTTATTCATCAAAATTAAATAATGTCAGTGTATCAAAGTGAAATGTCATGATAGAGTGCTTATTCGTTAATAAAATGTGTGCAACATAATGTCACAAAGCTCTTACATAATAATCCATTGTCTTGCGGAACTCCCCTTCGGGTCGTGCTGCAAATAAAACACTCGCAAGTAAGATGTTTTTTTACACTTGATACACAATATACTAATATCGAAGTACAGAACCAGTGTAGGAAAATTAATGCTGCAGTTCTGTGTCATTCATAACGTATAAATTTGTAAATTTAAAAATCTGTAGCTTACAAAAAATTCATAAGTGTGTTGCTTACAGATGAGTGAATATATTAAGATCTTGGTTACTGGTAATCTTATAAGATTCAAATTCAGGTTAACAATATACCATACCATAAAGGACCCCGCACCAAATACATGGGACCAATAATCTCGGTTAAATTTTCTGTAACTTTGGGAAATGACAGTTCTCGAAGTCTAGAACAAACTTTCAAATGCAACATGGGTCTGAAAATGCCTTAATTTCTCGCTATCCACGTCTCAAAGTCCGAAAATCACGTTTTTCCACTAGAAGATACATGGTAAAATCCACAAAACCCATTTTTTTACTGGCAATATTATTAGTATTATTGTTGAACTTGTTGTTGTTGTTATTAATTTTCCAGTCCCCTCTTTCATCATACCCAGAATGCCAGATTTTTACTTTAATTCAGGTAAAAATAATGTTAACGTGCTCACCATTGGGATCTCGAGGTTGGTTAAATTAGACAAAAGTTGCCCCTTTAGGGGGCCAATTTAGAAATGTTTTTGTTTTCCCACATAAATGCAAGGTGACTAGATATACGCAAAAATGTAAATTTTGCCAATTTAGTTTTTCGTCTATAACTTTTTTGTTTGAATTGGTACAATTTTTTAATTTGCACGTTCTATAGGCAGTTTTTAGCGAGGAATTCACAGCAGTCCTCAAAATTTTTATATCTCCTACAGATTTCGAGAAATTAAAACCAAATTCAAATTTTCATATGGAGCTCATAGTTGGCTATAACCCGTCTTAACAGAGATTTTTTTTCTCTTTTCAACGATATAAAACACAAGTGCATTGAAATTCAAATGAAGGCAGAAATTTGATAATAATATTTTTTTAACAATTTTTATTAAGGGAGACCACGAATATTGATTTTTCTAAAAAGTATCAAATTATGTTAACTAAACTACGAGGAATGGCGCAAACCGCACTTAAAAATCTCTTTTAGTTTCCGAGATATGCGCGTTCAAAATCAGCTGTGCATAAAAGTCCGGATACTTTCTATTGGTGAAGATAAACGCGTGCAGGTATTCAGAAACAAGTCAGTACCATATATTGCACAGTTCCATGTTATTATTTCCCACTATACAGAAATTATGAATATATTTTTTTTAATGATTATTTTATAGGTTATTATAAAAATGAAAGAATGCAGGGGCTACTTTGTGACCTGTTAATAAGCGTCCCAAATGAAAATGGCCTCGAACAAAAAATAAAATATTTTATAACAATGATAAAATTGTTCTAAATATTGTTTATTATTATTTTCTTTTGACTTTTACGTTATATAAAATGTTTTTCTATTCTATTAATGTAGATTTTTAAATAAATAATAATAGTTTGCAACCAATTTTCATTTTAATATTTCAGTAACCATTTATACGATTTTTAATATTTTTTAAGTACCTGGCTTCGTATTTTAGTTTTATCTATGTTACCCAGGGGTTACTTTGTCTCATACTTGCGTTTTCACAAAGTTAGCATTGAAAAATATGAACGTCACAAAGTAACCCCAGCACATGGGGTTAAATTGTGACACTTTATTATGCGAATATTTTTTTTTGTGCAACATATATTTTAACAATTCGTATAGCAAATGAAAGCAGAAGGTTCAATCTTTCCATCCATGTAAGTTTTACAGCATTTGGAGCAATAGCCAATGAGATATTTTCAAAAAAACTTCCAAAATCGTCACAAAGTAGCCCCACTTTACGGTATGTAATTTCTGCCTTTATTTTAATTTCAATGTACTTGTGTTTTATATCGTTGAAAAGAGAAAAAAAATCTCTATTAAGACGGGTCATAGCCAGCTATGAGCTCCATATGAAAATTTGAATTTGGTTTGAATTTTTCAAAATCTGTAGGAGATAAAAATTTTTTGAGGACTGCTGTGAATTCCTCGCTAAAAACTGCCTATAGAACGTGCAAATTAAAAAATTGTACCAATTCAAACAAAAAAGTTATAGACGAAAAACGAAATTGGCAAAATTTTCATTTTTGCATATATCTAGTCACCTATGCATTTTTGTGGGAAAACAAAAACATTTCTAAATTGGCCCCTAAAGGGGCAACTTTTGTCTAATTTAACCGACCTCGTATCTCTTACCGTTCTCGAGATCCCAATGGTGAGCACGTTAACTTGGACAGCCTGTATAAGACATCGGTAACTTGAATTTGAATCTTTAAGATAATCGCAGTAATTAAGATCTTATATGTTAACTTATGTGATTATTATAAACAAAATATAAACGTTTAAAAAAATACTTAACAAAGCTTATGGCTACACTATACTAAAATATTAATTTTATTGGATGGCAGTAGACATTAAAGTGAACGGTTTCAAAATAAGTCTCCAAATCATAACTCATTTTTGCTATTAGTCAATTTTTGTTATTTCTATACAAATAGATTTAAAATTTTGAAACTTTATATAATAACGTAAAAATGTGCGTACTATAAAGTTTGGTTCAAGTTATTCATTTTTAAACCCAACTGACTATAATAATGAATCTGATAGTAGTTTATATTATTTAAGAACCAAATTAGAAAAATATTGATCATTAAGATCGTAATGTAGCTGTATAAAAATAGAAAATATAGTGCTATACAATTTGTAAAATATTGCATCTAATAAGTAGGTTCTCTAATAATTAGAACATTGGTATTTTTATAATAATATTTAATGTTTTTTGTACAGTGCGACGCATCAATAGTAACAAAATTAGCCATAGTATTGTTTTTAAAAATACTGGATTTAAAACAAAAGTAGGTACTACATTTTTTTACATGTTTAGTTTAGGGCAGTTGAAATTAAAAGAATAACAAAATGACTGCGTCGCACTGTGTATCAACTTCTAAACAATTATACAGGTGTCCTATAAAACTGTTTAAGCATAGGATTAGACTAAAGTTGTCCCATTAGGAGGCCATTTTAGAAATGTTTTTGTTTTCTCACAAAAATGCATAGGTGACTAGATATTCGCGAAAATGTAAATTTTGTCAATTTCGTGTTTTGTTTGAATTAGTACAAGATTCTAATTTGCAGATTCTATAGGCAGTTTTTAACGAGGAATTTACAGCAGTCCTCAAATTATCTTTATTTCCTACAGATTTCGTGAAATTCAAGCCAAATAAAAATTTTCATATGGTGCTCATAGTTGGCTATGACCCGTCTTAATAGAGATTTTTTTTTCATTTCAACGATATACTTAGTACATTGAAAATAAAATAAAGGTATAAATTACATAAAAATTATTTTTTAATTGTTTTTATTAAGAAAGACTACGAATATCGAGAAAATAATTATAATTATTATAACACATGGGAGGCCTGTATCATTGCAATATTGCAATTCATAAAAAAAATATAATGGAAAAATATTTATTTGCTTATTATTATATACTATATATAGCTCATAACATAACCTTTTATTTTAGAACGAATACTCGTATAATGTTCAAAATGTCAATATTTTCTTGGTAGATTATTTGTTTTGACTCTGTTTATTAATTTCATAAAGCAATGACTATTTTTCAAACGAGACTATGAGTTTGATTGCTATGAAAGTATATCTACTTCAATTTGATATTTTTTATAATATTAAGCAACACAAAATCAATACCTACTTTGCTAATCAGGGGCAAGGTAACATGTCAGAAAATATGAATTGCGTAACATGAGAAGGGTCTTTATCTCAACAGTTAATAATTTTCTTGCAGAATATCGAATTACGAAAACAGAATTTCCAATATTACCTACTTATTATCCCTTACCTAATTAGAATTTTACGCCTTTCTTACCGTATTTTATCACTTTTACATAAATTTCTTCTATGCGCATTGATAAAGACGAAATATTTTAGCTTTGTTTCATCTGAAGTCGCAGAAAACTGAATGATAAGTTAATAATATAAAATGTTTACTTTAACTTTTACTTTGTTATATTTTGACACTAAAGCAAACGAAAGTTTCTAACTTTCTTAATGAAAATTTCAAATTAATATTTGCCAAATTTTAAAGATGTTAATTATTCTTGTTGGTTAAAAACAAATCAGCATAATTACGAAATTTCATTAATTTCAGCGATTCTGTTGGAGACATATTATTGACAAAATCTTTAGATTAGGTCACACTTTGTATTATAGAAGTTGTATATTTTGTAATATAACCTACTGTACCTACTGTATTTATAATAAATGACTGCCGACGTAGTAAATCTGGATAAACAGAAAAATCTCTTTGGTTCAAGATTAATTGCTGCTTCGTTAAAACAAACTTTCCAAACTCTGTATAAAATGTAATTCTTTGGTTTTCTCTACATGCATTGTAAATTACAATCTTCCCTTAATTTCTTTCCTTTTTTCTTCTTATTTGAAATCTCGCTACAAAGTAACTAACTGCTACCCTTTGTGCATTTTTCCCGGTGTAAAACAAACTAAAGCACACATTGTTTGAACAAGTTTATTCAAAAGTTACCGATACCTAAATAGTTACTAAAAAAATATAGGTATATAGGTAACTAAAATGGATAAAAAAGCACGGTTTTGTATAAGTACTTCCCGCTTAATCTGTGCGCATAAATAATATGCAATAAGAGCAAGATAATTAACGAGAACTATCGAGCAAAATAGTAGGTAAAGTGTTATTCTTCATTGCAATATAAAATATTAATAATAATAGTTATTTATGATATAAGTGTTAAAAGTGACATTTTATTTTGTGAGACGGGAAGTTTAGGACACGACGCGAAGCGGAGTGGCGTAACCCTTCGAACAAAATAAAAGCACTTTTAACACGTATATCATACACTATTTTTTCTACAAACATCGTTTTACATTTTAATATAAGAAATAATTTATTTAATTATTTTTGACATTTCAGTAACAAAAGATATTTATATAGTAATATAATGAAACACGTAGTCTATGAATTCAATAAAAATTGAGAGTTGTTTATTATTAAGAGATGAAATTTACTTTTAACGTGCGTTAAAAGTGATTGGCAGTTTACTTTTAACGCACGTTAAAAGTGATTGACAGTTCACTTTTAACATGGCGTCTTATAATATTGCATTTTTAACAGCAGTAGGCCGTGTTAAAAGTTTAATTTTTAATAGTGTTTGTAGAAAAACAAACTTATTTATAAAAATATTGGCAATAAACAAAATTAAACATACAGTCCATATACTATACTAACTAAGTCATTCGAAATAATGTTAAATTCGCCACATTTTCTGGCCAATTACCAATTGTCCACCCCTGGATTAAATCGTGAACTTAAATTTAACATTTTATTCATCAAAATCCATCAAATTACTATCAAGTATTTAAGGAAAATGTTGTATTTTCTATAGTTGAGTCTAATTTTGTTTGATTTTAGAATTTTTTTACCTCCCGCCTCATATTCTATTTGGGAGGTATTGTGATGAGTCAAAATTTTCGTGTGTGAATTTTTGCTGGACAAGCACATTTTAGGGTCCCTAGACTAAGAATTTAACATTTTCGAGATGATGTATGTGTGTGTAACTCAAAAAAATATCAAACATTAAAGTTTCATATTTTGTATTTTAGGTTTTTATACGATTCTTAATAGAACAAAGTAATTTTGGTTTCAATCTACATCCCGGAAGTAGTACTTTATTAAAATATTTCGATAAATAATTAATTGAAGACAATTTTTTTTTATGTTATTATTACCCACAATTGGTATTTTATTTATAAATTTTTCTGTATCTGGTATCATTTAAGAATAATTAATATATAGGTACTTATAATGTAGTATTTCGGTAGGTATCTTGTAGTCCATGATCGTTTAACATTTGTTACTACGTAAAAATGATTATGACATGACATGACAGTGATAATAGTAAAATATCGTTTATATCTTCTTCTGCAATTTAAATAAAATGACTAAAATATATTTGTGAGTACTAGTAGTAGTAGTATCTACCTATATATTAATATATTTGTATAATAAGTAAAAAGAATAAAGTACGTATGACGGAAGGTTTTTTGCTGGCTACATCAGATTTTTTACATTTTTGTCCAAACCTCGAATGAACATTTTTAAGTAATAAATTGTTGTTTAAAATCATTGAACCCAAACCGAACCTTGTACGGTTACCGGTTTATATAAAATGCAAATATTAAAATCGGGACAGAATCAAGCACTATAACGCACAGTGAACCGGTATCCGAAGCTAAACCGTTATTTTGAGCGGTTCGAATCCTTGTTTCATACCTATCTATATTATCGTAGTATTTTAAAAAGGTCTTGTGAGTTACAAATTTCAAAAAGCATAACTAAATTATTAATTACCTACATGGTCAAATGAATTTCACGCTTCATAGGTCTAAATCTAATTGGCTACTCCATTTACAAACCAGGCCTCTGGCTTTCCACCTATTGGCTGTTTGCAAAACGCTAAAATTCGTTGAAGCAAATAAGATTACGGCATAATTTAGAGATCAAAGCAGGCATGGGTCACGTGCGTGCTATAAGTCGAGGCTGTTTACCACGTGAGTATAAATTTTAGCGCAAGTCGAAAGGGTTGAATGTTGGTGCTGTTGGTTCTCTACCCTGCCTTGATCTTGCAACTCGGCCACATTCCATTCTGCATGTCCTTGTCCGATTAATTCCTGCGGTAACTGTGGGATAAAGCAGCTAAAGGAAATGGTGTAATTGTCCCACATGTAAAATCATAGGTATTTGAATAATGATTAAAATACTGGCATACAGCAGAAATTGAGTTTCAGTGTTTCAGTAAATTTATCTTTGAAAATATTTTGAGTGTTCTTCATGTCAGGTTTCAAGAGAAAATGATAAAAATACTTTTGTGGATACGAGGTTCAAGCCTATCAATAAGAAGACGTCTATCATATTGCATTGTTCACTTCGTAACTTTTTCATATTATATTACATGTGGACAAAAATTAGAAAGTATAGGTACAGTAGATAAAAGCCATAATGAAATGTAAAAAATTGTGTGTATCGTAATATTTCATATTTATTACTAAAAAAATTATATTTTCCTAATAATGACAAGTAATGAAAAAACGTGTAATGACATGAAAATTATAACTTGTTGTTTTTTTCACAGCCCTTATTATTGTTTTTCTTGATTATTGGATGAAAGAATGCAGTCTATATAAAAATTTTGAGTACAACATAATATACTAGGGTAGTTGACGGGTTATATCGGCGTGTGCAGACAGAATAAATTTACTAATATTATGTTAACATATGGCATTGAGTACAAGACTTATTCAATTTTTGTGACAATATCAAAAACAATACATCTAAAGAGTATCTCGTTTTTTTCAATTTGTTCGTTGCCTATATATTTTGTTTATTTAGTGTCACTGATAGTGATAACAAAATTTTACCAAAAATTGTAGAGAATGAAACTCATTCCAGCATCAATACTAGTGCTGGAATAAGTCATTCCAGTCCAGTACCGAAATTGAGAAAAGAAGACAGCTGATATGGTAGGGTAAGCTGGTTGTCCTATTCCTTTTTTTCTTCTGGATATTATTCTAGCAATACTTCTCTCACTTTGTCGAAGCTCAAACATCAAACATCTGACTCTTGAATTTTCATTGTTTATTGATATTATTACATCGAAATTGTTCTATTGTATTTCTTAAATACGATACACTATAATTAAATATTAAGTTTGAAAGTGGTCCTTTCTAGATATGCAGTGTTTACAAGTAATCTGAGAAAAACCAAAAATGGTGCATTATATCATGAGGAAAATTAGCTGCAATTGTGGTACCTCCTGTTCAACATGAAAAATGGATTGGATTTGGTGGATGTATACCAATCAGATTGTTGTAATAATTGTGGAGGAGCGCGAGAGAACTGTGCAGACAGTATTATCCTCGTTTGTTAATTGGAGAAAATTCCTGCTGCCTCTGAGCGAACTGCATCCTTTCAGCCATTTAAACCAACGTATTGATGGCCACAAAAGCTTTTATGTTTTAATTTTCTGTTGAACTCTGAAGAAGGTTATTGTAACCACCAAAACGACCAACTATTATTATTTACCTTATGTTTAAAGTTAAGTCAAAGTTCATTTAGTTTTACGAAAATACATATATAGAAAAGCAGTTATTTTGCTATTTGTAAACAATTTATATTTCTATATATTTATATAAAATTAATAAGAACACCAATTTACAAATGAGAATAAAACACCAAGTACTTACCTAGATTGAGAATAGAGCAAGTTTATTTATTTAGAATCAATCCTATACAGGATAGTATATCCCAATTACTGGAAATATAGAATGTAAATACGTAACCTAATACAAGACGTAATGTAAAGATACTTACAAAATATCAGAAACAGTGCGAAACAATAAAATAATAATAAAACATTAAAATAAAATACACAACACAGAATTAAGCTAATGTAGCATTAGTAAATGCAAAATAGAATTAATAAATTTTTGATATTTAGAATATACTTTTGAATTTTATAAATGAGTCATCAAATATGTCTTTATCTGAATTGATATTATTTAAACAAAAACATAGTTGTCTTAAAGGAGATTTTAACAAATAATTTGTTCTGAGTGTGGTATAATTAAACAAAATTATAACTAGAAGACAGTCTAGGTACCTACATTGAATGTAATCATTTGCAAAATATTTCAGTCATCAAATTCAGAATTTAGTAACTTATATAAATATTTATACACACAGGATAGAGTTTTTCTTCTTTCCTCCAAAGAAGCCACATTAAACTCATGTAGGAGAGTGACATTAGTTGTCAAAACCGGGAAATTGTTTATGCAGTAGTTTAGAAGAACAGTACTTATACTAATATTCAATGATTCGAATGTATATATTATAAATTGGATTCCATTTTTGTAAACAATATTCCAGCTTTGTACATGTACATGTATAATGAAAAGTCTGAGAATTTCTCATAATTAAAACCAAGGTTTCTTAGAAGTTTTAACTATAATATCGTGTATATATGTGCATCAAATAACAATTTGACATCAAACATTACGTCAATATCTTTAAAAAAGTGAACTCTATCAATAGTTTTATGATCTAATATTTGAAAATATGAGTTATATAAAAGTTATATTTTTGATTAGGTATACCTGGTTGCTAAAATATATTTCTATTATGATCGGATATGGTTACGTAAAATAATGCAAATATGAAAGTTAACAACATAGAAAACGAATAAAATTTACGTACGAGTATAAAACAGTAAACAACCTTTTAAACTTTAGCTCGTTCCTGGTAAGTAGGTAGTATCCATTAAATTCGAATCTGACGAATTACTTGCAGATACAACAAATCCGTTTGACAATCACTTTAATCTTACAATAAAACTCTTTACATCCTCGCAAATCAGCAACATGCTCAAACCCTCGCTTCCAGGACTATTAAACAGGAATCTGGAAGATAGTAACAAGAAGAGTGTTTCCAGTTCCAGGATTTCATATCTGCAATTTCAATTAGTGTAATTCCTTCGCGTTGGCTTATTAACACTCACAGCGGTATCTTAAATTGTCGACAATGGCTGATGAAGAAAATGTCTGATGCCTAAAATGTGGGATATAGCGATCGAATCACTTAAAAAATTTGTATTCGTTTAAGGTAATTTTGCTTCAACTGATTTTATAGACGAAGAATTAATGTGTTTGAAAAAAAAACTAGTTGTCCTAGCAATATTATAACTAAACTTTTAAACAGTCAAACCTCTATAAACTCGAACTACGGCGGTGACTCGAGTTTTTAGTAAATTTGCAGTAAGTCGTAGTCCGAGTTATCGAGGTTCAACTTTATCTTTATTAAATACCTATTAGATTCTTGTTTAACAAGATTTTAAACAAATCTGCGCTCGTCTGCAGATGCAAATGTATTAAACAAATCAGATAAATGATAAATTGAGTCTTTTAGTCACATGTCACAGTTACACTTCAGTACAGTGTGTTTACTTTTTTGTTCACAATTATTTAGGATTGCTGAGCTGTACGTACAAATAAATGTAAAATAAAACTCCTGTTTGTAACGGCAGGGCGTGATATTTTTTAGCAAAATGGGTTTTTTTTTGTTAAATTTTAGTAGAAATATGCTGAAAACAATAGTTTTCAATGTTCAATTGCAGAAATTTTGTGGTAATGTAGGTATTTGTTCTTCACAGTAAGGGTCAGATAATTTTTTATTTGTGCACCATTACTTATATATGCCAGTTACAGAATAGTGAATTATGATTATAATTAGTGACGGAAAGAAAATCCGGCTTTGAAACAAGACCAATTCCGACCGGATCGTATGGAATTAGTGATGCAGACGAGACGAGAATTTCTCGAATCTCGTCTCGTCTCGACTCGAAATTCCTCGTCTCGTCTCTACTCGAAATTCCTCGTCTCGGCGAGACGAGACTGGTTTTTGTAAAAAATGATCGAGACGAGAATGTAGCAATAGTGGAGTAAAATAGGGGGTATAGGATAAAAAGAAAGGAAGTTTACTTTAAGGGAAAGAGGTTAACCAGTCGTGGCTTGAATTGGGAAGGGATGAATTAGGGATCGGCTTTTAATCATGACATAAAAAAACTAAAGATGCACTTTACTTAAAATTACATTTAATAAAACACAAAAACTCCGAATATAACACGAATATAAAAGATTACTAAAAACTTGATACTTATACGTTTCCACTAACTTATTAATGAATTTATAACGAAAATATGCTTAAAATTTACACTCAAATTACGCTCAAAAGCGTAATGTCCGTAGCAACGGGCTACATCTTGGACTTATCTCGAGCTCTGCTGCCGAAGAACTATCGCAGACGACCAAAAATCTATGGATCGTCTGGAGTAAAGAGTGCAGGGGGATGCAGATGACCTCTGAACTTTTGTATCTAAAAATAACTTAAGATAACAAAAATACAGAGCGCAGCATATGCAAGTCATCTTGCTACACCATCCCCTCCTTAAAATAATTATATCTTTCCAAAGATATAATTTATAAAAGGTAATTGCGCACCTGAAACAAAATCCAAAAAATTCAAAAATAAAACAAAATTACAAGGAATATCAAAATAGGTACGCATACATATAACATAAAACAAATAAAATGAATAAAAATCAATTAAAAAAAAATATATATAAATTAGCATATTAAATTTAACAAATAATGTAAACATTACCTACACAAATCAATCAAAATTAGGCACTCATATTATTTAATTTTCAACATATTAAAAATGAGGGAATAATTATTATATAATTCAGCTCGACAGGCCTTAAAGGCCCTGGGCTTGTTTGTCTACATTTTTCCAATCTGTTCTGTTGCTTGCTCTGTTTCTCCAGTTCTTGATTCCTATCGCTATTGCTGTAACTTCGTCTAGCCATCTCTTTTTTGGTCTTCCTTTTTTCTTTTTCCCTTCTTGTCTCCGGTCTATGATAAGTCTTGGTGTTCTACTTTCCATTAGCCTTGTTACATGACCCAGCCATCTTATTCTTTGCATCTTTACCTGTGTAGTAATGTTAGGTTCTGCGCAGGGAATAATTACGGCTTCTAATTGATTACATCTGGGCCCTCCTGTGGAATTGGGAATACCTTGCTGCTGCTGCTGCTGCTGTTGCTGGTATCCGACGTGTCTGTCGGAACGGCCGATTTTGGCTGCGCCATAGAATCAGGAAGCGTCGCCGTATTCGCCTTCGTCGTCGTCGCCGATGCTGACTATCCCGGGGTGATGTGCTAACTTGCATACTAAACTTGAGGCGGCCATCTTGGAAGCCAACGATTATCACTGGGCCAACTTCTGACCTCTTGCACATTGTGTACTTACCAGAGGTTCTAGTACCACAATTGCTGTTATTTTGGACCCAGGCATCTGACTTGCGCTTCCGTGCACGCCTCTGTTTTCTATTCTTAATCAAGGGCACATCAGCCCAGCCGATGTCTTCTTTATCGACGACCTTTGACCCTGCGATAGACACTTCCTTATCTCTTACCATCGGTCGTGGTATGTCAACAGCCCCGCGCTGCTCTGCTGCAAGCATGGCTTCTATCTCTGCCAAGCTTATCGTAGCTACAGGCAGAGGCAGCGGCGTCTCAACAACCTTATTTGCCTCGGGCGTTGGCAAACTTACAAATTGCGGCGGCTGTGACCGTTGCGACGACCATGTAGATGTTGGTAAATGTGTTTGCAATGGTGGCGGCGCGGGCATCGGATACGTGGCAAAACCATATCCATATGCTTGATGCCCTGGCGCTGGCACTGGCTGGAACCATGGTGATGGCGATGGCGCAAACCACGGTGATGGTGGTGACACATACCATGCCGGTTGTGGTGGAACTAAGTATCCCGGCGGTGGAATAAACCGAGGATCTCTAGGCCACTCCATTGCACAAACACTGCTTTATATTAATCGACATTTTGTATTATTATTAAAAAAGGTATGTCATGATTATACGGACTTGCTACTGTCCAGGTTCTTTTGAATTGTCGGTAACGAGTAAAAAGTTCAGAAACTATAATTACTCGCAGCCATTTTGAAAAACAACAATGGCGATTCTGTATAAACAACTACAGAACTTTTCACGACAATCCTACCGGCTGCGCCAGTGTAGCAATAGTGGAGTGAAATAGGGGGTATAGGATAAAAAGAAAGGAAGTTTACTTTAAGGGAAAGGGGTTAACCAGTCGTGGTCGAATTAGGAAGCGATGAATTAGGGAGCTCATTAATCATGACATAACACAAGACTCTAGAGCACTTGGCTTAAAAATATATTTAATTAAACACAAAAACTCCGATTAAACACGAATACAAACAATAAATGATTAAATAGCTAAAAGTAAAGAACTTATACGTTTCCACTAAACTTATAAATACGAATTTACATTAAAACAAATAATTTACGCATAAATTACGCTCAAAAGCGTAATGTCCGTAGCAACGGGCTACATCTTGGACTTATCTCGAGCTCGGCTAACGAAGAACTATCCGCAGACGCCCAAAAATCTATGGATCGTCTGGCGTAAAGAGTGCAGGGGGATGCAGATGACCTCTGAACTTTTGTATCTAAAAATAACTTAAGATAACAAAAATACAGAGCGCAGCATATGCAAGTCATCTTGCTACAAGATTACAATGTCGAGATTCTAGAATCACGACATTTTCGTCGAGATCTCTCTAATTTTTAAAATTATCATCATTAAGGATGAAAGTGAGATATTTCCGACCGGTTAGTACTTTTACTCCCTAGGGATGAAAAGTCAATTTGAATAAATAAATAAAGCTGGAGGAAAAGTACTTTTTCTTTTAGAGTGGGAAAGGTACTGACCGGTCAGAAATACCTCACTTTCATCCCTAGTAATAGAGACGAAAGGTGGCGTTTTCGATGGAAGTATTGAAAAAATAATTTAATTACCTAGGCACTAAAATTGACATTTCACAGACTATCAGCTATCAAAAATAGCACTTTTAATGTCAATCGGCGAAAAATTTTGTTAGTAAAAATGGTCGAGAAATCGAGACGAGATAGCAATAATCGAGACGAGGTAAAAATTTTCAAATTCGAGACGAAACGAGAAGTGAAAAATCTCGTCTCGTCTGGTCTCGACGCATCACTTATGGAAAATTTCGACCTGATCATATGTTTAAATATTATGTATTATTTATTGTATATATTTTTTAGATATGTAGGTAGTCGTATAAGACAAGGAAAAATACCGAATAATATTTTGTTGGTTGCTGTGATACGTTGATTATAAGAGAACACTAAACCATGCTATTGCCACTCTTCCTAATGCATTTTTACCAAAACTAATTGCCCATCTATTTAATCAAACAATAAACTCAAGTACCCGAGAACTATTAAATAGAAATCTGTACTACTATTAGACAGAAATGGGAAGCAGGAAGAGTGTAAGGATTTCATATCTGTAGTTTCAATTAGTGTAATTCCTCCACGTTGGCTAATAGACTCGCATGAGGCGATGGAGGTATCATTAACTGCCGATGGCGACTGTTAGAAGTGGATGTGTAATTAATGTTAATTGCAACGTAACAGCGATGTATCATTTCGAACAGGGCCATTGTTCGAAGGTATCCTGAGCACTACAATGATTCCAGCCACGCCAAGTCGCTAAGGATGCGATATGAGTTGGTCTTAGCTTTAGAGAAATATTAATTATTATGCTGTCACTTTAAGCAAATATTTTAATTTCGTGGTGTAATGAAGCTGTATAATATACGAGTATGCTTGAGGATATAAAATAATGAAGTTCCCTAGTACGTTAAAGTACTTTACTTACCTATTCGTATCTATGCACAATTGTCCATAAAATACATTCAAATAGTTTGTCAGTCATAATATACTCTCGGATTTGTACCAAACGAACATAAATCAGTGTATATATTAATTTATTATTCTACGGTCATCCTTTATTATAACACCCAGATTGGGGTTACGATAATAAGTTCTTAGGTCCTTGTCGAAGCTCAAAGGATACAAAAAAGTATATTTAATAAGTTGAATAAATAATGACAATGATAATATAATAATAGGTAATAATAAACACATCTTTACCCTAACTCTATCCTATTTATATCCATGTACAAGACCTTAGTCAGCAAAACTAGTATTAGCAATACAAACATATTTATTTATATTTATTTGGTAACTCTGACATATTAAACTAATGACTTCGCACATACTTAATTCTGATGACTTGGACTTGTTACGTTATTTACCACTAGACTGAGTAGACTATAGCCTAGAGCGGCAAAATTTCAGATATGACATGATATGTATACATGGATACGTGCAAATGGTCTTCTTGATTTATATCCAAATATAGATATTGCATTACGAATATTTAAAAGTATAGCAGCCACAAACAAAAAAATTATTTAAGATAAAAAATGTTAGAATGCTTATGCAATTTTGTCCTTAAATCTGGAGCGGCAAAAATTTATAGCCTATGGACGGCAAAATTATAAATCCGCCTCTGTCGCCAATTATTACATAAAATACCTACCTAAAAGCTATTATTGCGGTCCATCTTGCGTCCACGCCGGATCATTCTGGATTTCTGTTAACATACATTTCATAAATAAAGTCTCAAATTATATAATCTTAATAAATACCTACATTATGTACTACATTTTTGACATAATAAATCATATTTTCCGTTGGTCGTTTATTAATGAGTATCATTAATATTAAAAAAATCATGCATTTATGACCCCTATAAATGCATGATTTTTTATTAATCAACGATTTATTGGATGCGTTCAATACAAGTAATATTGTTTTATATTGACCAGCTCTAAGTTTTACCAAAATACAAAACAGAATTAAAAGAAATGATTTTCACACTTCTAGGTAAATAATATTTACGTAGAATTGCTTTAAAATGAATATAAAAGTAATAACATCTTTCTAAAAACGAAAAAACCTAAAGATTTAGTACTGCTAATCAATATTAAGTGAACTGACTGCACCCGCTTCTCCCTGAAAACAGTTGATTTTTATTGTTGAGTTGTCCATTGTTGTCGATCCAATTGTGGTGAACATTTGAAGTTGTTCTAATTTGTTATGGAATAAAATTGAAATTTTTTCAAATTAAAAAGGTATGACCAACGGAAAAATATTGTAACTAACTCATGTGTTAATAGGCGATTAATAATCTCAACAATTAACGCGTTCGCTTCTCTCACGCGTTAAAAAGTCTCAATTATTAATCGCCCTCATTAACACACTAGTTTGTTAAATAACTATTAAATTGTCTCATTTCTCTATAAACGTCAAAACAAAGAAAAACAATATTCATAATTCATATTAAAATTAATTTGAAAATTAAATTTTTCATTAAATAATAGACTGTCGAATAGTTTAAGCTAAAACCCGTGCTCCTCAATTCCTTTTTTACAAATATTTGTTTTAATTTGTGGTAAAAAATTCACAAAACTTACAATAACAGGCATAGAAAAAAATGAAAAAGTGGCACTAGAGAAGTAAAGAGGCATTATTTAAAAAAATGTATTATTTGATATCAATATTTCAATTTTTAGTTAAGTTTTAAAAAAAATGAAAAAGTGGCACTAGAGAAGTAAAGGGGCATTATTTTTTAAAACGTATTATCGTATTTGATATCAAAATTTCAGTTCAGGTTTAAGGAACAGCAATTCCTATTTATAACTTCAGAAGCCAATATCGCTTAAAAGAAGCGTATGCGAGAAAATCTCCAAATTAAATTCTTTCTTGTTTTAAGGTAGAACCTTTCATATTTTAAGTTAGGATACTTTTAACCCTGAAACATCCTGTATATTAAGGAAACACAAATTTATCATTATACAATATACGTTTTGAGAAAATCAGATAATTTTGAGCCCTATTTATTTTCTCTTAAATACATATTTTCAATCTTTTAAGCCTAAAATTGAAATAAATCTACCTAAAATTGGCAAACAGTTACTTGAATCAGACTTCACCGGAATTTTTAGATTTATAACAAAAATTTCACGTCATGGGCGCCGACTTTTCAAAATTTCCTTGGGGCAAACATTTTGATAAAAAATCTGCTGTGGCCAGTACACGACCTCTCGCCTAATTCTACTTATTCTACTAATCTAATAAATAGTTTTACTTACATTTTAATAGTTTCATGTTCATGTAATATTTAAACGATAATGTAAACCAAGATGCAGGCAAAAGATGTCAACTGTAATGTCACTGTCATTATAATTCAAATTTTGAGTAAAAACAAATTTCATATCATGGACAACAAGATATTGGTACTTAGTTGCACTTTATTTTATTGCTAAATAATACCAGATTCAGCAAATTGTATTTAAAATTAACTGTACCCATAGATAATCGATAGATAATTATATTATCTTTTATTTTTAATTGCAAAAATTGTCATAAATAAATAATGTACCAATTTATTTAAGAAAAACTATATCAAGTTCCAAAAAGTACTACTTCCGGTTTGCGGATTTCTACCAAAATCTTATCCGGTGTTAAGATCCTTATTAAAAGCTTAAATATGAAAGGACCCCGCACCATTATCATAGGAAAAAATGTGACCGTGGATTTTTCTGAAACTTGGTATACGACCTATTTAAGATGTGCTGAATCGAAATGGTCCTCTGGAAAAAAGTCCGAAAATGCCAGGTTCCCGAGTTATAGCCCTGTAAAGTCGCGAATGTAGGAATTAAGATTTTGTGGATTCTCTTCAATAAATCATTGATATGCTTAGATCATATGCAAATGTGTCATATATCTACATTATATAATGTACATGTACGAAATCCGACCAAGCAACCTCCACGTGGTGTACATTGGGTAGCGCTAATGCCGGCGGTAGAACACGAATGATTAAAATTATTCCAAAGAACTTTTTTCTCATTGATTATCTGAGAAATCCTCAAGAAAATAAATATTAAGTTAGTTTTATTTTATTAAGTTACCGACTGGAGAAGACGGTCGGTACCAAGATAGGGAAATGACTCATTTTCACGGACTCACACGTGCATATTTCTACCCATCCGCAAAACGAATCATTTATATATGTATTGAAAGATATGTATGTAGCTATATGACACATTTGCATATATGATCTAAGCATATCAATGATATATTCGAGGGAATCCACAAAATCTTAATTCCTACATTCGCGACTTTACAGGGCTATAACTCGGGAACCTGGCATTTTCGAACTTTTTTCCAGAGGACCATTTCGATTCAGAACATCTTAAATAGGTCGTATACCAAATTTCAGAAACATCCACGGTCACATTTTTTCCCATGATAATGGTGCGGGGTCCTTTGGTTATTAAAGGCTTGATACTTTTTAAGTTATCGTGGACGAAAAATCGTCACATAATTCATACGTCCATACGCACACATACACAGACATCATCGGGAAAATATTAAATTCGTATTCTAGAGACCCTGAAACGTGCTTATCTACTAAAAATTCATACTCGAAAATTTTGACCCATTACAATACCTCTCTTATATAATATGAGGCGAAAGGTAAAAAGAAAGAATTTAGAAACATGAAACTCAAAACAAAACTTTAAAAAATATATTTTTCTACGCCTGCTTCTGAAAGTTCATGTTTCTACATTGTTTTTAATGTTGAAAGCAGTTGTTTCTCGCAAGTGTGTTGCAAAGTAGCTAAGTGTGCAAGAAAGTACCTAAGTGTGCGACAAAGTACTTTGTTGTACACTTTTGGGCACTATACAACACAGTTTTTTTTAATGTTCATTGTTTTCGCAACAACATTGAAACAAAACAACAAAAATAGGTTTTTCTGCTTCTTGGACAAGCTCATCGATTCTGTAATCAGCGACTTTCTTGCACTTGGCGATGGAGTCTTCGGCGGCTTGGATCATCGGCGTCGATGCATTTCTTGGCGGCCCCAATGTCAACGCCAGCTGGAGCGATGATGTCGTCGATTTTCTGCTGGATTTTGCCGATGACGCCTCCGATGTCGATTTTGTCAACGATTTCTTGGATTTTGTCTGTAAGGTTATTGATGAGGTTGGGGATGTTTTCTATGATGTCGGCAATGGTGGATTCGATCTTCTAGACGACTTCTTTGATCTTGTTGATGATGTCTTCGATGCCGTGAGGCTCAGGCTTAATCGCTGAGGACCTGACATTTATTTATAATTAGCTTTAAGTTTATACATTTACAAAACCTAATAATTTTTGTTTTGTTTCAGGTAAGGATTTCAAAGTTATCTTCTGAAAAATGTAAGTTTAATTACACCGTTAACCCCCCCCCCCCTGTATCCGCGCCTGCTGGTAGGTAGCTAACATTCATATAATATGGCTCCTCAAACGATTGTTCGCATACTGATATGAGGAAATTTTCTAAATGCGCCAAGTTGGGATGGGAAAATATCAATATATCGATAAATATCGATATGAACATCAGTTGCTATCACTTTTCTTTTGGTATCAATGTATCGATAACTCGATATTTGTTGATATATCTCGATAATTATCGGAAAATTTTGATAATATCTAGTTATCGATACATCGATGCCAAACTAAAAGTAATATTGACAGATGTTTATGTAGATATTTATCAATATATCGATATTTTCCCATTCCTAGTGACAAGTTGTATCATGAGGGGTGCGTCGGCTTGTCATCGGATAATACTGATAATTTTGAGTGTCCTGATGGCTATTAAACAAAAAAATGTGTTGTAATTTTAAGACTTTAGCTTGAATAATGCATAATTATTAATTATTGGTCTCATTTACCAAATATAAAATGCCTATTTTGTTTATTTATGTATGTTAAAGTCTTAGGCCTTATTATCCTACTATAGTATAATAAGGCCTACTGAAGAGGTTTTTAAAAATGTTTAATTTTCTTTTTGTTTACGGCAGAAGTTCCATTTTTGTATATATATGACAGCAATTGATGTTTAGGTTTAATTAACATTGAAATTTGTTGATTCAAGTAAATAGTTTTCATTTTATTTCAAATCTGCCTTAGCTTGGCCTTATTACCCGCACCTACCTTATTTTAAAATAAATTTTTTAATAAACATGCTTGATAATAGATGATTAAAACACGCAGATGCGTGCAAAATCATAATACAAAACACGCTGAGTTTATACTCTTAGATTGTTAGGAAAAAACAATGAAAATTTTAACCAATTTCCTAGATAACGATATTCTGACACATCACACAGACTAGTTTATAAAAGGAATCGAAATTAAAATGCCGATTTCAAATTAGAATGTAGGTGTAATAAAAACAGCGTAAGACACACGTGTATAAGTACCTACTTTTAAAACAAAGCACTAGCGACGTTTAAATCGTGCTCTTAAAACCGTCGTGCGTGCTTTAAAAGCTTACTACTTGATATACACTTTGTATTGTATTACCATTTTATCAAAATAACACAAAAACTAATCTTTTTATTATTTTACTTGTTTAAATTTTTTAAGAATACTAATATATTTTGGAAAAAGATATAAGTTAAATATAAGGTGCTCCAGGAAATGTTCCCCTGGAAGCATAGGCCCCGATGCCCTCCTGCAGACGGCGCTCATGCATGCTGTAGTTACAGAGACTCGATAATAGACAGTGTGGCCATGAACATAACGGCCGCCATTAATCCTCCAAAATCAGTTTGACAAATAATATTTGATTTGTCTGATTAAGAGGAATCCCCACTAGTTTTGAAGATCCATTTAACGAATGAAGCGATGCCGTCACAAACCATTGTTACCCATTGTGACGACATCGGTTGATTCGATGAATGAACCGTATTTACCCAATTTCTACTACAAAAGGGGTTTCGTTGGGCACATGAAATTACCACTAATTTTAAATATTTTTAAACAATTTTTTTTTTAAATGAAAGATTAAAGTCTAGGCTATGTCCGCTTAGTGTCACTTTTTAATTTTTACTTTAGTTTTTTAATATTTTATCTTCAAAGTTCTTAAAATTTTACTAACTTTGGAGCTTAAAAAATACATGTAAAAATTTAAATTAAAAAAAATGGCACTAGACAGACCTAGAGACATCTTTTATCTTTAAATTTAAAAAAAGAGCAAACAAATCGGACCAAAATTAAAGTCAATTTCATGGGCTCAACGAGAACATTTTTGCTTAATTTTGTAGGGGTGGGCATTCCTCTTAATGTGATAGGTCATATTAAAAGCATTATAATCCTATTTCGTTGATACATAATATAAATAAACTGGTAAATAACATCAAAGTTTGAACAACATAACGTTTATCGTGCAGTTTTTGGAGGATTAATGGCGGAATTTACCACGTGACAACTACGACCAATGAAAACTGTGACCACACATGGCCACACTGTTCATTATCGAGTCTCTGTACTGTAGTTTGCAGAGTTTTGGCACTGTTTCTTTGCGGTTATTGTTTTTTAAACAATGCATATAGTGTAAAAATCCTCAGCGAAAAAATTGAACGGAGGGTAAGAGAATTGTCAAACGATGACTTTTTCAACAACATCCTACTAAGGAGCATGAGATTATTCTGCATGAGATTATTCTGCAAATTGTTAATATCTTCACATTTACCTACTTCTTTTTAGCTTCATGTAGGTGTCATAAATTATCGGTCTTTTTCTTCGAATAACATAAAACTAGCCTAATTTAAGATTTTTATGTCATAAATCCGCGCTTTACTTGCAGTTTTGTGACTGATCTAAAGTATGATCTTTGATCTGATTTTGATCATCTTATCTTTAAGGATTTTGATTTTGATCTTTATTAAAAAAATATGATCTATGATTTTAAAACAAGATCAGATTTTAATTTTTCTTTACGCTATGCAAGTTAAATCGAAAATTTTGTAAAAGTATAACCTAAAATACTCATAAGTAATATTTAATTTTTTTAATCAGTTGTAATTTTAAACTGTAGATTAAATCTCCTGTGTACTTAAGTAGATATTTTGTTTATTTTTATAATGTATAGGTTAGGTAATGTAATTTAACAGTTTAATATGTTGTTTATTGATTTTTTTATGATCCAAGAAATAGATCCCTAATTCTTGATCTGATCTAAAAAAAAGATCCAATCATAAAAAATGATCTATGAAATGATCTAGATCATATTAAACGTGAAGATCTTGATCTCGATCTAGATCCTTTTTAAATGATTGTCACAACACTGCTAAATGGAATTATACTAAATTTGAATTATGATTTATTTGGGTTGATTCGCAAAATATTCACCAGCAATCGTGTGAACTGAATTTGTAGCGCTCCGATTGATCGAAAAGAATCGCAGCTAAATTAATACTTTTCACTATATAGACATACTTTTTAAAAACTGGTAGAAACAACTTTCAATTTTTGATTCACTTATCTATGAAGTAATTTTTTAATGTATAAAATATTTACTGCTTTGTTTTTACTTCCTTGTAAATAAGGAAGTATTGTAATCGCGAAAAATTTCGGTTTTCAGATTTTGATGGAAATATCCATTTTGACCTTTTATGAATCCATTATGACTAGTTTCGTCGTGACATCTGTACGTACGTCCGTGCGTACGTACGTATGTATGTACGGACGTATGTGTGTCGCATAACTCAAATACGGTTAGACGTAGAAAGTTGAAATTTTGTATTTAGGACTGTTATAGCATCTAGTTGTGCACCTCCTATTTTTGGTTTCAATCTACAAACCGGAAGTAGTACTTTTTTAAAATATTTCGATAAATATTTAATTTAAGACAAATTTTTTAATTTTAAATGAAAGATTATGTTATTATTACCTACAATCGGTATTTCATAAATATTTTTGTATCTGGTATCATTTAGGAATAATTAAAGTATATATTTATAATTTAGTATTTCGGTATCTTGTAGTCCATGATCGATTAACATTTGTTACTACGTAAAATTTAAATGATTATGACATGACAGTGACAATAGTAAAATATGCTTTATATCTTCTTCTGCAGTTTAAATAAAATGAATAAAATATATTTGTTAGTGTACTAGTATAATAAGTTAAAAGAATTTTTTATATTATTCTACATTTTAGATATTAAGAAAAGTATGAACACACAAGGCGTACAAGGAAGTCATGTGGTGTCCACGTCAGATTTTTAATTTTTAATGAATGCTTGATAGGAAAGAGTAAAAGTATACGGGCTAAGTCAAGTTGGCCCTCCCACTTAAATATTTCTATTAAAAAAATATTAGTCTAGTATGCGCTCGTATTGCGCTTTATTGCTCCACCAATAATTTTTTTTGCGCTACTCTAATTTTGCCATAATTTAGAGAATAAGTTAGGGAGGGCCAGATTGACACTAGCCCTACCTTTTTGTAAATTTTAAAATTTTCATAATTATTTCGATAGTCGTTCGTTTGCGCTCTATTGCGCCATTAATAAAAAAATTTGCGCTGGCATATTTTTTATTTTATTAATACTCAAAGTAGGAAAGGCCAACTTGACAGCGAAATATCATATTTTTTCATTACACTTCATTCTATGTACATTGCGCTCTTTTGCTCCGAAAATATATTTTTTTGCGCTGCTATAATTCAGCAGTAATCAAAGTAATTAGTTAGGGAGGGCCAAATTGACATAGCCCTCCCTTTGAGCTATTTTAAAGTTTTTATTATTGAATAGAGAGTGCTTTATATGCGCTATTTTGCTCTATTAAAATTTCATTTTGCGCTTGCCTCAAATTTATTTTATTTAAATTCTAAATTGGCAGGGCTAATTTGACGACAGAAAAAAAGATAAAATTTATAGTTTTCTTATATTGTAATTAAATCTATATACATTGCGCTCTTATGCTCCGTCAAAATTTTTTTTTGCGCTACTGTAATTTAGCAGTAGTTGACATAATTTGTTTGAAAAAGCGCGCGAAAGGCTTTTTAAAACAAATACCTACTTTATTTAGAAGTAAACGGTAAATTTGGTTAGGTATTTCATTGTTGTCCGAGGCTAGGCGTACATTTAAAGTTTAATAATGGGACAATAATATTTTTTGTATGCGAAGGGCTAAAAGTAGCCTTTTGCAGATAAAGGCTAAAACTGTAGTACGAGTGAAGCGATTTTTGCAAACTTCGCCTAATTTTAGCCCATCACTTCACTCGTACTGCAGTTTTAGCCTTTATCTGCAAAAGGCTACTGTTAGCCCTTCGCATACAAATATTACTGAGTCACATTATTAAACTTTAAATGTACGCCTAGCCTCGGACAACAATGAAATTTTTTTTCGCTGTCAAGTTGGCCTTTCCTACTTTGATTATTAATAAAATAAAAAATATGCCAGCGCAAATTTTTTTATTAATGGCGCAATAGAGCGCAAACGAACGACTATCGAAATAATTATGAAAATTTTAAAATTTACAAAAAGGTAGGGCTAGTGTCAACCTGGCCCTCCCTAACTAATTCTCTAAATTATGGCAAAATTAGAGTAGCGCAAAAAAAATTATTGGTGGAGCAATAAAGCGCAATACGAGCGCAAACTAGACTAATATTTTTTTTATAGAAATATTTAAGTGGGATTAATAATAATAATTTAATTTTTTAAATTTGATTGTTGATGTTCCTTTTCGTACATACATACATACATACATATCTTTCACGCCTATTACGCTGTACTTAAGCAAAAAAATCTTTATTATTTCATTGCAATATAAACTTAAAAGGTAAAAGATTATTATCAGATATGATTATAATTTACTTATTATAAAGTTAGATTAATTTTCAAAGTTAATTTTTCAAACATAATCTCATATGAGAAGTTAGATATTGTAAAGTATATAAATAAGGCGAACTTAGTTTAGTATTATTAATGTTCGTGTGTTTTGATAGTAACAACAACATTGTTCTTATGTTTTAATCTGGCAATATAAAGAAGAAGAAGAAGTAAACATTAATATTACGTCTCGGTATTGATTGCAACACTGTGCCAACAATTTCAGAACAAAAACTTTTCTAACAACGCTGCCAAAATTTGTTTCATGGCTACAGATCAGCTTGGTCCTGAAAGTTATGTTAGCTATTTAAACTTCAAACTTTTAGACTTAAACTAAAAGCAAACACACAGCACACTATCGGACATTTGTTCGTTTTTCGATTTTAATCTCATAATCGGCAAATGAACGACCTCTGTTGCTCTGTTCGTTTATATGTTTACAAAAGTCAGATATCGTACATTTACATGCTTTTTCAAACTAGATTATTAAAAACTATTTAATGTTTCACGAAATATCATCACCAGATACCATCATGTTAAATTATTATTTACAAAAATATAGGTAAATTTTCTAACGTCATCATCAATAAATAGGTATGTCAGATTTTCAGCTGAAAAATGCTATTTATGACATTAATTGGAAAATTATATTTTATTCGAAAATAATAATTATTTATGTACCAAGTACGTAAAATAGAGATTTAGAGGACGAATCTATTTTTGGACAAGGCGCAAGCCAAGTCTTTAAATTGGGCGAGCCGAGTCCTCTATAATTCAATTTGTGTACGTGTTTCATACAAGATTTACAACTAGACGAAATTATTCTATAATATAACTTTATGATAAAATTCTGGAGAACGTAGGCGATGAAACAATGACAATCAGTTAAACTCTGAAAATAATCCTATAAAAGTAAATAACAGCTCATTGCTTATAGGCAGTGTTGTGATAGATAACAATAATTTTTTAAAAAGATATCTTACTTTTTATTTCCCTAGATAAGATAATAGATAATCATTGAAGAAATTATGTAGATGACAGATATTTTACAAAAATTATTATCTAGATGGTATTTAAAAAGATAATTTGTAATTTTATCTAGATGAGATAATATATATATATATATATATATATATATATATATATATATATATATATATATATATATATATATATATATATATATATATATATTTGAAATAAATATTCAAATTTAGAAAAAAAACCTCAGGTTGTGTTTACGCAAGTGCACACACGTTACTGCACGCTACCTCTAGTACAGTGCAGAAGCTGTAGTAATTGGAAATGGGACAAGTAATATAAACATACGAGTACCTAATTATTATTTCAGTGGTTTTTTCCTAAATTTATCTAATTAGCACTGGTTGATAAAGAAACCTATTCTTTAAAATTGTGCAGAATTTCACTCTCTGAAAATAATTTACTTACTACCAAACCAAACCAAAACATTGTACCTATTACACAAAAAATAATACTTATTGTAATTATACGAATAATAACATAGTAATAGGTAACAAAAATTACTGGCAAATATTTTAAAATTTAAATTAAACAGCTTTACATTTTTTTCGAAGCTAACTGACTGCGGTATCAGGATTGATGTTAGTGGTCGCAAGAAGCAAAAGATTTTTTAATTTGCCATCTGTTCTTTATACGAGTAGAAGAAAACACCAGTGCAGCACATACGCAGTAAGATCGCAAAAAATTAATTATACACACATTAATTTGTTTTAGATTTGAAAGTTATAAATTTTAGAAAAGGGTCTTTAAAAAATCGTAAACGGACCACAAGTGACCCGAGTGTCTCCACTTGCGCACCACTGATCTAGTGTGGTAATGAGGGTTATTAATAATTGAGACATTTTAACGCATGACAGAAGGGAACGCGTTAATTGTCAAGATTATTAATCGTATATTAACTATGAGTTAGTTCCAATCTTTTCCGTTAATCATACCTTTTTAATTTTGAATAAATCTCATTTTCTTTCATGACAAATATGTTACGTTAAAGGCGTTAAACGTTTGACATCAATGCTATACGTAAATATTATTTAGCTAGAACTGTCAAAATCATTTTGTATTATTATATTTTCTACTTTTACAACTTAGCGCTAGCTAATATTATTCTAATATACGTATGTTGAACGCATTCAAATAAATCATTGAGTAATAAAAATCTTGCAATTATATGGGTCAGTATAATACGTTTCGTCAATTGGTACCTACTGTTAGGTACACATTTATAATTACTTGGATTATTTTATAAGTTATTAATTATTACATTACTTAGTGTACAACAATTAATTATTCACTTAACCAAGAAATATTTCAATAAAAATTTAACTTTATAGCAAAATATCAAGAATAAAAAGACAAACAGTTTCATCTATTCCAGACCATGTTGGTGTTTGAACTGTTTTGAAATAAGGAAAAGAAACTCCAAGGAAAACTAAGGTAAAAATAAATACATTTAATGCAAAACTTAAACGGACAAAAATAAGTATTAATAGTAATTACTTTTATTCATCTTTTTATGATAAAGTTTTTAGTTTATGCTATATAGATTCATTAAAGTTTGAAGTGTTTTTCTCAAACAAACTTGTTTAAAACTTTTTTAATTACATCATATTAACTATGACAAATATCTTTTAAGTATGAATACCCTTTCCGGTTGAACTTTTAATGCGACCACAAAAAGAAATAAATATATAATGCGACGATAATGCGAGTAGCTTTTTAAAAGATTTATTTCTCGTTCGCAAATTGCTCAAAACATGGAACACATTCATTAATTTAAAAGTTTTGCAGTTATAGTTTGTTGTTGTTCAATAAGTATTCAATTTAAGTGTGCGGTTTTATAGATGTTGTATAAAATGGATAATCGATAATAGAAAAGACATGAATTTGATATCCTGTAAATGTCTAAGTATTACATTTATTTATTATATCAAACTACTAATACATTAGTAGGAGAGACCGGAGTTGATTGTGACATTTTTTAGAAAATATGTTCAAACGTTTTATTGGGCAAAACTATTAAAATGAAATAGTTAGGATTTAAAAAGTAGCTTGATGGCTATACAATATTATGATATTAATTTGGAGGCTGATGAAATGGTATGAAATGTGTTGTTTTCTTAAATTTGGCAGGTGTCACACCAACCCCAATCTTGGGGTAGGTTGTTACAGCATACGGGTAAATAAGTTACAAAAATCATCTTTAAAATTTTAATCACTTATTTCTAATTTTAATCAATGGAATCACTTTAATTAGTCAGTCTTCAATGTTGATTTATTTCTGCCTAACAATGAACATTTTTTCTGATGTGTCCGTCAAAATTGCACTTTACGCCGTCCTCTTTAAAAATCAATAACTTTTTTTTATTACGTGTTTAAATTATTGTTGCGTAGTACCATTTTATAGGGGAAGAAATTCTGCGTCTTATGTGATTTAACTCGTCGCATATTAAAGAAATAAAATTCGGTGCGTATTAACGAACTATATCCGGTAACAGTTGTTATAACATGTGTAAAATCTACTACCAACTACCATAGACGTCAACGATGTGTGATTGTTATATTTACAGTTCATGAGTCCAAAAGCATGTTCTCATTGCTATGTGGTGGTAGACAACTGACTTGATATTTACGTTTAGGTAATTGTATTAAATGCTACTTGATACTTGAAATTGAAGCAGTTAAACTTCAAAAAAGGGAAAAATTAGGTAATTCTTCAAAACTGCATTGCATATATCATTATATTAAATATTAATATTGAACAATGGGCCTGGAAATATAGACTATCATACAGAAAACAAAATTAAAATCAAATAATAGTTTGCAAAAAATACACCTATAGAAGAAAATAATAAAAATACAAATATTCTACTAAATTGCACATTTTTTAACAAAATTGTTCGTTATCTAGTAATATCAAGTACCTAGTTTGAAATTACTTAATATCAAGACAAGTAGTAACGATAGAAAATAAAGTCAAGTTATTAATTTTTAAAAAGTTTGATTTTCAAGTCAAGTCAAATAATTCACAAAACTGGTAGATTTTTTGATTTTCATTTCCAAAGTTAAATTCACTGTTGTTTACATTTTCTTCCTGCTCACAAGTACAAGATTATTAAATTTTTGTAACAATATCAAAAACTCAAACGGAATGTTCCAAGATTTGAAATCGAATGAACTTTAGATAGGCTGTAGTCAAAAATAAGATATATGAAAATTAAAACTGGTAAGAAGTCATTACAGTTCCAAAACAGGGAAAGATTACTTCAGCCTCGCGCTCATAGCTTACTTCAATCGTCTAATACAGCGTTTGGTTGTAATGCAGTAATTCCCTGGTTGGTATGTGATACACTAATAATAATAATATAATAATATATTTATTGGCCCATAAAAAGTACAATATTTTTTAGCCTAGTCAGTCATAATTAAGTATATTATCTACAACATAGTAAATACAATGCAAATTTTGAAATGGAATAATTTTGATGCATAACATTGTTGCATTACATAACTAAGTAATAATTAAAATAAATTTAAGATGCACAGAAATCGTTACATTCAAAAAATTACTACTATTCCTAGCACAAAATATATTTCTTCCTGAAAGCGAATACTTCACTTCGGCTATGCTAGATGGCGTAGCTACCAATGACGATACGACATACGTTCATAAGTATGTCATTAAAACGAAAAGAAAATCTTTTTAGATAACAATAATTAGTAATGCAACGAATATCTGGTAACTATTTGTTATGCGGCTATCCGGCCACATTTATACTATCCGACCGTATTTTAAATTTGCAGATGGCTATAAAAAAATTGAAAAACAATTAAAAACGGTTTAAAAAAATCGGTTTATAAAAAATTTATCAAAATTCGATTTTTGTAAGAAAAATATTTTTGTGCGTCAACTGGACGATAATAAAATAAATATAGGTATATTTTTGAAAATTAAAATCACTTAAAATCATTTAACTGCCATAACAAATTTAAAAAATCTGACGTGGCCATCACACAACCTTCCGCCATATCTAGACTTATAAACATAAATGTATACGTACAATCCGGTGCCCATTTAAATTTTAAAATATACAAATAAAAATCTAAAATATTCAAACAGAAATTTGCATCACCTGAATAAAAAGATTCATTCACAGGAAAACTCTTCTGTGTTGAAGGGTTGAAGCCATCCTCCGTTCAATTACTACATTTAATATCTTACTTATGACTTATATAGCGCTAGTATGCCAACTTGTCACCCGTCTCACCTGTCAATTTTTTTTATGCATAAACAAAAATCAACCTAACATGGATTACAAGATTTCGATGTTTTATTTGATAAATTTATTTTTACTTCCTTGTACGGAGTAATAAGGAAGTATTGTAATCCCGAAAAATTTCGGTCGTCAGATTTTGATGGAAATATCCGTTTTGACCTTTTCTGAATCAATTGTGACTAGTTTCGTCGTGACGTCTGTACGTACGTATGTACGTATGTACATACGTATGTACGGACGTATGTATGTCGCATAACTCAAATACAGTTAGACGTAGAAAGTTGAAATTTTGTATTTAGGACTGTTATAGCATCCAGTTGTGCACCTCCTATTTTTGGTTTCAATCTACAAACCGGAAGTAGAACTTTTTAAAAATATTTCGATATATATTTAATTTAATACAATTTTTTTTATTTTAAATGAAAGATTATGTGATTATTACCTACAATCGGTATTTTATAAATATTTTTGTATCTGGTATCATTTAAGAATAATTAAAGTATATATTTATAATTTAGTATTTCGGTATCTTGTAGTCCATGATCGATTAACATTTGTTACTACGTAAAATTTAAATGATTATGACATGACAGTGACAGTGGTAGTGACAATAGTAAAATATCGTTTATTATCTTCTTCTGCAGTTTAAATAAAATGACTAAAATATATTTGTGAGTATAGTAGCAATAGTAGTAGTACTTATAGGTATATTAATATATTTGTATAATATAATTCTACATTTTAGTTATTAAGAAAAGTATGAACAGTTTAATAGACGTACAAGGAAGTCATGTGGTGTCCACGTCAGATTTTTTAAATTTTACTGCAGTTCTTTAATGCTACCAGATAAAGATAATTTTTTTTATAACGTAGGTTGCAAATAACTTTTCCTCTTATTTTTATTACAAATAAATACTATATTTATCCAAATTTATATACAATTTTGACAATTAACCTTTTCAATCTTCAAAAAATATCACTTCCGATGAAGATATTTGTACCAAAATCTAATGAGCTCTTTCAATTTATATACAAATGTTAAATACCAAATATCAAAATTTTTAGGTAATTCGTATTTGAGTTATGCGACTAACACCCTTGACCACATACACACACACACACACACATACACACACATACACACACACATACATACAGACATCATCGTGAAACTATCAAAAATGAGTTGTAAGGACCCTAATTCGTGCTCATCCACTAAAAACTCACTACCCGATTTTTTGCATGATTCCAATACCTTCCTTTACAGGTAAGCGGAAGGTAAAATTGCAATAAGTGCAGCAAGGATTATATACATTTCTCTAATTACCTCCCTACGTTACGTAATTAAATTTAGTTTTAAATACTATAAAAATTCTTATTAAATGCTATATAAAAAGAAAAGATAGAAAGTATATGGAAATTAATTCAAATTGAAAAATAAAAGTCGTTGAAACCATTTTCCAGCGTATGAATAAAAGCAAAACACCTGTGCAAGTGTTTGCAACATAATAGTTATTGTTATGAAGCCAGTAACGAAACAGTTTATTTTTATTCAAAATGATTTCGAGCGTCTAAGAGCCTCATTTAAAATGCTGTAATATGTATCGTGCTACCGGAGTAGCAGTCACCGGCAGCCTACAAGATCATTTGCTGAAAATCGGCAAAGTTTCTCTTCTTTCCGCGCCATTCAAAACGTTTGCACGTTTTCCTTTTGACTCTTGTTAAGAAATCGTTGTTATTTAAATAACAAATGTTGATTTTAACCTGTAATTGTTCACGTTATTTCTTGTTAGTTTAAAGGACAGTTTTCGTTCAAGTTTATTTTATTTTTTAATGAAAGTGCACCCTCGGGATTACTCTGATGTTTAAAGTAAACAGTTTTCTTACTCGTGTTTCAAACAAAATGTAGTTATATTAATGCTACTAGTAGTTAATATTTTAGCAGAGGAAAATAATTATTGCATTCTTATTGCTTACTTTACATAATTATTCCACTGAATTTAAAATATTATCTAAATGTTTTGAAAAGGAAAAACATAATGGGTACCTATTCCAGTCAAGATAGATATTATTATGTGTACCTATCATTCCATAATGTTATTTTCTAATTTAACAATTAATTTTATTTTGTATTATCTTTGTTTAAAAATAGGCTTTCACTGTTATAAATATATATTTTAAAAAAATTACTAGAACCATCTGGAGAAAACATTGAACATTTTAAAATTTAAGTGCTATACATTATTTGTTATTGTAATACTTACTTAAATAACAAAATTTAACTTTTTGTTATAATCTAAAGTCATGTTTGTATTTAATTAAGGGTCAGAGTCATAAATGCATAACTATGTCATAATAATAATAATAATTTTTATTTATGTGAAATATAGTTTCAAATTGGGTTTGCAAACATCAATCAATAATCACAAAATTTAGTCATTCATTAGCAAAAATGTAAGTAAAACAAACATATGATATGATAAACAGTAGGAGTAGGTACATTGTATCTCTGTATTATTATTTAACTAATATCTATCCATGTAATCGCTATATGCATTTATAGTAGAATTTGTGTCATATTGAATAATTATTAATGAATAAAACATATAACATGTATGTAACCTATATTGTTTTGTTTATATATTATGTTTATAACTGAATTTTAATTTGGAAATCCACCGTAGGTGCTGCATATGAATTTATATTACATTTTATGGCTAAATATGATATGCGGACGCGTAATGTTTTCATAAAGTTTTGAATAATTTTATCAAAATGACTGTCAGCTTAGAGTCCCTCCGAGCACTGCATTCCATTGCCCTAATTTCGAGCCACTGCCGTACAGTCTGATAATAAAGTTTTTATACGTTTTTTGCTCCCAAACTGCGGTAGACTACGTAAAGAGCTTTCATATATTTAATATACTTATATTTTCTTTTGTCATTATTTTGTCTGAAGAGCAGAATAGTTTATAAAAACGGCTTAAATATACAGCGCAAAAGTTGTTGTAAAGTAACACACTTGCCGTGAAGCCAACGAAGCAAACACGAGATTCTCTTGCAGTTTTATTTGTTTCATTATGGTCACACCCCAACATCCCAGCAAATTTGAAATTTTTAACTAATGTAAAATTTGACTTTTCTCACCGATCATCCTTAATCGATCAAATTTGACAGCAAGAGCAGTTCTATAGTATTCTAATAATTTACTACTTTACTTATGCTGTTAACAAGTATGTATATAAGTAGCAGAATGCGTGAACTGAAAAGTATATAAATTTTATTATATTTTGATGGTAACCATTCAATAGGATTTGCCCCCAATCACAGAATGGTAGATTTTTATTATAAAGGAACCCAACAACACTTCGACTGATTTATCTTGGTGCAGTCAGAACCTCAATCCGTGCGACACTCTTTAAAAGCTGCAACGAAAAAATTCTTGATGCAACCAAGACTAGATTTAAGTCGCTCTAGTAGTCAGATTGACACGACCGAGTGAGATTTAATTGCATATTGTTTTTACAATTTAACGACAATCACACAATGCCGGTCAAGAAACTTGAACCAGACAACTCCGGTTTCATACGTCATCACATGCAGAGAGTTATTAATTGCCTCGACAAGAAATTTACGTTGACAGGCCCGTAGCAAAAAAACTTGCAGTTTAATATTCTATTAAAAATTTAACATTCAATAACACTATAAGGCATTTATTGAATGAAAGAAAATAAATCGCCTGCGGCGCAATAATGCTTTGTTTTTATGCTACATTCTTTGTTTTGATGGACAATAAAGGCAAAAATGTTTGTGTATTTTATTTATTTATTTAAGTACACAGTCCAACAGGCCGAAGCCCAATAACAGGACTGGGATAAAAACATAGAAGATTTATATAATACAATAATTTCAACATTAACATACAAAATCCGAATTAATACAAAATAGTAAAGAGAATCAAATTAAATACAGATTAATTTATAAAATTTCCTTGGCGAATGATGGAAAACATCAACATCTGCAAATTTCGATTGATAAGTGAAACACATACGGTGAATTGGTGATAAATAGAACACACTAGTACAGGGTCTTGGGAGATAAAAACAGGTAATATTCCGAGTATTAACGAGAGGAGAATGCATATTCAAGCTAGCTAGACAACTTGGGTCATCAATATCATTGTGCAATAATTTTGACAGATAAAATACTGAGCAAATCTCTCTACGTTCGTACAAGCTTTTAAATCCGCTAACCTCTAAAAGAGTGAGATAAGAGATATCCCTGCCTGGATAATAATTATTGTAAATTTTAAAATATATGTATTTTAAGAATTTTTTCTGTTATCTCTGTATGCGATTCTGGTGTATTTCAAAGACTGGATTCCAGATCGGGGAACAGTATTCCAGTTTGGATCTTACGAAAGGGTAAAAAAGTGTAAAAATAGTGTTAATATTACGGAATTGTCGCGAATTTCGTGTGATAAAACATAACATTCTAGAAGCGCTTTTACAGATATTGAAGATATGATCATTAAAAGTTAGTTTAACATCAAATGTTACGCCAAGGTCTTGAATAGTGTTACAACGGGCCAAAATCAGGTTATCTATTTTATAATCAAATAGGTAAAATGTACGTTTTCTAGTGTATGACATAGATTTACATTTAGTAATGTTGAGGTATAAATTATTATCAATACACCAATTACTTATATTATTTAGATCAGATTGGACAAGCTGGCAGTCACTAAGAGAGTTTATTGAACAAAAATTTTTAAAGCGTCAGCGAAAAGAAGTTTTTCACACTTAACCACATCTGCGATATCATTAATAAATAATAGGAATAATAAAGGGCCAAGATTTGACCCTTGAGGAATGCCAGACGTAGCTATAAAAGAGGTAGATTTATGTCCAATGAATTGAACAAACAGTTGTCTATCGTAAAGGTAGGAAGCTAATAAAGAGATGAGAGAATCAGATAGTGAGAAATTATATAATTTGTGCAATAAAGTTCTGTGGTCAATACGATCAAAGGCTTTAGCAAAATCCTTGTAAATGCAGTCAACTTGACCTCTACTGTCAAGAGTTGATGAAACTATGTGGGTAAAATACATTAAATTACTAGTTGTAGAGCGCTTCTCAACAAAACCATGTTGGTAAAAAGATATTTGGTTCTTAACTTTGTTGTAAATTGAAAAATAAATTATTCTTTCGTATACCTTGCCAAAATTAGACAACAGGGATATAGGTCGATAGTTTTTAATGTTATTTAAATCGCCGGACTTATGAGTAGGCGTTATTCTCGTTAATTTCCAAAAATCTGGGAAAGTGTTAGTTTTTATGGCCAAGTTAAAAATATGATGTAATGCAGTAGAAAACGGATACGCACAGTCCTTGAGTACTAAGCTAGGAACCAAGTCTGGTCCACAAGAGAGATTAGACTTCAGTTTCTTAATTGAGAGTTCAATTTCTTCTTTAGATACATTACCTAAAGTAACTACATCAGCATCAGCTGAAGATATATTCACGTCATCACGTCAGGCAGAGGAACGCTTCATCGAGGGGAAAAAACCGACTGGAAATATGAGCTAAAAGAATCAGCAATGTCTTTGGTTATTCATTTCACTACCATCTAACTTCATGATATTAGGATATGTTGATGTTTTCCTTTTATTGTTAACAAACTGTCAAAATTTATTTGGATTCTCCTTAATATAAAAAATTTCTTAAAACAACCTAACCTAAAAAAATTTGAGCCTGCCCTAGACCTAAATGTACATTCTGGCTACGGCTCTATATGATGAGGATTACTGTCAGGGACCCGAACCGTAGTAAAACCTTAATCGAAAACCGCACCAATGTTTAACATTTCATGAAACCGTAATCAAAACCAATATTTAATTTTTTTAAATATCGGAACTGAAAACTAAAACGAAAAATCAATTCATTTTGTGAACCGTACGGATAGCAACATTTTTAATGTTAAAATTTCATGTACCTAACCATACCTACTGTAAATTGTAGAATGTTTATTATTTGTTTATATTGAAATAAAAATGAAGCTAATTTAGAACCGAAACAATTAAAAGTATATAGATATAGTTGATTCAAGAGTTGATTATTAACTTTTATCTAAATAAAATGTTTTAATTTTAAAGGAAAATTGGAAACATTTTTATAGGTTTTTTACATATCAATCAGTACCTACTACCAATATTAAGGAGTACATAATTTTCATTCATTCATCCATATAGGTACAGTTTGTCGACGTTGTGGTGACCGGTGCGTCATTAGTTTTTGAATTAATAATAAACAGGCATTATGTATATCTCTCTTTGTCACATGCATGCTTGTACATTCATTGGTTAATGTAACGTCTTTCTAATATGTTTTTCTATTTTCCACTAGTATACTTAAAAAGAGAACGATACCTTTACGTCAAGAAAAATTCCAAACACAGATTATCATTTCAGGTTATGTTTTCTAGAAAATTTAAGAATATTCACAACGTTGTACAAGAAACAAAAACTACAAATAATAATAATAGAACTATATACTCACAGCAAAAAGCATAACACTGCCGTAAACTTCTAAATACTCATATCCTCAAATAGAAAATTACAAATGTCAAAATATACCCAGTGAATCTAAAACATTGGTTCTCGTTGTTAAATATGAAACAAAACCATTGCCTTCAGAATTCATTTGTAGTTATTTATAATGATAATAGCATGAAAAATTATTACAATTTGATTTTTTTATTACATAATTCTTAATTTAAAGTTTATATTTACTTATAGTTCTTGTTCATCATGAATGACTGGTGAGAACGTGTATGACGTCAATTAAATTTCCCCCACCTAAAAAGTTTACCTAATCCAGACGAATATGTTTGATGACGTACCGGTCACCACAATGCGGACAAACTATAGTAATATGAAGTTCGGTGGCCCATCAGCGCATGAGCTTATCATGCTGATATACGCCATTTGGCTTTCGAAGCGGCTAAGGCAATAATTATTTTTATATTTTCGTTATGCAAATTTTCGAATTTGAAATTAATTTCATTTGAATAGAACATTGAAACAATAAGAGATAAATAAACGAACAAACCAATACCTCAAAACCACGCACAATAACAGAAAAGAATTCCGCAGAGTTGGAATTGTGAGTTTTCTCTAGCGGCTCAGCGCTCAGACAAATGTTATTGTCTCGGATTCTAAACATATTCACGACAAAAGTGCAAAGGTATATTTATCTTGGCTGTCTCTGGCATCGCACTGGCGAAAAAGGTTTATAAAATATTGTTTGATTTAATGAAAACGAAACTGCCACAGCCCATCTCCTCTGAATAATGCGTCGGTATATATCACCGCGCTATCTCGTATTCCGGCCAGGCCAGACTTCTGCCTTTCGCATCCGGGCCCAAGCTTCTGTTTTGCATTTTTTCTTCTCTAATTTGTGAAATGTACACTCGACGCAAATCTTCTTATGTATGACCTTCAATTTCATTCCTCTTCACTACTTATTCCTAACGGTTCATTATTATTTTACGCATTTTTATGCCATCATTTCGTTTTGTCTCATTTTCCAAGATTTAACAAGGGTATATTTTATTTTTACATGAACTCTAATTACTGCGTAGAATTTTTTTATTTGCTAATTCTAAAAAATCTGATGTGGCCAGCACAAGACCTCCTGCTATACTCTGTCTACTCTTTTTACTTACTGTAGGTACCTACTCACAAATATATTTTAGTCATTTTATGTAAACTGCAGAAGAAGATATAAACGATGTGTCACTATCGCTGTCATAATCATAGACAAAACAGAGATTTGGACAGGAATCTTCTATGATACTATGTTAAACGTTACTCCTAGCGATTGTAATAAGGAACTAAAAAGAAAAGTATGCAGCCCGTTTAACAACAAAACTATTTTAAAGTGTTTGCTAATTTAATGTATTTCGGTTTTAAAATGTATTTATTGTACCATAATTAGTTTATCTAATTTAAATTTTACATTAAATATGTTGAAAATTATTTATACCTATTTTCAATAAATGTTTGTAATATAAATTTCAATGTCGAAATACATTACATCAGCGAACACTTTTAAATATAATATATAAACGTCGACAATTAATTGCCACTTTGCCGTCATAAATCTGCTCCATCAATTGTAAATTTTAATTGTATTTCATTAATAATTGTTCCTTATGCATTTGGGTAGATGTGGTGGATCCCACTGAAATATAGTAATACTGGAACGTGCACTCCCTATGCTCGCTGTGAACGAAAAGCGAGCCGAGAGAGACAGCTACTCGCAAGTGATTCTATCGTTGTCTTACACTCCACAAACCAATCAGGACTGTACGACACAGACGCAATCAGCCGCGAGTCGAAAGTAATTCATCAGTTTAAATCAGAAATATATTACTATTGACTGCAGATCCAAAGATTTTTCTTTATTCCTTAATTTATTGTGTTCTTTAGAAGTTTGATAGTAATTACGAAACGAAAGATATTTTGACGTATTTCGACAACAAAAATATGTAAGACTGCGTTAAAAGTGTGTGAAATTAATCTTGTAATCTTGAAACCTAATAAGTAGGTATTTATAGAGAGATACTGTTTTCTTTGTATTAAATTTGTATCAAGTACGTATTGAAATATCTATGTCAATATAACGTAATATTTTTTATTTAATTTTGACATTTTAAACTGCTATTATTAACTCCATAGCAACAACTTTAAACAACTGTTTATTCACAAGTGAATTAAAACTTTTTAAATCACAACTTGCCACTGACGACTACTTTGATTGTGTCTTTGTTATGTCATAATAAATTTATAATTCATATATTTGAAACAATTTCGTCAAAATTGAATAAAATATTGTATAAACCACGTGAGATAGGAATGTTTATTCAGTCGAAGAAATTATCCCACTCGCCCTTCGGGCTCGGGAGATAAACTTTCTTTTCTTGAATAAACATTCATGTATCTCACTTGGTGTATACATATCTATTATAGTGTTTATTAAAATTTTATACATAATTTTTTGTTCCTACAAATTATAAAGACTATTTGATACCTACTGTTTTTTGACTATAACACAGCTATAACTTGCTAATATTTTGATGTTCTAACCATTTGACATAAGAACCATCAATAAACTTATAATAAATCGCTACAAACTACATACGTGTTTGCTTTATTTTATCACGAACAGATTTCATCTAGTCGTAGCTTGTTGCACAGAAAAGGCTATCCATTATTTATAACCCAATATTTTTAACTTGATCAATATTTCCCGCATAGAGTGAAGATGAATCGTGTTCAATAGTGCAGTTCTGGAATATCGAGAGCATAAAGAAATGCTGATATCTAGGAAACTGCTTTGCGCATTTGCTGCGGGTGCGGGTTGATGATTACATTAGGTACCGAAATTCTTTGCTTTATTTTACAGTAGATATCGTAAGCTAGATTGTTTTTTCCTTTGTTGTTGACAAATAAAACGCTCTTTCCCAAAATGAGTGGCACAAACTCTACAAAATATAAACTCTCATAACATTCGCCACATGCTTCCAATGAAACAATCTACGCCAATCATACAATCATTCGTATCGTGATTCTTTTCTTATATCTTATGTAGGTAGGTACATTCATTATCCTTTTTATGATATCGTACAATAATGAGTTATTTCAGCTCCACTAAATCGTAGTAACTCCTAGTGAAAAGTACAACCAATCTCAAAAATTATTTTAAATTTGGAACATTAAAACAAAATATGAACACGAAACAAATACTGATCACGAGTTGAAACAACAATAGCCGACATTCTGGCTAATTGTCGTCAGCGGTCGAGTGCATTAGGCAGCGCTCTGATTGGTCGAAAAATGCGAAGTTAAAGTTGTACTTTTTACTACGATTTAGCGGAATATTTCAAGTAACTCATTATTGTAAGATTTCATAAAAATAATGTATAATCATACGCAAGATCTTTTATTCTTCCGATTCGGAATCATTTGCAACTTAAATTATGATCATAACATATTATGTTATTAAATTAAATTAAAAATAGCATGTTTTTGGAATATACAGATTCAGGTAAATGACAAAGTGAGAAAGGGTTTAAATGGGAGGCAAATTTTCGGCACTCGCATTCCTGTGTAACCAGGACTACTTTCTACATTTAAGGCGACAAGTGGTCACTTTAATAATATGACCAAGTGTGATTAAAATGCAAAATGTTTTTGAAATTACACTGGTTTTAATTTGCAAAACAATTTTAGTTGAACAAAATAACTAATAACAATAAAGAGATACAAGTTCTTTTAGTATGTTATATTTTCTACAATTTATATTTCTCGTTAATGCTTTATAAATGGAAGATGATTTAGTTAATTTTGACTGAAATATGATATAATAACATTGTTATAAGAGATGAAAGATGCTATAAGGGTGCACTTCCGACAGAAAATATGGGCGCTGAGTTCATGTGAGATATAATAAGCCTCAGAATTTATCAAGAGAAAAAACAATGCAGGGTGCAGGCAAACCAAAAACTGTTAGAATATTTCAAGTCGAGTGGCACATTTTTCACGCGCGAATCTCGGGTTACAAATCTAGCCATAACCTGCTGAATATATTTTCCGCTTGACGGGTATAAAGTGCAGGAAATGTAGCATTTTGAGCACTTTTATTAAAATTTTCATCAAATAACATCGCCGAAAATGTGTGCTGGCGTGCTGGGTGCGCTACGTAAGATAGACCCATTCAAATCTAGCGCCATTAACTGCGGCTTAACCAACTTCTACCTTTTTTTTTTCTTTTTTTAAGAAAAACAGAATTTGTCAGCGCTGTTGCCGTATAGTCTCCTAGAAGCATAATATTATCATAAATTTAGCTAATGTACCTGGAAGTGGCAACATTGCGACAGAAACTTATAGTACATGCGTGAATCTTGTGTAAACATGCTTTCAAGTAAAACTATTGTTTAAGTTAAATAATTGTACAACTAGGACAATAATTCTGGATTCTTGTAACTTATAAATTAGTATATTAAACTATACTATGTTTTTGGCTTTGTACTATTGTACACAAAAGTAATATGAAACTGAATTTAACTCAAAATAAATAAAAATTATATTAATATATTTAAATCCTTTTTATATGTCGCAGTAGGTACAATGATAATCTAGGTACTAATTCATATTAAAGTATCATGAACTTTACTTTCTTCTTTTAAAGTATGTACCTATATTTATTAGAGCAAGTATACCTTCGATGTAAAATTGTAATTTTTGTAACATCTTTAAAAATAAAGTCTTATAACTGTGCGAATTATTTTCAAAATGATTTGCCTTGACTGCCTACAGACGAATTTCTGTAAAACAATGTGTTATTGGAAGTAAGATATTGATGTTTTTACGTAGGTTTGCAAGTCATCAAAATTTATGATGATATAGTAATATTTTTTACCAGGGCTGAGTCATGACCAACCCTTTCCGCCTGGCTACGTCACTGCATTTATTAGATTTTTGTTTTACCTATTTTTCTCTTCCCTCAAAACACAAATATTTTCTTCAGTTTTCAATATCAGTATAAATCTTATGATACAAAAGTACTTCAAACATATACTTTAAAATCTCTAGTATATATTTATGTAAACGATTTATGACAGACAAGGTTCCTGTAAACAGACAAGAAATTGATACGTATCATCGGTAAAGATGTTTAGTGGTAAAATAAAGATGCCTTGAACTGCGATCAATCTTATATCTATCCTGTCCTTCATATTTAACGATATTTATGTTGTAAAGCATACAAAGGTAGACAGTAAAATTCTCAGAAGTGACAGATATTTTTTAAGATAAAAGATTTTACGATGGTAACTTATTGTACGAAATTTTTAGTGGTTCGCTTCAAGTTCATAAAAATTTTAGTGTCACCCCACGCAACCAGGTTCGAGGTTCCTCTGGGGAATTTATGGCTCTGATAGACGGACCAACACACGGACGTGGACATACATCTCTTCTGAGTTTTTATTTATGTACTTCCGGTTAAAAATAGAAAATCGATATTAAACAATTTTGATAGTGTATATTTTTGCCAGACAATCGTTATCTAGTCATCCATATTTCAGCGAGATTCTTTGTTATCTGAAAGAATAATTACACTTTTTTAAAGTGTCTGTTCTTTTAAAATATAGCATGATTGTTTACAACTTGATTTTTTAATTTTACCTACTTTTTCCTTGTAGAGGTGTAGTTCTTATTTATTTTTATGAGAACTCTAACTTAACTATATATAATATCTAATTTATTGATATACAGGCTATTTTTATATTTCGAAAAATTTAAGCTGAGCGTGGAACAAGTTTTGAAAAGTTCGCAAAATTAAGGAATACAAGTTAAGTATCTAGCATATTTTATTGAAAGTAACATAACCTTAACGAATTATCAACATTAGACTTTTATTAGACGTTGGGTAAAAAATTACTTGTGGTATTGTAGATAGTAGATTTAAATAAAAAATTTATAAAAAATATCTACCTGGGAACTTTGAACCGTGATACCTACTAAACGTGTTCACTTTACTTTACATAAGTTATTATTACCTTATGTTTGTGAATTTTCAAAAAATTCTTTCCGTTCCACACTTAAACGTCATATAATATACAGGGTGATTCATCGGTCCGTTCTTTTTACCTCGCATTTCATATTCTATATGGGAGGTATTGTGATGGGTCAAAATTTTCGAGTCTGAGTTGGGATAAGCACGTTTTAGGTTCCATAGAATACGAATAAAGTATTTTCGAGATGATGTCTGTGTGTGTGGGTATGTATGTAACATTTTTTCCGGCTTATATAACTCAAAAAGTTACAAACATTTTACAAACAAATTTTTAAGGTAGGTACTAGGTAGTGAGGAAATAAATCGCAAACTGAGCTTAAAAAATAATTGTATATTTTTTATGTACTATGTGACGATTGATTTCGCCTTATTTATTTCAAAGCATCTTCAGGTCACAGCTGAAAAACATGTTTTTATTACATCGTGTACAAACAAATTTTGTTTATAACGTCGTAATACAAATCTGAAGAACCCAATTATTTTTGGAAGCAATCCCTAAACCAGAAGTAATAATTTTCTTAAATATTTGATAAATAATTAATTTATCGCATTATTTTTTATTTCGTATGAGAGATTATATATTATTATCTACAATTTTTAGCATTTTGTAAATCTTGTCATACTTTAGGAATTAAAGTATTATTTATAATTCAGAGTATGCAACTTCAGTATCTTGTTATCCGTGAACCATGATTGTTTAACAATTACTATGAAAAATTAAATTGATAATGACAGTGTCAGAGTGATAGTGCCAATAGTGATACATCATTTATATCTTCTTCTACAGTTCTACAGTTGACTAAATGTGCTGACTCCATCAGATTATTTTATTTTATTTTTCTGTGTTATTTGAGTCATAGAGTAAAACATTTTAAATAAAATGTATTTGATGTAGGTATCATTTTCTATTTACGTACCCATGTTTACTTGTATACATAATATAATATTTGAACACAATAATATGCAACTTTATATTTCTAAATGAAACGTCCTATAAATATTTACTGACTCTCATAGTATAGTATAGATTCCCTTCAAAAAGTAATGTAGTGAAGTGTGAACTGAAGTTTTTTACGTTTATCCGTTCAATGATATGTTTATATCACGTTATTATTAACAAAGTTAGCGATTGATAATTTTATTAATTGTTTCGAATTCAAACAATCAAGCTGTCAAATTATTGACTCTTTATCTTTGTTGAAGTGAACATGAATACAAATTGTAGTAAAGCTTAAATTATTATTATGACATTTATATATTGCACCTTGCATACGAGAAGGTTAGATGGAAAACATCCTTAGGCTGAATCTCGCCCATTCAAGTATATAAATAACATAAATTTTTTTTTTTAAAAATTACACGCTATCTAGAAAATGTGTTGATTATCATCGGTATTTAAATAATAAGTTGTATCCGCCTATATTATAATAATGTAACTTTTGTCAGCATACATTAATTTATTATTTTGTAAATGCTACAATAATTTCAAGAGATGGACCTATGAGTCACCGTATTTGAACGCTCAAACATTAAATGGAAAAATACTGATCTGACAAAATTTGATGAAGTGCGAGCATTTAAGAGTAATTCTTAATGAATATGTATGATGCGGCGTTGTTTTTGTGGTAGAGGAATGAATTATACTTGGATGGGCACACTGATAGTGGCGGATAGAAGAAACGATCTTTTATATGATAAAGATTCAGAATCGTTTGGTAACGTAAATACGGGTCGGACCCTCTCCAATACGGGCTTACGTTAAACCTCTTTCACTCCGCACAATCCTTCAGCAGAGTTATTTTCTCATTTCGTCGTTTTCTCTTTATCGCTCTTCGTACTAGATCGGATGGCCTGCACAAGCTACTGTGCGACTGTGCCGTTGCTGTTCCCATTCCTTCTATACTCTACGTTCGTATTTCAAATTTCCAGACTTTTTCTCTTATTCCGTTCCTCGTTCTTCGTTGCGTATCCGTATCGTATGGATTGCTGACAACTCATGCAGATAAATATGTAAATTCAGTTATATTTCTAAACGAAACAAAAAAGCCTAGCGCCTACTTTCTATATCTTTGATCACAGCATATTAAAATCTCTCAGCAGATACGGACATTTCTATACGCTTGCGAAAGGGGATTTATGGATAAGCCAATTTACCTACTTGCTACTCCGTTTGCAACTTATAATAAAATCACTGCCTAACAAACTTTTACAACATATTTTACAAATGTTCGTTCCTTTACTCACTCACTGAAACTTTCAAGACTAGCAAGTAGGTAGCAAGTAGCAACTTGAAGAATTTTATTCCTTCAACTTAAACGTTGAGTATAATAAAAAGAATGAAATATCGTCTTTGTAGATAGTTCACAATTTATTCTGATTTGCTTCAAATTCTATTTTATAGATGATTATTAGGAAATATTTGGAACTACTAGCAACAAAACATAGTAAATAAAAGTAGGTATATTGTATTTCGAGATAATCATCTTTTTGGTGAAATTTAAAATTTTCTGGGGTAATATAACGAAGTGTTATGAGAATCATCGGTGATAGCATGAGTTAGTAGATGAAAATTGACCGAGTATGCATCACGAGTTCAATTTCTGAAGACTAACGAATGCTATCATGATTAATAATAGCCCGAGTTATATTTGGGGATAATATATAATGAATGAGTCCAAAATGTTTTATTATATTTTTTCAATAGCTGTCAAAAACGTTTTAAATTCTGTTTATATTTCTCAATTTGGCGTGTCCTTCCCTATTATCTCTGTATTGGCACATTTTATTTCTGTTTTTTGACGAACAGCAATTTCAGATTGAGAAACTGACAGTTTCAAAGTAATAAACAAATATATACCACGTGATACATGAATTATATATTTTAATCAATAACATAACAGTCACATTTTTCTGCAGAAATAATTTTCCAATAACATACAATTAATTTATATACTCGTAATACATACTGTTCCCGAATAAACGTATATACCTGATTAATATAGTTAAATTCTACATAATGATAGTATACTAATGTATTTTTTTCACACAACTAACATCTGGTTCAATCTAGCAACTACTACAAAAACATGAAAGTTTATGTTCTCAGTGAGGTTCTCAATGCATTCGAAATAATAATAATAATATCTCTTTATTGGCAAAGTTCAGCCGAAGCTGTTCTTCCACTTAACCTTCCATACATTTTACATTAAATGTACAAAAAATAAGTTTAGAATATTTTATAAACAGTAACACAGTTGTATAATAATAATAAGTATGAACATTAGAAGCATTTAAACATATGTATAGATAAATTTTATGTTAAAACTATGTTTTCAATTATGTGACGTTTGAATTGCAAGGAAATATTTTTGAATTTTATGCGCAAATGTTTTAGGACGATGTACTTTAAAATCATCTGGAATCTGGTTGTAGATTGATGCAGAAGTAAAGCTGAAGGATCGTCTGAAAAAAGCAGTGTGGTGTGCAGGGATATGTACGACATATTGTCCTCTTAAGTTTCTTTCACGCATGTGCGATCTGAAACAAATTTTATTACTAAGATATGTAGGAGTCTTATTAACAATTATTCTATGTGTTAAACTTGCTAAATGTAGTTTTCTTCTATTTTGCATATTTAGCCAGCACAATTCATTATTGATTCGTGATGTTATGGACTCATATTTTCGCAACCCTAAGACAAATCTTGCACAGCAGTTTTGTACTTTCTGTATTCGTTGTATATCTCGCACACTTAAACAAGGTCCATAAACTGTGTCACAATAATTAAATACAGAAAGTACCAAAAAATCTACTAGAATTTGCTTATATTTCTGTGACAAGACAAAACGATTCATGAAGAGATTTTTTAGGGCTAAATATGCTTTTTTTATCAAAAAAGATACATATTCGGTATATCGCAATTCGCTATCAAGTATTAAACCAAGGTTCTTGGATGAATTTGTTATTTTTAAAAGTACACCATTTATCTTAATATCAATAACATTTTTCTCAATCAAATGTTTTCGTATGGATTTGTTTCCCAATAACATAACAGCTGATTTTTTTTCATTTAGCATTAAGCAATGTGACTTAGCAAAATCAGCGATGCCTTCAAGATCAGTATTGAGTTTTAAAACTGCAGCATTATACTCAGCGGGTTTAAACGGCAGATATATTTGAGTATCATCCGCGTAACAGTGCATAAGACTATATTTGACACTGTTGCACATGTCGAAAGTGTACAACGAGAAAAATAATGGACCACATATAGAACCCTGTGCTACACCCTTAGTTAACCTTAGAGAATTAGATTTTTCTCCATTTATGAGGACTTGCTGAAGACGGTTAAGAAAATAACTTTTAATTAGTTTTAAGCTCTCCATAGTGAAACCCATGTATTTTAGTTTTGCCAACAGTAGGTCATGATTAATTGAGTCAAACGCCTTGCTGAAATCCAAGAGGACAAGAATTATCATATTTCTGTCATCTATATGACGAATAATGTCGTCTGTAATCGTTGACAGAGCCGTGGTAGTACTAAAACCAGGTCTAAAACCTGATTGGATATCAGGTAATATATTTAACTCAGTGATGTAGGTAAAGATCTGCTTATGCATAATTTTTTCTAATATTTTTGACAGGGTAGGTAATACGCTAACAGGACGAACATCATTTAAAGAAACTGGATTTTTACATTTTGCTAACGGTCTATAACATTAGCAACTTTCCATGCATCCGGAAACACGTTACTTAATAGACACGAGTTAATTAAATGAGTTAACTGAGGAAGAATAGTTGGTAGAACTAGATTTATCATTTTTAAATTTATTCCATCAGCACCCATTGCTTGTGATCGCATAGAATTACAAATAACCAATATTTCACTATCGGTAATTAACTTGAAGGAAAAACTAAGATTTGTGCAAACATTATTTGTATAAAAATTAAGGATATCATCAGAAAGCTGAGGTGCATTTTGAGTTGAGTTGAGAAAATGTTCATTAAGCAGGTTGCAGTTAGATATAGTATCAGGTAATTGTACTTCCGGTTTTACATTAATATTAAACTCTTTTAGGCATTTCCACATGTTGGTCTTGTTATTTTTAATTTTATGATCTATATAAGCTGTTTTTTCTAGTTTTATGGATTTTGTAACTAAATTTTTAAGGGTTTTATAATAATTCCAAGTGCTCTGCAGTTTTGTTCTTTTGTATTCAGCAAGGGCATCATCACGCAACTTCATCATGATCCTAATGACATCGGTTATCCACGGAGAGGGTGGTTTACGTACTACTACAGTCTTAAAAGGCATATAGGTATCAAAGAGTCCAAGTAGATTTGCACTGAAAATTTGCAATTTTTCATTAACATCCTCCGACATGTAAAAATTATGCCAACATATCTCACTCAGAGCTTTAAAGAACTGAGTATAATCTGCGTTCCTGTAATCTCTTACGAAAACTGTTTTTGACTGTTGAGTAGAAAAATTTATATTAACATCAAGAGATATGGTCATGTGATCGGATATGTGATCAGTGTTTACGTTAATAACATTAGAACAAATTTCTATATTTGAAGTTACTAAAACATCAATCAAAGTTTCTGAAAAATATGTTACTCTAGTTGGTTCTGAGACTAGTTGAGATAGACCGAATTCATCCAATAAGTTAGTAAAATACTTCACCGAGGTATTATTAATATTTAGCATGTTTAAATTCACATCTCCAAGAAATAACAAATAATCGACACATGGGTAAAAGTAACCTAATGAATTCTCAAGAGAATCAATAAAATCATTCACGTTACCAGACGGAGGACGATATAATACTCCAATAGCAAATGTTTTCTTATTGAGCTTAACCGTTATCCATTGTTGTTCTAAATTATTATTTGAAGTAAATATATCAATAGAGTATTGTGTTACAAGTTTTTGTAAACTAGTTTTTATGTACATCCCTACTCCACCACCTCTTGTTGTCACTCTATCATTTCTTAAGAGAATGTAATTTGGAATATGGACTAATTCATTTCCTATCAAATCATTCAACCAGGTTTCAGTGATACAAAATATATCAAAATTATTATCAATTAGAAATTCCTTGAATTCTTGAAACTGAGACATAAGTGATCTTACATTTAAGTGTCCAAACTTCAACATTTACCAAAAAGAAAAAAATAATATAATTGAAACAAATATAATATGTAAATAATTGTGAAAAGAGATACAATATTATGAATAGTGTCTAAACTGAGACAAAATTCAAATAAAATCAATGAGTATACAAAAAATTAAATAGCAATATCGTGAATATATTAACGTGTGCTAATGAGACCTTGCAAAGTAATTATCAGTAATTGATAATTAATTAAACATCTACAGAGATAAGCTGGCTTAGCAGAAGTTTACAATTTACTTGTTAATGTCATTGAACTCACGAATAGATGATATTTTATGAGTATTATCATTATCTTTTATGTGTATCACTCCGTCACGTGACCATATATTTCTCTTGTCAAAATGTCTTTTAGCTAAATTAATAATATTTAGTCTTGCCTGGGTCAGATCTTCCCTTATTACTATACCCGAGCTCTTTAACAGTTTTTTGTTGGCAAAAACTTTAGCACGGTCATTGTAACGACAAAATTTAACTATTAAAGAACGACACTTATCTTTATCAGGCTTTCCTATTCGGTGAGATCGATCAATGGCACAAGGGTCGAGCGTGACTTTCAACTTCTCTTTTAACAGCTTCAAGACTACAGCATCCGTTGACTCGTTCTTCATCTCAGGAACTCCGAAGATTCTTAGACAGTTTCTTCGACTATACTGTTCTAAACGGTCCACATCTTCACTAAGACTATCGATAATTTTGTCTTTAATAGTAAGTTCTTCTTTTAGACTTTTTATTTCTTCTCTGAGCTGGCTAACTTCATCTTTAAACACTGTTTCAACTTTGCTAGAGACGGCATTCACAATTTTTTCAATAAACGTTGCACTATCTAATATTTCCGAAGTAACTGACTTTACAATACTAGTTATATCTTCTTTCTGCATTTGATATCTGGGTGCCATTATGTAGTTTGATATAATAGCTTTCTTTATGATGAAACAAAATATATAAGACCAGAGAACAACAGCACACGCTAAAAACACGTCTAAGCGCTTTGACTGCTCATACTCATACTCGAAGTACATATTCAAGCAAAATAGATAATAATAAAGGACTGAAACACTGTGTTCCCAAATCGCGATAGAGAGTTAAGTTAGTTTTTAGTAAGGCCACATGTAACTACTGATAAGCGAAAAAAATAAAGATTTCATAGTTCATTATTGTACTTTGATCGCATTGTACTTCCGATTAACCGGGCCGCTATTGATTTTACTTTTTCTTCTATTTCACTCTCTTCCCCACTACTGTAGCAGCCCGAAATTCGTACTTTGCCGCGTCCTATATATACAATGTCATTTTGATGTTGAAAAATACTGTAAAACTGTTTTCGTTAGGAGTAAATTGTTAGTTTATTACTTACTTCAAGATAATGCTTTTTTAAACATTTAATAGAGAAAGAATGGATCTACAGATGTGCCATTATAAAATTTTAAAAATAAATTTATATCATGAAATATAACCGTGTAAAGTTAGCATAAATTGGAAATTTTTATGAATTTTTCGGAATTTTTATAATCAATCATGTACAATTTTTTAATAAAAATTTTTAAAAACTGATCCTTTAAGTATATAATCCTTGTTGGAATGGAATTTTACCATTTTTGTACTGGCCACAAAACACTCGCTACGTTAATACATTTTATGCTGGTTTGTAGGAGGTAGACGGGCCTCTTAAGTAAAAATTCTGCATTATCAGATAATGAAGTTCTAGATAAAACTCTTTGTTCTCACAAAAAGTATATTGTATTATCTCATGATTATTCATCTTAGCCAAAATTCCTCTTGCTATTTGAAAGTCGGCAAAATACGAGTAATAGGCCCAATTGGATTAAACTAAATTCGGTCACTAACTAAGGTGCAGTAAAAGTATTGGGAAGTCACATGTAAACGTAAGAGTTGTAATGGAAAACTTGAATTTTATGGCATATATGGAAAACAACAAGAACTGTTATTATGTGTATCATAATGTAAAACTTTTTTATAGTTTAAATTTTATAGTATATTTTTAATTTAGGATTTTTTCCTTTTGCAAATTTTTATGTAGTTCCCAAATGGGAACATACAAAAAATAGTTTTATTTGTACATAATGAAATAATTTAAAAAAAATTTGTATAGTTTTTTATATAATTTCAACATAAAAGAAACCCTAGTTTTTTAATTTTAATTTAAAAAAAATTCAATATACGGTTAAGAAATAAAACACTGATATGTAAGTATATCATTCTTCTGTCAAACAATTTTTGTTTCATGAAACATTTTAGGTAGGAGGTACCTATAGAATATTTTAAATCAGAGTTCAAATCAGTTTGATATCTCACTAAATCTCACAGTCAGTGACTCGCTGCTGCAGTAAAAATTTCTACACATTCTAAAGTTGACTTGGGTCAACCACAAGGACAACTTGGGACGACCCCTAAAGGCCGAGATTAGCGTCCCTCGAAGCCTAACTCTTACAAGAACATTTCTCAGCCAACCGCATTCAAATATTTCAAATGTCCGGCGTGCAACGCCTTCCGCCTTTCCTTCACAAACTTTCTTTTTATTTCCGAACGAGAGAGTAATAAATGCTGCGGAGTTGCGACGGAGCAAGACACATTGTTTTCAATTTGGGTAGCAAGGTGACGTTTCTTCCGATGCAATTGATTGTTGTGTGGTACTGGTAGAACAGGGAGGGTAGAATAGATGAATAAAGTGGTTGTATACTAACGAATAGGCAGTCACCTTAGATTTTTGGTGGAGGAGTTTCTAGTACATTTACAGAATGAGAAAGCTGCATGTTCTAACACCTCCTTTTTCCACAATACACAGAATTAGAATTAAGATTAAACTGTCAAAATAACGTGATCTTTGTAGTTAGTGTTTCAAATCTTTGAAAAATAAAAAACGGTACATAATTGTTTTGTATTTTTGATACTTGATTGTTGGTTATACAACATTACAATAAATTTATGTACTATTCTTTATAACTCTGATAAAATTTTTGAAATAAATCGAAACGTTAGCGGTCCTTCGAATTTTTTCTGCTACACTAAGTCCATTTCCCGACTACTAAGATCACAATAACATTTACAAATTTTCAAAATAACGCTACTCTAGAGAGGAAAAATTTACTAACCTTACTATTTAGCGAAAATTTAGTTTTCTCCGCATGTCGTAAAAAGGTATTATATTGTCTGTTACTGCACAGGTGCATTGTAGATATAATAGAACAAAACTACACTAAATACATGTCTTCAAACTCCAAAATTTACGACAATGAAGAGAATGATATTGAAACATTATTTTAAAAAGATCCAAAATATTCTGAGAACGCAGTTTGCAGCTGCACAATGTCAGGTAAATAACAAAAACAAGTGACTTATCTTACATCTAATGAAAATAAGAAACCAGAAGTCAGAGGAGCCATAAATATCTATGATGCATGTCGCGTTGTCTTGGATCGTGCCAGTCTGGTAGTAGTATAAGTTTAGTTTGCAATTTCAAAATTAGTTTCTGAAGGACTGCAATGCAAACCGACATTCTTTTCTTGTAAAGTTTGCGTTAGCTCAAAAATAGATACATAATTGATATTTGAATATTTTATAGCTTCTTTTGTATAGAAAATATACCTACTCAGCAACAGCAAATTTTACCGAAATAAATTTTTTATTACATTATTCTAAATTTGAAATGTTTTAAATTGTATAAAATTCGGAGTATTTTTCACGTTTCGAAATGGTTTTAATCGTTTTAATTTTGTCAATTATACTACAAATTGGTAACATTAATTCCAAACTAATAACATTTAAACAGTGTTGTTGTGTGCATGGGAATTAACACGAAATTCAGCGATCATGCACAATATCAGTTTAATTTAAATGCAAATGATAAAAAATTGATTTAGGTATATTGTACGTAGATATTAACAATTTTAAAAACAAATAGGTAAGTTTAATTTTTTTATATTTACTAAAAATTATTATCTTTTTTAACTACATAATATAGATTGTAATCAAACTATCTTAAACTCATATCTCATAATCTATGTCTATGTCTGTTTCTGTTCGACATCAAATATTATTTATTTCATTGAAATATTTGACACAATTTTATTCTATTTTGCTACAACTATAGATAGAAAAGTCTTCATAAAAGTATGTGTAATTTAAATGTTATTAAAATATAAGCGATAAATGCCTGACTCTAAATATAATATTTTTTAATTGGCTTAGTCAAATCCTAAAGGTGTAAACTTATTCGACGTCTCAAGGCTATACATTTTTTTAATGAAATATACGTTCATAAATCGTCCCATTTCTATAGTAAACAAACTCAATTCTATGACTATAGCCCAGTAAAGGAAAGGTACCTACTCGTATATGTCTTGAATTCTGATAAACGATATTACAGAAGTTTACGGAGTTTCTAGTCTTGTTTTCCGCATTTAATCTACAATTCTGCTCAGGCGACGCAATTAATTGCTCTTTGAATAAAACTTTTAAAGAGCGGGTGCTTAACACCTACATAGTTTTTTGTTCGATCCTAAATTGTGACTGGAATTTTTATAATTGGTAATTTGATCAACTGTTCAAGTAGGAGAAATTAAGAAATTTTAATTTAAATTCGTGATCAATCTCCTTTGAATGTTTCCTTTTTATTATAATTATTTAGAAGCCTTGGACAGTCTACCTATTTTATAGTGTAAAGTTTGTTAATTTTCAAATTTAAAAAGAAGTACGGTCGTACACGTATTTTTTGATAATTTCAACAAAATTGTTATCAACAGTTTTTATGCATTTTAAATTTAAGTCATGATTCGAGTTATTGAAGTTCGTCTGTACCTATAAGGAGTAGAATTATTTTGTTTGCCTTCAATATTCTGCAAGAAATTGTTCGAATATGTTGGAATATATTATTCATATTTACTAGTAGAGAGGAAAGCGCTTCTTTTTTCCCACTTGAGGTCGAAGTTTGAGTCACGAGCGAAGCAAGTGAGGCAATCGAGCGAGAGTGGAAAAAGAGCTTCCCTCTCGCGTTAGACAAATATTTTTCACGATGTATTTAAAAACATTGTAAATGTTAAAGAAACACATAACTAGAAGTTAGGTCATAACTGTCATCTCTCGCAATGACATTTAAAAACAATTAAATGTATCACTGCTGCAGTCAATATACCAAATTAAATTTAAGTTGTGAAATTGCAGAAAAAGAAAGTATAAAACATAATAATTGTAAAATAATAGTTTACAGTATATCGCTATTGTATGTAATCAGAATTTTCAACAAAATAATAAATTAACAATTTTTAAAAATATTTCATCATAAAATAATACTCTGGTGGTAACACTGCTTACTTTCCTCTCTAGAGAGGGAAAACTTACTTTCCTCATTATTTCCCGAGAAGAAAATTGTGTTTTCGTCGCATATCGTGAAAAAAGATTATTTTTTATTTATTCAAAATGCTATTTAGAATAATTTCTGTCAAACATGTCGTCGGGTTAGTTCTTGTTTGGTCTATAGTTCTATAGACCATTTTGCGATTTTCGGCGAAAATAGGCAATTTACTGATTTTGATTTTATTTGTTAGATAGAATCGACTTTCATTTCGCGAATGCCTAAAATTATGAAAAAATTAGTGCTTTATCCATCTATATCCAATATTTATTTTTGTTTTAAATTCTTATTTAGTCAATAGAAATACATCTATTAATTTTGTTCTATGCACTAACGATAACCAATTATTGCGTTTGTGCTGTTGTTACTAAATAATAGAAAATTTTATCATATCATGAACCTGTTTTATAGAATTTGATGCCATAAATTTTAACTAATTGAATAGGTATATTATAAAATACACATAACTTAGAAATAATTGAATAACGCATTAGATTTATTATAAAAATGGTTTATTTTATGTCCAGCAATGTAGGTAATAAAAAATATTGAAAATAATTTAAATCATCTAAAAATATGTATATCAAACAAAATTGCGAAATAATAGTATAGATCTGATTATCGAGTTAGTTCTTGTTCTATAGACCAAAATAAATGGATATCGAACAAAAATATACTGGTTTATCGCTTAAATTTTTTTTCCATATCCAAAATTTATTTCGTCATATCTCAGAAAGTATTATACAATATAATTATGTAAAAAACTCGTACATTAATATGAAATTCATCAATTGGTCCAATATCTTTTCATACACACTGAAAATATGGTAAACATTCAAACGCGATTTTCCAGATTCGGGAAAAGTATACTTAGAACAAACGAGAAGCAACCCGACAATGTACCTATCCAAAGATTATTGCCACCAAAGCGAATGTAACTAGGTGTGAGTTTAGTGAGCGAAGGATACATTTATTTAAAATGACACAAGGATCAGTTCTACTTATAAATATTTTTAAATCAGAACAATAAATAAAGTAGGTGATCATATTTCGTGAGAAAAGTGCATAAGTTGTAATTTTCATTATTTTAAGATTCCGGTGTAAAAAGGCTAAATAAATTTTCTTTCTATTTTCTTGATGTGTCAAGAAGGGCGTCTTTTATAATAAACGATTTTCGTAAGCGGCAAAAACGGTATTTGTTTCCATGACACTTTTCACATTTTGTGAATTTTGCTTGAAATGTGGTGATATTACATTTGATTAAGGTGAGAAAATTGTCTCACGAATTTTGTGTGCTGACACGAAAAGTTGTGGCAACGAATGTTCGTGAGAAACTAACAACCTGTCAGCCTGAACTAAACGAGGTGTCGTCCTGAAAATCAAATAGAAAAACAACAGTTTCATTAGTTCCAAAGTAAATTTCATTAATATACGTTTTGTTCATGATTGTTTTCATGCTCATGTTGAAATTACTGAAATACTTATTTGTTGCTTAATGCTTGCTTTTCTTATTGTTATTATATCCTACTATCCTTCGACCATATATAGGAATAGACAAATAACGCAAGCCTTTGTTGTGAAGCAAAGAACTAGCGTAGCGGTGTGAAGAGGAGTATGACCTTCAGATCCCTTGAAGTGTTGCAGTTAGCCTATTTTCATTCTCTGTTCCATGACAGTGGCGTATCAAAACATATAGTCGTTAAGGGACACCGGACAACATAATATTATATTATTTATAAATTATAATAAATATCACCAAGATTTAACTAAGTATGAAAATATACAATAAGAAGTACCTATTTAAAAACTAAACTTTTTCAAAATAATTTAAGTTTCCTTACTTATTAAGTCAGTGTTTTTGAAAAAAAATTTAAAATTACAAAACATAATTTTAAAGAAAATCAATTTATATATTTAAAATCATAGTAACAATCTTGTAACATAATTAATTACTTGTTTTTTTGTAAACACATTCAATAATTGTTACCTGATTAACAATTATTATGAGTTCTGCAAAATTTCTGTCAATCTTTTTTTTTCTTCTTGTACGTAAAGCCCGTCTGGCACGATACAAAGTTTTGTACTAAATTTAATATTAAATTTTGATACGAAATATTATGATAAAATTTAAATTTGTGTCTGACACGGTATTAAATTTTTGTACAGAATTTTAATTCATACAAAACAATTTCGTAGAAATGACACAATGACAGTATTCGAACATGAAAATAATTCTATGAACTAAACGTGATTTAAGAATTTTTGTAGATGTAAAAATGAATAGTGATAGAAGAAGGCGTTTATTACGACACAAGTCACTATACGCTTTTAAAAAACTAACTCAAAATGCTAACAAACTCAAAGCAAAAACTGCACGCACAGCAATGGCCATCATCTGTTACAACAATCCAGAAGTCAGCAATGTGCAACACTTTAGGGTGTCTTCACCTCCTTTCCCCGCCTATAGCTGCTGCTCCCCGCTTCCGTACTTCTTGCCTTCACAACATTGTATACTACAGCATTGAGTGTTATCTGTCTATTCCTATATATGGTCGAAGCTACTATCCAATTGATTTATAAATTAATTTTATTTTCGAAACCACATTTACCCATACCTAACTCTATTGTTACGTGTATCAAAAATTATCTGTTGATTCAACAGATAATAATTCTAGTCCGTATCGGGATCGCATTCTTCAAACTGACTAGCTACTAAATACGTAAGTGTGGAATAATTTTTACATTTAATCCATAAATTTTAATGAAAGATACAATATCGTATAAAATTAGTATCGACGTGTTTTCATCGGTTTTAACATAATATTATAATAATTATTATTCTGTATAATTATACGATTTGTAACAAAATGTAAAATTATTTTATATACCTAATAGTTTATATATTTTAATCCAATATTTTGATTGCATTGTGGAATAAATAATATTTGGAAGATACCTACATTTTAGTTTATTAAAATTCTGATAGCAATCGGTTTATATGCAAATATAAACATGAATATTTATTCATATAATTATGATGCTTAAATAAAATATAATGCCACTATTATCTCACTTTGCCGTCCATGATGTTCATATAATTATTTTGCGAGTTATTTTGTTAATTATGTTGTAAATATTTAAATAATTAACGTGTTCATTAAATCAAAATATAATATGCATTGCATTGTGATAAACAGTAGAAAATGTTTGGCTAAATTTTAATATATTTTTTTCTGCATATCTTATTTTGTGTAATCATAACCACAAAAAACAACAAGTTAGTAATTTAAGCAGAAATCGAATCAAAAGTATTTTCTATATGAATGTTATTTATTAAATATATACATGTTTTTATTTTGAAATGAAACAATTCACATATTATTCTTAATTAAAGTAGGTAAGTACTATGATCATTTTTAGATTTACTATGTTATACGTTATACTACAAAAATGAAAGTCTAAACCCAAAATAATTCATTACTGAACTAAACGTAATATAATACAGCATTCAAAATAAAAAATGAACAAAATTGTCAAAGCTGTTATGAACTATAAAAATATAATCACCATTACACCTTCTGATCCGAACTAGCCTGTCCTCCCCAACGTAGTAGGTACATATAATTTTTACCTCTTGCCACTTAGTCCTGTAAGAGAGGTATTGTAATCATGCTAAAATTTCGATAGTGAATTTTCAATTGATAAGCACGTTTTGAGGTCCCTTGAACACGATTTTGATAGTTTCGCGATGATGACTGTGTGTGTGTGTGTGTGGATTGTGGATGGATGGATGTTGGAGGTATGATAACTCAATGAATTTTTTTTTTAAATTTTGCATATAATATTCTGAGTTCTGACACCTAGATTAGATATGATTAGATTATAGTGGTACTTTCTTGAAGATCTGATGACTTTTTCTGGCATATCCTCAAAATTTATGGATTAATTGGAACTTTTTTAATAAGAATGTAGGTATACCTACTGTTACTATCTATAATTTGTATTCAACACGTTGTTTCTGTCTAGCACCATTTTCCAATTATAAGAAGTTAGACATTCTACAAATTTGTTATAATTTTGACTTAAGTATTTGCCAAGCAATGTAATCAATAAATAAAATATTTGAGTGTTAAATATTTAACTTTTTGACAATTTGAAATTGAAAATATGATATGGCATTTATTATTTATAAAACTTTAATCATATTATAAAAACTACAATTCCCGAATTCCCCTCTACTATGGCATATTTGTCAGTATAAGTACCTTCATTTGTATTGTATACACTTATATTAGTAAAAAAAAAAATATAGTAGAGTATGACGAGAGGTCATGTGATGGTAACATCAGATTTTCTGGAATTCATACACATAATTACACATTACTTGGAGTAAACATTTTTCGTGCCACTGGTCTGATAATTTAAAGTTAATGAATAAAAATTAGTAAACATTAAAATTGAATAAAGTATTACACAAATTAATTAAATAAATTAAATGAATAATTTTGAAGCACCTGTATATTGCGATTGCAAACAAATAATGTGACGTGCGGTATCTACACATTGCCTAATGATCAAAGCTTGATATTGATTGGAAATGGCCTGTGCTGTAACTTATACGAAATTTTATATTACACTAGTGTAATATGAGTAGCTTTATGTATTTTGAGTTAGATACATTATGAAAATATTATGTATTACTGGGAATTTGTATTTAACTTTCATTTAATTATTATGTGTCGCCCCAAATTTAGCATGATGACGACCGTTGCTGTCAATATTGATAGTCTGATATTTTTTGATAAAAATGTCAATGTATGATAATTGGATTGTATTGTTCACAATTATTTAATAATGAGACTTGTAAACTCTATAGTGGCGCCCAACGTGTTTTTGGTTATAATGTACTATTTCAAATTTAAACTGTTTTTGTACTACATCTCTATTCTTATCGATGTCGTGCAAAAGTAAAAGCCCAGTGCCTTTAAAAAGCAACATATCAGGGCTCCAATTACTGTACCTAACTGTGGTAACATGGCGTGTATTAAAAGAGAAGGCCGTTTATAATCTAGTCCAGAAAAATAATTTCAAAAGACGTCTAGAAATCACTCCTAGAGGCAAATCATGTAACAATTGATTAACAGGTTGACTCTTTTGCTCGAATGATGGAACTCTAGAAAACCAACAACAAAAATTGTTTATTAGTACCTAGTTCTAATTTATATTTTTATATTTGTATTTCTATTAATTAGCATCTTGTTAGTACCTAACGAATTTTCTCATTTTTTTTCTTAAATAATCCATCAAGAAGTGTGAGTGTAGGGGTAGGTGGCTCTAATAGTATAGTATATTCTTAACTCAAATAAAACGATACTTCATTTGTAGCTGTTTATTTTTAATAACAGTTTGTTATTATAAAACATGCTTGTGACAATTTGGCAATGCACAAATTATCAATAATTGACAATTATTATTTCCTATCAAATTTTATTTTAACATTCTATTCTTTGTCTCCAATTTTAACCTTTTCGGCACTTCTGTCCAGCAAATAGTCCTGTCGCGGTGTACAATGTTTAAGCTTGCAGTTATTGACATTTTATTTCTTTGATCCAACTACTGGTTGTACTTTATGAGGTTAAAAGCTAAAAGGCGTACATAGCCAGAGAAATAATTGGAAGTAAATTCAGGAAGTGTGGATAAAAACAGTAATAACCTCTCGATTAGTACATAAAAGTAGCAATAAATCGGTCCCAGTTGCACATTAATTGTGCGCCTCTTCAGCTTTTATCAAAAGCTGAATAAGGATGTAACAGTGTCGTCACGGGATAAAACTAGCAGATTTCTATCAGGACATCTATCCGCTATAATATCCTAAATAACGGCCGTTTTACTGCTCTTTATGGGCTCTTAAATCAGCCAGGTAATACTCTTTTTTCTATTTTATTGCATACGAATAAATCAGTTCATAAAAGTGTCCTTTTATCAGTAATTTAAACTAATGGACACAAGAGACGGTTTGATCAAATTTTACTGCATTACTCTTTCTTTGATTTCGATTTTTCATTGACATTCTGCCTTGACAATGTATCAAATTTGTAGCTACTCTTATTAATTCCAGTGATTTCAACTCGCGAAAGCTAATTTAATTTATACTGATTCTAGTAATTTCACTTATACTATCGGTGTAAATTGCATTTTATAGCAAGTGCTATTTAACTAGCTCTCTTCAGGTTTATGTAGGTAATAGTAATGTCGCATAATAAAATTTCTCGTATTTTACCTGATCAGCATTAACATTTTCATCACATTGGTTTTATGTATCCTTTATGTACAAACAGGAAATCACTTCTGCACACATAAAGTAAGAGTTTTACTATAGACTTTATGATTGAATAATGTGTAGGTGTACTACTCGTCAATATGGCTCAACTCCTGTAATTTCCTCGAAATCCTAAAGTCAAGCTACACCAAATAGGTTATATTATAATGCCTGAGTTGTGCATGATAATAGTTCAGTTGGTTTATAATTCCTTTATTATAATTTACCCTTAGTTAAAGACAAGTTCCTTTATTTACATTTTAATAGTTATTTTTTAATCTACATTGCAAAATGATACGCTTGTATTCGAGGATGAAATTTTTACTCATATTGTGAGCACAGCGAGCAAAAAATTTCATTCGAGAATACAAAAGCATTTCGCAATCGAGTATCAAGCAACGTTTTTTCGAAAAATGTATCCGTGACAACAAACCAGACTAACGTTCTAATATGTTCTATAAATGTTCTGTTGCATTATGAAGTGAAATATTTCTATACTACTAGATATAAGAAAGCGACGAAGACAATGAATCTGCCTCCTGATATATTGAAGCATAATGTCACGTGTAATTTTATTAAATTGTGGCTATTTCTTCTGTCTAAAAATTACCGAATGTAAAAGACTTTTACGCACAACTTTATCAAAATTGTTTGTTTACAACTTTTACTTTTAGCCCTTGGACGGTAAAGTAGAAAATCGCGCCAGTGTGCGGTAATGATTGACACATGTAATGTTTTTTGTTACCATACGCCACGTTTTAATTTTCTAGTAATAATTATTTTTGCGTATTTTCTAAAACTAATTACGAATAATTCACAAAAATATTTAAAATCGCAGTTGTGCGTAAAACGTTGTACGTATCTCTGACCGCAATACCTACAGATTACACCCTTAGACGAATAAAGGCCCTCGCAATCGTCCGCAGGCGTTTTTTCTTTTGGCCCTCTATACGTAATTCTGTAGACAAAAAAAAATCATTTCGCGTGTTGATAGTTGGTATGTAAATTTTAACTTTTTATGACATTTTTCGAAAAAAAAAAATTTCTGTACAATAATTAAGTCTCATCACATTTAATTTACCTTTTTTGAAGATTAATAGATGTTTATGCGACGTTGATAATTCCTAACAAGAGTACAAATTTACTATATTATTGAAATAAATAATTGTTATATTTAACTCAACTTCAGTTCCAACTATATTAAATACTCGTAGGTACATTGTCATAAGAAAAACTTTAAAAACTATTTTCTTTTTTGATATGTTTTACTATGTCTGGACCTTTGTACCTATTGACAAATACTTTTATCCTTTAAATATTGCAATTTCTTGCTTGTACTTTATATTTTATCCTTAGGGAATTTACTTTAAGGAAATAAGGGCGTCACAAAGTCCTCTAATTCGTTCCCTTTTTTCAAAGATTACTAACAATTTTAATTTTCAAATATCTCAATGTCAAATTAGGTTTTAAATCAATTTTTTTTAGTTTTGCTCTTGTCGGTCATTTGTACGTGTCCACCTTTTGCCCATGATGGTCTTTTATTGTTTTTCGCCCTTGTCCGGTCTTTTGTCCGGATCCGCCTTCTTATAGTTTTTTTAAAGTAATTATTATAATATTGTTTTTCTAATTTAGAAAAAAAAATTATGGTAAATAATAATTTTCGTATACCTAGTATTTTAGCATAATTTTACTAAAATTTATGACGTTATGTCTAAGAAACGAGTGACAATGGTACTATTTTAAGATATTGCAGTAATCAAAATGTGATTGGCTGATGTTAACAAAATACACTATGATTTTTTCATTGGATGATACATAATGAGTGGATTATTGAACAATTATTATTATGCATAATAGTAATCAAGCAATAAAACCAAATTCATATTACACATTATTTGGTACTTCATCATAAATTACACTTAATTTTTTTAATCTTATCAATGAAACGAAAAGTTTTTGAAAGTATAATTTTTTGTCATTTGAACTCTTTATTCTGATTTCTTTTGCTACAATTTTAAAACTGAATCACACTCAATAACTTCGTCAATTTGTAATGGGTATGTTATCTTATCTAATATTTAAAAAAATAGAAATAAATAATGAATAACATTCGAATAGTTTCCATTTGTTAATAAAAACTTGTAAACCCGAGGTACCTTTTACTTTCCTACTAAAATATCTATTTTATGAAACTTAAGTTTAGTTTATCATCATTATTAGATTATAATGCATCTTCCCTATAAGTTGAATAATTAATACCACGGTATGTTCTAATTTCACTTATAATACTTTAATAATAAATTACCTACTCTTCTCGTTACCTATGTTTTTTAATTACAGCGGAACAAATTTCATAAAACTTTACCGCATCAAAGATGCAAGATTATTAACTATTAGGTCATTCCATAACGCTTCATAGCTTTATACGCTTTATAAAGTCATTGTGCGCTTTTGTTATATTTTCCATTAACCTGACAAGTGCAATTTACTTGTAATCATTTTCCCCACATTGTTTTTATGCCGATAATAAGAAGATATCATCTTTCATCATTAATTCTCTTAATCCATTATCTGCAAGAAAATCTTTTATAAAATTATAGTTCCGTACTTGGGCCTTATTATCTTTTATCATCAAAGAAAACTTAGACAGCGATGATAGAACATTATTACAGGAAATTCTACACGTGGCGAGTTTGTTCTGTACTCGTATATTACGAAATTCCTACTTGGTACAATATTATTTACAATGTACAAAATGACAGAGTAAAAGAGATGCTTGTTTTATATAATAGGTTTAGAAAAGGTTTTAAAGTAAGATGTACGAGTATATACCGACGGATTTATTGCAAAAGGACTTAAGCGCCAAAAATTGAAAATTTAAGATATTGGTATCGTTGAAAAGCTCTTAAAATTGCGCATGCGATGGTCACTCATTAGTTTAATTAATATACTTCATCAGAATACTCTAAGTGGCATTAATTACTTTTACAATAAACTAACATTTAAATTTTTTTAACAGATAAAATGGATAGCGACAGAGGAAGAAAAATTATAAGCCTATTAAAAGAAGATAAAAGTAATACTACAAGTGTAATAATTAATTTTCTTTTCGAAATAGCTTATATTCAATAAACTTTTTGTATTTTCATAAAATTGTTTTACTTTTAACCCGTTTTACAAAAGACTTAAATGCCATTTTTCAGTTTTTCCCAAAAGACCTAAACTCCAAATTAAGCGCCAAACATAAGGTCTGTATAATGTAAAAATGTCCTAAACGCCTACATCACTTAGACTCAACCACCTATGAGTTAACAAATATAGACTTAAACGACATACTTTAGACTACTGTAATTAAAATAAGATATAAATGAAAATACTATTAAAACCAAACCATAATGAGAAAATTGGAAAAAAAATCTAGTTTTAGAATCATATTACATAATTAATATATCATGCTAGACAAAAATGATATAAAGTTTTTATTGATTATCTCAAAATTATTCAAATGGCGGTTACGTCCTTTTGAAATAAACCCGTCGATACTACCAAACAATGATTTTCCTTTATATCATAAAATCATTACCTACCTAAAGGCAAAAATCTGGTGTGGTCACCACACGACTTTCTTATACACAACTCGATACATAACACATAAATCTTAATTTTAATGTTGAATAATTAACAATACCTATGTGAGGCTGCTATACTCAAATTTGGTTAAAAGACGTAGGTACGTATATTATATGTAATATTATTGAACTTATGACATACCTTTGACATAATAAAATAACTGGACGTAACTGAGTTTGTTTTCATGCAACTACGAGTATTGAAACGAATATATTAAATAAATAATTTAGTTTCTCTCAAAATTAAAAGCAGATACAGGAAATGAAGTCAACGATATTAATTCCTTATATTATTGTTAACATTTTATATTTATTATTATTATTTGCAACATTTTGCGTGAAACCCAGTTTAAAATACCTACTTACAATAATTTTTTTTAATCTGCTAATATATTTTCAAAATAAGATAAAAATGATATTTTTTGTAAAAAAAGGAGACCATTTGGGGATTGTTTATGATCACTATAGCAATATGGTACAAAAAGTAAATCTATTCTTCCTAATACAAAAAACATTGTTGGTGTCATGGTAATAATGTTTACATTTTAATTGTTGCGTAATATGAGGATGTCAATTTAAATGAAATTACATCATAAAAATATTATGTTTCATTCATACAAAAAATGCTTGTTTGAGACTCGTAAGATCGCCGAACTCCGCTCCGCGTCGTCCGGCAACCATCTTACTCGTCCCAAAATCATGCATTTTTTGTATTAATGAAACCAATAACTATTTTCGCCAACCGGACGTATTTGATGCAATTATTGTGTCATTGTTTTTTGTAAAAAATGAGGCCATTTGGGGATTGTTTATGATCACCAAAGCAATTGTACAAAAAGTAAATCTATTCTTCCTAATATACTTAAAAAACATTGTTGTTGTTATGGTTAGTATGTTTACATTTTAATTGTTGCGTAATTTTTTAAATTCGATTGGTTATTTCGCAGATCCAAGCTTTGTTAACAAAATATAAAAGTTTGTAGTTAATTCACTAATAAATAAAAGCTGTACAGGGGCGCGCGAAAGCCCTCTTATTTACAAATATTCCAGTTTTTTTACAAATATGGTATCCAAAATTATTTTTTCTCAAATTATTTGTTATTCATTTGTTATTTGGATCACCTTATCGCACTACTGTGGAAAAACATATTTTTTTGCGATTTCATATTGTTGGAAAAACTTCTTTCACATAAGTTCTTTACAGCCCTTGCAACTGTTTAACCCTTATCCGAGCAATCTATTTTACTAACTCAGGCGTACCGGAGAGTCTGACATACTCATATTAATTATTGTTTTGTTTTAATGTAATTATTTAACATTTTTAATAAAATTTAGGTTATAGATACAAATATTGTTATGTTAAGCTTACATTTTTGTATATAATACCTACATATTTAACTTAGGAAGTTTAAAAATGGTAGGTACTTCCGAATTTATCAGAGGCGGATTTAGAATGTAAAAAATAAAGTCATATTGTCAACAGCAACACAATATTCATAAAAAGCAGTTTGGGTATCACTGATTTATTCAACTAAAATCAAATAACATTTTGAGCACAATATTCTTATAGAGGAATAAACTGAACCTGTTGAAACCTTAATTGCGCTGAACTAGGAACCGATGTTTGCAAGATCAGTATACCGTGAATCAATGTATCAATAGTCCAGTCAGGAGAGGTTTTGACTGAAGACTAATACATAACCAAATGAAATTTGGCATGTGAGTAGTTAAGAACATACAGAAACAAAAAAAAAAATTCGCTCCACCTCGGTATGCTCCGCTTCCCACAAAAATTTTCAGTTGAAACTCAAAATTTTTGTGGGAAGCGGAGCATACCGAGGTGGAGCGAATTTTTTTTTTGTTTCTGTATGTTCTTAACTACTCACATGCCAAATTTCATTTGGTTATGTATTAGTCTTGGGTTTCAGTTAATTTTTGACTCTCCTGACTGGACTACAATGTTTATAATTATAACGTAAATATATTATGTATATATTTGGATATGTTTAAATATAGATGTCTATAAATTGTGTGTAATTGAACTTTTTAATGTGTAAAATGATATAAAATTAATAACGACTATTTTAAATTTCTAGTGTAGTGCCATAAACAATTTAAAGACTTTCTGGGACACCTATTTAATAGGATTCACTATCGTTAGAGATCAGAGTACACCAAAGGTTAGCATTTTTATTTATATTATAAGCTAGCAGGACCCATTGGGCAGAATCACTTTTCAAACCATATGAAAATTTAAACGCTATATAATGAACTGCCTTATTGCCGAATTTGAGACTCTATATTTATTTATATAATCATGAATGTTGCCAAATTAAGTATAAACTAACAAACACATGATTACACAACAAAAGTGCATTATTTATTAATTTATTTTAAAGATAATTTTATAAGCGATACATTTTGTGCCAAAACTTTTTGTTACGTTACGTAGTTGTTTAAAAAAATTACGTTTATGTGTAATAGTTTGCCATGGCCGGCCATGATTTACAAACAAAAGCGGAATACAAACTCCCAGCATAGTTTAAGCTAAATATTGCTACAACCAACACACCAACAGTGTATCTGATGTTATTATCATTTATTAATATAAAGTTTACATAGTTGTTTACTTAAGACAACGGAACTGCAATTCATAGTTAACTATCAACACTAACACGTTACAAAATCAAACATAGCAGCTATGCTATACACATTTTACATAATACATAAACATGTAGAAAACTATGTCAATATGAGTGATTTATATTAATATAAAAGTAAATTAGTTATCAATTCAGTCATTATCTCGCGGTTATAATAAATAAGTAGTTCATAAAATACCGAGTCGAGCGATTTATTCTGTAATAATAATTGTAGAATAAATATTCTATTGGGTATTGAAAATGCAATTAGGTGATTAAAGGTAGTAATTGTTTTCAAATTTGGAACAAGTTAAATAGGGATTTTAACTGCGGAGTTGTAATGAATTTGCTTTCATAGTTCATCGGCATTCACTAATTATATTATTTATTGAAATAATGATATTGTATACCGAGTATAGAGTATTTAAAATACATACATAACATATAGGTATTTATTATATATTATTCATGTTATGCATTTCTTCTATATAATCATAAAAATAAGAAATCATGTAATGTTCGATGCTAACACTAATTTCCTTCGTTTCAGGTGAGTGGTGCATATGTCGATATTTACAAAGAAGGAAAGTAGTAAGTAAAACTAATAGTATAATAATTACAAATAGGTAATAGGTTGGTTGAGGTAGGTACTACAAGAGGAGAAATTTATGAAGATTTTTTTGTGTTTTTGCAAATTATAATGCAAATATATTTTACAAAACCAAACTTGAGTAAAATTTATGAAATTTGGAGATATGATAGTTAATTTCGTTATTTATGTGATTATGTGCATATAAAAATTTATTTAAAAACTTTTTTGTTTCGCATGATATTTGGAACAGTTATTTAACGAAATCAATTTTCGTTACTTTATTTGCAACATAATCATTTTTACCTATTATTGAAACGAGAACATTGAACTGATGTGAAATTTCATCGTCATGTACATAATATTTTGTCATGCAAACGTTGACTGCAGTGTTATCGTGGAAAACCTGCTGTTTTATTTAGAGAAAATTGAAGTAGATAATGTGCAGCAAATCGTATTAGCTTATTTTCCATTCCCTTCAACAATCTCAAAACATCTCTTCATTTTTAAATTTACATAAAACTTCTATCAATAAACCAGATGTATTGTTTGATTATAAAGAAAACAAAAATTGAACTTATATTTTGTATTTTGTGGATTGAATAAATTCGATTAGCTCTTATTGTGAGTTTGTGCAAGAGGATACGTTCATATTATAAAATATTGCCTTTTTATTTTAATTTACTACTTCCTAACTATCTTATAGATGTATTCTGATAAGAAGTTGAATTAAATATAGTGTATTTCACCTATAATTTAATAATATAAAGCAAATAATATATATCTATCTGAATTTCTCAATAGGTATTGCCTGTAAAATTGCAATTTTAGTAGTAAATAGTTTTTTTTTACATTCAAATTTTTAATGCGAATTAGCATAGACGACAATAATTTAACTAGGAATTATTTAAATATACATGTGCATTAAAATTAATACTTTGTGCATTATAATAAAAAATATTTAGCATAAAATAAATATTTATTTAAAATACAAAATGTATAATTGTGCAATATTTTGATTATAGTGTGCTTTAAGAGTTTTTACCAAAAACAGAGTAAGTATGTGGGATTCAAGAAGGGTAAAAAGTGTCTTTATTTTGTTTAGTTTAAGAAGAGTTTTTGTCAAAAATGTAGTATATGGGACTCGAGGAGGATAAAAAGTATTTTTATTTAATTTAGTTTCAAAAGAGTTTTTAACATAAACAGGATGTGAGAGTCAAGAAGGGTAAAAGGTTTTTTTATTTAGTTTACTTTAAATTTCTGTTTTTACCAAAAATTGGAGTACCTATGTGGGATTTAAGAGTCGGCACGCCAATGAGCCTTGAGATGGTTGCGTTTCGTCCCGGACATGCTTACTTGGACTCGTCAATAAGGCTGTAAGCCATGCCCTGCCTTAGACGCGATGGAGAGTTGCGGCGGCGGGAATCGAACCCGGGACCGTACAGTGGTAATCAGAAGCGCTAAAAGTTAGACCACTGTAGCTGTTGAGCTAGTGGTGCGTACGCGGTCCGAATAGGAGCGGCCGCCACAAAGCCATCATATTAATATTGAAATAGGTATTTATTTCTTAACATGATAATAATTATTCCATTAGAGTATTTTTTAAATTTAAAGTAAAAATATGTATTTAATGTACATTTTTAAATATTTTAATGCACAAAAATTCGTTTTATAGCACATTATAAATAAAATATTGCTCAATTTTAAATTCTTTATTTAATGCTAAATATGTTAGTATTAATTTTAATGCACATATCTATTAAAAGAATTCCCTGTTAAATCATACCCATTAGAATAAAGCTAGTAAAGCGGGAGAATTGCCGTGTGTATTTTTTGCACGTTTAATGATTCAATTCTCTAAGGAACGGTCACTTGTCAGATCCAAACAAATTATCCAAATCTGTTCCTGACAAATAAAAAATTTCCAGCCAAATTGTAAAGCCATTCTCTTAATTACCTTATTCAACAAACTCATGAAAACAAACTGGCAGCGATTTAATTCATCATCCTGTGCCTGTGATTGGTTAAACGTAATGTATTTATAATTGAAGCCAACTAAATGTTTTACATGTACTACGTATGTTATGATACACACTATGGCGTTTACAGGTACTTATAATTTCTTCTAATTAAATTAAATCCTTATCCATATCTATTAATGAATTATATTTACATATGTTCATTAATGAAACTTGCTTTAAACATAACACATTATGTTTATTATTTATAATATTTTATGTTATCAAATCCATTGCATCTTAACATTTCCATGTCGTTTTATACTTACTTGTGTATAAAAGTAAGATATATAAATATAATAATATAATAAAATATAATCGGAAATAAATAAAATAATAATAATAATAATAATAAAATGGTTTTTGTATGAACTAGTGATAGTTCTGCACAGAGAATAATTTAGATATCAAAAACGCTTTGATCGAGAAAATACCCCAACAAAAATTTCAGTAGGTAAGCAAGGTTTAGTTTACCGACTGGTCACGTTTTTCATTGCCAACCCCGGTCAGAAGTTGAAATTAGTTCACAGGTGTTTCTAGGTGTCTATGCTGATCATTGCTGATAGACATTCATTCTGCTACTTGCTGTCACTGAACAGTATTTTTTAAATTGAATAATTTGTGCGTTATAGAGTGATATAGAAATATATGTAAAATATAAAGAACATGTAAGCATATTAGTAGATAAAAAAGTAACAGGTAAATATTGCTGCGACATGTTTTATAAACTGAATAATGAAGATGAATAGATATACTACGAGGCTGTGTTAATATATTGTGAAATTATTTATTTATAACGACGATATTCCTCGTAAAAAATGGAGAATTTTCAAATACCTACGTTTTGTCATAATATTTTCGATCTAAAAGTAAATTATAGAACATAGCCACATAAATATATCTAAATTTCAATTTTAGGTAAGTACTATTTATAGTATTGAAGTGTATATTACAATTAAATCAGTGCCAATATAGTATCATCGGTATCATCTCAGTGTCAATATAGTATCCCTGATACATCCAGATATCTAGATCATGCTAGATCCTATTAAGTACACATTCTGACCACTAGAAAAGATCATGTTGGCAAACCTAGGCTACGCAATTTCGTATCTTAGCTGTATAGTAAAAATCTGAAGTGGCCAGCACACAACCTTCCGCCATATCTAGACTTATAAACATAAATGTATACATACAATCCGATGCCCATTTAAAATATTATATAAATAAAAATCTAAAATATTAAAACAGAGAAATTTGCATCACCTGAATCAAAAGATTCATTCCGTTCAATTATTACATTTAATATCTAATTTCATATGACTTATATGGCGTTAGTATATGCCAACTTGTCACCCGTCTCACCTGTCAATATTTTTTACGCAGAAACAAAAATCAACCGAACATGGATTACAAGATTTCAACGTTTTATCTGATCAATTTAGTTTTTAATTTTTACTGCAGTTTTTTAATGCTACCAGATAAAGACAATTTTTTTATAACGTAAGTTGCTAATAACTTTTCCTCTTATTCTTATTACCAATAAATACTATATTTTTCCAAATTCATATACATTTTTGACAATTAACCTTTTCAATCTTCAAAAAATACCACTTCGGATGAAGATATTAGTACCGAAATCTAATGAACTCTTCCAATTTATATACAAATGTTAAATACCAAATATCAAATTTTTTGGGTAATTCGTATTTGAGTTATCCGACTGACAGAAATCCGGCCGTGACCACCATAATTTTTATTTTTTAATACACATCCAATTTTCAAATGACATTTTTACTGTTCTTTCAAACAAGCAATAAACAAAGCAAAACTGGCTATGTTATCTGCTATCTCTCTTGCGGGACTAGTTTTGGACCATTTCAAGCGTTCTCGCTTCCACTCCTATCTGTATTATACTTCGTGACCTTAACCAAAGTATGATTTTTTCCTTATTTTAGCAGACATAATACTTGTACATGCCTATTTAGTACTTATTTATTGTCATTGTTAGGCATCGGTTCCAAATTAGTTTTGTTTTAATTTTTTTATTTGTTTATTTTCTCTTCAAATAAAACACGTATGTAAAGTCATATCCGTTAAATTTTCCTAAAATTATATTGCTTAAGGAAGCGTCGCGCCTTGCGTCACAAAAAGGAGTTACGTTGGCAATTTATGAAGAGCGACTGCAGGTTTTGCGAGATATACAATTTTATGGAATTTTTCCACTGCACATGCTAAAATAATTGATAATGTACATAAGGTTAGCAGGCTGTTGAATGAGAAAATATTTGGCAGCGGTTACCAACTATATATATAGTCGGGATAAAGTAACGTGTGGTGAACGTTTGGAGCAGCTCGTCTGTGAATTTATCGAAATCGTAGTCAAATCTCAAAAAAGAACCATATAAATTTGAGATCTGGTGCAGTATAACGAGTGGTCTCGTGGAAAGTATTATCTTCACAACCATTCCTGTATCCTTTTAATAATTATCGTTTAAGAAAATTTCTACTATCATAACCTAAAATAGTTCTGTCAGTCTAGGAATCAAATCCTTCAACCCGTGATAGACAAGTAACTCCATCTATCACTAACATTAGTAACCATTCCGAACAAGTAACGTTCAGCAATACTCATCACGCAAAGAACACACTGGTTGCGTACAAGACGAAATAAAAATGAGCGATATGAACGACATTCTCCTAGCGATACAAAAGCTAGGAACGGACCTAAGAGAAGAAATGAAAGGTATAAAAACAGACATCAGCAGCCTCAGAGAGGATTTAAACCCCAAAATCGCGTAATTAGAAGAAAGAATGACAAGATACGAAAATAAGTTAGAACGTCAGGAAAGGCAATCAAATTACTTTGATAGAGAATTAAGAAGAAGGAATATACTGATATACGGTATCGAAACTCAAACAATAAACAACAACACTAGACCATATGCAGTATATTCCTTAGTAATAGACATATTCAACACAATACTAAAGGTGCCAACAACAGTAGAAGATCTAGATCAAATAAGAATAATTGGATCGGAAAAGAAAACAGTTCTGGTTAAATTCCTATCTATTAGAAAAGCACAAGAAATACTATGGAACAGATCAAATTTAAAAAATACCAAGCTGTCTATATCCGAAGATTTCCCAAGGGACGTGATAGAAGAAAGGAAAATACTAGTACCACTAATGAAGAAACTAAGAAGTGAGAATTTGCACGCAGTAATAAAATACAACAAACTCTACGTAGATAAGAAGCTAGTCACTCCAGAGGAGGTAGAGAAATTAAAACAAAAATACGAGCAGAATCAAGAACAAATCAATAGGAAAAGACAATTATCAGAAGATAAAGACACTCCAGCCATGCCGCCTAAACTGCAAAAAGAAAAAACAGGAAGAAGAGGCAGCGGAACACCAAATAGAGCACCAAGTCAATCGAACAAACCCAACACAAGCAACAGAGACTCTATACGCTACTATCTCAACGCAAACGATCAGCTAGCCACGCCAGCCCCAAATCAAGAGCTAACAATACAAAACGACAACAAATAGCAACTACTGCAAATAAAGACAGCTCAACAAACAACAAACATGGCAACGGATACGGACGATGCAAACGATACAAAACGAACCACACAGTCACAAAGCGAAAATGATAACATAGCGAATACTGCCCCCAGCAGGCTGGTCACCAGGGGAGCAGAAGACCAAAACCCTCCAATTCCAACCACAACCTTAAAAAACAAAATCGTAGAAAACAGGCAGATTATTACGAACAAACAACCGAATTCAAGTAAACATTCAGAAACTACTCAATGCAACTCAAGACTAAAATATTCAACCAGTGTGTTCTTCCCGTCCTTTCCTATGGCTGCCAAACCTGGTCCCTCACCAACCATAACAACCAAAAACTTAAGATAACACAACGCAAAATGGAACGCATCATGCTAGGCGTTACCTGGAAAGACAGACTGAGCAATACAAACCTCAGAAGTAAAACCCAAGTTCAAGATATCGAGATCTACACGAGAAAAATGAAATGGAGATGGGCGGGCCACATCCAGAGAATGGAGGAAGACAGGTGGACAAAACGCATAACCAACTGGGTGCCGAGAGACGCCAAGAGAAGAAGGGGAAGACAAGCCCGAAGATGGGAAGACGACATCAAGACCGTGGCAGGGAACACATGGCCTAGGACAGCAAGAAACTGCACGGAATGGACAGAATTGGAGGAGGCCTTTGTCCAACGGGACACGAATTAGGCTTTATTATTATTATTTTACCAACTATTGAAGTCATAACATCATTTTAATCAATCGGTCTTTGTTACATTAATTTTTGTTACTTTTAACATATTATACCTAAAGGGGTATCGTCGTTCGTAGAGCTTTCTATATCCCGTATTTAACAGTCCCTGTCTCTTGTTTTATATTCTGTGCGTTATTTTCCTCCACATTTTTCTATTTTTTGTCTTTTCTTGCCAGTTCTTGGTGCTCTTAAGTCTTCTTTTATTTCCTCGAGCCATTTTGATCTTGGTCAACCTCTTCTTCTTCTACCATTTGGATCCCATTGTACTATCGACTTTATTGTTTCGCTGTCATCTGCTGTCTTACTCACTGTTGTTTTATTTCTCTTACTATATCTTCTTCTAGTTCTTGTTCTATCTCAAAGTTCATTCTCTGTCTATGTACATTTTCTGGGTTTTATACTGGTCTTAATAATAATTCTTATTATTTTTCTTTCCACTGTCCTCAATTCTTCTTCAGCTTTTCTTGCCTTTGTCATAGTTTCATCTCCGTATATAAATACTGGTCTTATTATCGTTTATATGTTTTGATTTTTGTTGTCTTTGTTAAGTTTTTGCTCTTTAATAGTTTCTTGTTTGCTTGATATGCTCTGTTTGCTTTAATTATTTTCTCTTTTATTTCTGTCTCTTTAACTCTTTTGCATGGTATTTGAATTTATTTACTATTTCAAAGGAATATCCCTCTATAGTTTTGTTTTTATTTTTCCAGTTCCTTCCAATTACCATCATTTTAGTTTTGCTTTCGTTTAATCTAAGCCCTATCTTGTCTCCTTCTGTTATTATTTTTCGTAGCATTTCTGTCATGATTTTCTGCCTTTTGTTGCGATTACTATATCATCGGCATATGCAATGATCTGTCCTCCACTTGTTCTTAGAGTTCTCTTATTGATTTTTCGCATTACATGTTCTAATGCTTGGTAAAATTGAGTTTCTGAATTTCTTATTGTCTTGAAATTAGCCTTATTAGTTTTTCTGGTACTTTCAATTTTCTTAGCTCCTCAATTAATTTGTCTCTTTTGATTGAGTCAAAGGCTTGCTTAAAGTCGATGAATAGCACCTTCTGTTCATGTACTTTTTCCGTTTTCTGTTTAACTGTGTGTATTGCATATGTTGTTGATCTTCCCTTAGTGAAACCACACTGATGCTGTCCGATTACGGTCTTTGTTTCCTCTATTAATCTTTTTTGCATCATTGTTGTCATGATTTTATACGTAGTGTTGAGTAGTGTGATTCCGCTGTAGTTCGGACACAGTTGTTGATCATCTTTCTTGTCTGTCCGGTTTCAAATTCTTCTGGCATTTTTTCTTTCTTCTATATTTCTTGTATATGCCAGTGTATTTGCTCATGATGTTTGTCTCCCCCATGTTTTATTAGTTTTATATTTAACCCATCTTCTCCTGGAGTCTTTCAATTCTTCATGAATGTTATTTATTATTTGCTTTATTTCTTCTTTTGTTGGTTCACAGGAGGGTTCAATGTCTTCATTTTCATTTTGTGTAGTAAGTATTCTTCAATTGTTCAATGTTTTCCGTTTTCTTACCGTTTTTATCCTTAATTGTGTATGTTTTTGGTTTGTATGTTCTACTTTGTGCATTGATCTTTTGGTAGAATTGTTTGGTGTTGCGGTTCATACCTTCTTTTTCGATGTCCTTTATTTGCTCGTCTATCCAGTCTCATTTTGGTTTACATATTTCGTTTTTGCACATTTCTTTATTTTTTCATACTCTTCGTTATCGCTCTTTTTGTGCGTACCTATCCACTTCATGCTTGCTTTCATTTTATTTTCTACAATTTTTTGACAATAATTTTCGTTGAACTATTCTTTTCTTCTCCTATAGAACCTTTTGCTGCATAGATTATGCAAGCATTTAATTTTGCCCAACTTGTTTCTTTTTAGTCACCGCTGTTATAAATTTTTTCAATCTGTTCTTTTAAATGTTTTTTAAATTTTATTCTGTTATTTGCGGCATCCAGTTTTTTACGTTCCATTTTATTGGCGTGTTCTTATGTTGTACTGATCTTTTGATTTTTTGCTTGACTATCGCTGTTACCATGTAATGGTCTGTATTGTTTATCTACGAGTATATTTAAAATTTTAACTTTTGTAGATATGATAATATAGATGAAAAATTACAAAATTTCTGTTGATTGCTAATAAAAATCAATTACCTACACAAGTAACTATTGTGAAACCTAAGCAGCACTTGATCGATGATAATCACATCACTTGTTATATTTCAGCCGGTAATATTATATCAATCTTAGAATATTTGGTCAGAAAGACGAGTAGATTAGTATTTTTTTAATGGTAGAATGTTACTATAACTAAAATAATTCCTGGTTCGCGGACATGCTCTCACGAACGAACTTACCTCTCCTCTTATATAGTTTGATCCCTGATGGGTGTCCTGGACGCAAGCGACACTGAAACGCTGAAAGCATTTCATACACCGGGTGATTGATGATATCGGCGGTTGTGTCGGCCGACACTTCAATAACATCATTGAAGTATTGCCTCTGGTGGGCGAGGCTGAAGCTAAGGTAACATCGAATATATTTTAGCTGATGTGATAAGATTGTGATTTTCAAAATTTCTGTGATGTGTTAATATTTGATGCACAGTTGTAAAGCAAGGGTACATGTTTTCAAGGTTACAAAGTGATACATCTTTATATTCGTGAGTAAGATCGCGGTTTAAAGACTTTCGTTTTTATAATAAATTTATATAAACACAGACAAGCACGCCTTGGCTAATTTATTGAGGATAATGTATCAGTTAGGAACCTTTTTATTAAATGTCTTTGTCACAACAGCCTTTGAAGGACCTAGACTGAGAGTATACCATTGTAATCGTATCACAATCGATTCTGCTTCGTGCATTTAAAATAAAAATCAGCGTGACAACATTTAGCCACTGTTACTACCAAAGCAAAATCGCAGAGGTTCTTTGGTATTCTTTATGGATACGTTTTGTAAAAGGCGAATTAGTGTATTAGTGAATAATTTGAGCACACTGTTGTGATTTGATTATATATTTTTTTATTGTTTTGGTGATATTTACTTGCAGGTCAGGACACTAAACTTTAAATCTTCGAGATCGAGTGTTTAATAAACTAATAATAAGGGTCTCTGTTACTATATAGTTAAAATTTGGTTTTCAAATTTTGCAACGAAAGTTTTAGCTTTAGCAATATATTTAAACATGCGCATATAATTCGTTCATTAAAGTGCTATACTATTGCTATGACATATTCGTATTTAGTACTACCTAATGTAAACAACAATCAATATGGGTATTGTACACTCGTATTTAATGAGTGGATACAGTTCGTGCGTTTCGATAATGCAGATTTTTTGATAGGTATCACAAAATGTAAGATTTATTCAGGATTTGAAATGCAAACGAAAATAATATAAGTTCTTAATTTTACGTAAGTTTCATTACGGAAAAGTTGTGTTGGTTCTAGAATATGATGAATTTATTAATGTAAAGAATAGAAACGTCTGTAAGTGCAATTTATTTGCAATTGTTCAGTAATGACTTTAGTGTGAGAGAGAGAAGCAAATACGGAAGTGTGTAAATGACTTGTATTTATATTTCTTGGCTCGTTCGAGCCTGGGATTCATCTTCCGCTAAAGATCACAAATGGGGGCGTGTGCTATTCGCTGGAGACTGCGTCAATTTCCGTTGACGCTACCTAATCGGGATGATTGTCTGCTGCTTGCTCTCTAGCGCTCTGCCACTCTCACCCTCGCCGTTTCCCTTATTCTACATTTAATTTTTTCACCTGACGCCTGGAGTGGACTCCATTCCGTTTAATCTCGTTATTCCGTCAACGTCACAAGGTATTACACGCAGACGTGCTTCGTTCTTGCTAAAGAAATATAATGGGATTTAGAACTACTAGTGTTGATAATGTCGTGGAGAAATTAATCTAGGTGGGTACTTATAGGTATTTTGCATGCTTTTCATACATTTACTAAATTTTTACTTATTGCTAATTATGCTTAGAACACATATCAACTACAATATTTATACGTATCAGAAAATATTTACTATTTCATAGCTGTGTTTACCTATAAACTACTTTCATTTGTGAAATCAATTTCACATTATTTGCAGTGACACCTAAATGCGTGATATGACTATTGCATCATTTGCAAATTATTTTTGCTCTAATTTTTTACAAAGCAAAAAGATATTAAAATTCAAAGCTATATCCTAGGTATACTATTCAGCAGTTCTCTGAGTTCTCAGTTGTTAAGTTGTTATTACTATTCTGCCGATAGTGAGAGAAAATTGTCGAGGTTTTACAGTCCCCATCACCAGTAATCTCATCTTTGATATCAACAGATTAATAGTCCGTGGTTATATCTTTTGAAGATAAAGCGAATGCTTGAGTTTGAGATTTGACGGCATAAAGGCTCATTCGTATACAGTGAATGGAATGATGATGATGATGAAATATAAGAAACTAATACATTAGCAGTAAATCTCAATCTGCTTAAGTATTGTCTGTAAGGCACCACATGAAAATGCATTTTGAAAGAGCATTTCATCTCTATTTACACTCGAAAGCCATTAAATACTGAAAGCTTTTCCATCAAAAATTTCACGCGTTCGCGTTTATAGAAAGAACATCAAAAAGGTACACAAGCACCTAAAACCTGTTTAGCTGAATAATAGAGACATCAAACGAGACAGCTTACACGGCTCAGCGCGTAGGTAGGTTCTGTACGGTGGTGGTTAGGCAAGGCTGGAAATGGAATATACGGAATGTGGCATGCACCGCGAAAAGCCTCTGATATATGTACGCGCGGTAAATGTGCAGTTTATTTGAAATCCAGCCGTATAACGTCTTGCGGATGGAAGATTGATTATTCGATTCGGATACACATATATATCCGGCGCTTGTCAATAAACAAGACTTTGCCAAGAACTCCAACTCTTCTCGCGGTGTCGGTTCACGCATACATCAAACACTCCAAGGACACGGAATATTCAGACGCTTGACACGTGAGCGGGATAAGAATATGCGTCTAGCCGTATACCATACAAATGGTAAATGGAACCCGAGAAAATGTGAATACTTTTTATTTGTTGTTGTTCCGAGACGGTGACTATTTTTCAATACCTACTTTGGAAAAATAAGATAAAAGTATAGACGGCGACTGTTTTAAAATAACTACTATGGAATAATTTTACACCTCTGGAGCGAAATTATGATTAATTTCAATTAATATACACTCGACAAAAAAAAACGCACCACTTGATAATACACCAAAAATTCCTAATTTTTAGATCGCCATAACTCAGTTGAATTTGGCTCAAAATGGATGAATCTTCAAGTTCTAACAAATTTGAAGTTTCCTCTTTCAGGTCATGGAAGTTAATCTGACGCGAAGTTAATTTCACCCCCTGCCAGTCCCCTGAGGAAAAAATGTTTTTGATGTCAAAAAATGTCAAACTTTGACAACTTGTACCAGGTGCAAAAAATACTTGAATTCCATCCACTACCAAGGCGATCAAGTTCATTCATTTTCCTGTCGGGAAAAAAATTGAGTACTTTCGATGATTTGGCGCTAAGTAATGAAATGAATTATTTTTTGCCTTTTGAAAATTTATCGAAATTGTCTCTCGTGATCGCTTCAGACTTCAACCTTATCAAAATTTAAGAAGAATTATGAAAAACTCACAAAATGCAGAGTATATTTCAAAAGCCCGTAGCTTTGGATAAAATCATCGTAGGTAATTGAAATTTTAAAAAATTTACTAAAAAATGAATAAATTTGATTGCCATGTTGTTTAATTGGGTCGAAAAAATTTCTTGATGCACCATTATTTAGATGTCAAAGTTTGACATTTTTCTGTTAAAAACATTGTTTTCTCATAGGATGGTGAATTGGATTTTTTTGGCACCCGGTACAAGTCAAAATTTGACATTTTAGACATCAAGAACTTTTTTTCTAAGGAGGGTGGTAGGGGGTAAAATGAACTTGGCATAATATTAACTTACATGACCTTAAAGAGGAAACATCAATCAGAACTCGAAGATTTATCTATTTTCGAGCCAATTCAACCGAGCGGTCTAAAATTTCGGAATTTTGGGTGCATTGTCAAGTAGTGGTGCGTTTCTTTTTGTCGAGTGTAGTTTTAACAAAATAATTTTATTGAAAAAGAAATGATAATACAGGCTGCGGCACAAAGGACGAATGGTTTTAAAAAAATCATAAAATCGGTAATTTTTACTCAAAAACAAATTTATTTACGGCGACAATTGTGACAATTAAGTGTGGAAAATCACATCAGATATGTGGTGACCGTGTTTGACGATGCATTGCTGGAGGCGTTCTTGGAAGTTAGCGTAGACTCTCTCCAACATCGCTTCCTCAACTTGGGCGACTTCCACGCGAATTGCCTCCTTCAACTCGTCCAGATTTCGGGTCTTGTTTTAGTTGTGCTTGTGCACATGTTATTCATCTCTAAAAGTTTAATTTTAAAATATTAAGGCCCATCTCTCTTTCTATCAAATGTAAAGCAAAAAAACCTGTAGTGTTGCCGCGAGAGTCGAGACTAGTCTCGGTCTCGTCTCGTCTCGTCGAGAAAATCAAGACGAGACCATGATGCATCTCTCGACTACAAATTCGAACCGAGACGAGATCAGTATCAAGTCTCGCCGAGAGTCTCGTCGAGACTCTCGAGTCTCGTCTTATATAATTGATTATTAACTATTTGCTTAAAATTTACAGAAATATGCTTTTGTGAATAGATAGGATTAAGCAATTATTCTCAAAAAATTTTCACCTCTTGTCCGTGACGCATTTTTAGATGCTAATGATGCTGGAATATCAGGACCAGATCAAAAATGAGATCTTTCACAAAAAAGTTGTATTTAAAAAAAATTATTTGAAACACTTTTGAACAAAAAAAAATAATTAAAATACTATCAAATTTTAAGTAATATTCCCATGATCAACAAACAATAAATATACCTATACAAACTTACATGTTTAAACATAAAATCTTTATTTTGATCTACATAAATCAATTAGATATTTAATAGAAATAATACCTATTCCTAAAATTATGTAACTGTTATTAACAAAATAATAACTTTAGTAAAGATATATGTATAGGTACTTAATGACGAAACATTTTTATTAATTAACAAAAATTAATTTTAATTATAAAAATTATAAATTTAGGTAACAAGTCAAGTATAGATAAAGTACCGTGGAATAAAATAAACATGTATTAGTTAGAGTTAAATACCTATATCATAATAGAGTTATTTCGTACAAAATACGTATAAGTAATCCCATAAGACTGGACCTAGGCCGCACTGACTCTAACAAACTAATACTGACTTGTTTTGCATGTCAAATAAATAAATACCACACAACCCAAGTTGATTCGAGATTTTCGAGACTCTCGGCTCCATGTCGAGATTAGTCGAGAAATTTCGAGACGAGACGAGAGTGACTTTTTATTAGTTTTTGAAATTCCGAGTCGAGACGAGAGTCGGGTGCACTCTCGACTACTCTCGACAAACGGCATCACTAAAAACCTGTTACAATAAATCATTTTGTGACTTAGGTTTTGAAATCAAATATCTTGGATGTACAAAGTTATTATTGATAAATCAATATGGTTACCTTCTTCATACTGGATTTAGATAATTTTGTTTTCCCCAAAAAAGTCAAAGTTTCAGCCCAGTCCAAATTTAGTTTTCTTCAGCAATACTAGGTGGTATTTAGTATTACAAAATCGATTAAAAGTATAAGTTGAGGAGGTGGGTCACATGAATAATGCATTGTACACAATTTATGTTGTTGAAATAAAATAGAAAATGGAAGTTACGTAGGTACTTTTCTAATGTATATTATGTAATTTGAAAAAAATACATTTTAAATAATTCTAAATAACATAGTTGGTAACAAACAATTAACATATTATTGTATTATGTGACTGTTATTGAATTTATTTTGATTTATTCAACATCAAACTTTCAGACCTGAATGTTATCATGTTTATATCATACAGTTGAAAGTATATTATTATTATTATTAAATATCCCACAACCTGCAACCTGCTCACCACTACAACACCATGACTTGATACGATTATAATACAAGCATGCAAGCAATTTTAAGACTGCTAAAACGCACACAGACACAAAACCTACAAATCTAAAAAAAATTATTTGTGAGCTATAAAACCCCCTTAAATGTGGAACTTATTTAATAGTTATTTATTTATTTTATTTAAAATGATAAATACGTGTATGTATATGTATATTTTCGATGAATACAAATTCCGCATTTGACAATATTTAAATATTCCATGTTTATTGATGTTTCGTTTTTAAAATACCGAAGTTATTTTTGTGCTCATCACCGCGTGAAATTCAGTTTTTATATTTCTTTAAAACCACCAGCAGGAACCGAATCAGAAACCAGCAATACGGAATCCTTTAATCTCTTTATGTAACCAAACACAGTTTGCTTATCGACAGGCAGTCATGCGTTGATAACATCGCGGTTTAAAATCGAATTTAACCAGGTGTACAATTTGTAGAATTTAATTAACTTAAGTAAATTGAATTTTAAACGAGTGACATGTAATTTACTCAACTTGATTTTATTTAACAGCAAAAAAGCGGGCGTTCGTCAAAGCACGTCACGGCACAATAAGTCACGAAAAACACCCCAAATTGAATATCAACTGGGGCGTTGGGTTATAAACCATAATATATCTTCCCCCACCAACAAATCACAGGTGAAAATAAGATTTCCCACAGATCTAGATAAATCACCTTCATTATCAGGCGAGGCGCTATCGACGGTGGCGACACATGACGACTGCGATTGGAAGCATTCTCCATTCGATTCGCCATTCGTACATGTGCGCGTATTTTAGAAGGCGTGACTTCCGATACAGCCCAATGCCAGATTCTTTCTCTCCTTTCACGGATAAAAAAATATATTGGCTACCGTCGAAGTAAAATTCGTAGAAACTTTCGCGCAGCTAAAACTGGAATATATTGGTGCTTCCCGATGAAAGGATTTAGAAGTCTAGCTTAATATATGCCCATTGGCGTTTTCTGTTCTGTTCTTTGTTTGTTTGTTTTATTATTTTGGATAAGTGTACAAATACCTTATTCTTAAATCTTAAAAGCGTTATCTCCGCGAATGTCAAATAGGGTTTGTTCTTTAGTATGTATCGGTAAAGAAAAATAATAAAATTTTATTGCACTGTAGACTAGTTAATGTTTCTAGGTTTTACTTTTTACTTTTTTCTGATAATCTAAAAAAATCTTCTACATTTAGCCTGAAATAAATCCGTACACTTTGTATGCGTAATGTTCAATATTATTATTAGTATCGTTTTAAATCTTTTAACCCCTCGGGTGTCGAGATTGTTTATTTTAATTGTGTTTAGTTTCAATGCTCAATATATTAATTAATTTATTGGATGGCGCTATGTTATCATTAGAGACCGGACAGAAAAATCAGAAAAAGGCACTTAAAAAAGCATAAAGTTTTGATAAAAAGAGCATTAAAAAGTATAAAAAGAAGAACAAAATGTTGTTTAATTAAACAAAAGTCATAAAATACAAATGTATAGTGGCGCTAGTGCTACGGTAGAAATTATTCCAGAAAAATAATTTTCGTAATTAAAATAAATTTTGTCAAACGTAAAAGAAGCTCTAAATAAGCATGAAAATAAAATGAGAATTTTAAAAAAGCAAAAAAGGCTTCAAAACTTGATTTTATTTAATTTCTTTTTCTCTGATTCATCCAGATTTTGAAAAATATTTGTTTTGCCAATTGCCATCAATTTTAAGCAAAGGCAAATTTTACTTAAATCCGGTCTCTAGTTATGACTTATTATAATAACTTTTAAACGTCTAATATTTGTTTAATAAAATGTCAGCTTATGGAATCACTGTTTAAAAATGGATGTTGTATTTAACAATTTGGAAGAGATCTTTTATAATTCTATTTTATGTGGAAAATAAAATAGTAGGTAGGTACCTACAGAAGTTTCGCGTTCGATTCAGTAAAATTAAATATTGGAAGAATATCATAAAATAATTGACACAATTTAATTATAAACTTGTCCTTATTCACATAAATATTTTTCAATTTCAAATATATAAAAATGATAAGTTATCCTACATACTGTGATACATTACACGGTCTTCATTTACCTACCTTCTATTTGAACTCGGGTTTTTGTTTTTTAATCTACAGTTTTTGATAGGAATGATTTTATTGATTTTTACAAACTTGCAGTATTAAAATTGGAATAATTTTAATACGTGTAGTCGTATATGTAAAATACAGAATTATAAATGAACAGAGCAAAATGTGAAAAATTTTAATCAAATTACCTGCCGATTTATATATTTGTCGCATTTTATTTCCAATCCAATAGATATCAAAAAATGTACTAAAATTGTAAAAATATTTTTCTTAATTTAATAGTGGTTTAAAAATTTGTTATGGATAGCAAATATATAGTATTTTTAAATCATTTTGTTTGCGTGATCCAAGTAATTAATTAATTTGAGTGACGCATGCTTGTGAGAAATAAAATCTTATGTAAGACACCTGCACGACATTTTTCCAAATCACATGTTCATTAAAAGATTGTTTTTATATACTTCTATGTATTACCTGAAAGTATTGAAATAATATTTGACAAAGATTTTCCAAACTTTCATTAAATGCCGGACAATTTAATAATATTTCTGTACTTATATATTGTTGAATAATATGTCTTTTATTTGGAGGTAAATGAATTTAGGGATATCTATGTAGTATGTAGATATACCGAATTATAATTTTTTAAAGTAGTAAATATTGTACGAGTTCAATAAAGGAATCATTCTTGATAACTAACGCGATTAAGATCGTAGAAAGTAGCTTAACTACATGAATTATTCCTGAAAGTTTTAAATTTCCCCATCAATTTTAATGTTTTACTGCTATTCCTTTTACTTCAATATTAGATCTTCTGAACTTTGCCCAAATGAATTATGTACGATTCGATGTAATATTAGGCATGTCATGTGGAACTTTCAACATTAAACTTCCAGATTAATTATTCACAATCCTTTGAAAAACAACAGCTGATACTCAGATGCTGAATTAAACACAAAAGCCGGGTTTATAATGAAGTTCGGTAAAACGCAATGCAGTTGAAGTAGAGAAGTAGTGTAATACAAGAGAAAACGCCCTTTATTGTAGTTTTCTTTTGTTAACCGTATGTTTGTATTTACTTAAACACAAAACAATTTACAAAATAATCTCACCAACCCGCATAAATTTTAATTATAGTTCCTTATTACTTTTGTTTAAAATATGCTAATAATAAAATATATAGAAATTAATTTAAATCCGATATTTTGCTTTTTTGCTGAGTTTATTTATCTAAACTAGAAATTTCTTAATACAAATTTCCAGTTTAAAATTCTCATCATGATAAAAATAACTAAATTTAACAAAACTGAATGCTGGAAATAATTGAAACACAATACAGAAAAATTAATCTGAGTTTCAATCGGCTAAAGAGAATATAAACCGGAAGATTGGTTCATTTTCATTTCGCTGTAACGTTAGATAGTAGCAATTCCGCACGTAAACACGCTGGCGTACAAGCCTCTATTGCATTTAAATGCAACGAGATAGCTCCACCATGTAATTCCTCGATGATGGAACCCTACCAATCCGATCTTTTCTGAGAAGAAAACGGAGCGCATTCTTCTAAGCTTCGTTCAAGCGCTCAGAGTACGCGACAACGTGGGATTGAGATTGGTCAATAAGACTGTCCTACTTACTAGAAATTGACGAAATTGCTGCTTGAAATAGAAAATTGGAAAACGTATTAAAGATTATTTTATTCGATATTTACAAGTTTTATTTGATAAGTAAAGCAATAATTATTCTGTCGTGAGTGTCGTGACCGACACAAAGTTTCTCCGACGCCGACTTATCTGTTAAATCTTTATTTATCTATATTTCTATCTATTCTAGTAATAAATATTAATGCAACTATGAATGTTTAATTTTTTTTAACTTAGAAATTTAAAGTTGCCAAAACTTGTTTTAACTTTTAATCTTTCGATACTAATTATAACTATTATTTTTTGTTAATTACCTTAAAAAAAATTATAAATTAATTGAATTTTTCGTAGCGTTTTCTATAAGTACTTAAAGTTAAGAACTTTTCACAAATGGACAATATTTACCAGTAATTATTTTTCATCATTCAGATTCCTCCTTTGATGTGATTTTTCCTGCGAGGTAGATACAAGTAATATCGAGTAATATGTATAATAAAATAAAATACTACACAACACGTGTTAATATTAAATAATTTTATTAGTTAATTGAGAATATTAGGTCGAAGAAATATATTAAAGGAAATGTATTTTTTTTAATATCCCTGTAGTTATTACAAAATTATACTTACAATGTTACAAGAGATGAGTAGCCGCTTCTTTTACTGTTTTACTGATTAATAAAATCAAAATGTAGGTTGTTATTTCAACATAACGTTTTTCAACTGTGTACAAGGGTATTGATAAGTCTCCCAGTCTGCAACAGAGCTCAATTTAAACAAACGCATTGATCGCGACTCTCGAACGCCTACGATTTACGAAATACGAATCCGCTTCCAATAACGGATGGTCCATCGCCTCAATAGCACATAAGCTAACGAGAGCCGTGTCAAACGACAAGATTTCTGCTCACATATATTTCACAGCAGTGCCAGCAATATTTCAAGTTCTATGACATAGGAGCGCGAATTTCCGGATCAACACGGCTCACCAGACTGTCTATATACTCTCGGGAACCTCAAATATTTGAAACTGTTTCAGTAGAATAGAAATCCTAACAAGTATAACAAATCGGACTTATTGTTAAGGCAAACATTTTCTCTCACAAACACGACAGGCGGCTGCGAGAGTTCATTTGTGAAAGGTCGTTATCGCATATGTCACCTACATTCTTTTGTTGACAAATAAACTTTTTTGTTTGATGTCCGACCGATGTACGTGGACATGTTGGCTTGTCAGGTCGGTAAATTATGTTGCTTCAAGCTTCACTCACTCTGTGTTTGACCGTTTTGACATTCCACAGAAGTAATAAACAGAAATGAAGTGAAGAACCGAAGCGTAAAAACAAGCGAGAAGTAATATCCAAAATGAAATGAGACGGTGACTACATTAATTTCGCTTTTGTTTAATTACTACTATATTCCAATAATTTATCCTTAAATTCATACATACTTTTAATTAGTGAAGAGTGAAAATGAAATAGTAGATATATTTCATAACTAGGATCGAAAGTGAGAAATATCGTGCGTGTACATTTTGACGAATAAGGTGCAACCAAGTGAGCAATACGATATTTACTTTCGCACGTGTCATTAACGCTATTTTTTAAACGACCACAAAAAATAACGCATAATTTTTCTCTTTTAATACACACACAACTTTTAAATAGGTATCATGTCTACTGCCATTTCAAACAATCAATAAACAAAGTAAATCTGCCTGGCTATATTGATTTGGTCTCATAATATTCATATCATGTTAGTTTATGACTAGCGTCAGGCCCCGCTACGCGGGCCTTCGGCTAGGTCGCGCTACCGCGCGACAAGGGGGATTCGCCCGCTTCGCGGGCTCAAGTTACACGGACCCTGCGGAGATTCGGCCCTTCGGGCCTCAAATAATTCCAATTTCATATTTAGTTTAAAAATTTTGAATTTTAAATGTCATTTTGACATTGACAGCTGTCATTCTGACATAGACAGTTGTTACTTTGACATTGACAGCTGTCATTTTGATATATATATATATATATATATATATATATATATATATATATATATATATATATATATATATATATATATATGTATATAAATGACTCCTCTTAGTCAGATGTGCAGAACTTGATATGCACAAATGTCCAGCAAGAACCACGGGAAGGTAGGAGCTTATATCTTGCCAGGAAAGGATGGGATACAAAGGATATATGGGTTAGGAACAAGTTTAGGGAAATAAAAGTATATTCTGTGAAGTACCTAATAAACAAAAAAGAATTATTAATTAATTTAAAATTATTATTAAAATCCTGAAAATTAAAACATTTAGATTGAAAAATATATAATAATTATATCTACATGTGAGTAATGAGTAAAAGTATTATTAAATAATGTTACCAGATTTTTATCAAATATATTTTGTTCCGTAGCGCAAATTATGGTATATATAAATATATTTTATTTTGCAGTGTAAACTGTGGTGAATATTGAATTTTATTTCGTATAGACAACCGTCATGTGAAGAACATATTTTGCAGTGAAAACTGTGTTGTATATTGTAATTGCAGCGCTCGCCGAAATAGGTTTTGGTTTTGCGTAATATTGCATCAATTACTATTGTATATATTTACCGTTTTTATTTTAATTCGTTTACCGTGGTGCATATATTCGCAGCGCCCGCCGAAGCAGGTTTTGGTTCTGCGTAATATTGCACCAATTACTATTGTATATATTTACCGGTTTTATTTTAATTCGTTTACCGTGGTGCATATATTCGCAGCGCCCGCCGAAGCAGGTTTTGGTTTTGCGTAATATTGCACCAATGACTATTGTATATATTTACCGTTTTTATTTTAATTCGTTTACCGTGGTGCATATATTCGCAGCGCCCGCCGAAGCAGGTTTTGGTTCTGCGTAATATAGCACCAATGACTATTGTATATATTTACCGTTTTTATTTTAATTCGTTTACCGTGGTGCATATATTCGCAGCGCCCGCCGAAGCAGGTTTTGGTTCTGCGTAATATTGCACCAATTACTATTGTATATATTTACCGGTTTTATTTTAATTCGTTTACCGTGGTGCATATATTCGCAGCGCCCGCCGAAGCAGGTTTTGGTTCTGCGTAATATTGCACCAATGACTATTGTATATATTTACCGTTTTTATTTTAATTCGTTTACCGTGGTGCATATATTCGCAGCGCCCGCCGAAGCAGGTTTTGGTTCTGCGTAATATAGCACCAATGACTATTGTATATATTTACCGTTTTTATTTTAATTCGTTTACCGTGGTGCATATATTCGCAGCGCCCGCCGAAGCAGGTTTTGGTTCTGCGTAATATTGCACCAATTACTATTGTATATATTTACCGTTTTTATTTTAATTCGTTTACCGTGTTGTATATGATATTCGCAGCGTCCGCCGAAGCAGGTTTTGGTTCTGCGTAATATCACACCAATTACTATTGTATATATTTATTTTTCTATAAGCTGCAGTATTTTTAGATACTGGTTAACTGGAGTAGAGTAGTCTTTTAATAAATGTTTATTTACATTTCTAAAATTTCTGTAAATACAATATTTTTTGTGAATCCTTCGCCGTTTTTATTAATTTCTTCATTTGTTAATTTTATTTTCAAAGTTTCCAAAGATCTAACTCGCGACATTGCTACATATAACTGACCGTGTGTAAAAATTGGTTTTTCTAAATTTATACCGACATAATCAAATGTTTGTCCCTGGGCTTTATTAATAGTCATAGCGAATGCTAATCGTATTGGAAACTGTCGTCGTTTTAAAATAAATGGGAGATTGGAATCAGTTGGTATTAAATCTATTCTAGGTAAATACATTCTAGATCCTGAACTTTGTCCGGTTAACACTTCTAAATCGAGAAAATTGTTTTTCATATCTTTTATGATAAGCCGTGTTCCATTGCATAGTCCTGCTTTCGGATTCATGTTTCGTAATAACATCACTATTGCACCAACTTTTAACTGTAATTTATGGCGGGGCAATCCAGAAGGTGTTTGACTGTTTAAGAATTCTATTGGGTAATTGATTGTATTACTTTCATCACATTCCGCTGTATCTGCACTATAATATGTTCTAGTTAGTCCAATGATTTTATTCAGAACAATATCATTTATATGCATGGTATCTTCATTTTTAGGTGCTAATATAGCCCTGTTTGTATAGGCATAAATATCAACTGGTGATATTGTGTTTTCTCCGAAAATTGCATTTTCTAAGGAAGTAGTTACTATGCATTGTGATGGTATTTGTATGGTTTCTGCTAGTCCATTTCCTACATTTAAAAGATATTTAGAAAAATCGATTTCTTTTTTGTTCACCCGCATGTTTTTTGTTAACGCATACTTTTTGAACAACGGCCAAAGATGACTTCGTAACATGGATATTTCGATAATAGCGGTTCTGTGGTTCGTATATTTTACTATAGGCAAGCATTGTCTGAAATCTCCACCTAATACAATAACTTTACCTCCGAATGGTAATGTATTGTCCATAAGATCTTTCAGAATTAGGTCGATAGCTTTTAGCGCATGAGAAGGTGCCATGGTAATTTCATCCCAAAGTATTAATGATGCCGATTTAATAAATTTTCCTGCATTACTATTTGCGGTGATTTTGCATACGCTCGATTCGTTGACGGGTACTGGAAGTTTGAATACCGAATGTACTGTTTGGCCACCTTTTAAAAGAGTTGCTGCGATTCCGGTCCAAGCAACAGCTATCACAGTTAATGCTTTACCTCTCAAACTGCTAATTAAAGTGTTGTATAAAAATGTTTTACCTGTTCCGCCAGGGCCATCTATATAAAAGTACCTATTTTTCTCTGTTGGATCATTGATTGCGTTCATAATTTGTTGAAATATATCTGATTGTTCTGTATTAAACATTGCCCTATTTTGTTCACCTTCTTTTTCTTCAAGAATTCTGTTATATGTGTCATCTTCTGCGATATCATTTGATTCGTCAGGTTGAGGTAGACAAAAATCTTTTAATTCAAATCTATGAAGTAATAATATGCTTTCAATATCATGAAGACACTTGTTTTCGGCTGTAGGTTTTGAAAATCGATGCATATAATCTTCCATTAGATGTTCTTTGAATTTTTTCCATAATTCAAGCGCATTAGTCGAGGTATGAAAGCAAATTAAATAAGCGAATAGTTCTCGTAATTGTTTGGGAAATTGGTTTAAAATAGCTTCCTCCAAACATTTTTCGCATTCGTCGTCATTGGCTAACAGTCCTTTGGCCCGCGCTGCCTCTTGATATGTGTTGTAAAGTTTTCCGTCCACTGTTCGCAAATCTTCAAAACTTGTTGCTCCTGAAGCATGTATTAGTATCAATCGTAAGTGAAATCTTTCTATATCTTTTGGACTAACAGATATCATGCGACCAATGGGTGGTTTAATTTCTTTCTGTCTCGCTTTCCACATGTTGTCATTTGAAAACACGTAATATTTCGGTATGTCCATGTATAGGTATTGGCGCGCTATTGTATCATTTTCATTAAGTTGAAACCAAGCAGTAAGAGTGGTGTTTCTTGTTTTGGCGCGTTCTACTGCTTGTTTTATTTGTCCAGGCTTGAATACAACTGTTTGTTGGTTTCTTAAATGAACTGCAAGGTCAAAAACTGCGTGAGACTTGTCATGTAGATGATATTCTAATAAACGCCAACAACTTTCTGGTGCGGATACATATCTGGCGTCTAAGTAACCGCTAATTTCATCCCATTGTACAGTTTTGGAATTATCTATTTGTCCTAATTTAACGCTAGCGCAATCATGACCTTTGCATAGGTAGTCGCATATGTATTTAATACTCTTAACAGAAGAGCAAATTTCAATATTAATATGTGCGCGATATTTTTTACTTAAATACGGGTTATATGGTACGATCCATCTGTTGTCGATAGTATATTTGATTGTATTATTTTTCCATAAAATGTACATTTTCTGATTATTGTTGCGTCGTCGATATAGCGGATAACCATTAACATTTTCGCGTGTTTCATTGTGGAAGTCTTTCGGATAATTTTTGGTGCATTTATTGTCGCTCATGCATGGTGAAGTTTTATTTAATATGCCGCAAGGCCCGTGAATCATATGTGTTTTAATGATTTCGTAGAGTTCGGGATCATTATCTTCGTCTGGTATTTCTGCGCTTACCACTGCATCAATTTCATCTTTATTTCGAATTTTGTCATTTTCCGCGAGAGTAAGTAATAAATGCATATGTGGTAATCCTCGTTTTTGAAATTCGATAACGTAAATATATGCAATAACTTTACCAAAAATGTTATCGTGTAAAAATTCATGTAACATATTTTTAATTTTACCATAAAATACGCGAGCTACAATGTCGGGTCGATCGGATGCGTTTTGTCCTACATGTAATTGTTCTGTTATTTCCCGCCATTTTGGATTACATGTTACGGTTATGAAAAGATCAGGTCTGCCGTATTCACGTACAATCGCCATCGCGTTTTGATACATTTTCTGCATAAATCTGTTTCCACCTTGGAAAGAGGAAGGTAAAATAATCATAGTACCAGGTTTTGCACCCTCGTTTGCTGCAATATTGTTTATATGATCCATTAAACCGCTGTATAATTCTACTCTCAGTTTTGGTTGATTTTGTCTTATATATGTTAATCGTTCGGATTCAACTTTCACATATGCGTCTACTATGTATTGTTGTGTTAACTTACCAGCTTGTAAACATGGATTAAAATGTCCGCGGTCCGCTAACCTATTCATATAAAATTGTAAAGGTGTTTGCCGTTTAATGCCGTCCGCTTGTTTTAAATGGATGCCCCAACCTGGCTCTCCATGAGGGAATAACAAAGGGTATACCATTGGATCGCAGTTTTCGCTATACTGATTAATTCTAACACTACTCTGACCTCTTGGATGGATACAAATATCTCTGTTTATAGGTGGTTCTCCATCGTTAGATGTGAAGACAACAGCTACCTCGTTGCATGTAGGAATATTGTACCTGCGTTTATCTTTTCCTCTATCATTCAAAATCCATAAATTAATACTGGGCGCAACTTGATTTGTTAGCATGGCTTTTGTAGTTTCAATATCTTCCAATTCTTTTAACATCATGAATGCTTTAAAATATGGATTACTTTCGCGAATTATTTCATCTAATGTTTTCATAATGTGTGGGTTACAATTTTGATTATGTTTATTATTCATACGTTTAGTAAGTGCTTCAGTCGTGTCAATGACGTATAGCTGTGCGAATTGCTCTGTTTCACCATTTTCTGGATAAATTGAAGAAGTCCTGTGATAAATTTGTCCATGAATGCGAAATGTGTATGGTCCTCTACCGTGCGGAATTTCAATTTGGGCCCCCATTGATGCAAAAGCTAGAGCACTGTTGTATTGACGAATATTTTCTTTAAAGTTTTTATTTTCTTTTTCATTTTCAGTCATTAATTTTTTCAAATATTGTGGGTAATCCTTTAATGTATTTGAAATTAATTTTCCCTTTCTGCAGCAGTGTGTGAATTTTCCATCGTATGGTTTTTCAAATTGGAAATTTTTTGAAGAACACATTTGACAAATAACATCCATAGGTCCTAAATAATGTTGTTCAATATTGTCTTTCAAGGTATTTCGTGCTAGATAACTATTTTGGATCACCTTTTTATGTTTTTTGGTACTTTGTTTTTTTTGTGATTCTTTATTCCTTTTTAAACGTTCATTTTTTTGTATCGGTGTTTCTTTTGCAGTGTGTTGTTTCAAATTTATTTTCAATTTTTCTAATGTTCCCAATTTTTCTTTCTCGGGTTCCGTTATAATTTTTGACATATTATACTTCATTTGTTTATTTAGACGGTCCTCTTTTTCTTCGTTTGTCTCGTTTTCTATCTTTTTTTTGTAGCATTGCCTATTTTGTTGTTGTTTCATAATTGGGAATGGCGTAATTTGTTTCGATGTATAAATGTTCGCAAGATGTGTTCGCATTTTACTTATATCATAAGTAGTATTTTCTGGATCTTGACCGAACATAACACTTATAAAATTCGCGATTGCAAATAACCCGCAGTCGTAGCCATTGGTTTGTCGCTGAATTTCCGCGAATTTAACTGGAGGTTTAAATGGAAATAAGCGATTTAAATAGACTTCAGCATCCGGATGCATAGTTTTTCTATTAAAACTGTCATATATTATTAATGTCGTTCCATCAAAATACGCACAAATCCAATGTCCTATACCAAATCCGTAACCAGTTAAATATAAAGTTTGAAGATGTCTCGTAGTTTGAGCAATTGGCATAATACGATTTGGTGAATGTAAATAAAAAGTTGGTTGCGGTCTAAAATTAGAAATGGCGCGAACTAAGTTGAAAAAATGGTCCATGTGAATATCTTCCAAATATCCACGCGGACTTAGAACAGTATTCATATCTATATTTGTCATATTACATTGAAATGCTTGAACGGTTCCCGAATTATTGTTTTCAGTTGTGATATTAATATTCGTTACGTTTTTTAATTTATCATCTTCGATTTCATTGTTTAATTTGATATTATTTGAATATTTTTGACGTTTTTCTTGCCGTTTTGTGCGGTCTTTTGAAGGCATTTTGATATATAAGATAATTGATAATATATTACTGGTAATCAATATAATAATAATACAAATTATTACTATTACTTATGTTATATAAAAATAATTTATTTTTATAGTACTTACTTGATTGTAGTCTTGTCTGTATCTTATTTGACTGTGCAAATATAATCTTACCTCTGTTTTGGATATTTACAAATTGTAAAAAAAACTTATACAGATTTTACTTCTTAACTTCCAATTAAATACACTTATTTCAGTAGAACTACTCAATTTTACCACAATGTAGCAAATATGAACACTTAGTACGTACTGTGCAATATGCAGTGCAAAAAATTAGTTTTCGCACTTACCACTAGATGACAGCTGTATTTAATAAATATTTCAAAATGCAAAGAAAAATCGCATAATGATACTGCGCAAGTACACAAGTGTACAAATGTGGTTAAAAAATTAATTAATATATTAATAAAATAAATAAGTATTTCCGTGATTTTACATCCGCACGCGCAGCTAGATACTTATTGTTATTATTACTCTTATCTTATATCTTCTTATATACTAAAAGTATTTCCGTGATTTTATATGCGCACGCGCAGCTAGATTCCTATCGTATTTTAATAGACGATTTTCATTTAGAAATCGATAGTGGCGCCAGCGGTTGCTGGCTGAACTATTCTAACAGCAGTATTTAATAACGCTAGCTAGATTTGATTAGTATTTTGACGGTGTAGGTTTGCATTACATTACAATAAAGAATAATACATAAATTTTATTGTAAATGTTAAGTTTTTGAATCTTTCGTTGTGCACACGGTTTTTCAAGCCATCGTTTTAATTTAGCTATTGAATGTTGATTTATAGTAATGTATTTTAATTTAGCCTCGGACATATCATCTTCTCTTAAATGTAATATATTTTTATCCATAATTATATATTAAAATTACAAATATCAACAAACAACCATAACCAAAATCAAAGCTATTGTAATTACTGTCAGAATAATTTACAAAACTGCCACAGTCAAATGACGTCATAATGGAAATGGTCTATTGTTGAGTGCTGCATGAAAATATTTGTAATTAGCATATTAATGAAATTCGTACTTTTCTTTCGGAAAATCATGTTTTTTATTCAGAAAGAGGAATCACGTATTAATATTTATTGTACCATAATTTTTTTGAAAATACTATAATTTTTTACCGTCTGCATCATAAGTTTACATGCGAGAGTTGGCAATACTGGCTCTGTGCTACCTATGCTAAGACGCAAAGGATTTTATATTTTTGGCTTTGAATTCCGTTTTTACCTGTGTGCTCTTATTTATATTAAATATTATGGAGAAATCTGTAAGTAGTTATAATTGGTATTATTATTATTATTATTAATTATATGTACTAATTTTTATTTTCTTAATGAAACGTATTTTTATTAATTTATTCTAGATTTATCTTAATTATCAAATTGTTGGTGCCAGTAATATGGTACGATTTTGTAGTACAATATTGGGCAGTCGTGCTATTAAAAATAAAAATGTGAACAATGGCAGTTCAACAATTAATTTATGTATATCTGGGCAACGTATTCGTAATTTAGAAGTTCGTCTTCGAAGAGAACACAAAAAATTATCTTCACACATCATTATATGTATAGGGACCAATGATGTATTAAGAGTAAGTTTATATAATGGATATTTATATTTAAACAAATGTAATAGAGACTACATTGGTACATTTATTATTTTAGATGAATCCTGTGAGAAATTTTAAAAAATCAGTAAATAAAATTAATAAAATTTTACGCGGGAAAAAAGTTGTGTGGTTGACTATACCACCCATTTTGAAATTACAACACAGTGAACTTCATAATAAGCGTATACAACAATTTAATAAAGTTATTGCAAAACTTGGTAAAATGTTTATAAGCCTCGTTAATATTCATTCATTAACATTATATAATTTGTTATAGCCAAAATACCGAATTCGGCAGTTATAGATTTGTACCAGTTCTGCCATAACAAAAATGGGAACATTAGAGAGGAATTATTTTCAAAGTAAGGAATGTGTTGTCCGTCTAACTGGGTTATTATTGTTTTTTTTAGTAAAAAAATAGAAATACTCTGAAATAAATTAATAGATTAATGTAAGTTTTACATAGTTGCAAATGAAAATTATAAATCAAATACCTATTTTATGTATTTGATCTTTAATTTATGAAATATTTTCAATACCAATAAAATAATTTTAAAGACAGTATAATTTTGTACTGTTTTTCATTTGTTTTTATTTATTATGAAATAGAAAAGTTAGCAATTGCAATAATATCCAATTTTTATTGACATATGTACTTACTGAATTATTTATTAGAATTATTAAGAATATGTTATTTTAGATTCTATATCAGACCGCGAAATAAGGCTCACCTTCCGTGTCGTGAAGATGGAATACATTTTAACATAGTAGGTTTAAGAAAAATTGCAATGTGGTTGAAAAGAATACTGCTGCCTGTATAACTAATATAATTTGTTATTATATTATAGTTAACCGTATATATAATTATATGTATATTTTTATATATTCAAATTTATTGTATTAGAAACAATAATTGTTGTTTTTGTAAGTTGAAATATTTTTGGAAAAGCTCAACGGTATTTCCTACGCGTTGTATCAGACTTCTAAGTATGGGCATCAGGTTTTGCTGTTAAAATATCAGTTTCTAAAATTTACGAGTTTTGGCATTTCGGTAGATGTCAAAATGTGAGATACGGAAACCATTTAGTTCAATGAAAAGTATTTCAACTTCACTTGGAAATGTTTGAGTGTTTGAGATTTACTGTCGCCACGGTCAGAATTATTTTTTGAATCAGGGGATAGTTTTGAACTATAGTTTTGTAACATATTTTCGTTTTTAAAATAGTTAGTTTTAAGATTTCAAAGAGAAAGACGTTATTGATAATTGCAAATGAGTTAATTTGAAGATTTCGAAAGAGAAAGACGTTTTTAAATATTGGGAATAATCTGTCTTGATTTAATTGTTTATTTGTGCTCAAAGTGAATCTCAATACTCTCCGTTTTTATTTGTGAATGTGAAACTATGTATTTTTGAGTAAGTTGATATTTTATGTTTTTATGTTTGTTTTTGTTATCTGTGTTCTTCGTAATATATTAGTGGCTAACAAATTTTTTTCCAAAATTCATCACGAACTTTTGTTTAAGGTTTTTCCATTTAATTAATTAGTTAACAAATTAATTAATGGTTTTCCTGAACGCTTAAGACAAATGTCGAAAGTATCGTTTTATTAAATTTAAGTATTTTATTTAAATATTAGTTTTTGTTTCTATTAATATAGTTAATCCTTTAATTACTACTGTGTTATATTTTATTAAACATTCCCATTCTTATATATATATATATATATATATATATATATATATATATATATATATATATATATATATATATATTGTTAAATTTGGAAATTTATTTAAACGTATTTCCCGCCTTTAGCTTCCACTCCTTCTATTCATTACGTGTGCACCTAGATGGCTCTGCGGCTACAGGAAGTTATCAAATTTATGTTTCGGGCGCCAGATCTAAATTACAACTTACTGAGATCGAATTTATTTTAATTTTAAGTATTGATCTTTATTATCTTGGGATTCAGTACAGTGAGAGCAAGATGCTTAAATAATAACTCAATTTAAGGTTTAACAACATGCAAGATTTATAAATTAAAACATGATAACAATACAAAACAAACATGAATAGTGTGGGGTGAACTGCCGTAATCAAATGTATTTAATTGTGTTGATTACAAGAATGTTCGTTGTGATTTCAACAATGTAAATAAACAATGTTACAATCAGTTGATTACAAAAATAAATTGATTATGAAAATCATGTTGAGGATTTCAACAATTGCTTTTTGTGTTAAAATGAAATATACTATTACTATTAAAGTTAAAGTTTAAACAAAAAAATCCTTTGCGGCTTCTGCACATAAATAAATTAACCAGAGTTTGAGCGAATGTAATTCTGAGTGTAGTGTAACAGCTAGTGAAATTTGTAAATTAATATGGCGTTTCATATACTTTTGTCAACAAAATAATTGCAAATTGAATAATTAACGTTTAAAATAATACCAAATTCACTAGGTTAACCGATTTTTGAGCTCGTGGCAAGTTTAAAGTTTTGGAAAAATCGAAATAATTTATATTTATTTAAAATTTTAATAATTGCAATTGGAAAAAAGGCGGGAGGCTTTGGAACGATTGTTACGACACTCAATGGGTAATTTGGTTTGTTAATTAATTAGAGCTTTAAAATTTTAAGTAAAATACTGGGATTTATACAAATATATAGTATTAGCCACGGATATTTGATATATAGGTAACTATTCCTAAGAAATCTACGTCTGGTGACAGTTAGTGGAAGCTGTCAAATAGACATTAAATCTTGAAGAACTACGCTTCGTTATATTTATCAATATTATCTAAGTATGAAAACAAATATAGAAAATTAGTAAAATACTACAGTTTGTCACAGTGTAAATATTGCAAAGTTTTGTTAGGTACCTAAGTAATTATAATTGAACATTTAAACTTGAGTCAAAATATGCCATAAATATAGTAATAAATAAATAGCAACATGAGCAACTTGACAGTAGTGCGTTGTAAAATTGAATAAAAATTTCAAAAATAATATTATTTCAAATTTATACAAAAACATTATACCTAGGTATGTAAACATAATGCGTGCTCCATCTTTAAATACTCAATAAAAATTTCAAAACACTCTTACCTTACCAAATATGAAAAAGATATCCAAATAAAATTTCAAATTGGAAACGTCAAATCTGACAGTAGACAACAAAATCATTTTTATCAAAAAGAAAACAAAACTTCCATGGCATGCTCCCATTTGCGTTCCGTGCATTTTGCAGTTTTTTCTTAATAACTTTCTTAATATACCCAATATTGGGTTGAAACATGCATAGAAATATAGTCAAATTCATCCACTACCTATATGTCAAATGAAAAAAACAATCGAATAAAGTATAATGCCCGTATCCAAGGAGTCAAAAAAATCACTGTTTTTCAACTCCCCTGCGACTACCACGCCATCTACAATATTCATATACCCAAAAGGCACTACTTCACATGAACCTTTATCAAATAAAAAAAAGTTTATAAAAATCGGTTCACCCGTTTAGGCAGTAGGCGAGTCGAAAAACGGTTGCTAAGCTGCTGAAAATGATCTCAAGCCTTTTAGTATATAAGATATTTTCAACTATTTTAAGTAAGGTGCTGACGCGATATATATATATATATATATATATATATATATATATATATATATATATATATATATATATATATATATATATATATATATATATATATATATCTATATGGTTGTCAAAACATTAATTTGGAAATATTCATAAATGAAAGATAGAAAAATAAGACCATAACATAGCTTTCAATTTATTATTGATGGAAAAAGATATGTTCCAACTTCATTTTCGTATAGTTATGTACATAAATACGAGTAGGTACATATTACACAGCATTTTTTATTAGAATATATTCTTTAAATTTACCTCCATTACATATTTGCAGTTTTATGATCACTTAGTTTACAATAATAATAAAATTATTATTACAAAACTTTGTTATGTTATTCTAAGTTTCTTTGTTTATGACATCAGTCAAACAAACATGCACATTCACAAAAATGCAAACATATGGCATTTATATTTGCATATAGAATTTATTTATTTTTAGTATATCTGGTACCTATATATTTTAACCTTCCACTAGTCGCATCAAGTCTCACAGACCCAACCAATTTTTATTTATTGTTTATTGAAGGGTGGGGGAAAGGCGATACTTGTGCAGCTGCGTAGCTTTCCAGTTTTTGATTCTGTACAACATAGTAAAGTTTGAAGTCAGTATGTTTTATTGTTTGGCCTATAATTAACGATAAAGTCTTATAGACCCGGCGCGACTAGTTGTGTCCCTCTTTTATTTTACGTTTTTTTTATTGTCGCCATTAATTGAATTCGGAATTGCAAGATAAAGTTCAAATATATTAATAATAGATTTTTATGTATAACCAAAGAAAATATTTTTGATGAATTATGAAAATTTACGTCGTTTATGGGATGAATTCGAAGCAGAAGAACCTTTCTTTGACAATGATTCTGGCCTGTCGCACGCTAAAATGCTTTGCCCAATGTGCACTAATGAAAATACATAATTTTTTTTCTGTAAAACGTATTTGTCATGAATCCACCATTTTTTGTATGTAAATACATATTTATTTATTTTATAAACAAAATGAAACTTTAAGTTTGAAAACATGTAATTCTGTTGCTTCATATTTCAGAAATTTTCAATAATAAATACTTTTGCAAATATAATAGGTACTTAAAAATAAAAACTTAAATGACAGAATAATAACCATTTAATGTGAATTTAGCTAAATTTGTTATAAAAAATTAATTATTTTCGAAATATCTTTAAAAATCTATGTGACCCAGCGCGACCAGTAGCGTTCTAAAAATGAGCGCGACTAGTGGACGGTTAAAAGACTACCTATTCATATTCATTAGTTGATGTCATAATAGTGTTTACAATTTTTTACCCGTATAAAAGAAAAAAGTGTATTATGTTATGTAGGATAATGGAACTATTAATAGCATCAACGAGATTTTTAATTGTCTGTAAATATATAACGTTTTAATTGCCACTCCCATGTTCGAACTTTTTTAATTAGGTACATGTTACATGAAAACTAAAAAATCTGCATGAAATTTTTATTTTACTGTGAAACATTTTAAAGGATTTTAATTTACGTCAATTTTTAAAAACTGTCCATGTTTTTAAAAATTACTACGATTTAAAAAAAACAATGTGAAAAGAGCATAAATGAATAGCGAATCCTAGGGTTGTCACACTTTTGCTATTTTCCTATTAAATTTTTTCGTAATTTTATAAACCTGGACACCTGGACACGGTGGAATCTCAGGTAGCCTTTGCTGAAACACAGTTGTAGTTCTCCTCGACAAATATAGATGGTATTCTTTTATAAATTATCGGTAAAAAAGATAATTATTTTATCAAAAAATGCGAAATAATTGTAAAGGTGGGTTTATGCTCAAAATTTTTACGCCTTATTCCTTATTTCTTACAGACATGTCAATTTTTTTTTCATGACATAACCTAAAGTAGCCAGATATCTTATTGATTTTGCGGGTATGGATACATTTCTTCATATAAAAAACATTAATGTCAATTGTCAAAGTCGCAAACATCAGATTAAGGCTGGGGGATAGGCAAAATTGAAATTTACGCCCATATTTAATCTCTTGTATTTTTGTACCCAACTATACCAATATTTTGTAATTTTTTCTTATGAAAGGGTAAATATAGACCTATATTTTAGTACAAATTCCAAAGTCTAACTTTAACCATCAAGCGATAAAAAAATATTAAACATGTGCATTTTTTAAATTTTCTGTTTCAAGGAATTTAAGTACCACTTATTTGTTAATTAATATTTATAAAATTTTATTTAAGCATAAAATAGCCTCACATATTTGTTAGTGCATGACATAATTTGTTTAACTATTTTCTAAGTATATTTGTTATAAATAAAGTTTGGATCTATAAATTATTATAAATTTTTATTATTTTTGTTCTCTTCTTATATACAAGTTATTGAAATAAAAATTATATGTTGCAATAGCTATTAACATTAGTAATGTATATATTTTTTTCAATGTTGTTATTAGCTCTTTAAGGAAATGTCCCTAGTGACAACAAAAAACGCGCATTTTTTTATAGAGCTAATAGCAACATTGAAAAAAAGTATGTAGAATAATAATGTTAATAGCAGATACAACATATAATTTTTATTTCAGTATTTTGTATAAAGAAAATTACCAGATTAGATCCAAACTTTATTTATAAAAAATATACTTAGAAAATACTTAAACAAATTATGTCATGCACTAACAAATATGTTTAGCTATTTTATGCTTAAATAAAATTTTATAAATATTAATTAATAAATGAGTGGTACTTAAATTTCTTGAAACAGAAAATTTTAAAAATGCACATGTTTAATATTTTTTTATCGCTTGATGGTTAAAGTTAGACTTTGGAATTTGAACTAAAATATAGGTCTATATTTACCCTTTCATAAGAAAAAATTACAAAATATTGCAACGGTTGGATACAAAAATACAAGAGATTAAATAATATGAGCGTAAATTTCAATTTTGCCTATCCCCCAGGCTTAACAATAGTTATTTGTCCAACTAGAGAGGAAAGGCAATCGAGCAAGAGTGGAAAAAGAGCTTTCCTCTCGTGTTAGACACAACATTTTTTTCTCGACATATTTAAAAACAATGTAAATGTAGAAGAAACACATAACTTGAAGTTAGGTTATAACTGCCATCTGTCAGAATGACGTTTGAAAACAACGAAATGCAGCCAATATGCCAAATTAAATTTAAGTTGTAAAATCGTGAAATAGTAGAAAAAGAAAGTATAAAACATAATAATTGTAAAATAATAGTTTACAGTATATCACTATAAAATCAGAATTTTCAATAAAATAATAAATTTACTTACAATTTTTAAAATATTTCATCGAAAAATAACACTGGTGGTAACACTGCTTACTTTCTTCTCTAGAGAGGGAAAACCTACTTTCCTCACTATTTCGCGAGAAGAAAATTGTGTTTTCTCCGCATGTCGTGAAAAAATATAATTACGTTTCACTTCGGTTAGACTAAAAATATTCTTAAAATTATTCTTATTCCTTATTGTTAAATTTTTGAGCATACTCTTAAACTCGTATAAACCCACCTTAAATTAGGCGTTATAAATTTGGTTCATGTTACATTATTTCTAATTTTGACATTTTCTTAGTGCAAGTATTTTCTTCACTTGATAACACATTTTGACCACAACTACAAATTATACTGTAAGTAATTATTTATTATACATAACAAAACTGCACATTAACATTTCGTTATTAAATTATAGAATTATTCATATGGTTACGATTTACGAAAATATATGAATAAAATAAGAATGCGAAATTGAGAAACTGACAACTCATAATACAATATCTTAAAATTTTATTTTATTTATTATAAAATTATCCCGAACGACTTTTGGTAAATATACTTGTTTATTATATATATATATATATATATATATATATATATATATATATATATATATATATATATATATATATATATATATATATATATATATATATATATATATACAGGGTGTCTCTAAAATGAGTGTACATGGCTTAACCTGGGCCCAAAATAAGACGATTTAACCAAACTTACCTATATCCAAAAGTGTACCGTTAAGCCGGAATTCTGCTTCAAAGTTCTTGCAAAAATAACGAATTTTGCTTGTAACTAAAGATTAATTAGGCCAATTTAGATGAAATTTTGTATGATATAAAACATGGCTATAAGTCATCTTTTTAAATGATATTTGTTATTTTTAGTGCACTGCTAGTGCGTAAAACTTTAGTGCTAGTCCCTTAATTAGGCTGTAACTTTTTAATGGTCAGGCTAAGAACTTTCAAAAAAAAATTTTTAGAAAGAGACTTTCATAAGTAAACTTTAATTTCTTCGTTAAATTTTTAATATCTCTTACCGTTTACACAGAAAAAAATCAAATCCGTGTGCTTTCACCGTGTATTTCTCAAAAATACAATTTTATCTAGCGTTTTTTTTCTAAGGAACGTTGAAAAGTAAAGTTTACAGTCAGCCCATTAACACTGAAAATGTTGGCAAGAATTCAAAATGTTTCTCTACAATTAAAGAATAATGTACAAATGTTGCAAAGGGCACAATACAATTTTTTGCGAAGAATTGACCTTTGCATTCAAGAGAACGGTGGTCACATTGAGCATTTATTGTAATTTTAACAATAACCTAATTTTTTCCTTATTTATTATTGTTTGTTAGACTACTAGATAAAATTGTATTTTTGAGAAATACGATGCAAGCACACGGATTTGATTTTTTTCTGTCTAAACCGTAAGAGATATTAAAAATTGAACGAAGAAATTAAAGTTTACTTATGAAAGTCTCTTTCTAAAAAATTTTTTTTGAAAGTTCTTAGCCTGACCATTAAAAAGTTACAGCCTAATTAAGGGACTAGCACTAAAGTTTTACGCACTAGCAGTGCACTAAAAATAACAAATATCATTTCAAAAGATGACTTATAGACATTTTTTATGTCATACAAAATTTCATCTAAATCGACCTAAGCAATCTTTAGTTATAAGCAAAATTCGTTATTTTTGCAAGAACTTTGAAGCAGAATTCCGGCTTAACGGTACACTTTTGGATATAGGTAAGCTTGGTTAAATCGTCTTATTTTGGGCCCAGGAAGCTGTGGTTAAGCCATGTACACTCATTTTGGAGACACCCTGTACATTGATTGCTGGCTGAACAGGCTAAGTTCCTGAAGCCATGGTGGGATGTCCCCCTTTAAAAAAAATAGTTACTTATTACTAAAAAATAGTAACTTGGAACATTATTGTTTAACTAATCCTATCATGACTCTTATGATTGTGGTGGCAATATCAAACACTTCATTGACAGTGACAATGAAAAGTGAAACGTCGAGTCAGGCAGTCAAAAAATCCGAGAATGATAGCAGATAGGTAAACCATAAAGATATTGAATCGCGAGTTTCGTGGAAACAAAACTAAACCATATCAGATGGCAGTGATGGGTTGATCGTTTGGTCAATTTGCGAAGCATCGTTTATTTGGCGTCACCTTTCTCAGTTTTCCTTCGTCGTGGCCATCTCCACCTCCATGACCACAGTCCACGTAGGACAGCACAGCAGCAATAGACTTTTCAGGTTGTAAAGCATTAGGTCGGGCTTGCGGCAGCGAAGATCTGTGAGCAGTAAATCTTTCTCGACCGGATAACGTCCAGTGACGCTTGGCGGCGTCGGCGGCGGTTGGCCTCCTGTGGCCGCTGTCCTTTAGCAGACAATGCCCCCGCCCCTGCGCCCTTCTTGTCCCTAGTTCTCAGCTTTTTTATCACAACAGATCTAAATCAACGCTGACACCATTCGCCTCATTGGCACGAACTTATCAGCCGTATGTTTATTGTGTTCAAGCAAAAACTTTTACACAAGAACAAGATTCACGCGTTTTATTTACCCAACGAAGATTCTTTAAAACTAAATCGTAAATCAGTTTAAAACTCGTGTCGACTTTAATGCACTTTAAAAATTTATCGAGGATGGTTGCGGAATTCTGATTCTGATCTATGCTAATTTAGATGTAGAAAAGTTTTCTGAAGCCTGTTTTACATTATAGTTTTTGCAGCTGGTAACTGGAACTAGATTTTAGAAACTTTTTTTGTCTGAATCACATCTAAGTTTTGTACTAGTTTCTTGATCAGCCGGTAATTTTAACGTTTTTTTTATTAATCAGAAATATGAATTTGGAAAATATAATAATTAAACACAAAAATTAAAATAATTAAACCTTATGAAATATATAGGTGTAATATACAGGGTCCGCCAAAGGAACCTGACGATTTTTGGTATTCAACTACAAATTTATGTAACAAGATATTTATTTTCACATACAAGTAATCGATAGTATATTACATGCCATTTTATTATGGAAAATAATTTTGCTTAAATGATGTCCATCACCGCGTATGTGAAAATAAATATCTTGTTACATAAATTTGTAGTTGAATACCAAAAATCGCCAGGTTCCTTTGGCGGACCCTGTATATAATTAAGTCAGAAAATTTGATGGAGATTTTCGTGTTTTACATAATATAATCATATTTTGCATTATAAAATCTAGTGTGAAACTTGTCAAAGTTTCTTGCCCAATAAAGTATAATGTAAAACAGATTAATATTAAGGATTTCTTTTTCATATTAAAAAAAAAATTTGGCGTGGACACCACATGACTTCCTTGTAAGCCTTGCGTGTTCATACTTTTCTTAATAACTAAAATGTAGAATAATATAAAAAATTCTTTTAACTTATTATACTAGTACTACTACTACTGCTACTATACTCACAAATATATTTTAGTCATTTTATTTAAACTGCAGAAGAAGATATAAAGCATATTTTATTATTGTCACTGTCATCTCATAATCATTTAAATTTTACGTAGTAACAAATGTTAATCGATCATGGACTACAAGATACTTTAATTATTCCTAAATGATACCAGATACAAAAATCTGACTTGGCCATCACACAACCTTCCGCCATATCTAGACTTTAAACAGAAATGTATACTTACAATCCGGTGCCCATTTAAAATATACAAATAAAAATCTAAAATATTCAAACACAGAAATTAGTATCACCTGAATCAAAAGATACATTCACACGAAAACTCTTCTGTGTTGAAGCCATCCACCGTTCAGTTACTACATTTAATATCTTACTTATGACTTATATAGCGCTAGTATGCCAACTTGTCACCCGTCTCATCTGTCAATATTTTTTATGCAGAAACAAAAATCAACCGAACATGGATTACAAGATTTCAACGTTTTATTTGATAAATTTATTTTTTAAATTTTACTGCAGTTCTTTAATGCAACCAGATAAAGACAATTTTTTTATAACGTAAGTTGCAAATAACTTTGCCTCTTATTCTTATTACAAATAAATACTATATTTATCTAAATTTATATAAATTTTTGACAATTATCGTTTTCAATGTTCAAAAAATATCACTTCCGGTGAAGATATTTGTACCAAAATCTAATGAGCTCTTCCTATTCGTATACAATTGTAAAATACCAAATATCAAAATTTTTGGGTAATTCGTATTTGAGTTATGCGACATCCGGCATCGGCCCGGACCACACACATACACACACACACACACACACACACACACACACACACACACACACACACACACACACACACACACACACACACATACATACAGACATCATCGAGAAACTATCAAAAATGAGTTGTAAGGACCCTAATTCGTGCTCATCCACTAAAAACTCACTACCCGATTTTTTGCATGATTCCAATACCTTCCTTTACAGGTAAGCAGAAGGTAAAAATATTTATAAAATACCGATTGTAGGTAATAATCACATAATCTTTCATTTAAAATTTAAAAAATTGTCTTAAATTAAATATTTATCGAAATATTTGAAAAAAGTACTACTTCCGGTATATAGATTGAAACCAAAAATAGGAGGTGCATAACTAGATGCTATAACAGTCCTAAATACAAAATTTAAACTTTCTACGTCTAACCGTATTTGAGTTATGCGACACACATACGTCCGTACGTACGTACGTACAGACGTCTCGACGAAACTAGTCATAATGGATTCAGAAATGGTCAAAACGGATATTTCCGTCAAAATCTGAGAACCGAAATTTTTCGCGATTACAATACTTCCTTACTCCGTACAAGGAAGTAAAAATCAAATGAAATACTATTTATCACAGGGCACATGCGATATTTTTAGCGTTCGCTAAGAAAAATTGAACTAAAAGTTTTCTGCCATGCTGTACCGCCCAATGAAATTTTTTAGAAATTAACTGATTCCTCAAATGCACTCAAAATGTCATTGAAATGATCACCTGGTTGGTCCTCCGTTCTCGAAGTCTGTAAGATATCATGATGGCAATAAATGGTAAGGGACTCTATACTGACTTACTGACTGACATCATTTATGTTTCTTTATATGGAGGTATTTACTGCCACTGAGCTATAAGTAAGTATACTTACATAAATAAATGCATACTGATACCATTCTTAAACTTAAACAAAAATAAAAAGGTATGTAGGTATATGATTCAAATAATTTACTTGGTGTCAATTCAAGTTCGAATCAAGTTAAGTAAATATTTAAGATTTACTGCACAAAAATCTGATAACCACATACACGGTATCTTCATCCTCCTATATTGATGATTTATGTATACCGGATTTCTAAGATTTATGCTTACACTAAATATTTAATGGAAGCAAAAATTGTTTTCAATTCTGCACAAAAATATTTTATTTGCTTTTTATGCTTTTTTTAAAATACCTACCTATTATGCTTATTTTAAGCTTAATTTTTGTTTTAGGGTTTAATTATGAATCCTTCTCCTTCATAATAATTTATGTGAACTGGATAAGAAATATAGATCGATATTGTTTCCTTAAATATTGTTTTTTATTTAAATTCATAAATATCTCCATGATTTCGTAGTAAAATTAAGACTTAAAACTATCTAGTGAGTAACAGTATTATGTGCAAGGTTGTCATACGTAGGTACGTTGGCTAAAAGACTTTTGATAGAAAAAAAATGTATTATTTATATCTTTTCATTATTTCACGCCTGCATGTGCATATTAAATTAGTCTGTTTCATTTATTCAGTACCAAACATAAAATTCTGTTGTTGTGTTTTATTTGTAAATACTAAAAAATGACTCAACTTATTGCATGATAGAATGTTCGATTTATTTTTATGTTCACATTTATGCGAAAACTGTGAAATAGAGCACTGGTTGTAACACTACATGGCTTCATTCATTCCTGTCAACAAGAGATTAAAGTTTTGTTTATAAATTACGCTAGTACTATATTTGCAATATGTCACCAACTAACAAGTTGTAATAGCAAGTGAAAATTGCTATATTGTGCGCTGTGTTTCATTCAGAACTGAATTTATATTTGCCGACATTTATAATTGGGCTAACTGGAATTAAAGTCCGGGGTGTATTCTTCATTAACCATAAACTAAATAATAAATTTAAGAGATCTTAATACTTATGAATAGTATAGAATAATTTATAAGTAATTATTATACTACTTAAACACTTAAAGGTTCGGCGACTTCATGGGTTCAACTGGGCCAATGCACCCATGCAAGTTTATTTAACGGATAGGATGTTTGCATTCAAAAAGATCCATATATTTTTAAGAGTCCTGTTATGTCTTAATACGGAACTGTTTTAGATTAATAATAAATTGTTTCAGAAAATGTTTTCATTTCAAGTTTGTTGTGCAACATTGCCAATTGTCTTTTAAAATTAATTTTAGATTAATATAGGGTAAGGGGGCGCCGTTACACCGTACTCATGCAAATTAAATCTTGAAATAGTTTTATATTCAATGTAACGAAAAATTGCTAAGGTAGGTATACCGGATGATTTGAAGTTAATGTCATAAATTTAAGGGTAAGTAGTATGACATGGGTAGATTACGAAGCATAAGGAATTTTTTTTAATTCGAAAAATTTAGAGTAGTTTACCTGCAGCATTTTCTGTAGCAGGATAAGGTATGGTAAATGTAAACTAGGAGGTAATAGTAAACAGCGTTGGGAATTCTTTGAAATTAAAAATGTAAAACTTTCGCGCGCTTACGCCAGATGATCCAGACATCCTTGTGTATCACGTGTACACATATTTTAGTCTAATACAGACGATCTGAGATGTGTAATATGCAAAAGTTTTCGATGTAGTTTTAAAGTTTGTAATTCGTTTTAATAACATTACTTGGTAGTTTAAGTCAATTGTACTAAAAGGTAAATTACAAACTTTTTATTGCTTATGATGATAATGCTTTGATATAAATAATTTACGGGGAAACATGGAAATTAATTTTGCGATTACATTTATTTTTCTGTTTTATAATCTACACTCATGTCATACGAGTACTACTTACCCATAAATTTATGACATTAACTTCAAAACCATCATGTATAAGTACGTATATTTTCTTTTGCATTTCTTTAGTCATGACACAAATTTTTATGTGCTTTCCCGACCCCTTAATAAAGATATAGGTAAATTTTTTTCATTTCCAAAATTTAAACCTTGAAAAAAAATTTCGCTTGCGGCCCATTTCTTCCATTCTTTCCATGTTGTGGATAACTGATTATCTCAGTAAATTTATAGTTTTTGAAAAATTTGAAGGTTACGTTTAAAGCCAGCGCCACTTGTGAAAGCGAAACTAACGAATTTCGGTTGTAATAAAAATAAAACTTTGCTTTCCCCCCTAAAAATGTGTCCTGAATCCGCCCTTGCACACAAGACATATAGTTGTGTCGATCTACTTACACATTTTATTATCATATGAATTGTAAAATGAAAATAATTATACTTGGTCATCAAGGGGCGGCTGGCAATAAGGCAAAATCGCGGTAGCATGGATCTTAAAAATATCTTTTTCTGTTCCGGAAGATTTGAAAACCTTAAATTTGCCTGTATTTAAGCGTGCCATGAGAAATGTTTGTCCATGTACCATGTATATCTTTCATAATAACTCAAATTTATTATTTACATTAAATACTTCTGTATTGTTCATATTTATAATGGTTAAGTGAAAGAACAGCTTTGCTGAACTCATTATTTTTTTCGTTTGTAGGTACTATAAACATCTCGTTGTATGCATGCTCTACATAACTCAATTTAATGACCATAATATTGATTAAGTTGACTTTCAATTTCTTGATCAAATAATTATTATGCAGAAAACTGTCTGTGTGTGATCTTCTTGATCAATTAAACACATTAATTAAGGTGGCGTACGAATAGCTTGAAAATGGCTTCAAAAATAGAACAATTTTAATACCTAGTAGTTTTCTGAAAAATGGCTTTACCAAATAATATAATATTTGGCAAAAATGTCAGTTAAAATCAAGTCGCACAATGTTAATTTTAAAAAATAGAATTTTAATTTTAAGGTCTAATAAAAAAATTTCTCCTAGGGCGCATAACGTAAATCTGTAATAAAATAATAATAATAATAATATAAGTAAAATTGGCCTGTCCTCATAGGTACATACCCGATAACAATTTGTTTCACATGCGCCCCTACCGGTCGTTATAGTTTTTTAATTAAAACTTTACATAAAATTTAATTAAATTTCATATCAAAATCGTTTATACTTTCTTTTTTCTTTTTAGAACGAAGTACGAGGTTAAATTATTGTGATGGATATGCGACTCTTATCGTTGAATATTTCCTTTTTAATATTGGAGTAATTGAATTTTCCTCAACTATTTTATTGAATAAATTGTAATTAAATTTGCTGTGAATCGATTATAAAAAAAGTAATAGCCAAGCAAAATTTAATGACAATGCTCAATGAATTCCATTTATTGTAATAACGTCCATGTATAACAGCAAATTTAATTTTTAAACTAATAATAGATTCGTCATGCATAATTAAATTAAATATTAAATGACGATTCTCTGTTTATCTCGGTATATTGAATTAATTTTTATCTGCATACATCATATCAATGATTTAGACCCAATTACTTATACAAACACGTTTATTTGCACAATTTAATTTTATCAAATGCTGACAATAAATATCAGTTCTATTTTGATTTTATCAGTTTTTGAAAAAATAAAATACATTCAAATAAATAACATTTTATTTATTTGCGATAATTCCACTACTGTATAAAGTAAGCAATAAACAAAACATAATTTTATCGCTTTGACAGCGGATAAAAAGGATGGTAACTTTTTGCAAGTGATAAAACCCTATTTACCTTTTTCTTAGCAACTAAACAAAAAAATAAAATATAATTTACTTCATATTTCTAATATTTGTCAGCGAAAATAAAAAAAATTAAATTATCTCGTTGAATTACACTCGAGGTAATAAAATATTACCTCCGAATAAATTTATTTGACATCTGAACCTTGTCACCTGACAGCAATTTGACTTGAATAATTGTTTTTAAATAAAATCGCGACACTGTATTATACAATTTTTCTTTTCAAATTGCTAGGCAATATGGTTTCAATACAAACAAAAATTTATCCGGCAAAATAAAAAGCTCTTGTGTAATTACAGTTGATAATAATGTAACAACTCGGTAACAACATAACGTTACGTACCTATATGCTTTTCATTTTTATAAAAAAATATTTCGCTATAGCGAAAGAGCTTAAGGGCTTACCGGAGAGCTTCAAATACGTCTATTTTCACTAAAAAAATTGACGGTGCTATATGATCTCAAAATTTATATTTTTTTAATTAATTGCTAACATCAAAATATTGAAAGTTATCAGGTTTTTTTAATAACGTCTATAAAATTGTTATTATCTTAATTATTATTAACGTTATTAAATAACGGATAAATTTTAATATTTTGATGTTAGCAATTAATATAAATATTTCAATAAATTTAAGATTATATTATAGCACCGTTAGAAATTTCCTGTGAAAATCTATGTATTTGAAGCTCTCCTGTAGGTACTTAACTTATCTACTTTAATAATACAGTTTAACCTACATACCTATATCTGTTTTGTACAAAACTCAACAAAAAATCTGATATGAACTGATAACAAATATTTCACGCTTTATCTTTTATAATATATTTGTTAATTGTTAATAACTTTTCTAGTTAATAAGGTAATACACGTTTCACTTCTTTTTAGAACTGTTAAAAAAATTTACTACATTTTCAAACAGGTATATGCTTTCAAAATATATGTTCACTGAATTAAGCTGAATATATATGTTTGCATCATGCGTAAATGTAAATATACAGAAAGATCGATTCAGATTTATAACAGCTAATTACGAGTACATATACCTACCCAATAAGTACTCAGGTACATTATATTTATTTATACAAGTATTAAAATAGCTATTTATGTAACAATTGCATAATTTAGGACTTTCTTGGACGAGCTGAAGTTTATAGCAGAGCGATCGTAGCGAGCTAGGCTGATAATTAAGCGAGTCTATAAAGTCCGACTATGTTACGATTTGCATACAAAGCTTTATGTTCGACTGAAAAGATTACATTTTCTCTCAAAACATGTTAATATATTTGAAAATTTTGCACCTCATAGTGTGAGGTGGAAAAAAATGTTCTAGTTCTTCGTTCTTCACAATTAGCTCAATTATTTCCATATATTATGCAATTCAAGAAACGGAACCAAATTCAAAGAAATTATACATATAAGTACGAGGTGTTTAATAATAAAATAAAATACATGAAATTATAACATGTATTTTGACATTACATTAACAGCAGTACAATTTTTCATTTTTTCGTCCTAGTCCAATAATGTATCCGTTTCTGGACAGTAAACAGTTTCATATTACCTTGTTTTATGACACTGTTTACTGTCCATAAACGGGTACTTTATTGGAGTAGTACGATAAAATACAAAATTGGACTGCTGTTAATGTCATGTCATGTCCGAGTAATATAGTTATTTATTTCATTAATACAAAGATGCATGATTTTGGGACGAGTAAGACAGTTGCCGGGCGACGCCAAGCGGAATTCTTCTATCTTACGAGTCTTAAACAAGAATTTTTTTAATGAATGAAGCATAACTTTTTTTGCTAACCGCTTAAATAGAAGTAATTTCATTTAAATTTACATATCCTCATATTACGCCACAGGTAAAATGTAAACATAAGTACCTACTAATTTTTTTACCATGACAACATTTTTTTGTATCGGTACAATTGCTATATTGATCTTTTTTACAAGAAAAACGGTGACATAATAGCATCAAATAGGGACGGTTGGCAAAATATGATACAAATAATTGTATTTTATTAAATTAAATATTTATTTCTTTTACTTTCTTTAAATCTTGATCCATTTCTTGGATTGAATATCGTGTTGTTACATAAATAGCTATTGTTGTAATAACATATTATTATGGATATTTCCATGTTCGCATTTAAAACAAAAACATGAATTTAGTGGTGAAATGGAAGCAGACTGGGCTATAGATTATAGGTAGGGGAGACCGGGGATGAAAGTAACAGAGGTAGGTTGTAACATCGCCTATAGTTTTCGTAGTTTTTTGTAAATGACACTATAAATGCTATTATAGCATTTAAAGACATGAATCTGTCGACAGGAAGTAGAGTTTTGCCATTGTCGTTGAGAATACGTTCAAGACAAAATTAGTATCTGCTTTTCGGCTGAAAGTAAATTCGCTGTGTTTTCTTATGAGTGGTTTTACCAGAAGCTCTTGAATAATAATCAAAATGTAAGTAAATAATTTTAATCTATTTTTAGTTAGCTATCAATCGGCATGATGCAATTCACCATTAAAATTGTGGTTATGTGTAATTTTCCTCTAAACTTCTTTAGTTTACCATTGGGGCTGATAGTAACAAAGTGTTACAACCAACCCCAACATATTTTTCCATTATAATTGATGTTGCCACTTGCAGATGAGAGCTTATAAACTGAAAACAAATCGAGGAACTGTCTCCTCAGATTTGATAAAAAGAGTTTCTTTGGTCATCGGTGAAAACAGGCCGATTAGAGCAGTAACAAAAGAGTTAAATATTTGTCACGTTACTCTCATTTGCTATGTAAGAAAGAAGCGATAAACTCATTCATGAAACGAAATCCCACTCTATCAATTCGCGTACCTGAGGCTACAAGTTTAAGCCGGGTCACATCTTTTAATAAGGCTAATGTCAAGAATTTTTTGATAAGTTGGAGGCTGTTTTGAGAAAACACAACTTAAGTACATCACATATCTGGAATGTGGATGAAAACGGAGTGACCACAGTCCAGAAATCTAAAAAGATTGTCGCAACATTTTGCCTCATGTGTTGTGAACCCTATTAATGCAGTTTGCCTGGGAAGCAGTGGTGCAGTGTCTCCAATGTAAATTATGGGCTCATGTTAACTGTGTTAAATTTTAAATAATGTTCTTATGTAGAAATTATGACTCAGATGATAGCTTTTCAGATTAAATAATTGTCTTTTATGTTTCTTTATATTTTTCTAACAGTTTTGTTGATAAATTATATGAAAAAAACTACATATTCTTGTTAATTATTGCAATAATCAACTGTTACATCTTACCCCAATGACTTACTTTTTGCCCCAACATTGAGGTTGAAAGTAACACATTTCTCTGCCCACATATATATTTTTTTTGTTAACTTGCTTGACAAAACATATCTAATAAAAATTTCCAATGTAACTTGAATGTCTGGTATATCGTTTAATAAATATAGATGCCCAAAATTTGTAAAGGTTTAGGAAACAAAAATTAAAAACGAAAAAATGTTACTTTCATCCCCGGTCTCCCCTACTAATTTTTGATCCTCTCTAAAACATATTATCTCTATCTAGTTAATTTATCAATTTTTATAAGCTTAAATAATTTGATATTACCAATCATAAATATCTAAAATCCGAAAACCCTGTACAACTGTATACAAGTTGGTGGAGGTGAAATGCGAACATATGACAATGGAGTTATCATTAAAGCTGATAATTATACTCAAAAGTACGAATATATGCGCATATATATATGCATAATTTTTTTTAACTATATGCACCCAAATTAACATTATATGCACAAAATATGCTTAATTTTTTTTAAATAAGTAGTAATCAAATTAAAAATGTAAATAATTAAATTATTTTGTAAGAGAAAATTTTTTTTATTTAAAGATCACATAATAATGAAAAAAATTGTATAATTTAAATAAATAAACAATAAATTCTTTAACTAAAAAGTTAAAGTTACATTTCTAATTTGTTACAGTATTAAAAATATTAACAATTATGTGCTTTTCTAAATTATCAATTAAAAAAGATTCTTGGTCTGTGTTCTTAGATGTTGAAGCAAATGATTGATTTAAAGTGAGTTGGGTTGAAGTTTTAAATTTTGCCAAATTATTTCTATGCAAAGTAGTGCTAAGATGTTGAGTTATTTGAAATTTTTTATCATGTGATATCTATAAAAAAAAATTAAAGAAATTACAGAACGTGTAAAACAATTAAATTAACTTACAGTTTTGCTGCAGTATTTACAAAACAAACTGTCATTGTCCAGAACTAGTTCGGGATAATTCTTTATCCACATCAATACAAGTGAATTTGTTTTCGGCATGGTAAAAATATAATTATTTATTGAATATGGAAAGTAGAAAGATCTGAATAACGTTGCAGCGCAGCAGTTTGTCATCTGTCTATTAGTTTACGTGGGCATTCCCCGTTCTCTGCTTATTTAGGTTTCGGTAAGCGCACTGCACTCCAGCGGCACAAAGTGAAATTATGTATCTCAGTCGCACACAAAAATAAAAATAAATAAAATAAAAAATAAATTTAAAAACAAAAAAAACCTCAAAAATTACATTTCTTATTGCTAAATATAACCAAATATGCAAAATCCTGGAAATATGCTCCACAACGTATAAATATGCAAAATATGCAAAATGAAACTTGGCTTAAACGATTTGTTTTCACATAATTCGTATACATATTCAAAAAATATTTCCGTCATATCAGTCATACAAAATATGCAATTGCCATATAATATCAGCTTTAGTTATCATGCTAGGCATCTTGATATACGTGGAATTAGTACTGTCAATGTCAAAGTAGCTGTCATATTATTGAAATTTTTATTTTCATTAAAATATTTTCTTTGCATAATATGTATGTGTACGAGCAGAACGAGAAAGTTTACATGCACTTTTAGATTTTATTATTATTTCTGTTATTGATTACTCTTTTTGCCACAAAAATTCACATTACTTCGTTTTGTGACACTACTACAAAATATATCAAGATACCTGGCATGAAAATTCGATTGTCATGTATGTTCCCTATGTTCGCATTTCACCTCCACCAACCTGTATATTTATTTTGTTAATTAAGACCCTGTTTAAGAGAATACATAGTTAAATATTTCGTAGTGTTAGTAAAGTAGTTTGTAATTCATCAAATTCTGGTCTGGTGCATGTGAATGTCTGACAACCCTTTGGAATCCATGTCGTTAGATTATACAGAACTCTGTGGTCTTAAAGCATCAAAGTTAATACTTACTTGGATTTAGATATTTGCCACTGAATTATGTAGTAGTTAAATTATAAAGCCAAGATTACATACCCTGTCCGCATTTATTTCGTTACAGTTAACCGAAGTCTCATTACTTACATAACTTGATCAATTTAACACCCCTTTCAATTTGCACGCTGGCAAGTAGGGAAAGGTGTCCATATTTTAATCTAGTGCGTTTAAGTGAAGCAGGGAAATCCAATTTACCAAATACACGACAAAAAATACCGTTTCAGGTTTATCCGAGGACGCGCGTGGGACCGAGAAAGAACATAAAGAAAATAAAAGCAATTTTCGTTGGTGTGCCTGTGGCCCTGGCCACGCGCGCCGCTGGTAACGCAGGCCAAACACTGCGTGGCACATAAATTCTCCTGATAAAAAGTGCAGTTAGCGTATTTACGACGCAGCCACGCAGGCAGAGCGCCGAAACGGGGGTAGAGCAAGGGGGTGACTCGTGGGCTACACCTCCGCAGACAAGCATTGAGACGTTCTCAGTCGGAATAATTAATTGCCCATAAAATATTTTATTTTCTCCCTGGTTTCAGCGCAGCTGCCGTGGCCCTACATGAAAAAATCGGAACCGCAGCTTCTGCGCGTAGAAGCTATCTTGTCCTGACATTACGTATGTGATACACTCGATTGATATTTCACTTGTGGGATTTAGAACACGCCTTTCATTATTTACCTTGCTTTTAGTTTTAATTCGAACTTCTTTTCACTCTTTCAAACAATTTCTTGTTACCTTAAACCGTAGTAGAAATAAATTCTTTAATTATCAATAATCATAGAGAAAACACAGGAAATAATACGTAACAATTTTTATGAATTTTACTTGAATTTTGAAATTTAAATTTTAGTTTTATTCAATATTTAATGAGAGTCATGATTTCTATTTTTACCTCTCGCCACTTATATCTGGTAATAGAGGATTGTAATAATGCTAAAATTTCGATAGTGAGTTTTCAATGGATAAGCGCGATGATATCTGTGTGTGTGGATGGATGGATGGATGGATGTTGGAGGTACGATAACTTAAATACCACTGAATAAAAAAATTTGAAATTTTGTATATAATATTCTGACACCCTAGATTAGATCTTATTAGATTTTTGTGTTGATCGTGCAACCAGAAGTGGTAGTTTCTTGAAGATCTGAAGAGTTTTTCTGGAATATCCTCAAAATTTATGATTTAATAGGAATTTTTAAAATAACATTATATACCTACTAAATGTTACTGTCTACAATATGTATTCAAAACGTTGTTTCTATCTAGCACCATTTTCCAATTACAAAAAGTTATAAATTCTACAAATTTGTTACAATTTTGATTTATCTGCCTACCTATGAAAACAAAAAATAAAATATTTGAGTATTATTATCATATTTCTTGTCTTTTTGACAATTGAAATGGAAAATATGAAATATGTCATTTATTATTTATAAGGTCATAATAAACTTTAATGATATTAAAACTACAATTCCCGAATTCCCTTCTACAATGGTATTGATACACACTTTAGTAAAATAGTAGAGTATGGCGAGAGGTCATGTATTGGCCACATCGGATTTTTTTTTTACTTAAGCAGCAAATCTGATATTTTCGCAGGCTGTGCAAAGTGTGATTTTCTAAATTTTACGAACGGCTAAGGTTAGACTGAGTGTGAGCTGTACAGAGTTATCATAAATGATTGACTGTGCTATATCGTACTGATTTTTTTCCACCTCGATGTGATTGCTACTAAACTATGCTCACCATCCTTAGCTTAAAATGTCAAAAAATTACAGTTTTCTTTCAATATTAATTAATAATAGTGTTTTTTCACGACATGCGGAGAAAACACAATTTTCTTCTCGCGAAATAGTGAGGAAAGTAGGTTTTCCCTCTCTAGAGAGGAAAGTAAGCAGTGTTACCACCAGTGTTATTTTACGATGAAATATTTTAAAAATTGTAAGTAAATTTATTATTTTATGGAAAATTTAGATTTTATAGTGATATACTGTAAACTATTATTTTACAATTATTATGTTTTATACTTTCTTTTTCTACTATTTCACGTTTTTACAACTTAAATTTAATTTAGCATATTGGCTGCATTTCGTTGTTTTCAAACGTCATTCTGACAGATGGCAGTTATAACCTAACTTCTAGTTATGTGTTTCTTCTACATTTACAATGTTTTTAAATATGTCGTGAAAAAAATGTTGTGTCTAACACGAGAGGAAAGCTCTTTTTCCACTCTTGCTCGATTGCCTCACTCGCTTCGCTCGTGACACAAACTTCGAGCTCGAGTGGGAAAAAGAAGCGCTTTCCTCTCTAGTTGGACAAATAACTATTCTTCACTTGATTTCTTACAAAAAACAAGGTAAACTTCTATATTTTTTATCGTATTGGTACTACATAACGTTCGTTTGACAAGAAGTGAGTACCTACTAACTTTTTCCGTGGAACATTGTTTTGATTAAAAGACGGACTTCTCCAAGTCACGTGACGGTCAATCACTTATGATCACTGTATTATCTTACGATTAGTCGGTTTAGTATTATTAATTGTTTTTTTACATCTAAAATTTCAGACCGTTTATTTTATATCAAGTAAAGTAATTAACAGTTTTTTTTTTCTCACAAAAATTTGATATATTTTTCTTTAATTCCAAATCTAGTTTTAAAATATTCTCAAATGCTACAACAAAATATTCATGGAAAGTCAAATTGCTTCTTGTTCTAGATGTACAAACCGTTAATAGTTTTAAAAGTACATTTCACGTTTGTAGTCTTGGAGCTCTTTTTCCCAAGAACAATTGAACAATGTTGAGAAAAAGAGTTGCCAGGAAAGAGATTTGTTTTGATCGAAAGTGTCTGAACACGTGAAGGAAAAAGTCTACTGAGTTTGCAGAAAAAGGGTCGAATGAGCGAAAGATTTCAGTGTGAATAGATAGACGCGATTGCAACTGTTTTGAACACTCGTAAAGCTTCGTGTAAGAAATAAAACCATCTTAATACTAATACTGTCTTGAATCGTTGCTCTACTAAAAAGTATAAAACACTTACAACTAGAATTACTTCAAGTATAGATTCTTACATTGATTTGAGAGCTTCAAACGCAGGTCAAAGTAATAAAATATTTATTTTCCTTTGCACTGGATTAATTTTAATCGAGGGTTTCAGTACAAAAGAAGCACAGACTGTTAAATTCTCCAATTAGTTCTCACTAAAGGACAGTGTGCGTGGAATCCTTAGAGTCTCTGGGCAATGTCTTTGAATATCTCTTGCGAATTTAGATTAATCTGTTTGATTCTGTAAGGGAATATATCTATTCAACTTCCAAATGACGCTCAAGCTAACCTAAACTGATCAGTTATAATCCTATAAAGATAAATCAATTAATTGATTCAAACTTAATTCGTCTTTAGAAGTATAATAAAAAGTTGATGAAAGTCTCTGCCAACAGAAAGATGTTTTCATGATTATTAATTTGGAATTAAGTTTAAATGAGGTCTTAACTTTCAAGTTATGTTTGTTTTACGATTCTAATCAGCATTAAAACGGAAGTTAGCTACTAAACCCCTTTTTGCTTTAAATATAAAAGTAAACCTTTTAAAATCAGATCGTAAAATTCGTTCAGCGTTTTCATTGCAAACACTAACAACAGCCACATTACGGTAGTGTGTTAATTGTATATTATAGTAATGCCTAATTATATTCCTTGAATTGTAATGTTATATTCTAAATTTAATAGTCTACCGAATTCTGTAATACAGTCGTTAATTTTTTGTAAGGATTTTAATTAATTAAAATCAATAACTATACTCATACTGGAACGCGCGCTGCGTCCTCCAGCCCGTTCCGAGAGAGAGGGCCACAAGGGTCATTTCTGTCCTACTCGTGCCAGTGTGCGCATGCACATGGCAGATACGGCCAATGCGCGTTCCAGTATGAGTATAGTTCAGTGATTATAATGCAATGAATAAAGTTAATACTAAAGAAATAAATTTAATTTTTGGAAACTCTGGGAAGCGACAGCAGAAGAAGCAATATAATGTAAGCATAAATACTGCATATAATAACAAATTAGTAATGGTCATGTATAGTACATTACAAAATTATAAACCATTTAGTACAGTAAATAGAGACAAAAAAATTCCCATTTACTTAAAAAAAAAACTTAATGGCTGAAATTTTGAGGGGGTGTTTGGGGACATGTCCTGAGTCTAAAACCGAGTTTTCGTATTCGAGGAAGGTACAAAAATCTATCAATATGGGGGTAAATTTGTTTTTATTTTTTATCTTTGTTACTATCGCCTGTACATTTAAGTTCAACAGATGAAATTTGTTGAAAATATAATAATCTTTATTATAATAAGAAAATCAAGGCCGTAGATCAACTATATCAATGACAATGGCCGATCAAAGGTCAAAAGTGAGGGATGGTTTTTGTTTTTTTCTTTCGTAAATACCGTGAAATTGGAGAAGTTGAAAACTTTTAGACTCAGGACATGTCCCCAAACACCCCCTCAAAATTTCAGTCATTAAGTATTTTTTTAAGTAAAATATCCTCATTTACTGTACTAATTTGATTTCATCTACATCTACTGCTGTGTAGTATAAACAATCAATGTCAACGACGATTGATCGGTGTGACAATAAACTAGGTATAATATAATGCATGTTCCAAATGTGTGTAATCGTACATTATTATTATTAATAACGACTAATATTTGTGTCCGGCCTGCTGCTACTTTATTTTAGAGTCCATGTTTGAAAATTTTGTATGTTGAAAATAATTTTCCGTTGATCGTATATTAATGAGTATTATTAATGTAAAAAAATCATACATTAATAACCCTTATTAATGCATGATTTTTATTAATCAACGGTTTTTTTTAATGCGTAGGTACAATACACGTAATATGCTTAGTATATTAGCTAGTATTAAGTTGTAGAAAAATGCTTAACAGAATTAAACGAGATTATTTCGACAGTTCTAGCTAAATAATAATAATAAATACGAGTATTATTCACGTAAAACTGATGCTCAGCGGTACCAAACTTTACTAACCTAACATATTTGTCAAGGAATAAAATTAGTTTTTCTTCAAATTTAAAAGATATGATCAACGGAAAAATCGTCAAAATGTATTTTGAAAAAACGATAAATTTTGATCAAGTAGTAGTTTATGTCTCATAATACGAAAACAGCTGTATTTTTTTTTAAATAAAAATATGGATTTCCGGTTTGCAGAATCCAATTTCCAGGCTACTCTTCTATGAGTAAAATTATTTTCAAATTTTCGCAGGGGTTTATTCACAATTTAAGGATATTCTTACAAATGTTTTTTTTAAATATATTTTTACCTTCCGCTTACCTGTAAAGGAAGGTATTGGAATCATGCAAAAAATCGTGTAGTGAGTTTTTAGTGAATGAGCACGAATTAGGGTCCTCATTTTTGATAGTTTCACGATGATGTATGTATGTATGTGTGTGTATGTGTGTAGTTACGTGGTCAGGGCCGGATTTTTGTCAGTCGGATAACTCAAATACGAATTACCCAAAAATTTTGATATTTGGTATTTTACAATAATTGTATACGAATAGGAAGAGCTCATTAGATTTTGATACAAATATCTTCACCGGAAGTGATTGTAATAAGAATAAGAGGAAAAGTTATTTGCAATTTACGTTATAAAAAAATTGTCTTTATCTGGTAGCATTAAAGAACTGCAGTAAAATTTAAAAAATAAATTTATCAAATAAAACGTTGAAATCTTGTATTCCATGTTCGGTTGATTTTTGTTTCTGCATAAAAAATATTGACAGGTGAGACGGGTGACAAGTAGGCATACTAGCGCTATTTAAGTCATAAGTAAGCTATTAAATGTAGTAACTGAACGGAGGATGGCTTCAACACAGAAGAGTTTTCGTGTGAATGAATCTTTTGATTCAGGTGATATACTAATTTCTGTGTTTGGATATTTGAGATTTTTATTTGTATATTTTAAATGGGCACCGGATTGTACGTTAGTCCAGGCAAAATGCTACAAAATTCTCCAAATAAACAAAAAAAGTAGAAGACTTCTGAAAATTTGCAGAGTTATAAAAAAATATGTAACATTCAAGATTCCGATGAGTCCCCATCAGCAGAAAGTGTGCTCGAGCCGTCATATTGAAAAAAAAAATTTTTTTCAAAAAAACTCGGTAACTTTAAATTTTACGGTAAATATTGATATTATAATATTGTAGCTTATAAAATTTCCTACAAAAAGATGCCATCACTTTTTTATATAGAACTAATAGTTTACGAGAAAAACGAGAAAAATATTTTGGTAGAACGAAAATAATTAAATAATGCCTTAACTTTGTTTCCTGACACAAAAACGGCTTTAACTTGCGAACGGATAGAAAAAATGACCTCCGGTTTGAAGCAATCGATTCTACAGAAATTTTTCAATCAAATATATTATTTTTAATTTTTCAGGGGAGTCTGGTTTAGCCACAATTTAATATAGAAATTTAAAAAATGTTAGTTTATTTTTAAAACTTTTTGTGTCAACATTAAATTGCGGCTTAACTAAGGACTTTAAAAGTTTGAAAAATAATGTATCTTATAGAAAAATGTTCAAGGAATCCAATACCGGAAACCGGAAGTCGATATCTTAACTTGTTCAGAAATTAGAGTTGATTAAACACAGGAAACAAAAGAAAATTACTAAAATGTCACTATTTTCTATACGCGTAAAACAATTAATTGTGGCTTAATTAAGACCCTAAAAATAATTTCAAATAATGCATCTTATAGAAAAATGACCGAGAAATTCAATTCTCGAAACCGGAAGTCGATATCTTAATCCGGTCAGAAACTAGAGTTGATTAAACACAGTTAACCGAAAAAAATATTAAAACTTCACTTCTTTTTCTCGCACAAAATCTTTGAATATCAGCTCAACCAAGAGAGCTTTAAAAGTTTTTAAAATAATGCATCTTATAGAAAAATGTCCAAGGAATCCAATACCGGAAACCGGAAGTCGATATCTTAATTAGTTCAGAAATTAGAGTTGATTAAACATAAAAAAATGTAAAAAATATAAAATTTTCTGAATTTTCTATGTTAAAATTGAGGCTAAACCAGGCCCCTCTGAAAAATTAAAAATAATATATTTGATAGAAAAATGTCTGTAGAATCTAATGCTTCAAACCGGAAGTCGTTTTTTCTATCCGTTCGCAAGTTACAGCCGTTTTTGTGTCAGGAAACAAAGTTAAGGCATGATTTAATTATTTTCGTTCTACCAAAATAAATTTTCTCGTTTTTCTCGTAAACTATTAGTTCTATGTAAAAAAGTGATAGCATATTTTTGTAGGAAATTTTATAAGCTACAATATTATAATATCAACATTTACCATAAAATTTAAAGTTACCGAGTTTTTTTGAACACTTTCTGCTGCTGGGGACTCATAGGAATCTTGAATGTTACATATTTTTTTACAACTCTGCAAATTTTCAGAAGTCTCCTACTTTTTTTGTTTATTTTATGCAATTTTCCTGGACTACGTATACATTTCTGTTTAAATTCTAGATATGGCGGAAGGTTGTGTGATGGCCACGTCAGATTTTTTATTTTACATTTTGGTGTTTAATTTACAGTGACTTCTAATTGCATAAAGTTATTGACATCGGGATTTTTGCATACGATTCTCTATAAAAATTTTCATATATAATACCATTAGTGACTATGATTTTGCCGGCAATTTTTGCCGTCTGGTCACGACTTCTTGTTGCGTCGAAAATAAAGACGAGTGCGTAGCACGAGTGTTTATTTTCTAAACCAACAAGCAGGAGTGGCCAGACTGCAAAAATTACCAAAAAATCATAGTCACGTATGGTATTCGGCTTGACAATTTTTCGAATTATTTTATTTATTCCAAAAAAGTAATGTATTTTTAAAACAATCATCACAACTGACATAATATCTAAGCAACGCTTCGCGGCAATTTTCACTAATTTTCACTAGTGAAAATTGTCACTGTTGTTCGTCTGTGATTGGTACAATTCAGCAAAATACTGTGTTTTGATTGGATGAAAAACTATGAGTGGAATTGTCATTAAATGATATGAGTTTTAAACATTTGTAAGTTTTAGTTAGTTCGAAATTTTAAGAAAAAATTGAAACTTTTGTAAGAATATCCTTAAATTGTAACTAAACCCGTGCATCAGAAAATTTGAAAATAATTTTACTCATAGAAGAGTATTAAGGCAAAAATTATAGCCGTTTTCGTATGATGAGACATAAACTACTACTTAATCAAAATTTCTAATTTTTTTCAAAATACATTTTCACGATATTCTCGAAAACTGTACCACTTTCATAAAAAAATATGTAGACCATTTTATATTAAATTTTGTGCTCTACAACTGTTTTTTCGTAATATTAATCATTTACGAGATAAAAATTAAAAACATAGACGGCGGCCATTTTTTCAAAATGGCGGACGAAACTCCAGTCCAATCGATTGGGACCTTGGTATGTTGTTGATAAAGGTACTGGGAAGGTGTATATCTAATTCCAGCTATCTACTATTTTTTCCACTAAACGACAAAATATGATCTAATTTGACTGAACTAGAGGTGAAATGCGAACATAGGGAAATTATGACAATTATTGAGATATCACGCTAGGCATCTTGATATACGTGGAATACTGTCAATGTGAAAGTAGCTGTCATATTATTGAAATTTTTATTTTACCCGTGGAATAAATCCTTGGCCCGATAGCTCTGCGGACTTAGCTCCTCAAGATTTTATCTTGTGGTGGTATATTAAATCTAAAATTTATAGTTGTCAAGAAGAAAGAGCGACAACCTTGGATGAACAGCAAATTAAAATTTTAGATGCATTTGCAACAACTACGCCACAAATGTTAAATAATGTTAGAACTGGATTTTACAATGGTTTAGGCTACTGTTTGGCAGAGGGAGGAAATTTGTTTGAATATTTATTGTAAATTTTAGCTTTATAATTTATTTAACAATTAAAATACACATTTTCCTGCTTTCTTTTCATAATAATTACTTTTACTATACTAACATTCAACATAGGGAAATATATGACAATGGAGTTATCATGCTAGGTATCTTGATATACGTGGAATAAGTACTGTCAATGTCAAAGTAGCTGTCATATTATTGAAATTTTTATTTTCATTAAAATATTTTCTTTGCATAATAATGTATGTGTAGGAGCAGAACGAGAAAGTTTACATGCACTTTTAGATTTTATTATTATTTCTGTTATTGATTACTCTTTTTGCCACACAAATTCACATTATGTACTTCGTTTTGTGACACTACTACAAAATATATCAAGATACCTGGCATGAAAGTTCGATTGTCATGTGTATGTTCCCTATGTTCGCATTTCACCTCCACCAACCTGTATATCAAGATACCTGTCATGAAAGTTCGATTGTCATGTATGTTCCCTATGTTTGCATGTCACCTCTACCAATCTGTATATAAATAACAATACTTAATATAAACGGTTAATATAATTTAAATACTGCTTGTATTTCCATAACTTATAAAAAATGAGTTTGTATTCTCGAATATCTCACTAAATGGCAGCTGTCAAACGAATTAGTTGTTCTACAAAATTAGTATTTTAAATTTTTTGCACACCATAGTAAATAAATAAATTTTATGTACGACTGCATTATAAAGTACTGTTTATAACATAATTTTGCAGCAATAAAGCAGCTCTTTATAATACTAGTAAAATAAAGTTTCTTTATTTTACTAGCAAAATAAAATAATAGAAATAATAAAATAATAATAGAAAAGGCACACTTCGCTAGAGATTAAATTTTAATTTGTCATTTGTCAAATGTGTCATTTTGTAAATGTCATTATAGGATAATAGAAAATCTTGCGTATAGGGCAGTCAAACATAAAATCTTGTATGCAACACGTATATAATAGGGTTTTATTGACTCGCCCATTTATGTGCCTCGCTTCGCTGCGCTCGCTCGTCCCCTAAACTGTCTCGCCAATAAAACCCTATATTATATACTTGTTACATAAATAGCTATTATCTAATACTTTTTTTTGTTCCAGGTAAGTCTAAATTTATTTCATCCAGAATCGCAAAATAAATATTCTTGCTTGGTGAGTAACTCAACGCTTATTCATTTTGTCCTATATCTGTCAGAATAATGAATATTCCAACTAAAATATATGAAATATGAAAAACGTCAGCATATCAATGTAAATAATTCTTGATGATTTCAGTATTCAGTATACGAATATCCAGTAAAAACCTCTCTTTTCAAATTGTCAATCCTCAGCGCTGCTCAAGTTGACAGGCTGTCTTAAATACTTAAACCCTGTGCGAACCCTTTTAGCTGCAGGTTACATAATCCGTTCTCCTCCAGATCTTCTGTCTCTTTCTTCTCTAAACGGATCCCTTTCCAAGACAACCTTTATCCTTTCCACCTTTTAGCCACGTGAATATATACATTACTTGCGTGACCGTCCAAGTTACCGCTACCGCCTACCGGTTCCACTCAGGAGCGAAACCGTGGCCGGGCGGTCTTCGCTTGCGGTTGTGAAATGGATAAGCGATGTTTGATTCTACGTCTTATCACGGCTCGTGAAATTTTGTGACGGTGATAAAATAAATCGTGGAGTTGTAGATTACACGGTTGTTAGTTAAATATTGGTTTTGTGTTGGTTTTGTTTTGTATTTAGTACTTTGGGGAGCGGTATTTATTGTGCAAATAAATAAAGGTGGATCGCAAAGAGTTTTTATTTTTATTGATATTAAATAACAACATAAATAAAGTAGCATCAACACATTTTAACCTATACCACTTTAATTCTTAATTGTTACCTATTCATAATCGTAAGTTGTGTATAATAACTAATTTTATTGTTTGCTTAGTTGTGAACATATTTATCACCTTGCTTTAGTCCAAAAATTAAGGATTACATAAAAAAAATTGAATCTGTAGCGCATTTTACATGAGATAGGTATTTTGACCGACATTATTTTTTGTTATTAATTAATATGTAGTTTCATTTTTAAATCTCAATATTTTATTCTTTAGTTATGTAAACTCATTATTTTTGAATCCATATCCCTTGTCTTCTTCCTCAGAATTGATCATTATTTGTCATTCAAAATGAGAATAGATGAACACTCTCGCTGCTACATACATCAAGAATAAAAACAGCGAGAGAAACGAAAACCTAAAGAACACACAATTTATAAAAGTAATATTATATCCTCGATTGTAACAATGTTAAAATGTTACATACAATTAAATTTATCAATAATAAAGCAATTTTAATTTTTACTATATTGCGTTTTCTTGCTATGAGTATTTTATACCCGCGTCATGTAAAAATGTATATCGATACACTCATGCATTTCAGGGTTAAGAAAAATTATAATAATAATCTGTGAGTGATGACGTCGAAACGAGAGATAAATTTTTAATCTCATAAAACTGCAGACAAGAATTCAGTATCAGTTGCTGAAAAACTGTCATTACAGAAATCGTGTGTATTTTGAATTCGTGTTTTGTCCAAGTTTTTATTTCTGTATACACGGTGGGTCATTTTAAGTTGCGTTTAGGAATATCTCGAAAACGAAGCATCGGATGAAAAATTCAAAACACACGACTAAAATATTTTCGAGGGGGACATCCAATGACACCAAATCCAACCCCCCTCACCCCAAACCTGGGGGGTGGGGCGGGGGTAAGTTTGAAATCTTAAATGGGAACCCCAAATTTTTTTGCAGATTCGCATTCTACGTGAAAAACGGAATTCAGTGACATCAAAATTTTCGCCCCTGCCCCCCTTGCAAGTTGGGCGGTGGGAAACTTTGAAATTGGAAACGGGAACACCCACTTTTTCTCAAAGATTCGCATTCCACGTTAACAACTACATGGAGTACCATCAAAATTTTCACCTCTGCCCCCACCCCGACCTTGGGGGGTGGGGTGAGGGTGAGTATGAAATCTTAAATCGGAACCCCAAATTTTTTTGCAGATTCGCATTCTGCGTGAAAAACTAAATTCAGTAACATCAAAATTTGCTCCCCTGCCCCCCTCCCCCGTGCCAGTGGGGCGGCGGGAAAATTTGAAATAGGAAACGGCAACACCTACTTTTCTCGAAAATTTTGATGTCACTGAATTCCGTTTTTCACGTAGAATGCGAATCTGCAAAAAAAAATTGGGGTTCCCATTTAAGATTTCAAACTTAACCCGCCCCACCCCCAGGGTTGGGGAGGAAGGGTTGAATTTGGTGCCATTGGATGTCCCCCTCGAAAATATTTTAGTCGTTTTTTGTATTTTTCATCCGATGCTTCGTTTTCGAGATATTCCTAAACGCAACTTAAAATGGCCCACCCTGTATCTTAGGAACAAATTAATTATATTGAAAATCGAATTTGGAAATATTTCTGTAGACATTTATAAACGTCATTTTTTAAAAGTAAGTAGGTAATAATGCGATTTTCTTTCCGAATACACCTCGGCATAGGTTAATATCCAGAAAATTTATTGCCGTACATTGGTGCAGTACAATTTTACACGTCTTCGACTCGTGAAATTGACATATTGACAGCAAGGCACTCGAAAAAAATTTCGTATTTAATCCAAGCCCTTGGGATATTACAAGTGAAAAAATATTTGATGAACCTTTCATACACAAATAACTACGAGTAAGTAGTACAGTTTATTTTTCTTGTGGTAGGCTTCACGTCATTATTTTCCGAACTAAGAATTAACGAACATTATATCTCTTGTCTTCGTCCTACACGTGCCTATCCCACTTATCTTAAAATTCAACGTTTGTCTAATGACTGCATCTCTTTCTCACTAAAGACATAAAATGCTGTAGAGCAACATCGCTTCATCTGTATGGCCGAACAGAAATGTGACGCCCAAATTTTCTCCCACTACTGTTGATTTGATTCGTACGAATGTGAATGATGACGTGAAGCCTACCAAAAAAAAAAATAAACTGTAGATAGGTATATCAAGTTTTTACTTTTTAAACTAGTGAAATTTAGTCTCCAAATCCTTGGCATCTACCTAAATACATTATTTTATACTAGGTTAAGGTACAAAAATAAAGCATTGATTGTGAATAACATAGAGATGGAGGTATGTTTATGAATACGAAAAGAATTAAGGACTGTTCCTGAAGAAATAAAAAATCTGCTGTGTCCACCACAGTACTTCCCCGACTATAAGTTTTAATAACTTATTTCGTAACGCCTTAAAGTTTATGCTAAAGCTAAGTTTCCATGCATGCGTTTCATCCGTTCCGTTTTATACGTCGCTGCAAACTTGACGACGTATGAAATTTAGACTGTTCACATGTGTCCGTTACGTTCCATCCGTTTTGATTGGTACTTATTCTTTAAAGATTAGATTCACTGGTGTTATGAAATAATATTAATAACGATTTTATAAACTTACGAAGCTAGTCATATTGCTTAGGTAAACCAAACATATACAATGAATAACCGTATGAAACAACTTGCTAACTGTCAAACTGACATCAAAGCATCCGTTTTCAAGGTCGCGCTGCAACGAGTAGAGCATAGACGAACTCTGTCCGTCGCTGCATTTACCAACGCGCCAATTTTTCATAATTTGAATCTAGCCAATCACAACTTGTGACGGATAGAACGGAACGGATGAAACGCATGCATGGAAACTTAGCTTAATTCAGAAAAATTTAAATAAATTTATCTTTTTTCCCAAACTATTTATGTTGATGCCAACTTGATTGAATATCGAATAAATGTCATTTTTTACATTTTTACTAAACACGTCTCCGCGAGAGCTTTAAATTAACACCAAACTCGGTATAATTTGAATAATGTATTTAAAAAAATTGACGATCGGTTAAATGTTATTTTTATCTTTCTACTAGAATTATTTTCCCGAGAGCTTTAATTTGATACCACACACGATAGTATTTTAATAAAAATAAAATAAGTTATGTTTATAAAGTTGATACCACTGATTGAATAAATTTTTTTTTGAGAAACAATTGACAATCGCATAAATGTCATTTTTCACATTTTTACTAAACTTATCTCCCCAAGCGCTTTAAATTGACACAAAACTCGATATAATTTGAATTATTTATAATAAAAAACAATTGACGATCGTTTAATGTTATTTTTGTTTTTCTACTAGAATTCTTTTCCCGAGAGCTTTAATTTGATACCAGACACGATAGTATTTTGATAAAAATAAAAAAAAGTTATGTTTATAAAGTTGGTACCACTGGTTGAATAAAGCTCATTAACGAACTTGAAGTCAGATTTTGGCTCAAGATCTTAAATATAAAATTTCAGTCCAAAATTCCAACGCGTTTTTAAGTTATGCAACATCCAGACAGACCCACAGACAGATTTTTTTTAAATTATGTTTTTTGGGTTCAGTAGGGTCTAAAACGTGAAGATTCACCAAAATCTCGAACTGTCAAAAAATCACGATTACAATACTTTTCCCTCTATTACATAGGTCGGGGAAGTAAAAATTGGAAAGCAGTCGTGTATGAAATCTCACAGACGATTTCATCTATGGACTTTATAAATTATTCATTAATTTAAGCAAGCAAACAGTTTGCAACAAAAACAAACATAAAAGAAACAAGTGTTTAAAAAGTTTCTTTCTTGATTTTCTCGGGGAATTGTGGCGCTCAAGTACGGAATGAATTAAATTGTATAGTTCTTGGTAAGGCTTACACCAACTAATTAGAATGCGCTATAAACTTGAAGTTGAAGAATTTCACTTTAACTTTGTATACAAACTTCGCAATAACAACGTTACCCTCGTGCATCTTTTAGTTATTTTGTGTATTTTTAATTAAATAAAAGCCACTAAACATTACATCACGTGCTACTTCCACTTTGTTACTATCACTAATATTAGCAAATTCAGCTTGAAATAGCTGAATTTAATTTCATGACCTAATTAAAGATTTCCATCATTTATAAATACAATTTTAGCCATTATAAATTTTGATCCTATCAAGAGTATTGTGAAATGTGAAAATATTTATGGGTTTAATTGTCCCTGGCCTGAAGGTTTAAAAATCGCAGAAACAAAAATCAATGTCCGTGCTGTACATAATACTTTGTTTTACGCTCTAACTTTAAAATATGTCATATTGTTTACATTCAAAACATGATATTACACGTACGTATTGTACAAACAAAAAACTTCTGGTAGAAAAAGTAAGAAATACGTTAACTTAAAATTTTACAGTAAAATAAAATAAATTCCAAATGTATTAAACATTACTGTACCAGGCGCTAATGACCAAGGTGTTAAAGCGTCTTTATTCTTAAATAAAAAAATAAAAAATTACAGTGAAATGTATGATGTATCCAAGGTACAAATAAAGAATCATGAGTTATTGTTAGACAAAAATATGGTAAATATACTTACTTTAACTTTCTAAAACATTATTTTTCTTTAAATACGTACCTACTTGAAAATTAAATATTTGCCAAAATGTTATGACTTCTTTATTTTTATAAGGCAAACTTAGAGTAAACAGTAAAGTATTGTCATAAAAAAGCTTTATATGGAAGTATAATAAATTCCAAGCTTTTCCTTTAAACACGTTGTACTTATATCTATATATTTAACGAAAAATGATATATAGACCACAAAGTCAGTGGATAAAATGTAATAAACTTATTGTCAGTATATCACAACACTGTTTCAAGAAGGGTCAAAGTTTAGTACGTACGTGTTCAAATAAAAATTACGTTTCTTCTTCCTCTTCGTAACGAGATGTCATTAATTTGACCGGATTTCAAGTTCACAGATGTGCAGTAAAATGCACGGGATGCATTCAGATCGTGACCGATTTCCTCTCCTTGCCTTGGTCAAGGTTCAAAGTGTTAAAGCTACCTGACGTCTTTTCCAATTCTTTCAGCGTTTAAAGTAGTTATCTGTAAGCGGCAGGCGTCGAGGTCGACCTTTGAAATTATATTAACGTCATTGTAGTACCTCTACCCATCTATCCTTTCATCACAGCTTTTCTTTGTCTTTTTTATATGCGAAACATATTTCAAAAATAATTTGAAGTAGTGTCCAGCAATAGAATTTAGGTAGGAGATTAGTCGGAATTTCGACAGCTGATCATCAAAAAAGATTATTGAAGATGAGACGTTAACGTTTCGGTTTATTATAAAACCATCATCAGAACAGTGTTAATTTTGCAGTATCTGTATAACACTGTTCTGATGATGGTTTTATAATAAACCGAAACGTTAACATCTCATTTTCAATAATTTTTTTCATATTTCTTACACGAGTATTACGTAAAATTGACGTTGAATATTGAATTTAGTGTTTTACTTTTGTTTTATTCTTTTGTCATTTTGTTTGTTCGTGACGGCAGTACCTATACACAATTAGATACTTATATTCCTTCCTTCGTTCCTTTCTTGTAAAAAAAATATATCATGAAATTCAAGTGTAAATATTTTGCGAGATATTTCATTTCATTTCATATAAATTTGTTACCTACAGATTCTTTGCTGAATAAGTTCATTTTTAATGTTGGTAGCAATATAGGTTGATCAAATATTTCATTATTTACGTCGTATTTTTTATTTCATTTTAAACCACTATAAATATACGGTAAAGCTTAGTTCTTGTAGGAGTAAACCATCAACTAAATTTAACAGCAAGCAGTATTTACAGTTTCGTTATTCGAACTTTATGACCATACTAACCAATAGTAAAATTTTGTAAGCAATGAATTTTAATAGAGCTATGCAAACGGAACACTACGTCAACATCTTGATGATGATACGTGATGTAACAAGTCCAAGGCAGCACAATTAAATATATGCGAAGTCAGTCATTAGTTTAATAGGTCAGATTTACCAAATAAATATATTTGTATTGCTAATACTAATTTTGCTGACTAAAGACTTGTACATGGCTATAAATAGGATACAGATAGGATAATAGGCAGTGGTTAACGTACGATGGGATTATTATTATTATATTATTCTTTACTAACTTATTAAATATACTTTTGTATCCTATGAGTATTAATTGATACTAGTTTCCCAGTCTCGACAAGGACCCAACAACTTATTATTGTAAGCCCAATTTGGAGTGTTACATTGTCACACTGTGTAAGTTGTGAATTCGGACGGTGGCACCCGTATGACATTAATTGCGTACGATCATTAAGACGCTGTTCGAAAGTTCCTATAGCTTTATAAAAACGTATTAGTTACAATAATAAAAATTGGTGGTCGTGTTGACGCAATGTGGCTTGTATGGTAGAAGGCATAGAGAAGTAGGTACCTACCTCTTTGACGTTTTCATTCATGTATGTACACATGTTTCACGGAATAAAGTATATTATTATTATTATTTTCATTTATTTTTATTATTATTATCTCATCTAGTATAATATCTATTCTCTATTGTATTAATTAAAGTTTTATAGTCAATAAGCATAATATTTATATTATACTTAAATTTATATCTTATTCCATTTTATTAACATAAAAATCTGCACTTTTGCATAAGGCAATGAAAACTTATTTTTCTACGCCTGCTTTTTAAAGTTCATGTTTTACATTGTTTTTAATGTTGAAGCAATGATATGTAGAACTTGTATGGTTAGTTTTTTAGTTCAATTAATAACCTTTATAAGTGTTTAACTCTTGAAATAGTTCTAGCTTCAATTAATTACACCGAGTATTACACTATAATTCATTTCATCAATATATACATATTTTACAAAGTTCTGAAGCACTGTTTTACATTCCCTTTATCATATACCTTTGTAGCAAATTTCAATTTTGTTTGTTCTATACTATGATTTCAGTTTGCTAGCTGTATAATTAATTTAGCAGCAATTCTGTAATTGTTGTGAATTTAATATGCACTTGTATTTTAGGTTAATATCAAGTTAACGTTGCATTACATAGGTTTTATTAAACAATTATCAATAAAATCCAAGTTACCAAACGCAATTACGCAAAGCATACATTATTCCTTTGAATCTGTGCGCACAACGATGTTAATTACTTAGCAGGCAATTCACAGCTTTGATTGATTAACAAATTAACATAGATGAACATGTGTTGGCATCTAATTACACTACTACAATCGACCTGCTACGCGTCACTCACGCACGCCTGCCGCTTGCTGGCGCTGCTTGTCGTATCTTTAATTACCTCAAGTAGGTGACTGGAATATTTCATCCCTATCTGTCTATACGACACACTAACCCACTAATTCTATGCAACCACTTGTGGTGGAAAATTAGTTAGACTGCTCTCACGCGAGCTATATGCAATATTCAAGAAGATAGGTATCGTAATTAGCAATATATAAATAAATATGCTTCATTGAGTCTAATGTTCATTAAATTTTTGTATGTAAAAAAAGTTAATTTTTTCTTGATTCATTTGTTGCCTTCTTGAGTATCAGGATTCCAGGAAACGATTTTTAAGAAATTACTTCGTGTGTAATGATCATTTCGATCTTGATCTTATCCAAATATTGACCTGTGTGCAGTACAAACCAAAACTGAAAATATGACGACAATGTTTGGAATAATTTGAATTGAGAAATAACAATAACTACTATGAAAATAAAATGTATAAAATAATTATACTGCTTCCTATGTCGCGTTACATTTCCGTAAATTTATCTAGTTACCAGAATTGTATCAACAATAACATAGCATCATAATACATCCCACATAATCAATACACCGATTACGGAACGCTAGCATGTTATTTAAATTCAACGAATCATCCATGCATACAATACATTGGTTGGCGAACGCGTGGTCAGTGATCCTATCCCATCTATCGCATCGTATTGCATTCTACATTTATGTTATGTTGAAATTCATATTTGCAGTTTAGCTGCCGCAATGCAGCATGGCAACATCCATGGCGTTGAGCCTAACTCTCTCCGCGACTTTGGAAATTGGGGTTAATTGCCGACAGAGGAAGTTCGGGTGCGTAGTTCGAAACACAGTGAGCTGGGAGCAGAGAACAGACTCACGACCCAGTGTTATATAATAACATTATATATCTTAAGTGTGTTAGTCTCTTGTGTTTATTCACGATGTAAAACAACTTTCCTGTTGTGGAATAGGATTTGGGATTTTGGTGATTTTCTTAAGCCCCACCGGGTAATTGAATACCTACTCTGTTGTGGATTGATGGAATTTCGGCTAATTATTGCTCTTGATTAGTTATACTTCGTCGAGCAAGATTTTGTCCTTTTGCTTCTGTTCTAGTTAGGACAAACTTATACTAATAAAAACTTGTAGTTCCCTTAACAATATGTGTGTATTTAGAATAGTTTATTTATTGTTCTCGTTTCACTTGAGTTGTTTTCAAAAGAAGTGTCTGATATAGAAAATTTATTAAAATTTAAAGTTAAATAGTAGTAATATAGCCTTTTAAGCAGTACACACTTTTTTACTAATAGAGGTTCTGTTCTGTTCTGTTAGGAATACACGACAAGCTTTTCAGGCTAATTCTGGATTCTTTCTGCTAAGTATTGAATATTAAATTATTCATTATCAAAACAGAAACGCCAGGTCCGTGCACCCTGGACACCAAAGACAACGCGCTATACTCCGTCAAGCTTCTGGCAAGAGCTGGACTGACTTGCTTCTGCCTATATTCAGAGGCATAGTGCAATGCAGCCGATGACACAGACATATATCGCGAATGAATGGATGAATGAAAAAGTTTCTTTATGTCCGGTGGATTATTTATCTCTACTTGGATTACTTTTCCTCATTACTATTATGATTTTTTTTTTAAATTCCGTACATACTTGCTTGTTTTCTTTCTGTAGTGTTTATTTTCATCATTGCTTTTCCTTCTGTCCACAGTATTACTGTATTATAGTGGTTTTGATCGGGCTTCGTAATTCTTAATGTAGCTTGTGTTAGTTTGACTGTTTGGGTTTCTTGTTTGTTGAGTGCCGTGAGGTGCTTGTTTGTGTGATTTTACTTGTTGATTAGCTTCTTTTTGTTTTTGGGATCACTGCTCTCACTGTCTGATGATCCCATTGTTTGATGTAATCGATCATGATCAGTCATGTATAGGGTGTTTTTTTTAGACGTGTGGTTTTCAAGAAGAAATAAAACGCATATAATTTAATGTTATGGCCAAGAATTTAGCTTTATTATAAAGATAAGGGTTTGCCATTAATTTTTAAAAATTGATTTCAGTCAAGTGGCCGCCGCGGCTGGATCGAATAAATTCCAGCCGAGAGGCTCAATTTCCGACCACTTTTTGCAGCAATTGGGGTCGTATGTCAGCAATAACGCGCCGAATATTCTCTTCCAAGGCGTCAATCGTCTCGGGCTTATCTGCGTAGACAAGCGACTTCACATAACCCCACAAGAAATAGTCCAGCAGTGTTAAATTTAAATTAAATTTAAAAAAAAAATTATTCTTGTAAAAATCGGGATCGGCGGCCATCTCGTTTTGGGCCCATTCACCGAACGTGCGACGCGCTTGATGGTCGTTTGGCTTCAATTCTTGCACGAGTTGGATTTTGTAAGCCCGCAAACCAAGATCCTTTCGCAAAATCTTCCATAAAGTGGATGGGCACAGCTCCAATTGTTGCGCGCGATGGCGGATGGACTCATTCGGATCTTCTTCGGTACTCTGCTCCACAGCAGCAATAGCTTCTTCGGTGCGCACTGTACGGCGTCTCTGAGGATGCGCATTATCCACTAGAGTAAACGTGGTGCGAAACCGATCCATGGTTGCTGGAATTACCGACTCTGCTGGGCGATTATGTCGACCGAATATTGGAGGCAGCGCGCGATGCGTCGCGCGAACCGAACCATTATTTTGGGAATAAATTTGCACGATTTGCAAACGTTGTTCAGGAGTAAGTCTATTCATTATGAAATGGCAAACCAAACTGAGCATAAATCAAGTGACAGCTGTCAAAAAGACCATCTCCGAAAACAGTAGTGCCAACTTGAAAACCACATGTCTAAAAAAAACACCTTTCATTTCAAGTATATTGAATTAGGAACGATATTCTGAATTTTCAATTTTTGTTTTAACTGGAGGAAAACTTCCCTGAAAAATGGCAAGGGCAGATTTATGTAATCTCGTTCTTGCTTTTTGGTGTGGCCTTCTTATTGCTTTTGTCGTGGGTAATGTTAAAAAGTAGGGTTACTTACGCAGGTAGATAATTTCCTGCTTGTACCAGCTAATGGCAAAATTGTAATATAGCATTTCTATGTTTTGCCTTCATACTTACCATGGAGACTACGCGAGGTGTCTCGTTTGCACCAATGCTACTATCATTTTGTGATGTTTCTTTTCGCTTCACTTTTCTTTGCTTTCTTTCTGTTGTTCTCCGCACTTTCCTTGGTTTCCTTTTTTTTCACTTCGCACTACTCACTTTGCTTTCACTGCGTCTTACACACTACACTTAGTTCACCTCGCATCTCTTTACCGCTTGTTATTGCTTGGTATTCAATGTCGGAATTATGTCTCTTTCTCAAAGCTCGTAGTAAACACGTCTATTCTCTGTGGCAGTCAGAACGACACTGCACTTTGTTATTAATATAGGTTGATTCTTAAAAAAAAATGCAACTACTCAAATTTGCAGAATAAACGTTAGCTTTCCGATGATAGTCGAATGCACGACTTTATTGCATTAGTGTTCCATTGCGTTATTGTCGATATACACAACCGATACAATGCAATGCCATGTTTTATCAGCGAGAAACTGACGTTCCGTATATATAAGGGCTTTACTACATAAGGCGCGTTCTGATCAACAATGGTCAAGTTTTACGGCATTGAATTTAAGAAGATGTTAACTAACTTCGCAATGAGTAGAATTATATTTTACCGTTGACTATTTAAAAATAATCCGTTTTTAAGTAAGACGTTTTATAACTAAGCTGCTAAAACGTTAAATATTAATCCACTAAATTTATTTTGAGGTAAAGCTTATTTTGCGTGCCGTTCCCACTAATTAAATTGTTACATATTTGCTTACTAAAATTAGTTCAGACTATCATAACAAAATAGGTACGAATATACCAGATTATCCCTGTTAACATACTTACGAGTAAGGTTGTATTAGATACTTTAACTTATGGTTCTTTTAACAAAGTCTATTGATATAGTTTTGTTTGGTTTTAACCAAGTATAAATTTTAGCGTAATTTGCTTAAGTCTTCAATAAAAAAAAATTTGTCCAGAAAGTTCTTCAGATTATTACTTCTGTGTTACGCCAACTCCATATATATTTCTTTTAAATATTTCACACAAATAATAGTTTGACAGAGAAAAACATGTTTTGTAAGACTAATTTAATTATAACCGATGAAATTCCTGTGGCGAATTACAGAATTATCAACTGTCGACACGTCAACTAAAGCTCCCAATAACAACAGCGTGGAACATTTCACGCGTGTCAAACGCACAATATTAATAGAAATTCACATATCCTTGGAAATAATGACATTTCCATTTGAATTTCACTCTTCGTCAATAGTGGCAAGGAGAGAGTTTGTTTCCTTCGTCATTCTACCTACACATACTTATTGAATTTTGAATAACAATTCAATATAACGAATTATAATGTAAGCTTTCAATTTACTATATCGCAATTTGTTGATTTTGTGTATAGATATTTCTAATAATACCTTCAAATTTTGAATAGTAATATTAATCATTAAATCTGTCCAATGACAGATTTTCTTTTAATAAAGTCTCATTCATATAAACATTTAGTGGGAAGTGTGAATTCTCGTTTTTATTTATATGAATTTACACTTTCTTAAATGTAAACACAAATATATTAGTACCTAACTTTAGTAATAAATTTCAGAATTTTTCGGAGTGAAAATTAAGGGTTAGTATTACTTGAATTTGGAATAAGCTAAATATAGTCTAGAAATATCTTGGTAATTTTTCAGCATTTTAATTATTAAATGTATTATTTATTGATATTTGGGTATGAATCTATACCTTTGTTATCATTCATATCAAAACAAAATATTTGTTCATAATAGATTATCATTTATAAAAAATCTGACGTGGACACCACATGACTTCCTTGTACGCCTTGTGTGTTCATACTTTTCTTAATAACTAAAATGTAAAATAATATTAAAAATTCTTTTAACTTATTATACTAGTATACTCACAAATATATTTTAGTCATTTTATTTAAACTGCAGAAGAAGATATAAAGCATATTTTACTATTGTCACTGTCATGTCATAATCATTTAAATTTTACGTAGTAACAAATGTTAATCGATCATGGACTACAAGATACCGAAATACTATAAATTATAAATATATACTTTAATTATTTTTAAATGATAGCAGATACAAAAATATTTATAAAATACCGATTGTAGGTAATAATCACATAATCTTTCATTTAAAATAAAAAAAATTGTCTAAAATTAAATATTTATCGAAATATTTTTAAAAAGTACTACTTCCGGTTTGTAGACTGAAACCAAAAATAGGAGGTGCACAACTAGATGCTATAACAGTCCTAAATACAAAATTTCAACTTTCTACGTCTAACCGTATTTGAGTTATGCGACACACATACGTCCGTCCGTCCGTACGTACGTACGTACAGACGTCACGTCGAAACTAGTCATAATGGATTCAGAAAAGGTCAAAACGGATATTTCCGTCAAAATCTGATAACCGAAATTTTTCGCGATTACAATACTTCCTTACTTCGTACAAGGAAGTAAAAAATAAATTTAAAGATTTCTTTTGTGTAGTTTTCCATATTGTATTTAGATTTTTTAGTAGGTACCTATTCCGAAAAATTTAAAAGTTTATGAAAACATCAACTCAAGAAAGATGTTAAATATTTTATTCTGGACCTTGATCTGATCTACCAATTCAATTACTTTATGAAAAAAATGGTATCAACTCGTCGAAAAAATGCCACTTTCGTCCCTAGTTGCACAATATACTTCTAATGCTGATAATAATAAAAAGCTGGGTTTCTGTAATAAAAACAGTTTTATTTTTTTTCACTATTTACAATGGATAAAGAAAAAGAAACATTACCTGTAATAAAAACAGAAAACAACATTTAAAATTTCTAGTTCAGGTGATTAATTAATAACTTTTTAAACACGCTTTTCATTCCGTGCGATCGCGATCATTCATCAATCCTATCTCTTCAATCTTGCTAGTCGGTCACTCTGTCGGTAGCGCGGCAGATTCAAATGTTAGAAAACGATGACACGGATACTAGTGTCGTTGTTTTCTTTTAATCTCCCCCCTCGGGTAGTGAACAATGCTTCTGTAATTGTTCAATTTTCGTATTCTTCCACCACTGGAGTTAGTTTCGTTATATGATAGAGATTTGATTCCTTTTTTTCTGTGTCCGGTGTCGACTTCATAGATTGAGTTAGAGATTTTTTCACTATCTTCTATGGACCAATTCTCAGTTCTTCTAATTTCTTCCTATTCAGGCGATTTCCATTTTCTACATGTACAAGATTTCCCTCGTTTAATTCGATTTGTTTCCTGTGTAGGTCGAATCGTTTCTTGTTGTCATTATGAGATTTTATTGTATTTTCAAGTGCTATTTACCTGTCTCTCTCTAAATCTTCGGCTGTGTATTTTGTTTTCAATTCATGTGGCAAGATATTTATGTTTTTTCCTTCTAACAAATATTTTGGTGCAAATTTTGTCACTGTATGCTCTGTCTCGTATTTTCCACGGCCTTTTTTGCAATAGTTGTCCATGCAACCTTTTTGACATTTTCGTTTATCATGCATCTTATTTTATTCACCAAGGTGCATATCCAGCAGTGAAAATAATTTCTATTTTTTTCTTTCCTAAGAATTGTTTAAATTCTTTTGAATTTAGTCTTGGGTATTGATCTGTTAGTACCATCTGGACATCATGGGGTTCTGTCACATTCTCAGTTAGTTTTATGATATCATCAGTGTTTTGATTTTTAGACGTTGAAATATAAGGCGAGCTCATGCACCTGACGAACGCCATTTTAGGTCACGTGTTCTGTGGGCCCTGCGTCAGATTTTTTTAAAAGGTAAGCGCCATTTACTATTTGAGTTTCGACTTGATAGTTTGATCTTGCGGTTTTTTGTCAGTTTTGTGGTTTCCTTATTGTTTTGTTGTTGTTTGTTAATTTGTTTTTGTTATTTCGTTTACTTGTGGTGTTTTTTGTTATAATTTTGTGTTGTTTGTTGTTTTCGTTATTGACAATGCCCAGTTCTAGAAAGTGCTGTGTCGTGGGCTGTAAGACAGCGTTGAAGCATAGACGAAGGGTGTATATAATACCGGCAGAAACTGATCGAAGAGGTAAATTGTGTGAAAAGTAGTACTACAAACCCATATAACTTATCAAAATGTGACTTTGTTTAGGTCAATTTGATCCAGCGAAAGCTGATCGCCGACAGCGATGGTTGTCAGCGATACGTCGGGATCTTTCCGCCATGAAGAATGCCCGAATTTGTTCGGAACATTTTGTGACGAGTAAGTTTCTAAAGGAATTATTACAGCATTTATTGTATATCGTGTATGTATTTCCATTACAGAACGACCTGTGAACGATCCCAACCATCCAAACTGGGTGCCTTCTGTTGGTCTGGGGTACACCACTAAATCTGAATCGCCGGCTCAACGACTTCAGCATTATCAACAAAAAAAAAGAAGAAGAGAGACAGGTATTTTTTATTTTTGAATGAATTTTGAGAATACTAATCCAATTTTCTATCACATTTATTATAATGTACGTTCTAAAACTGTAATTATTTTTCATAAAAATCCACTATGTTTGTCAATGAAAATTAACCAACGGTTTATATATGCGTATATTTTAGTAAATATGAAAATTTGTAGATAAATATTATAAGTAGCAATTGACGAATTACCCGGTCATATTTACTACGATTTACATTCATGAACTGTACAGTACAAACATAAATATATTTATGTGTACTCATGGGATGCTCGAGTAAATGTGACCCAATTGATTGTATATTAATTGATGGAATAAAATCAATTTACAGAATTTATTGTTTTCCTTACTTTATCCCGTTTCCTAGAATTTTCCTAGAATTAATAAAATCTACGGTAGGTAAGTACACTTATGTATGACACGACAATAATTGAGAATGAAATGGATTATTGAGAATGTAATATATTATTGTGAATGTGTTTGAATTGTTTGTTGTGTACAAACCAATGTTCAACAACGAACTAAATACCCATATTTCAAAGGCCGCCTAAGAAAACTTTTAAATACCGCCTATTCCGCAGGCCAATCACAGCGAGGGCCCACAGAACACGTGACCTTAATCAGGTACATGAGCTCGCCTTATAGGCGTATCTTGTAAAATGATCAACTATAATAGGTGTAAGTATTTTTTTGTTGACCGGGAGCCCCTAAAACCTTCGATAGTATCTATAGACACGATCTCGATTGGGTACGTTGCAGGTCCTATTAGTCCGGGAGGCAGCGTCAAATTTCACCGGACCATTATACTGAAGCTGGATTTTTTAGTATAGGCTTTCGTGATGTTGATGAGAAAAAATTTCTATGTTAGCTGGTCCAGATCCGTGACTTAAGATTTTGAGAGTCTGCGTATCTCGCAAGAAAAAATAGATTTTCGGGACATTTTACTGAAGTTGAAAATTTGCAGATAGTTAGTTGATGAAATTTTCATCACGAAAAAATATGTTAGCTGCAAAATCTGTGTGATTTAACCTGTTAGCTGCGCGCATGATCATGTATGAGAAATTGAAAAAATCGGACTATTTTACTTAAGCTGAAATTGATTTATATAAGAATTAATGGTATGAAAATTATAAAAATAATTGTTAGCTGATGCACGGGTGTGATTAAACCTGTTAGCTGCGCGTTCGAATAGTCCAGTCAATCTGTAACAAAAATTCGACATTTGGGGAAAAAAATCGCAAAATCAATTTTTTTTCATAAATCGTTAGAAGGGCATGCAAGTAGCTTAAAACTGAGTTGTAACCCCCTTCGCCCCCTGCAATTTTTGGGAAATCAAAAAATATTTTGAATTGGATTTTTCGCGAAAATGGTAGGTTATACAGAGAAATTTTGGAAACAAATATTGTTAAGGACAGTGTTGGGACGCCACTGTCTTCAGCTGTGGTCCAAGGAGCATCTCCGACAGCTAGCGCAGTCTATCGAGCGCGTCACGACTTAGTTTTTAATAATTTAATTATTTTTCTCTCTAGTTTGTAGTCATTATTAGTTTATTGTTCAACGCTATCGCACGTATTTGATTTTGCACATTTTTCTCCGCTTTAACCTTAACGCTTTTACGACCACATGGTCTCACAGTTTAGTAATTTTTAAAGTTTATAAATCTAAACAATTTTCGCATTCTTGATTTAACTTTTAGTGCTGCATAATCATATACTTTTACTTTTTAGCTACAAACTAGAGTTAAAAACGCATCACACTTATATTTTGAAACCACATGGCTTTCCATTGTTGGATATTGGACAATAATTCTCAATAATCGAAGTTTGTATTTTATATACCGCATTTATTATTTATTCTGCATACTTGTAAGTAACCTGCACATTTTTATTTCATTTGTACACTTATTTTGCTCTCGTATTTCTGCTTTATTTAGTTTATTAATTATTATTCTTTACTATTTGGTTCATATTTTGGTGTATTATTGTTGTATGGTTTTTTCGCTAAATTTGGTGTTAATTAATTAAATATTGGTTGAAATTTACTAAGTTTTCTTTGATTAATTTTTACGTAATTAATTTTGCTATATTTAAGTTTAATGCTTTGGATTTATTTGTTGTACTCTGATTTAATTTATTTCATTATTAAATTGTATAAGTACTGTGTTTGCAATATCACTTCAATCCCTACATCATCTTGCATCGTTTATTCAGCCCTTCTGGCACTACACTTGTATAGTTTGCTATTCTGCTACACGCTTCAGTATTTAGTTCAAACACTATTGACATTACACTTGTTTAATTTTTTATATAAATACACACGTGCACTTTTCATTTATTCAGCGCCACTTTGTTTAATTCTAACTCGCAGTGTTGCTTATTTTCTAACTCTTTGTTGCGTAGGGCGTCAACTTATTAGATTTACGCATTCCCTTAAACTTATTTGTGGGCCCATTACCTGTTTCTTCCCATCTTCCGTCATCAAAGAGCGACATTGCTGTGTTAAGTCTCTCAGAACAGCTCCTGAGAGTGAAGAGTGTCCAACCCTTTCCCGTCCATTGTTGCACTTTTCTAGAATTCTATTTTTTCACGCTACAAGTCGTGTTTCGGCACGCACTTTATTTTTCTTTTGTAATTCCGCATTTTATTTACTCGCAAAACGACCTCTCGGTCGCACATTTGGTCCTTCGAGCCGGATCGTAGCGGGCCGCTGGAAACTTTCACGCTTTTCGCATCAAATTGGCATTACATTTGTACTTTATTGCAAAACTGTATTCAATTCTTTTTGTATTACTTCAAGTCCCATCGGCGAGTGCTACGCTCTGTTTAATCGCATCACTTTCGTATGCTGTCAAAACGTTCTCAACAATCTTGTTGTCAGAACACGCAACCAACTTATTTGGTTATTCTCTCGCTCGAACATTTGATTCTTCGAGAACCGGATGTGACAGGTCGCGTGAAAATTCATTTGTTACTTATTTTCAATTATTTTCCACGGGCGTATGTCACTCCATTTTTTAATATTTTCTCTAGTACGCTTACGCAGTCTCCACCAATATTTCACAATTATTCTCATTAATTTGGTATTGGCCGGCAGTTTTGCTTTAACACGTTCGCAACTATCTCGTTGTCAGAACACGCAATCAAGTCCTTTTTTGACTACTTTTGCATAAACATATTCTCGTTGTTTACTACACGTTATTGTCTTTATTGTAATTTCCTGCATATCGTACATCGTCATCATGACAGAAGCAATACTTACAAAACTTCGCCGAGAATTTTGTATTCGCTTTGTTGACACTCTAAACGACCTTTTAGACCAAGCAGACAATAATCCAGCTAAATTAATCGAAGCTCGACTTCAATATGGATTACTACCTGATCGTATTCGCGATTTTGAAACGCATCACGCTAAGATCATGGCTCTTCCTGAAAATGAATCTAAACAAAATGATTTATTTATTGAATATGATGATTTCAATGCTAAGGCACGGGAAATACAAGTTAAGTTTGCAAATCCACCATTCAGCAATGAACCGCATCAGCCACAACCAACTCAATCATTAAATACTGCTTTCAATTCACAAATTTCGTCACAGTCTCAGTCTTATGCCAGGCTTCCTAAACTGGACCTACCCACGTTTACCGGAGAAATCTCAAACTGGAACTCATATTATGATCTTTTCAACAGCGCCATTCATGATAATGATACTCTTAAATCTGTACAAAAATTCCAGTATTTAAAATTAACATTAAAAGACGAACCGTTAGCATTAGTGAAGAATCTAATTCTCACTGACGATAATTATTCTATAGCCCGCAAATTATTGGAAGATCGTTATGCCAACAAGAGGCTTATCTCATCACACCACCTGCAATTATTAATAGATCTGCCGAAGCTCACTCCACTAACATATAAAAATGCCACACAATTTGTCTTTTCAATCAATGAGCATACTGAAGCTCTTAAGTCTAACCAAGAACCAGTAGAATCATGGAGCTCATTACTGGCTTTCATATTTATCACTAAACTAGACACAGACACTCGTAACAGGTTTGAATGCAAACTTAGTAGAGACAAACTTCCGACACTTAATGAATTACTCGATTTTTTAAATAAATTCATTCAATCTCAACAGTGGCAGTCTGTTAATCAGGTTCAAACGCTCGCTATCAGAGAAAAACTCACACAATTTAAGCCAAAATTCGTAACTTCTAGTCCAAAACAATCGCCTCGCACTTCTACATTCGTATCCACGACCACTTCGCACAAATGCGCTGCATGCTCTCAAAATCATAAAGTCATGCAATGTGCCAAATTCCAAGCCATGGATGTGTCAGCACGCTTGAACCTTGCTCGCGCAAAGCATTTATGTCGCAACTGCTTAAGCTCAATACATGCAACCATTGAATGTCAATCAAAAACAAATTGTAGACAGTGTAATAAGCGACATAACACCATGCTTCATTTCCCGAATAATACTGCTGCGGCAAATTCCTCAACCATGCAAAGGGCTGCTGATCAAGCCACTTGTAGTGATTCTTCCACTAACGTTGACAACCTCAATGTTGTTGACACTCAAACTACCTGTCTGACGTCACATAATCATTCGGTTCCATCTGTTTTATTAGGAACAGCAATCGTTTTAGCTGCTGATTCAGCTGGCGCATGGAAACCGATTCGTGTTCTGCTTGACAGCGGTAGCGAAGCATCGTACCTCACACATGCTTGTGCAGAACGCTTAAAATTGTCAAGTCGTCCTACAGACATTGTTGTCTCTGGTTTTGGTAGCACAACCGCTAAGAACGTCGTACAAGGAATTACTACACTAAAAATACGCTCATCATATCAAGAATCACCTATTCACTTGCTCTCGACAATTGTTGTCACAAATGTCACTCGCAATCTTCCAAAAAGACAGTTGTCAAAAACAATTTTAAATCAGTTTAGTCATCTGCAGCTAGCTGACCCTGATTTCATAACACCCGCACCCATTGATTTACTAATCGGTGCAGATCTGTATTTTGATATTCTTACAGGGCAGAAAATTAATTATAACAATTATCCAATTGCACTTGAAACCACCTTGGGTTGGATTATTTCGGGTCCAATCACCAATACTGCTGTCACACAAGTCGACACATTGCTTACCATTCAGGATCATCTTTCTGAAAATTTAAATAAATCTTGGGAATCGGAAGAAATTCCAAAAAAATCTATTCTGTCCGATGAGAATCACCTAGCTGAAGAGGCATCTCAAACTCAACCATCTAACCATAGTGCGCCTTCCTCGACAGCACTAGAAGAAGAAAAATTAACTTTAGTTGCAGAAAATGATCAGCACGATGATCTTCTCTATAAATATTCTAATCTTGATCAGCTCTTGAGAATCACTGCTCTATGTTTAAGATTCTATAAACGCTTAAATCGCCAAGAAATTACGCATGATTTATTCATAACTGTTTCAGAGCTCAATGATGCACTAATACGATGGACAAAGCTTACTCAACAAGAAGTCTTCTCTACCGAAATCGATAAATTATCTCGAGGAGAATTATGCTCTAAACCAATACAACAACTAAATCCTTTTATTGACTCTGATGGGCTTCTACGTGTTGGAGGAAGGCTACGCAACTCAAAACTTAACTATTCTCAAAAACATCCGCTTCTCTTACCATCCAAACATCGATTCACCGATCTCGTGATCGATTATTTTCACAAAAAATACCTACATCCATCGCCACGAACTCTGCAGGCATTATTAAACCGTCAATTCTGGATTCTAGCTGCCCGACGCGTTATCCGAAGTTATTCTTCAAAATGCGCAAAATGCTTTCGCTGTCGACCTACAGGACCTCATCCTCCAATGGCTGACTTGCCTCACAACAGAGTTATTCAACTGAAACCGTTCGACGTCGTAGGAGTCGACTACGGTGGTCCGTTCTACGTGACTCCAATCAAGAAACGAGGCTACAAGGCAACCAAAGCTTATCTTTGTCTTTTTGTCTGCTTCTCTACGAAAGCCCTGCATCTGGAACTCGCTTCAGATTTGACGACTGAAGCATTCATCCTCGCCTTCCGCCGCTTTCTTGCTCGACGTGGACGCTGTTCTCACGTGTACAGCGACTCAGGTACTAATTTTGTAGGCACGAAAAGCTACTTCACTGAGCTACAAAAATTCATCGCTTCCACGGACTACAACAAGTTTCTCGCCAATCAACTCACTTCTGACGGCATCCAGTGGCACTTGAATCCACCTTCTGCTCCGCATTTCGGCGGACTCTGGGAGGCTGGAATTAAATCCGTTAAATTCCACCTATCTAGAGTCATCGGTTCTCAAGTACTGACATTTGAAGAGTTCAGCACACTTCTATGTCAAATCGAGTCTATTTTAAATTCCAGGCCTTTATGCCCATTGTCATCTGACCCCAACGATATGACCGCTTTATCACCTAATCATTTTCTGTTATTAGAGCCAGCTGTTTGTTTGCCAGACCGAGATTATGCCAATGAACCAGATCACCATCTCAATCGCTGGCAGCTGCTGCAGCGAGCTCAACAAGACTTCTGGAAGAGATGGCACCAGGAGTACATCAACACTCTCCAACAGCGAACAAAATGGACTCGTTCCACGGCTAATCTAGAGCCGAACCAACTTGTGCTCATCAGGAATGAGCTGCTGCCTCCACTTCAATGGAAGCTCGGTCGCGTCATCGACGTCCATCCTGGTAAAGACGGCGTGGTGCGCGTCGCCCAAGTGCGAACTGCTTCCGGAGTCCTCACTAGACCTGTCGTGAAGCTGTGCCCTCTTCCACACACCTGACACTCGGTTTTGGCCGGCAGGATGTTGGGACGCCACTGTCTTCAGCTGTGGTCCAAGGAGCATCTCCGACAGCTAGCGCAGTCTATCGAGCGCGTCACGACTTAGTTTTTAATAATTTAATTATTTTTCTCTCTAGTTTGTAGTCATTATTAGTTTATTGTTCAACGCTATCGCACGTATTTGATTTTGCACATTTTTCTCCGCTTTAACCTTAACGCTTTTACGACCACATGGTCTCACAGTTTAGTAATTTTTAAAGTTTATAAATCTAAACAATTTTCGCATTCTTGATTTAACTTTTAGTGCTGCATAATCATATACTTTTACTTTTTAGCTACAAACTAGAGTTAAAAACGCATCACACTTATATTTTGAAACCACATGGCTTTCCATTGTTGGATATTGGACAATAATTCTCAATAATCGAAGTTTGTATTTTATATACCGCATTTATTATTTATTCTGCATACTTGTAAGTAACCTGCACATTTTTATTTCATTTGTACACTTATTTTGCTCTCGTATTTCTGCTTTATTTAGTTTATTAATTATTATTCTTTACTATTTGGTTCATATTTTGGTGTATTATTGTTGTATGGTTTTTTCGCTAAATTTGGTGTTAATTAATTAAATATTGGTTGAAATTTACTAAGTTTTCTTTGATTAATTTTTACGTAATTAATTTTGCTATATTTAAGTTTAATGCTTTGGATTTATTTGTTGTACTCTGATTTAATTTATTTCATTATTAAATTGTATAAGTACTGTGTTTGCAATATCACTTCAATCCCTACATCATCTTGCATCGTTTATTCAGCCCTTCTGGCACTACACTTGTATAGTTTGCTATTCTGCTACACGCTTCAGTATTTAGTTCAAACACTATTGACATTACACTTGTTTAATTTTTTATATAAATACACACGTGCACTTTTCATTTATTCAGCGCCACTTTGTTTAATTCTAACTCGCAGTGTTGCTTATTTTCTAACTCTTTGTTGCGTAGGGCGTCAACTTATTAGATTTACGCATTCCCTTAAACTTATTTGTGGGCCCATTACCTGTTTCTTCCCATCTTCCGTCATCAAAGAGCGACATTGCTGTGTTAAGTCTCTCAGAACAGCTCCTGAGAGTGAAGAGTGTCCAACCCTTTCCCGTCCATTGTTGCACTTTTCTAGAATTCTATTTTTTCACGCTACAAGTCGTGTTTCGGCACGCACTTTATTTTTCTTTTGTAATTCCGCATTTTATTTACTCGCAAAACGACCTCTCGGTCGCACAGACAGTATTATCTACAATTTATGTCATTGGGTCACTGCTCTACGACGAAAAGTGCAAAAAGTAAGGGTGCCAAAGTTGCCAAAAATGACTTCTTTCACTTTTTCGTTGCGAATTATTTTTTTTATCTGTAAATGGAAAAGTTGTAGAGCACAAAAAACCTTCCAAATTGAGTATTCAACGTTTTCCGTACGATGAACGGTGACAGATATAACGCGGTAGGTAACTGTTTAAAATGAGTAATTGGGAAAATGTTATAAAAATAAGTACGTTTATGTTTTTGAGGTTGAATAATTGTAATTTTCATTCAAAATTTTAAAAAACAAAATGGCTGACATTGGAAAAAAAACTGATGTGGCCAGCACAGACCTTCCGCCATACATACTTTATTCTTTTTATTTATTATAAAAATATATTAATATATAGGTTTATTACTGCTACTACTACTCACAAATATATTTTAGTCATTTTATTTAAACTGCAGAAGAAGATATAAACGATATTTTACTATTGTCACTGTCATGTCATAATGTCATAAACATTTAAATTTTACGTATATACTTTAATTATTCTTAAATGATACCAGACACAGAAAAATTTATAAAATACCAATGTAGGTAATAACCACATAAATCTTTCAATTAAAATAAAAAAATTGTCTTAAATTAATTATTTACCGAAATATTTTTAAAAAATATTACTTCCGGCTTGTAGGTTGAAACCAAAATTATATTAATGTTTGAATTTTTTTTAAATTATCGTATATAAACGAAAAAATTGTAACACACGGCGTACCGAACGAACGCACACACATACACAGACATCATCTCGAAAATGTTAAATCCTTACTCTAGGGACCCTAAAACGTGCTTATCCACCAAAAATTCACACTCGAAAATTTTGACCCATCACAATACCTCCCTTATAGAATATGAGGCGGTCTTCGGTGCGTCCTTTCCCGCGTTATATCTCAGTCACCGTTCATCGTACTCATTTTAGATGTATTTTTTGTGCTCTGCAACTTTTCCATGTACACTATAGATCGAAAATAAATTGTTAGCGACGAAAAAGTGAAAGAAGTCATTTTTGGCAACTTTGGCGAACTCTACTTTTTGCACTTTTCGTTGTAGAGCCAATGACAATGACCCAATGACATAAATTGTAGATAATACTGTCCTTAACATATTTGTTAACAAAATTTCTCTCTACAACCTACCGTTTTGCGATTTTTTCCCCAAACGTCGAATTTTTGTTACAGATTGACTGGACTATTCGAACTCGCAGCTAACAGGTTTAATCACACCCGTGCATCAGCTAACAATTATTTTTATAATTTTCATACCATCAATTGTCATACAAATCAATTTCAGCTTCAGTAAAATAGTCCGATTTTTTCAATTTCTCATACATGATCATGCGCGCAGCTAACAGGTTAAATCACACAGATTTTGCAGCTAACATATTTTTTCGTGATGAAAATTTCATCAACTAACTATCTGCAAATTTTCAACTTCAGTAAAATGCCCCGAAAATCTATTTTTTCTTGTGAGATACGCAGACTCTCAAAATCTTAAGTCACGGTGTCGCGTCAGCTAACATACGTTTTCTTCATTTTTCTACGGAAAACTAATCCCTAAGAAACTTGAAATTCTCAGTATAATCAGTAATCACCCATGAAAATTTGACGCTACCTCCCGGACTATATGTGTGACATTAGCCCAAATTTTAATTTTCTTCGTGATTTATTCTTTATGCAGATGTCACAGTTTTCACAAATCTACCTAAGCATATCGTGTTTATCACGTGCACGTGTAGGTACTTACGCTATTATATTATAACGTCGATACTGTAATGCCGTCCTCTGTTCGTATGATTAGATGTTCATTCATTTATATAATTTTAAAACATTTAATTTATTGAAAGAATCCTAAAAAATTTGTTTCACATTAAATTTACTGTCACTTAATATAAAATGGAAGTGAACCGTCACAATCAGAAAATTTCATTCCGGAGCATGGTTGTCAATTACTTGCATATCCCAATAATCGGCGCGTTAAGAATCTGCCACAATAAACCGAACTTCCGCCGACGTTCTGACTTCTTCATTAGGATTTTTATAAAGGTTCGCTCATAATATTTCCCGCTTCTTTTATATTTCCTTTAATTTTGGCGAGTTTTTACTTCCGGGCGACCCTTCTGCCGTTCTGTCGCCTTCAATGTCGTCGTGTCGTCTGTCGCATGCTAAACTGGCACAAAAGAGGAAAAGAGCGAAGACGAAGAAGGCCTCCGCATTCCTCTATTTGTCCGTCCGTTCACTCGCTCAATGCGCACACATTTAATACTTGTTTAGTATTCATGGCGTGTGCCACAAATATGGCTCGAGATGTTCCATTTTCCGCGATCGGCCGCTAGATGACATCACTGTAGTTAGAATTTATGCTCCCTTGCTCGTGGTCAGATATCTGCACGTACTCACAAGAGTTTAGATTTTAATTTCTTGCATGGGAATTCATTTCAACCTGATCTGATCTCTGATGTTATCTGTCGAACACTGGATGTGGCTGTAATTCCTAATCTTTATTACTACATTACCAACTTTGTACTAACTAGTTGCAGAAGTTTCTTCTCTTATTAGTTAGATACACTATTCTTTACTCTTTATTACTAATGTAATCAAGATTTTGCCATACGATTGGCTCTTGCTCTATTAATAGGGGTGAATAGTCTTGATTATTCTAAAATAAAACAATGAAAGTAATTATGAAATGATGTTCATACGTTCAAACTTTGTGTTATCTGATGTGGCGATAGCTTGGTTTAGAGAAACATGGGGGAATAAACGAAAATTTGATGTCTGCTGCAAAGGCCACTGGATGCTACCAAATAGGGTAATACTGTGTAAGAAAACTAACAAATTATGAATGAATAAAATTATTATTTTATTCTAATGTTAAAAATTATGGAAATTGATCAAGAACAAGAATTATTAAATTTCAACTTAAAAAGTTAACATTACCGCATAGTGCATAATAATATTAATAACACACATTATTAGTTATATATTTTTTATGATCGATAACTATATGTATAGCTTATGTGTCTATTTTGAGTTGAAGTAGAAAAATAGAAAATATCTAGAATTAGGTACTTAAAGTAGAAGAAATTGTGACTCGAGTCACCTGATGATCAAAAGATCGAAACGCGTCGTGATCAACCTAGTGTAGCGTCTTATATCCCAGTTAGTGTTGTGTTTGGTTTTTTGCATTGAATAATACATTTTATCGATCTTTGTATCAAACCTCACATCATACACTAATCTGGATACATTACTCATTGAAGAGTTCATAAACGGAACGATTTTGTTTTATATTATAATATTAAAAAACTTAACAAAAAAAATCTGACGTGGACACCACATTACTTCCTTGTACGCCTTGTTTGTTCATACTTTTCTTAATAACTAAAATGTAGAATAATATAAAAAATTCTTTTAACTTATTATACTAGTATACTCACAAATATATTTTAGTCATTTTATTTAAACTGCAGAAGAAGATATAAAGCATATTTTACTATTGTCACTGTCATGTCATAAACATTTAAATTTTACGTAGTAACAAATGTTAATCGACCATGGACTACAAGATACCGAAATACTAAATTATAAATATATACTTGAAGTATTCTTAAATGATACCAGATACAAAAATATTTATAAAATACCGATTGTAGGTAATAATCACATAATCTTTCATTTAAAATAAAAAAATTTGTCTTTAATTAAATATTTATCTAAATTTTTTTTAAATTTACTACTTCCGGTTTGTAGATTGAAACCAAAAATAGGAGGTGCACAACTGGATGCTATAACAGTCCTAAATACAAAATTTCAACTTTCTACGTCTAACCGTATTTGAGTTATGCGACACACATACGTCCGTACGTCCGTCCGTACGTACGTACAGACGTCACTAGTCATAATGGATTCAGAAAGGGTCAAAACGGATATTTCCATCAAAATCTGAAAACCGAAATTTTTCGCGATTACAATACTTCCTTATTACTCCGTACAAGGAAGTAAAAACATTTTATCAATCATTGTTAAAATTGAAAAATGAAAATAAAAGTCTTTATAATTTCACTAATACAATCATAATTATAAATTATCTGAATGTGTATAGTTGCCGTAAAATGGTAAATGCATGTATTTTTTAAAAATGTATTATTTTAACCTGCTTATATGACTAAATTGAATCCGCAAAATAAGACTCTCAAGGCACAAATTATTAAAGAAAAAGAAATGTAAATAAAATGAAGCTGTCATATTTTCTGAATATAAAGTATAACACTCATGAACAATACTAATAATATTTTTTTTACATTTTACTGACGTATAATTATTTGATCTGAATTTAATTCGAGCAAATGCTTGCAGTTATTTTGTTACAAACAAAGAAATGAAATTCCTTTTAATGAAAAAGTAATTGACATTATTGTTTGAGGAAGTACCTACGGCAGTTGGAGTCAGTGAATTCCTAAGTGAGTAATGAACAAGAAGTCAACAGAATAATTTACCCAGAATCCATAGAAGCAATTTGAAGAGATGTTAGTTTGAAATATTTGAGATGACATAGTTTGCAAGTGAAGTTTCATAACTAGAGTTCCTTGAGACTGGGATCTGAATCGTACGATCCTGGAACATATATTCGTTGTCATGTGCAGTAGTTAGATCGTAAGTGCAGCACTCTGTCAACCATAAAGTTCCACTGTTCACATCAACATAATTTTCTAGATTTTTCTCTCTTTCAAATTTACATTTGCGCTTTGTAATATAATTGACGCGAGTTTGGTAAATATTTAATAGAACAAAGCCCGTGAATACAAATAGAACCGTATTATACATGGTTATGCTGTAACTGGGATTTTGTTTTTGTTAGAGAATTTTGCATTTAGGTATTGTAGTCACGTTTAATTAAAGTCATCCAACGTGTATGTATAATACATGATTATATTCCTTACAAATATTTGCTTTCTATTAATGTTCATATGCGTTGGAAACTAAATGTTTTTTTGTGGATGCAATTTCTCGTTATATTAATTGTTATTTTGTTTGAGCTTTGTACAATTTCACAAGTTTATGAATTTCATTGTGCGGTACATTGAACCTCTAACATTTCAACCAGCAAACCACAGAAATTTACATGAATTAATTTGAAATTCATGCATGGTGTGTTCTTTGTCGATACTAAGATTTTGAACTTATTACAAACTGATTTGCTACACGAATTTCAATTCGTACAATGTCGCAAAGATGTTAATAGGTATATCATACATGCGATGTTTATTTAAATGTCCCAAGAACAACTCACAGCACTTGCAGCGACTGCTAATGTTCGCCCTTTGTTATTGTTAACTATTATAGCTTCGAGTTGAAAATATAGGTAGGTACCTATAATTATTATTTGCGTTTGATTATTAGTTTTTACAAATAGTTTTTATAAATCAACTCTAAGTAAAAATATACATTATTGTTGGTTCTTGTTGATTTGATGATCAAAACTTCAAAATTACTATAATAATGACTTATTACGAAATAAATACCGGGGTAAACATTTTTCAAGTTGAGCTATATGTAGACAACAATTAATGCAGTTCTATTCTTCATAGACTAGATATACTTAATATAGCTGGTGATATCAGCACGTTTAACAATCAACATTGTGTTTATCAATCCGATTTGTTACAGTACTACTTTCTCGTATTTACTTAATCATTTAATATTTTACAAGCTTATACTAAAGCTGAGCGCACACTACTTATTGTACTTATCGAGCAAAACTGTTTTAAGCAAAAATGTATTTACCTTATAGTCTAGGTGAGAAATTCAAAATTCGTTCTATTTCTTACTTATGGGTGCATTTTATGTAACATTTAGGTAGTATGAGTTTCTATACTAGTTTGACCCCGCTGAATTCGAATCTACCTGTTATCAAGCCGAATTTTGCATGCAACGTCCGGAATACAAGATGGCTGCCGTTTTTGAGACTTTAAGTAAAACAAGTAATTAGGTATTGTTGTATTTTTAAGAATGATTAATTTTTTTCTAGGTTTTCTGTGTCTCTGATTTTATTGAATCACCCAGTTTTGACATTCAATCTCCATAAAAGTAATATTCAAGAAACCGAAAGTTAATCATCCAAAGAAAAAGTCATGTTATTTCAATTAACTAAGGGGAGAGAGCTAAGCCACTCTAAAATAAAACTTATCTCCTCCTTCCCAAATAGTTGCTTTAAATTCAAAATTTGAAAATAATGATAAATAATTTATACCTAACGATTTGTATGAAATTTCAAGTGCAGAATTCTCTTCACCTTCCATTTTTACTGTCAGATTGACATAAGAACCCAAAATATAACACGTACAGCACAGCGTTGCCGTAGTTTACACTGGAATTTGGCCTAATGAAATCTTATAAAATAAACAAGTTTTACATAATAAAAATGTTATATTCTTAATTAATTTATTTAAATCACATTTTATTAGAAAAAAATGCAAATAGATTGCGCGTTTACAAAATAATAAAAAATGTGTATACCTATTTTTTGTTAGTTGCAACCCTGCTATAAAATACATTGCAAGCATAGGAGATGCCACTAACCCCACCGCCCGAATGTACCACAATAATAAGTGTGCACCCAGTCTATAATAAACTGATTTTTTTCTTCAAACAGGTGTTTCAGCTAGTTGTTAAGTTATCATCCGAAGACTAATATTGAAGGGAAAAAAACTACTTCTTCTCTTTCAAAACAGGGAACAATTTACCAAAGTTTTAATTTCTTTTTAATTTTAATAGCCAGACAGTTGATTCAAAAGAAATAATTGCATTCAAATAACTTGATTATAATAATTAGTACGATTTGAGAATAATCCACTTTTACTTCGGATGACAGTTTTGTATTTAAAAAGCAATTAATTACCGGTTATAAATGTTTTTGTTTCTCTGAACTTCGCTTTATTCGAGAAGGGAAATTAGGTATGGAGAAGTTGTCGTTTGCACTCTAAATTATTGCGCGAATTCTTTCCGCAGTACGAAATTTTTATTTAATTAGTATATTGTTCAGTGTAAAATTCATTAATAACGTTTTTAAGTAAGGCATTAATATTTCGTTGGACAACGGAATTCTTGTAAAGATTAATTTCTCTGACAAATTTATTTTTCTTATAGGTTAATGTAATTAAGATTTTGCTTGATTCCTTAGTTTAAATTTTCAATTTAAGTTCTTAATTTTTTTGTAAAAAGAAGTAAAGCAATAAAATGTATTGTAATGTATGTGAAATAAATTCCATTTTCTATGATCATAAGAAAATTACGTAAATAATAATTTCTTTAATAGTATAGTTGATTACACGTAAGTTTGTGATTGCGCAACATTATATCGTTTACACAGGTATAATTTGTGACATAACCTCAATTTTATTTAAAAATATTTACCTCGCTACTTGCAGAAATAGGAATTGTGGGTCCATTATTTGCTTTTTAGAAACCTACGCATTTACGTTTGTCGTACAAAATCATTCGTCTATTATTGCGCAATCACAAACTTACGTGGAATCAACTATATTTTGTGCGCCAAGATTGTAGCCCGGGGTGCAACCGAGAGATATTTGGCGCTATAACAAAACAATGAACCTTTTTTATTACCTACAAAAAAACATCATACACAAATCACAAATAAATTAAAAGTAAACGTAAAAAACGAACATAATAAAACTACACACAGCTACGACGTGAAGAAAACAAGAAAAAATTGGATGACACAGTTTTTGAGCAAAAATTTTTTCATTGTTTTGTTGTAGTCTCGCCGGCTTGAAAATGATCACTAAGTGACCAAAACTGGTCCCTAAAAATAAAATATTAGACAAAAGGATTTTCTTTATTTCCTTCTTTTCTAATTTTAAAGATTTTTATTTTGATTATGACAAACATTTTTATCATATATCATTTTATCAGTAAACTAACTTTGAAGTTGTGTTTTGTTTAAATTGTTTTTATTTGACGGATTTGACGTTTCATTTCTTATTTGTAACAATTTGTAATTTTATAATATTGACGAGTGCAAGTGATTTAGATTGTACTCCGTGTACTCCTCCAGTATTAAATGAAAAAGCACAGTATGTATATGAGTATAATTTTATGTTTTTACATACCTATAGTGACAGTTTCCTTTATTTATCTTGGTTAATAATAATTTAAATTTTACCGTTACTGGGCAATAGGTAGGTACCCACTGAAAAACAACTTCACGACATGAGACACAACAAATTTCAATAAAGTTGTGTTCTTTGGCTAGTAGTGCTAGATAAATACATTATTGCTTTTAATTGCATCTAGGAGTGAAAAAGTTATAAGTTAAATAAAATCGTCCTTGTAGAAAAGCTATATCCAAATTCATAGTTGCGTAGGTGCCTTATTAGATAAATTATTGTTCTCGGTTGTACTTTTTTTTTGTAAATTTATAATGGTGTCTGAAGTTCCGTCGATTTGTTTTTCGCAAATTCTGGCAAAAGTAACATTAGGTGGGTGCGTAATTTATTCAAACAGTTTTACGCTACTGTTTCCATATGAAACATAAATTAATTTAATTTTTATCTGTATAATTATTCATTCAAATTTAATCTGGTTCCATTCATAGTTAGTCAGATATCCATTGTGCAATATTAAATCCAATGGTTCAAAAAATGCGTTTCTTGCAAAAACTGCCCTTGCGAATTTATATTTTTTTTAAATTGTTTCATGAAGTTGAGTACTATTCTCAATTAAAGTTTTCATTTTATCGCATATAATTTAATAAATAGACCAACGCTTGTCAACGAATAAATTTTCTTTTCACACCAACTATTTGAAATATTATTTTAATTTATCGGTACCTAATATTTATAACATTACCAGTATCATGACTAATATCAAGTTTCTAACAAACAGTAAAAAAATATAAAAATAATTTAAGGTTCTTATTGGCAGAAACTCTAATTTCACTTAAAATATCACAATATATACCTTAGCTATGTTAGCTGGATTTATTGAATTTAATCTTTTCTGTGAGTATAATATTTGAAGGCCAGGCAGCGTACAAATAAAGTGGGATAGTTTATTTGTGCAGCACAAAACTAGACTGTATTAAAACACTAACATAAATATTGAAGTAGAACATTCAAAGACAACATTCTGTTCCAGTTTATAAACTCCAAAAATATAATGTTGTTCTTTCCCTTTATTACGAAAACATTCCATAAAACTTGATGTTTTCTGTGGCATTTGCTATGCGAAAAAGCAAAGACAGCGAGAACCAATTGTCTTGCGGTGACATATTACTTTAAGAAACTACATGTCAGCACTTTTATTTTTTATATAAATCTTTAAGAACTTTTTTATCACCCATATTATAATAGTTTAATCTACGCTCTGAAGTTTTTACGATTTCAGTAAAATATTAAACTCGGTACTTACATTTTGATACGCTCGTCACGTGTACATGATATATAAAGTTTGAGATTAAAAGCTTTATTATTTTACTTAATTCTTGTAGTTTAGATCAAAACAAATAAAAATACAACTACATTACTACAAAAGAAGTTTATCTGTAAGTACAAAAGATTTATCTGTTTGTCCGGTTTTATGAAATCCCGAAGGAAAGAAAATTTTAAACCCCGGAAGTGTTTTTCTTGAGGTCTTCTTTGGATTTTGTTTTTATTAGCTTTATATCCGTGAACGTTGATATATGATTCTTGTCACTTGGCCACTTTTTGATGTGCCGTGCAACATTTTTCAGTGCACGTATGTGATATGTATACCCCAGTGGTTTATGGATTATTCTTTCTAGTTGTTACATAGCTTAAGTGTCGGGAATACTTTAAAATTTTATATGTTACGAGCAAGGCCAAAAACCAGACGGAAACGCCACCATTTATTTTTGCTTTTTATCAAACTCACTTGAACAGCTATATTTTTCTTCTTGTTGCCACTGAAATATTATCAAATAATGTACATAGTATGTGAAGATGAAATCTTGAATGCTGGAGCATTTTATAATTTTGTTACATGACCCAACCAATTCAAATCAAAATCATTATATTTTTTTTGATTGATTTTCAATTTGGATAAAGTATCCAAAACCTAACAAATCTAATTAATTATATAGTATGTTTAGTAGAACTGATTACTATGATCTATGTTGTCATAAACAAAATTTTACATGTAAAAATATTCGTTGATAACGATAATAGATCAATCATAGCGTCATAGCCATTTATATATAGGGCATTTCTTTTGAATCGGAGAGTTGTAAAAGCGCATTTCTGGTCATCAAAACGTTTGAAAAGCGCAGAAATATAATCAGTAAATTTATGTTCAATAAGCGCAGATCGTAACATTGATTAAGCGCATTTTTCGAAAATGAGATTTCTAACCATAACAAATTAGTCCAGATCGTCTTCGAGTATGATGGGGTTAAGTTCAGAAAAATGTTAGGCAAGAATATTTTCTAGTTTTAAATAATTCAAAAAATCTTTTTTAAAATACTCTTCGAGTATGATGGGGTTAAGTTCAGAAAAATGTTAGGCAAGAATATTTTCTAGTTTTAAAAAATTCAAAAAAATCTTGATAAAAACACTCTTCGAGTATGATGGGGTTAAGTTCAGAAAAATGTTAGGCAAGAATATTTTCTAGTTTTAAAAAATTCAAAAAACATTGTAGAAAAACTGTCGTACAATCAAATGTTCCCGTCTGCGCTTATGTAACTTCAATTTATGCGCTTTTCAAATGTTATTTTATGCGCTTTTCGTACGTGATAAGCAAAAACTGATAAAGGCCAAATGCGCTTATTTAGCTCACCCCTTTTGAATGCCCACCTCGTCCAAATCCAAATTCAGTGCCTCTACTATAATCTACTAATCATACTTTTGATATTTATGCTGCGATTTAAAATTATGTATTTTATGCAAAATGAGATACATTGTAGATTGAGAATTAATTGCGTGATTTCTTTTTAAATTTATGTATGAAATGAAGTAATTTCGAACGCGAGAATAAAATGAACAGTGACATATTTTACAGGATCCATTATTTTCTGTCGTATTACCGATGAGACATTCTTTAAATAAAGTAAAGCTCAGATTCTTCTTGAAAGTAGTTGGATATTTTTTGCTGGGTTAGAATATGTTCGTGCGGAGTAATCTGAGATATATTGAGAATCAGCTGTTATTTCCGTCATTTTTCGTGACGCTTCCAGCGTTATTAAATTTATCGACGGTACGAAGTAAAATCCATAGAAGTGTTTGGTGCAGATATCAAATTGTATTGCGCTAAACTGAAACGAAAGCGAGAGGCTCCGCTGGTTCGCGGTTAGGATTACGTGGTTCACTATTTGGCCCGCCGCCAGGAAATGTACACGTTACCCAATTTAAGTTGGGATCTTTCCGTTCCGCCATAATTGAAAAGCGGCTTGAATGCTTGAAATATTCGGACGATTCGCACGGAGCGATTAACCGCTCGTCTGCACGTCTATTGCCAATTGGATTGAAATCGCCGCATCAAATCTTTTTGAATTTATTTACGAAATAAGACGCGGTTTAAATAAAATAAAATGAAACAAATTTTCTGGTGAGATGAATCCAATTGTGCCCGGAAACGAGACGGAGACAAAGAGTCGTTGGCTCGGAATTGAACGCCGACGAGCTGAAAGCATTTCGCACTATATAAACGTCACTACAAGCGCCCCGACGCCCGACCAACAGACGGTTCTAGGTTCTCAACAACACTCACTGCATACAAACTTTCACGCTACAATTCTTACTTATTTATTATTGAGGAGACAAAATTAATTAATTAAAATTACGATAATTAAATGGTTTCCATTGTTCACATTATTCTATATTATGATAATGCAATATAAATTATATTAATTAAATAGAGAGTTGCAACTTTGTAACTTACGGATATTAATATGAATTACTATTATTATTAATAATAATATTACAATGAATGATAATATCTAGGTATTTTAAGAGAAATAGAAGATAATTAAATTTAATAATTAATGTTTGGGTTTAGTTCTGTATTAATTTATTTATTTAATTACGACGTTTCGGGGATTTCGCGTTAAATTATTAATAAAAATTTAATTATGAGTTCTGAAAATTTCTATCAATCTATAAAGATAGGTGATTCAAATAATTAATCAATCTTTTTTGTAGACAAGACATTATAATAATAATGCTGTTTATTTTATTATTGTCATCGTGTCTTCATTGTTTTCGTAAGAACTACGAACAAGATACTTTGAATATTTAAAATTACTGTTTTGCAAATCGTCATAAGTACCTATAATTAATAAATAGATATACATGGTTTATCTAAAAAATAATTGTTTTCTAAACCGGTGAACGGTGAAGGTTTTACCGGTTTATCTTTTATACATTTTTTGTTCGGCTTTTGAAGTGTATGTGTAAATAAAATGCTTGTAGGATTATGTAACTACATCAAAAATAATACAAATTGATTTATAAACCCGAAATCTAGATCAGCTTACTGTATTTTTTAAATTGAATACAGAAGTTCATGTATCCAAATTTTTGTCAAGGTTGAGCATTTTTTATTGTCAGCACCAAAAATTTGAACAATATTTATTTTGGAGGTAGAGGTACTCGCAGGTGGGTTTCTATATTTTTTCAGGAGGCCAATTTCTAGAAAACTTCGAAAAACTACACGACCTATTTTAGAAAAAAATACTGATACATAAACGAAGGTATAAAATAAAAATATTGCATATATGCATTAATAAAAAAATACAGGGTAGTAGTTAAAAGGGAATAGGCCACAATTTAGGTATATATAAATAATAATCCAGGCGGAATTTCTGTGGGTTAATGACTCATTCAATATAGTAACTACATAGTTGCCTAGTCAAATTATTGATTTCGGTGAACAATCTGTATTTCATTGATCATTACAAATTTGACCAATCAGACACTTTTATTGCTGTGCATTTTAAATAAGTGATGAATTGGCACCATGCAATTTAACAGCGATTAAATTAAAGCTAACTTTTTGTTTAGTAAATTTTGAGCTTTTTGAAGCCATATTTAGCCGGATAATTAGTCGTAAAAGGAAGATACTTATGATTTTTATGTTAACTGATAGTATTTTATAATATATTTAAACATGCCAAATCGTACATTTTGAGCTTTTATTAGTTTTTGACATTTATCTGACAGAAAGAAGTAAAAAAATAACAAACTATTTGCTATCGTTGCAATGGTTACGTATAACAATAAAATGTATTTATTTAAATGAGATGTCAGATGGATGTCAGAATCAACGTTTGGTACAATATCGTCAACAAATAATATTGGTAGAGAAATTGCAAAAATCCCAAAATTGTCCAATATTGTAAGTTACATGTACATTCATGAAATAATCTTGACATATACGAATATATCTTGGACGTGTAACTTATTTAAAAAATTGCTTTAAAAAAAATGTTATCGCGAATAGGTAATTATTTCAAATAAAATCAAATTATTATGTACCTACTCAAACACTTTTGAAGCAAAATTTAATACATAAGCAAGACATATCAAATTTAATCGATTAAATTCATAGCACTATTGATTATTTCACTCTTTATAAATGTCACCAATCAGACCCTTAGCATATATATTATGTTAGGTAATGCTATATAAAAAAAAATGTAAATAATATGTATTAATTAAGCTGACAATAAAATTGAATTGAATTGACCAATCAGATTTATAATAATAAATTATTTTATTTGGTAAACAAAAATAATAAATTTATAAATAAATAAATATACAGTACTAAACCCTAATAAAATATTTTACTAAAATAACTGTCATTAACTAGACTATTCAAAAAATTTCAATTTTTACTTCAATTTTAATAATTTGTATACCATTTTAACGACTAGTAGTCAACCAGCTTAATATCCCTCTTTAAAATAAAAACTTCCCTCGAAATTTATTCCCATTTCGTTCTGTGTTCTGTCCTGTTATACGTATGTATTGTTCATGCTGCCATTGACGTTTCCTTACGAGGTGTGAGTGCCCTAGTGACATCCCCAGCTCCATTTCCCCGCCGAGAGAAATGATAATGTATGTAAAGGGCTTGGAAGCCGCCCGGAAGCAGAAGGTGCACAACAACAGGCGCCAGTCAGCTCATTGGCAGCTCAGAGATACGACAACGACGCGAGTGTGCGCGCGCAGGTTTGCCACTTTCCGAGAAAAACAAAACGCGGCTGGCAGGTTTGTTTTGCTACGGCCACTTTACGAAAATTTCTTTTGTATGTAAGGGCTGGTTTATAATGGATTTATTCAATTACTTCTTCTGTATTCCGTAAGATGTGTGATGTGAATGAGAAGTGTGTGGTTCATAATCATTTCAGTAATCTGCTTGACGACATAACCTTTCTTATAACTGTCAGAAATGGATCCGTTTGTTGAAAGTTACATAGTTGGATCTGCAACGTTTATAACAATAAATATTGTAGCGAAATATAAAATACTCATCAAAATGCAAACAAATATCAACAAAGAACAAACATGGGCATCGGCAGGATTTTGGTTTGATTCTGGTTCGGGTTCACCAAAATTGCAAGATTTGGTTCAGGTTTTGGGTTCAGATTTCGTTCTATTCTACTTTTATAATATAAAAAATAAAATATTTTAAAAATTAGATTAAAGAGAATTGTTTGGATAGGTATAATGTCTTACCAAGAGTACTACGCATGTTCAGACCTGAATACTGATCCTGAACCGGAATTGAGCCTTGAACCTGCATTTTAAAAACGGGTTCGGTTAGGGTTCGTACTACATTAATATTTGAGGTTCAGTTCCAGATTCGGTTCAGGTTCAGGTTTGAAGCCCTGGTTAAAACTTAGGAAACAAGATTTTAATAATTAAAAACAATTGAAGATATGACTTTGGAATTGTGAACTAAAGAATATAAATTTGCTTTTCAAATTATTTTGTAGTTTCTTTTGTCGGACTATTTCATAGTTTTATATTTATTAAGGATTAATGATTTTTGTTAAATATAGCACGACTGAGAAAAATTATGTACGTAATCGAAACTACAGTGGACGCTCGGTTATGTGAATACTTTATTATAATATGAACAATCCACTACTACAGTAAAAATTTAACACATGAGGTTCTATAGAGTGAACACGCTCAATTTCGATTATGTTAACAGCTCAACAGTGCTACGTACAAAGTACAGATCTACATGGTACCATGGTAGATAAACTGGGACATTTATTAGCTTTGGAGCTCCATTTTCTAATAATATATTTTTGGTAATATATTTAACTTGTATTGCGCAAATGGAGATATGGCCGATATGGTATTACTAAAATGCTGGAATACTAAGAAAATGCAAAAACAAATAACTAATTATCTTAACCCATCAACGCCCAAATTTTTGATAAATTTTATAATTAATTTATGCGAAAGTACGTACAATTAAAAGAAAAAATATTATAGTTCAAAAAATATATTTTTTACTTAAAATATGTGTTTTTAATGTGATCCTCATTTGGAGATCATGGGCAATGCAACATAATTTTTATAAACACTACCACTCATAATATTCATGCATATTTCGAGTTTATACAACAAAGTTAATTAAAATTATATTTCATTTAGTTTATTCTTATTTTTCTAAGCAAATAATAACTGTAATTTGTTTAAAACATGGCAAAAACATATTTTTTTCAGTTTATTTTGAATTTATGAAAAATAAATCATCGCCTCTTATAAATTTATTCTTTTCATTTTTACCGCGTTTGGCTCTACGAGCATCTCTTTTTTATTTATTTCTTTGAGTTTAGTACTCTTTAATGTGGAACAATATTTAATACTTTTCTTCTACTAAGTATGAAACATTTTTTTGTTTTTTTTATGTACAATACAAATAATTATTTTTGTTTCTGATGTATGGATATTTTACCTAACTATGATTTGTTTTAACAATAATCGAAATAATATTTTTGTTTCATTGAAACAAATGTTGTAAACTGTTGTCAAATTTAATACTATATGCCTAAATTTTATGGAAAAATAGTTATTTACGAACCAAATGCGGGAAGATTTTTATCCCACATGAGCGGTTTTTTGAAACACGAGCGAAGCGATGGTTTCATTTGCGCGAATGCTGCGATGGTGTCTTTGCAAGAGGTTTGTACAATGATTTTTGTAACATTCAAGTTGTAGTTGTAGTATGATCATTAAATTTGAGGTTACGATGTTTTTTTTTACTCACTACTACCGACAGATGGTGCGCTGCACACAAGTTTTATTTTTATATATTGGCGGTTTTTGGTGTTCTTGATCATTTTCATTAATTATAATTCCGGGAAGTAACACAAGTAATTTTATTATTTTTAAGATGATTTTACTCTGAAATGTCTAGAAAAGCCAGTGTTCTTTGCATTTTACCTGATTGACTACACTGGAAAATTGACATTTCCGATTGTCAATTGCGTGTTTAATATGTCATTTCCTAGGTGATGAGTACAAAAAAGTATAATAATTCATCTCAATATTTTAGTTTATGCACGGAAATCTATGCAGCCAATAAAGGAGATATTGTCCATGATACCCAAATGGGGATCGTTAGTAATTTGATTATAATTCAAATATGCAAATATAAAATTGCAAAAACATTAAAAGTCAATTTAATAAAAACCTAAAAAATTGTAAATTACATAAAATTGTTTCAATAAAAAGTATATTCTACGGTGATTTTGAAAAAGTGGACACACCCATTTATCTCGCTTAATATTTACCACACAAATTTTTGTATCCGACATTATTTGCTTAGTGCAAAATTTGTGATTTATCCATGTAATAAATGTTCCTTTACAGCTTCCGGATAAACCGGAAGCGATATAAACTTTTTATTTTTAAATGCAACAACAAATGAATGTCATGGCTTACTGATAATAACAAAATGGGATCAAATAAATAAAAAAATAACTTCAATGTAATAGAAGAAATATCGTATCAACAAACATTCTAAGAACCGTTTGTATATAGGTAGGTACTTTATTAATTTATTAATGATATAATATAAAATAATACTTGATCCCCATTAAGTGATCATGGACGTATATTGGTTTTAATGTATTTATTATAAACATTAATATGCTTCGAATGAAATTAAATGGTGTATTTAAAATACATTTTCGATTAAATGAAACATTCGATTTTATGAATTACCCAGGTTTTTATTAGTTTATATAACCGAGCGCCTAACGTATTTACCAATCTTAAAAGAAAATTATAAGCTATAAATTACTCGTATATTGATACTTAACCTTCGTCCCCACGGATGGAAAATTATTATACGTTACTTTGCGCCTGCAGCGAAGTACCGAGTACTTTTGAAAACAAACATTTAAAATTTGCTTAAAACAAAGCAACACGTTTTAAACATTTGTAATACTTCTACGTAATGAAACAAACAAACAAAGTTCCTATTGCTTATAATAGTGTATAGCATTTACTATTTCTCACTAGAGTCACCCATAGCCATAACCTGATAATAACTAATAACTAATAAGTATAGATAGGGGAATCCCCAGCATATTTATCGCCATAATGCGTAATGATGCATATTTCACCTTGCTGATTAAAACACTGTTTTTTTGTTTAAAACATTTTTTTAATCAATAAAAACACGTTTTATACAAATAAATCAGATTTAAACAAAAAAGTCAGTTTTTTGTTTAGAATTAAAAAAAACATGTTTTTTGCCAACTCTGCTTTTGCGCAATTTCAGTGTTTCAGAGCCAATATTATATTATGCAGTGAGACATTTGTCACATTGTAATATTCTTATTAATCATTTTCAGTCTTTCTGTTGCACAGAATGGGTGATTTTTTGTATGGTATGAGGATATTTCTGTTATGACAGAGGATAAGCTACACAAACTTTCAAGTGCTGATTTAGTTGCCAAGATTTATTTTCTTCTTTATTTTGTACGAAGTACAGTGAATGTAGATTTTTTTTATTACTGTAGCATGACTTGCGAGTAACAAATTGTCTGTATGCAAATTTTTCATGATGCATTTGACAATGATGCTGATATTGACAATTTTGAGGGCCCTACATCTGATACTGAGGTAACGACGAGTTGTTGATATCAGTGTGAGATTAGAAACTCAAAAAATGGATTATTCAGACGTTAATGATGTTTACGCATGATCTCTATGGAAGTAGAAATTGAAGTTAGTGACGAAAATTCTAGCGCTGAATGTAGCCAGGAAGAAACTGCTCCAGTTAATATAACAAGAATATTATGCGATTTATAATACCGAAGATGTTGCTAAGCGACGAGGTGAAACCGAGTCTCTTTGAACATCCAAGGGGACTTAAATCGTATATATTCGCGTTATATTCAAAGCTTAATCGTATCATCAACGACAGAGATGTTCAAACAAATCAACAATTTATGGAAGGTTTTGATGTTATTATGGTTGTATCTAACGTATTAAGTTCGTAACGAATGAATTATAAGTATTTAAGGTATTATAAGTAACTAATGTATTATTTTGTTTATAATTATCAATAAATGTTACATATTAAAAGGTAATAACAGCTGATGATACGATTAAGTTTATAATATAATATTTTATGTTTCATTATTACATGTTTATTTATTGCTTTATTTAATATTTTTTTAGCTAAAAAAATGTAAACATATTTCATCTAAACATTTTATAGAACCATACCTAAATTTCCAACAAAAGGCAAGAGGTACCTTGTTATTAAAGTTTAACTATAGTTACCTGACTTTTCTGGCGTTAGATTAACATAATATTCTAAATAAAAGATGTCCTATATCCGCAGGTAAAAATCTTAACAATAACATACGAAATTAATAGCTTGAATTTGAAAATGTTATCCGGATACCACGTCGTGGAGACTTATTATGGTTTTATTTTTTATCTTAAGAGCGTAATGAAGCTAATATAATAATATTGAATATTTTTTGACAGATGGTTTAACCAATCATATTGCGTAATGATGACGTCAAATGACGTAATGCAACCAATAGAATTGAAAATGTAAAATGATGTATCTGACAACATAATTTTGTAGATTAGGTTTTATTTTGTTACGTCAGTAACAAAAAATTAATTAATCTGTCACATGAAACGTCAAAAATGTTTAACAAATGAGTCGTTTTGGTAGTATTTTTAACAAGAAAAATATTCTTCCTAAATACCATTCGAGATAATAATTTTTTGAGAGAATTTTTGTCTATTCCACGGCAACTTATTGCAATTTCACTCCACAAAACATCATCTGACAATTCCCCTCAACTTCGTTTCGGGAAATTGATAGATGATGTTTTGTGTCGTGAAATTGTTAGAAATAAGTTGCCGTGGAAACGAAAAAACAATTCTCAAAAATTATCATCTCTTATGGTATTACCCCTGAATATAATATAATAAGAACATTGGTTTCTTTTATAATAATATTTAATTCTTATTCTAAAGTGCGACGCATCGACATTATAAAATTTTGCGATAGTATTGTTTAAAAAAATACCGGATTTAGAAAAGTACTACTTTTACATGTTTAATTTTGGGTAGTTTAAATTTAAAAATACCAAAGTGAATGCGTCGCTCTATAGTTATACTTCTAAACAATATATAGGTACCTAAATGTTTTATTATTAAATTTGTTTTGAGTAGTCATTGTAATAATGAACATAATAATAATGCAATCATAGTTCATATACGTGAACATAAAGGGCACTGCAAGGTGTAGTCCAGCCAAAAGACTGCTTGTGAACAGGAAAAAAGCTTCTTGTTCCTACAATCTTCACGGAAAGCGCAAGCCATGGAATGTTTTTTAACATCTTTGAACTAATTACTGCCTGAAACTTTTTCCTAAACTCTTAAATATGTATTATAGTATACCTATTATACAGGCACAGTGTGTTTCAGGTCGAGTGTAAAGTGTAACAAATGTTAACACCTTATTCCTGAGGTTATTTTAAGCAAAAATATCAGCTACCTATCCAATTTCTTCTGGTTAACAATACATGAGGTTCAAGTTTTATAAATAACACGAATTTTTAAAATTTTTGTAATCATGAAAAAAATTAATTAGCTTTACAGCTGTAATTTAATGACAGTATTTGCAATTTGAGATTAAAATACATTTATTATAAGTTTTAGAAATAATACTTATAAATGCCTAATACAATTTAAATATTGCTATTTGCTTTGCAAAATGTCTTGGTTACAATATTTTTTTAAATTCGTGTTATTTTATAAAACTTCAACCTCTTGTATTTTGGCAACCAGAAGGAATTTCGGAATTGGACCTGAAACAGCCTGTAGATTGGAAATCTTCACCGATAATTTGTTGAACTAACACGAAAACACGATACCATTCACAAGTCAAAAATGACACTTTACCGACGGTCAAAATCTTGTATATAGCACTCGAAGAAAAAATACCGTTAAAGGGATTGTTTAAATTTAAAATTATGAAGTAAATTTTATTATACCAAAATATCAATTGTTATGACGAAATGACATTTCTGTGATCATGTTGCCATATGCGTTATCATCGATTGAACGATAAAATCAAGATTAAATCATCTGAAAACTTTCCTAAACTTACACAAATCCTAAGAATAACATAATACGTGCACATGCATTAAGAATGAATAAGTCCACGAAACATTATGCAGTTTGTTGTTCTTCTTGCATAAATTAATATCTACACAAAGAAGTTAATGCGATAAATTTGCATTTGAGTTAAAAATACCCCTTTGTAATACAATGTAAAATATTCTGAATGATAATATATACATGAGTGTACAATTCATATCACGCAAATTTTGAATTTGATAATGTTAAACAAATTTTAATGAGACCTGTCAATCAAATATAGGTATTTACGATTATAAAATCATTTTGTTATTCGCATCAATAAATTTTATCAAAACATGAAAAAAGAATTTATTCAGTGGGGGTAATTCCATATGCGACAATTTTAATTAAATTTTTATATGATTAAAAATATATAAATTAGGAAAAACTTTATAATACGTAAATCAATATTATGTTTGTTATTGAACTAATTTTTACCTGAGGGAAAAATGGAATTAAACCATAGGTACTGTAATAAGTAATAATTGTTATACGTGTGGTTATAATTTGAGATGGGAATTTTTAGTGATTTTTCATTCTTTTCTACGTTACTATTTTTATGTGTCATAGTATAAAACCCGTTTTGAAGAAAATGCTTTCATTTGAACCCAATATTATTTTATCTATTTTTACCTTCCGCTTACCTGTAAAGGAAGGTATTGGAATCATGCAAAAAATCGGATGGTGAATTTTTAGTGGATGAGCACGAATTAGGGTCCTTACAACTCATTTTTGATAGTTTCACGATGATGTCTGTGTGTATGTGTGTGTGTATGTGTGTGTGTGTGTGTGTGTGTGGTCAAGGGGTGTTAGTCGCATAACTCAAATACGAATTACCCGAAAATTTTGATATTTGGTATTTAACATTTGTATATAAATTGGAAGAGCTCCCTAGATTTTGGTACAAATATTTTCATCGGAAGTGATATTTTTTGAAGATTAAAAAGGTTAATTGTCAAAATTTTATATAAATTTGGAAAAATATAGTATTTATTTGTAATGAGAATAAGAGGAAAAGTTATTTGCAACTTACGTTATAAAAAAAATTGTCTTTATCTGGTAGCATTAAAGAACTGCAGTAAAATTTAAAAAATAAATTTATCAAATAAAACGTTGATATCTTGTAATCCATGATCGGTTGATTTTTGTTTCTACGTAAAAAATATTGACAGGTGAGACGGGTGACAAGCGCTATATAAGTCCTAAATAAGATATTAAATGTACTAATTGAACGGAGGATGGCTTCAACACAGCAGAGTTTTCCTGTGAATGAATCTTTTTATTCAGGTGATGCAAATTTCTGTGTTTGAATATTTGAGATTTTTATTTGTATATTTTAAATGGGCACCGGATTGTACGTATACATTTCTGTTTAAAGTCTAGATATTGCGGAAGGTTGTGTGATGGCCACGTCAGATTTTTCTTTTTAAATATGTACCTAATTTATTATTTTTGTACCTAAATTATGTTTTCATTTATTTTCTTTAAATTTTCACATTTACAGATACTATCTGTATTTTTTAAGTTTTTTAAATTTTGATCTTGTGCAATAATTACTTTCTTCGCGCCAGTTAGCGTGTAGTGTCCAGCAAAGCAATATAGCAATAGCAAATGCTACAGGTTGTGCTTTTGCTATATAAGTAGTGTTTATGTGGTAGAATATATTTATATAATCATGCCTAGAACATCACATAAAATAAATCTGTACGAAAAATGGATAACATTGAAGGAACGTATATATTTTTAAATATGCGACTATAATATATTTTGTAGAATTTGCGCTAAATCTGTAAGTATCGAACAAAGTGAAGTTTGGTCAAACTATAGTGGTTTATTTGTTTTGTTTTTTTTACTTTATTTAATTCTTTCCAATAATGTTATTTATTTAAAGGTACCTATATCAACCTAAAGTTTAATTGATTTTTTATTTATATTTACAAACGTGTAAATTATTATTTATGAATAGGATGATGATGTATATGTAGATGTACACGTCTTATATGTTTATTACACACATATAATGTAACAGTGATTGCTAGGTAATGATTGCAATAAGTAAAACATTTTTACTACCTACTGTCAATTATTTTAATATTCGTGTGAAAAGAATATAACTTCCTATTACAAACTTTTGGTTGTATCAATCTAAATTTTATTCTTTCATAAGCATTTATAAAGCACATTTCGTTTCAGTAGAAATTTTCTGACGTCGAAAATATAAAAGTTGGGAACATAATTGCATATGCTTCCTCCCCAACTTGGTCCCAGCAGAAAAGTTTAAATTACTTATATTGACGTCCAAATCATTTCTGCTTCACTTAAACTTTAAGATATTACACTGATAAATCCGCAACAACCGAAGTTTAAACATAGTTACAAATTGAGGCTCAAAATCAGGCCACGATTATCTCTTATTTGACAAGTGACAAATTATCCCACCAATAACTGCAACATGCTACCATTCTTGCCAACAAAATAAAGAAGAACCAACTAAAATATTGCGCTGATTTATCATGCTGCCTTACTGCCCCAGAATTCAATTTCACTAAAATTCTTTTAAGGAGATGTTGCTTCTTTAAGCTGAATTAAGATTGTCACCCAATTCTTACAAAAAAATGGTACTCGAACCCGAATAATATTAAACATTATAATAGGTAATAAATTTATACCTAATATACTTACGCTCAGTCTCAGTTAAGAATGGAGTAGGTGGCACTGCGGTGCTAGCCCGTTTTGCCGTTTTACACGCATAAAATAAAAATTTAAATATAAAGCGGTATTTATGAATAAGTTTTATACTCGTATTTCGTGCACTTAACAACAACACCAGATCTTACGACTATACGATGTTCAATATCTAACTGAAACGCGCAGATCACAAATTTTTCGCTAGGTACCTATTTATTTTAATTTTATTTTTATTCATGTATATATTGATTGTATGGATGAGATATTAGATTTTGTGTAAATGTTGAATGTTTGTAAAGATTCATTTTAAGATGTATGAGTTTTTCTTTTAAGGGGTTCGTGTTCGTGCGAACTCTATTTTAGGGAAATGGCGTGATTTTATGTGTGTATTGTAAACTTGGTTCTCGGCTAGAGACAAATCAGAACTCTGAAATCGTAAGACATCTTCCTAGCTCCATTCTTATCTCCTGAGCCAGAGTATAATGTAGAAATATTATTTTAAGGCAGTCATCATCATAAAACAATAAGTTGAATTATTAATTACTCGTACGATTTGAACACTAAATCAGTAAAATTTTTACCACAATCGGGACTTAGGTAAATTATTAATGAAATATAAAAACTTATGAGGGCCAGTGGTTAGCTCAGCGGTTGAGTGTAGAACGTTCGCCTAGCATGCAAGCAATAATACCAGTGAATCTAATAATGTAAGTGGTTGGATTCCACCATAATAACGTGTACCGTTCTTTTATTGGGAGTTGATCCTGTTGAATGGTTACCATCAAAATAAAATAAAATAGGTTGCATCATTTGTTTCCTCAATTATATGTATATTATATAAGTTCAAGTTCCTTGTGTTTATATTACAAATTACAAAATTCCCGCCATAAAATTTCAAGATCTGAAATTCAAATGTAAAAGTTTCTGTGGAAGTTTATAGTGTCCAGGCGTTCAGGGTCTGCATTATTCAAAAACCCCAAAACCGTTCCATGATAGTTGGAACCTGGTGCAGGAGGCGGGATAGGTCCGGCCGTAGATCCGCCGTTTCGAGTGATAATTTTACAGCATCCCTGTTGTCACAACCGTTGAATTTGCCATCCGCCACCACGCAATAAAACAGCGGTCCTCAACTTGTGTTTTACGAATACTTGATTCATCGTAAAACGTGTAATCAAAAGATTGCACTGAAAATCTAATTTAATTTCAAATTTCAATGCAGTTTTAAAAGCAAAAAAGAATAATGGGAAAGCGGATCGATTTAATACAAAAGTGAAATAAAATTTCCGATGTTTGAGTTTGAAAAATAGTTAATAAAAAAAAATAAAAAACTTTTATTGCCGTCATTGGTTTTAGCAACTATTTATAATATTGCATAGTATAACGATCCAGCTCCAAATTTACACCGTCGTGTACGTTTGTCCATGTAAATTGATTTAATTTTAAACTATTGAAGTAAACTGTTTTATCGCTTAGTAATGTTCACCAGTTCATTTTATTTTATATATTTATGATGCAATGATTTAAAAAACCATATTTGTTATGTTTACTGATTCGTATTTTGTTGCAGTTAAATAATAAGACATTATATTTTGAACTAATTTGATTAAATAATTAATTATTACTAAATAACTCAAATGCAACGTTGTTTTGTTAATTTTGCTATAATTGCTTACCAGCTTACTCATTAATTTTAGATCAAAGCTGTAAATACAATTCTTTACAATATGATATTATGCAAAATTATTAATTAAAAAAATAAAATGGTAAGATCTGTCAAAAGAAATAGCCCGACTTTCATGAAACCGCAATTATGCTATAACCTATAAATGTATATTTTCTTTTACGTTTTTCTTTCGAGAATTAACAAAACAATATGATCGACTTTTGTTGCACATAATGTAGTATTTTATTTTGAACAAGTTTTATATTTTATTTACAATTTTTGTTTCAAATTGATAGGTAAGTTGGTAAGTATTAACTACAGAAAAATATGAAGTAATACCCGGAATATTAAACATAAATCAAAAGAGATACAGGACAATCAACATATTTAATGCCTATGGAACACGGATCGAGGAGCATCGATGAAACGAAAGAACCCGTCTGTGACGGAAAATAGAGGCGCCTCTATTTTCATCACGGAGCTTTTCGATTAGTACGGGCGGTTCGATGCAAAATGTATGTTGGTACTTACTGCAAATTGTGATAAGAAGATGCCACTTTGCATACATGTTGCGGACACCCTAATTAATCATTCAAGATCGTTAGACACGCTGACAGACCTGGCAGAACGCCATTATTCAAGATGGCAGCTTCTAGTTGTCAGATTTTCATTTTTTTATGTATTTGAAAGTTTTAACGAGTACTTTATTTTGTTTGTAACCATATTGTTGTTATTATTAGTCTCATGGTTTTAAAATATGGTTACATAATACCAAGTGAAATTTCCTATGTTATTTTAATTTTAATTTGAAAGTTTTTGTAGAAAGTGTGATCCTTGCCTTGCCCAGATCCTCAAAATGTTGGCAAACACTGTAATAAAATCTCGCTTCTGCTTTGCTATCTGGTGATGCGTTTACGACTTTATCCCGAGTGCGTAGTTAAACTATAGCCCATAGCACAATATCACCGATTGTAGTGTAGCAAACTCCGCGCGCTGTTACTGGAATTAAAGTTGGCGATGACCGAGCGATGGCAGTTGTTTGGTGTTTGTATGTTGTTTCCTCTGGCCTTGTTCAACAAACCGACGACCAGTTCGTGGTTTTCATGGGTTTTATTAAATGCGACCAAATAAAACTTAATTGCTCGAATGGAATGTCTTTAATTGACGCTTGCTTTTAGGTCGTGTGGAGTGATTTTTGATTGATTAGGGAATAAAACAGATTTCAGGGCTACTACAAAAAGAAAGTTCTTATTTTCAGATATCAGTCTTAAATATATTTATTAATGACTACGTTTCGACTAACTCTTTAGCCTTCAATAGGGCAAACTACAAAACATTAACAATAATTTTGAGAAAAATTCATTTTTACAAAATATCGAAATAAAGTAAGTATCATAAACAAAACCAGAAACAAAATTAAAAATAATTTTAAAACGTTAATTCCACTCCTGTATAAAGTAAGCCATTAACAAAACACAATTTTATCGCTTTGACAGCGGATAAAAAGAAGGTAACTTTTAAGTGATAAAACCTTATGTACCTTTTTCTTAGCCACCAAACAAGAAACAAAACACTAAAATGTTATTTGCTTCATATTTATAATATTTTTGTCAGTGAAATTATTCGATTTTGGGAATATTTGTGAAGAAAAGCCAAAGGATTCGTTAAATTATCTCGTTGAATTACAGCCGAGCATTTTATTTCTTCCGAATAATTTTCTTTTCATATTGCTAGGCAACAAGGTTTACAAAGAGAAATTTATCCGGCGAAATAAAAAGCTTTTGTGTAATTACAGTTGATAAATATAATTTCAAACTAATGATATTAAAATTGTTAAAACTTTTTCAAAGTTTTGATAAAAAAAAACCACGTTGAACCACACAGAGTATACAAGAAAAAGAGACAATTGGCTCGTTTTATAACAAAATTCAAAACAAAGAAAAGTCAGAACAATTTAACCTTAAAGTTTAGTGAAAATATTCTTATCTGAAACATTATAAAATATGAGCGTAGGTACATGCAACTGGCTACGCTTATGCCAGTAGATGGATCTAAACAAAATGGTAAAGCGATGCTTTGCTTATTTGTGAGACAAGTCTAATGTTATAAACTATACAGCTACTAAATTCGAATTTTATAAATCATAAACATCAGACACATAATGCCATTCAGAATATAATCTAACACCAACACCTCTTTTTAATGTATTTACTCGTATATAAATAAAATACCTACTTAACATTTTTGGCAAATGAATTTTGTACTCCTTTTATTTTGAAATATGTATAAAATAAATTGACATTTTTGAAATTTAATTTTGCTATTCAATATTTATGTTAGGTATAACAAAAAGTATGTTTTTATTAAACATTGTTTACGTGTTCTGTTTATTAAATTATTTGGAAAATAATATTTTAACGTTCAATTTAATTTTAACATCGATACAAACAAAAGCAGGAAATCATAAAACTAATAAATTTTATTTTCGTTTTACAAATTAATGTTGGTAATATTATACGGTCAAACCGGGTTAAATATCTGCAGTTTAATCTGTTTATAAAAATGAATATTGAAATTTTATATGCTCACTTTTAAAAAAGTATGTTGAATTTTATTACAAAAACTTATCATATTATGTGATTATACCAACTTTTTGCATGTCTGGTTTGCGTTTGCATTATAGATGTTTTCGTTTAATACACCCAAGAGAAATTAACAGTAGAAAACGTGTTCGTGTGCAAATTCAATATCTTAGAGTCAAGTTACCGGTGATCTTACACTGAACATAGAACAAAGCCTTACACATTTTGTAACACGGTCTACAATACTTACTTTAATAGTTGGGCTTTCAAATAAATCTCATTAAAAATTATAGGACAATAAACATTAAATATATATGAACGTTCCTAGTCAAAGCCGATAATAAATATACAATCACCTGAATTTCTTAAAGCAGTAACTATGTTTGTAAATCAAGAAAATTGGTTCTGTTTGCTGCTTATGTATACTTCGACGTATAAATTTTTCCAATAAGTCGCGAAGATCATATGGGCCAAGTGTCCGCCACCACAGTTGCTGGATATTCGGGCTCGTTTCACAACATTTTCCGTGACTTGTGGCAAAACTTCTGGCGATTTCTGGTGATAAATTCTTCACGCCTTATCGAATGGTCTCCTTTAGAGGTCTGTGACTCGTTCGTGTAGAACAAAGAAAGAAGTCTCAGGTTCTTCTAATCCAATTCGTCAATTTGCGGCAGCAAGAAGTCATTGATCATGTTTTTGTAGCACTCACCAGTCCTTTGTTTTATCTGTTCACCAGTCATAATAACACAATTGCCACAGCAGTGATATTCTCGATCAAACGACTACTCCGGAGCCGACCACGTCTGCTACTGTATTGAGCCAGTCTCCTCGGGGTGAGCGTCTAAATGTCCAGTTCATTCTTCATTAACTGGACAAACACTGCGGCATCTAGTATCTAGACGCTCGCCCCGACGATACTGGCTCAATACACAACTAGGGAATCGACGACGAAATTTACGTTGAGCCAAACCTACTGACTGATTAAATCAAAAATATTTTCACACAATTATTCCGCGTTCTTGAGGAGTATAGCGATTCATGGTTCGTCTACGTGTATTTTACATCTGTTTACTTCACTAATATCAAAGTCGTGATGACATCAGACACCAGGCGCAAAAATACACCCTTTATCTGTACTGCGGTAGTATAGTCAAAGTGTTTTTTAATTCTCATAGTATAATATGACATCTTGAAGCCAGTTCCAATAAATTCGAGGTGACAGTAGAGATTCCTTATTCTTTTTACAATCAAAGCAAAGTTTTATATTCTTGATCAAACATAATATGACGCGTGTGAATTTTCCTTATGGGGAAATATTTGAGTATTTATTATTAATGTTATAAGGTGCGTTTATATGAGAATATTATTTTTGAAAGAAACGTTTAAATCTTTACCCGTTATGAATGTAAATTCGTGTAAAAAAATTGAATCTGTTTATAGATCACGAATTTTATCTGTTACTGAACAGTGTAAAGTATAACGGTAACAAAGAATAAGTATTGGAAAAGCTTTAAAACATATTCTTATGATTTAAATATTGTGGTTATTTATTTTATAATCAATATTGCTAGATATTAGGCACAGTACTATTTCTATGAAAGTTTAAGAACTTCTGCTGCTACATAACAGTACGATCGAACGCTCTTGAGTTCCAATAGAGCTACAATATGAGATCGCTGCGAATAAAGGATGTACATAAGACTAATGGATTAATCAATTCGATCTCTCAATTCTCGGCAAAATACTACGCTATTAAATGAACGCTCCAAAAGTCTCACTTCTTCACAGCAAGTCGAGTAGAACAAAAAGAAAACGTTGTCTGAATCTGTTAGCACTACAACGCAGAATTCCATTAGATAAATACAGAAAGGTCGAATGCTTCGCAAGACACGAGAAAAATGCTTACGTTCCATTCTTTTAAGTAAGCACATTTTTATATTTCGTTTACAAGTAATTTGTTTGCTTCGAACTTTCGTCAGCCATTGCTTGGTATTAATATGACATACGAATTCATATAAATGATCATGTTTTGAATTATTCACACAAATATGAATAATACATTATTATTTATTAGATTTTCCACCATATATTACACAATTTAAGAGATGCAAAAACATAAATAATTGGTTAGGTAGGTAAACATATTTGAGCACTACATTTAATGATTTAATCGTTTAATGTACACGTACCTTCCTGCAGGTACGGAGTATTGATCAACAAAAATAAAGATAATATGATGTAGGTACCTATTATTATTTATTATACTTATAGTATTTCGTAGCGTCATGTTTGAATAAAACAAAATAAATATTTATTACTTAAAATGTAAAGTAAGGTGGGGTAAGTGCATTTTCCGGGCAAATGTATTAACTGATAATAAATTTCAAATACTTTCTTTTTTAGGACTATTTTTCTGTGAATTTGGTGTCTAATTATCGTATACTGTCTAAATTACAGACTAAACAACATGATCTGCCGCCATTATTGTTGAAAAAAGGATCATGTGTAGTTGGGAGCACACAATTTGGACAAATATAGTTTTGTCAAAGTGTACTTTGACCAAAAATAATGAAGCCAAACTGTATTTTAGTCAAACTGTAATTTGTTCAACTGGAATTTTGTAAAACCGTAAATATGCCAATCCGTAATTTGGCCAAACTGTATTCTAGACAAACTGTAATTTCACATTCCGTAATTTGACCAAACCGCAACTTCGACTAATATTATATTGTCAAATCGTTTTCAGTTAAACCGTAATTTTGCCAAAACGCAACTATACCTAACTGGAATAATTCAACACGGAATTTATCCAACACGTATTTTTGTCAAAACGCAGATTTTACCGTATTTTACTCAAATCGTAATCTTCCCAACTCTACATAAAGACATACAGTTGGGAAGATTACGATTTGAGTAAAATGCGTTTGGCAAGTTTACGGTTATGCATAACTGCGATTTGACAAAAATACGTTTTGAATAAATTCCGTTTTAGATTATTCCAGTTAGGTATAGTTGCGTTTTGGCTAAATTACGGTTTACCTGAAAATGATTTGACAATAAAATATTAGTCGAAGTTGCGGTTTGGTCAAATTACGGAATGTGAAATTACAGTTTGTCTAAAATGCAGTTTGGCCAAATTACGGGTTGGCATATTTGCGGTTTGACTAAATTCCAATTGAACAAATTACAGTTTGACTAAAATACAGTTTGGCTTAATTATTTTTAGTCAAACTACGTTTTGACAACACTATATTTGACTAAATAAGCGGACGCCGTGTAGTTGTGTATACAATGTACCTGTTTGCATTTAATAATCAAGTTGATGTCTCTTTTCTAATATTTTAACATCCATACAGTCGTTTGTGTTTTCGCTTTGTCCAGATAAATACCTATTTCTATACATTTTTTATGATAGTCTGCACTTACCTACTTTTTGATAAAGGAGCAAGTGCGGCTCACTTCAATAAATACGTGTAAAAAAGTTGATTTTTAATTAAGTAATCACATTGTTTTATACATTCTTTGGGATTTCAAGCCAGTGTTATGTACCTTGTCCGCTCGTACCCCAAATACACGGAGCAACTACGGTCTTGGTCGGTTAAAAAGTTTTTAATAAAATATGAATTTCGTCTACGGGAATCAAATGTTAAATATTGTAATAAGAAAAGTAAATCCCGTACTACTCGTACAACACTGCCGAATTATATGCTTTTACTGCAATTATTACTTCCAGATATTCAATGGTTAGAAATTCACTAGGGATTTTAAACCGGTTTACCTGTAAATGTCCTTCGAAAAAAAATACCGGTACCTATATCGTTATTATTTACATGATTTTTATAACAATTCGGTATATTAACACTATTTTAATGTAATGTGCTCTCAATATTAATTTAAAAATATTATAGGTACAATATTTCCGCGGTTGATAAAGATTTGATTTGTTCTATTTAAATTTAACGAAGTTATAAAGTAATTTTAGTTATAGATTGGGAGCTCATGACAGGTGATGGTCTCCGATTTCATACAGCATGCCTTTTGGAGGATAGAATATTGACCCAATGACAACAAAGAAAAGCGGGTATGAAACCCTTGCACGCTTTGCGGTAAAAAGGCATGCTGTTTGGAATATGTATTTTAATTGACTTTCCATTTTCCTTTCAAAAACAATATAATTGAAAAAATCGGTAAATTTACAAACCCTAAAATTGAATTTTTGGGTAGCAAGGTAAGGTACTATCTTACCTTACTTTATCAAACTTACTATCTAATTCAAAAAGTTTTTTTCATAAAAATAATATAAATCAATGAAACATAATGATTCGTTCTCAAAAAACTGCTTTTCATGTTATTCTTAAAACCAACTTACTTACTTGTCCTCATAACTTTTTAACTTTTACATAATATAATTTTAAATTAATTTGTTTTTTTACGAATCAGTTAAAAACAACATTAATGAAGAAAAGATTATTGGTTCTAAATCTATAATTCACAGCGAAGAATGGAGAACTGGTAATGAGAATTAAAAATTTCAATATGTTATTTATCCGCTTAGTTGATTTTACAACTTTGTGGAAATTTGATTGCAGACATATCAACTAGCAGCTGACAAAAGATTAGATACTAAATATCTACTATAATAACGATGAAAAGAAATAAGTACCGACACATAATTTTACGATTTAAATGTAACTTGATATTTCAAAAAAAAAACTTATTTTAAAAGCAAACTTTTTACGATTTTCGACATATTATTGAAACAAGAAATAAAACCAAACAAGCTCATAAACTGGAAAACAAAAAATGCCTCCGGTTTAGAAGACTAATTCCCACCCTAAATTCAAAGCAAAATCAAAAATCCACCCCTAGCCAATAACTCTGCTCTCGAGTCGGAGCTGAGTGAGTGTGTTCGGAAATATTTAAGCAATAAGGCAATAACGGTATTTTTCGCGCTGTGCGCTCTTTGTTTAACGGTGACAGGACAATTTGAGGCGAATTGGGGAGCGTTGTGAGTGGGACAGGGACAGAGTAATGAGTGTCGCAGGGGACGTGAGATATGTGAGATATGAATTGGGGAACGAACGAGTCGAGCGAACGCTGAGCGCCAGGCGCGGTCGCATGCCCGCGGTGTCATCGCATCGCGACCTGTGGTTTATGGGGCTACGCAGGGCGCATGCTTTGCAGATACACAGTGTTCCAGTAATTTTCGCAGAATTATGTTTTTGCTTAAATAGGCATCTCCACAATAATCGAAATAAAAATATTAATGATAAAAACATAAATTACATGTCCAGTTATGACTAATAGTGAAGAAACTTTTTTTTTAAATAATTTCATTTAAAAGATAAATGGCATAGATAACGTGGTTTGTTTCATATGGAACGTTGTTATTACAAGTAAAAAAATTCGCGCGATGAGAATATGAGAAGAAGAGACATGATGCAGCAGAGAATGTAACTATCATTATGTCATTATTAGTGCTTATTTCATTTTTATTTGATTTTATTTTACACTGTTAACAGCTACAAAATATGTTTCTTAGTACAGCGAGACGTATTTTCAATATAAAATAAATAAATAATTTGTTTTAAGGAAAATGTTAGTGATACAAATACAAATTGATTGTGTGCCACTGAAGGTACCACCGACGTCATTACTAAATGCCAGACTTTAAAAAAATCTCTTAATAAGCGGAATTTTCACATCGCGTTTTTACTACTCGTCAAAGTTTTTTATGTAGTTTTGTAAAAAAAATAGTAAAAAACATACAGTGGAGGAGCCTATTATTCCATAGTTGGTGTTGTGTATAGGTAACATTAACAAGCGAAATGTGTTTAGTATCCTCGAGAATTTTTGTCTCTCGGACGCTTACCTTTAATTTCGCAGCCTAGGTATACAAATAACTATATCTTGTCTCGTCTCGTTTTTCTTTTATCTCGTCTTGGTCATATTTTACTTCGATTTTCGAAACGAGAAGACGAGATAGGACTGAGACATCCAAACAAAGACGTCCCATGTCTCGATCTTAAATCTGTTCTGTAAAAGATATTAAATATGAAGACACCATATACAAAATTGTTAATTTTACACAAAATAATACTTTTATACTGCACGATTAAGGTAGCAGGTAAGATTTTGTACTAAAATAAGACGGGGCTATCTGTCTCAGCTCTTGTCTCGTCTCGCGGAAACACTAAAATAAATAATCCAATTTTTTTACTTTGGCATTATTTGTCGCTCACATGTAACTTCTTTCAGAATTCTTGGTTATTTTTTCCATTGGAATCTTTAGTTTTGTGGCTGCTGTACTTCTACAAATTTTAGTGAATTTGTTCTAAATAAATACAAATTTCTATTTCTGATGTGCGGCATTCGATTCTTCACACGTTTAAAAATATATGCATTATTTAATTAATTTATAAGATGAAACACTTCCGTAATTATGAGAACAACATTCCAAATGGAGAATATCGTATAAGTTATAAGAAATAGACGATCTAAATACAGTAAATTAAATATTTGTGTTGCGTCTTTTTGTGAGCTGCACGGTAAATATAGTCAATAGGTTGCCACAGTTGCGTTAGGGACAGAAGTAGGATATATTTATATAAATAATGCAAAATTATGGAATTGACCTTTTTGGAGCAACGAGAGTAAGGTGTGAGCAGTGATAGGTAATAATAGCAGAGGTGATAAAATTTAAAATGTTTGAAATTTGTCATATCTCCCTACTTCTAACGAAAATAGAACAACCGTGGGTTTCGTTTGCAAAATATATTTATGAAAATGAGATGAAGCTATGTGGAAACTTTAACTAGTAGGTATATATTTCATAACGTAACGAGTATCGTGCGAGTATATATTTAAGTGAACACACGAGCAATAAGGTATTACTTTCGATTGAGTTATAAACTTACTTACTAGTAGAGAGCTCCGCGTATCGAAAAGCGTCAGAAAATGCGTTTTGTGTTACAAGCTGAAATTTTCACACATGCAACTTAACAGTGGGTTAAAATCATAGCTCATCTGTTGTATAAACTGTTGTTGTTTCTAAACGCCACATATTTAAAAATTGTATATTACAAGGTAGAACTATGTATACTTTTGTACTAAGTTTAGTTTGTTTTGATTTGATTATCATTAAACAAGTTATAGAATATACAAATTTCTCCGATAGAAGCCACGGCAGGCGACAAGAGTGAGACGGAGTTAGCTAATTTAGCTAGGAATGCAGAGATGGAAGATACCAATGCACGCGTCGGCCGGAGCGCAGTCGAAATTTCATAAAACGTGTACTTTTATAATTCATAAAATAAGTCAATTACCTTAATTCCAAAAAATATAAAAAATACACTACCGTGGCCCTAAAAGATCAAATAAACTTTTGTTAGTTTTTGAGATAAACGAGTGTGAAAATCAAATTTATTTTGGCTGATTTTTCCATTGTTCTTTTCGAGTAAATTCAATTTAAAGTTTCTGAAGCCCTTAAGACACAATGTATCGAGTATAATTTAAAAAAATATTATTAAAAATAGACCGGCCACCAAAGTTGACAATCTTTTTATTCGAAAAAATGCCTGGTTAATTTTTTAACAAATTTGAAATTTAGATTTGCAAACAAAACAAAGCTGTCCTGGCTCCTGGCTCTGTTGATTTGGTTTCATCATAGCGATATCACTATTATGTATATCCTGCTAGAGTGATGATGTTCAAGTGGATTTGCCCGCATATTTACCAATCCCTATTTAACACCGTCTCTTTTTTACCACCGTAATTCTTTTACCAATCCATTTTTTACCAACATTATACTTTTACCAATCCATTTTTTACCACCGTCCCTTTTTACCACTAATTCTTTTTTATCACCAACGTATTTACCAACGTATTCTTTTACCAATAAATTTTTACCACCGTCCCTATTTTTAACACTAATTCTTTTTACCACCAACATATTTACCAACGTGTTTTTTTACCAATCCATTTTACCACCGTCTCTTTTTTAACAAAGCTAACAAAACCGTACTAAAGCCCCACAAACTAGGTTTTGGTATTTACTACACTAAACAAAGCTAACAAAACCGTACTAGAGCCCCACAAACTCGGTTTTTGTTTTTACTACACCAGCAAAGCTAACAAAACCGTACTAGAGCCCCACAAACTCGGTTTTGGTATTTACTACACTAACAAAGCTAACAAAACCGTACTAGAGCACCACAAACTCGGTTTTGGTATTTGCTACACTAACAAAGCTAACAAAACCGTACTAGAGCCCCACAAACTCGGTTTTGGTATTTACTACACTAACAAAACCGTACTATAGCCCCACAAACTATTAATGGTAAAGCGGAATAGCGGTAAAAAAGTATGGTGGTAAAAGTTGTAATGGTAAAAACGGAGTGGTAAAAATGTATTAGTGGTAAAACGAAATAGCGGTAAAAAGTATAGTGGTACAAATGCAGAGGTAAAAGTTGGATTGGTAAAAATTGAGTGGTAAAAAATGGGTTAACGGTAAAACAGGATAGCGGTAAAAAAGAATGGTGGTAAAAATGCTGTGGTAAAAGTTGGAGTGGTAAAAATAGAATGGTAAATATGTAGCACAACGGTTCAAGCGGTCATCTAAAAATTGAGATAGGTACCTATTGATTATAAATTCATGCAAAATGTATTTTATTATACTCCTCCGCCAACTATTTATCTCTGGCTGAAGGATAAGGAACGGCGTGTAGTTTGGCTTTGGGCGCTGCGGCTTCAGCTGCGGATAAAGAGCTTACCAGTCAGCGTTGGTAATTTTTATGGGCTCACGCGTACAGAAACGTACAACGAAATTAAAATTTCAAGTGTCTGACGTGAGTATGAACAGGTGTGTGCTGCAAGTAAATGATCCCTTAATATTCCTTTTATGTTTCTGTTGCGGACATTTCAGTTAATTTGACGGTTTCATAAATGGAATTAAAGCAAGATGGTCCTGTGATTTTTCCCTTGAATTGTTTCTAATTTAATTATTATTTTTAACTAAAATTAATTTATATGAAAGATATGCCTTATAGAGCTTAATTCATTTGGTTTAATTTACAAACATTCTAGTATATTCGCATTTTTGAGACAATAACTTATTTGTTAAAAAAATTTAAAAAAATTAAGCAAAATTTTCGCAATCCGTATATGATAATATTCACAAATTTCACATATCTTGGAGACAACATTGTTCTTTCATGTCATATTAATAATTATTATTTATTGATGTACCTACTTATATGATAAACATGGTTTGCTATAAGTAGTTAGTAATTTATAGTAAAACTATAATTATAGGTATCTTATTTCGTAGGTAAATACATTCTTGATATTTATTTATGATTTTGCCGTTTTAATGTTAATTTTTACACACACCTTATCAATAAAGGAACATGCAACAATTTTAAATCCTCTAATATTAATCAAATGCCTAAGTGTCAGAATGTACGTTGAGATAGAAATTGAAAATAAAATAATACGTCGCTAAAGTCTGAGATTGACCATTAAAAATAATAGAGCGCCATTACTATAAAATGTTATTTCGCAGCACTTTAAACTTTAAAGAGTTAAAGGCCATTGTAAAAGTACTATCATCATCTAAACATTTCATTTCCCTTTCCGAGCTGATATATAGTCGATTATTTAACAAACTTTCAGTTACATTTTAGGAAGTAATTCGAGATTTAAACATATTTATACAAAACCGTGCCGTATCTTCTTTCAATCTCTACCACACACATTTTTTTTCCAAACACACATGCCAGTTATCTCGATAAACATGTCAACCAGATTGGTTTGAATTTTATTCACCTTCGTTGAAACGAACTTTGATGAAATCGCTTTTCATTACATGAAGTGCAAACTCACAACGGGATTGAGTCCTATTACCAAGTTATAAAACATCCCCAGGTTAAAACCATTCCCTGCGCGGTCAGCAATGCAATCAGCCAAACGACACGTCACATTTTAATTTGTGAGGGAAGGAAAAAGGAATACAAAAACTGAGAGTTGGGTATTGACTCTATAGATTGCTCCAGATAAATTTATTGTACGAGGGTTAGAATCTCATGAATTACAAAAGTAAAGAATACATAAATTCTATAGAATTTTCATTATATTTAAAGAATAAGTTAAAATTATGTATTGAGTATTGTTCTTACTTTATATTTGTATTCCTACGTTTAAGTTGTTTAAGTAATATTTTATGTAAAAAAATGTTCTAATCTGGCATTTAAAGTCAATATTAATTATTTTACATATAAATGTTTAAAAAAAGATACATATTGATCTCGCAAAAGTCTTATGTTGGTACTGGTACTGTATATTTGTTTACCTGAACTATTCAGTGAATATAGCAATTACTAGTTACTTACCTAATTTAAAAGTGATATTTTTCATAGTGTAAAAATTACCTCATTTGGCTATGATGGATCTTGTCTTATAAGCTAGTTAACTGTAATTATGAAGTAGGTAATTAAATAAGTAGGTACCTAAGTTAGTTTTAAAAGAGAGCTGTAGATACCCTAAATTATTTTTTTTTTAATTGTATAAGATAAAATTAAGTTTATTATCTTTCAAAAATATGTTATTAACGTTAACCTTGCAGTTTATATTTCGACAAACAGAGCACTTATGAGTACCTATTGCCCATTTATAATTTTTATAGTCATGCTTAAGAGAACAAAAAAAAAATTATTGTTTCGTTAAATATGAAGAACCAGTAAGCTAAATAAGAGACGATGTCTTGTATAGTATATTCTGAACCTTTCTGCACAGTTGTTTCATGTGGGTAATCCAATTAAAGTGGAGTAGAAATACTTACACTTGTTTGTAGTAAAGCAAATGTGTAGCGTACTATAACACTAAGCCCCGATAATAATTGCTTGCACTTATATAAAATTTTAAAATGCTTTCACCATTATCTAGTGACCTAAAGGAAAAACAAAAAGTTCCTTGATAACCCTAATCTATCTAATTTATAATTCTCAAGATACCAATGCTTGTACATTTTATTAGAGACATTTATATACGCTTCTACAGCATCGACGTTATCTTCCGCTCTTTGGCTAACCCGATTCGCTAGCACGCTAGCTATTGAATTGTACAAGATATATTATTATGTTTTCGAAAGTTTTACACAAAAATTCTGAATGGAACGTGACACAGATTTCAAATCCGTGGTTTAGATTAGATTATATCTGTGTGGGGTGCATATGGAAACCGACGAATATTTGAGGGCAGAGCAGAGCAGTTCGTGGGCGAAGGCGGAACTTATAAAGCAAAGAAAGTATTATGAAATGCTGCTTGAGTTTTACTGCAGATATTTTTTTGATGTTTGCATAAGACCACCTGAAAGAGAATATTCAATCTTGTTATTGTCCGAGAAAGAATCGGGATGCTATCTCCTCTCAAAAAACACTCTCACGTGATATATTATCTGACTACTTATTTGTGATGTATATCAAAAAGAACAATCTCCGTAAGAATAAACTGCAATAAAAGTCGTTTAATGTTAAGTCAGTACCGGTGCATGTTGAAGCACAGTCCACTACATGTTATGAGACAAGAACCAGAAGATCCTTTAGTAATGACTAAGGTTTTTGATCACTTGTTTTTGTTGAAAAGTAGAATTAGCGATCAATGATTGGTTGCCACACGGTATATGATTCTGAGTTTTGATTATACCAAAACGAATCTGATATAAAATATAACCTAACACAGTATTTTGGTTTTTGTGGCCTTCGTGGCCGGGCACGTAAAATACGTTATTTTTACGCGTAAAAGACTCTTTTTTACATTGATCAAATTCAGGTATTTTAACATAAATAATGTATAATATAGGTACCTACGTAAATTAAGAACAAAAACAGTATGAAGAATCATGTTGATTTTGGCGCCATCTATACGCGGCACATGTATATTAAAAAGACAATTACAGTAGTTTTTGTGCTGTTTAGGTTAAGTTATAAAACGTGCATAAGTTTTGAGAGTATGACAGTTAGAACAAAAAAATTACATTATTTTATTTATACTTTACATATTTTGTTCGTATTTTTACGGTATAAACATAAAAAAAACACTTTTTATGCGTAAATGCCCACCCCTGCTTAGTTCTTAATAGCTGTATTGCAATAAAAATTATGAACAACAATGTAATGTCGACATTAAATGTACGTATATTTTTAAAATATATATTATTTGCCGCATGCTACGTTGAACTGACTGTGTTTTAAGACCGAGTATTTTTTCGAATAGGCTTCTTACCTGGTACGTGGTACCCAAATTTAGCTTAAGTTACCTTTCTTAAAATAAAATATGTATAGCTTATAATATTGTTTTGCTATACAATATTCCGAAGGGATTGTACGACATATTATCCAAACCATTATTTCCAGTAAGCTAACATTAGAACAAATAGATCTACTATTCTAAAAATTTTGCGCTCGGTGTGATTGCGCTAAAATTTTTAACTTTTATCCCTCATATAATAATAACTATTTTTACTTTTTTAAGTTAATACTTTAAAAAAATTGTTTTCGTAGAATTAAACAAAATACTTACAATACAATTTATTTCCTTTTCCCATTACTTATAAATTTGTTTTGAATAGGGGAGAGTAGACATCATAAAGGCAGTGTGAGCATTTTATTTAAAATTTACTGTTTTCGGTAAGTACCTACGACTAAATTTATTCACAATATATCGAACTATCTGTACTCTTATAGATAACGAATTAGGTATGTAATATAGTAATGTTTGCCGTATTTTCATTCTGAGCTACATTAACCTCACTTTTATAAAACGATTTAAAATTTGTAATGGTGCAGTCGACACCTTTGGCACAAAGAACTGAGTCATGTTTGGGACACCGTATCCCAAATGGCCATCAATTCCAGGAGCCTAAAAAAGATTAGGCAACATATTCATTTTTGACGTTGATGTGCCAAATCTGCGATAATTTTGTTATTTAGATAATATCTTAAGTTTTACAAAATGTGATATTATTTTTATTTTGTTATTTTTACTTAGTGTTATTTTATTGTAATCTCCATGTTCATGTGCCTTAATGGAGCAATTGTATTTTTTTCTAATTCATTAAATGAATAATATAATTATTTACACTGTTATTATTCAACTAACATAGTAATATAGTTTATTTCAGGGTAAAAATATAGTTGTCCCAAATATGACACCTACGTGTCCCAACGGTTGCGTGTAGATGGGACATTTTTCAAATTATAAAAAATTTATATCTTCATATTTTGGAGTGTAAATTTAAAAAACTGTTATAGATTATATAGAGGAAACATGTAGATACCTATTTATATACACAAATGTTGTGTATATAAATAGGTAATTAAACGGCAGAAAAAAAAAATTTTCCGCAAAGTATCCTAGGGATGTCCGCTCTCCCCTACACAATGAAAAATAGTAGATCCTAAAAAAGCAAAAAAATATTGTTCAGAGTTTGATGCTATTTCGTTATATGACTAATAACTTTACACCTAATATTGTGAAATGATTTTAAATTGTAATTTTCTGCTCATATAAGTAACACAAAATTTTGTTTCATTTACAAACAAAAATATTTCTTTTAGTAATTTTGATTGAGTTTTAAAAATTCTGCTTTCCAATTCCGAAGATGGTAAAAAGTGTAATTTGTTTTAAGTGCGAACTAAAATCTGATATTGAAGAACTGAAAGAATAGGTATTAATATTGAAGTATAAGATTTCTAGGTTAAAGAAGACTCTTCACCCTCATAAATATTAGTATGTGAAGTAGCTTCAAAAACACATCTCATAAAACTGCATTCGTGAAATTTCCTCGGAAGCATGTGCTGAATATTTAAGTCTGCACTTAAGTGATCATCCCAGTGGTAGAGTTGAGAATACCGTAGAACTTCGGTCTTTACTATGAGGTAGTGGAGTTGGGGGAAATGGAAACCTACAATCCAACATCAGTTTTATTTTTGTTCCTTCAATTCCACTGGCCTGGTTTACATTCTATGTGGGGTTGGGCATGAGGCATGACAATCAGGCAGGGTGATGAGAAACACTCGCCACAATCTGCAGTTACGCCACTGGGTCCCATTGAACAGTCGGCCGCTCCTACTCCCGCAAAACTCCACCAGGATGAGGACGGAGAAGCATGAAGGAGTGAGTAATGATGTTTCGTCCAATGCTGAATTGTTCCAAAAAGATGTTGACTATAAGAATTATACGAAAATACGAGTACATTGAAGCTAAAGAAACTTGTGGCAAAATATAGTGAAAAGTAACCTCACTTGCTATTACATCTACCTGTTCGTATTTTTATGAAGATACGTAGTCAAAAATTGACTCAAGAGTGCTATGAAATTATATATTTTTGATACACTTAATAGCCTATTAGTAAAAAATAGACAATTTGGCCAATTTGGAATTAGTATTTTCTTAGACAGCATATGTTTTATAAAAGGAAGTATTGTGAGATTGTGACGGGTCAAAATTTTCGAATGAGAGTTTTTAATGAATAAGCACGCATTAAATGATGTTTGTGTGTGTGCGCGTGCAATTTTATATTTAAAGTTTCAATACAAATCTTAAGAACCCAGTTATTTTTGAAGCAATTCGCAAACCGGAAGTAGTAGGTACCTACTTTGTTAAAAAAAAAATTTTGCGTATTAGGTAATGTCAAATAAATTTTTGACGAATTGAAATTGAAAATATGAAATGTAATTTATTATTTATAAGGTTATGATAAACTTTAATAATATATTAAAACTACAATTATTCCTGAATTCTCATCTACAATGGTATATTTGAAATTTGATATTGAGTAAGTTCCTTCATTTATACCGGGTGGAACACCATACATGTGTACATAGGCGATTAACAATGCATTTTACATTTCTGTAGAATTCTGCTTTCCATTTCCACATAGAAATATGGTAAAGGTACCAATCGAAATGTCAAATTATTTCACACCAGATACAATTAAAATTTCCTTCTAATTTACTTTTAATGAACAATATTAGATAATTTTAAATTCGTTATTTTCAAATCGAATCTTTCATTACTATGGTTACTAGGTACAACAAATTTTAAAATTTGACAGAGATGTCAGACTTATTTTGTTTTTAATTAATTAATTTAATTTGAATTTTGTTTATTCATAAAATGCTGACTTTTATGCTTTATAACATTTATTAAAATTTTTCAAATTAATACAAAATAAATCTGACATCTCCGTCAAAATTTGAAAAATTGTTGTACCTAGTATTTATAACCATAACAATGTAAGATTAGACTTGCAAATATCGAATTTAAAAATACCTAATATTGTTCTTTAAAAGTGATTTATAAGGAAATTAGTAGTTGCATCCGGTGTGAAATAATTGTACCTTTTCATTGATATCTTTACCATATTTCTACATGGAAATGGGGAGCAGAAATCTGCATAAATGTAAAATGCAATGCTAATCGCCTATGTACACATGTATGGTGTTCCACCCGGTATACACTTATATTAGTAAAATAAAAATAGTAGAGTATGGCGAGAAGTCCTGTGTTGGCCACATAAGCCGATTTATGGAAATTTATTTTTGTAACGTTTCGGTTGGTCATTTATTTGACTATCACTGTGAAAGTAAATTTATGGTTGGCACAGAACTATTCTAGATGATAAGTGAAGACATTATAGAAAATATTGAACTTATATGTTTTCCATTACTATATTCATTAATTTCAATTGGATAAATCCTATTTTATTAAGCCAAACAGATTTACAGGTTATATTGAAATTTGTAGCTTCTCAGGTTTGACGTTTAGCAATTGAAGTAAATGTCATCTGATACTATTAATACCAACCTTCTAAAAAAATGTTGCATGTCACAAAGTGAACCCTGCTGACATTCAGTTGCGTTTCACAAAGTTAACTCTGTGGACACCAAATAGGAAAACCTTATTTATCTTTTTCTTATCATTCAAACAAAACAATAAAATGTCAATTGCTTAATTTTTTAAATATTTGTCAGAAAAATTAATAGATTCGGGAATATACGTGCAGAAGAACAAAAAAAATCTGCTGTGGCCAGTACACGACCTCTCGCCTAATTCTGCTTATTCTACTAATCTAATAAATAGTTTTACTTACATTTTAATAGTTTCATGTTCATGTATTACGTAAACCAAGATGCAAGCAAAAGATGTCAACTGTACTGTCACTGTCATTATAATTCAAATTTTGAGTAAAAACAAATTTCATATCATGGACAACAAGATACTGGTACTTAGTTGCACTTTATTTTATTGCTAAATACTACCAGATTCAGCAAATTGTATTTAAAATTCACTGTACCCATAGATAATTATATTATCTTTTATTTTTATTTGCAAAAATTGTCATAAATAAATAATGTACCAATTTATTTAAGAAAAACTATATCAAGTTCCAAAAACTACTACTTCCGGTTTACGGATTTCTACCAAAATCTTATCCGGTGTTAAGATCCTTATTAAAATCTTAAATATGAAATTTGGTTATTAAAGGTTTGATACTTTTTCAGTTATCGTGGACGAAAAATCGTCAGTCCATACATTCATACAACACACACACACACACACACACACACACACACACACACACACACACACACACACACACACACACACACACACACACACACACACACACATACACACACACAGACATCATCCGGAAAATATTAAATTCGTATTCTAGAGACCCTGAAACGTGCTTATCCACCAAAAACTCATACTCGAAAATTTTGACCCATTACAATACCTCTCTTATAGAATATGAGGCGAGAGGTAAAAATATTTCGTTGAATTAAACTCAAGCATTTTATTTCCTCCGAATAAATTTTTGTTTGACATCTTCATCTCAACTTAGTAACCTAGCAGCAATTTTGACTGGAAAAACTGTTTAAAAATTAAATAACTTCATCATGCTCAATGAAGTATTATAAGTACGAGTACGGTAATAAAAATGAACCCGTAAAAACAAAGTTTCTTAAATAATGTGTTTCAAGATGATGATGATGAAATCAACGTAAATGGGTGCGCAGGCGCACCCCACCGTTGTAGGGACAGAGCCCTCTTCGGTGTCGGGTAGCTTTTGGTTTTCTTGGGTCGTGTGCTGTCTTCTTAGGTTTTTTGTATCATTTTCTCAGGTTAAGGTTGGTCTTCTCTAAGGTTTCCATAACCTCTGGTTCTGGGTCGCTTATGGTTTGAAGCAAGATTGCTGGTGGGTACGGGTACTTCTCTTTCGGTCTTCTCTTGGTGGTTGTTGTTTGTAGAAGGACGTCGCGGAGAGGATTAGTTTTGGCAAATTTCTCATGGAGTTTCTTCACACGTTGGGCAAAGGGGACGACATTGGCCAGCTGGTTGATATCCGCTGAAGGATACCATGGCGGTTGCTTGCATATCCTTCTTAGGATCTTGCGTTCAGTCCCAAGAAGTGCTCGCATAAGGTGGTCCCTGACGTTGTGTTTCAAGAAAGAGTTAAAAAGAGTAGGGTATGGCGGGAGGTCTTGTGCTGGCCAAATCAGATTTTTTCTTGTGCCAAAGTAAATGTTTGGTTACAACGAATCTATGTACCAAATTTCAGATTGACTGGATATGGGGAAATGAGTATGGCGGGAAGTCTTGTGCTGACCGCATCAGATTTTTTCTTGTGCCAAAGTAAATGTTTGGTCACAACGAATCTATGTACCAAATTTCAGAGTTAAAAAGCGTAGGGTATGGCGGGAGGTCTTGTGGTGGCCACATCAGATTTTTTCTTGTGCCAAAGTATATGTTTGGTCACAACGAATCTATGTACCAAATTTCAGATTGACTGGATATGGGGAAATGAGTATGGCGGGAAGTCTTGTGCTGACCGCATCAGATTTTTTCTTGTGCAAAAGTAAATGTTTGGTCACAACGAATCTATGTACCAAATTTCAGATTGATTGGATATGGGAAAATGGGTATGGCGGAAGGTCTTGTGCTGACCACATCAGATTTTTTCTTGTGTCAAAGTAAATGTTTGGTCACAACGAGTCTATGTACCAAATTTCAGATTGATTGGATATGGGTATGGTGGGAGGTCTTGTGCTGGCCACATCAGATTTTTTCTTGTTCCAAAGTGCATTGTTAGGTGACAAAAGTCTATTTCCAAAATTTCAGCTCGATAGGATCCCGGGAAGTGGGTCATTTTTGAGTTTTGTTTTTTTGCCGTACGTACGACTGTGAAGTTAATATAAATAGGCTAGGCATATTAGTAAAAATATTGGGTCTCAGAGGAAAGTTTTGATATAGTTTTGATTTTTTCACCGTTTATGTTTTTTGGGTCACTGAATTCGAATTTGAAGTTTGCGGACAAAAATTTTGCTCGGAACTTTGTTTTTTGGGCACTTGTTGATCAAATTTTGGCACTTTTTTCAGTTTTTGTCTTATATCTCAGAAAGGAAGCGTTTCTTCGAAAAGTCTATTCTATACAAAATTAAAGTAGACAAAATTTCCTACATTTTTCATATATAAGGTTTTTTCCAAGACTAACCGTTTCGCCTCTAGAGCGCGCCCAAAAGGGGCCATATTTCCGTATCTAGTGAAATTCACCGTTTACGCAGAAATCGCCCTTGCTGTGATACTTAACTGTTGTAACAATTTGGTCTAAAAGTGCTCAAAAACTAAATTTTGGGCAAAATTTTTGCCCGCAAACTTCAAATTCGTGTTCAGTGACCCAAAAAACATAAAGGGTGAAAAAATAAAAACTATATCAAAACTTTCCTCTGAGAATCCTAATATGCCTAGCCTAAAAGGATTTAAAAAGGACAAAAAACCAATGTTACAATATTTTGTGGTTGCAACTTATATTACCCAATAAATTAGAGATAACGTACAAAGTTTGAAAAATGAAGTAACATAGATAATATGAATATGAATTAGGAATATAATAGTCTAAAAATGAAAATGTTGTTTTTTTAAAATATATTATATAATATACCAAGTTAGCTCAACGGTAATGTCCGTGTCCGTCTAGCATGCCAGCAATTCCATTCCGATTCCAGCAACCAACAATAATGCCAAAGAAATCGAGTGGTTGGATTCCACTATAATATCATGTACTTTTCTGTAATAAATTACCATCAAAAGTTTTAAAAAAACGCACTTCTAAATTAAATACAATGTTCTACGTCGGTACAAATTCAAGCTTACATGCAAACTTGTTCGTCTATAACTGCCAACTACACTTGTACCTAATTCGGACCTAGTTTATTATTTATAAATCTGTTAACATTAATTATTAAGCTCAATAAAATTATGTACATGATACCTTACAAAAGTAAATATAATGTGAATGTGTATGCACGAATCTGCTAAATGAAGCGAAATAGTTGCACTTCTGGTAATTCAATTGCCCTCTTGTGGTTACTAAGTTAGCATGTTTCGTGTAAGCGGTGGCTGATGAAATATTGTGCTAGTCAGTTAATTCATGGAGATAAATTTTTTCTTCCAATTTTACACCACTAAATACAAACTGTAAACTGACAAACTTAAGGTAGTAAAATTAAAATCAGAGTAATTTTTAATAGTTACCTATTTAACAATCTAGTGTGTTAATGAGGGCGATTAATAATTGAGACATTTTAACGCGTGAGAGAAGCGAACGCGTTAATTGTTGAGATTATTAATCGCCTATTAACACATGAGTTAGTTACAATATTTTTCCGTTGGTCATACCTTTTTAATTTGAAATTTTTAAATTTGTTTCCATAACAAATTAGGTTAGTACCGCTATAAATGTTCACCACAATAATTGTATCGACGCGACAACAATGGACAACTCAACAACAACAATCGAACAATCAACTGTTTTCAGGGAGAAGCGGGTGCAGTCAGTTCACTTAATATTGATTAGCAGTATTAAATTCCAAGGGTTTTTCGTTTTTAGAATGATGTTATTATTTTTATATTCATTTTAAAGCAATTCTACGTAAATATTATTTACCTAGAAATGTGAAAATCATTTATTTTAATTCTGTTTTGCATTTAGATAAATTTTAGAGCTGGTCAATATAATAAAATATTATGTGTTCTGAACGCATCCAATAAATCGTTGATTAATAAAAAATCATGCATTTATAGGGGTCATTAATGTATGATTTTTTTACATTAATAATACTCGATAATATAAACGATCAACGGAAAATATAGTTTAAAGTTTTCCGTGCTTGATAAATCAATTTTAACTTTACTTTGTAATTAGCGTAGCCTTTTTAAATAGGAATCTATAGATAAATTAAAATTAAAGCTCGAATATCATGTACTAAAGCAGTGGTGTGCAGTCATTTTAAATCGTGCACCATTAAATAAAATGTCTAAAAAGGTTACCAAGGTAAAATATCATATTTTTGATTCTAAATTGTACTTAATAACAATTATTGGACGCGTAGGATTTTTGTTTAAGTAGGGTTTTGCTCAGTGGTGTAGTGCTATTAAAATAGTACCTAACGGGTTGCATAGGAAAATTTTTTTGGGTTCAAGGTCAAAGGCTGTTTCATTAAAATTTAAGTTTTCTCATTCAAGGGAAATTATATAACATTTTACCCTCTTTCACGTATAAAAATTAAAATAAACAATAACTTTTAAAAAATTAATTAAACAAATGTTTTATTTTACCATTTAGATAACAGCTGTAGGGGGTTATCTGCCCTGGCTCATTGGCGGATCCAGGGTGATGGGGCGATCGCCCCCCCCCTTGGCGGTTGGTAAATTTTAATTTTATTATTTAATTGTACCTACACTAAATATAATTTTAATAAAATAACAATTGAAAAATATATTATTTTGTAATTATAGCAGTGGCGGATCCAAGGGGAGGGCGATGGTCCCCCTTTGAGAGAATTTGATCTTTAAAAGTTTAAGAAATCGTTGACAAATTGAAGATAAAGAAATTTCCCAATATTCATTTCATTTATTTTTTAAATTTGTTATTTATTTTAATTTTTACTCGTGAAAAGGGTAAAATATATGTAATTTCCGCATTATAGATAAACTTAATTTTTAATGAAACAGCCGTTGACATTGAACCCAAAAAAAATTTCGCCTGCGGCGCTATTTTTCCTTTCTTTTTTAAAGAACAGCATCGAAATATTACTTTTGATAAGAATTCGCCCCCTTCTTGGAGATTTTCTAGATCCGCCCCTGCCCTGGCTACGCTTATGATTGCACTGATAGGTACATAATAATAATAAATAAATAACGTATACATCCAAACCAAAAAATTGTATTACACAATTAAAAAATAAAAATCAATCGCAAGAATTGCAAACAAATAAAGTAAATTACACGTTCTATCAAAAGTAAATATAAATAAAATGCTCCCGTATAAACATAATTTTATAGATATAAATTATTAATTTTTATTACTTTTAAATTTAAAAACAAAACAAAAATCATGATTTTTTCAAAATTTTACAAAGAGCCACTCAAAGATCGTAAATGTTGCGCACCTACTAAATATGATAAATTAGGTAAATTATCAATATGAAATTTAGCTCGTATTTAAATATTTAAAATGTCATCCGGAGAATATTGATAAAAATCTTAGAAAAATTAGTGCATAACATCCAATAAGTTTATGATCACTTTTAATATTTAAGTTCTTTCTACCCAAATCAGCACACTCCAAATCTACCCTGCTAAAATCCTCTCAGGCCGTATCCTTGAAGTGTTTGCGGGGAAGTTATTTGAGGTTTAGTAGTTGTGCACATCTGCCGATGGAAAGGGTGCGAAGTGTCGGCGAGGGGATTGTTAGCTAAACACCCGCTGCTGGCCGTTGAGGGCGCGGAGGCGTTTCGCGGGTGGCAACAGTCCCGCGGGGAGCGGTGCTACTGCCTCAGATATTGCCCATCCTTCTTCTTCTACCCGTGTATCATCATATTCTACAGCATAGGATGTATAGCAGAAATACTCAAAAAATTTAATATTGTTTTTAGAAATTGTTAGTTACGTGTTACGTAATGTGAAATGACCTTTACAGTATGCACGATGTTCAGTTCATTTAAAATATAAATTATTACCGAAATATTGAAAATTGTATTTAGATAGTTTTGCCATCCCTCCGGTCAAGATGTTTCACAAAAATCTAACTATTCGACGAAATACAATGGAAGCATCAGTTGTTATTTTGATAAATATAATGACTTACGGATGAACGAAATCGTACATAAATAATGTCACTGAGAATGTTCTAAATTAAATTAAAATTATATTATCAAACTTACATGTATGCATTATAATGTACATATACCATATAATATTTTATAATATTTATTATTTTTGTCATATTTTGTAATTTTATTAATTGGTTTTTAACCTTTTGAGTTATTGCATGTACTGAAATAAATACATTTATTTATAAATACAAATAGACAGATTGAATTTAAGGGATGACACAATGTTAAAATTATTTTGAAGGGGAATACAGTATTACCCATGGCACCATAGATTTAAAATACTTGGTGATCATTCCATTCTCGCAATGTGACCCGAAGGGAAAAGGGTTAAATCCTCGCCAAACACTGTCTGGGGTAAAATGTGCTTTTAAACGTTGAAAATTTTCCCTCGGCTCACCCTCCTTTATTCCCTTGATCCTAGATATTACATGGCTTTAACAGATTTTACTGAAATGTATTTCTATATTTAAAATGAAAAATAGCATGTTTATATTTTATAAATTTAAAACAAATAGAATTTAATTTAAATAGGATTTTGAATTAAAACTTATCCTTCTGTTCTCCCGAACACACAATACTACAATGTAGGGCAAAGTTAATGTTTAATTTCAACAACAAGTTCTCAAAATGCCAACACAAGATTAAACATCATACCGGTGTAAAAACTTCCAGATATCGAAACGCACCTTCATTTACAAGTTGCGGTTTACCCTTCCAACTCCCAAAAGCAAAGTTTGTCGTTGGTGAAGGCGTCCACTTTTCTCGCTCGGTATTCGCACTTGCGATTCTAGATCCTTGCGGCCCTTTAGATAAGTTTTGAAAACCCTGCTTCAAGTTAACCTACATCTCAGGGCGCCTTGCGCCTTTCGCCTTTGCCTTTCCCTCGGGAGTGAGACGGAAAGTCAGCTATCGAGGTCAAGGAACTGCTGCTGTTGCTGGTCGCTAGTGTCTTCGTAAAAAATCCTTTCCTTTGAATTGAAAACGCCGGCTGTTATCAGATAATTAACAGAATTTAAAACTCGCTTCATTCATCAAAAAGGTGACAGGCGTGACAATTAACTACCGTTTTTAAAGTAGTTTTTCTTTAAACTGATGATCGTGAACTTCACTTTGATAAATTTAATTTTCAGTTTAATGAAAGGCAGGCGAGAAATTGTCGCTAAATTTATGTGCATATTGATTTTCCCTGTAACTACGAAATCAGTACTCCCGGAATAATATTAACGATGAATCTAAAATTTACATAATTGATCTCCTCAATTTTATGCATTATCACAACTTCCTTATTATTTCCTTAATGTTCATGTTCATGGTAAATAAATATTTTAGAAATCTACATACAATTTCGCTATTTTCTTAAAAATGAATGTATTACCTATCTTGGATAATATCTCTTTAAGAATAAAAACTATAACTTAACCAGAGGATTGAACAGCGGAAGCCTTTACTCCATAGGAGACATTTTTTATGAATGTTTCCCGAATAAAACTTATTTTTTAGTCATTGTGAGAGGACAAAATCCATTTAATATTTTATATCTGTATTAACTCGAAAAAGACAGCTACTCATCCTTATGTAGGTTTTCAAATTATGATTACCTCTAAGTTATTTTATTTTTCATAATTCGACAGTTTTATATAAGTAGAAACAAAAGTGCTAAATCGTTTATAACCTTATATCCATTAGGTAAACCTTTTGGCAAACCTAGCTGTTAAGAGAGGTGAAAGACCACATTACAATTTTTACATCTAAAACTCATAAACAGAACAGTCAAAATTCACTTTTATCCCAACTCCGTCATTCCTTAAAAACATCTCAAAAAACACATTTCCTTTCGCGGTACGAACAGCTACAGCCACCATTAAGAAACAAAAAATACAGAGACGTCTTCTGATAAACGCGCTAGTCTTATTTTCCTTAATGCAAACAAGACATATGAAGATAATAATAGCACTTAGGTACCTTACCTCCTCAAAAATTATTTATTTTCCTCATAATTTATAATATAGGTGCACCAGACTAAGTGAAATAGGTATTATAATGAGAAGAATTATTTATATGACTTATAAACACAGGTTGAAAAAATTTAAAGCTGAAACCTGATTATCATTTAAAATTGTAAAACAATTTTGGAATTTATCTCTATCTGAATAAATATAGTACCTATAAGTGATAAGTGAAGCGTAACCACTACTTAAAATTAAATTGTCAGTCAAAACTATTTGCATAATTTAAGCGAGCAAAATGTTTCAATAATAAGTATCTAATGGGTATGATTTAACTGGGAATTATTTAAATAGATATGTGCATTAAAATTAATACATTCTACATTAAAATAAAAAATATTTAGCATTAAATAAATATAGGTATACTTATATTTAAAACAAAAAATTTAAAATTGAGCAATATTTTATTTATATCATGCTTTAAAACGATTTTTGTGCATTTAAGTATTAAAAACTGTACATTAAATAAATATTTGTACTTAAATAATACTATATTGGAATAATTATTATCATAATCCCACATACTTCAATTTTTGGTAAGAACACAAATTTAAACTAAATGAAAAACCCTTTTACCTTTCTTGGTAAAAACTGTAATCTAAACTAAACGAAATGGAAAAAGCTTTTTACCCTTATTGACTCCTACATCCCCTGTTTTTGTTAAAAACTCTTCTTAAACTAAACTAAATAAAAATACCTTTTACCCTTCTTGAGTCCCATACACTCCATTTTTGATAAAAACTCTTCTTAAAATACACAAAATAAAGACATTAACTATTCTTGAATCCCACTCTGTTTTTTTGTAAAAACTCGTAAAGCATACTATACCTAAATCAAATAATGCTCAATTTTGAATTCTTTATTTTAAATAGATATATTATGTATTTAATGCTAAATATTTTCTATTTTAATGCACAAAGTATTAATTTTAATGCATATTATCTGTTTAAATAATTCTCAGTTAAATTGTAGTCATAAGAAATATTGTGGATTGTACCTACATAAACAAGCTAAGATTAGTGCTCTATTTTAGGACAAGAGTATGCGATTACAATTTCTGCATTTTGTTCGATATGAAGAAAAAAACGTGTAAATGAATAGTCAAGTTAATTTATAATAGTTATTTATGTATCAAGGGCATCATGATGATGTTTATGCAAATTCGAGGGCGAAATGTTTACAAGCCCGAGGGTCTGTAAATCGCCCGAGGGCTATAAACATCAATGATGCCCGCGTGGTGCATACAATATTTTATGTCTTACTATTTTATTTAATATTGCGCGCGTGACATTTTGCTTTGACGTTTCGAATTTTGTTAATATTTTTGGTATCCTAGTAACAGACAGAAAATATATTAATTTCAGAAGAAAAGTGATGTCTCAATATTACCATGGCAATTTCTTAATGCCCGAGGGTATAATGTAGTAGGTATATAACATACCTCGTATCCATGACATAATTAAACAATTACATACTAGGAAGACATAAATAATATTATTGTTGTATTTATAATGTTTAAATAAATGTTTGGTGAATAAACACCGGTTTTTAATATGCAAAGACGATTTTAGTGTGTAAACTATTAAAAATGTCTTAGAATAATTAATTACCCATTAACAAATTCGAAATCGAACCACTCTTCATGCAACAAACACGCATTACAACGATGCATTTTTATTAACTACATAATATATTAGGTATACTAATCTTTATATATTTCCTTTTTTACCACTTCTTCATAATACATTGCTTGCATAATCAATCATATTTCACTTAAACCTTATAAGAACATTTAACTTAAGTTACTTATAATATATTATATTTTTCTTTCTTTTGTTTTAGGTAAGTGCCAAATGTTCAGTGCCTATTCATCAATTGGTGTATGGGAGCAACTAACTATTAGTAAGTCTGTATTTTTTTTTAGTTAATAGTAGGCATTGTATTCTGTTCTTTAAATCAATAAGGTTTCGAAAAATCTGAATTTCTAAATATTAAAAGCATATTCGTACTCGTATTTGCATCGTATAATTTAACTTGAAAATATATTGACGAACTGAGGGGTCACTTTAAAATACTGTTAAAAATTATCCATGAAAACAAAAGTAATATCTCTGGAAGAAAACTGTGGGCGTTCCTTCGCAAATATTCAGTTTTTTTTGCATTACACTATAGGTTCTAGTTTTACCTCTACTACTCCTTCCGCTTGTAATCCATATAAGATGTTTGCTTATTAAGTATAATGTATAATACGGGCACTGTAAACACGATTTGGGATCTCAGGTTTCGGGCAGTGGCAGTGGCTGTAGCTCTGCGGGCTTCTTGTTGTACTCCTGCTTCTCTAGCCAATTTGCATGCCGAAATCGGCTTACCTGGCAGAGGTCGTGCGACTTAGCCGTGTCCGAGAATTTAAGAACAAGTGGAATTATAAGGACGTCTCCGTATTAAGTTTAAAAGCATGCTATCCGTACACGGTATGCATAAATCATGCTCTTTATGTCTCGTCTAAGAGATAACGCTAACGCGTTTTGCTTTTCGTGTTTTGCATGTTGCAAGGGATATTACCGGATAAATTTTGGCTACTGAGGTTTAATTTTGGACTTAGAAGAGTTAAATTTACGACGTGTTTTTTAATCACCAGGATTTTATTTTGCTTCGTCCTCAGGAATACTTACTCTTTGATCATACCAAATGAAAACACTTTTAAGACCTGTTGTGAATTGTGATGCTTTTTCAATAAGGACTAGTATCTGAATTCAAATTAGATAAATATAACTGTGTATTATTTGATATGCTGATTATGGATCAAACATAATATCGTGATTCGTAGTGACAGTATGCTTGGTTCTATGCTTGAGGTAGAGGCCACCAGAACTATCAAATTTCTAATCAAAGTAAAATCTCCTTATTGTCCTATCTACGTATATCTCTATTTTAATTTTTTGTATGCATTCCCTATATTGCAATGTTTTGTAGCTATATGATTGACGCTGTGTTCTTTTCGTTTGCACTGCTACACCTTTTACACCACCATTATTGAGCTTCAGCAACATACCTCTCTCTCAAATCTTTACCTGTCTTTGGTTTGTCGACTTATAAGTATCTATACTTCTAGGTCTATCAGTCTAGGGGTCCAGGCATATCATTACTTACCAACTTAAGTATTAAACTATGATTTAATATGAAATAAAAGAATAAAATAAATAAAATAAAATAACACGGGGCTATCCTGGCCATGACATTTTTCAATCCGAACGCCGATCGACCAGTCATTCACCTTTATTATTATTTATTATCCCAGCAATAATATTATATTATAATTATAAATATATTCTTCAGTTATTCTTTTATGTAGCATTGTGCTATTGTATGTGTAAAATCTGTAAATGTAGGTATATAAAGTTGAAAATTTAGATGAGCGTTTTTGTAGATTTAAGGTAGCGAATCCATGGTTGTTCACAACTCAAAATATGATTCAAATTAATATACAACATTTATTACAAGTCGTAGAATTCGGATAAAAATTAAAATTTAAACTTGACACTAAAACGCGCTAAAATGCATTGCATATATGGAGGTTAGCACAGTAGTTTGACTAAACGTTTAGAAAATATTATATCATAACAACCCAACACATGTTTGGAAAATGAATATGTTACTCTTTAATATCTGAGGTATTTATTTAAAAACTAAAAACTATGTATCATCGCAGTAATTATTGAGAAATCTAACGTAAAAGGTTCCAGTCTCAAAAAAAAAATAAAAAATAAAATATATATATATATATATATATATATATATATATATATATATATATATATATATATATATATATATATTTACGTCGTACTACTGCATTTCGGTATAAATTTTAAATTCAATATCTTTTTTATTTCAATGGATACCTATGATTTGTAATTTACATCAAAATCTACTATTTTTATTGAATTATTTCTCATTATTTGCCTGCATTGGCCTCAGCTCACACCGAAATCACACACACACCTATGATTGACAGATTTCGTTCCTTTAGTAAGTCCCCTAAGCATAGATTAGTTTCATTTCACTTCGAATATAGATACATAACAATCTGAATGTTTTTTTCAAAAAAATCGTAATAGAGACCCATCGGCTCTGAAGTATGTAATCAATTATACAAATTTCAATTTTGTAAATACTGATTAACTTTCATCGAGGTAGTATCCGCGCGGGTTTTAAGCACAGAGCACAGCTCTCTGCATGTGAAGACTTCGGAACCCGGGATTTCGTGGTGCAAGTCTTTTGGCCGGCAGTGTATAACGGTGTGTAATTGTCGTTAAATTACAAAAACATCTTGCAATTGTATTAAATCACACTCGGACGCGTCAAGCAAGCTGACCACTTAATCGTCTTAAATGAACTACCGATTGTATAAGATTCTCTCCGTTGCTGCATTGGCTTCCAAAATCCAAAGATTTAGATTCTGACTGCATCAAGACGAATCGGCCTAGAAGTGGTTGGATACCACTATAATAACATCTACCATTCGGAGTAAATAAAATTAACAAAAAATCTGATGAACAAGAAGATATAAACGATGTGTCACTTTTGTTACTGTCACTGTCGTCACTGTCATCATAATAAATTTAATTTTACGAAATAACATAATGTAAAACAATCATGGACAACAAGATAGGTACTGAAAATTCAAACTGTAAATTATAAACAATACTTTAATTTCTAAATAGTACCGTATATAGAAAAATATATGATATACCTACACCAATTTCAGATAATAGGTACAATATAATCTTTCATTAGAAATAAAAAATCTTTTCATAAATTTATTATGAATCGATATAATTACTACTACCTACTTCCGGTTTGTAAATTGCATCAAAAATTTACTGGGTTCTTAAGATTCGTATTAAAACCTTAAATATAAGATTTGGTTGTAAAATGTTTTATATTTTTCGAATTATCGTGAATATAGTAAGAAAGATAAAACAACAGCGAGCAAGATGGTTAGGGTACGTATGGAGAACAGATGACAGCGAAACAATAAAGTCAATAGTACAATGGGACCCAGGTGGTAGAAGAAGAAGAGGCAGACCGAGATCAAAATGGCTAGACGAAGTAAAAGAAGATTTAAGAAGAGCAGGCATCAAGAACTGGCAAGAAAAAACAAAACATAGAAAAATATGGAGAGAAGCAATAGAAAACATCTAAAACAAGAAACAGGGACTGATCCTCCCTAAAAACCGGATTTAGAGAGCTCTACGAGCGGCGATACTCCACTGGAGTGTAAAGCCACTATATATATATATATATATATATATATCGTGAACGAAAAAATTGTAATATACGGACACACACATGCACATTCGCGCGTGCGCACACACACAGACAATTTAGAAAAAGTTAAATTCGTATTCTAGGGACCCTAAAAAGTGCTTATTCATTAAAAACTCACTCGAAAATTTTGACCTGTCACAACATAATATAAGGCGAGAGGTAAAAAACATTACTGAAACTGACTAACAGAACAGATAGAAGAATGAATACTTATAATATAACTTACAAATATTAATTGTTGTACAATACAACCAATTCAAGTAATTTGAATATACAATTACATATGTTATGTTTATATAACTTTATAAATATAGTTAATTTTTAAAATTCAAAATTTAACGAAGTTTATGTTAAACAATAAAACTCTGTACACAAATGTTGTTTCGAATCACAATGGTACAACCACAGAGTAAGCATGTTTGTGAGATTTGAAGTTTAGTTTCTGACCCATTTCACAATAATCCCTTGCGATTGATCAAACAACAATAGGCACTTACAGTTTAATGATAAAGTAGGTATGTAATCTTCCTCAACGTCCAAATTGCGGTGTACCTACAGAGGCCGGTAATTTAATTCCTACACGTTAATACGTCAATCCGTAGCATATAATTACTTTATACAATTTACCAATGAAGTAAGAGATGAACATAACTGAAATCTATTTTCATCTGAAATTTCGAGCAGGGGAACTGGGCTATAGCATAACAAAACGCTTATTTTACATTTCCCTTTAATTTTATTTTTGAGTAAAGCTGTGTAGGCGTATAGGTGTATTTATTGTTCAAATGTTTATTTGTATTTTTATGTATGCAACATCAAAAAGATATAAATTGGAGCAAGACATTTGACAGATCTTTATCGGTCAATTTATTCTCAAGAGAAACGTCATAACATAAAGAATTTTTCAATTTCGTTTTTATATTTCTTTTTATATCAGATTGTTCAATACCCAATAAGTACACGTTCAAGAAATATTCAATTTTATTGCTTATTCGACAAATTTTCAAATACATAATATACAACCCTGCATTAAAATGCCCTATTTTGAAGATTTTTATTATTCCGGAACCAGGAAGAGATAAAAATAAAAACCCTTAATTTTCGAGAATACATATATTTGACATCATTTCAAATACCTACCTAATACATTGAATAGGTAGGTACTTATAAATAGCTTTCTTTATTTGCTGGTATATTTACATGTATTTTTACCTTCCGCCATACCTGTAAAGGAAGATATTGGAATCATGCAAAAAATCGTATAGTGAGTTTTTAGCGGATGAGCACGAATTAAGGTCCATACAACTATTTTTGATAGTTTCACGATTATGTCTGTATGTATGCATGTATGTATGTATGTGTGTGGTCAAGGCCGGATTTCTGGAGGTCGGATAAATCAAATACGAATTACCCAAAAATTTTGATATTTGGTATTTTACATTTGTATACAAATTAGAGGAGCTCAAATATCTTCACGGGAAGTGATATTGTTTGAAGAATAAAACGATTAATTGTCAAAAATTTCTGCGCTAGATGGCAAACTACCGCTAGCAAAAACGAACCATTACTGAACGACTATAAATAATAAGTGACATCTGTCAGGAACTGCGGTGTACCTACAGAGGCGTTTGAATGTTTAGCTAGCTAAATTCGCTCGCTTGCTAGCGTCATTGAACGCAGCTAATGTTATTTTGTCAAACAATCATGGACTACAAGATTCTTAAAAATTGTGCTAGATATAGAGAAATGTATTTCACACAGTTAATAGGTACTTTAATTCTTTAATGTTTATTATAATAATGATTGTCATAAATGATTTATTTATCAAGATATTAAATAAACCATATTACTTTTCAACATAAGTGCTATATTGTTGTTTAGAGATTGGTACCAACATTTACTGGGTTCTTAAGATTCGTATTTAAATCTTAAATATAAAATTAGGTTGTTAAATTTTTGTATCATCATTATCATCTCGAAATTACTTTAGTCGTATTCTATAGATCCTAAAACGTGCTTATCTCTTAAAATGTCATACTCGAAAATTTTGACCCATCACAATACCTCCCTTATTGAATATGAGGCGGAAGGTAATAAATTAAATTGTTTTATCCAACACCACTTAATAAACGCATCATAACCATGGTAATTTTAAACAAGCAAAATAAAAGATTTCCCACTAGTGGCTGTGATCAAAATTATACCCACTTGTGGGTAAATTGTTACTTTGCTTGTTAGACGTTATACTTCACACTTAGGCAAAAATGAATGACCCACTCAAGAAAATTATCTCACTTAGCCTTCGACTTCGTTAGTTAAGATTTCCCTCGTGAGTAATTTCTTACTTTGCCCACTTGGAAAGTAAATATCTATTTCTTCGATACGACACTAATGCTAACTTTTTGAAAGATGAATACGATATTTGTTGTGGAAATATTTTTAAAGTACTAAATAAATAAGTTTTCGAATTCATGTGGTTGCTGGATTCGTTTGGTATGTACTCTATCAATATTTGTCCATCTTGTTTCATTTCCCTTAGTTACAAATTGAACGAACTTTGAAAAATAATAATACATATTAATGTTACCTCTAATCCTTGATAGATGAAAACTCTTGACATCAAACTAGAAAGTTTCATTTTCAATAGAGTTTTTATTAAAATTTATCGAAACTCGCAGTTAGTTTTCGCTTTCGCTCATTACTGTAATTTGACTAATATAATAAGTCAAAACTTTTGAGAGTTAGAGAGCTTATTTCCGTTTGTGATTCAGTGAAATTTCCGTTTAAGCGTCTTCGTCGCGTCGTCCATGTTTATTTGGAGTCATCGCCCGTTAAACTGTTCAGAATTTATGGTGTATGGTGTAAATAAGTTCCACTTTCTAAATCCAATTGCATAAGTTTTCAGAGCACAATGTATACTATACACGAGCTAAGAACAAGATCATACATCAATATTAAAGTTGTAATTAACTTTTCAGTTTTAATGAGAAGTTGCTAATGTTATAATTGCTTTAGCAAACTTTTCTTGTTAATTAAATTATCTGCACAGAAAAGTGTAAGTTCATAAGTAGTAGATAATGACTTGATATCATATTTTTTACGTTTGCTGTTAAAATGTTAATCAATTATGCATTAATAACTGTATCTATTTATTTGCCAAAAAAAATATCTATAGGTACAATAATACTAAAATATTTTAAAGTAAACTTCAGTTTATCCTGCATCTTTCGAGGGGTATTCAATTTAAGATGTAAATGTTAATAAATGAAGTTTTATTGTCCAGTACAGTATACAATTTTTTAGAATAAAACCAATAAAACGTCACAGGATTATAATTCCGATCTTTTACTGTACCTATACAGAGGTGAAGAGATCTGAATTGAGTATTTGTTCAGAAGAGTAAATTGTCTTGGTAAATATTTTCCATTACATCATAAAATTTCTAATTTGTCTGTTTGTTCTTCGTGCATCGATCGACGTCTGTAACCGACGAATTTAATTTCTTCGAGTTCGGGATCTAACTCAAGTTCAATATCTCGTCGCTATAGCCTCCGTAGAACTGAAATCAAATTAGCCAATTCTTAAATTGTATCTATTGGATAGAAGGAAAAAATTCTTTTATGTCGAGCACTCATTCCACAACATTATAACCCTCTTTATTTACAAACGAATGCTTTGAGTCTTATCCTTTCATTGGAACTAAATTAGAAACCAATAACAACGCAAATTTTTTCATTCAATTTTCCAAGTCTGAAAGGAATTTCTCGGCGAAAATATACCAGTGTTATTTATAGACCCAAAGATAAAGATTGGATGTTTAATTTAAATATCCAATTTAATAATTTGTGGAGCTAAAGGAGTTGAACCAATATAAAAAGATATTTTAAGAATGTTTTATTATACATAATAATGTTTCATACGACCAGTTAATATTTCTACATTATTCGTATTATTAGTTACAAACGAACAGAACTCGAGGTTACATTGGAGCGTCCTAGAGGTTAACATATTTTTTGGCGATGCGACTATACAGAATGTTTCATAACTTCGAGTACTACGTTAAAGGTATATTTTTTTTTAAGTCGAAAAATTAAGGGTAGTTTATCTGCAGCGTTTTTTTAGTACTGCACTGGATTCGCTTTCCTATTAAACACAAAAAATAGAAGTAGATAGTCAACAACTTGAATTACATAATTTTTTACATTATTAGCAGTTATTTATAATAGATATTTTATTTAATTATTAACTTTAACATAACCATCCACCCAGTGGCGGTGGAAACGATATATTTTTGACAGGGAAACATGGAATTTAATTTTGCTATTTAAAAAAATTCTTTTTGATTCGTTATCACCATATCAAACAACATATAGGTACCTTTAACGTATGTACTCGAAGTTATGAAACACCCTGAATAATATAAGTGTAGAAAAACTAAGCAAGCGCATTTGTTGTAAAGAACTAGTCCAGTGGGATGAAGACTATAGGTAAAGAGATGTATTTTTCGGTGGCGTGCATTTCCGTCTCGTGGCGTTTTGGACTAAGTGCCTAATTGTCCGTTTTGATCCCATATACTTTTAGAGGATTAAGACTACCTGTCCGCCCAGCAGTGAAAAATTGTCATTTCGGACCAGTAAACAAAGCAACCATCAATATATGAATTCGTACATTAGAAATATTATTAAGTTAAAGAAGTACATGTTTTATAAATTGATAGAAATGTTCAGAAATAAAATAAAAAATAAAATAATTTTTTCAAATACATGCTTTTAATTAAGTAAATACTACATATTAGTGGTACGATACTATGATGACAATATTTCTAGCGGCTTGAGCACCTTGCTAGTATAAATGGGACTAAAAAGTACAATTATTAGGCACTTGATCCGAATACAGAAAATTGTTGTGAAGCATAAACGTTTTATGACTGCTTTTGAAATCAAGTTTTATATGCCTTTGTGCCATTATATAAATACACCCTACGAGAAAAGGTATCGTGCTTTTTCGGCCGAAGAGGAAAATAGTGCACTTTATTATTAGATAATCGTAATCCCTTACCTTCTAGGAGTCCATAGCTACTTGGTGCACAGCAGGGGTGCAAGCAACTGCATGACCTTTGCTGACTTACATTATTTTTGTATTTTTTAATTGTTTATTTTAATTTCTAATTTGTTGTTAAAATCATGTACTTGACATCAAACTTATTTTTTATAACAATTATATACATACATATATAAATAATTTATGAACAAAATTTATTTTGCATGTTTTATAATAGAGAAAAGTTAATTTTTTCATGAAAAAACAAATCTTATAAGATATAGAAAGTAAGTCACCAAAGGTCATGCAGCTGTTTGGCCCTCTTCTAGGGGTCAAGTGTTATAAAGTCCTAGAAGACAAGGGATTAGGATTATCTAATAATCTTCGGATGCAAGTGAACTATTTTCATCTTAGGACGAATCAAAAAGCACACAACTAGGATAAGGATAATATTAAATGTGGAAAAATATTATGCAGTATTAAATTATATGAACATTTAGCAATAACAGAACAGATTCTTTGGTTTTATTTGTTTAAATATAATAATTTAAATCCTGCCATATTGTAAGGTTTTAAAAAAATTGTTTTTTCGTTACACATTTTTACTTTCCCAACCTATATAATAAAGGGTAGTATTGTAATCGTGATTTGTTGACAGTTCGAGATTTCTGTTTTAGAAGAACCTACTGAACCCTAAAAACATAATTTTAAAAAAGTCGGTCTGTTAGTCTGTCAGAGTTTGGTGTCAATTTAAAGCTCTCGGGGAGATAAGTTTATTAAAAACGTGAAAAATAACATTTATGCGATTCTCAATTGTTTCTCGAAAAATTATTCTAATTTTTTATTCAACCAGTGGTAGGTACTAACTTTATACACATAACTTATTTATTTTTATCAAAATACTATCGTGTGTGGTATCAAATTAAAGCTCGCGGGAAAATAATTCTTGTAGAAAAATAAAAAGAACATTTAAACGATCGGCATTTTTTAAATATACATTACCTATTTCAATTATACCGAATTTGATGTCAATTTAAAGCTCTCGGGGAGATAAGTTTAGCAAAACTGTAAATATGCGATTTTCAATTGATTCTCACAACATTATTCAATTTTTTTTTACTTCCCCGATCTATGGTTGTACCTAATCCTGATTTTTTGACAGTTCGAGATTTTGGTGAATCTTTACGTTTTAGACCCTACTGAACCCAAAAAACATAATTTTTAAAAAAGTCGGTCTGTCAGTCTATCGGTCTGCCTGGATGTTGGATAACTTAAAAACGCGTTGTAATTTTGGACTAAAATTTTATATTTAAGATCTTGGGCCCAAAAACTCACATCAAATTCGTTAATGAGCTTTATTCAACCAGTGGTATCAACCTTGTTAACATAACTTTTTTATTTGTATCAAAATACTATCGTGTGTGGTATCAAATTAAAGATCGCGGGAAAAGAATTCTAGTAGAAAAATAAAAATAACTATTGCCATCTGCAATTCATATTTTAAATTTTTACATGACACTATTTAGGAAATAAATTATTGTTAATAATAATAATTCACAATATGAAACTTCAGTACCTATTCACTATCTTCTGGTCCATGATCGGTACTATGTAAATTTAAATTGATTATGACAGTGACAGTATCAAAATAGTGGCACATCGTTTAAGTATATCTTCTTCTCTTCTACTGTTTACATAAAACGAAACAAATATATTTGTGAGTAAGTAGGTACTTATAGTATAGTAAAAACTAAAAAGAGTGGGTAGAGTATGGCGGGAGGTATCGTGCTGGCCACATCAGATTTTTTCATATGTTACTTAAATTATGCCGAAGTTGATATCAATTTATATAGTTTAGGAAAAAAGATAAATTTATTTAAATTTTGCTGAATAAAGCATAAAATTAAAACCTTTACGAAAGCAAGTTATTAAAAGTCGGGGAAGTACTGTGGTGGCCACAGAAGATTTTTGTTTTTAAAGTAATAAAAATATTCCTCTGGATAAATATAGCATAAATATTTAATGTCTAATAAGATCAGTGCCACACAAACATTCTCCACTGTCAAATAAAATCAACAACTACTCTCATACCTGTTCCATTCCTCTAAATTGTAACACCCTTGAGAGAAATCATTTTAAATTTTAAAGCGACCAACTCTCATAACAAAATTACGTTGCTCCGACATAACTTGCTTGAAAACATCCACACTGCTAGCGGGCGGATACATTGCAAGTTGCATTACCCGAGCTCATGGCGTTGCCGTTGCCATTAAAAGTTATTAAGTTGTCATGAGTGACGACGCACAGAACAAATTTACAGTGTGTATTAATCATAGCATCATGAGAGAGGAAATACAAAACACGACACTAAATGCCTGGATGTGTGACACACCTTGCACAACGATCTGATTTCACATGATTAATTATTTATGTGGTCTTATAGTAACGTTCTCCGACGGAGAATATTCCCAGTAAATTGTACCAACTACCGACTGGATTTATTACTTAACGAAGTAACAATAAACTGTTTTGTGTTTACTAAATTATAAATTCAGAGTTGGATATTCATAAATCATAATTAGGTACTAAGTTTATTAATTTTGGAATGAAGTTTAAATATAATTAGGAATAATATTTAATTGATTTGAACCCAAATGAGGATTTTATGGTTGTTAAATTGTCAAATTCTAAAAGAGTAATAATTATACAGTGTCTGTACTTCGGGCAAAAATGTATGGGTACTAGGTAAAGGTAGGTCTATTACATGCAGGGATAAAAACTAACAAAAAACTATTTTTTACATTGATCAAATTTACGATTTTTAACCTAAATAATGTATAATATGTAAATTATGTAAAAAAGACAATTATTACAGTAGATTTTTTGAACTGTTTTACTTAAGTCAAGAAGACAATTTTGAGAAAAGTTGAAAAAGGAATTAATCTTATCCCATCTTAATTAACTTTTAATAATTACCACTCGCCATGAAGCAAACATGCGTAAGTTTTGAGAGTTTGACAGTTGAAACTATAATTTTACATTATTTACGTACTCGTATTTCACACATTTTTTACGGTATAAATGTATAAAACTCCTTTTTACGCGTAAATGCCCCTCCCTGATTACATGACGTTTTGAACGTGGAACACAAAGAATTTTTGAAAAATTCGGAAAATTAAGGAATACCTACCTGAGAGTTATATATTTTATTGAAAACATCTAGATTTAAATGAAAAACTACTTATGTTCCAACCTGCATATGGCCGGACTAAAAGTGTTAACAAACTTTACTTTAAATAAGTTACCCAAATTTTTGTGAATTTTTCAAAAAAAAATCTGTTCCATGCTCAGTACGACATGTAATTATATTCTCTTAATTTTTTTTTCCGAATTACAGACACAACCTGTGTAGTGTAAAATAATAAAAACTTTTGATAAAAATATTCTGAAAAACTACCTATCCGCATAGCCGGACTAAAAGTGTTAACTTTACTTTAAATAAGTTACACAAATTTTTGTTAATTTTTCAAAAAAACATTCTGTTCCATGCTCTGTAGGTACAACATGTAATATATACCATTAATTTTTTCCCCCCGAAGTACAGACACAATCTGTATAAATAATAAAAACTTGTTTCGTGGACTAAAATAAGAAATTTCATATAATTTGTAATAGAAAAACATATTAAACATATTCAATCTTCGAGCATATACTGACTAGAGGCAGCCTTACGGGAGATTTGCATAGGGTCGGAAGCCGTGAAGTATTGAGGGATGCGTAATTTCTTAGTATTATTCCACAAAGTAAAATAATACTCACAAAACCTCATAAAACTTGTCACAAAGTAAACGCAGAACTTAGGGTTATAGTAAAATGACATGTGTGACAGAAGTAACAAAGAATAACAGCAAAACGCTGCCCGCAATACACCATGACTTCCAGCCCCGCAAGTCCCCCCTACTGCATATCTTCCGATCACAACAAGCTATTACTTCTCTAGTCAGTATATGCTCGAAGTATTCAATACCTAAGTAATATCAATAAATTAAACCAACTGAAAATGGAATTTCATGTTCAGTTGTCCCAATTACCACTTACATTTTAAACTCTGATTAAATTAATGACAGCATATTGAACATCGAACGTTTGAAATGGAACATTGATTATTGCTATTACTACCTACTTGTTTTATTTGAATTGTTGATTGCGTGTCAGTTCTTTTAGATATATATTTACAAAATATTTGTTAGTTTAGTTTGGGATTTGGTTACTTTAATCACGATCGCTCATTATAGTACAGTATACACATAATTAGGTTTTAAATGGGAACTAATTTCGATAAAACTGAAAATTGGTATATAGCTTCGCATTACCTCTCTTATTAACATATAGTCCAGGGAATTTGTAATTTCACTTCGGACAAATTGCAACAAAAGCTTTCTCGACGGAATCCAATGCAGAAAAATGTGCTTTTTAACATATCAAAAGTTTCCGGAAATCACCGCACCGGAAGCCATTGAAATTTTGAAAAATGACCGCTATTTCTGGTTTTTTAGGTTTAACTCATCTTTAGCTTATTATTACGAGAAAAACATTTATATGAAGTTATAGAGCACAAAATTCTCTATAAAAATGATGCATGGGATTTTTATGTCAGTTAACCTGTTTTCGAAAAAATAATAAAAATGCGTTTAGGAAATTTTCAGTAATTTAAATCAAGTGGTAATATTTTCTCTTGACACAATAATGACTGCCATATTTTAACGGACAAAAATATCGCCATCCGGTTTCCAGCATATGATTTCTATAACAATTTTCTATAATACCCATTATTTTTATAATTTTTGAGGCTCTCAATTAGTCACAAATTGGAAATTTTCTTAAAGTAAAATTATATAAAATTTAGTAATTTTTGTGTTTATTCAGCTGTTATTTCGGGATGGATTCAGATATTAACTTCCGGTTTTCTGTATTCAATTTTTCGAACATTCTTCTATTACATGCTTTATATTTTTTTTGGGTATTATAGAAAATTGTTATAGAAATCATATGCTGAAAACCGGATGGCGATATTTTTGTCCGTTAAAATATGGCAGTCATTATTGTGTCAAGAGAAAATATTACCACTTGATTTAAATTACTGAAAATTTCCTAAACGCATTTTTATTATTTTTTCGAAAACAGGTTAACTGACATAAAAATCCCATGCATCATTTTTATAGAGAATTTTGTGCTCTATAACCTCATATAAATGTTATTCTCGTAATGATAAGCTAAAGATGAGTTAAACCTAAAAAACCAGAAATAGCGGTCATTTTTTCAAAATTTCAATGGCTTCCGGTGCGATGATTTCCGGAAACTTTTGATATGTTAAAAAGCACATTTTTCTGTATTGGATTCCGTCGAGAAAGCTTTTGTTGCAATTTGTCCGAAGTTTGAGGCATTTTTATCGTAAATTCCCTGGACTAATACTAAAAGTCTCCTACAATCCAAGTGGTGCGTCAGCCACCGTTTTCAGTTTTTTGCATTTTACTCGTTAGGGGGTCACTTTACAGCGAAATTTCAAATTAATAAATTGTAGAGCAGAAAATTCTTTGTACATCTCTTGCATTTTTATGTAACACAGTAATCAAATCAAAAATTCAAATTTTGACGTTTGCAGCGCCATCTATCAACAAATTCAAAAAACACCCCAAATAAAATTCACCTACATTTTAACGCTTTATCCGAATCTGCAAAAAAAAGTAGGGATTTCCATTTAAAATTTTAAAGTTACCCCCCCACCCGTTCCAGCCCCCCAGAGGATCTGGAGGGGGATCGACGGCATCAGATGTCCCCCTCATAACCATTATCTTTTTATTCGGTACACTTTTTGCTTCACCGCACTATTTCAAAGTTATCGCTAGTGGTGGATTAAAATGGAACACCCAGTATGTAAGGACATATCTATCTAAGTACGGAATTGGGTTCTCCTTTTCTCTTTCAACAGTAGGAGTTCAATATTTTTAAGATGTCTTGCGCTTTTTCTCTTAAAATAGCTATGATATTGATAAGGTCAAGGTCGTCCAGATATTTCTTTATAAAAGGCACTTCAAATGGTATGGCAGATACAATTGTCGAAGACAAGATTCTCTGTTGTGGCTAATCTTAAATTTTAAAATTGATTGAAACCCAAGTTGTTTTTTTATTTATTCGGGAAGACCGTAGCTGATTGTTACGGGGGTAAGTTGTTACAGGACACATTACAGATAATGCAAAAGATTTAGAGATGTACTATAAAGACTCAAGCGATCGTGGCAACATCTACTATCGCTTCCTGTACTCTAGTGGCGTTTACGTAGTCACTAAGTACATCTGCGTACATGATAACCAAAAAACAGCATGTTTGTACCCTCGTGTGTACGTAACTTTTATTCTTTTTCTTAATTTTGGTCCCATGCCGTACATAATTAAGATAATTTATTGGATTTATGTTATTTTTGTTACTTTAAGTGAAATGAAATCACATTGTGTATTTATAAATAATTGCGTAGTTCTTATTTATTTCATCTCAAATGTTTGATTTTGGTCTGGAGCAAAAATAAGTTACAAACAAACAGAACATGTTGTTACGCGATAAAATCTACCCGTTAAAAAAATTTGAGTTATGCTTTTGAAATTCTTTATTATTATTTATTTATTCTTTATTAGGACTTACTTAACAATGATAAAGCACTTTTTTTCTCTAAAATGATTTAGATCATATTATCCAAAAGTTGTGCCAAAAGTAAAAAAGATCACACTTAAGACAAGAAAATCAGCAATTCTGAGAGACACTAGAAGAAATGTTCTTTGTTAATAAAAAAGAAATAGACATTGAAGACTGACTAATTAAACTGGTTTCATTGATTAAAATTAGACATAAGTGATTAAAATGTTTAAAACGCTTTCTGTAACTTTTTGCCCTATACTCTAACAACCTACCCCAAGGCTGCGATAAATTAAATGTTAGGATAAATTTTCTAAAAAATGTCTCCATCAACCCCGGTCTCCCCTAGATGTAAAGTCCTATGTTCGATGCATATCTACTATAACTTTTACATTGGTAGCAGGAACGTTGTAATTACCGAACTTACATAAAAGTAATAGCAATAATAGTAAACCACAACTTTTGTTTTATAATTGAACGTAGATATCGGAAATAAAACATTCCAACAGAAAAACTGTAATTTAAAACTCATCGCTTTAACAACTCTCCATTAACCCCGTAATTTAAAATTCTTTACGACCAATTCCCATGGCAAATCAATAAACATCTAGAAAACATTCTTTAAAACCATTAAACTTCTCGCTTGCTAATTACAAACCGTAGTCAATACCTACTTCATTTAATGCATTAATAAAAGCAAAGTTCTGTATCACAAAAGTTACTTAACGCTGCAATTTCCTCAATGGCTGCATTTGCCCTCCAACACGAATCGCAGGATTAATTTCCCTAAATGAATCAGAATAAATCGGTGCGCTGATAACAGTCGGAAACACACGCAACTTGTTGAGAACAAGGCGATAACGAGCTACGAACCGCCAACCGCCCGCTGCTGTAACATATCTCTAATGTGCTTCACAAAAGGTAGATGCACTTCATATATCAACCCCCTAATGTTTCTTGCGTGAATTAAGATGATGATAGACACTTTGTCACTTCTTCTGTTGGGTTCAGCTTATTTTATAAATGAATCTTCTGTTTCTATGAAAGTTAATTGAAAATTATATTTTAATTTAGTTCCAAAATGGAATGGAAATTATTTTTTTACATTAAAATAAGCAATTTTCGGAGGTAATTAGATTCCTTGGAACTTGAAATGTATAAATTAATAAATTTATTATTAATATTATTTTTATGAAAGAAACGTAATTTTCCATGAGTTTATAGGACTTGTCCTCAATTCTGTATCCTTTGTAATAATTATTATAATAATATTACCTATTTAAAATGAAACAAATTTTAATATGTACCTACTATCTAGCACCTAGTAATTTCGTTTTAAAATACGGAATATATCACTTACATATCAAGAAAACAGGCGCCGACTATGTGGCTGGGTATGTGGCTGGGTATGGGGGTAAGAGGGCCGACCGCCCCCTGAAGAAACAGAGCAGGAGGGCGAGAGGGATGACCGCCCTTCTTAAGAAGCAGAGCAGGGAGGTGAAACGTGAAAGTATCATTTCGCCCCCTCAGTTAAATTGTACATAAAATCTGTATTAAAAAAATAAATACATATTAATATTTTCTGCAAAAAAATATTGGCAGACGGCACTTTAGCATTAATCTGCCTTTGTCTTTCGATTTCAGCTTTGAGAAAATAATGACTAGACTAGAGTAGAAACACTATCGGCAGCAGGGTTGGAGACTTATAACGGCGGGGCCAATACACCCATGCAAGTACATTTAAGAGGTGCATTGCACCCATACAAAAAATGAAAAATTACTAAGCCATATAAATACTTATATTTCATATTGCATTTTTTTAGTCATGCCACGCCACAAATTCTTGAGGTTTCTCGACCCATTTATAAATGGTATTTTTGTTTTTCATGTCCAAAAGAATTAATTTTAAAGGTATTTGACCTTAAACTAAAACAATTTTAGCTTGCGGCGCGTTTCTTGCATTTTTTATAATTATTTATAATAATATTTCGGCCCTCCGCCAACAATGATATGTCGGCGCCTCTGCAAGCAAATAACAATTCAATTATTGTGATACTATAAATTACGCAGAATATGAAAGTTTATACATATTTTTTTTCGAAGTTGCAAACTTGGATTCACACTACCCTATCTTATCCTAACAACATATTCAAAAATCAGAACTACATCACGTTTTGCGATTTTAATGTTTAATTTGACTGGGCTATAACTTCATATAATTAACGATATAAACTTAAGGCTTTTTCTTAAAGGCTTTTTTCTTTTATTAAAATGTATGAGTATATATATATATATATATATATATATATATATATATATATATATATATATATATGTATATGTATATTTTGAAAAATAGATTATTTTCGATCAAAAACCACATTATAATTCCAACCTTATCATAATACCTGGAATACGCGTCAACAAACTTGATATTGTTGACAAACAATTTACTTCCCACCAGATTTGTGTAACATTCCAAATGAAACCACTGAAATCCTTGAATATACCAATTATAAACCCAGCCGTTCTTGAAAACTCCAAGTAAACAGTAAACAGTAATGCATTGATGAAATCAGCAACAACCTTTGACGTGGCAGCCACCCCCAGCGATTTACTTTCGGTGTTTCAATTACAAATATTTGCCAATTTGCCGATCGATTTACGGAAGTCTCGTTTATGTGCATTATGAAAGTTTACAGGGTCTCTCTGGTCGTTCTCGTGAATGTTTAGTGTAAGTAGTCGGCGTAGTCGGCTTTGTAGGGCGCAAACGAGCGAGTGAACACCGAACAGCGCACACCGATGATAAATGGGCGCTGTTATGAAATACACGTCAGTGCAGGTGCCTGCGTGTGACGGATTACGCGAAAAGTGGAGCCGAGGCAGGAGCTAGCGGAAGGAAGTGGAAGCCTTCGAAGAGGATGCGCTGCAAATAACTGTGCAGAGATGCCACTTGATGGGCAGACTTGATTTTATTTAATTTCCGAGTGAAAATGAGCTGTTTACTTAAGATTTTTGTAATTTAGAGCAGGTTACAGAAACCGGATATGAATTTTTTGAAGGGAAACGAGAAAGTAAGAATGTCAAAGATAAGATAAAGTCGTAAACATTGTTAAATAATGAAGTTCAGAACACTCAAACACCGTATTTATTTGACAAAATTGCATTTTCTTTTGTGAATGATTTTTGTCGATTTTTGATTCAATTTTCAAAAAATTGTTATTTTTTTGTTTATTTCCAACTTCGATTAAATACTTATTATCATAAATGAAAAATTCTGATGTGGCAAGCACAAGACATTCCGCCATACTTACTTTATTCTATTTACATATTATACAAATATATTAATATAGGTACTACACTACTACTACTACTAGGTACTCACAAATATATTGTAGTCATTTTATTCATACTGCAAAAGAAAATATAAACGATATTTTACAGTCACTGCCATGTCATAATCATATAAATTTTACGTAGTAACAAATCGTCACCCGAGAATTGGTTTGTTCAACATCTGTATTTTGCATTATTGGGAAATCACGGTTAAAGTTTAACATTTTATTCTGTTGCAATGAATTGATTTAATACAACTTTGTTATTTTTAACTCAACGATAATAATTATTTATGCTTAAATACACATAATAGAACTATATTTTTACATAATTAAGCTGATATTTATATTTTTTTTTGATATTGAACATTTTTACAAAAACAAAATTTGCATCTCTATTGGCTTAATAGGATATTGGACAATATCTTATAGTAAAAGAATTCTGGATATTGAACAAATTAATCCAATAGTAGCTGTTTAACGATAAGACTGTTCAATAACCGGATATTGAAGTAGCCATTACTTTTGCTGTTTCGGTTTTGTGGATGTTGAACATATTTTATTTTAAAAACATTATTTAAAGGCATATATGCAGTCATTTTGTTAGTGGATATTGAACAAAATAATTCTAGGAACATATTTATATACTTAGCTCAATTTTCGAAAAAACAGGTAAGTTAAGTTGGCCCCCCCAAGTCGGAATTATGAATAACTAATTAATGTGGCCAATTGCGCCCTTTATGCGCTTTTATGCGCCACGTTTATTTTTTTATGCGCTCTAATAGTTTCTATATTTTTTAATTTTTTCAATGGGGCGGCCAACTTAATGCCTAGCCCCCCCAAATTGTTAAATAGGTATTTTATTGTAATGTATGACTTGATCAATATATGCGCTAATATGCGCCAGTGCAAAATATTAATGCGCCAATCACGTTCAGGATATAATAATTATTAAAACTCGGGGGGGCTACATTAATGCTGATTTTTGTTATTAAAATTTTAATTTAAAAAAAATCTATTGTACTCGTATACGTATGCGCTTTTATGCGCTACCAAAAATTTTAATTGCGCTCTTTCCATTAAATAAATAGAATGATGGGGGTGCCAAGATAATGATTGAAAAATTAAAAATTATGAATTTTCTAAACAAAATTTGATTGTAAATATTATGCGCTATTATATGCACCAATTAAATGTTTTTATGCGCAACCTTTTTAAATATAAAATATGATTGTTTAAAATTCGCGGGAAATTCAAAATAAATATCATAATTTCAAGCAACAATCATTGCAAGGAATTTTATATACAATGTTTGATCTTATATTTTTGTCAATTTTATCCTTATGCCCATGTCACACTATCATATAAAGATATGATGAAACAAATTATATGATGAAAAAATTTTAAATGACGAAAACAATGACAAAAACATGTCACACTACCGTCATATAAATATATGATGCAAATAACGTTTTTAACTATGTGCGGTTAAATATCCCTAATTTTCTAGTAACTTTATGTTGTTGAGTTGACCGAATTGATTTAGTTATTAAGCTCCTGAAATAAATAATTTACACAAAACGTAAACTAAATAAATAAACTAATAACCTGAATACTTTCAACAAATCTGTCACATATCAATATTATATCAAATATAATAACATGAACTAAATGAAGTTTGAACATGTTGTTTCATGTGAAGTTAGTTCAATATAACTTTCATCATATTTTTATACAACGAAATTAGCGGCGCCCCTATTTTTCGTCATATAAATTATTTTTCATCATATAAAATTTTCGTCATATGTTTATATGATAGTGTGACATGGGCATTAAGATTGGTGAACAGATTGCCTTATTATTAAAGGAATATAATTTATAGAAAGAGTAGAAATATTAGGTATAATAGGTATATTGGAAAATATAGATCATTTAAAAACTATACAAGCGCAAAAGAAATTTACTATGATGCATAAAAGCGCATAAAAGCTTACGATTATTATTGTATCCAAATTTTAAAAAAGTAGGTACTATTTAAAAAAAATGCATTATGTTAGCCTTCCCGAGTTTATGGTACTTTTAGAGAAAACTAAGTCAGTGCATAAAAACATTTAATTGGTGCATATAATAGCGCATAATATTTAGATTCAAATTTTGTTTAGAAAATTCATAATTTTTAATTTTTCAAACATCATTATCTTGGCACCCCCATCATTCTATTTATTTAATGGAAAGAGCGCAATTAAAAATTTTGGTAGCGCATAAAAGCGCATACGTATACGAGTACAATAGATTTTTTTAAAATTAAAATTTTAATAACAAAAATCAGCATTAATGTAGCCCCCCCGAGTTTTAATAATTATTATATCCTGAACGTGATTGGCGCATTAATATTTTGCACTGGCGCATATTAGCGCATATATTGATCAAGCCATACATTACAATAAAATACCTATTTAACAATTTGGGGGGGCTAGGCATTAAGTTGGCCGCCCCATTGAAAAAATTAAAAAATATAGAAACTATTAGAGCGCATAAAAAAATAAACGTGGCGCATTAAAGCGCATAAAGGGCGCAATTGGCCACATTAATTAGTTATTCATAATTCCGACTTGGGGGGGCCAACTTAACTTACCTCGAAAAAACGGATGTTGATCAAACCAATTCTTAGGTGACGAAATGTTAAACGATCATGAAGTAGGTACAATATATCGAAATACTAAATTATAAGTTTATACTTTAATTATTCTTAAATGATACCAGATACAGAAAAATTTATAAAATACCGATTGTAGGTAATAATTACATAATCTTTCATTTAAAAAAAAAAAAGATCTTAAATTAATTATTTATTGAAATATTTACAAAAAGTACTACTACCGTTTTGTAGAAACCAAAATTATATTATGTATTTAAAATTTGAAATTTAATGTTTGATATTTTTTGAGTTATCGCTTATCGTGAACGAAAAAATTGTAACATACGAAATAACGAACGAAATTCTTACTCTAGGAACCCTAAAACGTGCTTATCAACCAAAAACTTACAATAAGGTACCTCCCTTATAGAATATGAGGCGGGAGATAAAAACATCCACCCATTTTTATTTGAAAATTTATTTTACTGGTTTTCTACGGATAAGTACTTGTTCAAATCTAGTTGGTACTTCATTTCAATTATTGAAGCTGAAATTTAAAAAAAAAGACCTCGACTCATATCTAGAGCTGTCATACTTATGCAAATGCATATTTTGTTTGTTTATACGTACAACAATAATAGTTTGATATCTGGGCGAATCATGCATAATATAACCTGTATTATTAATTTGAAAGAGCATAAAAATGCATCATTTACGATTTCGTGCATATTATACTTTCCTGCATATTTTCTATCTTTGTGCATATTTTCCGCATATTTTGGCAATTTTAAAGAATATTTTTAAAAATTTACATAAATTTACTAATTAGCAAAGAATTTTGTATATTCACCATGAAAATATAACCCACTAAACATGTTACCTCAATGCGATGTTACAAATTATCTTATAAAGATCGCATTTGTAACATCACAATATTACATACCACAAACATCAAAGATATGTTACATTTTTAACATTGCTGATACCATATCACGGAGAGGTTATATAAAGGATGTCACTTAAAGTTGCATTTGTGATATCCCCTTGATGTTCTAAATTGATCACGAAAGTGATATCGTGAAAGTAATATCGATGAGAAATCCATTTCGTGAGGTCGCATAGAGATCATAAAAGTAATATCGCTGAGAGTTCAGTTTCGTGAGGTTGCAGAGGATTATAAATGTTATATCGCCGAGAGATAAATTTCGCGAGGTCGCATAGAAGTCATAAAAGTGATATCGTCAATACTATATCAATTTCAAGACATTTTTGTATAGGAGACATTTTTGTATAGGAAATACTTACGTCACATAACATGTTATTAAATTTTAATTTTTTGGCTTTTTAATAGAAATTTTGTGAAGAAAAAATTTCAGCATTGTTAGGTTGTGAAATTGACGCGTCATATACTCGATCGCATATAATAGTGCAATTAACGCTATAATTTTAAAACCTTGATCTAATTAATCTTTTTTAAGTGATGTCGCTACAATTGCTCTGCCATGTTTGTGAGACATTTTAATTAACATCGCATAAACGAACTTATTTTAGTTTCGTCGACGTTGCAGATTACAAGTCCCTGCGATGTTACGACCAAGATCGGACATTAGCATTCACTTAGATATCTCCGAGATGTTGTAGAGATATAAATCATTTGGTGATGTCTGTGATGTTAACATTACTGAGACATATATGCAATGAAAATTTGTTTAGTGGGAAGTAGTAGGTATAATATTTATGTACAAATTTCTACACAGGTTAGAAATTATTTATACTACTCGTAAAGATGATTATTTAAAAAAAAATTCAATCAGTCGGTAATAATTCACCTTCGCCATTCTTTTCTTTGCTTTTTTTATGAATTTAAAATTATTTATGTTCTTAACTTTATGCTCCTTTATTTTTGTACCTAATACTTCTACGCGACCTCGCGAAATTTATCTCTCGGCGATATAACATTTATAATCCTCTGCAACCTCACGAAACTAAACTCTCAGCGATATTACTTTTATGATCTCTATGCGACCTCACGAAATGCTAAATTCAATGCTATGCACAAGATGTTTACTAACTGTTTAAAGAAACGCTTAGAATTCAGTTATTTAATTCAAGTACAGAATTGCAAGTCGAAATTTGTGTCAAAATTCCTTTTGTGCATACGTAATTATATCAAACTATTGCATTTATTTGTACTGTCACATTTGCCTTGCTAATTAAGAATAACTTTGAATAAACTTTTAAGAAAGCAGAGTGATTAATTTATAGAGCTGATGCTATTCCGTAACTAAGCAGCCTTTTAATAGTAAAGGTGATAGAGATGGGCTACTAGACACACATTCATAGGAACCCCAAATCTTCAATTTAATAATAATATTTAAACATACTATAAGTCTGTTCATATTTTTAGAACAGTTCTTTTTAATTCCAATAATCAAATACCTAATATTTAATTATTTTTTTATTGATAGAAACGTACTTCACCAATATCTCACTTTTTTAAATGTTTTAATTCCAGTAGGTATAATAACATTCATCATTCAATCAAAATTAAAACTATAGGAAAACATAATAGTTATACCTACAAAATAAATCAACGAAAATTATTAATGAATAATTGCTTATTATCAGTTTTGAAAATTTTAATTTCTATACAAAAATATCCAAATTTCCAATAGTTTGCAACAAACATATATTTTACCTGTTTCATAAATCAATTTTAATTGTAGCAATTTATTGTATTTCTGATTCAAGTTTACTTACGTTGATAATAGTTATTTCTTATTTATATAAGATGTCAATGACTAAACGCTATTGAAATTCTAGTTGTAAAACTTAATCAAATTCAAATATTTGCATTTGGTAGTGTAAATACTCTCGCTTGAAAACGAGGCAACGTGCCTAGTGCAGAATAAAATGTATCTCTGTCAAAAAGGAACTGCTCAGTTATTCAGAACCAGATGTTGACACCAAAAAAGACGTGTGGTGAAATTTTATTCTACGGACACTCGACATAAAAGAAATACGAGGATATTGTATAGCAATGTAACACTTTTAAGTTTGCTCGAATTTAGATTTAATACTAGGTACCAGAGAATTTATGCTGACATTTATAAAATATATCAGTTTTTTGAGAGAACTGACTGTTTGAAATATTGACACCGGTTTATGGAATAAAACTGATTGACAAACTGTCAGAAATATGATGAATTGCTGCATATAAAATCAACATTAAAAGGTGTACTCTTTTATATTTCTAATTTCCTATTTGCATTTATGAATTATGTGCAAAAGCTACACAAAAATTTAAATCTAGTTTTATATCGGCGAAAGTTTTTGCATATGTATACAAATTATGTGTGAAAAAAAACCGTTTAGGCTACGATTCAATTTGCATATTTATACATTTTAAACATTCTTACTGAATTTTGCATATTTGGTTATATTTAGCAATAATTTTTAATACATTATGTACTTTTTGAGTTTTTACTTCCTTGTACGGAGTAATAAGGAAGTATTGTAATCCCGAAAAATTTCGGTTTTCAGATTTTGGTGGAAATATCCGTTTTGACTTTTTCTGAATCCATTATGACTAGTTTTGTCGTGACTTCTGTACGTATGTACGTACGTGCGTACGTACGTACGTACGGACGGACGTATGTGTGTCGCATAACTCAAATACGGTTAGACGTAGAAAGTTGAAATTTTGTATTTAGGACTGTTATAGCATCTAGTTGTGCACCTCCTATTTTTGGTTTCAATCTACAAACCGGAAGTAGTACTTTTTTCAAATATTTCGATAAATATTTAATTTAAGACAAATTTTTTAATTTTAAATGAAAGATTATGTGATTATTACCTACAATCGGTATTTTATAAATATTTTTGTATCTGGTATCATTTAGGAATAATTAAAGTATATATTTATAATTTAGTATTTCGGTATCTTGTAGTCCATGATCGATTAACATTTGTTACTACTAGATAAAGTAAAATTAGAGTTCTTTTTACATTTTTTCATCAAATTCGTTTTCACACATACAAACATATTCCGAAATTGCGTTTTAGTAATAATTTAAAGATTGGTTTTCCTATATTTTTCTTTAACGACAGTTATAGGTATCTATAGAAAAAAATATAATTTTATACACGAATATAAAATTATTTTGTCGACTTGAGAAAAATAATTCACTTGCCCCTTCGTCGCTTCTGAATGAACACTTTTCTTTCGTCGATAAAATATAATTTTTTCGTTCTGTATAAAAAATAAGTACTGTTATTCTAGTTTGACAAATCACTATTATTATAGGTATTATTGTTGTTACTATTTACTGAACAAACTGTACCTACCTGTTTTCTTAATGAAATGGATATTTCAAAGTAACTTTTTTACGTACAATCGTGTAAACGATTTGCAACAATTCAAAAAAGTTTTTGAAATCAAATAAATTACAGAACATTTTTGTATATGCAAGTAGTCAATCGAGCAGTAGTGTTTGGGATGAGATGTATCGATAAATTAATCGTTTTTCTGGCTGTATTTGTTCAAAACCGTGAGATATCCCGCATTCGCTGCAACGCACATTTATCATGTTGCACTGAGCACTGCGGGTATCTAGTGTGCCATGGCCATGCGACTGCGTGGAGCCGGCGACGCACTATCACCAACAGCCAGCAGGAGTCCTGCTCATTACTCCTGCGGTAAAATATATGTTTTGTCCGTGTGATCTCATCCGTAGCGCACAAGAAATAATGCTTTACAGTCTTACAACATTATAAGGAATTTTTTAATGCTTTTATCAGATATAAACAAGTAAATTTATAAAATTTATTTGTTAAACATCTTAAAACCTATTTACAAAAGCCACATGTGTTAACTGTAAAATGAAATCGTACAATAATAAGTTACTTTAGCTCCGCTAAATCGTAGTGAAAAGTACAACTTTAGCTCCGCATTTTTCGACCAATCAGAAGCTGCCTGTGCATTCGATCGCTTACGAGAATGAAAGTGGACTATTGTTGTTGCAACCCGTGTTTTGTATTCACATTTTGCTTTAATGTTACAACTTTAATATAATTTTGCGACTTCATAAAAAATATCATATATACTCGTATCTCGGCTGTGAAAATATTTTTTATTACTCACGTGGTTATTTTTCTCGTCTAGCGACACATTCGTAATAAAAAATCCTTTTTTGTAGCCTAGATATATAAATAACTATTATGTATTATGTTTTGGGGATATTCTCCCGCTACATGCTGCAATCAGTCTTTAAGAGGAACGGATATTGGTGCAACGTACAAGTGAAAACAAGGTTTCGTTTTCACCATCATATCTAATCTAAATATTAACATTTTAAATTTTTTTTTTTTATTTGTTGTTTGTATGACATTTGTATATTACAATTTTAAATTTTTGCTTGATTTGTTATTATAGGCGTTATAAACATTGGCAATTTTGTAATTCATTTTAAAGTGTAAGTATTATGTTTTGAATTTTAAAATTTCAATACGGAAATGTCACAGAACCAACTTTCTTCTACAAATTAAAAAAAAAATCTGCTGTGGCCACCACACGACCTCTCGCCTAATTCTGCTTATTCTACTAATCTAATAAATAGTTTTACTTACATTTTAATAGTTTCATGTTCATGTAATATGTAAACGATAATGTAAACCAATATGCAAGCAAAAGATGTCAACTGTACTGTCACTGTCATAATAATTCAAATTTTATGTAGAAACAAATTTCATATCATGGACAACAAGATAGAATATTAATTGTACTTTATTTTATTGTTAAATACTTCCAGATTCAGCAATTTGTATTTATAATTAACTGTACACATAGATAATCACAATTTCTTTTATTTTTAATTGCAAAAATTGTCATAAATAAATAATGTACCAATATATTTAAGGAAAACTTTTCCAAACTTCTAAAAGTACTACTTCCGGTTTGCAGATTTCTACCAAAATGTTATCCGGTGTTAAGATACTTATCAAAACCTTAAATAAGAAATTTGGTTATTAACGGTTTGATACTTTTTAAGTTATCGTGGACGAAAAATCCTCGGTTCATACAAACACACAAACACACACACACACACAGACATCATCGTGAAAATAGTAAATTCGTATTCTAGAGACCCTGAAACGTGCTTATCCACCAAAAACTCATACTCGAAAATTTTGACCCATTACAATACCTCTCTTATAGAATATGAGGCGAGAGGTAAAAATGTTATTTTTACCTCTCGAATTTAATATTTTCACGATGATGTCTGTGTGTGTGTGTGCGTATGGACGTATGTGACGATTTTTCGTCCACGATAACTGAAAAAGTATCAAACCTTTAATAACCAAATTTCATATTTAAGGTTTTAATAAGTATCTTAAGAACGGATAACATTTTGGTAGAAATCCGCAAACCGGAAGTAGTACTTTTTGAAACTTGATAAAGTTTTCCTTAAATATATTGGTACATTATTTATTTATGACAATTTTTGCAATTAAAAATAAAAGAAAATATAATTATCTATGGGTACAGATAATTATAAATACAATTTGCTGAATCTGGTAGTATTTAACAATAAAATAAAGTACAATTAATATTCTATTTTTTTGAAATTCCAGTATCTTGTTGTCCATGATATGAAATTTGTTTCTACATAAAATTTGAATGATTATGACAGTGACAGTACAGTTGACATCTTTTGCTTGGATGTTGGTTTACATTAGATTAGTAGATTAGACATATTAGATTAGTAGAATAAGCAGAGTTAGGCGAGAGGTCGTGTGGTGGCCACAGCAGATTTTTTTAAAATATTTAGACTAAATTTTTCGGTGAAAACTAAACCCCTTGTTGACACAAAAATAAGGTCAGGCAGTGTAAATATTCGAATAAATATTCGAATTTAAATTTAGCTCCACCTCCAAGCTAGATTCGTATTGGGTACACTTATTAAAATTCTAAGAAATTGACTCTTTTGATAATAACCGACCCGGACCGATAAATTTTGGTAGTGCAGTAACCGTTCCTCTTAAATTGCAGAAACTAGCTATAAGAAATTTGTTAAGTATCTTACATAAGTACAAACTTGTAGAGATACTTTTAAACAAGAAAAAGTAATAGCTTTTATTAGAAACAATTTAGATTTTTAATAAGCCATGATTATATACACAATTAAAACACAAGAAATAAAAATGATTTAATTGTTCCGAAACATAAACTATCCTTAAGTTTAAAGAACCAAAAATAATTTAATTTACTTCCAAGTAGCCGGACACATAACTATCTTTATTCAAAATGTTCTCCTGAAGTAAATTACCCTAATTTATAGAAATTTAAAAAAATTGTTCCAGAATCTGCGTTAAATACTATGCCATTACAATACGTACCTCAAGTTATATGGTACATCCTGTATAGTAGTAATAATTAAAGAATACGCAGCAGACGACATTTTTAGTACAGTCAGATAGTAATCTTTATATTATGTAAAGTTGTAAATTAGTGTATGTAATATGTATATGTATGTGTTGGTATTGTTTTTAATAACAGATAAAGCAAGTTTTAGTCACAGGGGAGGCAACTAGGCACAAATAGCGCGAAATGGTAATACGAGGTAGTATTTTTTCGTTTCTTAACCGTCGATATTATGAGATTAGTGTTAAAACTATACTATCAGTAAAATAAAATTCATACCTAAAATACGTGGTTTGGAATAATTCCTCTGGCAAAATTTTATAATTTGATAAAGGATTTTTTCGAACATGAACTTCCGTATGAAATAACGTTGCTCACTGCACCGATTTTCCTGCAGCGTCCCGGCGCTCGTTCTCGAGGATGAGATATGGCGACACCATATTTACTTCACTCGGATTAGGTTCTGTTAATTAAATGGCATAATTAATTATTAAATCGATTTCTGCTCATAATTACACCCAGTGGAGTGCCGTGCACCGTACTTGGTTCTTATCGTTTGTGTGCTTAGATGCGGTGCGCGCCAAGCGAGAGGTTTTTATATAATGAAATTTATTTTATGCTTGCGTGATTAACTTGTAATACTTCAGTAGTGTATGGAAGGAGTTATAGACCTACATTATTTATGAAAAAAAATATCAGATTGGACTTATCAAAAATCCATTTGTGTTATTTTTATCTTTTGACCTAATTTAAAATCGAGCCAATTGAGCAGCCCAACAATGCTACAATGCTGGAAAATTTTGTGCGCGCATTAAATATAGATAGGTACCTGCCTACTACAAACACCTACAAAAAAATTACGATATTTCTCTGAACGTATTTTACACAAACACAAATACACATTGATTCATAAACTTCTACTTATAGATTAAAAAATTTAATCATCAAGAAATTTATGGTTTTTTAAACTAGCCAATTTTCAATTTTAAATATATGCCTGGTTATTCAATATTGTGTTGTACTCTTGTGTTATTGATTAAATTAATTGATACATACATACACATTTACGTTAATGCCTTGTTTCCAATATGAGATTTTTTTTTGCTTTTAGAAGTAAAAATCTGACGTGGCCATCACACAACCTGCCGCCATATCTAGACTTTAAACAGAAATAATGTATACGTACAATCCGGTGCCTATTTCAAATATACAAATAAAAATCTAAAATATTCAAACACAGAAATTTGCATCACCCGAATCAAAAGATTCGTTCACAGGAAAACTCTTCTGTGTTGAAGCCATCCTCCGTTCAATTACTACATTTAATATCTTACTTATGACTTATATGGCGCTACTAGCGCCGCGCTAGTATATCAATTTGTCACCCGTCTCACCTGTCAATATTTTTTACGCAGAAACAAAAATCAACCGAACATGGATTACAAGATTTCAACGTTTTATCTGATAAATTTGTTTTTACCTCTCGCCTCATATTCTATAAGAGAGGTATTGTAATGGGTCAAAATTTTCGAGTATGACTTTTTGGTGGATAAGCACGTTTCAGGGTCTCTAGAATACGAATTTACTATTTTCACGATGATGTCTGTGTGTGCGTGTGTGTGTGCGTTTGTATGAACCGACGATTTTTCGTCCACGATAACTTAAAAAGTATCAAACCGTTTATAACCAAATTTCATATTTAAGGTTTTAATAAGTATCTTAACACCGGATAAGATTTTGGTAGAAATCCGCAAACCGGAAGTAGTACTTTTAGAAGTTTGGAAAAGTTTTCCTTAAATATATTGGTACATTATTTATTTATGACAATTTTTGCAATTAAAAATAAAAGAAATTGTGATTATCTATGTGTACAGTTAATTATAAATACAAATTGCTGAATCTGGAAGTATTTAACAATAAAATAAAGTACAATTAATATTCTATTTTTTTGAAATTCCAGTATCTTGTTGTCCATGATATAAAATTTGTTTCTACATAAAATTTGAATTATTATGACAGTGACAGTACAGTTGACATCTTTTGCTTGCATATTGGTTTACATTATCGTTTACATATTACATGAACATGAAACTATTAAAATGTAAGTAAAACTATTTATTAGATTAGTAGAATAAGCAGAATTAGGCGAGAGGTCGTGTGGTGGCCACAGCAGATTTTTTAAATTTTACTGCAGTTCTTTAATGCTACCAGATAGACAATTTTTTTATAACTTAACTTGCAGATAACTTTGTCTCTTATACTTATTACAAATAAATACTATATTTATCCAAATTTATATAAATTTTTGACAATTATCTTTTTCAATCTTCAAAAAATATCACTTCCGGTGAAGATATTTGTACCAAAATCTAATGAACTCTTCCTATTCGTATACAATTGTAAAATACCAAATATCAAAATTTTTGGGTAATTCGTATTTGAGTTATACGACATACGGCATCGGCCCGGACCACACACACACATCGAAAAACTATCAAAAATAAGTTGTAAAGACCCTAATTCGTGCTCATCCACTTAAAACTCACAACCCGATTTTTTGCATGATTCCAATACCTTCCTTTACAGGTAAGCGGAAGGTGAAAAGATATTAATATAGGGTGGGCCAAATACAAGTTTTTTTTGAAAATGCAATAAAATGAACAAAATTAATTTTTTTTCCCATGTATTATGGCTTCATTAGTAAGAGCAAACATTCCCATTTATTATGGAACACAGCTTCGTTCAAGTGGTTGCCTCGGCTGGCTTCGCAGTAGCGCATTCTGTCACCCAGTTTTCCAAGACCTGGTTGATTGTTTCGGGCTGTAGCTCGCGGATTGCTTGGATGATACTGGCCTAAATCGTTTCTGGATTGTTAGCATAACATCGGTCCTTCACGGTTCCCCACAAAAAAGGGGTCAAATCGCAGGTCCGAGGCAGACAATTGACATCGCCAAGACGGATGATAACATGATTTGGGAATTTGGTGCCGAAAAGATCGATTGTGGCATGGGCTGTATGGCATGGCGCGCCATCCTGCAAGAATCAGAGGTAGTCCAAATCCATGTCTTCAATTTCAGTTAAAAAAAAGTCGGATACCATGGCTCTGTAAAAATCTTCTTTTCAACAAACGCACTGTTTGGGCTACACAGCACTCACTTTGGAAATAAATTTGCAATATTTCCCAACGTTGCTCAAGCGTAAAGCGACTCATTTCGTACCGCGGAGGTATGATACTTACTTTCTATCAAGATTTCGAGTGGGAAAAAGCTGTCAGTGTCAAAATAACCTATGATTTAAAAAGAAACCACTAGTTGGCCCACCCTATATATATACCTATTTGAAATAATAGTTTTCAATGTCAAGATTCTAATCAATATTTTTTAAATTCATTTTTATGCGGAAATAATCTTAAAATTTCGTGCACTATGTACCTAATATAACTACGAGTGAAGAATAAATATATGATTATGGTACTTATCTACATTGATTAAATAAGCCGTTTTTATTGCCATTTCATTAGAACTATATAGTAAAAAACATCGCATTTCAGTTAATTATTTTCTTAAGCCTGTTTTACATTAAACTTTTTTCGTCTAGATTCATGCTAGATTTCTCGTTTGATTTCCATCCGAGATTCGTTCGATTTTCATACTTTATTTCCAAACTATTCGTATACAATCGAAATTCTTCGATCTTTTCCGAAGTGGTCCAAGTTTGGCAACTTCAAAATAATAAATAATATTCTTACTTATTCTGACAAGTGACAACTTAAAATGTAGAGGTTATAATTTATAATGGAAAAAATATTAACACAACTTGAATAATACGTACAAGTCCAAAACTCATAAACGTCAACGTTAACAAATTGAAACAAAATATTAAAACTTTTAAAGGTTGGTCAAACTGACTCCAAATTGAACTGCGCATGCGCAGACAAATCTAGTATGAATCTCGAATAGAAAAATAGAGCCGGGCGTATATTTCTATACTAGAAAAAAGTATGGAAATCGAACGGAACTCGGATGGGAATTTCTGATTTACATTATACTAGAAATGGCTAGGAACTTCTCGGATCAATCTCGAACTAGAATCTAGACGAAAAAAGTATAATGTAAAACAGGCTTTAGTTTAAATTTACGGTTTGCATAAAAATATCTCACACTATTTTCTTTAAGGTAATCCTCTGCCCAGCAGAAAACAGTTAAAAATATTGATTTCCCACGCAATTCTATAGCGTTTATTGTTTTGTTAAACATAAAAATAACAATTTATGTTTAAGGTGAAAAATAATGTTGGCACCCATATATTTGTTAAAATCTGCAATATTTGTAAAAAAAGAGGGATTTCGCGCGGCACTGGGCACCTTTTATTTAAGTGAATTAACTTCAAATTTTAATATGTTGTCAACAAAGTTTGGATCTGCGAAATAACCGATCGAATTTTATAAATTCGTTTTGAAATAGAAGATATTGGGCTCAAAAGTAACAAAAATTGTCAAAATTAAAATTTACATATTTCGACCATTTTGTAGATTGTACTTTTATCTTCAACAATATTTTTAGAATATTATATTTAAGAAAACAATAAAAGCTGTAGAGTGGTGCGCGAAATCCATGTTTTTGGTTGTTTTCTGGCGCGGTAGAGGATTGCCTTAACCTATAATGTTATTTCAATTGAATAGTTTACACAATTTTTATTTCAAATTTTTTATGTCTTATGAATTTAGTCTAAAATAGTTTTATATTTTGCATATTGTTTGTAAATCAAAAAATGTTATTGAAAATGTAGATATTGCCGTTTTATTTTTATACTAGAATATTATTATTATTTATTACGTGTTAAGCACCACTACTGTACGTGCAACATATTATGGTAGTAGCGTTTCCAATTCCGATTTCTATTCACCAACAACATACCATTGGGTTCGATTGGTCGAATTCCAATATAAGAACATGTCCAACATCCTGTAATTGGGATGTAAATCCTGTTGAATGCTAACCAGTAAAAAGTAGCATACAGTTTACATGATTGCAACATTATTGTTTCAACATTCTCTGATCTGTTCTACATCATTACAAGTTACATAACATTGCTATATAATGGACACAAAATTAACCATGCTAGTCGCATAGTTTTATTGAGGAGCAAATTGTTTTTTTTTTAAATTTTTCACTAATTCAGAATTATTGCGGTAAGGTGAATACATGTTTTAATGTTACTGTACACTGTACCTATTTTCAAAATATCATTTTTCTTCATACGCATTAAATCATACGTTGTACACAAATTTTTCAAATGGTCTTAAGCAAAATTAGCAAAATAATGTAGGGTAATTAATTTTCAATAAAATGGTTGAGGATATGTATTATGATGAAAGTGGGTCACTGTGATGCTTGCATTGTTATTAAAAATTAAAAAAGATATTCAGTAAGCCAATGTTTGGCAAATGACATGAAAAGATTATTACAGGCTCCGTTATTGTCGCGAAGGACCGTAGAAGCTACAACGGCTTTAAAAAATTGAAACCAGTGGCATTTGGCGTTATTATCATCATAGATATGTGGTAAAATTGGACCGCTTGTACTGAGATACACTGATGAGAAGCTTTTAAAACGCAATTTTAATTAAAACTTCAAAGAATGTGTAATTTTCTTGGCTATATACTTTGGTATCACATCTTTTCTTTGCGTAATTTTTATATTTTTTATGATGTTACTGTTACAGTAATATACAGTTTAACTGAAATGTTGTACCTGACTAGATTTGAATTTTAATTGTTAAAACAGACCACAATCAACAACATAACTCAACTGGAGCTTTAAAATTTGTTTGGAAGTAAGAACTGCCGGCAAAAATAACTGCCAATTTGTTACCTCATCATTTTTAAAGGAGCAGTTTACTTAAAAAAAAATAAGGGACATGAATTTTTTTAAATCCGCCTACGCCACCTAGTTTAGGAGATACAACGACTTTGTGATAAGCTATTGACGTCACCTCACAACGGGTAACTAATAAGCAGTGTTGTGACTGATCTAGATCAACTGATCTAGATCAAATAAATATGATCTATGATCTTAAAATAAGATCAGAATTTTAGATCTTTTTCTACGTTACGCAAGCTAAAATTAAGTAAGGTAATAATACACTTAATTAGGTAATTTTCAATCTGTTTTAATTTTAAACTATAGATTCTGGACTCGTTTTTTTCTCTCTTTTTAATATAATGTAATTCAATAGTAAAATATTATTAAAATAATATAAAAAGATCCGTAATTCTTGATCTGATCTAAAAAAAGATACAGTCATAAAAATGGATATAAATGATCTGACGTAGATCATAAATTAAATGTAAACATCTTGATCTCGATCTAGATCCTTTTTAAAATGATCTGTCACACCACTGCTAAGCATAGCCCGTTGCAAATAAATGTCAATAACTTTGCTAAAATACGCGTGATTTTTAAAACCTTTGTTTCATATTAAAGAGTTGACATTTATTTATAATCTATTTATATATATATATATATATATATATATATATATATATATATATATATATATATATATATATATATATATATATATATATATATATATACTATATGTTATACAGCACAATTCGTACTAATATAAACAAAAATGTAAAATGAACGGCATTTTATGCATGCTTTTTTCAGTTCCACTAAAATGAAAATTTAACTTTATCTTATCCCACAATGCAATTTACGAAAAAAATGTAGTTTAGCTTGTAGGTAATTAATTCATGTGTACTATTTTAACATTAATAAGATTTTAATAATTCCACTATAAAAATTGTCACCATTTAAAAAAATTAATTGTTTTTTTTGTTGACTACTAACGTTCATAATTAATTAATTTTTATTATATTTTTAGAATACGGTGACAGATATACATATAAATGTATGACATTACCTTCAAAACCAGCCTGTACCTATATAATACATGAACAAAAATTTACGATCACCAGACGATTTTTTAGTCATTTCTGTGCATCGAAACAGTTAATTGATAATTGGAAGCTTTAAAGTTTCTTTCTAAAATTAAAAATTATATGTTCTTCAATTTGGCATTTTGTTCTTTACTCTTAAATTTCTAGCACAATTTTTAACAATACCTACCATAGCTATTAAATAAAAGTTTTTATTAGATCCAATTCAAATCCTTGCACAAGAACTTATCTCTACCATCCTACGCCACTGCCCAAGTTCTCAGTTCTTCTACTCTTCATATTCAACGACCATCCGCGTCAGCCGTCGTGAAGAATGTACGATCACCGCAAAAACCTTGGGGAAAGTTCTGTTTTTTGTACTACTTGCAAAAAATGCTTGTCCCCGATTGATTGATACCCTTAGACAAAGTGCATGCAAACATCTTTGTTGTGGAGCACTTGCTGACAGCTTTCCTCGCTTCTGAAGTCCCGCCAAAGGTTATATTTGTGAAATACGTACAACTTTACAAATCACAACAATAAAAAAACCAAAACTTTTCAGATGCTCTTCACCATAATTTGTCTTATTGCTCCTTCTTTCCACTTTTTGGACACCGTATGAAATATGATAAGATTTGTAAAAGATTTATATGTGAGGTTTTATTAGAAATGGCTACAAAAATTAATTTTTATAGACAAGATAAGAAAAGCAATACCGCCGATTATTAAAAATTACCTAATGAATATTACCTACCCATAGCGCTCTTATTTATGAAATGTATGTATGCTTGCTATCCTGGTTGGTTTATGATGAATGTAACTTACAGTGAAATGATCATTGAAGATCGATGTAACTCCTAAGGTGTTCTTGTTTGTTTTTTTGATTACATATATGAAGGATATATTGAAAAAAATTAGCGATATCGGACTGGAGCTTCGCGAAAAAATGCCCAAAAACTGTTTTTTATGCATTTCGAGGGTATCACTTCACTATTTTCTTAATATCTCCGGTTCTAATGGTCGTAGAAAAATAAAAAAATGCAAATTATTCGTTAATGAATAAGGTATTAGCCTGATGCGGTTTAAATGTTTAAAAAGAATTCCACATCTCCTTCATAATCGAAAAAAAAAAACAAAAAAATACGCCTTAGGAGTTACATCGAACAACATCATATTTTTTGTTTAATTTCTCTCTACTACTAGTGACTTCTTCTGTGTTCTGTTAACATGAGCTATAGCTATGTTACAGTTCATAATGACACTGGATTTGACGTTTACCTATACTGAACAGTAAGTTTCGCCAACTTTTAAGAAAATTTCCTAGAGTATCACTATATGTATATAAAGAGTGTGGCCTTAGACGCTAATGCAAACAAGTAGTCATGGTTTCATACTCTCAAAAAATGTAGAATTAATTAATGTTTAACTGTAACAATATTATATCCAAAAATTAGTTCAGTATCTAAGTTTTAAACTCTTCATGTTTTACCAAACATATTATTTTATTCAAATACAATTTTACTGAAGTCAGCCATACTCCGTATAAATCCATTCTATTATATAATAATAATAATAATAATAAGGCTTTATTTCTCAAGACACAAGATACACATGTATAGAAAACGTCAGAGTACAAATAGTATAGTATAAAAATGGAATTACATAGGTATAAGGATTCCAGAAATTCTTCTATCTACTATCTTATAATAGTTTTGTCAGTGGCGTGGCGTGGTGTTGGAAAGAAGGGAAGCACTTTTGACATAAACAGTATATTTTTTTAAAGCCTTTATATCAAAAATTTAAAATATATTCTTTTCAAGGATCCATAATCACTATAAATGGCATAAGAAATACACTCCGCGTCAAAAAAAAGGGCCCACCTGAAATTGTGAAAAAATAGACAAATTTCAAACCGTTATAACTCAGCGAGTTTTCGATGGATTTCGATGAACTTTCGATTCCAAGAAAGTTCAAAGTGTCTACTTTAAGAGCATCCATTCATTTTTTGTTATAACCCCCTCTGCACCCCTGCAACCCCTCTATGAAAAAAAAGTGTTTTCAGGGGAATTTTTTTTAACTTTGATGATGTGCACGGACTAGAACATTTTTTTTGACCCGATTTACCTACATGACAATAAAATTCAATTAATCCTCTGTAAATTTTTCCAAAAACGAAGTTCCTACGATGATTGGATAAAAAGTTATGCAAGTTTGAAAATTAAGTTACGTGTGAATTGATCAACAAATGCCGAGTAATGACTCAAAAACCTCAAAATTCAACTTAATTTTTAAACTCGCATAACTTTTTAGCCAATCATCGTAGGAACTTCGTTTTTCGAAAAATTTACAGAGAATTGAATAAATTTTATTGTCATCTAGGCAGATCGGATCAATTTTTTTTTCTAGTCCGTGTACATCGTCAAAATTGAAATTTTTTCCCCTGAAAACACAGTTTTTCATAGGGGGGTTGCAGGGGGGGCAAAGGGGGTTATGTCAAAAATTGCATGCATCGTCTTGAACTAGACACTTAGATCTTTCTTTTTCTCAAGAGTACATCTGAATTGATCAACAAATGCCGAGTAATGACTAAAAAACCTGAAAATGCAACTTAATTTTCAAACTCGCATAACTTTTTATCCAATCATCGTAGGAACTTCGTTTTTCGAAAAATTTACAGATAATTGATTGAATTTTATTGTTCTGTAGGCAGATCGGGTCAAAAAAAATTTCTAGTCCGTGCACATAATCAAAGTTGAAAATTTTTCCCCCTGAAAACACTTTTTTTTCATAAGGGGGTTGCATGGGTGCAGAGGGGGGGTTATAACAAAAATGAATGGATGCTCTTAAAGTAGACACTTTTAACTTCCTTGGAGTTAAAAGTTCATTGAAAGCCATCCAAAACTAGCTGAGTTATAGCGGTTTGAAATTTGTCGATTTTTTCTCATTTTCAGGTGGGCCCTTTTTTTGACGCGGAGTGTATATTCACTAACATCATTAATGAATAATAAACATTAAACCGCGAATGTGTATCTCCCCCCGCACAGAAACGCACCAATTCTGACTGCTTTCAAAGTTCAAACCCATGCTTCAAACTATTTTTGAATTAAAATATTGAATAAACTTCCTTTATTAGTTTTATTTTAGATGTATACTCGTATTATACTTAATTGCATTCATAGAATTTGGCATCCGTGTAAGCCAATATTTGCTTTAAATTTTACAGAAAAAAATCTTAAGAAACGCACAATGTAATTGTGCATCCGTTACTCAAGTGAGCACGTATCATATCTAGCCCGAACTACTGAACGAAGAACTACGGACATGCCCGAGCGCGTGAAACTCTTACATGTGAGGATGCAAAGATTGAATGTGCTTCTAACGCTGAGTAATGCAGTTGCCGATATTTTACACCGGAATAACTTATGTGTAACGCGTGTTGTTTAAAATTCGAATGCAACATTTATATAAATTTAGAAAATTTTACTGTTTTAAAGGAAAATATTGTATATAAATTAATATTTAGTTTAATATTGAAACATTAAAAAAAATATAAAAGACAAGGGAAGCAGTGCTTCCCTTGCTTCCATGGACGCCACGCCACTGAGTTTTGTGACAATAACATATTTTTTAAATTAGATTTGAAACTAATTACAGTGGTTTTCTGTTTTAACGAATCATCTAGTTTGTTAAAAAGTCGTAACCCAAGAGTGTACGGATAATTTTTTCCCGAATTGAACCTTGTAAAAGGAATTGTAAAAAGAGCTTTTTGCCTCGTGTTGATGCTATGGACATCTTCATTTGATCTAAAATTAGTTCTGTTAAGAAACACAAAAGTACATACTATAAGAATAAAGAAGCAGGCCAATGGTAAAATTTTGAATTTTTTAAATAAATCTTTACATGGTTGTCTTTGACTTACTCCAGCTAAACACCGAACAATTCTCTTCTGATGTATAAAAACATTCGCGGCATGAGCCGAGGTTCCCCAAAAACAGATACCATATACCTAAGTAAAGATTCCACTTTGGCATGATAAAACATTGTGAGTTGGCTTAAGTTTAGAAACTGTTTCAAGTGTCTAATCTGGAAACAGATCGTGTTTAGTTTAGGAGCTAAACTATCACATTGACATTTCCAGTTATGAAGTTCATCGACAGAGAGACCTAAGATTTTTGTGCTTTTAACTCTAGTCATATAATTGGGGCCGATAGATAAGTTTATGTCGAGGTTGTTAGAGTGTTGATGGTTATGAAACCGAACAAAGTTGGTTTTGGAGTTATTTAGAAATAGAGAATTATCATTGCACCAGTCCGATAATTTCTGAAGGATTTGCTTACACTTATTTTGGAGAGTTAAGTCGTCATTATCTGCTAACACTAAGGTAGTGTCATCGGCATATAACATGACTGAGCAGTCCTTGGAATGAATCTGAGAGAGATCGTTTACATAAAGCGTGAAGAGAGTGGGAGAAATTACACAACCTTGGGGAACGCCCATAGCGATATGTAGAGAGTCTGAATTAAGAGGAATCACCACCCGTATAAAATAAGGCAAAAACATGTTATAGTTAGGACCACGAAATCGACTTTAATGTTAGTCCGATTTGACTATTTTTTTTTTTAATTTAAAGATAACGAATACGTCTAGGTTTGCTTAGTGACAATTTTTAAATTTTATTTTTTGTACTCGTTTGATGGAGCTTCAAAGATACTACACTTTGATGATCAAATATTACGAAACAAAAAACAAAAAATTAAAATTCATTACTAATCAAACCTAGTGTGGACTTTTATCTTTCATTGAAAAAAAAGATTGTTGAAAAATATTTAAAATTAGTGGCAATTTCATGGGTTAAACAAAACCTCTTTTGTATGCTAAAGTTGCAGCCAGCAACTAGCGCCACAAGTGGCATTTCACTTGTACCAACGATAAGCCCCGCCTAGTACAGTATTTGTAAAATAAATATATTCATAGAATACCGAGTTGAGAAAAAGCTATATTCACTTGCAAAATGGGCAAACGTAAAGGTAAAATAGCTCGTTTAAATTTGTGTTCCAGGCGAAAAGTATGCACCAATTTAAGAGAATATAACAGGTAGGTAGGTTAAGTTACATAATATCTTAATATAATTTCTATTTATTATTAGTAAAATTGAGTTTTGTTGCATTAGATTGTTGTTTTAAATAAAAATATGTACTTTGGTCTATATTTAAATTGACTAATTACGGTTTCAAAAACAAAATTGATTTTGTTGACATCTTTTGTTTATTTATGAATAATAGATACAGAAAATTTGTTGCTAATTGTAATTATTATTCACGTTATTTACATATAGACCAGTCATTATAGCAAAAATCAAGGGTGTTTTTGATATAAAATTTAACAGAAAACTATACTTGCACCATGACTTCGGGGATAACCTGTAGATTACTAAAATCCAAAATGCAGCCAAATTTCTTACTTGTGAAATCTGTTTGTACAATAATTATTTTAAAAATAGGCCCATTTTTCGTTTTTTGCAAATATAATAAAAAGTACTGGATAAATCGCGTTACTCATAAAAGACCGTTTGTGGAGAATGCAAAAACCTACAAAATGGTTTTTGGAAAATTCCGGTCCGATCATTTTTCGCCGAGAAAAGCCGAAAAAACGCTCAAAATGGACCTTTTTTCAAAAATTCGTATCTCCGTTAATTTTCAATATTAAGGACTAACGGTCTTTTATGAGTAACGCGATTTATCCAGTACTTTTTATTATATTTGCAAAAAACGAAAAATGGGCCTTTTTAAAAATAATTATTGTTCAAACAAATTTCACAAGTAAAAAATTTGGCTGCATTTTGGATTTTAGTAATCTACAGGTAGTCCCGAAGTCATGGTGCAAGTAGTTTTCTGTTAAATTTTATAACAAAAAAAAATCTATATTGACTGGTCTAATAGATAAAACGGAAAAGCTAATTTGCCGAGCGTTTGAATTTTTTTTTCTTTTAACAATGTACTCAAAACTGCGATAAGTATTGTTAAATACAATGCACAATCGGCCGCCCATGTGCGAGTTAAAAATGGCCGCCTTCACAAAAAATGTGAACTTATTATAATAGTCCTATAACCTAGTACATCGTAAGTTGCATCAAGTGGTGGTAGTAGGTTTCTATTTTTTTTCTTATATAGGATGTGACTGAGATGCAAAATCCAAGTTTTCGACCTCGGCAACCCTCCGGAACACTTTTAAATATCTCAAAAACTGCTAAATTTTTGCACTTTTTTCGGTTTCTTACCATTTTGACTATGAAGGAGCACGATTTCGACAAAAACAATTCTGTACATTTTTAAACTAGATTAAATTGTCTACAATTTGATACCAATGGGCTCGGTAGACGTAATAGTTTCCGAGATACAGCTTTTCAAAGTTTGGTAAATTTTCCAAAATTGAAAATTTTAAGCTAGTTTTCGTGATACACAAAAAACGGCTGTAACTTTCCAACGGATAAAAGTATCACCGTCCGGTTTCAAGCAATCGATTCCACAATTTTTTATCTATTTACGATATAATTTTTATAATTTTCGAGACCCTAGTTTAGCCAAAATCTTAAAATAGAATTTTTTTTAAATTTTGTGTTTTTAACATAATAATAACATAATTTCTGAACGAATAATGATAATGACTTCCGGTTTGCAACACTGAATTCCTCGTACTTTTTTCTATAAGATACATTCTGTCAAAAATTTTCAATGGTCTTGCTTGAGCTGATATTTAAAGTTTTTCCCCGAGAGAATATAGTAAAATTTTTGTTTATTCTTTTGTTTATTGTGTTTAATCAACTATAATTTCTGAACGAATAATAATAGTGACTTCCGGTTTGCAGCACTGAATTCCTCGTACTTTTTTCTATAAGATACATTCTGTCAAAAACTTTCAATGGTCTTGCTTGATCTGAAATTTAAAGTTTTTCCCCGAGAGAATATAGTAAAATTTTTGTACAAGAGAAACGGTTGGAGTTTCAGATTTGTAGATTTTGCCAAATTTTGAAAAGCTGTATATCGGAAACTATTAGGGCTACCGAGCCCATTTTGGTCTCAGATTGTAGACAATTTAATCTTGTTTAAAAATGCATATAATGGTCTTTGTCGAAATCGTGCTCCTTCATAGTCAAAATGGTAAGAAACCGAAAAAAGTACAAAAATTTATCAGTTTTTGAGATATTCAAAAGTGTTCCGGAGGGTTGTCGAGGTCGAAAACTTGGATTTTGCATCTCAGGCAAATCCCATACAAGAAAAAAAAAAGAAACCTACTACTACCACTTGATGCAACTTAGGCCCATTATAACCATGACAAGGTTACTGGACTATAAAGTTTAAAATTTAATGGGCTACTTGCAAGATTTTTAATTAAATATTTTGAAGAAGAAACAAGAACTTGGGACCCATTTTTTTTCAAAATATTTGTATCAACAAACCCAAAAATAAGTAGGTAATAGAAATTGAATAATATGTGATGTGACATAGAATGCTGCTATATCTGCTATGTAAAATAATGACGTCACAGCAAAATTTCTGTCTGAATTTACGAAAAAACATATTTTTTAACAAAATTTATATTTTTACCAATGATGTAGGTAGTTTTTTTTAAAATCATCTTTCTTCAATACAATTTTGATGAGATGTCGCTAAATTAAAATTTTAACACCTATTGAATTTTCTATGTTTGGAAATTATTTTTTTCGTCGTAATCAAGTTGAAAATTTTTTTCTTCATCATTCATCATCATATCGGTCTCTGATTAAAATAATGATCTTTCTGGGCTCAGTCTCATTATATTTTTGAATTAATATTGTAGTAAATCACCAAAAGTACAACAATGAAAGTACCTACAGCTACAGCATGAAACCCATTGTCACCGAGATGATGCTATATAATATAACTTAAAAATTGATTCAACTTTCGATTTATTATACTGCAAAAAATAAAATAAAAATAAAATAAAATATATACATTGAGTTAAAATTATGCTATATTTTAGATGTTATTATGTAATTATTAACAATCTTTTTAAATTCAAAACAATAAAATGATACGAGCCTTTGGATCTATTACGAGGAAAATTTATATAAGCTCATAATACTGCAGCTACTGCAGTAAGAATATTTACTGTTCTGAGTATACCAAGCATATCACGTGGTACAGCTAGGGTGCAACCGTTCACATTAGGTCATGCCCACAGCGTTACCCCTCATACACCCGACCCGTCCCGCAAAAATAAGGTAGTGGGGTGGGGATTAGCCTTAAAGCTTCTGAGTCTCTTTCCCAACAAATAGCAAGCAAGTCCTCTTTTTTCTTTATTGAATTTTTATTCAAAAATTACCTCTCTTATAAAATAATAATTTTTTTAAAAGAAAATAAATAAAAGAAGTGAATAAGTAGGTGCATAAAATTACAAATGAAACAAACTATGCTAATATATTGGATGTAATACTCGTATAATGTCAGTCGCACACAAAAAAATTATTTCATATAGGTACACTTAATTAAAAGTAATATTTACAAACAAAAAATCTGACGTGGACACCACATGACTTCCTTGTACGCCTTGTGTGTTCATACTTTTCTTAATAACTAAAATGTAGAATAATATAAAAAATTCTTTTAACTTATTATACTAGTATACTCACAAATATATTTTAGTCATTTTATTTAAACTGCAGAAGAAGATATAAAGCATATTTTACTATTGTCACTGTCATGTCATAATTATTTAAATTTTACGTACCTACTCTAATTTTACTTTTTTCCACCCTTGAGGTTAAAGTGTTACTTTATCGACTCAAAATAGTCGACATCGTAGCACTTTAACATCAGCTATGTAAAAAAAGTACTTTACTTTTTACAGTATTAAAATTGTCTGTAGTGTTGCCTATATTGTATATTCCAATGAAAATTGTAATTGCCAAATCACGAATTTATGTTTAAAGAGAAAAGTATAAGGTATAATTTCAAGATAATTTTTGAGAGTAGGTAAATTACATCAAAATTGAAAATAAATTTATTTACAGTTCAAACAACATTTTACTGTAAAATATTATCATGTTAAACGGAAAAGTTATTTTCTTCCATATTTCGCATGAACTAAGTTTTATAATAGATGTCTTACATAAAATGTTTTGAGAAACAAATATTGAATATGCATAGATACATTTAATTGTTACTGTCTATTGACTAAAATATAAAACTTCAATTTTTAAATGTGAACTTTCTGGTTGAGATAATAAATTTTTTATTATTTCTGAAATGCGAAGTAAAAGTAGGAGAAGAAAAGATACACATTAATCTAAGAAAACGGGACGTTATAGGACTTGAACTGGAGAAACAATGAAGCATTTGAACCAATGGATGTAAATTTTAACCGTATTTAAAAATCTTATTGTCAAAAATGCCAATCTCAACAAGTTTAAATAATATTATCCGAATATTATCTATTGAAAAAGTAAAGAATAGTAGTTCTAGTAGGTAGTAAAATAAATGTGCGGTAATAACTTTAAATCGTATCGAAAATCACTTGACATATAAAACATAGTTTTAACGACTTTAACAATAAATTTAAATAGGTCATACATGTGCATATGTATAAAAACATTTACCTACAGGAACACTATACTGTTAAGATAATAAAAATTTTCTACTCCAAAAGTTTTGTTGAGTAAATGGTATAATAAAATTAAACTTTTATCTCTTCAAACCGTGTACTGAAATTCCTTATTAAATTTTATATGTTTAAAAATAAAACTGCACTTATATGATATTATTTTTAAAAGAAATACTCTAAATTTATAAAATCGCGTTTTATTATAATTGTATAATCGCCATTTTTCTTAAATTAAAAAAGATATTATAATATTTTTTTGGTGAAACTGGTTTAAGTTTTCTGCAGTTATTAACGCACCATTTAATCTAACACTACACACATCTTGCACACTTTTTCATCTGCAGCATTTTGTAGAAAAATGAAATATCAGTTTAATAAGAGCTCCCCATCAAGAAAAAAATATATTAGATGTTTCCGCACATGCAGCCCAGATCAGTTTTAGCAAAAAAATATGCTGTCTTGGAAAGATGGATTACGGAAACGTAAGCTAATTTCAACTAATCACAAAAAAACTAAATACGACGACTAACTTCTTGAGTCACGAAAAAACTGGTGTTGGAAATTAAACGTTAAAATTTAATATAAACTTAATGGGAGGAATTAAAAAATTGAATAACTTTTTCCAAATCGCTAATACATTTCTCCCAAGGGAGGAATTTAAATAAATGCAATTAGCCGACAGGAATTAAGGAACGAGAACGACAAATTAAAAGCCCTTGCATTAATTATTAACGCACAAAGAAAATGGAAAGATACGCATTGACTTTGTTCTCCAGATTCCGGAATTAAATATCTATTTTAGAAAAGAAAGTTTGAAAATTTAGGTCACCGTCTCATCTGGAACAAAAGGCGATATTTCGAAACGAAATAGTGGATGACGTAGTAATCAATATCTTATCTTATAATTGAATTAAGATGGGTTAATGTTTGATCACTCAGCTCATCAAGGCTACTTTATAGGTACTCATAAAAGCATAAGGAAAACTAACCTAATCGAATGGGGTAGGTTTGGTACATATAATCAATTATGGTCCGACACTACACACATGTCGCGTCGTTGAATTAATATTTTTGTAGGAGATACATTATTATTATTTTAAATGTAATATTACTTACTTAAGGACTAATGGTGGGATTCTGTTCAAATTGTTGTAAAGTCAACTAATTAGTTTAAGTTTATTTCATTTAAATATGTAACTTGTATTCGTTTATTCTTATAAATAAGTAAATTTTTAATATTTGTTATTTTGTGTGTCGCAATTCCAGCATGTCTTGAACATTTTATATTTCTTTGTTGCTAAATTTATTATAACAATTTGGGTTAATGTTGTTTGATTTTTGGTAACTAAATTACCTAAATTTTGATTCCTACGTAGGTTCAAGGATTGCTTGTTTAGCTAGTTTAAGTAACTTCGAATCTGCCACTCTGTAACTATTTGAATTACACTACAATTTTTGAAGACTAAACATCCTGTTTTGGTCAGTCCTTTGTTTCAATTTTGATGATGACGCTTAGATGATGTAAGCACCCCCACCGAGGGCAGTCTCGAAGTATACTATCGAAATTGCTGACGAGAAGTCAGAAGTCTGGTAATCTTGATTCAATCAAGAGGTCTCCGAATTTTAGTTAAGTTGTTGTATTAACTTGTAAAAGAATATAAATTTGAAATCTACGTTTAATAGTTGTGTGTAATATTGAATCTACAATATAACAACTTATATTTTACACTTCAAGCGAACCCTTATTTAATTCCTTTATGTCGTAAGAACCAGCTCCTTACAACAAAATCTGTAAGTTTTACAAATTTGTAAATCTTTAAATATTGAACAAAATCACATCAATATTTGTTGACAAATATAAAAATGTTCATATATGCTTATAAATTTCATTGCGATTTTGTTTAATATTTACAGTTTAGATCTGTAGTAACTACAGATTTAAGCAGAATCCCATCATAAGTTGCCCTGATCTGTCGTGATCTAAGTATTTAAAACAAAATATCATTCGAATTAATGTTCTCACAAGTGGACATCAAGTTACTTATATAAACATAAATATTTATATTAAAATATGGCCATTTAAAGGAAATTCCCGGGTTAAGTAGCCTAATTTGTGATCAAGTGTGAATATTTCTTAGATTTAGTTTGACCACCATTGATTTCCTTGTATCCCCATCAGATGTTCATAGGCTACAAATTGAAAACAGCTACTCTTGAATTGTTCCTAAACTAAAAAAATTGTTAATTTTTTGTTGTTGTTCTTAATTTGTTTTTCTACATTCTTATTTTGTTAGCCTACATAACCCATAATGCAATTATAAAACAGTGTATGCGATTAAGTTTTAGTTTGAGAAAAACATAATTGGCTGAACATTGATTATATTGTAATGTAACATGTGTGTTTATATTAGTGCAATATAAATTCCTGTTCTCCTGTTAACTTTACGTTTATGTATATTTTTCGTACAGAATATTGTTACTGTTACAATGATAACAATATGAATATCTAAAAGCAAAACTTTAGCGTTTGCGTTAAACAACAATGTAGTTGCAAACTGTGAACATCTATAATTTAGATAGGTGTAGGTGTATTACATAACATAATATAAGCTTTAGTATGAATTTTATGTGTAAGCTATTCTATTCTACACCCACTGTTAGACTAGCAACTAATACCTCATGTCAAATAAGTCTTTAAGACACTTCATGCAGAAGTCTGGTAACATTTAATAATTGTACGTAATACTTGTAATAGATAAAAAAATCTTCTGTGTCCACCACAGTACTTCCCCGACTATAAGTTTTAATAACTTAGTTTCGTAACGCTTTTAATTTTATGCTTTATTCAGCAAAATTTAAATTAAATTATTTTTTTTTTCCAAACTATTTAATTTGATACCAACTTCGGCATAATTTAAATAGCATGTAAAAAATCTGATATTTATTCACAAAAAACTCACACTCGAAAATTTTAACCCGTCACAATACCTTATACCCTTATAGAATACAATACGAGAAGTAAAAACAAACTGTCCATTTTTTAAATGTTGTTATTGATTCTTCACCTAATTTTTTTTTTGAATATCGCATTAATGTCATTTATTACATTTTTACTATACTTATTTCCTCCAGAGCTTTTAATTGACACCAAACTCGGTATAATTTGAATAATGTATAATTAAAAAATTGATGATCAGTTAAATGTTAAATTTATTTTTTACTAGAATAATTTTCCCGAAAGCTTTAATTTGATACCACACACGATAGTATTTTAATAAAAATAAAATAAGTTATGTTTATAAAGTTGGTACCACTGGTTATATAAAAAAAATTGAATATTTTTTCGAGAAACAATTAAAAATCGCATTAATGTCATTTTTTACATTTTTATTAAACTTATCTTCCCGGGCGATTTAAATTGACACCAAACTCGGTATAATTTGAATAATTTATAAAGAAAAACAATTGACGATCATTTTAATGTTATTTTTGTTTTTCTACTAGAATTCTTTTCCCAAGAGCTTTAATTTGATACCACACACGATAGTATTTTGTTAAAAATAAAAAAAGTTATGTTTCTAAAGTTGGTACCACTGGTTGAATAAAGCTCATTAACGAACTTGAAGTCTGATTTTGGCTCAAGATCTTAAATATAAAATTTCAGTCCAAAATTCCAACGCGCTTTTAAGTTATGCAACATCCAGACAGACTAACAGACCGACAGACCGACTTTTTTAAAATTATGTTTTTTTGGTTCAGTAGGGTCTAAAACGTGAAGATTCATCACAATCTCGAACTGTCAAAAAATCACAATTACAATACTTACCCTCTATTACATAGATCGGGGACGTAAAAATTATCAGAACATTTGTTTAGTTACGTATTGGTAATTTTTTATGTTTTGCCAGCATGGTGTAAAATAAAAATAATAGTACTTATATTATTTAACGAGCATATAATGTAGGTAATTCAATAGGATGAAAGTTTATGATGTTTGATCTACAACTTTTTAAATAAAACATTTCTTTACAAATACTTATTAAAAATAAAATATTAATCTAACCTCACGTTTTAATGTAATGACAGGGACAATACTGTTTATTAATGGACTCATAATAAAATTATTGTGTTATGAAGAGGTTTTTATTACTATAGTTATACCTACATAATGAATGGATTATTCAATAGTGTAGAAAATAGTATATTAGGTATTATGAAGTTTTATAAACGTTATTTTAGCACCGAGTTTTTTAGGATCGAGCGCAGCGAGTGTATAAAAAACGAGTAGGTATCTGAAGAGTTTATAAAACGAGTCACATACTTTACTTTTTTTACGACCACAAATTAAACAACATACCTACCTAAATTCATTTAATAAGTATGTAATATTTTATTTATAATAATTTGAACATTTAGGTTAAATTATTATAATGATAAGTTACAAAATTCTGCTCATGCAAGTAAATATTAATTTTTATATTGGAAAAATGTTGCTACCGATCTTCGACCATTAATTGGATAAACAGATAACACTCAATGCTGCACTGTACAGTGTTGTGAAGGCAAGAAGTACGGTAGCAGCTCTAAGGAGATGAATAATTATGTAATGTGTTGCACATTGCTGACTTGTGTTATTATTGTGTTTGTTATGGCAGACGATTTCCATTGATGTGCTTGGTTTCATTAATTCGAAGGTTATTTAACAGATTGTAAGTATTATGAGAGTTTTTTAAAATTTGTATAGTGATTTTGAGTAAACAACCTGAGATACTCAAACAACAACGCTCCATACAATGATAAACCTCTTCTCCCCGCAACGCTAGTTCTTGGCTTCACAACAAAAGCTTGCGTCATTTATCTATACCTATATATGGTAAAAGCTACTGATTGAAATAAATCATTAATTTCTCTTAGTTGTAGAGGTGTGTTTAAAATTTTATTTATTTTTAAAATTTTTATTTAGCGCCATGGAAACCAGTTCGTTAAATGATGAGTTTTAATACCAGGAGTAGAAAAATAATATTAATTGTCATTTTATAAACAATGCGGAAGTAATAAATAATAATTGTTTTATGTATGTATCTTTTGACAGCCGTAAAGTGTAACTTTTTGACATCTCTCACAATGACAACTTTACGGCCGCTATTACTTAACGGTCACATTTACTTTACGGCCGCTATTGTTTTGCTCGTTTCTTTAAATAACAAAATTTATTACATTTTAATTGCTGAATTTAGAAATAATTATCTACAAATTAACTAGCCTAAAATAAAAATAAAAATTTATGATATGAATTTTTATTTACATATAAGTTTATGTAATTTTTTGTGATAGCCATCTAAAAAATGTTTTGTGCACTTCGGCTTAAAAGTGTTTTAGCCTCACCTGAATTGCTGGCCTCGGCCTACGCCTCGGCGGCAAACTTGAAATTCAGCAAAAAAGACTTTTTACAGCCTTGATACACAAATAACTATTTTCAAAACATTTCAAATTATTAACGAAGGTGGTATTTAACTTGGGAGCACTGTCAATCGTATCAAGATCCACCCACCACCGTGACCGTAGAGATTTTAGGTTTCACGGAATATTGACTTCCGTATTTTACATAAAGGAGATAGTGACATTTAATCTAGTAGAATGTAACATGTGATATTATCAAGGAGAGATTAATATACCAACTGTTTCCTATCAGTAAGGCCTTTATGCTCCATGCCGTCTATGGCATTGTTCACGTTTGCGTCAAGCTCCAAGCAAATACTAAACGTCACTAGCAGCCATCGCTATTCCACGTTGTCATATCCTGCCCAAACTAATTTCAATTGATATGGGTACCAATGATCATCTCATTTATTTAAGGGAACATTCAGATTATTACATAACTGATGTTAGCAATGTTCTTGTGGTAGTTAATTAAAATAATATAATTTTAAGATAAAAAAATATACTTAGTATATTGTGTAATTAGAAGAAAATCTGAATATGGCAGTATACTCGTATAGTTGTTCGATGAGACGTTTAATAAGCTTCTAGTCCAGAAACAACAAGAGTACAAGAAGCTGTTAGATGCTAGACCAGTGTTCAGACTTCAGAATATGATGTCCGTGTAAAAATTTTATGGTTTATGTTTTTTTTTTAAATAACTATTATGTTAACTTTTAAGTAAGTTCTAAATCAAACCTTTATTTTAACAAAATGAAACTTTTATTGGATTATTTTATTATTTGTTAAGTAAGTTAGTAAGTCAGAGTTACAACTTTACAGGATATGAGTAGAGCTAACGCTTTTATCCACTTAAAACTGGCAAAATATGCGCATGACATTTTTGTAAATTTTTAGAAAATATGTATTAAAAATCTAGTTTTATGCACAAAAATATCATTTTATGCATAAAACACGAATTTTTTGCGAACAAAACATTATTTACTAATACAATACCTACTTCTTAATGTCTTACAAAAATATTACAGTACCTAGTAGTAGGTACCTATCTTTACGAAATTAGAACATCTAATAATTTGAATACAAAAGTTACTTACTTCACCCAGTATTATAATAGTGCATTTACAAGTTATAACATGGAAAAACGTAATTAGGTACCAATTATTATAGTAATTTTAAAAAAAGTAGGAACTTGCTTTCATAATAATTAAACCCTTATGAAAGATATATACAGATATCATTAAATAATAATAAAGTTATTTAAGATAATGTTTAGGTAAGGTAACTACTAGTAAATTATAGCAATTATACCAACCGAAAACGCAAAGTGCGATAATACCTACCTAATGATTTTATAGTAAATATTCAATAAATTTAGAGACCAATTTCAAGTTTAAAATATAAACCTATTTCTGTACCCCAGAGCCAAAGTATGCCAAGTTCAAAATTTCGAAAAATGAGTTCTAAAAGCCAAATCCCTTAAAATTTTGTCTAGAATTGATTGCTTATTGTTACAATTTCGTAGAATTTATACTACGGAAGATACCTAGGCCTTTATGGACTGTGCCAAGTCCAACAAAGTCAAACAAATCCAACAATCCAAGTCCTAAGTCTCTCATGTTTACGCTTGCGCACAATATGTCATATATGACAAGTCATTTTTTCGTCTCAGAGTTTAAACTGCAGGTATTTTAAGTACACATTACTGCATTGTTAAGAATAAAATTTATTTAAAATACTTTTCTTTTATATAATAAATGTTAAGTCCACTTACAATACAGGCGATAAAAAAACGGCTGATTATTAAAATGTAATATTGTGACTTTCTCGTCAAGATATAAATAACCAAAAATTTCTCCAAGTTTCATGCAAGATGAGTCTTTAACACGAGCGGTATGATAAAAATACTAGTTTCAAAAATTTTAAGTTGCATTTCTGCAAAGTGAGATTTTTGGACTTGGCATACTTTGTGTAAATACTTATTTATAGTTACATTTGAGTTTTTAAGTATAAAATATTTATTATTTCTTTAAAGTAGATTTGGTATTTTACTGAAGATTTTATTCTAGTAATATTTACGTAAAAATCATAATTTAGGTAGGTACCTATCTACTTAACCTACGTTAGTTTTTAATATGGAAATACTAGTTTTTATGCAGAAAAATTGAATTGAATTTATAGAATTACTTTTCTGAAAACAAATTAATACTTAGGTAGGTTGTAGGTACGTAAGAAATTATTGATAACTCGTACAAACATTTTATTATTTCATATCTTAATATTCATGTATTATAATGAACTCTAGAAAATATATAAATTAAATCATAATAAGAAGTGATACGGAAAAGCTCGAATTGGAAATGTTTGGGGATATTGTGCGTGGTAAAGCATCATTTTTCAAATCCACGCATTAGGAGAATCTGTATCTAATTATTTATATCGTCTTGGAGTTTACACGCTCGAGTAATATATTTGTTTTGCAAATTGGGCAAAAACTCAATATAATTTGATTCTTCTTTGTCGTAAATCTTGTTCGTCAGCTCTGTTAGAAACCGCAGAAACTGCAAACACGAGTTGAGAGAGAAACTCGGCTAAGTTGATTTGGAAGCCCTCTTCATTAGACGACGAGGCAACCAAGCAACCCTGGTTCAGTTATTTGTTCGTAACTCGTTGCTAATTTCACGCTGTTGATGACGTAAAGAACGTGTACTGCAACCAAAGGTGCCTGTTCTCTGTTGTTTCGAAATACACCCATGGCCAATGCGGCGGCTAAAACTGGCGTTAGTAAACATCCAACTCGATTTACGCATTTGTGATTTCGTTCCTTTGCTTTAGCGACCTAGTTCACTATTCCCACATTCGCATTCTGCAGATTCTGAACCTTACACATTGTAATTATATCATTTTAACAAAAAATAAACATTTCTATGTCTTCCTTACTCTTTATACATAGTATTGATTGAAATACAACATCATTGAGTAAACTTTGAAGTTACAAATAAAATACAGTTAGTGAAAAAATTATTGAACCTTATTGTCTGGTCCATGAAATTGTTGAAATTAATGTTTTAACACAAATATTAATTTAAATATCTACATTTATTTGCGAAATTTATCAATATACCTAATAAATAGTTCTTTGCACCCGTGAGTTATAACTTTTTATCCAACAATTTTATTCTTAATAAATACAAAATTATTCAGAAAATATTATGTACTTACCTGAAATATCTATACTATGCCGATTACAAGTAATAAATTAACTACGGGCCGGTGACTGAAAAGATATTTAACAGTCGATAGGTTTAAATTAACTGACGTTTAATAAATTATTATTTTCATCTGTTCGAATTTGATTTAAAAATAAGTGTACCTATGTTCATCAGGATAAAACCATGAGTTAGTGATCTGACGTATAATTTAACTAGAGCATGTTTTCAGAAATCCAACATAATTTTAACCCTTCCTAACTTTAAATGGCAGTTGGTTAACTGGTAAGTTAAATATCATTTTAGAAACCGGCCCTTAGTGGGTACAGGTTTGAGCAAATGCACTAATCGGACTAATGGGTAATCTGTTACTTTGCTTGTTTAAAATGACCTAGTATCGATGTTAAAACTAATACCAATACGTGGCTTTCATTAACTAATGGTAAATGTTGCAAGATACAGAGCTATTAAAAGTTTAATAACATAATGATAATTTAACAATATCTCCGTTGTTTTTTAAATTAAATAAAATGCGTGTCTTAGGACCCGGTTTCTGAAAATATATTTAACTGGCCAGTTAATTTAACTCCTCGATAAGCTTGCAAATGGGTTTCTGAAACATCATATTTAGATTTGACTGCCCCGTTATGTTAACGCGGTAAATAGGTCCGTTTAAATTAATTGACGTTATTCTCATCAATTATTGTTTGTATTCATTGGGACTTACTTCATAAATTGAAAATGACAGGTAACAGTGCGCGTTTTTGCTAATTTAACCAGTACGAATTCGAACTTGATTTAAAAATAAGTGTTATTTCAGGATAAAGCCATTAGTTAGTTATGTGACGTATTATTTGACATTTGAGAAATCCAAAATAATTTTAACTTTTTAATAAATTTCATGGTAAGTTAAATATCTGTTTAAAAAAGTCCAGTATACGTATCCATATGGTGCTATAAATTAATAGCAGCTTATAAATTTATCACAACTTCTACAATGTTGCTTATAGGTAATTTTTTGGAATGCGAATATTTCGTAATTATCAATGTTCTTCGATTACAATAGATAGACAGGTACTTTACAGATGCATTTTTCGTGCATTTTAACTAACTTTAAAAAGCATTTCTTTATGGCTAAAATCTAAGCAATATGTTTACCAAACTTTATGCTTCCTTAGCACAATCAAATTAGGTACTGCGGCCATATAAAAATTTTCAGTGGGCAATATTAATATTTCTGACAGTTAAAACAGCATTCATTTGTTTGTAATTTGGTTTCAATTCCAGGGCTAATAAGTACTACAAAATGAGCCATATTTATAAAAATTTTAACACGAATATTTCGGTTAATAAACTTAATAATAAAATAAAATGTGATAACTGATTTAGATAGGTACATAATATAATTTCTAAAAACTTTTTTTTAAATTATTTTTGTCTAAAATTAACTGGTCACTTTCGAAGAAGGAAAAACAAACTGATTTCCCATGTTAAACGCCTATGGTTCGCTTTTTGATTAAAACATACATATTCATACCAAAAAGACCTGTTTTTGTTAAACAGGCGAGTAAACTTTTTGCCGAATTCCTTTAAATAATCTTTTATATATTATTATTTCAATATTCAAAATATAATAGATACCTACTAATTATATCATTTATATCTAATTTTTTTAAATTAAAAACGTTTATTTACAAAAAATTTAAATTATATAAAATTATATTTAAATATTAAATTAATTATAACAAATTATTATTAATAGCTGTTTCTAAACTTACATTTTTAAAATTATTAATTAACTTATATATTTTTAATTAAAAGCGCTTCATTACTAATAAATTATTTTAAATATTATTTTCACAATAACAAAAATAACTTATGAGGTCTCTTAAAATTGAGAAAATTAATATTAATTAATAGTTATTTAACAAACTAGTGTGTTAATGAGGGCGATTAATAATTGAGACTTTTTAACGCGTGAGAGAAGCGTACACGTTAATTGTTGAGATTATTAATCGCCTATTAACACATGAGTTAGTTACAATATTTTTCCGTTGGTCATACCTTTTTAATTTGAAAAAAATTCAATTTTATTCCATAACAAATTAGGACCGCTTCAAATGTTCACCACAATTGGATCGACAACAATGGACAACTCAACAATAAAAATCAACTGTTTTCAGGGACAAGCGGGTGCAGTCAGTTCACTTAATATTGATTAGCAGTACTAAATCTTAAGGTTTTTTCGTTTTTAGAATGATGTTAATACTTTTATATTCATTTTAAAGCAATTCTACATAAATATTATTTACCTAGAAGTGTGAAAATCATATCTTTTAATTCTGTTTTGTACTTTGGTAAAACTTAGAGCTGGTCAATATAATACAATATTACGTGTATTGAACGCATCCAATAAATCGTTGATTAATAAAAAATCATGCATTTATAGGGGTCATAAATGCATGATTTTTTTACATTAATGATACTCATTAATAAACGATCAACGGAAATATTTATTTAATAAATCCTAATACACAAGGTACAAAAATTAAATTCTACATTTATAATAATTAATTTTATATTTCAATTATCTTTTATAATACAAATAAACTATAATTAATAAAAAAATTCTGTGAAATATTGGTATAGGTACTAAAAACTTAAATTAATAAAATTATTTTTATTAATAAAAAAATATATGTAAAAATAAATTTTTTATTTCAAATTATATTGATTTGCACAACAACTCTTTAGTGTAAATAAAATGCTTTACTAATATAAGCGTACTAAACAAAATGAAATTTTGATTTGAAGATATAATGCAAAAATTTTCCGTAAATCAATTTAGAAACATGTGTAAGTAGTAAAGTAAATCTGATTTTCCAGGGTTAACTTTTTTGCCTTTCGTTAATCCCACAGTTATATTATATTTGACGTTCTATTGTACACATTGTAAAATATGAGTTTCACAAGCATAAAAATAAGTGCACAGTTTTTTTTTTTAGTAATAAACGGGGTTGTAAAATAAACCGGGATAAAATAAGGAAGTATGTTTTGTTCACAGAAACATCAATAATAATTTCAGTAATAAAAGTAACCTTCAAGGGTAGTATAGTCATAAGAAATAAATCGTGCGAAATATGAGGTAACAGCAAGGCATTTATGGTTGTCCCAAAAATAATAAAACGCATAAAGACAATGGATTAAATCAATATTTAGTTAAGACTATCGTTGTGCTCTGAGGCGTGCAGGCAAACTATTCGTAATCGTAACTGGTTCATATCAACTTCTCAATTTTCCAGCAAATAGCCGAGCGATATTTCACGGCTCAGAAAGTAGCAGCAATAGCGGCCACTTTCACGGGCATCAAATGGCACAACGCGAACATTGACGCAGTCCATAACCTTCGGAGGGGATGTTGCCGATGTTGGACTATACAAACGCGAGATGTTGACACAGTAAAATGATCTTTACGAGAGTTCTCAAGCTCAGGAGCCGTCCACTTCGCGATATCTTCCGAGCGAACCACAACAACGGGCATCGCCAATGCTGATCGACGCCATTTTGTTACGATGCTGACGCCCTCTCACTGAACAAACACCGGTGAAATGTTTAAGAGGAAACTGTGAAGTCGGAGACTGATACTGATACTATTGCTGTTGCTGCATAGATGTAGGTATCGGAGAAGTAACATTTTCCGGCACTGTTACTATCTTCAAGTAGAATAAATTTAAGACTTTTTATTTCCAACATCAACATGAAATATTTTTTTCCATAATTACTTGTTCAAGCAACAAGTAAAACCCACCTTTTTAATGATTTAATTAGTTTTGTTCAGTTGTTCAATTATTCTTTTGTAATTCATATGAGTCATGGACAAAGTAGGTACCTACCTACCTAATATTATAACTCACAAAACGTATGTACGGATAGAATGCAATATTATAATTAAATACTTTATCATATCATCACAGCGACGTAACTAGGATTTTTTAGGTGTGCCAAGGGTGGGCCAGTAAAAAGTTTTAAAAATGAAAAAAAATCACTGCTGAAGGAATTTCACTTAGATCCTCCTGAAATTTATTTTGTAGATAAACAGTACTCAGTTAAGAATATGATATAAAATATGTATGCATAGATAAAGATTGCACGAGCACTCAGACTGACAAGTTAATACATTGTATCTATTCAAAAGTACAACATGAACCAGCAATAAATCTATATCTATCCGCTATTATATTCAGAAACATTTATGTTGCCTCAATTAAGTATAAATCTATAACTCTTCCCTGTAAGGCATTATTATTTTATATACCTACTTAATAGGTATCTCTTCCGTAAACGAATGTAAAAATATTGTAAAATTTTTGGGTAGACCAAAACTTTGCAGGATAGGCTCATATTGTAAACTTTAGTCAAATAATCAAATTTATTATCATTTTTCAACTCTACTATACCCTGGACGCCGAACAGATGGAGTAATAAAATAAATGGGTAGAGCCTAAACTGCGCAGTACGATGTGCTCAGAAGCCTGCGTTACAAGCTACAAATTTCAAAACGCTGAAGAATTGAAGCGGTTTATTACAAATAAATATAATTTTAAAAGAAATAGAAAGACAAATTTAAACATGATTTATCTATTTATTCATAAACACAAACGACACCAACGACAACAATCAACCGCACCGACCAACAACAGCCAGTCTCAGTTCGCCGTTCAGTGTAAAACTGGCCTACCAATAGCAATACAGTATTTCAATTTCGCGCACATTTGTGGGAGAAGTATCTACTCCATCTGTTCGGCGTCCAGAGTATAGTACTTATATTTTGTATTATGTAAAATTAAAATAAAATTTCATTCAATTTTGCTCGCTGACGCTTCTAATTTTTATCATAGAAAATCTAGCATGTATTTTTACGGCTATTATTTATTAATTTATTAGTTTGCTGGAATTTAAGTGTATCTAATTTGTAACGTACATAAACACGGTTCAACAGCAATTATCTTTATCAACAATGCCGTTCGGAAGTTGTAATTACTTCATGCTTCATGAATAATAATTTCTATGCAAAAATCGAAAACTTCCTACAATTTAAAGCTGTATTTAATTCTGCATGATTAGTTAGATGAGGCGATCTAGCGCAAAATTTATTAAAGCTTTTTATCAGGAAAATTGCAGCATAAGATACATATTAATAGGGCGTGTGTTTGGGTAATTAATTCATTTATCTGGTTAAATACAGATAGAGTAGACTAATTAAATCTTGTGTACATATTAATATATGTAGTTTTGTTTATTATGCTAATATACCCAACCTTGTTTCATAATTTATTAATTTACAAGATTGTTCCTGTTTCTTGCAAATTTGTAACATGGCAGTAAATTTATCGCCCCTAATATACAGTTGTGTGTAATTTTTATTTTCTTTGTCTGTATGTTAAAGTAAAAATACCTTCCATTGTTTTCAAATTCTTTATTTTCAATGAAGTATCGAAATAAATTAATTTATTGAAAGTGTTGAACTGTAACTTATTGGACTGAAGTACAAACCTCCATGGTTTTTGTTTGTTTGTATGTGAAACAGACATTAATGCGAAATAAGTAAAATAAATATTCTTATGTAAACGTAAGTACTTCTTCTGATGTAAATAAATGTTTACTACAATGAAATAAGTGTCTAAAACAATCATTCTTATGTTAATCGCGGATAAACGTATAATTGTTCTCCTTTTATGTAAATAAATGCTTACTGTTTTCACTGCTCTTCAGTTTAGTTGTTTAGTATAAATATTTTATCATCTTTAAATAAATACATTAACTCAGAAAATTTAATTGCTGAAAAAGAAATAAAAGTAGGTAATTATTTATCTTTCATTTAAATTATTTATCATTACCGAGTATACCGTAGTTTCTTTAACGTTTCTAATAAACAGTCAGTAATTAATTTTATAATTATGTAAGTAATAATTATTATAATAAAGCTAATTAGGCTTTTATAAACTTTTTCCTCTTAACCATTGTAAAACTATATGTGCAAATCTGTAAGTTTTACAAATTTGTAAATCTTTAAATATTGAACAAAATTACATCAATATTTGTTGACAAATGTTCATATGCTAATAAATTCCATTTCGATTTTGTTTAATATTTACAGTTTTATAGATCTGTAGCACGAAGTATAATATAGATAGGAGAAGACACTCAGCGCAGAGAATGGCACCGAATTTTACTCGTCGCGTGAGATGTTGTGGTGGGGATAAGGGGCCGGCTGTTATGCAGTACTTAGATGCGTAAATCATTTCTAATTCATGATTTTCCTAATTTACATAAGAAAATATTATTCTGACACATTATAATATTATAAAAGTACATGTTTATTCTACATACATTATAAATTTTATAATAATTAATATCGAGAAACTGTTAAAAGCCGGTATAAAAATCTCGTAATATACTTATAATTCATTATTTGGGATATTTGGATATTGAGACAGGTATAAAAATTTAAAATACGCATAATTAAAGTGCGGATTATATGCAGGCAAATATGATTAAAATATGCATGCAATATGCATTGAAATAAGGCTACTGTAGGTGGTATCAAATATAAGCGATTATAAATTTTATAGGTACATTTTTTTTATATTGAAATTTTGTGTTAAAAGGTACAAAATATGCTGTTATATGATTTATAATAAATATATGTAAGAAATATTGAAATATTCAAAATATGCAAAAATTTTATACTATATTTTGGTCTAAGTATTTCTGTATGAAATGCAAACGTTTGTAAACAAAATACCAATATGCACAATGATACAATATTTATGCAAATGCATATAATCCGCACTTTACGCATAATACACTAAAATATAATATTAATTGAAATTAATACATGCTGAATAATTAATAATTTTAAAAGTTTCGTAATTCTAATTCAGTTTAACAAAGTTTCGCCAATTTTCTTTATTCTCTGCTGGTTGATACTTCATTAATTTTAACCTGGTGGATATACTGTCTCATTCTCATTGATATGAATTCATGTATTACATTATGATCATAATGATAAAACATCTTTATCATAACATTGCAATTAAATTCAAATTTATAATTCTCTTTACTACAAAGCAGACAGTTTCCTCTTAAGAGCCTATTGCATGGCAATAATACGCATTGAAAAACGAGTAATTTTTGTGAGGATCTCAATCTAATACTGTTATACGTATGATGTTGAATTTTTGTATTTAGATTAAAGAAGCATACAAAAAGGGCGGAATCTTCAAAATCTTTAATTAATGTAATTAGTTTGGCTTTAATAATTATGCAAAAATCAGCGAAAATTGTACAAGTTTAGATAGAATTTATGGCAATTATGTTGATAAAATTATAGTTTTATTGTTTTTCCGCCCTTTTTACGTCTATGTTCTACTCATTTTATCTTTAAACTCAATGATAACTTTTATAGTTCATTCATGAGATCCTCACGAAATTCTAGTGTTTAATTTCTTTTTATCTCTAATTGTTGTCAGAACAATATATAGTTTGAATTTTTGAATTCAACAATGCTTTGTCGTTACTAATGTAAAATTTCAGATTTTTATTTTGAGCAATATAGCCAGAATCGTGAATTCTTATTCTTATTGCAGTCAAGAAGTATAGCCCCTTAAACACAGAGATTTTTGATATTTTTTAAATAATATATTTCCTATAAATAAACATAAAATAAATTGAAAATAACATCATTTGGATGTGTCAAATAACCTCTGGATTTCAAATCAGTTAAATACGTCTGCTGGTAATAGTTTTGCTTTAGCGCACTAAAAATTGTTACTTCCCTTTATTAGATGCATAAACACTTTTGCAGTTGGACATAAAACTCTTTTTACCTATCTTTATGCGACAAAATAACCAAAAACACGCCGAAGTCAAGCACTTTCTCACTTGGAATCCATGTAAACAGACAAACCGTCGGCCCTCTACCCCCACCACTTGCTAATTCAGATAGTAGATTCTGGTGCCACAACTGATATCCGCCAAGTATATGGAGACGCACAGGCGTGAATCTGTAGCAACTACAGATTTTTACAGAATCCTACTATTAATCCCTGCAGAGCTATAACTCATTATCAGTCTTTCTTTATTTCATACAGGATCAATAAATTGATTGTTATTGTTTTTCTTATTTCGATAGAGTCTGCAGATTTCAAGGTAAATAAAATTTGTGTTGGTACTGTTATGAGTGTTATGTACCTAATACTTATAATCTTATCAAAACCTAATTAATATTTTACTAGTTCGTGCTATTCAATTCTATTACTTTCACTATAGATCTGCTTGTTAAACTAAATAGTAAATCACATAAATTCTTACTGATAAATTTAAAAATTGTTCTGCCGTTAACAATGAACTGGTGTGGTTTTAAAAAATTCTCAAATATACTATTATAAAATATATATAATTCAAAAGGTGTCAATAGCACAAAAAATCTAGGAAAAAAACCAACGTTTAATTCAGCAAGAATGTAATGTAATCTTCTGCATCGAACAAAAACTACATTAGTGAAACCTCACAGCCTGTTAAAAAACGGATCTATCAGCATTCTTACAAATTGTTAAATCCACATCTTAGTATTCTAACGAACCACCATCAATTGACTGGTCACAAATTAACTTTGCTGACAACAAGATTTTGGCTCGAGCAGTCAATAAAGCAACAGATGTTACTGTATGAATCGCTTTTCTACCTTTATAGAAACAACACTGTTTAAACCATCAAACCTTTGAGTCTAATCAGTGGCATAACTAGAAATAAAAGGCCCAAATGCAAAGTATACTCCTACTCTAAAAAAGTCGAATAACTAAATTTTTTATATCTTAGAAAAGTACATATTTGTGACCAATAAAAATTATGTACAACAGCTAACAATATTCGTAGCGGTATGGACCTGGTAGGGATGCTTTTGAACTTAAAATTTTACTGGGCTTTCAAGTACTACCCCAGGTATTACAAAATGCGCCGCAGGAATTTTTTTAATGGGTTCAAGATTTTACATTTTATAAGAATTTGTGCAGTAGACCTTATGGCCAGTCCACCCTCTCCACAATTCGTGAATATTTCTACGATCATATTTATATATTCTCAAAAATTCGTTATTTGTTGCAAGTTATAAGTGCTGTATTGGCTACATTCTAGTATTAAAACTGTTAGATAGTACCAACCTTTGAATAGAGTTATTAAACCAGGCAACGAAGGAAAAATAGCGGAAATAATTCATGTATAAGCGAATTTTGGCCCAGTTGTAGGGGTAGGTGTCCTTAACAATATACTAAAAGTACTGAGGGGTGGGGATAGAGCTAAGGGTGGGGGAGGTCTCTAAAGGTCCCTTTTTTCAGTTTTTCGTTAATAACTCGAAAAATACTGTCTCTAGCGAAAAAATGATGAATATTAAATTATTCTACATAAAATTATTTACAAAAAGGTTTTATACACTTTTTCGTTAGGATCAATACTTAAGGAGATATGGAGGGAAGAAAATGGAAAATTAAAAAGAAACAGTTGTTATTGTTAAAAATGAAATAATTAATGTTAACGGATGTATCTTCAACATTATTTTTGTCCGAGTTACAGTATTGGATTCCTTAGACATTTTTATGTAATATACATTCTACAATTTGTTTAAAGGCCTCTAATAATCCGAAATTTAATTATTTTCTCCGAGAGAAAATTGTACATTTTTGGAATTTTAAAAGTTTCTTGTGTTTTATTAGAGGCCTTTAAAAAAATGGTACAATGTATCTTACATAAAAATATCTGAGGAATTTCAATGCCGCAAACCGGAAGTAGAAATCTTTATCCGTTCAGAAACTGGAAATTTTTTTCGCTAGAGGCAGTAGTTTTCGAGTTATTAACGAAAAACTGAAAAAAAGGACCTTTAGAGATCTGCCCCACCCTTAGATCCACCCCCAACCCCTCAGTACTTTTAGTATGTTGTTATGGACACCTTCCCCTACAACTGTGCCAAAATTGGCTTCTACATGAATTATTTCCGCTATTTGGTCTTTTTTGGTCTTCGTTGCCTGGACTATATGAGTAGATCATAAAACTTGCATATTTTGTTGTGTTAGATTTGTCATTAGCATATCAAATGTTATTAAATTTATTGACAAATTTCAATATACTATTTTAGATTCAGCAAATACAAATTGACCCTTTTGTAACGTGGGTCCCAATGCACCTCATTGGCTGCATTGGCATATTATGCCACTGCGTCTAACGTCTCAAATTACGCGCGCAACTTTATTGGAAATGTTTTCCGTTTTGTTCTCACATTGGATTAGACAACTCCTGTCAATGTTTATCAACCACCACTTCACTAAATAATATATTTTATTGTTGTTAACCGCATTCGTAGGTACTTTTGTACACTCATTATGCAATATTGTATAAAATTATTGTTATTTATGCCTGAAGATGGCACGAAGTTTTTCTTCCGAAATATCCAAAATTAAATATAATTGAGTTATACATTGAATAATTCTTGTATCTTTAAGCCTTTAACCAATATAACTTTGCAACTATATATTCATATTTTCAGTTATATATGGCTCAATTATATCAGTCTACATACCATACTTTCCTCATTAAAATACGGTTTATTCTGCTTCCGCAAAAATCAACATCTATTCTGTTTATTTTAATTCTACAATATTACAATAATTAAATCTATAATTTAGTTGAATGACAGCATCTTTCTGTATGCTTTTCATACTAGTTTAGACTAAGGTATTTTTTCTTGCAAATTATTTCTTTTATGCCGTTAAACCTTTTTTTACAAGTAGTGCAAGAAACTTTTGCTATGACAAAGCCGTAGAAAAACGGAAAACTACATAATAATTAGGCTTGAACAAATCCACACATCTTTCTTTCCATTTTAAAACAAAAACGATGTCCTCGCGCCAGCAAGCCATCTTCATTCATGCAGTATCAATTTGTCATTGTTTTTCTACACGTCACATCCTGCGGATATAAATTTCGTGGGCGGGTCGTAGTGAGATTGACCGTTCCCGTGCTCTCCCAGTGCCTCACACAAAAGGAAGATCATGGTTTTTGCTTCAAACGAGAAGTTATTTTATCTGCTCTCGCGCATTACGGCTCCATGATAAAGCGAATATACATATTACGTGCACGATGTTGTGAATTTCATTCATATTGAAGGCTTCACGATCAAAGATAACCACATGAATCTTGTTTCGGCAGTGTAGTCGACGCTGGCATCGGCACCTGCTCGCTCCTCTCATGCAGATGCAGCTATTCAGGATGCATGTAATAGTTTTCATGTCAAGTATTCAACACAGTATGCAGCACTAGATTGCAAACATCTGTGCATAGATATTTTATGCGGGTTCGTATTGAGGAGCATTCGAGCTTGTATGATTATTTCATTTCAATACACATGTGCGTTTGTTGATGTTTAGAAATATGTCTGTATTTCATAAATTTATTCATGTAAATTTAATTATAAAAGTTGTATGTTTAATTTTAATTTCAATAATTAAATTTGGTTTCTTTTAAAACTGGCAAATACAACTTCAAACAAGAAATATTCCTACTTGTTAATTTTAATTTTAATTTTTTTCTATTCAAAATAGATTATGTTTTGTGTACCTACCTATAATGGAAATAAGTAAATAGCAAAAACTTTTATTCTAATAGATAATTTATATTTTGATGTGATGAAAACATAATAATCTAAAATAATATTTGTATTTGTTGTAAGTGAATTTTTTCTGAGTACCTAATAATAGTTAAGATTTTCTAAATAAAGGGAAACTCAGAATAATCTAACTAGAACTTTATAATTGTAAGTAGGTACATTTATTAGTGTTGTTATTAATCAAATAATAAAACTTGTATACATATAGCTAATTCCGTTATTAATGCAGTGTGGTTTTGATGCTCATTAATAAATCAGTCTTTCTTAATTATGTATTCTAAGAGTTTTGAACTTAAACAACTATAACATTAAATCATTTAAACAATGTACTTGAATTTCGTACATACGAGTATTTATAGTTGTTTGTCAATTACCTACTATTTTTAACAACAAACTACTAGCATTAATATTGTTAAACAATAAAATAAACAAGAATGTAAAACTTATTTGTTTTACCAATAATTTTTAGTGGATACCTAATAATAGTAACGTCAAGACGTTGTTTTATTGATTTAGTGTCTACTTATTATTTTATTGTTTAAAAAAATTATACACTGAAGATTATTTAATAAGTAAAAAAAAACTCGTTTATAATTTTTACATAATTTACTAATTTAAACACAAAAATACAACTATAATCAACACTAAAACATCTTAAGCCTTCACAACTTTGGGCAAATGGGCTCCCTCGGCTCTGAAACCATTCTCATCAGCGGTGTAGTGGACTTCGATGAGTTCTCCTTCGGGTGACTTGTATCTGTAGCTTCCCTTGCGTCTGACAATCATGTCTCCTTCATCACCTACTTCAACCTTGACACCGCTATCTTTCAATAGTGTGCCATCATCAAGTTCGAATTCTACGTTGTAGCCATCTTCACGGTGGACTTCCTCGTGTCTGACCAGCGAGGCTGGGGTGCTCTCGGGGACTGGGCCAGCGATGGTGATGGCGGCCAAAGCGACGACGCAGAGAATGATTGCCTATGGAGAGGAGAAATTAGTATAAATATTTGTTTTTCTGCTGTGCTGCGGGTTAATTATTTCATTTGTGAAAAATAGGAACATAATTTAAATGCGAATTAACCAATAATTGGTACAGAATTATTCTAGAATTATTATAAAGTCAAGAATGAGGTTATTTAAACAAACACTATGTTTATATACTATTTATGTAAACCCAAGTATTATTATACTTGCTATATTGATATTATTATTATTTGTACTTACGAATTGCATGTTGAAAATATTTGTAGACTGTTAAGTGATAACACTGAAAGACAACTATTCGAATTTGATGCCATAGTCAAAAACATTCTGGGTTTTATACTAAAATCCACCAAAAAATGTGAATGTCTCTTTACCCTCTAGGCTTTAAAATCAGATAACAGTTATTGGCATTTACTTCAAAATATGAAGCTATTTTAAACAGATAATTAAACTAATGAATACAATGTTTGTTTGTTGCACTTTCTAATTTTTCTTGGTGCAAATTAGAAGTTGATATGTAATATAAATAGAAAATTTACACTTGTATAGTAGCGTAGAAATCCAATAGTAGATTTTGTAAAATTTTACTGCTATAAGTCGCTAAATTGAGATATCTAGTTCTAAAAGCAAATTATTTTACTTCCTCCGACTGCTTAAGATATCTAATAATTGTACTGTAAAATCGTAACTTTATTCGTGCACAACACAAACCAGAAAGACAAGTATCAGCAAGTAAACTTAATTTTTACGACTAAAATAAATTGTTTGTTTATATTTTATTGTACTGTAAAAACTAAATACTCGTATCTTAATATTTTATTATTTTTATCAAGTTTGTTTTATATCATATCGTCAAACCCCAAAACCAAAAACGTTGACTCATTCATATAAAATACTTTTTTTTAAAATTTCGAATTGATTTTTCTCGAAAACTGTTTTTTTTTACCCAATTTTGATGTGTAAGTCCCCATACAGCCATACTATAAGTCATTGATATTATAAGTTATTTATTTTTACTATTTGTAATATTATTTGTGACAATATTATGTGAATTTCATTTGTCCTGATATATAAATTTTAAACCGATACATCGACATTATGGATAAAATCCCATAATAGTAGGTATTTATTTTATAATATATTCGCTTGCCAGTCCTCATGGCTTTTAGTAAACTGAAAGGTGTATTGCCCTGTTCACACAAGGATTCTTAGAGGAGTCCTTCATACTTCTGAATTTTGAGTAAAACGATCCTGGTGAGAATTACCTGTCAAATAACAGAATCGCTAAATTGAACCTTCAAGAATCTTGGAAAAAAGGATTTCTAATGCACTGATAACTTCAAAACAGTGTTTTTTAAGATTCAGAAGCATGGAAAATTCCATAAAGAATCCTTCTGTGAACAGGGCTTAGTTTTAAAGTATAGAAACAGACAAGATTTTTCTTAAAAAATAATTTCCTTTTTGTAAAGAAAGAAAACTATCATCCGTAATTTTGTTTGTATCTAAAAAGCACATCTCCTTTAAAAACACCTCTATATTGGATATGAAAAAATCTGACGTGGACACCACATGACTTCCTTGTACGCCTTGTGTGTTCATACTTTTCTTAATAACTAAAATGTAGAATAATATAAAAAATTCTTTTAACTTATTATACTAGTATACTCACAAATATATTTTAGTCATTTTATTTAAACTGCAGAAGAAGATATAAAGCATATTTTACTATTGTCACTGTCATGTCATAATCATTTAAATTTTACGTAGTAACAAATGTTAATCGATCATGGACTACAAGATAAAGAAATACTAAATTAAAAATATATACTTTAATTATTCCTAAATGATACCAGATACAAAAATATTTATAAAATACCGATTTTAGGTAATAATCACATAATCTTTCATTTAAAATAAAAAAATTTGTGTTAAATTAAATATTTATCGAAATATTTTTAAAAAGTACTACTTCCGGTTTATAGATTGAAACCAAAAATAGGAGGTGCACAACTAGATGCTATAACAGTCCTAAATACAAAATTTCAACTTTCTACGTCTAACCGTATTTGAGTTATGCGACACACATACGTCCGTACGTACGTACGTACGTACGTACGTACGTACATACGTACGTACGTACAGACGTCACGTCGAAACTAGTCATAATGGATTCAGAAAAGGTCAAAACGGATATTTCCGTCAAAATCTGAGAACCGAAATTTTTCGCGATTACAATACTTCCTTACTTCGTACAAGGAAGTAAAAAACCATCAGTGCCAGTTTATATCGCGCATCATTTTTATAGGTTTTATTTACATATTTACAAGGGAAACATGGAGAAACACGAGGTGAACAGAGATAAAACTATTGAATTGAATGAAATACAACAACGAGCAGCCGTATAGTGACAAAAAAAATAACAAGGCGAATAGAACAGGAATCCGAGGTAGGAATCTATATCGGTCGCGGAATACAACAGAGGCGACCTGGTCATCTAGCTGCAAAGTTACAATCGGATTGCATCGTACCTTCCTGCGGGAAATTATAACCAAAGAGAAAAGACAGTGTATCTAGTACCTATACTGCTGTTTTGTCCGTATAACTTTAAATCCGTTCTTTCTCTACGTATATTTTGTATAGTTTTGAATAATAATAATAAAATCTGCTGTTGCTAGTGCATAAAACTTTCAACAATTATTATTGTAATATTTTTGGAAACATTTTGGCTGCCTTAAGTATAATTTTTGACTTAATTTACAAAGAATAATACAATTTTTTTCAAAAACCTTACAATAATAATTTCGTTTCTATTTAAATTACTTTTTACCTGTCGCCATTCATATCTATAAGAGAGGTACCTATTGTAATCATGCTAAAATTTCTACAGAGAGTTTTCAATGGATAAGCACGTTTTGAGGTCCCTAGAACACGATTTTGATAATTTCACGATGATATCTGTGTGTGTGTCAGGATGGATGTTGGAGGTACGATAACTCAAATACCACTGAATAAAAAAAATTGGAATTTTGTATATAATATTCTGACACCCTAGATTAGATCTGATTAGATTTTGGGGTTGATCGTGCTACCGGAAGTGGTAGTTTCTTGAAGATCTGAAGTTTTTTTTTTTTTAATATCATCAAAATTTATGAATGAATACAATATGTATTTAAAAAGTTGTTTCTCTCTAGCACCATTTTCCAATTACAAGAAGTTAAAAATTCTACAAAAAAATATGTTACAATTTTGATTTATCTGCCTACCCATGAAAACAAAAGATAAAATACCTATTTGACTGTTAATGTCATATAAATTTTTGACTTTTTGACAAGTTGAAATTCAAAATATGAAATGTTATTTATTATTTATAAGCTCATAATAAACTTTAACAATACCTACTATAAAAACTACAATTCCCGAATTCCCTTCTACAATGGTATATTTGTGAGTAAGTACCTTCATACACACTCAGTAAAATAGTAGAATATGGCGAGAGGTCATGTGTTGGCCACATCGGATTTTTTTATTCATTCTATTGCTTGTTATTTAACTTTAAACAAACTATTTTACCTTATTTTACTTTAAATATATTTTTGTGTTATAAAATGTCATTCTAAAATGATTTTATGTTATTGGGAATCGAAAACAGTATTAACAGATTGACAGACCTATATTTTATTTAGTAATTTAACTTTCCTTTATAATTGAATTTGAATTAGAAAAATTATTTCTCTATATTTTGAAACTGACGTATATTAGTTATAACTTGTTACAATACTAAGGCAAGAATAATGTAATAAACTTCAACTTTTATGAAACATTGTTTTGTGTTTCTTTGACCAATAATTAACTGTTCAATATAACATAAATTCAAAGAGCATAAAATATATTAAAAATTAAAATTATTTCTAGTATGGTTTATATGGTTTTTGATAATAATTATGTGTTTGAGAAATCAAATGCCGAAATCAGGCGGTAGGTAGATATGTACATTTTGTCTGTTGAGAAATGATAGTTAATCATGCCAGTTTACAAAAATTTATTGAAATGTTTTAATTGTAACTTAACCAATACCTTAAAATCCCTAAAATATTTTATTTATTCTAAAGTACGAAATACTCGTAGAAATTATTAAAGTTACATTTTCCCGATTTGCAAAACTAGTTTTACATTTTTGAGGTAAATAATTTATGATAATTTTAATGGATATTTACCCTTTTTTACTTCCTTGTACGGAGTAATAAGGAAGTATTGTACTCCCGAAAAATTTCGGTTTTCAGATTTTGATGGAAATATCCGTTTTGACCTTTTCTGCATCCATTATGACTAGTTTCGTCGTGACGTCTGTACGTACGTATGTACGTATGTACGGACGTATGTATGTCGCATAACTCAAATACGGTTAGACGTAAAAAGCTGAAATTTTGTATTTAGGACTGTTACAGCATCTAGTTGTGCACCTCCTATTTTTGGTTTCAATCTATAAACCGGAAGTAGTACTTTTTAAAAATATTTTGATAAATAATAAATTTTAGACAATTTTTTTTATTTTAAATGGAAGATTATGTGATTATTATCTACAATCGGTATTTTATAAATTTTTCTGTATCTTCTATCATTTAAGAATAATTAAAGTATATACTTATAATTTAGTATTTCGGTATCTTGTACTCCACGATCGTTTAACATTTGTTACTACGTAAAATTTAAATGATTATGACATGACAGTGACAATAGTAAAATAAGCTTTATATCTTCGTCTGCAGTTTAAATAAAATGACTAAAATATATTTGTGAGTATACTAGTATAATAAGTTAAAAGAATTTTTTATATTATTCTACATTTTAGTTATTAAGAAAAGTATGAACACACAAGGCGTACAAGGAAGTCATGTGGTGCCCACGTCAGATTTTTTGTTATATGAATTTGGTTTATAATAATTGACAAATAATAAAAAAAATTAAGTATATTTACGTAGATACACAAAAAGCGTTTCAAACTTTTTATATACATAATTGTGTGTTTATGATCTTTAATTAATTAAAGTATTTTAAAATACTTAGTCATTATCGAGATGTAAACGAAAAAAGATTCTCGGTTTCCACTGCGGTTTGGACAAGATCATACGAATGAAACCACTTCTGAGAGCGTTTAAATAGATAAAATGCAACAGTGAGAGAAGAATGCAGTATATATATATATATATATATATATATATATATATATATATATATATATATATATATATATATATATAGTATATATGTGTGTCTTTTGTAGAATAGAACAAAACGTAGAACGCACATCACGTTTATAAAACAAAAACCTAAACTCAATTTCCGTTCGTTGTCGCGGTATCCGGCAGCGGCAGTGCGGCGATGGCAGCAACGACGACAGAGGACTTCTGATGTGCAGGACTTTCCTGCCATCCTGTGGTCGCTTAGCAAATGTAATGACTGCAGGAAATAGAGTCTCGTTGCTTTCCTTTCCTGTCCAGCAAGGACTAACCAAATATCTGTTGTTAATTGAGAAATATATTCACGCAAATGTCCGCTAACTGAGCGCGTTTAATGTTCTTTGCGGTCGGAGAATTTTTGAAAGTGGTACATTTGCATGTCCACTTTGGGTCGCTGGGGATTTTGCCGGCTTTGCCTGACTGGTTTAATCAGATATTATAAAAATTTATGCCACTTACAAATGCGCCGTAATTGGATTACGACTACAAATGCTAAGTTTATTTAAATCGCCTGTTGATAAGTATTTTAATTACACATATTCATTTCGCATTAGATGCATCTAATTTTATTTAATTACAGTCTACTGAGCACTATTAAATTACAATATTTTTAAAGAAGGTGCTTTATACGACTAAAATGCTAATTGCATGAAAACTAAAGGTAAGTACTTATTTTTATTTAATAATTTATTATACTGTTTTCATCGGAAATACCCCAAGTTTTTTGTTCTTTTTTTCTTTCCCGAACTATGTAAGTATTAGGGGGACGTATTGTAATCGTGATTTTTGACAGTTCTAGATTTTGATGAATCTTTACGATTTAGACCCTGCTGAACCCGAAAATCATGGTTTAAAAGAAGTGGGTCTGTGTATCTGTCGGTATATCTGAATGTTGGATAAACTTAAAAACGCGTTGGAATTTTGAACCGAAATTTTATATTGAGCCAAAAACTGACTTCAAGATTAAAATACCATCGAGTGTGGTATCAAATTAAAGCTCTCGGGAAAAGAATTATAGTCGAAGAATCAAAAGCAACATTTAAACGATGATCAATAATAATAATTGTTTTTTTCACATGTTATTCAAATAATGCCGAAGTTGGTATCTAATTATGTATTACGGGGAAAAGATGCTGAAATGAGTTATTAAAACTTACCTATAGTCGGAGAAGTAGATACTGTGGTGACCAGAGCAGATTTTTTATATACCTACCTAATAATTATTTCATATTTACTTCAAAAAATTTTCTTTATTGACTTGTACAAAAATAACATTTCATTGTTTAAATGAAATTTACAAAAGTATTACTTTTGTAAATTTATTAGGTTTAGCATATGCATGTACGCTATCCGTTTGTACATCTGAAAGGGAAGGTATTAACATTTATACCATTATTTTTAATTTGCTTATATTTAGTAAATATTTATATAATAGTTACATATATATTAATATAAAATAGGTTTATGAAAACCGTTAGAATATATTAAAATAATTTTTCTGACCAAGAAAAAGAATTATACATAGTTAAGAATAAACAGAAACTTTTTAAGTTTTAAAATAAATTTATAGGAATGCATATAGTGTCAATTAAGATATGTAATTAAATTGAGCAGCTTTCTACATATTGATGACTTTATGAGTCTAAAATATTTATATATAAATAGGTTACGTTCATTTAGTGCCAACGATTTAATCGGTATCGCTTTGTTGGTTACCTATGTATTTTTTAATCGTTAATAGTAAGGGTATATGCTCAAATATGTTTTACTTACTATGAAAATATAGACTGTAAGTATCTATAATATCTACATGAGAAGGTATTTTACGTATCGGGTACCATGAAAATGACTTTACGCTTTAAAGTAGGTAATTTTTCTTATGAAGTTGTTTATTTCATTTTTTATCGTGAAACACACTTTATACGGAGTATTATTTGTTCTCTGCAATCATCCGTCAGTTTTACCTTCTGGAGTTTACAGTATTTTATCATTTAAAAATGCCGACCATTATTTGTACCGCATGAAAAAGACAGATCTTTAAATTATTATTTCGTTATAAATAGAGACCGAATATATAAAATATAATACCTTTGCTTAAAATTGATGGCATAACAAATATTCTCGCAATAGTTTTTAGTCCGGTCTCTAGTTATAATATCATTTTTTATTTCCGAAAATGTATCTTTTGTATGAGAATATGACTGCATTGTAGTAGAGTTTGCAAAATGGTTATTAATTTCACACAAACAACAGCATAATTTTCATATAAAATTAAGCACAATTAGAATGTAATTGTGATTGTAACTGACACGCTAGAGGTACTACTTATTTATGTAGTTTATTAAGTTAAAACTGTTTATTATATAATTTTATGATTTATTAAAAATGCTTATTTTGTTTTAAGTACCTACCTACGTACTATCACAGATTACCTATACGTCGTAAATAGATGCGACACTGTCGGCAGCTTTGATGTTGGTATTTCCAAAAAAAATTGTTGGTCGCCTTGCTTTAACTGGAATAATACTTCAGGCAGAGTTGGCAAAAAAACATGTTTTTTTTATTTTAAACAAAAAACAACGTTTTTTTTGCGACATTAGTATAAGTAACGTTTAATTTTTATATCTACTATTTCTTATTACATAACTTAAGTAGCAAAATAAGTAAAATTACAAATTTATAGTTAGACATACTATAGGGTCTTTCATTAAGAGTGATAGGATTTTAATTTTAAATAAAACGTCAACGGTTTGACATATCAATTTAGTTTTTGCTTTATTTGGAAGCTTGGACAATGCAGTTATGTTCGGAACAAGATATCGTTCAAATGTCCACCACGGCTTTGTTGACACTGATCACAAGATCGCTCCAATTTGGCAGAATTTGACTCATTCGCAACACTGGCCGATACAGCTGTGATTTTCTCCTCACTTCGGACATTTCGTTGTCTTCTTGGTGGCTTATTGTCTTAGTAATGTTAACTCAAACTTTATCACAGTGCGTCTTATAGCCTGCGCAGAGTAACGGTGAGTGCGACCCAATTCTGGGGTGAATAAAAGTTGAGCACCCACAACTGAGCTCGAATTTTGGTAATATTTTTTTATTATTTCCAACCGGTCTAGACCACTCAAACGCTGCATCATAAATCTGCACACTATACTAAATAATTTGACACCTAGAAGTAAATAAAATATATACATCAGAAACCGAGAAATCTGTATTGAAAAAACTATCACTCCTATTGAAAGACCCTATATATTATATATATATATATATATATATATATATATATATATATATATATATATATATATATATATATATATATATATATATATACCTGAGGTTGAAAATATTTAAATACCTACTTTTATTAATAATTCCATTGTGAGTTATTTATTTTGAATATAAACTCGGCGTCAAAAAAAAAGCCCCACTGAAAAGTCGCTAAATAACCCGATTTTTCAAACCGTCGTAACTTGGTTCAATTTGGTCGAAAATGAATGAATCTTTGAGTTCTGAAAACTCTGAAGTTTTATCTTTAAGAATATGCAATTCATTTTAACCCTTTGTCCAAACCACCCCCCGAAAAAACCCGATGAAAAAAAAATGTTTTTGATGTGAAAAATTGTCCATCTTTGACATCTGCTACCGTGTGCAAAAAAAATCGTGAAGACGTTTCACCACAAGGGCGACAAAATTCATTCATTTCCTCCAAATTTCTCAAAGAATCACATTTTGCGCCTTTTTTGCCATAACTTGGCTAATTTTGCACCAAAATCAATGAACTTTTGCGATCTAAACAGTTTAAAATGTTCTCTTCAAGGTTATGAGACTCAATCTGTTGCCAAAGCCATTCCACCCCCTGCCACCCTGAAGAAAAAAAAATGTTTTTGACGTTTAAATGTGCAATTTTGGTCAGTCGTACCGGTGTGCAAAAAAATCGTGGACTCAATTGGCCTACAGTGCGTTCAAGTTCAATCATTTTCCTTCAAATTTCACCAAAATTCAAGTCATTTATCATTTTTTTTTTTAAATGACATTTTGCGCCTGTTTGGAGATAACTTGGTTCATTTTGCACAAAAGTTGATGAAATTTTGCGATTTAAAAGTTTGCCACTTTCGTAACTCCCTTAAAACCCCTAAAAACAAAATGTTCAAAATTAAAAACATGTCAAAGATTGACAACTTGTACCAAGCGTAACAAAATAGTGGACTAACTTGACCTACTTTTAAAAAAAAAATTTGCTCTAAATCATCGAAATGATTTGATTCTTTGGGAAATTTGGAGGAAAATTAATTAATTTTGTCGCCCTTGTGGTGAAACGTGTTCACGATTTTTCTTTGCACACGGTAGCAGATGTCAAAGATGGACAATTTTTCACATCAACTTTTTTTTTCATAGTGTTTTTGCGGGGGGTGGTTTGGACAAAGGGTTAAAATGAATTGCATATTCTTAAAGATAAAACTTCAGAGTTTTCAGAACTCAAAGATTCATTCATTTTCGACCAAATTGAACCAAGTTACGACGGTTTGAAAAATCGGGTTTTTTAGCGACGTTTCAGTGGGGCTTTTTTTTGACGCCGAGTTATTTTAATTGTAATAATTCTTTATTTAGTTTGTTGATCCCTACCCTAAAAAATCTGCGGGCGCTTATGGACTTATGCTAAAAGATCTTCATAATGAAATCTGAAAGCTAATATTAATGCAAAAACAGAAAGACTAACATTTATCTAATCCCCCGCTGAAGTTCTTAACGAAACACTTGAATTACTTCTGTTACGCTATCATCATTCATTACTGCACCGCATATATTTCTTATTGTTAATCCTGGGCTTCGCAGCTCTTTCCATTAATTGCAGCTGAGACGAGGAAGGCTGGAAGGTGCAGAAGGAAAGTTCGTCCTGCGCTGCGTTTGAGTATCACTCATCTTAAGTGTCGCCAACCTTTGAGGGTAGATGACCCTAGAAACTGTCAGCGGATGCTTTCCTGTCGTTTAAAACTCGTTTATTTGGATTGTTTAATTGCAGTTTCAAATAAGCGTTTAATGGTATTAGAAATTTCAGAATTCGTGTGTACTTAAATGGCTTTGATACTCAAAGGAAATTAATTAGAGGTTGTTGACTTTGAATAGGTTTTTAATTTAAAACATAATGGTTTTATTGTGGTTTTAGAAAAAATTACTAAAAATATTTAAATGAAAATATTTAAATATTTTTTAAATTTATCGTTTCCTAATTAATTTTTTTTAAATTCTATATCTGAGAAAAATCGTATTTTCTACATGCACACAGATAAATTTCTCTCATCATCTTCCAGTTGTTGAAAATGTCTACAACCGTAAAAAATAACTATCCTTGGTGGTGTGGAATCATACCTGTATTACTCTTTTTTTTAGGAAAACAACTTTATCCGTACTATACTTTCACTGTTTTTCTGGAAAATCAAAATCTAACCTAATTGTAATTTAAAAATTAATGCTAATTTAAGCTAACAAAGCATTAAATTTAAATGAATGTTTAAAAATGAAGACTTCATTGTATTTAAGGTTTTACTTTTAATTATACCCAGGAAACACAAATATATACGTACTACATATATATATATATATATATATATATATATATATATATATATATATATATATATATCATGTAGCAGCCATATTATATCAAAGTAAATTGCGATGTCACTCATACATATAAAAACTTGTTATTTTTAATCAAAAATGTCCGCCACAACCCTATATAACAATAATTATAAAATAATCATATTCCAGATTTACGTCATAATTATATAGAGCTTATATAGATATTATGTAGTTTTATAATTGATTATAATTTGGATTGTTTTCAATTTTTTTAAAAAAAGGGGACACTCTTACGGCCTAAAGTTGTATGTTTATTAGTAAGGCACTATGTATATATTGCAATTTAAATCTAGACAATTACAACAATTTCTAAACGTCGTCGTTCTTCAGTGGGATTCGAACTTGCGATCTCATTGCTGACAGCTTCTCAGCGCCTTAGTCCGCGCGACCATCCTGGCTTGTTGATTTATAACGAATGATAGTTAGGTATAGCAATAATATCAGTATTTTTAATTACGTACGGGATTTACAAAGCTATGTTAAGTATATTGTGTATATTTTGTACTACCTACTGGAATCAAAATATTTACCTTAAAATTATATTTGACGTATAAAAAAGTACAATTCTTTAGTTGAAAGATTACATATTTCTTTACAAACCAGACAAATTATTTGAAAACATTAAATTATGTTTACTAAACAAATATATATTTTCCATTATTTTGAAAGATTTTATTTATTTGAGATAAAAAAATTACTAATAGGTTATCACACCGACTACCGACTTTGTGCGCATGAACTTCTCTGGTATACTCTACTCCTACTCTAAGATAATAATAGATAGTTGTTCTAAAAGTATCGTGAAAACACTAGAGATGTTTTATTTTGGAAAAGTGTAAATTGGTTATCAACTCACGATACTAGCTTTTAATCTAGAGCTTATGGCCATTCCAGCCGCATAGTTGCTTACAAATATAAGAATAGAATTTTATTTAAATAAATAAACTGGCACTGGTAACAAATGTTGCATGCTTACCTACAGATGACATAAAGTAATCTAAACATATATAATAGATTAATAACATTCTTATATAAACGGAATATAATATTCAAGTAGAATACATACAATGTAACTATTTTCAAATAATATATTTAACTATATAAAGAGTATATTATTCGTGTTATATAATTGAGATATATTTTGACATAGATAATATATTCCATTAATAATATCGTAGAGATATTCCACAGTGGGAAATATTATGTACAGTCTAAATAAAATGGCTATATTATATTGAAATTTCTTTGTGATATCTTAACTATATAATTTCTACAAGTGTGTTTGCTGGGTAGATATAATAATATTTCGACCAAGATCGTCGTCATCAAGCAAAATAGTTTAGTGCCTAATGTTAAAAGTTTTACATTTTTAAGATAAAATGGTTTATAATTGAAATGCATGTATACGTATAGGTACTTGAAGTCTGTAACATTGGCTTGACTCACTTTTCTATTAATATGCTTATGTAATAATTTTGGACTTCACGCACATAAATTCAATAAACAATAATCTAACAACATTGCCTACATTTTCTGGCTATACACTAAAAAAATTATTCTAAATGCTGTTTTTATTTAAAAAATTAAATACGAAACAACCTACGTATTTTATGAATACCAAAATATTACTACTGTCAATTTAAACCAGATAAAAATATGTACGATAATTATTTATGGTAGTATTATTGAATTAAAATAAAACGAAATACATCCGAGGCAGAAGTTACTACCGCGCAATAACTATCTAAAAGGTTCTTGAAAAGTTTCTAAATACGTTGTGTAAATGTTTAAAAGAAAATAATGGAAGGGCTCTGTCAGCTCCGGAAACAGCAACAATGTAAATAGGGCTTTCTTCAGCGCCGGAGGCAACCCTTGAGACTCGTAATTACAAACATTTGGTTGAACGTGCTTTACGGCCACCAATAAAACTTACAAATCGAGACGTATTGATTTCCTCTCAGGTTTCTTAATTGCGATTTTAAATGGACAGGATGAGGTCCGTGAAGGTGGAGTCCCGACATGAAAATTACAATGTAATAATAATTCTATAATTTTTTGCTAATTTTGTGCTATTTTTTGCTATATTCCACAAATTTTGTGCTATGCTCGTTTTTGTTATATTCTCAATTTTTCACTTGGGACTTCAGGTTCACGCCTAGTCCCGAATGAAAATATATACATTTTTGGTATGTCAATAATTTTTTGCTAATTTTGTGCTATTTTTTGCTATATTCCACAAATTTTGTGCTATGCTCGTTTTTGTTATATTCTCTATTTTCACTTGGGACTCCAGGTTCACGCCTAGTCCCGAATGAAAATATATACATTTTTGATATGTCTATAATTTTTTGCTAATTTTGTGCTATTTTTTGCTATATTCCACAAATTTTGTGCTATGCTCGTTTTTGTTATATTCTCTATTTTTCACTTGGGACTCCAGGTTCACGCCTAGTCCCGAATGTAAAATATTAAATATTTTATTATGCTATAATTTTGTGCTCATTTTGTGCTATTTTTTGCTATAGTAAACAAATTTTGTGCTCATCAAGTTTACTTGTTTCGTTGTTTCTTACGGATAATAAATTGGGACTCCAAGTTCCCGGCTAGACCCGGGTGTTAAATGTTTAATGTTTTGTTGCACTATAATTTTGTGCTCATTTTGTGTTATTACTTGCTTGTACGAAGTAAGGAAGTATTGTAATCGCGAAGAATTTCGGTTCTCAGATTTTGATGGAAATATCCGTTTTGACCTTTTCTGCATCCATTATGACTAGTTTCGTCGTGACGTCTGTACGTACGTATGTACGTATGTACGGACGTATGTATGTCGCATAACTCAAATACGGTTAGACGTAGAAAGTTGAAATTTTGTATTTAGGACTGTTATAGCATCTAGTTGTGCACCTCCTATTTTTGGTTTCAGTCTACAAACCGGAAGTAGTACTTTTTAAAAATATTTCGATAAATATTTAATTTTAGACAATTTTTTTTTATTTTAAATGAAAGATTATGTGATTATTACCTAAAATCGGTATTTTATAAATATTTTTGTATCTGCTATCATTTAAAAATAATTAAAGTATATATTTATAATTTATAGTATTTCGGTTTCTTGTAGTCTATGATCGATTAACATTTGTTACTACGTAAAATTTAAATGATTATGACATGACAGTGACAATAGTAAAATATGCTTTATATCTTCTTCTGCAGTTTAAATAAAATGACTAAAATATATTTGTGAGTATAGTAGTATAATAAGTTAAAAGAATTTTTAATATTATTTTACATTTTAGTTATTAAGAAAAGTATGAACACACAAGGCGTACAAGGAAGTCATGTGGTGTCCACGTCAGATTTTTTTTTGCAATAAGAAATAAATTTGGTGCTCATCAACTTACTCTGTTTTTACGACAATTTCAATGGGATTCATAAGTTTACGTTGAATAGCGAAAATATGTGACTGTACTGATGGATGTAAAATTGTTAGTGTTACCACAAGGCGAGACAAGACGAGACTTGACATTGGTCTTAAGTTGGTCGCGACAACTTGGATTTCATCTTGGTCTTGATAAGACTTTAAGTAAGTCTCGTCTTGGTCTTGAGTCTCGACAAGACTCTTGGTAATAGGCCCCTCATTAATTATCAAATTTATGTATTTTTGAATCCATAATCAGTGAAACTGCGATTGCATGTTTTTAAATTAAAGTAATAGAGATATTAATTTTAAATAATTTAAAATGTCACTTAATTTAAAAAATTCACATTTGAGTTAGTTTTTTCTGCGTTAAATAATTACAAGTACCTACTTGTAGATAATTGTACAATATGAACTGCGCAAAATACCTATACTCTATAATGTAATTTAAAAAATAATAAAAATTCGTCAATGGTAAACGAAATGGTAAAAATTAATTTTAAATAGGTATATTTATTTATTATGTTTTCATTATTTGTGAATTGAGCTTGAAATTTATAGTCTATTATGCTTCTTTATTCGGAACTGGAAAATATCATACTTAAGTACATTTAAGTAATATAGCATAACTAATAGATTGTTTAATTTTGTGGACCAAACAAAAACAGTAACTATTAATTCCATACAATACATTACTAATTTTATTAAAATTAACAGATAATAATCTTACATTTACCCTGTTTCGGTATAGAGAAAATTGTGAATTAGGTACCGCAGATTAACATTGATTGCCCTTTTCATTTTCGTTTTTTATTCTGGAGGTTAACAGTTTAACTGATTTTTATTAGCATCACAAAACACAAATGCTAGGACATGTAATTCGTTCGAAACGAAAGACAAAAGCGAATGAACTTATGTTCATATACTTAAAAGAGCTCAATAATGTAACTATTCCTAGTAGGATTAGAACATTGTAGGTATATTCCTTTGAAACTATAATCTCTATTTTCTTCATAAGCAGATTAACACTTTTAAGGACCGAACATTGTAAATCATCTTTAATTTTACAGGTAGAAAATTAGGAGGAACAGTAAAACTGTATTACAAAAATTAGCATCTTCTTTAATAAAAGTAAAATTATTCGGAATGACAGAAAAGAGAAATATGAAATCAATGTGTGAATTTTTGGCAAAAAGTTGATGATACTACAAAAGCGTTTTTTTAAAAATATATTGCACAGTTATTATCATACGTAACGAATCGATTCAAGTTCATTTTAGATTTACAATAATACACCTGTACTACTTGTGTAATTGTGTATTAGTTTAAAATATTTTTATTTGTTTTATTTTTGTACTGTCTTAAATTGTTTAATAATTTTTTGCCACGAGTACCCACGCATTTGATGTAATTATGTCATTGTTTTTTGTTAAAATCAGGTCATTTAGGGATTGTACAAAAAGTAAATTATACAGAAAATAATTTTCATTCATACATAAAATGTTTGTTTGGGACTCGTTAGATCTTACTTACTTGTCTCAAAATCATGCATTAATGAAACAAATTATAATTATAATTCTCCTAAAAATCCATTGTTTGAGCTTTAAGAACTAGGATAATTTAAAGATTTTGAAAAATTAATATCTCGCATATAATAAATAATTTTCCACTGCATGTATACTTATGCTATTAAATAAAATTTAAAAAATTGTTGATGAAATAATAATAATAATAATACTCCTATACCTAGTTTTACTATTTTTTGCAAATTTTTTTTTTATATAGGTAGGTACTTATTGTAAACTAGTTAATAACTACCTACACACATTATTTAATGTGTATCATTTAGCAACATAAACATAATAGCACAAAATGAGATAAAAATAATTATTATAGCATAACTACTATACATTTTACATACAGTGCAGTCACTTATTTTCAATATTCAACGTAAACTTATGAGTCCCATTGAAATTGTCGTAAAAACAAGGTAAGTTGATGAGCACCTAATTTACTTCTTATTGCAAAAAATAACACAAAATGAGCACAAAATTATAGTGCAACAAAACATTAAACATATAACACCCGGGTCCAGCCGGGAACTTGGAGCCCCAATTTATTATCCGTAAGAAACAAGTAAACTTGATGAGCACAAAATTTGTTTACTACAGCAAAAAATATCACAAAATGAGCACAAAATTATAGCATAATAAAATATTTAATATTTTACTTTCGGGACTAGGCGAGAACCTGGAGTCCCAAGTGAAAAATAGAGAATATAACAAAAACGAGCATAGCACAAAATTTGTGGAATATAGCAAAAAATAGCACAAAATTAGCAAAAAATTATAGACATATCAAAAATGTATATATTTTCATTCGGGACTAGGCGTGAACCTGGAGTCCCAAGTGAAAATAGAGAATATATCAAAAACGAGCATAGCACAAAATTTGTGGAATATAGCAAAAAATAGCACAAAATTAGCAAAAAATTATAGACATATCAAAAATGTATATATTTTCATTCGGGACTAGGCGTGAACCTGGAGTCCCAAGTGAAAATAGAGAATATATCAAAAACGAGCATAGCACAAAATTTGTGGAATATAGCAAAAAATAGCACAAAATTAGCAAAAAATTATAGACATACCAAAAATGTATATATTTTCATTCGGGACTAGGCGTGAACCTGGAGTCCCAAGTGAAAAATTGAGAATATAACAAAAACGAGCATAGCACAAAATTTGTGGAATATAGCAAAAAATAGCACAAAATTAGCAAAAAATTATAGAATTATAATTATATTGTAATTTTGATGTCGGGACTCCACCTTCACGGACCTGACAGGATGGATGTATAAATTTGTTTTGTTTTAATAAAACTCCAGTTAATTAACAAATTTCTGACTTTGTATATGTATTTTTATCGCCTTCCTTATTTTATATAATAAAATTTGTATTGAATTAAGATTCTGATTGTTAAATAAATATTAAGTGTTTAGTTTTTTTGAGGAAAGATCGATAATTCAATAAATTTTTGTTCATTTACAGTATTTTGTCATACATAATTTTTTTTCTATTTTCTTCAATATTTTTGAAATAACATGCAATAAATAATTAACGTAACAGGGACGAATAAAAAATTATTATGTTTTTAAATGAATTCATATACTTATTAATAAAATATAGTTTGAGAGCCTCTGAAATATCATTAATTTAGTTACATTTTATATAGGTATAATAAATAAAAATAATATTTTTGGCATCCTGAAGTGTAAACATAACAATCACACATCGTTGACGTCTGTGGCATCAATGCGTTACAGAGTATCGAATTTTATTGCTTTAATAGGCCGATAAAAAATTGGTTGTGCAATAAAAAAGAGAGCCTACACAATTTATTGTTCAATAGAGTATAAAATATGTATTATAAAACAGATTAATTTTAAACGTGACACTTACTGATGACATCTCTTAGCAGTTGTCTCAAGTTTATTTGACAGAAGGAAATTTTAGTGAAATGTCAAATGCATCTCACGTAACCTAATAGAAAATACGATATTTTAAGTATTTCGGCCAAAAACTATAATACATAATGTGTGCGTTAGGTATTTGTACATCTCTCGGTTCATAATCATAAATTCCCTAATCGTGCGATCGAACTACTTTACGCACAGCCGTGCGTTGGGACAAGCTTACATATTATATGGATTGTACAATACAATAATGTTCATTTACAGTAGTGGTCGTAGAAAAACATATTTAGTTTTCATTCGTATATGCGTTGAATGATTAATTTTCGTGCCTTTGAAAGAATAAAATAATTAAAATTTCATTTTGTTAATAAATGACGAAATTTAATACGAATACGAAATGATCATAATAATAATGATGATAAAGAAAACATTTTTATTTTAAGCGGAAAATAGTGACCAGCTCAGCACTCGATATGAATTGTGTCATCACGTAAATGGCAGCAATGAATTACCCTGTGCATCGTTGGTGGCCACGACGCTACCCGCTGCGGGCCATGGATTGTGGCTTTCTCCTCGATTGCTGGTATATGTCAGTTACGTATGTGTTCGTCATTGATGTCGATTTCAGGTTCCAGGTTCTAGGTTACGGGATCGATTCTAGGGAAAGGATTTCAAATTAATGCAGTGCATTTCCTCGATTCCTTCCAAAAAGACGATCCACTTCTGACTTTATTTATCACTTTACGAATGTAGGTTAGATTAAATTTGATTTTGAACTCCCTTATTTTCGGAAGTAGAATGAAGGAATATTGTATCGGAATTTCGGAATGTCTCTGACATGAATTGTGCAAACATATTAGGGACAAAGTGTTGTGTTGCTTTTTAATAAATTTGACAATTTTTTATAAATTGAAGGTAATATTTGAGAGCAGAAAATAGAAGTGCGTATAAAAAATGATAAAATATATGTATAAAGAGATTATCAACTGAAAAAATACAGAAATGACATTTGGAAAGTTCTTAATAATAATAAGCAAGTTTTACAAATGTTAATATAGTACATACATTAAATTCGGCCAATAATTACATGAAAAAGTTATTTTATATTTCATAAATTTTTAGTTAGTAGTAGTTACTTCTTCTTAATTCTCATCAACGAACTCTAAATGCTACCTTAAACTGTTACTATAAAAATTTCCGTCTCCATCAGTTTTTTTTATTTATACTTATATTAAAGCTTTTTTAATATTTTCAGTACACATACTTGTCGTTTAATTTTTTTAAGAAATGTAAATATTTTATCTCGGTTTGGATAGAATATTTGCAGTAAATTATGATCAGGAAGTTATCTTAGAAAAGCAAAAGCACACAAAGCAGTGAATAGAAGAATAACGAAATTTATTCTGTTTGTTTAATTCAAGATTCATCTCCTCTTGAATTTTGTGAATTTTCTACGCAAAACTCTTGGCTCCTAGGAAGTTCCTCTCAGCTCCCGGAGGAAGTTGAGTCCAACTTTACCGGATATTCTTCCGTTTGACGAGTTTCTATTTTGCCAAGACCATTTCATTTATTCGGTATTTTTCTACAAATAAGCAAATCGTAAATCTTATTTCCATTTAAACACATCAATCAATATTTCATTTGAGTGAAACGAAATGTTTTTAGTCCCGAGATTCTGAGATATTTATTTGTCATTTTGTTTTTGTCTTCTTTTCCTCCAATATTGTTTTCATCAGTGATATGGCTTACGTTACGCGTTACGAAACTGAAGGTATGCGATTCGTTGGATCTTTAAATTGATTCTTCGGATACGCACGTCTCTCAATGTAGTTTCACATATAATTTATTTGAGTGCGTTACATTGGTACACATAAATTGGATCGCAGGTTATAAGAATTTCTTAATTTAAGATGTGTACATGTGATATGTGCCAAATTATACTTAATTGAATAACATAAGACCAAGACTTAAGACTATGAATGAATTATTTACACATTGAATAGGTGATACATCATAAAAAAAACTAATGTGTCCAACACAAAGTACCCTGTCGCCATTCTAAAAGGAAATTATAATTTTTAATAATATTGTTAAAAAGTAGGTAGGTGTAAGGCTTAATTTTAATTTTACATTCCAAACTGTAATAAATGACATTTTAGTTTTTCAAAAATGAGCATAAAATTTTATTTTCACGGGGATGTCTTTCTCTCTGTCTCTCTCTCTCTCTCTCTCTCTCTCTCTGTTGCGATAACTGAAATACCACCGAATAAAAAATTTAAAATTTTTATATAATATTCTGACACTCCAGATTAGATCTCATTAGATTTTGATGTTGATCGTGCAACTGAAAGTGGTTGTTTCTTGAAGATCTGATGAATTTTTCTGAAATATCCTCAAAATTTATGGATTAATAGGAATTCTTTAAATAATAATGTATAGGTACCTACTAAATGTCCACAATTTGTATTTCAAATGTTGTTTTGTATCTAACACCATTTTTCAATTAGGAAGTTTAAAATTCTACAAATTTCTTACAATTTTGATGTATATCTGCTCACCAATAAAAATAAAATATTTAAGTGTTAATGAAAAATACATTTTTGACTTTTTGACAAATAATTATGAAAATATGAAATGTCATTTATTATTAATATAGTTATGATAAACTTTAATAATATTATAAAAACTACAATTCCCGTGTACAATGATATATTTGTGGTGTGAGTATACATACATATAATATTTATACTTCTATTAGTTAATCAGATTTTAATAAAATCTTTAAAAGTAAAAGTAAAAAAAATATCTGCAGTGAAATCATGAAAACGCAGTTAATTTTTTAGTTTTATTTATGAATATATGCAAAACGGAATGCATTTATGTCATTTTTCATAAACAAACGAGATATAAACATAACTGTTAAATAATGTTTTATCTGCTACTACAAATCTTAAAAATACAAGAATACTGGTGGCTTATCATTTTATTAACTGATGAACGCACTACGCAGTGAATATTATTGGCGATTTTTCGCAAACCAAACTATTCTGTCTTAGTGTTCGCTTGTAGAGAACAGAACAGTTGATTATTTAAGGCTCGGTTTTTCAATTTGACGTTTAACTCTTGTAGTTCAGTAACTACTACTAATTATTTTATTCAAGGCCTGGAAATACAATTTTCGTTGCTAGGGACTATTGAATGCAAAATTTGGTCGATTGAGGGCGCTTTTAAGGGACCCGGTTGAAGACCGGAAGTTTGTATTAAGAATATGGTGATCTGTGAAATACGTTAAAACAGAAAACAATGTGTCACATCATGCATTAAAATGTTAGAATTAAAAATTAAAATTAAATAGATTTTAAAATGATGACAATAATACAATCAATAATAATATAGAGTATATTTTTGATACATATATAATTTAATATTAAAATTGATTTATTAATAACCGGAACCGGGTCCCTTAAAAGCGCCAATGCGGCAAAATTTGCAACAAAAAATGTTCCCCAATGTTTTGTTAGCAACCGGCCTGCATTTCCAGGCCTTGAATAATAACGTAGGCGATGGTTTATCAATACATTTCAAAGTATTAGTTACATAATCTAACCTTTTTTAACCTTACTTTTCTGTTTTGTTTTGGATGAACTTAGTGACGTTTGAGTAATATTTTATTGTATAATTAAAATGGCAACCCTAAAAGTAGATAAAGCAGAGTATAAAATTAGTAATATTACAAAACAAGTATTACTAATGGAATTATTGATGAAAAAACATAAAAATGTTTTAGAAAATAATAAAAGTGGCTAAATTACTTGGAACTCAAAAAAATTTGGTGGTCACAAATTGGAAAATAACTTAATATGCCAAGAAAATGGGCGTCTTTACTGTTCAATAATAAATATAGGTACCTATATTTTCTACAGTTTTTGAAGAAAGCCAAATCTCGTAAATATCTTGTAGATCCCATTTCTAGAAGTGATATATTTCGCTCTCGAAAAATATTCGTGCGTCTTAATTAAAAGACATGATCGTTATACGCATCAAAATCCAAATTGAATATTATAGAAAATTGGCATACTTTATGAAACAATATAATTATAAATTATGTCAGATCGGATAACTACAACTTAACTAATAGAATAGGTAGTAGTTACCGAAATCTACATATAACCATCAGTTTGTTGGTTAACTTTCACTTGTAAAACGGAAAAAATATATAACTATTAGTTAACTGTTAGTTTAATTTTAACTATCAATGATAAAACCGGGCCTAAGTCGCGAAAATTTATATATTCGCTACTGACTCTACACAGCACTCTACAGATTAAATCGAAACTAATTACGCAATTTGATGTTTAAGTTTTTGGTTTGAAGTTAGAACTAGCAGAAGTACGTGTACGTACTATTTTCTTACTAATATAACTGCGCTAAAGCGCATGCGTTAATGCAAATACAACCAGCAACTCTATACGACTGGTTCGCGTAAAGAGCGACTTTGTTTGCTTAAGAAGACCGAATATACGCAATTATTGGTTCGCCAAAAATCGCCTATAAGGCGTCTGTATCGGTTCGCCCCAGTTCCTGACGTCACAGCGACAGGCAAGCGCGCCATTTCTAACACAAGTTACCGGTATCGACAATAAATTGTTATTTATTTATTATTTGTACTACATTGACAACTGACTGTACAACACCCTGGAACCCTGGTAACTCTTTTATTGTTTAATGATTTTTCCAACTTATCTATTTATAATTAAATACACAACAGGAACCATTTTTCATACTAGAAGAAATATAAAAGAATCAAGTTTATGCACATACACTTTACTTTTCAACATCAAATTTAGGTTAGGTTTCCTATTTATTAATGTGAACTTTTATCATTTGAAAGATACGATTCTTTATTTACAACATAAAATAGGGATGACTAGATTAACAAAAATAAAATATAAAATTTTTCTTGTGTAAATGCTAAAACTTAAGTACAAATTAGGTACCTACCAAACCAAAGTCAATTTTTATTTACTTCAGACGAGATACTTTATCTCTATTCTATACCTTCGTATTTACAGTAAATTCTGTAGAATTACATAGTAGTAAAGAAGCAAATAATGTCGTAGATTGTAAAACGACATCGTGAAATTGGGAACAAATACTATTTAATATCCACATATGACGATTTAGAGTTATTATCTTGAATCTATAGTTCTAGACTCTAGAGAACATCCAGTATCCTCTCGACCGTAAAGCAAAGCATGACGATATTAAATCCTATAAAGTGACCGTCACAGGCCCTGATTGCTGGAAGTTATTGATTCGCAATCGCAATAGCTCAGTTCGAAAGTAATCTATGTGAGTCAACTTGGAAGCTTTTGTGTACACGTTTTACGACGCGACAACAGTTGCATTGTTCTGTTGTACGTGCGCTGTATAAAGCGCAAGTCGCTAGGAATACAACAGAAAAACACAACGTTTCAGTGGCACAAGGAGTAAATGGATTGAGCACTTTTATAAATTACTGTCGTGTTTCGGCAAAGCATTGCTTTGGGACTGTTTGACTGCTGGATTTATAGGAATGGCGTCCATTAAAACTTAAAATAATTGTTAACTTTGATACGACTCTTATTTTCTGAATTGGGACATAGAACTTCGTTTTGTTGTGTGGAGAGTGGCAGTGGTGGATTAAGTCACCCACAGGCCCGAAACACTAATAAATTTTGAGACCTCCTTCCATATTTGAGAATATGAACAAAATACTACAATACAATAAATAAAGTTGTTCAATCCGATAAATAGGTACGTTTTTTCACTCGGATTACAAATAGGTATTGTTAATTTTTTTAACAATATCAAACAACAACTTGTACATCAGACTTGAACTTGAAAACATTTTTATCCTTAACAAATATAAATAATATGTGTATCAATATCTTTTATGTATTCTCGAATATTTCCATTGATTCGTTTATATCACCGTTTGAGGCCCCAAAATCTTCGAGGCCCGAAGCAACTGCTTCATTTGGGTAATCCGCCACTGAGTGTGCGTAGTTTGAGATGGAACACAATGTGCCTGTCTCCAAAAGTTACAACCGTACTTATGCTATTGATACTTTTTTCGAGGATCTGTACATAGATGATAAACATACATACATCGATGACCCACACATCCTTAAATCCGGTCTTTGTCAACTATGTATTTTCCGAGGGTCTCTGGTAGGAGGTGTGTACGTTGACATTGACCGTAGGAATTATTGTCCGTTTAACTCCCGTGGTACCTTTAACGTTTAATGTCCGACTAGTTTGTTATTTTATTGAAATTATTAATTGCTGTAGTCATAATTAAGCTGAGGACTTTCAGGCACAAAAAATCTAAATAAGTAGGATAAATAGGCAAAAAAATATTTAAAATAGGCAGGAATTAAGTTGCATATCTATATATACGAGTAGGTGTTTGTAAAATATTGCATTTTTGTTTTATTTTGTGTATATATTTGGCATAATTGGCCTAATTTAAATGCATATTGTATGCATATTTCGATCACATTTTTCTTCATAATAATCCGCAGTCAATTATTAACATAAAACTTTGATGTCATATTGGCCGCGCGGTTAGCAGCGTTGGAATTGGTTGGAATACCGTAACCGTACAAAATATTTTACATTTGTTTAAGATTAAGTTCAACGGATTCTATAATAATTATTCTGTAAGTCATATCGATGACTCAGGTCATAATGCTGCTTGGGTAGCTTATATACCTATGTTGTATCTAGGTACTTTAAAAGAAAGAAAATATTTAAAAAATTTAATGTGGCAAACTAAAAACCAGTATTTATACATAATTGTCGATTTACGGTTTTGAATTATTTTAAATTCAAATTATAAGTACTTAAGTAGGTACCATTTACTTAAAAAACAATCCATATTAAAAATATGAAATTTAACAATAATGTCAATATGACAATAATATTAAACAAGTCGGACAATAAATTTATTATTGTTACAAATACAGTGCGAAAGTATTTTATCCTAAAAAAAGTTTCAGTTATCCTAAATGCGTTTTGATGTAAAACAAAATACAAACAAACTTTTATTCCTGCGAGTACAGTGGATTTATTAAGTGACAACGATACACGATACATTTCTGGAAACAAATAAATCTAACAATTATTATTAATATTATAATTACTTACATTTCCTCTCATCTATCTAGTATTAGTTGAAGGTGTATAAATATGTAGGTACTTAAGTTATGTATTTTTATTTTCATTTTTCAACATGGAGAAGGTAGACAATGCAGTAATGAACTGAAATGTAGGGCTTTTCTTTTCAGTTTTATAGCTATTTCCATTTTTCTACACATTATAATTCACTTGCCTATTCTGGTCCTCATAATGAATAGTTATTTTTTAGAATACTTTGTTCCATATTTCAGCAGAGGTATCTGCAGGGTATATACCAATGTCTCCATTAAAACTTAAAATAATTGCGAGCTCTTCTATTCTGCGGCAGTCTTGTTCTTGGTGTAACCTCCAGGCTACGCATAATGTAATCTCGGCTCCATGGCTCTACGGCCCTGTAGCTCCACCCACAGCTTCACCGAGCAACTTCCTAAAGTCGTCTAAGTGTAATTAATTTCTAAGGAGACATACAGTATAGAAACATGGCTGTTACATAGTTGCACCTGGGTCGAGGCAATTCAAATCGCATTATTACAAGCGGTGCATGTTCTAACGTTCTAAGTGAATTAACGGGGTCCACTACCCGATCTAATCCGTCTTATGCTGGTCACGCCCTACCAGTGTATTCCTTTTCAGATCCCAGAGACGTATTTCAGTTTTACCACAGCAAACATAACCCAAACCTTTTTAATTCTCGCTTGTTTCATGTTTGTAATATTTGTACAATTATTACAAACATAAATGTCATAACATCCTTATTTTTAAAAAAAATTGGTGAGTAATAATTTAACTTGTTATAAAGAATTTTTTTATATACCTTAATTTTATACCTACTTATGTCGTTTAAAATTCTCCCCGATAAACTAAATTAATTATGTAATATAAGTATAGGTAACAGGAATTGTAAACCAGTAAACAGGGTTACCGGTTAATATCGTAAAATTTATTGGAAAAAATACCGGTAAATCGTAATTATTTACCGGTAATTCATTTATTTAAAATAACACAGCGACTTTGGTTTTTAAGACAATCGGCGTATTAATATCACTATTATAACAGAACGAATGTGCTCTCAATATTAATTTAAAAATTACATATACATTTCTGCGGCTGGAAATTAGATGATTACAGCCCCGATAAATAATATTTTCACAAACTGACTTGTAAGATTCGATAGTACCTATGTATTTTATGAGGTTATTGGTTAGTAAGTTATTTTTATTGTTTGTTTGATTATAATTTTATAATCTATGTCTAGATTGTTGTCTAAGCATGTTTCAGTACCCTTAGAACCTATTTCATCAATTCCTGTTGATAGGAACCTACTATTTATTTTAAAACAATCCATATAAAAAATCTGACGTGGACACCACATGACTTCCTTGTACGCCTTGTGTGTTCATACTTTTCTTAATAACTAAAGTGTAGAATAATATAAAAAATTCTTTTAACTTATTATACTAGTATACTCACATATATATTTTAGTCATTTTATTTAAACTGCAGAAGAAGATATAAAGCATATTTTACTATTGTCACTGTCATGTCATAATTATTTAATTTTTACGTAGTAACAAATGTTAAACGATCATGGAGTACAAGATACCGAAATACTAAATTATAAGTATATACTTTAATTATTCTTAAATGATAGAAGATACAGAAAAATTTATAAAATACCGATTGTAGATAATAATCACATAATCTTTCATTTAAAATAAAAAAAATTGTCTAAAATTAATTATTTATCAAAATATTTTTAAAAAGTACTACTTCCGGTTTATAGATTGAAACCAAAAATAGGAGGTGCACAACTAGATGCTATAACAGTCCTAAATACAAAATTTCAACTTTCTACGTCTAACCGAATTTGAGTTATGCGACACACATACGTACGCCCGTACATACATACGTACGAACATACATACGTACAGACGTCACGACGAAACTAGTCATAATGGATTCAGAATAGGTTTCAACGGATATTTCCATCAAAATCTGAAAACCGAAATTTTTCGGGATTACAATACTTCCTTATTACTCCGTACAAGGAAGTAAAAAGATGAATTTTCTCGTTAGCACGTGAGTAGGTAATACGGCCCTGTATATTTGCGTATTAGGTAGTACCTATGAAGTTAACGCTCGCCTTTGCAGTGAAATATAATTCATGTCATGTTGTGATTTAACGCCTGTTTTAAACAGCTTAATTCGTGGGAGATTAAAGCGGTGTTTACAGCGTGGTAGATGCAGCTCGGATATTATATTTCAAAATTTGCTCCAAAGTACAACAATGTACGTAACGTATCCGTATACTGTGTACGGTACCTTCGTTAGCAAACTACCTGGATTTAACAACATTTAATTATGAATGTTTTGCACTAAAGTTCTGATCAACATGTAAAAATGCAGCAAGTAACTTCAAAGTTTAGAGCCAATTTTGCTGCTGGGTAAAGGTAAAACACAATAGAAGAACATAAATGTTGAATGTATACCTATAGTTTAAGTTACGAAGTATAAAGTATAGACTAAGTTACTGATTCAGACCTACTCAATTATAATTGTAAGTGGCTAATTTAACGAACCATTGCTCAATGTTCGCACTTATAATTTAATGAAATTGGAATTTTGTGGAAGCGCTAGTTGGTTAACTTAGGACTTATACTTATAATTGGGTAGGTCTGAATCTTGCTCAATACAGACAGGAGTGGAAGCGAGCACGCTTGAAATGGTACAAAACTAGTTCCACGAGAGAGCAGACAAACCCTGATCTTTTTACAGTGTCTTATGGCACCGACACAAAAATATCAACATAGCCGGATTTGCTTTGTTTATTGTTTGAAATGACAGTAGAAATGTCATTTGAAAATGGTGTGTGTATTAAAAATAAAAAATCTGTTGTGGCCAGCACATAACCTCCCGCCTTGACACTGTAATATGTGAATTTGGTTTTTGTTAGGCTACTTTTTGTAATTTATTTTATAGTTCAAGCAACGTACCGATTTCGATTGGCATTGAAATCAAATTAGCTCTTTGTGGATACAATTTTTATTTTATTATTATCTTATTACGTTATATCCAGTTAATAATGCATCGATGATGCTTCTTGACTGGATACGTTTAATGGAAGGATAAAAACTTACTGGAATTGAGTCAGTTTTTTATTTATTAAATTTCGGTCCTATATATAGGTACTAAATTTCAAACCCAGTTATTAATATTTGTACATTTTTTTACAAATGGTGGCACCAAAATTTCAGAAACTGTGTATACGTCTATTCATCTGTCATATTGACATTTTCATTTTTGTTTTTAATTTTTTTTCCTATATTATAATTTACAAATCGTGGTAGCTGGTAGGTAAAATTACACATTTTTGAAAAATAATTTTCCTTTATTGGTAAGAGATATAGAAAATTTGTTAAATAAATATTGTAAGAGGTAATTTGTTCTTTCAAATGCAGATTTTTACCAAAATCTAATCAGCTCTTCATTACCATGTATAAATGTATAATGCAAAATGTTAGAATTTTATGTTCAGTAGAATTTGAGATAATGAATCAGAACGAAAACGCATAGTAGGCGCACATACACACAAACAGACACACACAGACGCACACAGATACACACACACACAGACATCCTCGTGAAAATAGTCAAAATAGGTTCTAAAGGTGCTAAAACGTGCTTATTGACAAAAATCTCGACATCGAATTTTTTCACGATCCCTATAATAGTGTTTCGGGCCTCTAGGCGAGAGGTAAAAATATGTGTTATTTTTGTGGTCGTCTACGCGATATTTCTCAGTTTTGATACTCGTTATGAAATTTACTATTTAGTATATTATTTATAGAAGACGCATCGAACATAATGTAACCAAATCCCAACAAACAGCTGACACCGGTATGTCAGGGTTTATATGCTAATATGCTATCTCTGTCGCACAGAATATTGGACCATTTTTACTATACAGTTGAGATACGGAGTTGCGTAGACATGGTTTAAGTTTATCTGTTACTTTTTATTTCTACATATAAATATAAATATAGATTTGATTATCTTAATTCCACAGAGCAAAACAATAAAATTTCTGGAAGTTACAATAAAATATATAGGTAATTGTTATCTAAAATACTTAGATTATTTCCCGTTATTACCCTGATTTAAAAAATAGTAATAATAAATACATTATACTGTATCGACTTTTCTACAACAAAATAATCAAATAAGTATAATGTATCAGTTAGTTATTTAATTATTTTCTAAATGTTTTAAAATAAATTATATATCATTATTACCTTGCAACAAACGTCTTTCCCTAATTCCATATGTGAGGCCAAGGGGGCAGCACTTGTGGTAAGGAGGCGGTCAAGAAGTCGTGGTGTCGTGGCGTGGTCACATTTTTGATATTGTTTTTGATATGATTATTTTATGTACTACATGTAAAATCTAGAGTAATTATTAGCGACATGATATTTTTGCATTTAATTAAAGATATAATTTACTCAAGTATAACGTTTTCTTTGTAGTGATTTAAATTGTTCGAATTACGTAACCTCCAAATTTAAGTGTGTTACAATTACAACCTGATTTTCATAAAACTAATAATCGATTTATTAACATAACTGTAAACATATAATAATTATTAAACATTCTAGTAAGGCTTCATCATTTTGTAATATTTGTATTCAGCTGATTAATTAATTAATAATTTAAATATACATCGTTCTACACAACACCAATTTGTATTATCATATCAAAATTTAAATAAAAACATGTCACCTGCAGTGCAGTAACACCTACATTAATTAATTATGCAGTGATGAACTAATTATGAACTATAAAGGCGATCACCACAATCAGTAGGTTTGTATTTTATTGTCATTTCCTTGAATTTGTTGCCTGTGTGGGATATGCTAAGAAGAAACGAGTAGATTGGTTTAATTCTGCAATGAATTACAATTAATCTCCAAACAAAATATCATCTTTGTAATCTTTGCAACAAATTTGAAATTAGTTTGAAATGTAGAAATGGTCGGTAAATTTCCGTTTTGATTAGAAATTTCTCCGTATGAGTTTTGAAATTGAATTCGACGCTTTCGTCGTCGCAAACTGCATATAAAATTAAAATCGATCCCACAATGCGATTCAAGATGAAGGGATAATCGTCACTAGGCACCGAATCGAATTCTACTAGCTTTTATTGAATGACACAACTAAGCTTTTTAGATTAGGACAATCGGATTTGTCAGATTCTATACCTGATATGACTTATTTAAACTAACCTAACTGAAAGTTCTATTCATGAGTTTGTGTTAAATTAATGCTGTTAGAATACCTATATTAAATTATATTTTAGTAAGTAGTTAATAATTTACCTAAGTACTTTAAGAGGCTCGTCTACCATTTTTTCGAATTCCTAGAATACTCTCGATATTACTTTTTTTCTATTTCCCTCTCTTCCCCACTACTACGGCTGCCCGAAACCAACCCGAAACTCGTACTTTCTCGCATCCTAGCTATGCAATGTCATTTTGTAGTTGAAAATTACTGTAAACATGGCTCCAGATTCCCATAATAACTTGTGTATTGGAAAAGTAAAAAAGTCTTAAAAACGTGTATTTCCGTTTAAAATGAATGTTTACTGAACATTTTACTTGGAGATAATGGGAAAAGAAAGTTCCCATATTTTGATTTTTCGGGAATATCTCGAAAGCTATGCGTCCTAGCGAAAATGTCACCCTATACAAAATGAAAGACAATTTCCTACCCCTTAAGTGGTTCGCAACATACTTAAAGGGACATAGGGGTGGAAAAGTTGAAAATTATTTTTATGTAACATGCTTTATCAGTAAGAGTTCAGGCAAACTAGACTTTTAACGGGAACTAATTCGGACAAAAATTATTTTGGCATAAATGCTCTACTAGCACCCCTATAGTTAATACCTATACTGAAAGACCGGCGATTGCGGAGTTGTGCTGCGACTGCCATCTTAAAAACATGGTTACTGAACCCTGCCTCGTTGTTAAAATTTTAAGATTTTCTCCAAGAAAAAGTTAAGAAATTTTATATTTTTTCGTATTATTGTGTTTAATGAACTGTAACTTCTGAAGGGCTAAAATATCGACTTCCGGTTTTTTGCATTAAATTCATTGAATATTTCTCTATCAGATGCATTATATTTAAAAAAGTTGGCATTAATATATGCAGTATAGGCTGCGAAGTAAAGCATTTGTGTACAATAGACTTGAAAATTTTACAATTTTCCCTCGTTGAAAATCGTAAACTTTTGGCTTAACAAGAACCCTAGTAAGTTCTTAAAATAATGTATTTAATAGAGAAATATTTATAGAATTTAATACAAAAAACCGTAAATCGATATTATTATCCGTTCAGAAGTAATACAAGTAATAGGGAAATAGCTTAAATTTCTAAACTTTCTCTTGGAAGAAATCTTAAAAATTTTGCTTAACTAAAGCCTTTAAAAGTTTTTAAAAGAATGTACCTATTAGAAAAATGAAAAATTCAAACCGGAAATCGGTATTTTAACCGTTTATAAGTTACAGTTCATTGAACATAATGAATAAGAAAAACTTGAAAATTTCTCAATTTTCGCTCGATTTTTTTTTAATAATTTTGCTTTAACAGAGATCTTCCTAAGTTTTTAATATAATAAATCTAATAGAGAAATGTTCGTAGAATTAATTGCAAGCAATCGGAAGCCGATATTTTTAGCCGTTCAGTTTATTAAACACAAAAAATAAAAATTTGTTTCCGTTAAAAGTCTAGTTTGCCTGGACTCATACTAATAAAGCATGTTTTTCAAAAAATAATTTTCGGCTTTTTCACCCCCATCTCCTTTTAAATAGGTTGGTAACCCCTTAAAGGGGTAGGAAATTTACTTTCATTTTGTATAGGGTGACATTTTCGCTAGGACGCATAGCTTTCGAGATATTCACGAAAAACCAAAATATGGCAACTTCAACACCACCCCACATCCCTATCCTCTAACATCCTATATGATCGTTAATTATTATAAATTTCCTTTTCCCATTATCTCCAAATAAAATGTTCAGTAAACATTTATTTTAAACGGAAATACACGTTTTTACTTTTCCACCCCCCGCATCTCGTTAAATATTGCTTCTAACGAAAAAACTAATGGGATATTTTTGTAGGAAATTTAATTTACTTTCATTTTGTATACAGTAACTTTTTCGCTAGGAAGCATAGTTTTCGAGATATTCTCGAAATACTGAAAAGAGGAACCGTTACACCCCCTCCCACGCAACGCACACACCCAACAGGTCAGGACTTGAAAAAATAAACCGGACTACATGATTTATTGCGGCTTGACTGGGCTATAAATGCTGAAATATATGTCCCGACTGTTTTGATTAGTTGAAAAATTAATAATAAATAGTTTGAAGTAGGTAGTTATTTGTGTTTACTACCGAATGTCAACTAATATTTTTCAAAGATATTCTATGTAATATCTTATTGATAATAAAAATAAATAGCATGATTGGATGTTCTTTATATAAAGATCATTTGAATTCTTCTAAAGGTGATTCTTTTTTATTTACTTTCATCAACTACAGCTAAGACATAATTTTACTTACTATTCTCTTTAATTCAGTATACCCATAAATAAAACATTGTTTTATTATTATTATTAGCTTTTATACTTATACTTAGTAGATGGATAGGAACTCCTTAATTAGGTAAGTACATTGGAAAAATTGATAAGGTGATTACCTATAGGTCAAAAGGAAAATATTCATAATTTGGGTTTTCTTCCTACTGAAGACAAAGTTAAAAAAATCTGACGTGGCCATCACACAACCTTCCGCCATATCTAGATTTTAAACAGAAATGTATACGTGCAATCCGGTGCCCATTTAAAATATACAAATAAAAATCTCAAATATTCAAACACAGAAATTTGCATCACCTGAATAAAATGATTCATTCACAGGAAAACTCTGCTGTATTGAAGCCATCCTCCGTTCAATTACTACATTAAATATCTTACTTAGAACTTACATAGCGCTAGTATGCCAACTTGTCACCCGTCTCACCTGTCAATATTTTTTACGCAGAAACAAAAATCAACCGATCATGGATTACAAGATATCAACGTTTTCTTTGATAAATTTATTTTTTAAATTTTACTGCAGTTCTTTAATGCTACCAGATAAAGACAATTTTTTTATAACGTAAGTTGCAAATAACTTTTCCTCTTATTCTCATTACAAATAAATACTATATTTTTCCAAATTTATATACAATTTTGACAATTAACCTTTTCAATCTTCAAAAAATATCACTTCCGATGAAGATATTTGTACCAAAATCTAGGGAGCTCTTCCAATTTATATACAAATGTTAAATACCAAATATCAAAATTTTCGGTTAATTCGTATTTGAGTTATGCGACTAACAACCCTTGACCACACACACACATACACACACACATACACACAGACATCATCGTGAAACTATCAAAAATGAGTTGTAAGGACCCTAATTCGTGCTCATCCACTAAAAATTCACCACCCGATTTTTTGCATGATTCCAATACCTTCCTTTACAGGTAAGCGGAAGGTAAAAAATTAAGTCACCGTGTACTGTACGTACATACATGCATCAAAATATTTGTAGGTACCTACAAACATAACAACATAAGTAACAATTTTGTGAAATAAAATTCTATAATCAATTAAACCCGTTAATTTATATCGATAGGCATATTATAATACTTACTAAAAATTATTATTTGTCAAATATTTGTAAAAAATAATAATATTCAAACGTGGTTATGAATAATGGTGCCAATTTGAATTATATAGAACACTTCATTAAATACACTATTAAAATTTAACAAATTTTTTAACTTGCAATAATATTGAAATTAATTCTACATACATGGCTTCAGTTTTTCTGAACGAAATGAACTCAATTATTCGTAGTCAATATGTTAGCATTGGAATTATTAGCTCAGTTAGAGAGTAATGCTCATAATAAACCAAATTTTGTTCTTTGATATAAAATATTGCTACGTGAAAGAGGTAGAAATATTGAAAGTGCCCATTCAAGCAGCAAATTCAATTATATTTGAATGCAAAAGCACTAAAACCATGCATGAAATAGTTTTACACAACTGAGCTACATGCAAAACGAACCGAACACCGAGCTCTCAGAGCTCTCGTGCACTGAAACAAAATAAAAAAAGTTAAAAACCCAATCGCACAAGAACGACGGACACTGAACACTGGACTTGACCGGGAGTTTCATGCGAGATTCGCATAGCGAGCAGTTTGCGAACTGTGCGATCCATTCAAAACATTACTGCCAGTGCCATTTCAACATTTAATAATCTTTATTTCTTTTTATTAAAAGATGGATTTTCATATTGCCAAAATTGTATGCAGGTATTCAATTTATAATACTTTCCTCTAAGCTAGGGTATTATGTTATTCCTACCATTTGAAGAATGATATTTACACCATTTAACTTAATAGCTCACAAAAAGAAGTACTTTTTTAAAAATATGATATCAAAAATGTAGAATGCATAGCAAAAATGTATATGCCTTACAATACTTGTTTTTCCTTGAACATGCACTAGTTTTGTTGAAATTAGTTATTGCAAGTTGAAAATACATATGCATATTAGGTATGTATTAAGTTTTGTGATTTATAAACGTCATTTTAGTCATGATTTTATTAGAAACGAACGCGCAGCGAGTGTAATAAAAACGAGTATCTAGAGACTTTATAAACGAGTTACATACTAAATTTCTTCTACGACCACAAATTAAACAACATAAATATGTAAAATTTCATTTATAATAATTTGAACATTTTAGGTTAAATTCTACTTAGACAAGTAGTGTGTTAACTGTTATATGGAAAAAATTGATAATAATTGAAAGAAATAATTAATTTTACTCAATTTTCTACAAAAATTAAATGTTAAATATAGGAGCCATTCACTGCGTGCTTAATATGTCAGTTTGCTATGTTCAGACCGTGACTAAAAACGGCCAAAGCCACGCCTTGTCGAGGTGTGTTTAAAATGTTATTTACCGCCATGGAAACCAGATCTTTAAATGATGTTTTAATACCAGTAGTAAAAAAGTATATTACATAAGTACCATCAAATATTTAAAATAAAAACTTCAATAATTCGAATTTTTTCATAATTTGAACAAAAGTTGTAGCAACAGCACATAATTATTGAGGTTTAATAAAAAAAAAATCCCTACGGAACATCGGTCCGGTACTATTTTTAATAGGACTACAGCACTGATCCAAATGTCATTGTGATTGTGTTTCTGACTCTATATTAACATTATTTATAATAGGTTCTGATGGTTGTGAAAATATGAAATGACATTTCAATTTGAAACTTTACGCACATGCATTTCGCTTACTAGAGAATATTTATCAGTTTCGAATATTTTGTTGTATTTTTCTAAACAAATCAACTACCTATATTGAGAACCTTATTTATGGAAATGAAACACTTTTGTAATGTTAAAATTTCACATTTTCATAACGTAACATACATAATTTTTAAATGTAATGTAAACTGTTTAGTTGCCTTCAAAATGGTTCGTAATTTATTTGCCCTGCTTAGACAAATACAATAAAATATTCGATTACTGCTCAATGTTTTCTAAAAATTAAAATATATGTACGTAAAGTTTTGAGTTGAATTGTCATATCATGTTTTCCATTACGTCATTGTCAGCCAATAAGGTCAAAGTAATCTTCACGTGATCCAAAACTATTTATATCTCTTTCGACAATCTTTCAGTCAAGTTCTATAATGGAATTGTACAAGGCATTACCAGTCTAGTTAATATTTGGTCTTAGGTCTATATATTAGTAATTTCTCATAAATAACACAATTTAATATTTTCTTTACTTTTAATAATCTATAATCTGCTTACATTATCTACAACCAGACATGAATTTAAGAAAAACTGATATGAATATCTCTCCGAAATGACAGCGTCTAAAATATCTCGCGCATTTCGTCTTGGTTCGCTTCACATTGAATGATTGATTTCAGATTCCGACATTGGTTCAGAGGGCGGCCTCCTGGGGGACGACTTGAACGAGTTGACGGCGTCCTTCCCGCCCTTGGAGGAGAGTCCGCCACTGCACTTCGCAACAGAGAACAGCACCGAAGTGATTTCACAAACTGGGTCGACGGCTCTCGTCCCATGCGTTGTTAACAACATCGGCGATGGCATGGTAAGTGCGACATGTCACTGTGTTTATCTTTACATGCGTTGCGCTATGTTAAACAATGCACCCAACCCAAGGCTACAAACTTGAGTAGACTACGTCTAAAGGTTGTGGTGAACGGTTCGGTTATTTGTTGCTAGGAACTTCTTGGCAGTGTTGACGTGAACTTGAAGGCTTATCGAAATCTACTTGCACGTGATTAAATGATTTTGATGGTTAATGCGACGTTAACACAGTAGCATACTCATTACACGTTGTAAATAACGTAGGTACATAGTGGAATATTAATATTTGAAACCTGTTATAATTAGTGTCTTGAAAATGAAGATAATTAAGACTAGAACAGGTCAAAATTTTAGAGTGGGCAACTCGAATTTTAGAGTAGGCAATCCAAATTTTTCCCTGGATAAACGTATTTAAGGAAAAAGCGATTTTTTTTTTTTATAGTATGGCAACATTTTCTTCCAGATTGTGCAATGTCCAGTCTGACATCCCCTGGTTACGGTGTTTATCTAAATTCTTAAGTTGTCGACAGTTGAAAATTTTCATTTTAAAACACATTTTTAAATGAAAACTGCCATTTTGAACAATTCATGCATTGTAAGTTCTATTGTAGTAGTTCGTTAAAATGTCTTAGGTATACCATGGTGTTTGTAGGTTTGGTATTAAAGATTAACTAAACAATAATTCAAAAAATATAAGGTTGTATCTGTATTTAATGGTACCACAAACCTATGTAATAAATATTAATAAAATGGAATGGATATGAATACTATGTCTAGTCTGTCTAGACCTGGAGTCTACACGTCTAAAAATTTCCAAAACCGAGAATATTTCATCATCATCACACAGTAGAAAACTTTCACTTCAGACACAAACTAATTAATTAGAATACCGGTGGTCGAAAGCGTTCAATTTATATCAGCGTTGGCAAAAAAATGTTTTTATTTTAAACAAAAAAAATCTGACGTGGACACCACATGACTTCCTTGTACACCTATTAAACTGTTCATACTTTTCTTAATAACTAAAATATAGAATAATATAAAAAAATCTGCGTGGCCACCACAAGACCTCCCGCCATACCTACTTTATTCTTTTAACTTATTATACAAATATATTAATATATAAGTACTACAACTACTGCTACTATACTCACAAATATATTTTAGTCATTTTATTTAAACTGCAGAAGAAGATATAAAGCATATTTTACTATTGTCACTGTAATGTCATAATCATTTAAATTTGACGCAGTAACAAATGTTAATCGATCATGGACTACAAGATACCGAAATACTAAATTATAAATATATACTTTAATTATTCTTGAATGATACCAGATACAAAAATATTTATAAACTACCGATTGTAGGTAATAATCACATAATCTTTCATTTAAAATTAAAAAATTGTCTTAAATTAAATATTTATAGAAATATTTGAAAAAAGTACTACTTCCGGTTTGTATAAATATATACTTTAATTATTCTTAAATGATACCAGATACAAAAATATTTATAAAATACCGATTGTAGGTATAATAATACATAATCTTTCATTTAAAATAAAAAAATTGTCTTAAATTTATTATTTATCGAAATATTTGAAAAAAGTACTACTTCCGGTTTGTAGATTGAAACGAAAAATAGGAGGTGCACAACTAGATGCTATAACAGTCCTAAATACAAAATTTCAACTTTCTACGTCTAACCGTATTTGAGTTATGCGACATACATACGTCCGTCCGTACGTACAGACGTCACGACGAAACTAGTCATAATGGATTCAGAAAAGGTCAAAACGGATATTTCCATCAAAATCTGAAAACCGAAATTTTCGCGATTACAATACTTCCTTTTTACTCTGTACAAGGAAGTAAAATAGTTTTTTTGGTTTAAAACTGTCTTATTTGTATAAAACGGGTTTCTTTTATTTAAAAAAAATCTGACGTGGACACCACATGACTTCCTTGTACGCCTTGTTTGTTCATACTTTTCTTAATAACTAAAATGTAGAATAATATAAAAAATTATTTTAACTTATTATACTAGTATACTCACAAATATATTTTAGTCATTTTATTTAAACTGCAGAAGAAGATATAAAGCATATTTTACTATTGTCACTGTCATGTCATAAACATTTAAATTTTACGTAGTAACAAATGTTAATCGATCATGGACTACAAGATACCGAAATACTAAATTATAAATATATACTTTAATTATTCTTAAATGATACCAGATACAAAAATATTTATAAAATACCGATTGTAGGTAATAATCACATAATCTTTCATTTAAAATAAAAAATTTGTCTTAAATTAAATATTTATCGAAATTTTTTTTAAATTTACTACTTCCGGTTTGTAGATTGAAACCAAAAATAGGAGGTGCACAACTAGATGCTATAACAGTCCTAAATACAAAATTTCAACTTTCTACGTCTAACCGTATTTGAGTTATGTGACACACATACGTCCGTTCATACGTAGGGGAGACTGGGTACGATTGAAACACAGGACGGTTGAAACAAAACAAATATCTCGCGAAAAGTATACGGTGGGGTGAGGGGTCCAAGGGCGAACGAAGCAGACAACAGGTTTGAACCCGAGACTCAGTGTTGTGTCGCTCACCTCGTGTTGCAGTTGTTTATAGGGAGTCCTATTGTATTTTGATAACCAAAAGTAAGTATTTTTGTTTGAAGATTTTTTCAATTATTATGGTTTTTATTCAAGTGAGAGTATTGAGTGTATTTTTGTGTTTGAAATGAAGCTTGTAAAATACGGCATCGTAACTAGTTTTAATGTATCATTATTGTAATCATTACTATAAACTGTTTTTTACCTAAAGGAGGGGTTGGGGACGGTTGAAACATTTTTTGTGTGTACGGTTGAAACAATATATTTATTTTATTTTATTGTTTTCTGGATGCCGAGAGTACGCACAATGAAGACTTCGAGAGGACAGGTCGACTTGTCGAGGTATACCATGCTTATGAGGCTCACGAAGATTGCACATAAGGTGGTCTTGTCTATGTTTGCCACAATTGCGACTCGGAATGATCCCAAAGCTTGATTTTTGTTTGATTTATGACTAACCAAAATCAAAGAAATGTTTTCTTTTAGTTTATAGTCAGATTATTTTTCCTGTTTTTGTTAATTACGTAAATTATATATCAATGTTAAGTAGTCATATTGTCACAGACGACTGATAATATACATTTTAAGTTGTGAACCCTAAAAACCTAAAAGATTGATTAAAAATATATATAATATTGTCAAACGGTGCCATAATTATTCTTAGAATTAGAATAAGTAATGAATAAAACATGTTACAATATTATATTTTGATTTATTTTCATGTGTTTCAACTGACCCCAATCACTGTTTCAACCGCCCCTGGTATGGGGACGATTGAAACAAATCAGATGTTTTTTTAAATTTGATCTTCTACTAAATATAAAACACCGGATATTAAAATGGTACTTCCTACTAGTAGATAGAACCACGCTCTTGTATTTAACATATCATTATCATCGTTCGGCTTATAAATGGCAATACTATGGACGATATAAGCAAAATTGTTTCAACCGTACCCAGTCTACCCTACATACGTACGTACAGACGTCACGACTAAACTAGTCATATTGGATTCAGAAAAGGTCAAAACGGATATTTCCATCAAAATCTGAAAACCGAAATTTTTCGCGATTACAATACTTCCTTACTACATGTTTCAAACACAAAAAACAATATTTTAATCATCAAGGAGTTCTGCATCATTACGCATTATGACGATAAATTTGCTGGGGATTCCCATACCTATACTTATTATTATATTCTCAGTTTATGGCTATGGGTGACATATAGTGAGAAATAGTACACTATAATTAGCAATAGGAACTTTGTTTATTTTATACAGTGATAAAGTATTAAACGTGTCAACCCTGATTTATATTGGTTTGATTAAAAAACAGAAATTAAATAACTTTTTTAATTTTTTCGACTTCGAAAACTATCCAAAAATATATTACCTATCATCTAACCTGTAGTCGCATAGTCAATAATTAGGGATTTATTTCTAAACCCACCAAAACAAATTCGATTTTGATGAACTTTAAAAAAAAAATGTTTCTTACCTTGAATTGATCAAAATCAGAAACATTCTTGCAGGGGCACTTATGTAAGTATGGGCAAAAAAATTCTTAAACAATTTTTCTTAGTTTTCAGCGATTTTCTGGAAATTGGTACGTGTATCATGAGAAACACTGTTTTATATGTAAAGTTGTAAAGCACAAAATTCTATAAGATTTTTCGAGAAAATCGTGAAATTATATTTTGACAGTCGCAATTTTATCTCAAAAAATAGCTACAGGCTGCAGATCATTTTGTTCTAGAAATCGAATGTTGCAAACCGGAATTCACGCCTATTTTTGTGTGTCAAGATAAAACTGCGACTCTATTTTAATTCATTGGAAATTGTCAAAATTCAAAATATGTTTTCACGATTTCCTCGAATACTATGCGTTTACATGGAAATCGCTTATGACCTTTTTATAGAGAATAATTTTGAACTTCATATAAAACAGTAATCCTCATCATACGAGTATATAACCTAATTACAAAAAAATTATTAAAAACTAAGAAAAATTGTTTAAGTATTTTTTAAATCAATACCTACTAAAGTGCCCCAACAGAAATATTTATAATTTTGAATAATATAATATTAAAAAAAATCGGATCTTTTTTGGTGGGTTTAGAATTTTTGATTTCCTACTTTTACGCTTCATTGACGCGACTACTAAAATACATTGAAATGATAAAATTAAAAACTTGACATGGAATTACATTAGTTCTCAGGTGATTTTATAATTTCTAAATCGAGCTCATGTATCGATTTTTATTAATACTCGAAACTACTTTATCTGCTAAATTTTGAATAATAAAATTTACGTTTACTTGTAGTATCTACAGTGGACAACAACACACAGAACTATGAATCCAGAGGGTTGAATTTATTGTGTTCTCGTGACCTACTCATAAAAATTATTTCATTTGTACTCAGTTAGACTTTTGACTCTAACATTATACCTAGCACATTTTCCATGGAAAAATAAAGTAATTAATTTTTATTTTTATGGCCAGTAATAAAGAGGCAACATATTTTTACATTTGCAGTGTTGGGTAATTTTCAGTACCTAATATACAAGTTTTAATTTACCAGCATATCAGAATTGCGATCATTATTTCTATTTCCCTTCTGATATTTTACATTTTGCTGATTAATAAAAGTGGCTAAAAATAATTACAAGTACAAATTTTTCGCTGTAGAAAATAGAAACGCATCATGTCAAAAAGTGCAAAGGGTATGCAAATGTAAATTGAGAATATATTTAAAAACGCAATATATTTTCCCAGCTGACATGGACTCATGCAGAATGCAAATTTTTGTGTGTTCAGTGCGGCACCTGCATTTAAAGTCATTCGCGGTAACATATGCAGCAACATCACGATATGTTTACGGTTTTGAATTTTGTGATTCGCCGCAAGCTGCACCCGACAACCGACTGCCGACACTAAGGACGACTGTTGTCACCAAATAAATTTATTATATTTTTTATATAACACGAAATACGAGCATAGAAGCAAAATTTTAATGTTGAATGTAAAATTAGGTTTTATTTCTATTTTCCAATGCTCTAGCAATATTATCTGACTGACATGCTTATTGCAAAATAGTATCTTACCTAAATATCAAGAAAGGCAAGTGCACAGTTTACCGGTGCCAGTGTTCTTTGCATTTTTTCTGATTGGCTACACTAAGAAATTGATATTTCCGATTGTCAATTGAGTGCTTTATACAGGTTGGTGGAGGTTAAATGCGAACATAGGGAACATACATGACAATCGCACTTTCATGCCAGGTATCTTGATATATTTTGTAGTAGTGTCACAAAACGAAGTAATGTGAATTTGTGTGGCAAAAAGAGTAATCAATAATAGAAATAATAATAAAATCTGAAAGTGCATGTAAACTTTCTCGTTCTGCTCGTACACATACATTATTATGCAAAGAAAATATTTTAATGAAAATGAAAATTTCAATAATATGACAGCTACTTTGACATTGACAGCACTTATTCCACGTATATCAAGATGCCTAGCATGATAACTCCATTGTCATATATTTCCCTATGTTCGCATTTCACCTCCACCAACCTGTATAAAGTACAAAAATAAATATGGTACCAGTGGCGTATAGTCTAGATTTTGTTTGTTTTGTTACGAGATGTTGTTTTAATGAGAGTATTTACAAACAAATTAAATAACTTTTGGGAGACGAAAACTAATTAGATAGCCTCTTAGATTTCAATCTAATGGCAGTGTTCGAGAAGAACAGATCCAAAACCAGTAAAGTGTATATAGTTATGTGAAATAGATCAGTGTTGATCTGGCCTGGTGAGTCGAGCCGTGTGTGTCTATGGTGTGTAGAGTGGGATGAGAGTTGAGACGTTGGGTACGCGAACCGTGGTTGGCCGCCAACGATTGAGCGAGCATCTTTGGGCTGTAGTAATCCTAGTCAGATTGCTAACGATGCAGCGAGCAGATTTGGGCTGTAGTGGACCGTGACTGGCCGCCAACGATACAGCGAGCAGCTATGGAATGTAGTAATCCTATTTAGATTGCCAACGATGCAGCGAGCAGCTTTGGGCTGGAGTGACCCTAACCAGGTCGCCAACGAGATACGAATGTTTGAATGTATGATGTTGAAATTGATGTGTGATATGAGTGTCTGATGTGGAAGTATTCCACCAGCGTGTTACTGCTCCTCACTACGCATGTTTGCTTATGATTTCTTTGCTTCCAGAGTTAAACGTGATCTTGAGCTCGCCAACAAGTTCCTTAAGCCTTACGACAAGGTTATCGCTTCCAGATATTATGCGTGACATTTGATTTAACAGTAGGCATCTTAAATACAGAAAAAGTAGGTAATGTAGAATATTTTGTGTATGCCATTAAAATCTAACTTACAAGCGCTTCATATAAGTATATTTATCTACGATAGTGTGTAAAATTGACAAGTAGTTGTCAGTTTTTAGTTTGTAAAACAATTGTTTAATAGCAAGATTTCATTAGTCACGGGTTGCGCAGCAACGAGTGGTTAAAGTTTTAAAACACGCAAAAACATCCGCACAACAATCGGTAACTAACGTGAAAATTTTCTTGTCAAAGCAAACTTGTTTTGATCCTAATTCAAATTTAAAAGGATTTTTTTATATTTTTCGAGTTTTTTAAATTCTATCGTAGATAAAATCTTATACGATACACATACCTACGTAAAGCATATTTAGTCACTCACGGGTCTTAAAACACTCGCTGCGCTCGTGTTTCAATTCGAACCCGTTCGTGACTAAATATTTGCTTTACGTACTTGTATCGTAAATAACTATTAACAACTTTTAACAGTTTCATATAATTTTAGTGATAAATAGTAAAGTTTAACAAACTGATCAATAAAATACGAAATGAGAGACAGATTCGAAATGCAATTTATTTTAAAACATATAAATTATTAAATGCTAACTCTGTGTCTACTTATGTCGGCACCTACTTTAAAATGTTTATAAATTTAATTTATAACAAATTGAGTTAGTTGTAGTTGTAGACATACCTATTAATAGTTACCTAGTTATATTTAATTTCGTTTTAATTAAAATCATTATTGATACAATTATTATTTACTAAAAATAGTAGATCCATCAACTATAATGTTTGGAAGATGAGTTTATTGTAAATAATATTTATGTCTAGACAAAATGTACCTACTCACTCATTTTCAGTCGCGTAAATTTTAGGTAGGTACTATAAATACCTAAAATATTCGTGAATATTATTAGCTAACTGTCAAAATTATTTCGTTTTATTCTATTTATCATTTTTTGCAACTTACGTCTCTATGTCTGGCTATGTTACATGTATTGAATGCATTCATAAAAAAATCGTCCATTAATAAAAATCATGCATTAATAGAGGTCATTAATGTATGATTTTTTTACATACTCATTAGTAAAATTTTTCATGCTCGATAGTGATTATTTTTAACAGATTTATTCGCAAAGACCATATTAATATAAGTAATTATTAAATCTATATACCGAATTGTTCTGTTAAAATAAATTTTAACAATAATAACAATATTTCATAGTTTAAATTCATAGTAACTTTCCCCGTCATGAAATAAAGTCATGTATCATTTTAAATTTGGTAGTGTTAAAATGTCGATAAACAGGAAATGCAATGTTAATAATGTGAAATATGTGGTTCCGGTTAACAAATAACGAGATAATTTTATCGCATTCATTATTTAATAATACGGTGGCTAATATACCTAGGTAATAAATTTTACGTTTTGAGTAATTTCATTAATATTTAATAATATTATGTCTATTTTGTACAAAAAATTGTTAAATTATTAACGAATAAATTAAATATATAATTTTATCGATTACAAGAAGATTTCTATATTTAAATAATGTATATTGGTATGGTTTGTATTCATTATTCAGCTAACGTACTATATTTTTATATATTTTAAACGAAAAGAAAAGAAAAACAATTTTGTTTTTGATACAGAAACCAACGAGTATGTTATAAAAAATTTTGAATTTAAAATAATTAAAAATATTTTCAAAGAATATTTTACATTTTTGATAAAACAAAGCTTCAAATTATTTAATTTCTAAAGAGTAACAAAAGAACCCGCTAGCAGTTAGTAACAACACAAATCTCTAAATTTAAATCTGTAGATATACGTCTTTTTTAAAGCTTACACATGCGTTTACATTGTTGTTTCATAAATAATTCGCTTTGTTCTAATTAAATTCAGAGTCGTGTGGTCTTTTCATTTATCATAAAACACAAGCACATGTTATGAATATTTTCGGTAGCGTATTTGTCTTTTTCCCTAGCGGAGGCTCATGCCTCCTGTGTTGGTATCTCTGCAGTCGGCAGCTTTGAAGTGGTGCCGTTGGTGGTGCCCTCTCCTGCCGCTCAGCCTCCTGCTGTGCCGTATTTCAACTGAAATGAAATTCAACGCTTACTGCTCAGTGTTCAGTGCTTGCTTGGTGCTCACTTCAGGCTAACGTATGCTAATAACATCTGAAAATTAGTCTCAACTGAGAAACAGAAATAGAAGGCGAGAAAGCTGAGATATGTTTGATTTTGTCCGAATTGTTTCACTTTGTTGCTTGTTGGCTCCCCCTGTGGCTTTGAGCAGGTATGGAGTTTGTAATAAAATTTGTTTTGTAAATTAATTAATTTCGAAGAGCTAGGAACTTTGTTTTTGATCAAATATTTTATGTTTACTTGCGCAATCACTCCAAAAGTGCTTGAACTCCCAACTCCATATTATTTATTATCCAATTAAATTCACATTGACATCATATACAAATGAAGTAAAGTCTATAAAATTGCTTTAAATTAGAGGTTTTTTATTTTTAGTTCAAAAAAATTATTGGAAAAACAATGGAAGGTAAGCTTTTCAGGTATCTGATTTAAGAAATGAAGCAATAAAACACATTAGTAAGTTTTTAATGCAATATTATTTTTACTTTCAAAGACAGATTCCTTGATGGAATTTGTGCTTATATTTAAAACTAGCGAACCCGGCTCGCGTTGCTACGCCTCCAACTCGAATTTAAAGAAATCTCGTATAAGAATTCTAATTTATTACCATACCATACATGGTATGGTAACTACGCCCATGATACCATATCAAATTTGAACCCAATCGGTTACCGCCATTTTGTTTAAAGATGGCGGACTGATATTTTAGTATGCTCATGTCATAAGTTAGATTATAAGTTATAACCATTACAAATTTAAACCCAATCGGTGCAGTACATTTTGAGTTAGCTAGCCACCATTTTGTTTCAAGATGGCGGACTAACATTTTAATATACCTATGTTTCAAGACAGATTCTTATCTATTACTGTACCAAATTTGAACGCGCTTAACTAACACCCCCCACCCCCCTTATTGTACTCATGTCACCAAATTTGAACTCAACTTAATTCGAAATTCCTATTCAACAACTAATACATAGTAGTTTAATTAAATGTCTGGTTATCTAATCTGTTTGTTATTTTGTTCAATTAAGTGACAAATCACTGAACATTTTCGTCATAAAAATAAACAATTTTTTTTTTGAAAATATAATATAGCCTATGTCACCTGGGAAAAGTGTAGCTTCCCAACGGTGAAAGAATTTTTCAAATCGGTTCAGTAGTTTCGGAGCCTATTCAATTCAATTCAAACAAACAAACAAATCTTTCCTCTTTATTATATTAGTATAGATTATATTTTCCAGTTACGAAAAACACATTGACGGCTGGTAGTGGTAATCAAACCGACTGCAAAATATATAGGTACCTTACCTACCTATCGATTGATAACTTAACACAAAGTAAGACTATCATACTTAAATTGGATAATAGGACTGATAGATATGTATAATTATGTCGCAGACTAGTTATAAAATTGGTCGTTTATAAAACACCTAGTCTTTTTATAAAACGCCTAGTCTTTCTATAAAACGCCTGGTTTACAATCAGCATACGACATTTTATATCCTACTCGTATGTGCCTATACTTACGAATCTAATATCTTGTATAATTATGTTAGAATTAACTGAAATTGAATGTCATAATTGTTTTGTTTGTGGGATGTTGTTCAGTAAACTGTATTAATTAAAATTCAAGTTGTCGCCATTTTTACTTGTATATGTAATGTGACCGATATCCACAGCTGGACAGTAATGCAATACATTACATTACGTATTAATTTAATGACATTTTATTTTTATAAGCAATTTTGTAATGATATTGTCATTACATTACATATCTTAGTAATGTGTAATGTATTGCGTTACTTTTTGACAGTAATTTAAAATTTCGCATTACGCATTACATTTGCAAAAATAAGCATTCGTTGTTCAATACATTATTGCGAATTAATTTATTCGCTATATCCGAAGTTAAACGACTTTTTGCCATGGAAACAAGGAAACAACAAACAAGAATGAACAAATGAACATGCTGTATGCTATATTGTGATAATTTTCAATAATTTTAAATCTATGGAGGCCGAATCTAACCACATAAGTTAAATTTGGTGTTGGTTACATTGTTTACCAGCTGATTAAGAAACCAGTACAAAACTTGGACGTGATTCTAGCCAAAAAAAAGTATCTAAAATTTAATTCCAGCCGAAAAAAGTACAATGGAAAACAGGCTTATTTATACTTTGTTTTGTAAACGGCATTTTTTTAGAATATTTATTTATGTTTTTCGTTAATGACTTTATTTTAGCTTTAATAAAAACTAATAAAAATATTGATTAGACACTGTCAAAATAATAAATACGTTTAGTGTATACCATGTTAATGATTTTCCAGTTTATGTCGGCGTCGATATTTTGAGATAAAGCAAACAATAAACTAACTAAGAATAGAACTAGTTAGTCCAGTGAATTTCCAGTAACTAGTCAGTCAATTTAACATTCATCTCACAGGCAGAGCGGATTAACATGCAGTCGGGTCATTCCATTAACAAATGTCATCATAGTAGTATGCATGTACCACGAAAACTACAAAAGTCAAACATGCAGAAGCTGCATAATTAATATGGACTCCCATTTCATAACATGTCACATTATCGAACTCGAAACTGTATGGTGTATGCCTAATAGTGTCGTACATATTCGAGTACTTACACATACGGAAAAAGCATTAATAAAAATGGTTTCATTTTAAGTTCATATTTATGTATAAATCTTACAAGAATATTAAATTCGTATTGGGGGAGACTTGGCAATCTACAAAACATTTATATTTTTGTGTTTAAGGCCGTAATGTAGCTTGTTCGATTTTCCACGATTTCACTAGCAGCGTTAGCAGGGCCGGATTTAAACTTGATAAGGCCCTAAGCTATTTAAGATATGGGGCTCTTTATAAGTCCAGATATTGTATGTCAGTGCCAAATATGATTTTTATTAAAATATTGTAAATTAAATGCGGTAGAAAATATTCTTGCGTTAGTATGTGCATACTTTATTGTATAAAATGCACTTACTGGAGTAGTAAGGACAAAAAAAACACTTTCCAAAATAATATCAACAATCAAATTATCAAAGAAACACACTAAATACTAAAGAAAAGGTCAGAAATATTGTATCGTCTATCGGCTCACTCGAACTACAAAAGGTCAGCGCATGCTCGAGTGTAGCGGAGCAACACAGGGGAATCCCCGTATTTATAGTAAAAGAAATTATATACTTCACACGTTCCATTTCTATTATAAAATAATAATGAAGTAATTTATAAAATTACCGGCTTTAGTTGTCGAAATTTATCAGTAATTTCGGTAGTTATAATTACCGGTAATACCGGTTATCGGTAATTTTAGACACAATTGCGCTTTGTTCTTCGAAAAGACTCGCTAAAAAAATTGGGTGAAGAGTATGTAAAACCGAGAATAGTTTTTAAAAAAACTACCGAGATTAATAATAATGAAAGTGATGGGACGTTTCGGACATGCGGCAATGGTACACATAATGCTGCAGTATATTTAAGTATACCTATATGACAATAATTGCTCACTCGGACAATTTTTTGGGGGCTCCAAAGCAGATGGGGCCCTAAGTTATAGCTTGTGTAGCTTATACGTAAATCCTGCACTGAGCGTTAGCTTCTTTGATTATTAATAGTGAGATACGCTCATAAGCGTAACCAGGATTTTTGATTTGGAGCGGGGGTGGAGGTGGTGTTGGGTCAGTGATGTAGTTCTAAAAATAGTACACATTTTTTTGGGTTCAAAGTCAACGGTTGTGTCACTAAAAGTTAAGTTTTTTCATACAAGGGGCATTAGGTACATAATATTTTATTCTATTTCACGTATAAAAATTAAAATATATAATAAATTTTACAAAATCAATCAAATAAATGTTATATTTTAGCATTTAGATAACTGCTGGTCGAAAATCGCTTGCAAGTTGCGATCAACTCTTAGAGGGCAGCCGACAAACTAAGTTTTGCTTAACAAAACCAGTAGGTAACAATACAAATATCAACAAGTATTTATTTGACTGATTGGACCGCCTCCTCCAGCCACTATGATCACGATCACAAGCAATTTTTAACTATACATCTTTAGCATAGTGCACAAGTTCCATTCCCACGTGCACTAAAGCCATTTTTACACATAAACAGTGTTCAAAATCGGTAATAATTATGAACTACTAATTATCACAAAAAAGGCTTTATTTGAGAGATAAAAGTACAATCTAGATCTATTGTGTGCTGAAATTTGTAATTTTTGTTTATTGATTGAGTAACAATTACGTATAATTAGATAAGTTAGGAAAGTTTATGACATTGTAAAATTAGAAGTAAAAATAAAATTAATATTTCAATAAATAATGGACACGGGACAAATCTCTACCTTCAACCAACCTACCTACCAGCAGCAATATGATTGTTTTCAATTTCATTCCCCCAAATCCAAAAAGCATGTTTGTGCTGCGCAAAAACTATAGGTACATTTAACGTAATACTTGATTAAATATAATTTGAAATAAGATTAAATATAATTTGAAATAACTAACTACAGCCATGATATGATAAGACTATATTTTTGACGATTCTCAAAAAAATAATTGAGTTAACAATATATTTGATACAAAAATCAAGAATATAAGTACCTACCTTACAATTATTGCATCTAAGATTATAAATAAACGTACTTTATGATCTTTGTTTCATAAACTGATATACACCCGTGTACACCCAACTCCTATAGGTCCTAGGCTAGATTAATATAAATTCGTAGGCAAAGCAATGGAATTATTATTTGCACCAAATAGAACTTTTAATTGCTGAAATGGTTTTAGTCAAGGTTAACTCGGTTAACTTTACGACTATACCTATATGGTAACTTTTCGAAATTTTTTGAAGAATATGCAGATAAATATGCATGGACGGGCTAAAATAAAGCTCCATTAAGTTGTAGTCCAATGTCACCTAACTCTCCCTATAGACTATAATGCTTTGATTGTGCTAAGTATGTGCTTTACTGTGCGCTATATATTATAATATGTGCGTCCTTACAAAATGGTCCATATAAGTTTGTAAATTGCGACTACAAGTAAATACTAATAAACAAATATCAGAAAAGTAAACATTTATCATGATAGTAGTAATGTGCCCCGTATGTGCTTCTTTGTGCGCTATGTTTTATGACGTGTGCGTCATTAGTATTCCAGAAATTCACTTGATAAAAAATGCGACTCCTGTTCCATAGTCGCAAATTCCTACTGAAACTATCATGCTTATAGTGTGCTTAGTATGTGCTTTTCTGTGCGCTATATATTATAGTATGTGCGTCCATACAAAATGGTACATAGCTACATGTTTGTAGCAATGTACCCTGTATGACATCTGAGTAAACCATATTATAGTAATTAAAGGTATCAAGGCCAAGGGTGTTAAAATAATATATACATGAGGTCAACAGCATACTTTCCTAGGGCCAGTAGCCAGTGGCGGATTAAGGAGGAGGATGTGGCACCCGGGGACGTATAATTTTTATCTTTATCGATTTTTGTTTTGTCATTGAGATTTTTTAACAGATTATTAATTGTTAGTGACATTCTGTTTCTATGGTAATAAGAAAATTACATATCAAATAATACCCTTGGGCGTATTTTGAAAAATAATGACCTGGGGCAATATTTATTATTATTGCGCTGGAAACAGGGATATTATGACAATAATAAGAAACAAGTTGGACATTAATTAAGTGAAAATGTGTGTAAATTCCGTCTATCCAAATACAAAACAAAAGGCTTTAGCTTCTACTAGTTTTTAGATTTTAAATACAAGAATAACTCTATTTTGTTGGAATTTTTATAAAATTTTAGTTTAATACCTACTATAAATCATATAATCAAATAGGCACCTCATTATTACAAAATATTGTTTTAAACTTATTAGTTGTCATTCAGTTAGCATAAGTTGTCATTTTAGAATGGATAACTGCACAAAACAACACACAAAATCAACTTTTCACAAGAAGTACAACATGTCCCATATAAATACATACAAATATCAAGCGCTACCCCACACTCGTAAGAGTTCAGCTAAGTAGGGGAGACCGGGGATGAAAGTAACATTTTTTCGTTTTTAATTTTTGTTTCCTAAACCTTTACAAATTTTGGGCATCTATATTTATTAAACGATAGACCAGACATTCAAGTTACATTGGAAATTTTTATTAGATATGTTTTGTCAAGCAAGTTAACAAAAAAAATATATATGTGGGCAGAGAAATGTGTTACTTTCAACCTCAATGTTGGGGCAAAAAGTAACAGTCATTGGGGTAAGATGTAACAGTTGATTATTGCAATAATTAACAAGAATATGTAGTTTTTTTCATATAATTTATCAACAAAACTGTTAGAAAAATATAAAGAAACATAAAAGACAATTATTTAATCTGAAAAGCTATCATCTGATTCATAATTTCTACATAAGAACATTATTTAAAATTTAACACAGTTAACATGAGCCCATAATTTACATTGGAGACACTGCACCACTGCTCCCCAGGCAAACTGCATTAATCGGGTTCACAACACATGAGGCAAAATGTTGCGACAATCTGTTTAGATTTCTGGACTGTGGTCACTCCGTTTTCATCCACATTCCAGATATGTGATGTACTTAAGTTGTGTTTTCTCAAAACAGCCTACAACTTATCAAAAAAATTATTGACATTAGCCTTATTAAAAGATGTGGCCCGGCTTAAACTTGTAGCCTCAGGTGCGCGAATTGATAGAGTGGGATTTCGTTTCATGAATGAGTTTGTCGCTTTTTTCTTACATAGCAAAGGAGAGTAACGTGACAAATATTTAACTCTTTTGTTACTGCTCTAATCGGCCTGTTTTCACCGATGACCAAAGAAACTCTTTTTATCAAATCTGAGGAGACAGTTCCTCGATTTGTTTTCAGTTTATAAGCTCTCATCTGCAAGTGGCAACATCAATTATAATGGAAAAATATGTTGGGGTTGGTTGTAACACTTTGTTACTATCAGCCCCAATGGTAAACTAAAGAAGTTTAGAGGAAAATTACACATAACCACAATTTTAATGGTGAATTGTATCATGCCGATTGATAGCTAACTAAAAATAGATTAAAATTATTTACTTACATTTTGATAATTATTCAAGAGCTTCTGGTAAAACCACTCATAAGAAAACACAGCGAATTTACTTTCAGCCGAAAAGCAGATACTAATTTTGTCTTGAACGTATTCTCAACGACAATGGCAAAACTCTACTTCCTGTCGACAGATTCATGTCTTTAAATGCTATAATAGCATTTATAGTGTCATTTACCAAAAACTACGAAAACTATAGGCGATGTTACAACCTACCTCTGTTACTTTCATCCCCGGTCTCCCCTACCTACTTTGATTTTTTTCGCCTATTACGCAAGGTTTCTACCACTGTTTGGCCATTGTGTTAATATTGTTTTCTGCTTTGAACTTTGCAAAACTTTGAAAATTCATCTGTTGTTATCAATATTTTATACGGTTATATTATTGATATTATTTATTCACTTGATTTTAGTTGTACCTACTAATCCTGAATCAAAAAGAATTTTGTTGAAAAACTCGAATTAAAAAATGGGTCCAAACAAATGGGACGTACAAATTTCATTTTTTCCTGTTTGTAAAATTATTATTACAATAATGTAATTATGATTAATTACGCTAATAAATACTGCATAACTATTGTTTAACTTTTTTTGTATTTAAATGTGACAACCCAGTGATACCCAAAATTTTGTTATGCGAACTACTGTTAATTTTACGAATTTCATCAAAATTCTTTTTGATTCATGATCAGTGCGTCCAATACTATACACCATATTTTGTTACACAGGTTGGGTTACACCCTGTATAACAAAAACAAGAATAAAATTTTGTATTGAAATTCATTTTTAATTTAGTATAATTATTTTGTTACACCTCCATAAGATAATATTTAATATATCGTTATTAAGTTTATAAACATAGCGCAGAAAGAAGCACATACAGGGCACATTGCTATAAAACTGTATGTACCATTTTGTATGGACGCACATATTATAATATATAGCGCACAGTAAAGCACGTACTGAGCACACTATAAACATGATAGTTTCAGAAGAAATTTGCGACTATGGAACAGGAGTCGCATTTCTTATCAAGTGAATTGCACAAAGAAGCACATACGGGGCACATTACTACTATCATGATAAATTTTTACTTTTCTGATATTTGTTTATTAGTATTTACTTGTAGTCGCAATTTACAAACTTATATGGACCATTTTGTATGGACGCACATACTATAATATATAGCGCACAGTAAAGCACATACTAAGCACAATCAAAGCATTATAGTCTAGGTAGAGTTAGGTGACATTGGACTACAACTTAATGGAGCTCTAAAATAAACCTACATTTAAATGTAATTTTTTATAGATAGGTAATTGTATTTTGTCATAATTTTTTTCCCGACCCTAAAATTTATTGTCTTAATAATGGAATAGGTAGATTAATATATTATTTTTAGTATACAATTTTTCTAATTTTTCTCAAACTCAATTCAATGTTAGGTAGGTGCATTAATGGGAATAACAAGGGTAACAATAACCACACTATTGCAATGTAAATGCTTGAAAATTATCATGTAATGTCCTGTAGAGACTAGACAGAAACAGAAAACAACACAGTACCTTGCAGCATCATTTACTGTTGCTGCAATAACTTTGTTGTTATATTATACGAGTATTAATATAAATTGCTCTGCACCACCATTGTTCTGCAATCATTTTGAAACGTTTATTAAGGAGTGGAGTGAATAGCTTTAATTAATTGAGTTGAGCAGTTTAGATATTGCTTTCTGTGAGACAATTTCAAGTTTTGGTTATGGTACCTGCACCTAAAAATATGTACCTACCTAGTTACTATCTGTACAATGTACACATGCATGAAGATGAGTTTTGCATTATGCTATTATATTTTTTAGTTTGATTGTTATGTTAGCATACTCGTTGAATTAAGATTACATTTTAATAACATTTGACTTTGTCGAATATTCTCCTTCATGGTTATTTCATAACTCATGGGACAGTAGCACTTACATTGGTAAACATAAAAAATAATAATGTTACATCGAGTGTTAAATAAATTGTATTGTAACGTAACAAAATTAAGTTCTTATAATGTGATTTGAAATTCCCGCGGTTGCAATAATTTTGTTAGTCGAGTACAGTGTTGTTCTTGCTTCGACTAGCTAAGTGTAGTTGAGACAGAAAAAATGCAAAATGGAAATAAAAATGGGCGCCACACAGTGGTGTAGTCCTCTAAAAATTAGTAGTATTCATCATCATGCATTTCATATTTTTTTCTAAATTTTTAATAATATTATAGAAGTATTACGTACATGACCTTATGATCAACAACTATGTCTCTGTGGATCCAATTGAATGTTTCATAACAAGTTAAATATTGTGTCATGTCGTTCTATATTCACATTTATTCATTTACTTGAATGTTGTTTTAAATTTTCTGAACGAAATGCATTAGCAGGGTTGGATTAAACCCACCGTGATGCCTTTAATATTTTCGATGAGCTTTGATTTCCATATCAAGTCTCAGGCAAGTCACCTTTATGTTCTATTCTAAGTAGTCCAGGCAACGAATGTTCAAAAAAAGGTATAGAGGGAAATGCTTGGAACACAATTTTTGACTTCGTAACTTTGTTTGGACTAGTTAGGAGGTGAACATATCAAAAGTCCCCGCCCGTAGCCCTTAAGCCGAGGTGTGGCGGAGGGTTTGAAAGTCTCATATTTCGGTTTTTTGCTTTTATCTCGGAAGCTATGCGTCCTACCGTCATGACCAATGAATACAATGAAAGCTGATTAAATTTGCAACAATTTAAGTCCAACCGCAGAAATGTTCGTAGAATTTAATGCAGGAAACCGCATGTCGATAACTTTATCCGTTCAGAAGTTACAGCTCATTAAACACAATAAACAAAAAATATTTGAATACTTCTGTCGAAAAAAAATTGATATTTTGGCTTAATGAACGCCCTAAAAAGTTTTTAAAATAACGTATTTTATAGAGAAATGTTCGTGAAATTTAATAAAAGAAACCGGAAGACAATATTTTGATTCATTCAGAAGTTACAGTTAATTAAACACAAAAATAACGAAAAAAGTTAAAATTTCTCAACTTTCATTTTTTTTAAAAAATTGCAAATTTTAGAAATGTCATATCTCGGAAACTAAAGGACGTACAAAGCTGCGGTTGGACTTAAATTGTTGCAAATTTAATCAGCTTTCATTGTATAGAGTGGTCATGACGGTAGGACGCATAGCTTCCGAGATAAAAGCAAAATATGAGACTTTCAAACCCTCCGCCACACCTCGGCTTAAGGGCTACGGGCGGGGACTTTTAATATGTTCACCTCCTAACTAGTCCAAACAAAGTTACGAAGTCAAAAATTGTGTTCCAAGCATTTCCCTCTATACCTCTTCGTTGACTGGACTAAAGTGATTTTAACACTTTTATTTATTTCTGCACAATAAGCGACAAGTTTTCATATAAGGTAGGTATTTTATCTACTTTAAAAACAAATAACAAAATTTGTCTACGACCCATTGTTTTTAAAAATACCTATGAGTTTTTTGAAAACTTAGTACTACTGCTTGCTAAACAGAATTGAAAAATTTAAACTAGGATAGGTATAACATTTTTGTCAATTTTTTTTTAAACATTTTCTTCAATTGACCTTATAAACCTTGTATACCTACCTACCTAGTTTTATGTAGTAACATTATTACGTACTAATTACCTACTTGGAAACCGAAAGGTAATCAGAATACCTACATCTACTTATTTTAATATTTAATTTAAAAAAATAAACAAATGCTATGTGTATTTAATTACATACCATTGTAAGAATCATGCATATCATAAAGACTTATTTATTATTATCAGACGTCAAGAAAATAAAAATGACTGTATTTCAAATTAAGGTTGAAGTTGAAAATATTAAAAAAACAAATTTTAATAATCGAATTAAATTCTTTTGTAATGCACTGAAATGAGTTTGCTGTGTAAATAAACAAATTAAAAATCAAACTAAGAAATGAGCAAAGTTCGAAGTCGTTCGTTAATAATTATTTACGCGTCTGCCTTAATCAGAATTACAAATTGGACGTTAACAGTATTCTCTTGTTCATCATATTTACCTGCTTAAATAAATGAATAATTATTACTGGTAAACTGAATTGAAAGTTAGAAGATTAGCATTCTGCAAGGCGCACGAGAAAGACGTCCAGTGGTAGCATCAGAGAGTAAGAGGCAACGAGCAGAAGACAGTTGCTTTGCTTGTTATGCAGAATAAGATTCATCCCGATCCGCGCTCCTGAAGTTGTTGTTAGTCGAATTCCAGCAATTCTGTAGAATTGTAATTACCCTCAGTGAGGGCGAGGGCGTTGTATGTGTAATTTGTGAAACTGTCTCTATTGCAGGCCCGATTGCTGGAATTCACAACTCGAGGTCGGATTATCAAGGGTATAGTTGATGATTTATACATATGCAAACGACTTTACCTATGAAACTCATGTTTAGATAGATTCACTGCATGATTATACAGTAATTTTAACGCTGTAGATCTATCCCGCGCCTAAAACAACGCCAGATCAACAAAACCATGAATGGGAATCAGGCTGAGATGAGCGCAGTGCACAACAGCTCTTGATTTGATTATTTCCGTTACATCCTCGCCAAGGTTTTGCCCGGAGTAACGCTACAGTTCTACGCACCGAACACAATATTCTATTATACGAGTGTACATTCCTTTGTTTCAATGCGACGGAGAATTTAGCTTTGCACATTGTATACTATGCGAGTACAAAAAATAAAAATATGAAAATATTTAAATTAAATTTTATGCATCCCAGTGAAAAAACGTCATATTTTTTCATTCATTTTAAGTAGTAGTTATATTCCTGGAATATTTTGTATTTTTGTCATAATTTAAAAGTATATTTCTGAAGTTAAATATTTGCTTTACTCAACATAGAAATTTTTTCACTCTCTGCTTTATAAATATATGTTTTGTATAAACGAATTATTATAATTATTATCAAATTATTATTTATTACAATAAATGGAATAGACGAATAATTTGATGTCTTCTTTCTGTTTAAATAAAATTTCTTGTCGAGAAAATGTTTACCTAACACAGCATACATTAATTTGTAGTCCATGCTCGTAACTATTTTAATTTTAAATTAGTTGTACTAGAGTAGAAGGAATGCGCTGTGAGAAAATGCATAATTCTGAAGAAGAAAAAAGTATTTAACTAGGACGCATTAGTATCTTCGAGTCCCAGTGGAATGGAGAAAAGCGCAAGGCAAGAACAGTAACAAAATAACTTACAGAGTAAATATGCGCCACAAAACAGCAACTGAATTTGTTAGGAAATGAGGTTTTTTCCACAAAGCAGGACATTACTACTGGTACTATCAACATAATGAAGTCATGTGTGCGATACATAAAAGCTGCACATAAAAACAAAGAAGACAATTAACTGAAAAGTGACGTTGTTCATTAGAGACAAAGCCAGCATTTTAAGAGAAATGCATTTCATTGTACAAGTAAGACAGATAAAGTGTCCCGTCTTGGTGGAAACTAATTTAATTTGCCCAACTCATTTCACACTATTCAATTCCCTTTTTTTGTTTTTCAGTGTGACCTAGCAATGCTTGATTAAGTCGGATATTTACATACTGCACTACTGCTGTACAAAACTTTTTTGCAATTTTTACTGAGTGGGACATTTTATGTAAAAGCATTAATTATTTTAATTTTATTTCATCAAATTTCCAAAGTGCTACTAGTTTGAGTTCTATTTATCTATGAATTATATTTATATATCGTGCTCGTATTTAAACCATTAAAATTTGGAAAATAATAATATGATATTCTATCCTACAATTAATTTCTATTAAGAAAATAGCGTAGCATAAGATAGGGCAATGATATCCTTGAATCTGATTGGCAGAGTCGAGAGGTGGATTTACATCAGAGAATATTAACGAGGTCAGCGTTTTTATTTTCATTTGCTCTTTCAAGTGTTCATAACCTGAAAATAGTAAAACCACGTGCAGTCTTAGAGCTAGCTACATACACTTCAACGGGACTCAAAGCAGTAATAATTTCTACCATGAAAACAAATCGGGTTGTTTCTCATTCTCGAAATTCTCGAATCTTAACAATCCGATTGTTGACATGCTGCAAATGTTTAATAAGTAACATAAAGAGATAAACATGACAAGGTGCTGTTCCCTTTAGCATTGCGGGCTCTGGGACAGAGTTGTCGAATTCGCAACCCGCAGTAACGGGTGCATTGACACTTGTGGATGTGGCGGTGCCCATGCTGTTGGCACGAAATACGAATACATCTTTCACTTTTACATTCCCGATTCACGACTTTCACGAACGAGTGTCTCTATACCTCACGAAAAAATAATTAGTTAATTACGAGTATATGCGCGCAACACTATTTCTAAGGGAGAAATGTACTTATTAAGTATACCAGCCGAAGGTTCTTTATTGGAGTTTTAATTGCCTAGTTCATCTTTTCATAAATAAAAAAATTCTCGAATCCGATTGTTGGCGTGCTGGAAACGTTTAATAAGTAAAATAACAACATTAAAAATTAAAGATACAAATAATTAGTAATTAGGATAGACACTTACGAACTCATCACTACTCGCGGATGACTGCTTAGTGCTTACTTCGTTACTTCTTTAACTATCGATGACTCCTATATTCTAAGTACAGAATTGCAAGATTGCAATAACCTCGCTGAAATGTGCCGTGTATATAACAACCGCACGTGGCCAAAAGGTGAATAACTTTACTTTACTTTACAAGACACAACTTAAGCTGTAAAAAATCTAGTTTGTTACAAGAGATATCCCGGCCGTCAGATGTCCATCTGGAAGACGGAAGCGTGGGTTGGTGGCCAAAGATGTAAATTTGTATTTATAAGGCAAGAAACGTGACTAAAATCAGTTCTGATAATTTGTACAAATATAGTTTACAAGTAATGCAAAGAATGCGAAAAAAAAATCGTGTAGGTGGAAGAAAAGATGCCGTCAGAAGCACTTGTGGAAAATTAATGACATCTACGTCAGTTCTGACAATACTATCCTGTCAGTAGAAGTGAGTGCGATAGATATAAAAGAAAATTTTGTGCATTTGTATTGTGCGATCTCCGCGCTCGTTAAAATTTATAATTTATCGCACTTTCTAAAGACTGAAAAAGTGTGACGTCACTTGTCGCCATTGTGTAGGCAACGTATATGCAACTCGCATAAATATATCCAAACAAATTATACTTTATGACATTTTGACATACTGTATTAAGCGATATCCTGCGTGTCGTGTAGGCAACGCAAATTCAACCAGCATGAATTTATCCAAACAAACGTCACGACTTTTTCAGTCTATAGACTGAAAAAATGTGACGTAACGTTTCGCGGTCGTGCAGGCAACGCATATGCAACACGCATAAATATTTCCAAACAAATTATACTTATGTCATATCCTGCATGTGGTGTAGGCAACGCATATGCAAAATGCAACCAGTATAAATGTTTCCAAACAAGCGTCACGACTTTTTCAGTCTATTGTCACACTAGTTTGCTGTCTGACTCAACACAACATGTTACTTTCTATATATCGCACTCACTTCTTCTGACAGGATAGTATTGTCAGAACTGACGTAAATGTCATGTATTGTCCACAACTTCGGCGGCTTCTGACGGCATCTTCTCTTCACCTACACTTCTAACGATTTTTTTTTTCGCATTTTCTGCATTATAAGCTATATATCTACGAATTTTCAGAACTGCTCTCAGTCACGTTACTTTTCTTAAAAATTTACATTCTTCGGCTGCCTACCTACGCTTCCGTATTTCAGATGGACTTCTGACGGCCGGAATATCTCTACTGATGACACTCAAACCTTTCAAAGTAGAAATCATTACCTACTACTCTGATTCTCGTTGAAATGTATTTAGCCTGCTCTCCGTCTAGTGTGCTTCTTTATTTTATAGAAGCTTACCGCAGCGTATATTTACAAGATTATCTTCTTTAAATTCTCTCCAAGGTTTGAATAAATCGAATATGTTAGTTTAAAACGGACTGCATTCACACTGCCATATACTATTTTCTAAACTGAAATGGAATATTGATTGAAATCCCGAAAATTGGAGAGTACTAAAGATGAATGACAAATAGGGATTGCATGAATATTGCAAAATGTTAGTAGTAGTAGCAGTAGTAGCAACTCGTTTTTGGTAATTTATTAAAAATAGGAGAATTTGGCGATAATTAAAATAATGATACCAAATATATGAGTCATATACCTCTACATAAGAATTATAAAATGTCGTTGAATGAAAATTTGGTTCGAAAACGTTTTATTACAGAGTTACATTAGAGCTCATTCCATAATATGCAAATTTTCAAGTAATTGTTTTACATGACAGATAAAATTGTTGATTTATTTTAACATCACCGTCGTCGATGATACGATAAATCTTTTGAATATAACGCGAATTTATGCAATTTAACCCGATTTAACATACTATTTATTAGTACAGCGCTCATAGGTTAAGCCTGGGAAAAAATTTGGAAGTGGATGAAATTTGGCATAGGGGTAGTATTTTAGTAGGAGAATAGGTTAAAAAAGAGTCCCGCCGCGAAAGCAGTGAAAATTCGAGTCAAAAAAATTTTCCAGACTTTTCCGGCTATATCTCGGAAAATAAGGGAAATTTAGAAAAAACACGACAGCTAAATTAAAGAGCATTAAATTCTGAACAAGAAGGGTCCTTACATTTTTCCAGAAATGCTGAAGTCGCCGTGTAAAACGCTTTTGAACAAAACACCTTTTTGTTCAAATCTAGTGGCTTCAAACGCCCGAAATTTCAAATATTGAAGCATCACTTTCAGGTTAGCGGTGAGATTACTCGAGATGTACCGATCGGATTTAAAAAATTCAAAGTTGGTTTTGAAGGGAAATGCCTAAGCTTTAAAACTCGTGTATTAGAATAGCAATATATGCAGCCAGTAAATTAAAAATAGTCTTTTTCAGAAAAATAAATGGATTCTTGAGCACACGATGATTAAACGTTCATATCTTGTGAACGGTTTAATATTAGATGCTGTCCTTGAAGGAATTTGAGGTTCATATTGTCCTCTTTGAAGTGTGCATACTAAAATTGCGTCTAATTACCCCCTTTTCAAAAACGAAGACTTTCAAATTTCGATAATTCGAGAGCATTTTAGAGATTACGATTTCTCCACATTCGGGATGCTGTTACGTATTTAAAAAATCTGCTGTGGCCAGTACACGACCTCTCGCCTAATTCTGCTTATTCTACTAATCTCGAGACTAATCTAATAAATAGTTTTACTTACATTTTAATAGTTTTATGTTCATGTAAGATGTAAACGATAATGTAAACCAAGATGCAAGCAAAAGATGTCAACTGTACTGTCACTGTCATAATCATTCAAATTTTATGTAGAAACAAATTTCATATCATGGACAACAAGATAGAATATTAATTGTACTTTATTTTATTGTTAAATACTACCAGATTCAGCAAATTGTATTTATAATTAACTGTACCCATAGATAATTATATTTTCTTTTATTTTTAATTGCAGAAATTGTCATAAATAAATAATGTATTTAAAGAAAACTTAATCAAGCTTCAAAAAGTACTTTCCGGTTTGCGGATTTCTTCCAAAATGTTATCCGGTGTTAAGATACTTATTAAAACCTTAAATATGAAATTTGGTTATTAAAGGTTTGATAGTTTTTCAGTTATCGTGGACGAAAAATCGTCAGTCCATACATTCATACAAACACACACACGCACACACACACATACACACACACAGACATCATCGTGAAAATAGTAAATTCGTATTGTAGAGACCCTGAAACGTGCTTATCCACCAAAAACTCATACTCGAAAATTTTGACCCATTACAATATCTCTCTTATAGAATATGAGGCGAGAGGTAAAAATGCGCGAAAAATTCTGAAAAAATTTGAAAATGTCCCCATGTTTCGGACAGCTGCTTTACATTGTGGCCAAACGATGAAGTTTTCTGGATATTTTAAAAAATTATGAAGATAGCGCGAAATTTGGCATTTTTTCTTCTTTTAGATATTATTCTGTAAATGGACCACTTAGAAAGAGTTTGTTGGTTGAAAATTAAAGATTAATGTGTCCTCTTTCATTTCCTTATATTGGAGTAGCTCTCTAATCTCTCGTTTTTAAAGGGCAGGTGTTTCTTTTTGTACTCTACGAGCAAATCATGACGTATTTTTCAAATAAATTTTAGAATAGTAGGTCGTTACTTGTTCTAATGTTATAGAATTTGTCAAGCGTAGATTGTCGACCAAAGTGACAAAATAATATAGGTCCATGAATTTTATATGCTTTTAAACTATCCGTCGTTCAATTACTAAAACATTTAATATCTTACTTATGACTTATATGGCGTTAGTATGTCACCTGTCAATATTTTTTACGCAAAAACAAAAATCAACCGATCATGGATTACAAGATTTTAACGTTTTGCCTTAAAAATTTAATTTTTGAATTTTATTACAGTTCTTTAATGCTACAAGATGAAGAAAATTTTTATAACGTAAGTTGCAAATAACTTTTCCTCTTATTCTCATTACAATTAACCACTATATTTATCAAAATTTAATGAAATTTTTGACAATTAAACTTTTTACTCTTCAAGAAATATCACTTCCGGAGAAGATATTTGTACCAAAATCTAATGAGCTCTTCCAATTTATATACAAATGTAAAATACCAAATATCAAAATTTTTGGGTAATTCGTATTTGAGTTATCCGACATACACACCGGCCTAATTCGTGCTCATCTACTTAAAACTCACTACCCGATTTTTTGCATGATTCCAATACCTCCCTTACAGGTAAGCGGGAGGTAGAAATATCATTTTTCACAATTCCTTATCATAAACCATATAATTTCTCATTATAATTGCTCGGCTAAACTGAATCAAAATTTACTTTTTTTTCTCCGCCATTTATTGGCCAAATGGTTTTTTTAAATAAAAACTCATGCTATCTTTTTTGTTCAGAATTTAATGCTCTTTACTTTAACTGTAGTGATTTTTCTAAATTTCCCTTATTTTCCGAGATATAGCCGGAAAAGTCTGGAAAATTTTTTTGACTCGAATTTTCTCGGAATTTTCACTGCTTTCGCGGCGGGACTCATTTTTAAACTATTCTCCTACTAATATACTACCCCTATGCCAAATTTCATCCACTTCCAATTTTTTTCCCAGATTTAGTGAATATTTTACTGCGGGCGCTGGACTATTATCATTTATGTTGACGCAACTGTTACTGTCACAACTTAAATTTTACGTAGATATGCCACGTAGTTCAGGAAAATTTCATAATATACATAAAAAAAGTTGAAGACTTTTGAAAATTTGCATGTAAATAACTGTCTTTAAATTAAAAACTAATTTATTCTACAAAAGTATAGGAAGGTCTTACCCACCTAATTTGTTTCAAAATCTGTTATTATAGTCCAGGAAAATTGCATAAAATAAAGAAAAAAAGTAGGAGACTTTTGCAAATTTGCAGAGTTATAAAAATGTATGTAACATTCAAGATTCCGATGAGTCCCGAGCAGCAGAAAGTGTGCTTGAGCCGCCATATTGGAAAAATTATTTTTTTCAAAAAAATTCGGTAATTTTAAATTGTACGGTAAATATTGTTATAATATTGTAGCCTATAAAATTTCCTACAAAAACATTCCATCACTTTTCATTATATAGAGCTAATAGTTTACGAGAAAATATATTTTGGTAGAGCGAAGCTTAATTAAATCATGCCTTAACTTTGTTTCCTAACACAAAAACGGCTGTAACTTGCAAACAGGTAGAAAAAACGACTCAAATATATTTGAAATGAGCCCAAGCAAATGAGACATTCTATAAGTACAATTTTTATTCTGTTTGTAAAATTATCGTTACACTAATGTAATTACGCTAATAAATACAGCATAACTATTGTTTAACTTTTTTGTATTTAAATGTGACAGCCAGTTGTACCCAAAATGTTAATGTTAATTTTACGAATTTCAATCAAATTCTTTTTGGGTTACAACCTGTATAGAGGATCTTTAGTTTTTGGTCGTGGAAAATTATCTTATTCCTATTTTATTTGCGTATGTTTACCGGAAAAGTAGTATCATAATGCGGGAAGTCTGGTTCTTTATATCTTTATAATGTAATTTTGCAAAATTTCAAACTTAGATTTACTTTCATCTAATTTATCCCTATATGCTACTCCTTTAATGTAGCCGAATTTTCGATGTTTTTATCTGTTCTATTTATTATCCAGTTATTTATAATTCGCTGCTGCAACATTATTGATATTGTTTTCTAGCATACAATATGCTGGAAATAAAATCTCTAAGACTATTGAAGCTGAAAATATGTTTGACCCAGTTCCACATCGCTGGAGAACAAACCTGTCGAGGAAAAAAGTTGCTATATAATATTTCGTGCCCAACTTTGAAAAATAATGACGCAGTTAAACATGTTTTTTATTTGGCTTCACCTTCTTTGTTTTCAACTAATACATAAACTAATTAATTGAAGTTTTTATGAAAAAGAAACATAGAAGATAGCTTCGTCTGGGAAGTTTTCTTATTTTCACTGGAGTTTCATTTTTGAGATAGCACAGCACATACATGTTACGCTTCAAGAGATACATGTGCGTTATGAATTTTCATCAGATGCATTCTTTATTTGAATGTTTGGTTTCTTCAATTTATGTTTGTATAAAAATAACAGTGATCTTACATATTTTCTTAGCAAACAAAGCTTTGTGTTTGTATTAGAATATTAGCTACGTTTCTTGTATTCTGGGTCGATTTCAATCATCTTTCGATAGATGTGTTTTTTATATATCTTTAACAGATAAATGAATATCTGGTGTAGGTACCTACTCTTGATAAAAAATAACACATCTGCTAAATTATGTATATAGAAGTCAATAATAATTATTTATGAACCAAAACTGTAAATGGTGGTATCAGAACAATGTACTAATCTCTTGGAATATATTCTTCCGAATAGTATCACCACACTCGAAATTATTATTGAGTATGGTTCATTACTGTAAATTTCTTTTAATTCCAGTTTTTGCATACTGAATAAAAGTGAAATATTTAATAATATTCACTATTGATTATTTTATTTGGTTTCCAGTACCTAGGTATCAAATCGTTTCTTGTATTCTGGGTCGATTTCAATCATCTTTCGATAGATGTGTTTTTTATATATCTTTAACAGATAAATGAATATCTGGTGTAGGTACCTACTCTTGATAAAAAATAACACATCTGCTAAATTATGTATATAGAAGTCAATAATAATTATTTATGAACCAAAACTGTAAATGGTGGTATCAGAACAATGTACTAATCTCTTGGAATATATTCTTCCGAATAGTATCACCACACTCGAAATTATTATTGAGTATGGTTCATTACTGTAAATTTCTTTTAATTCCAGTTTTTGCATACTGAATAAAAGTGAAATATTTAATAATATTCACTATTGATTATTTTATTTGGTTTCCAGTACCTAGGTATCAAATCTTTTGTTGACACATTTTTCATTACTCTCTTGTACAATAATAAAAACAGATTGTCGGTTACTTATTATTTGCAATTTGTAATAGCTAGTTATCAACTGGGAAGCAGTAATGAAAATCTTTAGATGTCATCTTCAAACAAAAAGACTATCACTTCCACTTGTAGGTTCAAATTATCTCTGTTTCATTTTGTTGTGCAGCGCTTGGCTTTTGTTTTTTCAATGTAGAATGAATTGATGTTAAAATTCTCCGGCAATGCGTGAGAAAAAAATGGTCTTCTGTCGAGTTCGTTCTCTGAGGGAGCACACAGCATACAGCACAAGAACAGCAGAGCGAGTGAACTAATGCCAGATGGAAGCCCGACTGTATATTTACGCAGATTGTAGTGTACGTCTGCGATTTTTCTTGTTTATTTCCAAAGAGCATTTGTTCTCTTTTTAACATTACGGGATGGCGTCACCGTCGTGCGTCGCACAACCACCCTGAGATCTGAGAAATTGCTTTTGTTCAATGAAATGCAACTGCGATAGGAACGGAATATTTTTACTGTCATAACGGTATGGGATGTTCGGCATTTTTATTAGACTTGCTTATTTGTTCTGCCAAAGAGTTAGATGAAGGGTAGCTAACGTTTATTTTACATAGTGGCCAGATTATTTAAATCTTATTGTATAAAATTTGTATTAGTACTTGCGACCTTAAACGTTCCACTTGGAAAATATAGTCCAGGCCGAATTGTAAGTTTTTACTTTTTAGGTCTCCGTGTAAATTGAATTTTACATTTTTTTTGCGAGATGTCGCCATTTTTACTTTTGAGTAATAATTGTTACAAATTATCGCAAAAATAAAAAATTTTACTTATTTTTTTTAGAATAATATGTATCTAATAGAAAAATGTCCAAGGAATCGAATATTGAAAACCTGAAGTCGATATTTGATATATCTAAAATTTCTTTGTTTTCTCTCGGGAAAAAAAATCTGCTGACCCAAGACCCTAATTTTTTTTAAGAATAATGTGTCCAATAGACAAATGTCCACCGAATCTAATATTCAATCCAGTTAGAAATGACAGTTTGTTGATTAAACACAAACATGTTTTTTAATTTCAAATATATATTTATACTCAATCGGAATTTTTTAAAATTTTGACTAACTAAATTTCACGGAACTTGGAAAATAATACTCCAAATAGAAAAATACTCCAGCAATCAAATGCTAGTACAACTGTTTTTATATTTGAAATGAGGATCAAATTATCGGGGGTAAGATTTTTAACGCTATTTGTTCATAAATTGTTTATAAACAAATGGTTTACTTTAATATTTTTGAAAAAAAAATTACCATTCCATTGTTATGATATCATTACTATCATGATGGATCCAATCATGATATTAAAAAAAAATGTTTTTCTTAAAAAAAATTATCATTGTTTATAATCGTTTTTACTTAACGAAGTATTGTAATCGCGAAAAATTTCGGTTTTCAGATTTTGATGGAAATATCCGTTTTGACCTTTTCTGAATACATTATGACTAGTTTCGTCGTGACGTCTGTACGGACGTACGGACGGACGTGTGTGTTTCGCATAACTCAAATACGGTTAGACGTAGAAAGTTGAAATTTTGTATTTAGGACTGTTATAGCATCTAGTTGTGCACCTCCTATTTTTGGTTTCAATCTACAAACCGGAAGTAGTACTTTTTTCAAATATTTCGATAAATATTTAATTTAAGACAAATTTTTTTATTTTAAATGAAAGATTATGTGATTATTACCTACAATCGGTATTTTATAAATATTTTTGTATCTGCTATCATTTAAGAATAATTAATTAAAGTATATATTTAAAATTTAGTATTTCGGTATCTTGTAGTCCATGATCGATTAACATTTTTTGTTACTACGTAAAATTTAAATGATTATGACATGACAGTGACAGTGGTAGTGACAATAGTAAAATATCGTTTAAATCTTCTTCTTCAGTTTAAATAAAATGACTAAAATATATTTGTGAGTATAGTAGCAATAGTAGTAGTACTTATATATTAATATATTTGTATAATATAATTCTACATTTTAGTTATTAAGAAAAGTATGAACAGTTTCATAGGCGTACAAGGAAGTCATGTGGTATCCACGTCAGATTTTTACTTCCTTGTACGAAGTAAGGAAGTATTGTAATCGCGAAAAATTTCGGTTCTCAGATTTTGACGGAAATATCCGTTTTGACCTTTTCTGAATCCATTATGACTAGTTTCGACGTGACGTCTGTACGTACGTACGTACGTACGTACGTACGGACGTATGTGTGTCGCATAACTCAAATACGGTTAGACGTAGAGAGTTGAAATTTTGTATTTAGGACTGTTATAGCATCTAGTTGTGCACCTCCTATTTTTGGTTTCAATCTATAAACCGGAAGTAGTACTTTTTAAAAATATTTCGATAAATATTTAATTTAACACAAATTTTTTTATTTTAAATGAAAGATTATGTGATTATTACCTAAAATCGGTATTTTATAAATATTTTTGTATCTGGTATTATTTAGGAATAATTAAAGTATATATGTATAATTTAGTATTTCTTTATCTTGTAGTCCATGATCGATTAACATTTGTTACTACGTAAAATTTAAATGATTATGACATGACAGTGACAATAGTAAAATATGCTTTATATCTTCTTCTGCAGTTTAAATAAAATGACTAAAATATATTTGTGAGTATACTAGTATAATAAGTTAAAAGAATTTTTATTATTATTTTACATTTTAGTTATTAAGAAAAGTATGAACACACAAGGCGTACAAGGAAGTCATGTGGTGTCCACGTCAGATTTTTTACTTCCTTGTACGGAGTAATAAGGAAGTATTGTAATCGCGAAAAATTTCGGTTCTCAGATTTTGACGGAAATATCCGTTTTGACCTTTTCTGAATCCATTAAGACTAGTTTCGTCGTGACGTCTGTACGTACGGACGTACGTACGGACGTACGTACGGACGTATGTGTGTCGCATAACTCAAATACGGTTAGACGTAGAAAGTTGAAATTTTGTATTTAGGACTGTTATGGCATCTAGTTGTGCACCTCCTATTTTTGGTTTCAATCTACAAACCGGAAGTAGTACTTTTTTCAAATATTTCGATAAATATTTAATGTAAGACAAATTTTTTTATTTTAATGAAAGATTATGTGATTATTACCTACAATCGGTATTTTATGAATATTTTTGTATATGCTATCATTTAAGAATAATTAAAGTATATATTTAGTTTTTAGGTATTTAGGTATCTTGTAGTCCATGATCGATTAACATTTGTTACTACGTAAAATTTAAATGATTATGACATGACAGTGACAATAGTAAAATATGCTTTTTTATATCTTCTTCTGCAGTTTAAATAAAATGACAAAAATATATTTAGAGTATAGTAGCAGTAGTAGTAGTACTTTTATATTAATATATTTGTATAATAAGTTAAAAGAATAAAGTAGGTATGGCGGAAGGTCTTGTGGTGGCCACGTCAGATTTTTTATATTATTCTACATTTTAGTTATTAAGAAAAGTATGAACAGTTTAATAGGCGTACAAGGAAGTCATGTGGTGTCCACGTCAGATTTTTTATATTTGCATTTTTTAAATAATTGGTTAAGAAATAATTTTGTCTTTAAAAATCATAATTGATGGCTCAATAGAATTGAAACAAAAAAAAATTCATTAATAATTTAATTGTTTATTTAGTTAACAAATTGTTATAAACAATATTTGAGTGTCACAATATTTTTCATAATAATACAAAAAATTACAAAAACGACCATATTATGCAAAAAAGTGGAGAGAAAAAATTTTCTGTATTTTTTATTGGATTTAAATAAATAACAATACAACAAGAAATGTGTCATTTCGATTTTTTTTCTGTAAATAAAAATTGCATTATTTGCAGAAAAAAATCGAAATGACACATTTCTCAGAATTGCAATCCACGTCAAATGAGCCATCACTCATATTTTTCGTACTCTTCAAACTATTTTTCGCAAAAAACTCACTTCTTGACTAGACTGTAATAGATAATTTGAACTATGAACAAATCAAAATATTATTTTTATTTTCAGTTATTTTTGAAATATATAAAAATTATGTTGTTACCTACTACTATTAATTTTTGAAAACATTTTCAGATCCATTTTTAGTAGTATTCCATTTATTAGGTATTTTATCTTTTGAATCACTATACTTACCTTCTATAAGCTTTATAACCTTCTTATTTGGTTCATATTATCACATTAACTGTCAATTTTCGTCATGTTTTAAAGTTGTATTTGTATACCGTATACCTCCTTTTACTTTTTGCAAATAAATCACCTTATGCTAAATTCTAAATTCCAATATCGTAATATCAAATTCTTAAATGAAGTTCTTATTATTTTACGTTATTTTATGACTGATTTCGTTTGATTATCTCCCTAAAATTTCAAATTGAATCATAAAATAACTTTGATTTTAGAACAATTTCTCGGCATAATTATTAATAGGTACTGACTATAGAATTTATGCGGGAAGAGAAATATTTTCATCATCCACGTTGACATTATTATATCTAAATATGGATAAACACATCACTTCAACCGTTTTTCAATTTTAATGAATACCTACCTAAAATAGTTCAAATATTTTGATGTAGAAAATCCGATTTAATCCGATCATATACAAAAAATTTGATTTGTTTTTATCAACTTGATGAAGTCCAAAAATATAAAAATATTTAGAGTTTGAAGGGAAAGCGGTCGTGACGTCAATGCAGCATAAAGGTTTAACTTAAATCCTAATAATGGCGTCAGTGGGATTGTACACGTGCTCGAGCCCAACATAACGAAATAAATTTTTTGCTTAATGAAAGCACCAAACCACGGAGATTTACAGGATTTTTAGGGTATTAACTCAACAGTTGATATAATATAACATGCACGCCTTTATGAATCCCGAGCTGCGATATTCAAGCTGTAAATGCGCCAGAAACGCACAGTATAAAGACCTGGATGTTTATGATTCTTTTGTTTGGTTCTAGTTAGTTCTATTGATGCTTCAAACTGAGAATTACTATGATTACGTTGATTGTGTATCTGCATTGTTGTATAATTATTTTGCATTGCATTGTTTTAGAATATGGTTTAATGATATACCGCTGATATTAATCCTGTTATATTAAAATTGATAAAACAGGCACGGGTTAATTAAACAAACAAAGCAAGTTTTGTTGACTTTAACTTTCGCTAACGCAAACTAGATAATTATTGTTTGAGTCTAAACATCTATATTCTGTTTTTAAACTACGAGGAGTAAAAAAAAAGTCAAATTTACATAGTTTTTAAAACAACTAGAAAGTCACTAGTCACTAATATTTAATTTCAATATGTCTTCAATCACATAAACTGTTATTCACAAATTTATATATTATACTAATGTAGCAAGATGACTTGCATATGCTACGCTCTGTATTTTTGGTATCTGAAGTTATATTTAGATACAACAGTTCAGAGTTCATCTGCATCCCTCTATACCCCTAAACCAGACGTTCCCTTGATTTTTGGGCGTCTGAGACAATTCTTCGTCAGCCGAGCTCCAGATAAGTCCAAAGATGTAGCCCGTTGCTACGGACATTACGCTTTTGAGCGTAAACGATAAGTTTTATTAGTTATAAATCTGTATTATAAGTTTAGTTGAAACGTATAAGTCATTATTAATCTTTTATTCGTGTTTATTCATTAATTTTGTGTTTATTAAAAGTCAAATATTTTTAAGTAAAGTGAGTTAGAGTTTTTGTATGTCATGATTAGTGCCGCTCCCTAATTCATCCCTTCCTAATTCAGCCACGACTGGTTATCCCTTTCCCTTAAGTAAACTTCCTTCCTTTTTCATCCTACCCCCTATTTTAACTCAGTTTTGCTACACTAACATCAAATAATTGAAAGAACGAACTTCAAACATTATTCACCTTGTAGAATGAATTTCTAAATAACTTTTTAACAGCAAACAAAAACATAACAATTCAATATGAAAGGACGTGATGGGTCTAAAACCGGAGTTGCTCCAGCCAATCACGCATAGAAATCATCCTAGAATTTTCTCATAGTCGTGTTAAGAAAGACTACTACCGACAAATTTTAAGATTTCAAACTACTTACTATAGTATAGTTTACGCAGCCAATATGAATCAAATAAATATTTTAATTTTTATCATGGACGCTAATTGTATGGCATTTTTGAACTTTTTATACTTATTTTGTATAACACCGTATGTAATTATCAGATTTGCTCTTTTAAAAAGTCCAGATATAGTGATGCAACGATTCTTATTTTTACGAATCAAAATATGACATTGATTTTTATTTAACATTTAGATTTTCAACAGTGTTTATAACTAGTGCTTTACCCAATCACAAAGAAATTACTATAGAAATTTGTTTTTACTTTTCCTAAACAAAAATGGTACTAACATGAAGTTTCAGTTTTCAATTATTCTTTCCGACATATAAACTTCACTTCTACCCTTAATACTTATATTATTTGATATTGTTTAATTAACCTGGATACGACTTTTACCTTCTTTGTTAATTGAACATTTATATTCGGTGCCATTTCAGTTGTTGATTTTGACATGATATTTTCATATTTTTCATTTCATTATTTACATTTTAAGTAATACTTTTATGCTGGAAATAACGACTTTAAAACTTGTAAATGAGAGAAACAACGAACGACTGAGGTAAATTTTCAAGCCCTCTTGATTACGAAATTTTCAAGAGATAATTATCAACAAGTAAATTAAGAGGAATGAAAAAATTCAGAGCATTTTCGTTGGATTAAGTGTAACATTAGCCTTTGAAATGGTTCCTAAACATTTATACAGCGTTTGAAGATATAAACGAAAAGAGAGGAAATTTTAAATCGCCGCAGGGTAACGAGATTTACAGATCATTGGGTATAAAATTTCGTTTCTTTTTACGTCTCAATGATTTAGTGTACTTTGTATTGGGAAAGGAAATGCGTAAAAAATAATATAAGAAGCAAAATTTTTGCATTAATCTGAAAAGTTTCCGGACTATAAATCACTCTGTCATGGTTCCATTGGGCAGGTTTTTCTGTAAGAAAGACGGCAAGGTCATCGACGTGGTAACTTCTAATAAATCATAAACCTACCTCCATTGCTTCAGACAAACGCCACTGCAACACTTTACTTCAATATTCAATACTCCAGTTCCAGTGCCAAATTTAATTCTTGAATAGGTAGTGTCAAACTTCCATAATATTTCTTAATTTAAGATTAAAAATTATTAACGATTTAAATCATTATAAAATATTTTCAAATTGAATTATCCTATCCAAATTATAGGAACAACATGGCTGTTAAGCGGATCGTCTATGTTTTTACAGAATTCCTAGAATACTCTCGATTTTACTTTGTTTCCATTTCACTTTTTTCCCCACTACTGTAAAAGTGTTTTCGCTCCCAGATTAATATTGAATCAGGATAATGTTTTTATAAACATTTAAAATAGAAAAAGAATGGATCTACAGATGATGTGCCTTTTTAATATTTAAAAAATTGCATAAAATTTTCATTTCATTAATTTAATTTTTTTGAAATTTTCGGAATTTTTATATTCATGTACAATTTTTTAATCAAAATTTTAAAAAGGCACATCTGTAGATCCATTCTTTCTCTATTAAAACCTTGTTTAAATTAAATTTTAACATTCTTGTACTGGCTGCACAAAACACTAGCTACGTTAGTACATTTTATGCTGGATTTTAGGTAGTAGACGGTCCTTTTAAAAAAATATGTTTAGAATTAAACAATTTTGGACAAGTAGAAATCCGATCATCTGAACCAACCCTGTGTATAGTGCAAATTAAGCAAATTGTTTCTACCTCTGGTATTTTTGGTTGAATTTAAATTTAAAAAAAATTTTCTCTGTTAACTCAATCCGGAATGTAACAAGATGGCCTTAGCATCTTTGGATTATTGTTATATTTCTAAAGTTATTTTTTGAAACAATAGTTCAAAGGTCATTTGCATCCTTCTGTATTCCTGAGCCGAACGATCCCTTACATCTGCAGTCAGTTCTTATTTAGCCGGGATAAAGATAAGTCCGATGATGTAGCCGTTCTATGGACTTTACGCATTTATGCGAAAATTTAAGTAACTTTACAATAGTTAATTCGTATATAATTTAGTGTCAATCATTTATTAATTGTAATCGTGTTTTAAACGTGATTTTGTATTTATTAAAGCCAAATATATTCAAAGTTAAATATATTGAAGTAGGCAATATTCAGTTTCATGATGCCAACGCTCCCAAATCATTCCATCCTAAATCGACCACGATTTCCCTTTTCCTTCAAGAAACTTTTTTATCCTATACCCCATAACTGCCCTTCTGTCAGAGACAAGGGTGGGCCAGTAAAAAATTAATGTGGGCTACACTTTTTGTAGTAAAATTTTTGTTTGAAAAATTCTTTCACTGCTGATGGAATTTGACTTAGTGCCTCCTGAAATTAATGCAACATTTACCAACAATAAATCTATACCTATCCGCTATTCATATTCATAAACAGTTCTTTTCCCTAAGCAATATTAAATATTTTAAATATAGGTACCTATCTATCCGTAAACTAACGTAAAAATATTGTAATTTTTTTGGGTGGGCCAAGGCTTTACAGGGTGGGCCCTGGACTACCCAGGCCCACCTCTTAGTCTATGGCCCACCCTTAGTGCCTTAGTTACGTACCTGCTTCTGTCTTGCTACACTGACACAAGCCGGTAGGATGTCACAAAAAGATCTGCAATGTTTCTGCATTAAGTAATTATGTTGATTTGAAAGTTCTTTTGAAGAAATACACATCAATTTTTTTATAAATATTCCTTGTTTTATGTATTTTGAATTTTGATAATGATTAGTATCTTTGCTTAAGTTTATAATTAATTTTATTGTATTTTATTTTCCTTTGTTGAATTATTAACTGTTTTTGTACTTTTTTGACTGTTTGTTTGAGATTTTTCGTGTGTTCTTTTAGCTGCGTAGTTGCAGTTGTAAATTATAGCTCATGGTATGGAATATATAATTATTTTAACGAGGAATGGTGTAATAAGATGGCCTTAGCATTTGTTATACCATTATGCTTTGTATTATTGTTACCTTAAGTTATATTTAGAAACAATAATTCGAAAGTCATCTGCATACCTCGGTACTCCTGACCCAGACGTTTTCCTAATTTTTGGTAGTCTTTAGTCAGTACTTGTTTAGCCGCGGTAAAGATACGATAAGTCTGACGATGTAGTAGTGCTACGGATATTTACGAGTTTGAGCGTAAATTTCCGTTCTTGTTAGTATAGTTCATTGATATAAGTATTTAGTAAAGTTTTTAGTTTATTAAATTGCTTTTCTACGCTTGCTTTTGAAAGTTCAGGTTTCTACATTGTTTTAAATGTTGAAAGTAGCTGTTTGTCGCAAGTGTGGTGCAAAGTACCCAAGCGTGCGATAAAGTACTTTGTTGCACATTTTTGGGTACTTTGCAACACAGTTTTTCTTTTTCTTGAATGTCCATTGTTTTCGCAACAATATTGATATTTCACAAAAATTTAAAAATTTGATAGTAATTGTCAAAAAATTCATGTTTTTTTGTATTTTTAACTTCCTTGTTTTGCTGGAGTAGAAAAAATAGTGTGTATAACACGTATTGAAAATATTTTGTCGAACTTAAACGATTGCATCCCTCCCTTAGTTCGGGCTGCAATTTTCGTTTGCGTTCGACAAAACTATATTTTCAAAACTTGTTACACAAATAACTATTGTTTATTTAAACGGTAATTTAGTTACTTAAAACAAATATATTGAATGTGTTGAGTGTTTTAAGGAGTATTATGACAGTATGCTCCCAATTCCTCCCCTCCTAGATTTACCACGACTGGTTATTTTCCTTTTCCTTAAATAAAATTCATTCCTTTTTCATCATATACCCCATAGTTTCTAAACTTAAAGTCGTAAAATTGATACAGATTATTATGTTATTTTAATAATGTGAGATAGGAATCGCCACGCACTTTCAGTAGGTATCATTAAATTTTTTTCCAAGTCTGGTCTGAAGCCAGTGGCGGAAATACAAATTTTGACAAGAGAAGCACAAATCTAAACATTGAAAAATGGTTATAAAAATATATTTTTTAATTGAATAGCGCAAGTATCCATAAGTTAATATAAATTTTTTAGTTCAACGTCAGATATCTTTAAATGATGATAATTTAATGTAAAATGTCTGTTTTTCTGTATTGTTTTTAAAAACGAACAAAGCAAGTTTTAGTCACAGAGGAAGCACGTGCCCGGATGACCCCCCTCCCATCCTATATCCGCCATTATCTGAAGCACTTGCTTAACCTCTCATGCGTTTTCGATCTAAAGATGTGTCATGCTGTCATGTGCCGATAGGATTTATGGTGAACAGTGCATTGTTTCTTTCGAAGTTAAACATGAACATTTTACCGTATACTATACGTTGCACGTAAAGATTCTAAGTAAAACTTTACAATATACCATCTATCCATTATCATATTTCTAAGTAAAACTTTACCATCTATCCATGGTATCATATTTCAGAATGAACAAATTTTGACAGAGTTCTTGTCTATTATGTTAAATTTAGAATCAAATAAATTAAGAAGTGAAGATCAAATAACATTTAGTTTAAATGTATATTATAAATTTGATTTCCACGTCTTATCATTAAAACCTGAAAAATAATAACAAACTAAACAAAATTTATTTTAAAGCCTATTTGTGTACAGTAGCATTGTTAATCAGAGCATCGCTCCAGCTAATAGAAGCATTATAAATAACATACTGAACAGTCCAAAGCATCTGGTAACTTCCGCTGATCTAGAGCGCAGAAACTGGTTTTAGGGCAACGGGCAAGTTTAGCGAGTTACCAAATATCTTTAACGAAAATTAGATTGTGTGGCGAGGGCATTATCGCAACATACGCTCACTAATTTCTCTAGTGCATTAATTAACGCACTACGAGATGCTTATCTAAATATCCGGGGTCGGGGGTCTTCGTCTCGATTAGATAGTCAATGGCTTCGACCCGCGCGGCCGCGAAGTAGCGGCTACACGTATCCGAGGGAAGCGGTACTTAACCCCGACAAGCGAGCAACGTCTTCCGATTCACGGAAACTACCCTGCTATTTATTCGCAAATAATGGCAATGTTGCTTTATTGCCGTGCAATATGTTCACAGTGGTTACTGATTTTCAGGTAATTCGATACTAGGGAATTAGACCACTATTTATGTCGTTCAATTAAAAGCTTCGGTTACTCCGTAAGCAGCGATTTCAAATCGAGTTTTTGATCGTATACTTATTTTATACACCCGTGCTTATTGTGTTAGTTTTTACACTATATAATATAATTTAATCCTTATCTTAGAATTTAAGAATGCAATAATAATTGTCAAAATTAAGTAATAAAAAGGTTCAAATGGCTAGTTATTTTACAATCTTATTGTTTGAGGGTGGTGATTTAATTACTGTTTATTTAAAATTATTGGATTCAATAAATTTCAAGAAAATATGTAATTTTTTTTTACAAATCAATATACCAGTTTTTTGAATATGACATTAAAACAATTTATAGATATAGATACAATATTTTTCTAATATTATATTCTCGGTTACACCTATGTTACACCGCACCGGTATAATGGCACGAAACACGGTGCGCGATGAAAAAGTTTTCCAAATGACAATCAGTTGCTTATTTTAAAGTGGAATTTCGAAGAAATTGTATAAGTGGTGTCAGAGATTATTCCTGATGTAACCGATAAACAAGAAATTAAAAAACAATACTTAGGATAAGACATGAAATTATTTTCATCGCGCACCATGCTTCATGAAATACCGGTGTGACATAGGCATTAGTTATAGTCAGTGGCGATGCGTGACTCCTAAGTTAGGTGGGGCAAAAAAATTTTTTGGGTTGAAGGTGAAATGCTTTAAACACCTTTAAACACTTTTGTATCGGTATGAGCTCTGATTTTATTTATGATTCGTGCAAAAATAACACTATTTAAATACTTTTTTTGCATTATTATGCAACAATAATTATGTTTAATTAAATATGTAGCCGATTTATAATAAAAAAATGAATTAGATAAATAAAATTATTAAAAAATAAAAATTAAATTTTTATTCGATTTAAATAAGGGGCCGTTCACATAACACGTCACGCACTTGGGGGGTGGGGGGATCCAGCATTTGTGACGAAATGTGACGTGGGGGAAAGGGGGTTCATCATGATGTGACGTCACACAAATTTTACTTATGAATTTTCAGTTAATATGAAAATAAAACCATTTTTGTTCACCTGTTTTTTCTGGTGTAACATGTCTTTATAGGAACACTTTACGGTGATGCTGTCGAATGTTAACAAATTGATCATAGCGCGATTCCGAGTTTATGGGAGAATTTTTCAGGATATAAACAGTCATGCTGTGACAAGATGAAATCATTACTTTCACATAATTTTCACTTTTTTCAAAATTATTTATTTATATTATATTTTTGTGACGTCACATGGGGAGGGGGGGGAGGGGTTACAGATTTGTGACGTAGTGTGACAAGGGGGTAGGGGGTGTCAAAAATGGCCGAAAATCGTGTGACGTATTATGTGAACGGCCCCTAATAATAATTCTTAATTAATAATAATTCTTAATTTTAAACTACCTAACGTTTTTGTGAATAAAACCATATAAGTATATTTTTATTCATATCATTTTTTATATAAACCATACCTATTCGTTATAATTTTAAAACTGACCGGAACAGTGGGATTTATATTTTCTTAAATTTGAATTTCTTGAGGATAGTGAATATGAGGAAGGAAAATTACTGGGTTTCAGTCATTAATAAAAAAAATTGTCTGTTTACTACATCGACTTTTCGATCCGACCCGAGATCATCGATCGTAAGGATCTACAATATTGTTTCCTTAACATTATTTTGAATTACATCTTTATAACATTTTACTTACGTGTAAATTAGTTTTAAGTTTTAGATTAATATAAATTAATAAATATCTTTGTCACAATATAGAAAATACTTAAATTTATGATTATTTACAAATAACTATTCAAACAGATATTTTAAGTCAGCACCCACCAAGAATTTTATGGGTAATATTAAGTAAGAAAACGTTATTACTAACTGGTTAAGCCGCCAAGTTGGCGTTTTGATTTTCTTTGACTCATAGCATTATTTGTTAGTTTTTTTATGTGATAGCTATATTACCATACACCGTCAGATTTCAGCGAATATAACCATGTTGTCCTGTTCGTAGATTACTTCAAAATTCATTTTCTCATTATGCCTTGACAAAACTCTGTCTAATACGTCTAAGGTATATGATATGATAATTATACAAAACTCAAACATTTTAACGAATACCTACTACTAATTGAAAATGAAGACGAAAATATTGATCTCTTTTCCATTTAAATTAAGAAAACTGGTACTCATCGTTCATCGAACCAAATATAATATTTTGACCAAATATTTTCCTTTTTAAATTAGCGAAAAATTCTTCCATCTCCAGAAGTTTAAATCACCATCTTATGATGTGGCAATTTATATTAAAGCATCGTTGGTTTCTGGTGCTCGACTGATAAAAATTGCTTGGTCTCAGTGGATATCAATCACTGAAAGGTGTTACATGTGAGTAACGACGCCGGCGGTAGCGACGGCGGCGTTGGGACGCCTCGCCAAGGCGTCATGTGTGCAAGTGAAGGGCGCTAAAACTTGTCAATATGACAACAATCAACTTCGCATCACGCTCAGCCGTGGATCGAAACTACAACTTCTTTCTTCCTTTTTTTAAATCTGTCCGATGCTGACAGATTGTGTTGAGATTTTTCACGGAGAAGTTATGAGTGGTGGGGATAGTTATTTTCTTACATTGCAAATAAAATCAAAGATGCAATGAGTGCAAAGACACTTAGAAATTAATTACTTAAGTTAATGAAATTGAAAAAAACTGACAGTTTAGTTTTTATTCGACTTTAATTAACTAACTCAGATATCTGCTAGCATTTATTTGAATTATTTGAAAGACACATTCGAAATTTGGCAAAAATAAATGAACAGGAAAATTGCTCTACTGATAGAACAATCATTGAGATGTTTCTTGCTACTGGTTGACAATATAAATGGTATAAAATTAAGAAACAATAGTATTTTAAATATTTTCTTCGATATTCAAAGGTAAAGGTGATGCCACGAAAGGTGGAAATTTCTTTATAATTTTCTTGTGTTGACGCAAATTATTACGTCAAAATTTCGTGATTAAAAAATTTCGTTAAAAATACAACGAAAAATTTGTAATAATTTGCATGTTAGCATAAAAAAATTATTTAAATACTATAGAACTTGAGAGATATTTGGCAAGATTATTCAACAATATTATTTTTAGTAAATTAACTCTAATTTGGTGTTATTATTATATTGTTGTCACTGGTGTTTTATTTTAATGATTTTCACCCAAATTTTTGATTTTGATGTTTAAATATAAATGTCAATTCAATGTTTTAAATAAATCATTGTCTTGAAGACGGGAAAATATTCAATATTCAGTTGACTTGCATAGTCGATCTCGTTCTGATTGGCCTGAAGCGTGCACCATAATTGTCTTATTTACTCCTAATAATCGGAGATAAACTAACTTTTGTAAGCTTACGTAGGTACGAATATTAAATAGTAAAGTAGTACCTAAAATTATGATATTTTTGTAAGAAAACAATAATCCACTTCAAGTTTGAATATCCAAAATTATTACTCAGGATGTTGTAGTGATAAGTGGAATATCATGATTTAATATTTATTTTTTATAAATATGAAAATCTGTTTCAAAAATCAGTTATATGGTATAGTTGTAGGAGGTAGGATAGTAGTTCGTTAAGTTTTAACGCTTTTAATGTCATGCATAATGACTCAAACATTAGTTACTGATTCAGTTGTGGGCATAATAATCAAAATCATACAATTAAAATTTATAATTTACAAATCACATACGATATAATTGCATTATTATTATTAATTGCAGAAGCCATAAATATTTTAGCCACGAAACAAACTGACAATATTATGATATTTTAATTAATTACAATAAATTATGAAAATTACATGTATTGTAAACTAGAATATAGGCTGTCTTCAGGTGTTTAAAGGGTTCAAAATTTAATTTTTAGGTGTGAATGACGTCTTTCAGGTAGTTTTTTCAGCATTTTAGTCTGAGATTTGTGGATTTTGTGTACCTATTTCGCTGTGTGTGATCACTATATAGAACTGTCAATAGCGGTTATTCTTTGTGATAGCGATATGATCTTACGACCAAAGTTTACTATTTGGCGGTATCGGCGGCTAAATATTTGGCTCGAAGACACATATATACATACACACACATTTTAGTATAAAACAGAAAATGTCTGCGGAAGGAGTAATATCATAATGCAGGGGCGGATGGGTTGCTTTCCCAACTGGCCCGGGAAAGTATTTTTTGCGGTCCAAAACTAGATTCTAATTTATATGAAAAATAACATCATAATAATAACTTCAAAATAATTCGACTCCATATCTGAGTTCGATGCTTATATAACAATAAAAACTTCAAACAAATACAAATATTTCTCAAATATTTAATATTATTATTATATTATATTATATATTATATTTAATTAATTGAAAAACAAAATTAAGTACATTAATTATTATGTGTTTAACAAAAAACTACTCGAGAGCAGAAATGCAATTTTTTTTCGTTGATAGGTTAAAATTGATATCTGATAAAAGAGAGGACTGTAGCAAAATAGAATAGTTGTATCAATGTTTGTCTCGAATAATTATCCAGTTTCACATTAAATCTAAAATCCAAAACTGTATGTCTACATCAAACAACAAAGTTTATCGAAAATTATGATACATTAATATATATCTAGGTAACTGTTTCGGTCAATACCTATATCTAAATTAGCATTCATAAGGTTACCTCTTGTGAAAATAAATTATGTGCAAAGTAAAAATCCGAGTAAAGGTGCTGGAAGTAAGAAGTTAATTTGTACTCATTTCCAGTTGGATTTATTAGCAAGATTGCGTATTATATTCTCATCAAACGCTTAGAAGACTGCGTCTCCCACCGTTAATGTGTCTCGGTGTTCGAGGGTGCTTCATTTAAGGATAACCGTATTCTCAGCATAAATATGAAATCTTCGAGGACGAGGAAGTACGCTAAGCACCTCGCGCATAACTAATTCTCGAGAGCTATCTCTTATCTCAGCTCTGGTGCTCTGCAGCTCGGCAGTCGGTACTGCTGCTCGGAGATGCTCGAAGGTCAATAAATCGAAAAGTAAATGGAACCGAAACGCATTTGGTCGCCGGAACCGCGGGCTATTACGACTTACCATCCTGATTACCAAAAGTTTTCATACCAAATTAAATGTAAATTCCATAAAAGAAGGAAGAACTTCCTGCCTTTAAATCCACATTGAAGCATTTTATTTTACTTTCTCCTTAAACTGCATGATGTTTTTATTTGAGATATTTATTACTAATTACTTTTTTCTATTTGGCGTTCACAAACGCAACTGAATGTCGCCATGACATTCAACATATATTTTTAGAAGGTTGGTATTGGCAATATCTGGGGTACGTTCTAAAACGTAGGGGAACGAGGTAAGGGTACACTCTAGCCGTTCTAAATTGCAGATTGCAGTGTGAAATTTACTGGGTAACAAAACGGTGAGTTTCTGAACGCGCTAGGGTACACTCAGCGTGTACTTTTCTTCCCCTACTCGGTCAGTGCGTTAAGATTTACCCGTCATGCGCAATAGGAATGTTTATCCGTGTATTTCAACATATTTGATTTTTTGAAAATTATCTTTTGCATTTTAGACTATAGTTTTATATGAATTCATAAAATAACCAAATTCTATCTCAACGGGTTCAAATGTTACAGTAAGAAAAAAATTAAATTTTAAGAATTTCATTTTTACCTATTTTCTCTAATTTCAACATTTTTTAAATGTTTCTTAAACAGGGTTACAAAGCATTTTTAGATAAATTTTAAGGCCCAAAAAACATGAAAATATCTCAACGCGTTGATAAGCAAATTGCTACCGATATTATGCACTTTTCCGTACTATCCAAATCCATGTTGTTAACTTGTTTGACGTATGACAGTTCGTGATGACAAATACGTACCCTAGTACGTTCAGAATGGAAAGGAAGAGTAATGTCACGTGACATTACACTTCCTCTACCTTCACTCTACCACTTCACTGCGTTTAAGAACGTACCCCTATGATATTTAATTCAATTGTCAAACGTCAAACCTCAGAACTGACAAATTTTAATATAACATAAAAATGTGTTTTGCTTACTTAATTACTTTTTATTGAATAAATTTAATGAATCTAGTAATATAAAACATATAAGTTTAATATTTTCTATAATACCTGCAATAATAACGTATAGAATAGTTTATTAATTATATATTTTTACAGTAACAGTGAAGTTAAATAAATGGCTACATTAATGTCACCAACAAAAACATTACACAACATAAATTTCCCTAAATCGACTTGTGTGTATTGTGGCAGTTTAATTTAAATTTTAATATTAAAAAGACACCAAATAGAAAAATAGTACAAAGAACTCATTTTATAAGACTCTTTTCGCACTTGTTCTTTAGTTAACTCGCCGGAGGGCTCGTTTTACTAAATTTAGACGCGTGCGAAAAAATCATGTCTTATGCCGGCTACACATTACATGACAAACTAGGCCAATGGCAAACGTTAGTGATTTGTACATTTTTTTCATGTCGAATGACATTTACCGAGTACTCCCTACACATTACGTGTCGAATCATACCATACATATAATAATAATAATAATAATAATGTTTTATTACTGTAGACACAAAATACAGTGTATAGTAAAAGTCATATAAATGACATAAACTAAATGCTAGATCGCGTGTCGTATTGACAAGTGGCCAACATTTCTTTGATTCGGGTCTCATTTACCGACTTCAATCCGAACGTAGACGAATGCAAACGTTGGAAGGAGTTTGTCATTTGTGGTACCGTACACACTATTCGGCAAACTTCACATATCACAAACGTTTGCCTAGATAGCCATGTAATGTGTAGCCGGCATTATAAAACATGTTCTTTAATATACTATTTAAGGATTCCCTACTGTACTATGTGTTTATTTTTGTTTTTTCACTGATAATGCAGCAATAATTTGAAATTAATTTAAAATAATAAGGTGAAGCTGTTTGGACCGATTTTGTCCTAGTTTATATTTATAGGTTAGTGATGCCGGGGGACGAAACAAAACGAGAAATAATCTAATTCTCTTCTCAAATGATTGAGATGAGAAAGTATTATCGTCTCGGTCATAACTCGACTGTTCAAATCTCGACTCAAAGAACTCGAATCTCGTCTCGTCTAAATTTTTCGAAAATTTATTGCTGTCAGTACTAATTTATAACTCAGATGTGAACTTAAATCCATCTATATATCAAAACAAGAGAATGCTACCTACCAACAAAGACAAAAATTATTTTATATTATTTTTTAAAATTTTTAGTTTCGAGATTTATCGATTACTTCACCAAAAACGGTTGAAAAATCTGAGACGAGTAATTTACTTGTTCTCGTCTCATTATTTCCAGACGAGAAGGTAATGAGACGAGAAACTTCTCGTCTCGGCGGTATTACTATTCAGATTTATGTACAAAAAATTTTAAATTTAAAAAATTCCGCTTATTGGTAATGCTTAAACAATGTAAAAGAACAAGTTTTAAGATTTTTGTTGTGAAATTTGGGCAAAAATAAAATAATCCTTTTAATAATTCGACTATCTTGGAGATAAAATTAACAAATACCTAATACTAGTCTTTTATATAAAAATTAATTAAAATCCATTGTTTTTATTGAAGATAAACTGCTCGTTAAAGTTTGTCATAAGAAATCATTTTCTACCCCTGAGCATTTTATGTGGCTATGGTTACAGAGTAGGTATAATTAAAAAGTAAATAAATCATTTCGTTATCTGCAGCAATTCTATTTCATTTTAAAATAAAACTATGTAAGAGCTTTAGGTATGATGAAATTGTTATTAAGTAACAAGAACTTATCCTTTTCCTAAGCTAAATCAGCTTAGCTAAGATGATAGATTGATTTGATACACATGTTTAAAGTGGGCACAATGTCAAGTCGAATTATTTAATATTAAAACTTAATGTGCTTACATCCGTGATATATAATTATCTACAATACCTATATCTATTTATAGTATGTAAATAAAATACCATAATAGATAATATGGTAAGCATTGGCGCCGACTATGGAAGGGGGCGCTTTCCCCCCTAATAATCAGAGCAGGGCGGCGAAAGTATCATTTTGCCCCTCCTTCCCAACCCACTAATATATGAGATCAACAATGACTCAACTGAGACTTAATCACGCCGCAATTTTAAATATAGTTATGATTTATGCAAAGAAATTTATATTACGTAGTAATTCAATAGCAAATGAATTTATTTCTTTTCCAAAACGGGAAATTTGATAATTTCATTTAAAAAGTGTAGTATCCTTCCTAACATGTTTTCGTTAGATATGATTTTGATTTGTTAATATTGTAATTTATGTACCTATTTGTTTTATCGTAGGTATGAATTTGCGTTTAAATTTGTACCTTTTTTGATCCTCTTGTTATGTAGGTATTGAATTATGTTAACCTTGGCACTTCTTTTTTTAATAATACCTACAATTGTGTTTTAATTCGATTCTTTGAACAAACAACTGATAAAAATATTTAATAATAATAAAATAATGTAATCTTTTAAAATTATGTCAAACTTAATACATTTTTAACTATATAATTTATTGATTAACATTCAAATATATAAACATTTAAAAATTAATATAATAACCATCTTATGTTGATATCATATTGTTATATAAAAATATGAATATAAATACTAAAACATACTTATATTTCATCCAAATCATAATAATTATTATTTTGAAACGAATGTAGGTAACACATTTAGTTATTAGTTTACTAGTTTCCCTTATTATCTTAAATAATAAAATTAGTCTTCAGCTAAACGAAGACGCTTCGAAAATTTTAATATAATGTATTCAAAAGAGAAATGTTCAGGGAATCGAATGCCGAAAACCGATATTTTTATTCCTTCAGAAATAACACTTGATTAAACACAATAAATGAAAAATTAGTGATACACTAAAATGAAAATAACTCAAAATTCCGGCTAAACCAAAGCCTGATGAAGTTTAAAAATATATACATCTAACAAATAAAAATATACAAGGTATGGAATGCCGTAACCTGGAAGTCGATAGTATATTCCAAAACGGTGATTTGCCTCTACCTCATTTTGAAGAGAAGGAATGGACTGTAGTACATTAAATTACCAACATTTTCGTTAAAAAAGTTTTTAATTGGTGTCATTGTTCGTGAGTTATACGCAAGAATCTCATTCTCAAGGTCTTTTCAAGGTCGTAGCAATGAAAGCACAGCCGATATCGTTCAGGACTTTTAGTATGTTAAACTACGAGTATACCAAAATTCAGCTGTCTATCATTTTATTTCCCTATTTTTTTTTACTAATAACAGGACTAAAAGTCGAAACGTCGATGACGATGACAATATTAATATAAATTTTAAAAGTGACTGAAGCTCAAGAAATTTTATTATTTTGTAATATTTGCCAGTCAAGAAATATCTCACATTCATAATTTAAATAATTTATAGAAAATTGACTATCGTCAGTGAGTATAAAGGTTATAGAGAAATAATGTATATGGGATTTCTGTAATAGAATATGGCGGAATTTTATGCGAAATTATACAATTACATTATTTCTCTATAACCTTTATACTCACTGCTATCGTTAAATGTTATTTTTCGTAAAGATTCACCAAAATACTGAACTGTCTAAAATCAAGATTAAACTTAATTAGTTCCCCCTATTGCTATTAAGTATAAGTACTTTAGGTCGGGGAAGTAAAGAGAATTTATTTCAGTTATATAAACGGATATAAATGAAAAATTTAAAAATGTTTCTATTCAATAAATAAGAAAAACTATTTCTTGTAGGCAAATTACTTTCATTATCATTTCAATTCATTAAGTGTTAATTATACGACCAATATACCTACATAGTTTTAGTAGGTATTATTTGCACATTTACAGTTTATTTTTTAAAAGTAAATAATGTTCATATTAAAACTTGATTTCTTCACACATTATTTGTCTTGGCCAGAGCCAGGACCTCATTTTTTGTAACTAGATAGCGAGAACGAATTCGAATTCAATATTGCGTAGTTACGACCACTCGAATAGCATTTTCGTATAATTTGTATAAATGGCAACTGTAGACTTTGGGCAAAGTGATTGAGATATTCTTATTCTATACGAATTATATTCGTTCTCGCTTGCTAGTTACAAAGCAGAGGCTCAGTATACGAGACAACTGTGAATTTGAGTCCGCGCTATTGTATCGCTATCCGTTAATATATAAATATTTTATGTCTGTGTGTGAAAACCATGTTATTATCGTGACTCCGCTGCTCCGTGTAATAATGATCCAATATGACCGGAAGTGTATAATCTGCAAACAAAGCAGCACAACAGGCGAGCAAATAATAAATAATTTCTCTTGTTTTGCAGGTTTCCTGGATCAGGCGAAAAGATTATCATTTATTAACAGTAGGACTCACAACATACAGCAGTGATGACAGATTTCAAGCCGTTCATCTGCAACATTCAGAGGTAAGAACTTTCATCAATATCAAATCAACTTTTAATGTAATTAACTCTAGCAGATTCTAAAGTCGAGTTAATTTTATCAAATATAAAGGATTCATTTTGAAAATAAACAGTTTTGTGGAATATTAACGAATATTATTATGGATTCTGAAAATAATTGTTTAAAGAACTTTTAATTTAGAGTAATTATAATTTTAAAAATGATATTTGTTTGTAAGTAGATTTAATTTTATTAAACAAACCATCAACTGTTTTGGATACTTGCCAAATTGTTTACATTTTAACAATATGTTTTAAAATATATAGCTTTAATTCAAAGCGTAGTGGCATTTGACATTAATTTATTTTGAAATATTTATAATACGTATATAAACAATTTTTTTCGTAATTCGATCATACAAAATAAATGAAAAAAAACTGAATAATGGAGGACTTAAATATAATTGTTTTTAAATTTTTATCTTTAAAATGTATTATACATTAAAACTACGAATGCTAAGTAACCAAATAATTATTGTAATTTTGTGTTTATTTAAAACACCCTCCATTGGAATATCCTAGCTACGCCACTGATCTCAGCGGTACTGAAACAATGTTCTCGTTAAAATGCAGTACATGGTCAGTACGATGTACGAATAGGACCCAACATTTTGAGTACAGTACACTCCTTTCAGTCGCCCCCCTCGTGACAGCCCCACAAGTTGCACGCAGCGGCGTGTTCAATATGTTAGGGTCAGTATAGTTTAAAAAGCATACAGCGAGATTGTTGTTACAAGTTTTATATAAAAAAAGGTTCAGTGCCATTGAAAACTTCCGTGCTGTCATTTAACGGAAATTTTTAAAATCTATTAGGTAGTACAACAATTTGCCACCAGCGCTACGGACGATTAGGAAAAATTGCGTTTAGTAAAAATAACGAGTAGGAATAATTGCGTTTACGAGTAGGAATAATTACGATTAGGAATAACTGCGGTTTGAAATCTTATTTTTAGGTATGTATAACTACGGTTGGGAAGGGAAAAATTATAAGCCGCCGTATTCTGGAATTCTGTTATTTTTCTGTTTGCTTTTTATTGAATTTCTAGGCCAGATTTCAGACGTGTAATTCTAGTATTTAGTATCCTTGTCTCTTTCCTATTTTTCTTCTTTTATTTTTGTCTCCTCTCTTAACGCCTTAATTCCGTTGCTGTTGGTTTTTAATTCTTCCCATATCTTAGTTAACATGATATTTAGTTCTTTTTTTAAATTTCTTCCATATCGGTGTTTTCTATCCCTTCTTCTTTTTTTATTCTTGCAAGTCTGAGCTTCTTATTACCTTCTTACTTTGTCTAAAAGCAAATTCTTCTTCAAAGCTTGTATTTACTTCTCTATCTTGTGTATTGCTCATTCGTGCGCCAATTAATGTTCGTGTGCCTGAAATATTTATTTTTACTACCCGTGGCAACACTGATTTGCTTACTTGGTGCGCGCGCGAACGTAGCTACCTGGCTCTCACACCGGCTGCTTGTATGACGAGTATAACCTTCACACTTTGACACTTCACTTACTCACTGTCACCCAATTTTTTGATTTTTCAATGAGTCAATAAAAGTTTGTTCTTAAAAAAAAAAAAAACTGGAATGTTACTAAAAACTTAACCTTGTTAACATTTTGTTCAAAGTAATAATTATGGCTACGTGTTGTTTTGTACAGTGTGAATTCGTACATCTGGCTTAATAGTTCCAGGACGTACACTCAAACCCTTTTACCTGTAGAATTCTTAATCTATCGCAACGGAGGGTTACCAAGTCCGTGCTATTTCGTACAAGGTTAATCGCATATAAATACTACATGTAGTCGGAAATCTACTGACCCTAGTGCTCATGCTTCGGCTACGTTATTATACTCGTAAATATATAGTTTAATTTTTTAATATATTTTTGAAGAACAACTAACAGCAAAAACGAACTAGCATTTTAGCATATTTTTAAAGCTGTTCATTTTTCATCTTATGTCAATATAAATAATCCAAATAAATTCTAATTTTAATTTGTTGTAAACAGAAGTTTTTTCATGGTATTTATAGACATAAAACTAAATTATTTATTTATATCTCCACAGTCAATTAGAGAGGATTAGGGTTTTCGTGGTTGGGACTGATATGTATACTTGAGACCCTAAGGAACATAAAATACATCTTACCACCTGCTGCTCTGCCCCCCCCCATCCCTATCGCTGCCAATTGATCCAAATACGCTGTTTTTATAGATTACAGCGGCGCATTAGTCACTAAGAAAAACGGAAACAATCCGTATTTTTAATAATAATAAAATAAAATTTAATATCTTAACTATATTAACCAATATTAATGTTGTTTATGTGTTTTTTCTCCTCAATAATATGAGAAAATATTATTTTTTCAGTTCTATATACGCCCTTTCAGAGAAAATAATTAAATTCCGACTAAAACAATAATGCGCATTATAATATAAAATATGTAACTATTAGAGAAATGTTCGGGAAATCGAATGCTTGAATCCGGAATTCCATATTTCAATGCGTTTCAAAGTTGCGGTGGATTAAACACAACTTTTTTTATAAATTACAAAATATTATATTTTATCTGCGAAGAAAATCTTTTCTTTCTAATAGAAACAAGTGCGCGGAATCGGATGCTTCAATCCGGAAGTCGATATCTTGACGCGTTCAAAAGTTGCATTGGTGAGCGGTGACGGGGGACCACAAAATGGCTGCTAAAATCTGGCTTTTTTAATAATATCTCGTTATTGCTGCATTGTGGAGTACAAGTACTTTTTACAAAGTTGTAGAGAATAAAATTTACTACAACTTTGATATAAAGCGCTTTGTTTGCTATTTGCAAAAATGTTGAATTTTTTTCTAATGCAACTGTAACTTTCTAATAGATGAACATATCGACTTCCGGTTTTAAATATTCAATTTAACAGACATTTTTCTATCCAAATTAAAAAATTTCAGATTTTGGTGACCCTTGTAGAGCAACATTTTTAAAAAAGAATATAAAAAATTTTTACTTCATAAATTTCAGATTTTTTTTCGCAATATAGCCAGAATAAGTGTAGAGCCTTAAAATAGGGTGCTACAATATTCAAGATTGTGACTTTGTTTTTGAATTCTATGAACTCATATTTGAAATGTAAGTTTATAAAGACTGTCCCTAGGGTGCCACATGACGATTTTCTTGAAATATCTAATAGTCTGCTGGTAATTTATTAGTGAAAACCGGTGAAATCAATCAATTTGAAAATATTTTTTAACTTATTGTTTGAAGTTTTAAAAAAAAAAAACTTCTTGTGGCACTCTTCAGAACATCTTAAGGAATCGGTTATATCAAACAAAATTCAATTGTATGCATTAATAAAGTAAGAATCTTGAATATTAAAATGCAAAAATTAACTCTTATTTTCTCTAATTGTTGTCGCAACAATGTATTGTATGATTTTTTCGATTAAATAATGTTTCGTCATTACTCATGTTAAATTTCAGATTTTTATTTTGAACAATAAAGCCAAAATTGATGAAATTCTGATGCTACTACCGTGGCAAGCGTAGCGCCTTACTGATAACTTATTGTTTCTGATAAATAAAACCGCAATCATAATTTTAAACAGTGGTATGTCATTTTAGGCACATTTCCCGTACGCATTTATGTTTTTAATCATATTATCATAATAACAATATCAACATTTAAGCTATACATGTACATATTTACTTTACTCATGGATTATATTCAGTTTATATTCCTCCCAACAAAAGTACAGCTGAATATCACAATTTCTATGAAGTTCTGTGTGCGCTTCCTTTCATATTTGATTCAAATGTAGCAATTATTGCAGACTTTAACTTCACAAATTTAAACTACAATTTATCCGATAATCATGTCAATTAATTTCATCTTTCTTTCAGAGCGTTTACAACACTGATAATATGAACGAAAACGATTTAAGAGCGGGCAGCCTAAAAACCGAGGGGAAATTTGACTGTGATATAAATCTCTGCGATCTTATTTCTGTGTCCAATTAATTTTTTCCGAAATAATTGATGCCATTAAAGCTCAGAATAACACAAAATCTGTCGGACCAGACAACATTCCTGTGGATGCATCAACATATTTATCTATCCCCAGCACATTTGATTCAATTTAAGTATAGATAGTAACTCAAAAATCTGTCCGCTTTTTAAGTCTGGTGACAGAAAACAAATTAGCAACTATCACCCTATTTCTTGTTTCAATTCAATTGCAAACATTTTTGAACACATTTTATTTAATCAAATTCAAATTAAAACCAAAATCTACATTTGTAATCATCAACATGGATTTGTAAGCCATAGATCAACTACAACGAATTTAATAAACTTTGTGCAATTCATATATGAAGTCTTTCATAACAAAACCCAAGTAGATTGTATATAAGGTAGGTGCGGGTAATAAGGCCTGTCGGCTAATAAGGCCTAAGTAACAAAAATACAATTTAAAATTAATGTTGTCGCTCAAAGTCACCCTCGTAGGTAGCTAACATTCATATAATGGCGCCTCAAACCTGTCGCGACACGTTAGTTCGCATACTGTCTCCAGTGCGAAATCATTCAGTTTGAGGGACGATCGCGCGGATCGAATAATAAGATATCGTCCGAATCAATCGTAATTATTATTTGGAATATTACACTTCTATATATAATTTTAGGCTATAGTTTTCTATTATTTAATGCTTCTACGGTCTTTGATGTTTGAATAATATATCATGGTCCGAATAATGTTCTTTTCAGTTTTTCTTTTTATGTTGTCGGCGGGTAATAAGGCCTACTAAATTCGACCGTAGGCCTTATATTATCCTACTTTTTTAAAAATCAACATTTACCTGTTTTACAGTTTTATTTATATATTTTTCAAAATGTTAGTGACCAAAGACCTTCTTCACACAAACAAGGAAGAGAAAAAAATTAAAAATAAAAAGTGGTAGGTACTAAAGAAAACCAGGCGAGTTTTTTTATATCACAGTTGTAAAGAGGATAAGATGGCTGATATGACCAAATGTTCTAAATGCAACAAATAAGGATGGGAAAATATCGATATGAACATCACTTTACTTTTGTTATCGATGTATCGATAACTCGATATTGTTGATATATGTCGACAAGTGGGGTGCATCGGCTTGTCATCGGATGATACAGATAATTTTGAGTGTCCTGATGGCTATTAAACAAAGAAATTTGTTGTTAATTTTAAGACTTTAGCTTGAATAATGCATAATTATTAATTATTGATCTCAATTACCAAATATAAAAAGCCTATTTTGTTTATTTACGTATGTTAAAGTCTTAGGCCTTATTACCCTACCATAGTATAATAAGGCCTACTGAAGGGGTTTTTAAAAATGTTTAATTGTCTTTTTGTTTACGGCAGAAGTTGCCATTTTTGTTTATATATGACAGCACTTGGTGTTTAGGTTTAATTAACATTCAAATTTGTTGATTCAAGTAAACAGTTTTCATTTTACTTCAAATCTCCCTTAGCTAGGCCTTATTACCCGCACCTACCTTACACTGATTTCTCGAAAGCGTTCGATACAGTTGTACATTCAGTTCCGTTATATAAATTACGAATTATTGGATTCTCGAATAAATTACTCGATAAAATCTTACCTACATAATAGGTCACAGTATGTTTACTGTGATGGTTTTGTATCTAATAATTTTATTGCTTCATCTGGTGTACCTCAAGGGTCAGTCCTTGGCCCTTTGCTATTTATACTTTTTGTAAACGACATTACATCTGTTGTTAAATTTTATGAAAGAATACTAAGGGAAAAAAAATGAAACACTTGAAATTCGTAAAAATTTCAACCATTTTCAAACCGCCATAACTCGGTGTATTTTCAATCGATTTCGATGAAATTTTCGGCCGAAAAACTTTTAAGTGTCTACTTTAAAGTCATGCATGCGACTTTAAACGGAACCCCTTCCGCCCCCTTCTAGTACCCCTGTGAAAAAAAATGTTTTTAATGGAAAAAATGTCAAACTTCGACGATGTGTATGGAGTTGAAAAATATTTTTACGCGATTCTCAAAAAGGGCACTAAAATTTGTTTAATTCCCTGTGCAAGACTCAAAGAACGAAGTTAATACGACGTATGAGTCAAAAACCACAAAATGCACTTTTTTCAAACACCCATAACTTCGTTTTTTGAGTCCTGCACAGGTAATTGAACAAATTTTAATGCCCTTTTGATGGATCGAGCCGACAAATTTTTTCCAACTCGGTACATATCGCCAAATTTGGACGTTTTTTGGCACAAAAACGTGTTTTTTTTGTTCGGGTTTTGAAGGGTACGAAAAGAGATCATCCTAATCTGAGTTAACCCCGTTAAAGTAGAGCCACAATGGTATTTTTTTCGAAAGAATTGCCTAATTTGGTTGAAAAATCGCTGACATATGCGAAAACCCTAAAAATGCACGTTTTCTTCAAACATTCATAACTTTGTGCCAAATCATCGTAGGAACTTCGTTCTTTGAGTCCTGCACAGAAAATTGAACAAATTTTAGTGCCTTTTGGTGGATCATGTCAACTTCGTACACTTCGTCAAAGTTGGACATTTTAAAACCTTAAAACATTTTTTTTCACTGGGTAGCTAGAGGTGGGCGGAAGGGGTTGCGCTTAAGTTTGTATGCATGCTTTTAAAGTAGACACTTCAAAGTTTTTCGCCCGCAAAGAGAATCATCGAAATCGATTGAAAATACGCCGAGTTATGCCGGTTTGAAAATGGTCGAAATTTTTACGAATTTCAAGTGTTTCATTTTTTTTCACCAATGTATTATGTACGCAGATGATTTCAAATTGTACCGCATTATCTCTCAAACTGATGATTGTAACTGTTGTAAAAGACATAATTATTAATTAACAGTATTATTTAGGGTAATAACTTATACGTTGGCAACCACATGTTAGGAACTTTCAGTTAATTTTGTTCTTCTTCTTTTGCCGCCAAAATTACATGTGCTTTGACACATATAACCTAAAAGTGAAAAGTACCATCGTGTACATTGCTTAACACTTGTATTATTATTTAAAGACTGAAAACCCTCAACTTTCCAGGTAAATATTATTTATATGATTGGTGTAAATTGTGTATTTATATTATTATATATTACAGGGTTTTAATTGCGAATTTAAAGAAAACAATAAAAATTGCGTTTTATTTATTACAACCTCCAACAGTAACCTTCTGCAATATGATCTAAATTCAATTTATAATTGGTCAGTCTCAAATCATTTGCACTTTAACTTAAGTAAATGTCAAGCATTAAATATTAACAGAAAAAATGTTACTATCACATACAATTACACAATGAATGATGTTGAAATTGAGCGTGTAGCCATTATTAGAGATTTCGGTATACTTCTTGACCCTACATTAATATTAACCTACCACGTAGAAGTTCTAATTAATTCATGTCTTAAATTACTTGGATTTATACTACGGTCTATATATTTTTTAAATATATCATGTTATAACGTCCTGTATAAGTCTTTAATAATAAGTAAATTAGATTACATCTATTATATGATGCCCATCTCAGACATATCTTATAAATGCAATTGTTATGTTATGTTAATAACACTGTACAGGGGCGCACTCAAGGAGGGGGCTCGTGGGGCTTGAGCCCCCCCCCCCCCCAGACGATTGGACTTTTTTTTAAATTTTTTCATTAAACATTTTAAACATTATGTAAGATTATTTAAATTCACTGAAGACTAAAAATAATCGCCTTTTTTCTGTTTTTATGATTATCTTAAATTCAAATAGTTCAAATATACAATAATATACACTCCGTATAACGCATCTGTACGAATATTGGGATATTTTAATAAGAATGCGAACCTTGTGGTGAAATTTTGAACTTAAACAACGGTGCACTTGGGAGTGAAACTAAAAAGATGAAAGAAAGAACTGATACATTAAATATGAACTAAAATTAAAATATATGTTATTGGAACTAATATCAACATTTATAACTGACATGACTCTGCTCAGAGTCGTTCTTATGAAATTATATCAAGAGAGCTGCCGAAAAAACAATGTGTGTGCACAAGAAAGAGAGTAAAACGTGCAACTGTTTATCTTTAAAAACATGAAACTTTCAATTTAAAGGTGTTTGACCTTGAACTCTAAAAAAAATAATCATAAATCATAAAATGCAAAGTTCCCCATCTTTTTTGGTCTTAGCGTCCGATCTAGTAGGCTTAATCATCAGGGGTGGTGTGATAACGAGTTGACAAAAGTATGAGTTTTCATTACTTAATTGCATGAAACAACTTTAGGCACACTAATTGGTACATAATTGGAAAAAAATTGCATGCAAATGCTACTTTTCTGCGATTTTTAAAAATTCAGTCTATTATTCGGCCCTGTAACTCCTAAAGTATTAGCCTGAGAAAAAAAGTATATAAACAGTTTTGTAGCAAATTTAGTCCTCTACAACTTTTGTATAGAAACTTTTTCTCTAAAACCTACAGGAACGGAGCTATATACCAAAAACGCTATATTGGGCGCTATTTTTCCAAGATGGCGGCGGGAGCGGCGGTCGCTCGAGGTCGCAAACTTAGGGTCATACTTAGGGCCACTTAGTCTACAATCCTACCAAGTTTCAAAACTCCTCAACCTTTTGCACGAAAACACCTTTTTTGTCTCTAATGACTGGACTATTAATGTATTTAGAAATAAGTTGGATAACTTGCTAATGTAAATATTGTCTCACTGTTTTTCATTATGTATAATATTATTCTGTAATAGGGACCATGTCCTGTTGAATAATAAAGATTATTATTATTATTATTTTGTGGTTTTTACCTCTCGCCTCATATTCTATAAGAGAGGTATTGTAATGGGTCAAAATTTTCGAGTATGAGTTTTTGGTGGATAAGCACGTTTCAGGGTCTCTACAATACGAATTTACTATTTTCACGATGATGTCTGTGTGTGTGTATGTGTGTGTGTGTGTGTGTGTGTGTGTGTTTGTATGAATGTATGGACTGACGATTTTTCGTCCACGATAACTGAAAAAGTATCAAACCTTTAATAACCAAATTTCATATTTAAGGTTTTAATAAGTATCTTAACACCGGATAACATTTTGGTAGAAATTCGCAAACCGGAAGTAGTACTTTTTGAAGCTTGATAAAGTTTTCTTTAAATATATTGTTACATTATTTATTTATGACAATTTTTGCAATTAAAAATAAAAGAAAATATAATTATCTATGGGTACAGTTAATTATAAATACAATTTGCTGAATCTGGTAGTATTTAACAATAAAATAAAGTACAATTAATATTCTATCTTGTTGTCCATGATTTGTTTCTACATAAAATTACATGAATGATTATGACAGTGACAGTACCAGTTGACATCTTTTGCTTGCATCTTGGTTTACATTATCATTTACATCTTACATGAAAATGAAACTATTAAAATGTTAGTAAAACTATTTATTTTAAGTAGAAATGGTTATAAGAGAATATTATTTTTTTAATGTTGACAATTGATATATTTTACTGTTTATTATTAAATTTGATACTTAAGAATAAATTAAGTATGAAAAACACAAAAGTAAAAACCTGGACACTACTTATTTTTCCACTCAAGTTCGAAGTTTGTGTCACGAGTGAGGCAATCGAGCGAGAGTGGAAAAAGAGCTTTATTCTCGTGTTACACACAACATTTTTTTCACGACATATTTAAAAACAATGTAAATGTAGAAGAAACAACTAGAAGTTGGGTTATAACTGTCATCTGTCAGAATGACGTTTAAAATCAACGAAATGTTTCACTGCAGCCAATATACCAAATTAAATTTAAGTTGTAAATGTAAAATTGTAGAAAAAGAAAGTATAAAACATAATAATTGTAAAATAATAGTTTAGGGACCTATATCACTATAAAATCAGAATTTTCAATAGAAAATTTACTTACAATTCTTAAAATATTTCATCGTAAAAAACACTGGTGGTACTTTCATTTAAAGGCATTGGCAAGTTATTTTCGATATTTTTTAAATAGTATTAATAAATAAATTATAAAATTAGAAGTTGATTAGTTTTTGTTTCAAGTCTGTAAGATTACTTATTACAAAGTTACAGCTATTTGAAGTTAGAGAAATGACGTCATCTTAGCCGAGTCGGTCAGTTCACTGTTCGTTTGGCTAGGCACAACGCGTTTGTTGTTTTGCTTACAATAGTAGGCAGAGCTATTGTAATGACGTCATCTTGGCTTCTTTAACGGGCTTATATCTCGGTAACTATGACCAGTATAATATTTTTGTATTCACTATGTTTCTCAACGTACAATGTAGTTTTGATTTCTGTAAAGTCAATTTTTAACTTGCCAATGCCTTTAAGGAATTGAGAACTTACTTTCTTTACTATTCGCGAGAGGTAAATTGTTTTTCTCCCCATGTCGTGAAAAAAAAATGTTTTTTCACGAAATTTTTATTTTCTAAATTTTTTTTAAATACTAAGCCAACCTAGTCACAAATCCTGAGTGCGCGCCTAGCCCAAGTAGAGCGTTACTTTTATTTGCGAGAATAACAGCATTTCAAAACAAAAAGTATCCTAGTTCTAAACCAAAAACAACAAATTGTGCGTATTATACTCTAATACGCAAGTATTATTGATAATTTCAAATAGGACATACGGTGTTCAGAAGAACGCAAACTATATACGCATAAGCTGAATTAAACTTGTTTTTTGAGAAAAGCACTTTATAAAACTTGATACCATGTTTAATTTTAATAATAAGGATATTAAACAATTTTGCCGGTTTGCTAGTTTATCAGTTTCCTTGAAGCAAACTTTTTCCTGAACATCAATTCTTTTTTGTTCTTTTAGTTATTAGTGTATGAAGAGAAGCAAGTTAATGTAATGAAAAAAGTATAATATAAAACTTTTACCAACTTCAACATGAAGCTAATAAAATATAAAATGCATCATCTTCATAATTTTAATCAAATGTATGTTCAATATATAACTACACGTTTTACTTTTATATATCCTTATATTACTTTTTCTACTTATAAACAGTGGAACAGCCGTGTGAGAATGTTAATAAAAAACGCAGCATGGGCGTATCGTAATGATTTAAAAATGCATGTTCGTATCTGTTGTCATGATATAATAATAAAAAATATTTTCATTTCTGTCAGACATAAATATACTGATGTATAGAAAAGGACAAGTTAAAATTAAAACAGCAAAAAGCTATTCTGTAATCTGTACAATTATTATAATTTTAATATTCAGCAATCGTGTAGAGTACGCGAGAAAAAGCCACCGACGTGGATATGCAGAAACACATTTTAGTCGTTGGTATAGCAACCTCTTCGACCTTGTAAGCTTAAGCCATTGTAGTTCGTGTTAGAGTTTAATTTTTTCTTTGTAACATTATTTTTTGTGTACCTATCTGTGTGGTCCGCAGTTGTTGTTTTCTAAGTGTTTATTTTGATACAGAGATATTCAAACTAAAATTAAACAAGAAAAAATGTTGTAAATGTTGCATGAATTCAGTATAAAATTTAAAAATAATGTAGTATGCCACTGATCATTAGGTTAGAAGAGAGATTCGGTGTCTACGTCATCAAGTTCGCGCATGTATCGATGACACCAATGGCTTTTTATCTCGGTGCGCGTACTCTAGAAACAATTAGGTACTCATGGCATGGCAGTTACTTATGGCAGTGCAAGAGTTACATCCGAGGGCAGATTATTATAAATACGGGGTCTAATGGCTTGCGGTATATTGCTTTCAATACCACGATATTCATCATAAATAAAAATTATCAATGTCAAAGTGAACTGTCATACAGTGCATATTTATAATTTTATATAAGGAAATATAAAATTGTAGTATAAGTATAGTGCGCAACACGTGTCTAAAAGCGCTTACATGCTCATCTCACGTTTCTTGCGGAAATCCCTTTCGGTTCACGCCGTAAATAAAACACTTGCAAGTGTAACATGCTTTTTGACACTTCATACACAATATCTACATATATACTATTTCTATTTTTTCCGTTTCTCTTCGTTGCGTAATTAAATTAAATAGGATAATTAAGTAATACAAAAAAGTTTATTATCACTAATGTCCAAGACATGTTCAAGTTATATAAACCATATTGACTTCGACTTTTTTTAGTAAGAATTACTTGCATCGCGCAATCAAATGTCACTTCCTCTACTTACTAGTTACATGGAGTTCAAATGTTTGCAACAACATGGAAGGTAACCCAATATCGAAAATATTATTTTGCAAAGATATATTACATATTTCTCCATATTTTGTTATAATATGCGTATTCTCTATAATTCTCCCTATAATTCTCCAGACATCAATATTTGATACAAATAACATTCCTTTTATATTTCTCATTTTCCAATAAAAGATTTCCCAATGCGATCCCATTACGTATAAATAAAATTCCAATATTAGCAGTGGATACGTATAGAGTGCGACGTTTAATTCCGTTGAGGCGTCGAGGTGCTCCTGCTATCTCCACGAGGCAGTGCACCATTCACTACACTCCATTATTCCACTTAATCGAATGCCTTTCCCCCTGCCTAGTCTGGAAGATATCCTGCCATTCGCTCTAGTGATGCTGATGGTGAAAATGAAGAACCAAGCGATGGATTTTGTCATGGGGCAGTCAACCGATACGGGATGTTTACGCGGGAAATATTGACGCTGATGCTAAATCGAATATTTACCTAAAGGAGGTGATGATTTTGGTAATTTAATGCTCGTGCAAGTATGATATTTCACGAAAAAACGAATTACTGAATTTTTTAAATCGATTTGATTATAATATGACATATTATATTGCATCATATAAATTGTTGAATAGGCTTTCAGTACTTTAGTTTATAGCCCAGTCATTTTAAACAATACTTTGGCGAAACCTTCGACTAAGTAGTATGAAGCTGAAAATTTGCACACTACTTGTTCTATTTTATGGCCTGAACAACATACTAAAAGTACCAGACGCTCCATCCTCCATGTCCCTTATTTTAGGAGTATTTTTTTGAGGTTGGGTACGTTCCTCTTATTTATCTCGTAAATGAGAACATAACATAGGTATGAAATTATAGAGAAAAAATTCTCTTTAAAACATGTTTATCAAATTTCATGTAGGTAAGTCTTATAGATTTCCAGAAATCCGTAAAACTTATTTTGAAAATACGCTGTATTTATTTTAAACAAGTATCTATGTATATTGCTTCACCACGCACAAATGGATGTCATCTTATAACGAAGAAAGATTTCAACTTCCGGTTTACAGCATTCGATTCCTATAACAATTGTCAATTAGAAACTCTTATTTTTTTAAAAAATTGGCGCTCCAATTAAGGCACAGTTAAAAGATTTTCTCAGACGGAATCTTCTTTTTAAATTTTTCTTTGCGCTTTCTCGAAGAAAATCTTTGAATGCCGACTAAAACAATAATGGCGATTATGATAAATAAATATGTAGCTAATAGAATAATGTCCAAAAACAATGGGAAATAAATTGAACTTTTCTTAACAAGAATATTTTTACATTCGTCTGTGTTATAAATTAAATGAGATAATGATGGGACAACGATGCTATTTTTTACAGTTAATTAGTAAGTAAATTCCATATGGAAACAGTGGCTTAATACTGTTTGATTAAAAAAACCTAGAAAATGCTTATTTTGAAAGAATTTTTTAGTTCCGTGATCAGTAAGTAACTATATACTAACTCGTATGTGTACGAAGTTGAAAATCATTCTGTATAATAATTTTGTTACAATCCCTAATGAATTTTACCTAATTAACTTTTTCTAGGCTTACTACTATTTTTAATTGTCACGCAGTCATACATAAATACATTAACAATTTTCCACTCTAAATGTACTTTGCAGCACAGCTTTTAATGTTCGCGCAGAATTCATTAAAATAATACATTATTTAATGAAGTGTCCACAAAAACATTTAGGTACCGTCTGTCTCCACATTAAATCCGTCTACAGCCCAGACGATTTACACTGTCAACTAACGGTTCCTTAATGACAAATAGTCACAGTTTCTAAAGCGATATATAAAACTGATCCCTTGTAATAAATAACTGCCAGACACACTATGTCCATCGAATTAATAAAATACCAACCTACTCTCCACTTGAAAATATTCCCCTAAGAATAAAAATATCAAGGCCTAGGGTCCTGAAGGAAGTTGTTGCTCATCCTGGTCTTCCCGGATTAGGATCTGTTTTGTAATGGAGTTGTGCTTGACCATTGGCATTCGTTCACTTTCAGAAAAGTTTTTGTATACCATAGGCGCCGACTATATGGGTGAGGGAGATAAGAGGAATGATCGCCCTCCTAAGAATCAGAACAGGGGTGGCGAAAGTATCATTTCGCCCGCTCATTTAAATTTTACAAAAAATCTATATAAAAAAATAAATACTAAATAAATATCATACTTATATTCGCGTTATATTCAAAGCTTAATCGTATCATCAACGACAGCAATGTTAAAACAAATCAACAATTTTATCTGTCAATTAGTTGACAGTTTGAATATTATGGAAGGTTTTGATGTTCTTATAGCTGTAACTAACGTATTAAGTTTGTAACTAATAAATTATAAGTATCTAAGTAACTAATATACTTATTATGTTGTTTATAATTATGAGTGCGGGCCACGGCGTATAAAATCACCGTGTCGACACATGGGGCCACGGCGTATAATATCACCGTGTCGACACATGCTACACCACAGGGTCCACGGCGTATAATTTCACCGTGTCGACACATGGGTCCACGGCGTATAAAATCATGGCGTATAATTTCTATCCCCACCACAGGGTCCACGGCGTATAATTTCACCGTGTATAAAAGCAGTGAGGGCCACGGCGTATAAAATCACCGTGTCGACACGTGGGGCCACCGCGTCGACAAACGGGTCCACGCCGTATAATAACATGTTCATCAGTCTTGTCACTTTTTCTGTGGTGGCCAATAGCAGAACTAACATAGTATTAAATAAAATCTTACTTATAGTAAACTGTTTTACCCTATTGTTATCAAATTCAAGTTTAAATTTACTAATGGTTAATGGTGACACGATGACATTTCGAAATATACATAAAATCTTATTATAAATTTATTGGTTAGGTATTATAAGTTTAATATTATGGCTTGTGCATTTCCCAAAAAAATGTCATTTTAAAAGTGGCTGAATATAGGAAATTTTTTATCATGTAATTAAATTAGAAAAAAATTCTTGTGAGTGAAACTATATTTATATTAGTAGTTAAAAGTGTAGGGTATGGCAGGAGGTCTTGTGCTGGCCATATCAGATTTTTTTTTCTGTCAAAGAGCAGTTCTGACAAACCTATCCTGTCAGAAAAGTGAGTGCGATAGATACAAAGTAACATGAGTTGAGTGAGACATCAAAAGTAGGCTGTGTGACAATGGAAAGTGCGGTAAATTTGAACGAGCGCCGTGATCACAATACACATACACAAGCATAAAACCGTGTTAGCGACCCCTTCACCCCCAATTAAACTGAATGTATTTTTGCTTTTGTAATTGTGAATTTTATATAAAATATGATATGATAATTTTGCAACGTGTATGAGCATTAATAAAATTCGAGTGTTTTTGCCAATGTCGGCAACAAATTGTCGATATTTCTGTCGTGGGATCCAGGATTTAGAATACAGTGAATCTGATCCAGGCGCAGATAATTACCTGTTTCTCCGCCCCGATAATCTAAGTTACATTCAAAAATGTGTGTACCTAGACCTACTTATATGGAATTTTATTCCAATTTATTAAACTATATTATTTACTTTATTTATTTTTATAATAAAAACGAGTATTTAACCTTGAACTAAAAACATTTTCGCCTGTGGCGCAGTTTTTGCAATTTTTTCTAAAATTACCCCCATCTGTACTTGCGTGGCATTGCGTCTCAAGTTATCTGAACATATTTTGATATTTTAAATAATTGCGACTTACTATTTAACCTGAAAAATTTTAACAATTTAGTTTTAGCAAACTGATGCTACCTGTATAGGCTAAAATGCGGATTTTCAGTTTTACAATAAAATGTGTATATATATATTTAGAAACTATTCAAATAAATGTTAGCTTTCAAAAATTATTTAAACAAAAACTTACCGCTACCCTGACAATCTAAAGTAGCGTCATTTTACGGGCTTTTCAAATGTGTATAAGTTTTCATTTTGTTAACAAAATTATCAAAATTATAGGAATTAGGAAAACACTCTAATTTTATAGATGCTCACATTGCAAATTTATCATATCGATATTAAAACACATAATTACAAAAACAAAAATACATTTAGTTTAATTGGGGATGAAGGGAGCGCTAACACGGTTTTATGCTTGTGTATTGTGATCACAGCGTTCGTTCAAATTTACCGCACTTTCTATTGTCACACAGCGTACTTTTGCTGTTACACGCACTCACTTTTCTGAAAGGATAGTTTTGTCAGAACAGCTCTTTATGACAGAAAAAAATCTGATATTTTCCTAAATAATTCCTAAATAGTATCATAACAGAAAAATATTTGAAATATACTAATTACAGATAATTTTTGTTACATAGGTATTGCATAACTGCACTTTTACTATAATTTATTACCAACTTTAATGAATTAATCTTTTGGAAAAACGTGTGTTTTATGTAATTTAATTACATGATAAAAATTTCTATTAAATATGTAGCCACTTTTAAAACGACATAAAAAAGAGTCGATCGAAGAGCCATTTTTGGGAAATGCACGAGCCATAATATTAAACTTACAATAACCAATAAATTTATAATAAGATTTTATGTATATTTCGAAATGTCATCGTGTCACCATTAACCATCAGTAAATTTAAACGTGAATTTGATAACAATAGGGGAAAACAGTTTACTATAAGTAAGATTTTATTTAATACTATGTTAGTTCTGCTATTGGCCACCACAGAAAAAGTGACAAGACTGATGAACATGTTATTATACGGCGTGGACCCGTTTGTCGACGCGGTGGCCCCACGTGTCGACACGGTGATTTTATACGCCGTGGCCCTCACTGCTTTTATACACGGTGAAATTATACGCCGTGGACCCTGTGGTGGGGATAAAAATTATACGCCATGATTTTATACGCCGTGGACCCATGTGTCGACACGGTGAAATTATACGCCGTGGACCCTGTGGTGTAGCATGTGTCGACACGGTGATATTATACGCCGTGGCCCCATGTGTCGACACGGTGATTTTATACGCCGTGGCCTGCTCCGATAATGATCAATAAATATTGCATATTTAAATGTAATAATAATCTTTTAATCGTATTCTTTTAATCTTTTATTATGGGCTCTATCAATAATTTTAGTCACAACATCGCAAATCTTTCTTCAAACAGACAGTGTATTTAATAAGGTGCGTGAACTTGGCATAACAAGTGCAAGTGCAAATTCTAAAACTTGGCAGATAATTTGCACCCAATTCGCACCAATTTGCACCCTAATAATTATTACTTTATCTTATTTTGTTTAAGAGTTATTAACAATTAAATTATTTTTATGCCAACTTCACACACGGTAAAAAAGGATTTGTTAGGAATAGTAAAATTTTAGTTATTGCAGCAAAAAAAATTAGTGGAAATTTGGACAGCAAAAAAATTTGTTCCCACAACAATTTATTTTAGTAACGATTTATTAGTTGCCGCAGCAAAAGAAAATTAGTAAAACGGATTAATTCTTATGTGTAAGGATAGCTACTCAAATTATTTGCATGCAAGTGATAAGTATTAGTAACTATAACAAAATTAAACTAGCTGAAATTAATTATTAAAATTTGTTGTCTCAACTACTAATTTTTAGTTGCTATATAGGAATATATAGGTAGGTATATAATATATAAATATTATTCTATAAATTATATTTATTTGTTAAACAAAACAAATACAAAACCATACATCTATTAATATTTATTATTAATAAGATAAATAATCACAGTTTGATTCACTCATGAAAACTTAAAAATAAAAATATTTTAAATTCAATTAACTTTGTTACTTACAACTGTCTGAGAATCATATAAAACTACCGTACAAAAACAAAATAATAATTCTCTTTTATTTTTAATGCTGTACAGGGATTATGCTGTAATAAATTTGTATAAGAAAAGCAAAACATATTAATTTCTTGTTTTACACGATAAGATTGCATGTGAATGTCAAAACAAATATTTTTTAATGCGATGCAAACAAAATAAATTTCTGATCTTTTATTTATGAAAATTCCTTCAATTAAACCGAATTGCGGTGCCAAGTTTTCAGCATGTGTATTTAAAACCATACCTAATTTATATTCTGTCCCGTTTATATTAACCCACTTTACGAAAATGCTATGTTCATCAAAGTTAGGAATATCTAAATTTCTTATATGATAAGAATCAAGTTTAGCTTTATAATCCAATACTGGTGGTCCATTCATAATATTTTGAATCAATCCTATTCTACTATGAAACCTATTATTCAATTTGAGTTGATTTTTTAAAGCTATAGAAAAGCATATATTTTTTCGTGAACTTATTACATTAGCAGTTTTTTTTGCTTCTCCATGCTTCGATTCATAGCGCATTGACCATATTTGTTTAAGTGGTCCTACAATTTTCATAATTTTCGGGTAGTGTAACAGAAAATGATGTTTTGGTTTTAAAGTGTCTTTAAATACAGATATATATAATTGATTATGTTCTGTAATAAGTGTTTTCAGAAGAATGCATATTCCATCGTTGATATCGTCTAATAAAACGATATCGATTATTTCTCGCAAAGTAATATATAATTGCCACACAGAATTTTCCGCTGGTATTAAATCGCCAATTATTAATCCAAAATTTCTTATAAAGCATAGCATTTCTGCAGCAGACATAGGCAATTTATTTCTTTTTGAAAAATTTTCTGGTATTAAAGGCGGGATGTTTTTTTTTTCACAGAAATTATATGTTTTAATTCTAAAATTCAGTATATTTAAAGTAAAAAATCGAACCTCACAAATAAAATAATTTAGAATATGAATTACATCGTAGTGACAAATCCCTTCTAATAAATCATGCATAAGATCTACGGAATAATTTTCAGTTACATGAAAACTAGGTATCATATTAAATATGCATTCTTCTTTTATTCCTGTTTCAGAGCTGTTGTTTATTATTATATCGTTGGAGTAATTTTCTTTTGATCTTAAATTTGTTTCATCAATAACACAACTTGTATTTGAATCTAATTTAGTTACTTTACAAAAACGACAGAAATATTTACTTGAAAAACTTTCGTTAAAACCTAAAATTGAATGAAGTCCTAAATTGTCTCCTATTATCAATGTTAAAATAAAATGTACACGTATTTTTCCGGTAGGAAGTTCAATTTCAATTCCATGTTTTTCCAGAAAAGTTAATTCGTCAATTATGTACTGAAATACTTTCTTGTTACCAAATTCTTTCTTATCATTTGAATGATATAAACCAAATAAAAAAATATTGTCTAATGAACTTCTAAATTCTGGAGGCAAAATTGGCAGAGAAATATAAATCCCACCTAACTTATAAATTCCAGCATGGGAGCCTAACGGATTACATGTTTCGTAGTCGTCACAGTAAAGAAATATTGGTAGAACTATTTCAGAGGTAGAAAATTTGGATAATTTTTGTTTCCACAACTCGCCTTGAATAATATTAACAAAACATTCATTGTGTTCTAAAAATTGAATATAAGAATTTATGGTGTCAAAAAAATTAGGCAATTCAAACAATCGTTTCAAAACTGATCTTAGTGGTATTACTTGCATTGTAACATCCGACATTTGCATTGTAACTTGTGACTTGCTTGACTTTTCTAATATTTTCTTGCCTATATTATACGTAATTGGCTTTATTAAACAATCTTGCTCTTGAAAATATTTTAGTCTTAAATATTCGGAGGAAAATTTTTCGAATGGATTTATTAATATATCGAACATAGAATTTATGTGTTCAATAAAATCTGAATTGTCCGACGTCTCTTGTAATTTATTTTTTACCAAAGACTGTAGTAAATGTAAAAAACCTCCACCTAAGTAATCTGAAAACGCGTTAATTATACTTTGAACTACACTTCTTGCAACGGAAGGCATACAATAAAATTTTGCAATTAGAGACTCTGTTTGAACACAAAGAATATTTTTAAATTTTTCTAAGTTTATGTTTAAGTTATCAGAAATTTCACAACCTCCTTCGTTCGTGGTTATTGGGGTACAAAATTCATTTTTAATTTTATTTTTTGAAACGTTCGAGTCATTTTTATATTCAATATCATCTAATGAATTATTCTGAAAATGCTTTCTTTTCATGTGTTTAGAAAATGATGAAATATTATTAAAATTACGAAAACATCGATTTTCCAAACATGTAAAAGAACTATTTGAAGTAAATCTATGTGATATTTTAAGGTGTAATAATAAACCAGGTATGGTTTTTAAAATAGTTTTACATACTGAACACTTCGGCATTTTACTTACTTCTACCCTACTACTTAATAAACTTTGAGAGGTCAGTAATTAGTGTAGTAACATTAACCAGCTTTCTGTCCCAGCTAGTTTGAATTTCGTAAATCACTAACTGTATGATCATCCAAAGTTGCTCGGCTTCTGGCGGATAATTTATATGTAGAGCATGGAAACATTTGAAGCAAATGTCAACAGCCTTCAAAAAACTTTCCACGGAGTACAAAATATCTTCAATCCGTACAAAAAAATGGTTGACTTCGGCTAATGTTGGTCCAACAATTATAACTAAGGGTTGCAATTTTAGTTGAAAATTACTCAATTTTTCAATGCGTCTTTCGAGATTTTCTTCGAGTTTACTTATGTCCTTCAATAAAAAATAATGCTATTAATAATATTGTATAAATAAACGATTGTGAAGGTAATAGAATCTTCTTACCGTTATATGCAATATAAATGCTTCAGAACACTCTTGTTTCGAAGGTTTCCACTGTTGTTTACTGTTTTTAGCTATTGTCACTGGAGGACAGAGATGGGAAAGTAACAATATAGATCTAATTTGTTTTTCAGTTGGTGTAGTACTTTCATTAATATCATTTAAAGGTTTAACCAAATTTTTATATTTAGATTTTAGGGATTGCTTTATAACTGCTTGCAAAAATTTTTCAATTCCAGAAAAAAGTTTTAATTCCGATCCGGGGTAGAGGTTCTTAAAATCATTTTCTAGCTGAAATTAAATAAAGTAGGTAATTATTGTATGGCAAATTAACTCATTAATATATGCTGTTATTACATACCAACGTATAGCCTTCATGTTCTTTAAGCACAGGAAATTGATCAAAATATGATTTGATACTTGGTATATCCGTTGAACTTCTCAATTGCTTTTTTCGATAAGAAAAAGTTTTATTCCAATAATTTGTGACTGTTGTCCACGGACTGCGACTGTTCTTCAGCCAGGTTACCAAATCTTCTGAATCGCATTCTGGAATTAAAATAGCAAATAAGGCAGAAATATAAACAAAAAAGAGGAAATATACCAGTTTCAGTGATGTCATCATCAAGTACTTGAGCATTTGTTTTCTTCCCGGAAATTAACCCGACATTTTTGAATTGGCGGCGTAAGTTGTAATACTTGGAAAATAGTTTACCTCTCGCAATTTTTTTGTCTTTACTTCCAATAACGACGAAATATGATTCTTTATTTTCACTCGGAAACGCTTTTGTAATAGCCACCGCTAATTCTTCTAAGTACGTAGTACTAATTCTTTTGTTTAGATCGTCAGAAAGGAGATCTTCAATTAATGCATCAGTCAATTTTTGACGAGTATCATGATCTAATTGTTCATGTAAATTATAGTACGCAATAACTATTTTCCCTTTTGCACTTTTTTGGAGAGTTTGAATGATGTCGATGTGATGGGAGCTGACACAAGGGCTTGTACGTGGGGGTTCTTCGATTTCAAAGATTTCTGAATTATTTAATGATTTGTCTAACTCGTTAGTATGTTCCGCTGAAAGCTTTTGTGTTGTAACCTGTAACAAGTATATTTTAATTACAAATTATTGTTTTTGGTATTATTATTAAAGAAAATATTTCACCAATTAATAAGTGAACCTTATACAGAAATAATAAAAAACGCCGTACACGTTTATTTTAATATAAAAATTGTATTGTAGAATAAATTAAACCGTACCATTTTGAAAGCATCCGAATCATCCAAATCTAGAATAGCATACGAAAATTGAGATGAAGCAGATGTTGACGAACCAGCAATAGATAAGTTTGTACTAGCACCGAGACTAGCACGAACCAATTTTGCATTATTTATATTATTAATAAGTTTCATCCTAGGCCCAACAGCTGGAATAATTTCTTTTATCAGTTCTGGGGTAAGAACCTCAAATATTTCATCATCTATTTCATTTTCTGCAATGTTAATTTGTTAATATTAAGTGTCAATTATTAATATAAGTATTAAGTTGCTTTGTTATTATTTATTAGACTGAAGAAGATTTACACTTAAACATAGTAAAATATAATATATTCACCAATGACTCACAGTAATCTATGGGGGCTGCCATACCCAAATTGGGCTAAAGCCGTAATAGTTAACATTTAAAATGCATAAAAAACATGGTAGATAAACTTTAAATAAGTTATATTGTTAAATATATATTTATAACCAATGACTCACAATACTAAGTGATGCTGCTAAACCCAAATTGAGTGAAAAGTGTATTGACTTACCTTTAAAAATATCTATATATTTTTCCAGCTCCCATTCTTTTAATAAGTGTTCATATTCAAAACATTGTTTTGCATCCATTTTCTACAAAACACATAACATTCGAATAAAATCACAAAGGAAGAAACAGTTAAGAAACACATAAAGGGATACGTTTAAATAATAAAACACTAGGTAAATTTAAGTCTTAAACTAAGGCTTGAACTTTCGTTAAATACATAGTACCTACTTCTAAGGCTTACGAGTATAGCAAATTAATAATAATACTAACCTTTAATATACGAGGATGCACAGTATATTATAACTAAATATCTAATTGCGTATTTTTTCTGAAATTCACTCGCCAGTACGCAATTCGGTTTCATTTAACATTTAACACGAACACGGGCCACGAGGTCTAGCGACTATGTACAAACACAAACATGTGTCTCAAGATGTCTGCTTCTGCTTCTCTTCTTGAACAACACCAGATGAAGATGTGCGCAAAGCCAATCTGCGCAGGTCGACATTACTACACAAAACTAATTCGTTTGTCCCTAGAAGTATCTTTTTGTTGTCACGACTAAAACTAGTAGTTGCAGTGCATTTATATTTGCAACCAAAAAATTTATGTTGCAGGAGCAAAAAGTAAATTCTTACACCAACTAAATGTATTGGTAACTGTTATAATATTTGTTCCGTTAACTAAATAAATAGCTGATAATAACAAAAACAATGCAACTATATTTTTTTGTTACCTCTACAAGCTATATTATGTTGTACTTAGTATGTTTATTTTAAAATTGATCTGTGGAACAAATTATATTATTTATCTTAGCAAAAAGTAATGTAAGTAAATTATTTTAGTTGCAGTTAATAAATGATTTTTTTCCGTGCACCAGCACAATAAGTAATGCATAATATAAAAAATATATGCCAAAAATTTGCACCCAATTTGCACCAATTTGCACCCACATAAAAATTTATTTATTACTTATAACAAAAAAGTTATAAACAAATACATATTTTTTTGCCAGCAATACAAGTATGACCAAATTGAAAAATTTTTTTACGAAAAATTAGCACCCTAACACGTCAAAATTGCACCCTAAAAATAATTTGCTATATATAATTATTTCATGCCGAAATTAATAATTAATTTAAAAAACTACTACTTACGCGCTATATCAAACATAGAACAAAACTGATTATACCGAAGTTCAACTTGAGAGGTAATTTTATGGGTGCAAATTATAAAATGCGCAAATTCTTATTCTTAGACATGTAAACAAATTTGCACCCCATAAACAATAACAAAATTGTAGTCGGTTGTCAAGTGGTAAATAATTATTTGTGAAACAACTCCAGAAAATCGTATGTGTGTACGAATAAAGTTCAAATTGATAGGTAATTTTATGGGTGCAAATTATGAAATTTGTAAATTCTTATTCTTCGACATGTAAACAAATTTGCACCCTATAAACAATAACAAAATTGCAATCGGTTGTCAGGTGGTAAATAATTATTTGTGAAACAATTCCAGAAAATCGTATGTGTGTACGAATAAAGTTCAAATTGATAGGTAATTTTATGGGTGCAAATTATGAAATTTGTAAATTCTTATTCTTCGACATGTAAACAAATTTGCACCCTATAAACAATAACAAAATTGCAATCGGTTGTCAGGTGGTAAATAATTATTTGTGAAATAACTCCAGATAATCGTATGTGTGTACGAATAAAGTTAAATTTGATTGGTAATTTTGTGGGTGCAAATTATGACATTTGTAAATTCTTATTCTTAGACATGTAAACAAATTTGCACCCTATAAACAATAACAAAATTGCAATCGGTTGTCAGGTGGTAAATAATTATTTGTGAAATAACTCCAGATAATCGTATGTGTGTACGAATAAAGTTAAATTTGATTGGTAATTTTGTGGGTGCAAATTATGACATTTGTAAATTCTTATTCTTAGACATGTAAACAAATTTGCACCCTATAAACAATAACAAAATTGCAATCGGTTGTCAGGTGGTAAATAATTATTTGTGGATCATCTCCAGAAAATCGTATGTGTGTAAAAATAAAATAAAATACAAATTGCTAGGTAATGTTTGTGCATATTATTATTCTTATACATAATGTATACAAATTGTCACCCTTAAAATAACAAAATTATTGTGAATAAATAAACATTAGTTATTTACAAAAATAATTAAAATTCTATGGAGTATGGTATCAAAATAAAGCTCTAGGAAAAAAGAGTCTCGTAATAAAGTCAAAAAGTTAATTAAAAATAAACGATTATTATTAATTGTTTTTCCTGATCATTCCAATATTATATAATATTTTGTATTTTTGTAATCAACTGATATACTTACTTTGAATTGTAACACAGTTTATTTTATTTGTTGACAACAAACAAGATATTCTTGTCATCAACACAAATAAATTAATTGATTACAACAGTTAACCCAACACAATCATGTTTCACAAATAATTATTTACTATCTGACAACAGATTGCAATTTTTTATAGGGTGCAAATTTGTTTACATGTCTAGGAATAAGATATTGCAGATTTCATAATTTGCACCCATAAAATTCCTTATCAATTTGATCGTTATTCTTGCAATCATACGAGTTGTTTCACAAATTATTATGACAATCGATTGCAATTTTGTTACTGTTTATAGGGTGCAAATTTGTTTACATGTCGAAGATTAAGAATATACAAATTTTATAATTTGCACCCATAAAATTAGCTATCAATTTGAACTTTATTGGTACATACATACGATTTTCTGGAGTTGTTTCACAAATAATTATTTACCACCTGACAACCAATTGCAATTTTGTTATTGTTTATAGGGTGCAAATTTGTTTACATGTCGAAGATTAAGAATATACAAATTTTATAATTTGCACCCATAAAATTATCTATCAATTTGAACTTTATTGGTAAATACATACGATTTTCTGGAGTTGTTTCACAAATAATTATTTACCACCTGACAACCAATTGCAATTTTGTTATTGTTTATAGGGTGCAAATTTGTTTACATGTCGAAGATTAAGAATATACAAATTTTATAATTTGCACCCATAAAATGACCTATCAATTTGAACTTTATTGGTACATACATACGATTTTCTGGAGTTGTTTCATAAATAAATTATTTACAACCTGACAACCAATTGCAATTTTGTTATTGTTTATAGGGTGCAAATTTGTTTACATGTCTAAGAATAAGAATTTACAAATGTCATAATTTGCACCCACAAAATTACCAATCAAATTGAACTTTATTCGTACACACATACGATTTTCTGGAGTTGTTTCACAAATAATTATTTACCACCTGACACCTGACAACCGATTGTAATTTTGTTATTGTTTATAGGGTGCAAATTTGTTTACATGTCGAAGAATAAGAATTTACAAATTTCATAATTTGCACCCATAAAATTACCTATCAATTTGAACTTTATTCGTACACACATACGATTTTCTGGAATTGTTTCACAAATAATTATTTACCACCTGACAACCGATTGCAATTTTGTTATTGTTTATAGGGTGCAAATTTGTTTACATGTCGAAGAATAAGAATTTACAAATTTCATAATTTGCACCCATAAAATTACCTATCAATTTGAACTTTATTCGTACACACATACGATTTTCTGGAGTTGTTTCACAAATAATTATTTACCACTTGACAACCGACTACAATTTTGTTATTGTGTATGGGGTGCAAATTTATTTACATGTCTAAGAATAAGAATTTGCGCATTTTATAATTTGCACCCATAAAATTACCTCTCAAGTTGAACTTCGGTATAATCAGTTTTGTTCTATGTTTGATGTAGCGCGTAAGTAGTAGTTTTTTAAATTAATTATTAATTTCGGCATGAAATAATTATATATAGCAAATTATTTTTAGGGTGCAATTTTGACGTGTTAGGGTGCTAATTTTTCGTAAAAAATTTTTTCAATTTGGTCATACTTGTATTGCTGGCAAAAAAATATGTATTTGTTTATAACTTTTTTGTTATAAGTAATAAATAAATTTTTATGTGGGTGTAAATTGGTGCAAATTGGGTGCAAATTTTTGGCATATATTTTTTTAAATTATGCATTACTTATTGTGCTGGTGTGAAGTTGGCATAAAAATAATTTAATTGTTAATAACTCTTAAACAAAATAAGATAAAGTAATAATTATAAGGGTGCAAATTGGTGCGAATTGGGTGCAAATTATCTGCCAAGTTGTAGAATTTGCACTTGCACTTGTTATGCCAAGTTCACGCACCTTATTTAATAGTATATTAAGTATCAAGAACGTTAAGGACAGTTTACCGATGGAACTCTCCAATTTTGTCTCCAGTTTTGTCTGACACCGGTAATTCCTTAACGTTCGTGATGCTTATATCATTTTTAGCACTATTGGTCTTTTTTATCCATGCACAAATATTAATTTTTTCGTAATTAATATTAAATTTACTTACGGTTTTGTTAATTTACTTACCGTTCAGTTTGAATTTACTTACCGTTCAGTGAAAGGTAAGTAAATTACTTACCGTTTTGTTTAACCTAGCAACCGGTAAAATCAACATACTGTCTTGGAAACAGGCATGGTAAGTTGATAAAAAAGACCAATTGTGCAAAAAATGTATTTCATTAACATAATATATTTATTTTAAATGTAACACACCCTTCTTGAAGTTCATGAGAAATCAGGTTGAATCCTTTTCGGGTTGTGACGGCGACTGTGGTCGATGCCTGTCGATAACTAATGATGCGGGTTTCGTATAACACGACCTTCAAGTTTAATGACGTCGATTAAGCAGGATTTCAACTCTTCTGGGTCAATAACTTTTACATATATTTATCTGACACTTCTCACTTTCAGTCCGCAGACGGGAGAACACTCCTGATAATGACTCGTAAGATGAGAACGTCGGTGTTATGTTACTGTTGATATAATTTTATTTCTCTTATCTTTGGACTTTTCTTTTTCTTCAATTGATTTTAAAGAGGACTCGATGGGTAATGTAACCTGATAACCGCGGGTTCGGGTTTGATCCTATAGGACATAACTTCCAGCAGAATAATGAGTTTTTCTCGATGATATATATTTAAAATTGCAGTGTCTGTTGTTTAAATATTTTATTTCATTCAAGTCCTTACCTAGCTCAGGCCCTGGAATTGAAAAACTAAAATACACTTGTGGAAAGTGTATCGGGTTCGGGTTGATTCCTAAATTGGGATTTGAGGAAGAAATGGGCGCCAATTGGTTTAAAATAAAATAAGGCATGCAACCAATAAGCATGTGAGAAAATAAAGTAAAGATTGAAACAGAAATACTCAGGTTTGATGGATGCAGAGGTAACGTGGTAGATAGATGACGCCAAGGCCCTCCAGACGGTGTGGTGGTTCACTCTAACAATTGTCCACACTAGTTGAACTATAGTTCCCTAGTAGCGGGTATCACACTGAAAGAAGTAAGCGGCAATAAAAAAAAATACAAAAATGTTAAGCTAAATTCCAACAGATCAATGTAAGTACAACAGCTGTAAAGAAAATAGTCGTTAAAGTAAAGCGCCAAAAATTATTTTAAACGGAGATTAAATCAATCAAAAAAGTAATTATACAAATGACTTTACGCAAGCAGGAAGGAAGAAATAGAAAAAATAGAAAAGTAGATGAATTGCAGCTGAGAAAGTTACCGGTTACTCAATTATAATAAGAAAAAAATGTCGACGTAAAATTGCAAATCAAATACGTACGATATTAATTTAGTAACTACTAACAACACCCAAAAAAAAACAGTAGTTTACTAAATCACAAACCAAAAATTGTAAAAGACAATCGCACGGCTTTGATTTAACAAGAAGCCCTTAGGGCTTACGCAATCCGCCAATATACAAAAATCACACCTATAAATCAAAACTGCAGCTGCATACTCTCAGACATTCATCCAATGATTTAATGAGTGACGCAAAGAACAATTTTAAATTAACTCTAAAAATACCGAATATGAAAATATATTACTAAATATGAATAAAAATGCTAGGAGAAATTTGTTTAAAAAAATACAATAATAAATTACACTGCACTACTATATTAATGGTTTCTAATAAAATGATACAAGGTGTCTCAGCATCCTTGTTGAAGACCGAGAGAATGACTGGTTGTAAAATTCTCAAATTTAAACAGAATTACTAATAAAGGATTACTTACAAATTTGAAGCGAGCCACACGGTGGTCTCGCGAAGGACTGGAAAACGTTGATAATGTTTTCGGAAAAATTAAACAGAATTACAAAAAAAAGTATACTCACAAAGTTGAAGTTAGCCACACCGTGGTCTAACAAGGGACTGGAGAACTTTGGTTGTGTTCTCGGACAGAAATAAGCAGACTTACTAGTACTTAAAAAAATTACATGGAACTAAGTTTAAATTTAATTAATTTACTCTAATAATGAAAATTACAATGAAACGGGATCAATAAAAAAACGTTATACGTACAAAAAAACTTGAGCCCGGCCCTGTATAGGAACAGCCGTGCGGCGGTGAAAATAATTTACCAAAAGAAGCAGAAAATTAATAAACTATTAAAAAACTACAGTAAAAGATATTACTCTAAGAAAATGACACAATTAAATTGAACAAGCAAAAATGTATAACCTCAAATCTATTGAAATAAAAGAATGAATTATTTAGTGAAATTAAAGACAAAAGTACTTACAGTAATATGTTGATAAAAAAACTATTGCAAGAAAACTACTTAAAGAAAATTTACGTTAACATGTGCTCAAAATGGCTTCTTTAGACAAATCTTTTCACACAACCGTCCGGGTCCACTGTCCCTAGGCAAGAGACCGAAATCTCGCAAATTCGTTGCAGCGTAATCTCGTTGGTACTCTGGTGGACAAGTAAGGAAGCGGTAAGGAATATACCGGGTGGTAGCAAAAAAATTGCTACACTGTTCAAATACACAAGTATTTTATTTAAAGAAAAATATATACTTACATATTTGTTAAAGGAAATTAAAGATAATCCGTCAATTATATTATATTTGTTCTCGACATTTGTACTGGTCAGCACTATAATCTGTATTAAGTTACGAGTAGATTGGGCTCAAATCAGAAGATATATAAATTATTACTTGAGCCATATAGGTACTTACTACGGTGGGTATCGGATATCTTACAGATTATGTGGCAGTTATAATATGACATGACTCTTGCAAAGCAGTAGAAAATTAAGGTCATGAGTCATGAGTGTCGTTATTGTATTGATTTGATAGTAAGAAACAATATTGGAATGTAGAACATTCAAAAACAGATTCCGCTATTAAGGCAGTTGCATAGTTTAATTATGGATATCGTTACAAAATAAGCACATAAAAAAAAAGAAAAACTTACAAAATTGGCGTTAGAGCAAAGATACAACATCCTTAAACTATTCAAAAACGACTTAGTTATTTCGAAAATTTAAATTGTTAGGGTCAATCGGGGTAATTGACAACGATTTTTGAAGAGTTGACTTCATGTAGTTATATCATGTCTATCGAAGATGAAATAAACTTATCCGTTACAGTAAGGTGTAGTAACTATATAATCTATTGAAATATATTTTTAAAAACTTCACACTTCAAGTGGTTAGGTAAAAAACATAATTATGAGTGTTTGCAATTACCCCGCGATATTTTCAATTCCCTCAAAAATTGGGGTAAATGAAACCAAGTCCCGTTTCCATACTAAGTGTGAATGCTTCCAATAAAGTAAAACTCATTATATAACCGAAAAAAATCACATTATTACATACTACAAATGAATGTTAAACTATTTCGGCAAGAAAAGTTTGAAAAAACTCCCCTTAATATCACTCGCGTGCGATCGTCAAACATATGAATGTAGTACATTATAACAATCCCAAGTACAGTGTTACGCTACTATAAAGAAAAAAAGCGGCATTTTAAAAACATATTTCATTCAAGTTTTCTTTCACCCCTAGTTTCCCATTACCCTGATTGACCCTACTTAAATTTTAAGGAGAAAACTAAACACACTTTTCATCATTTTAAAGACAAGCACAATATGGTGGATAAATACCTAATCAAAAAAACATAATGATGTAGAAAAAACCACTACCTCAACACTACAAGTTTACCTACGTTTTTATTAATTATACAAATTTATTTAAATCATTTAATAAAATATAAGTATAATCCATGGTTGAATAATGGTAATACGAGTAAACAACATTTTTAATATAAATTTTAATTACAATAGAACTAATTTAAGGGTTTCAAGGGTAATAATTACGAAATAAATGTTCCCATTATGGTAATTTATTAAAAAGAAGAAAAGAAAACAGTCAAATATTCAGTAATACTGTTTCAAGGTTCACGATTTTTCTTTGGTATTCGCCAAGAAAAAATATTCAGCTACTAAACTCTTCCCGGAATTAAACATAAGTATCAAAGCGATAAATCTTCACCGCTAAGGAATTAAAGAAAGATTTATTTCCTTCATTTTAAAATTATGTAAAAGCGGGGACAAGTCCACAAACATTTTTTGCTGATTCAGAAGTCTGGGTTGGCCTACTGGCTTTCTTATTCCGTTGTTATATGTACTTCTTTTCGTGGCGCATTTTTCAGCAGCAGGAGACTTACGTGTCGTACCGTGTTTACCAATGGGAGAATGGATGCGATCCGTGAAAAACGAACCGAGCATAGCCGACTGATCCCGACGGACCTCTCGTTGACACTGAGCGCTTTATAGCTGCACAGTTCCACCAAGATTAAAAACTAAAAGGGAACGCACACATTCCGCCACCGTTCTTCATATCCTGCCTTGCCTTGCGTGGCTGGGACTGGGACGCTTGCTGTGTTGAATCCCAGTGGTAAAACCCAGGACCGGATTTACTGCTAAATGCCCTTTTTCATTTCAAACAGTTTAATACATTATTTAATAATGTTACAAATGTTGGAAAGGAGCAACTTTTATGAAAAAATGAAATAAAAAATATATCTTACCTTTTCTGCAGCAAATATTCAATAATTATTATTGTTGGAAGTTACACATATATTTTTTAATTATTGCTGAGACTGATTAAATTAGTATTAAGTCTAGAGGCAGTAACGCCAGAGTTGTAGTCAAGTTCTTTAGACAAATAAACTCTCATCCAAGAGCCGTAGCCAGGCGGCAGAGTGGGCATTGACTACTTTGAAAGTTGCCCACCCTTATAAAATCAGAGTTTTCTTTTATTTTCTTCTAATAACGCGCGCAACAGAAATTTAATTTAAAAATTGTATAAAATAATTTATCTACGACCATCTACATTCTTATATGTAGGTAACTTTAGTAAGATAAACACCTCCATAAGAGACAGTATTGTATTATAATATTAATAATTTAACACTATTGTATTATGAGTCCATTATTTAACACAACTGTCGTCTGTCATCACACCAATATGTGAGGTTAGGTTAATAATTTTATGAATAAAAATTTGTAAATAAATATTTTATTTAAAAAGCCATAGGTAAAACGTCGTATTTGACTCGTATCGTACATAATGGCTATACTTCACTCGGATGATTATAACTCGTCTACAGCTCATGTATAAACTTTCATCCTCTTGCATTATAGCCTACGCCTATATTATGTGATCGGTAAAGGTTAAATAATATACTATTATATCAGAACTGCTAAAATGCAGTATAAAGAAGTAGAGGTAGGTACGATATACTTATTATAAAAGTTTGCTAAACAAGCACTATGCCAGCAGGCACGTATTCAATTGGGTGCAAAACCCACCCATGAGCCTTTACTTAAAAAGGAAGACAAAAATTAATTAATTTTATGTTAATTGTACTTGATAATTTTTATTTTAGAACATATTGAAATGTGTGAAAAACATGCAGCTTCACATCGCAAGAAAACATACCTTCAACTACATTTTTGATCTTGAACGAAATTTACCTTCACCTTGTAAATACGCATACGCATCCGAGAAAAATATTGGGTTGCTCACTCTAAAATTCGAGTTGTCCAGTCTAATTTATACTTTTTAAATCGTCAAATGTACAAACTTAACTCCATAGATAAGTTCAAAAAGTCAGTTTCGTGTTTTTGTTTTTGTTACCTTTCTCTTAGTATCTTGTATATTTTAACATTTGTTTCTTTTTCATAGATCTTTTTCAAGTATTTTCCTCTTATCAAACAAAAATGTACGACCTTTTGTTAATTAGCCACTGGCATAACCATTCTTCAAATCAATATTATTCAGTCTGACCCTTAAAATATATTCTGTTTTTTAATTATGTTGATGGAAATTTAATCACTGAAATTCGGATTTAATTGCAGTCAACCTAAAATGAAAAGGTACTAATTTAAAGGGTTAAAGAAATCTCAGTTATTAGTATTAATGGCGTTCTAATAAGATTGCCGTGGGTTCATTTTATGTGCGCCACTGCTTTAATGACTAAAAAGGGTCATGGTAAATAGATTCAACCGAAATTATCCCCGGGGGATATTTTTTTATTAAATATTCTTAATTATAATATTAGTATAATACAGTCATATCTTTCCAACCCTTATCGAATAATTTGAAATTAATGAATCTTGTACAACACTACTTTTTTGTACAAATCAAACATATGACTTACTTGAATGTTTTTCAATTATTATTTTTATTCTATTGAATGGCAGGATAATTTTTTTAGATTTTGTATAAAAATTATAAATAAATAAAACACAATGCTGGGATGCAGTCAGTATATTAAAAATTTAAACAACCTCAGAGGTTGATTAAATTTTTAATAAATTGACTGCATCCCAGCATTGTGTTTTATTTATCGTATAATAATCCTTCAGTCAAGAAGCTTCCATTATTGAATAAAAAATTATATTTTTAAATTTGAATTCAATTAATATTAGCGATTATAATTTTCAAATAAATTCTATAAATGATTTTATCTGATGACGTGTCTAATGACAACATTTTGAGCCTCATTTTGAGAACCAAGTGTTCATTTATAAGCCAAGGACCATACTCGTTACTAAGGAAGCGAGTAAGGAAGTTTCAAAAATAGCATGCCAGATTTATTTTAGATTTAATTTTTTTGTTGAATACCATATAATTTATTTTACCTTTTGACTAATTTACGCCAGATAAAATTTGCCCAGTCTAATAATTTTCACGACCAGACTTAATTTAACACCTCTCAAAATTTTTTAAATATTGACCCTGATCCTATCAACTTGTAATTGAATTATTTTTGTTGTTTCGATAATACTTAACCAAGTTTGTCTTATCCCTTAATTCTAATACTTATTGAAGGAGGTTGAAATTTATACAGTGCCTTTAATACACTACTGAGATTCTAAAAAAATATTTTAAATTTTTGTGTATCTGGTTTTTGAGTAATTAAATGTTGAAATTATGCTCGTTTTACATGAACTCTTATGACAATTCACTAAATCTTTGTTTTGCATGCTTTAAACTATATGATAAAATGATGACAAATTCATAGAACTTGTATTTATATTTCCTATAAACCTTTAAAAGTAAGTTCGTTGTTTTGTGTACTTTTTCTAAACCATTTGCAAGTTATTTAAAAATAACACTTCATAGGAGACGCGCAATAAAGTGTTTTCCCACTATCATATACGAAACTAACAGTTTCCATACAGTTACCTAAGCTACGAAAATAAACAATATCACACATCCGTTCAACCCGTCCAATATGTTATCGAAAAGGTCTTATCGAACAGTTTCAATTTTGTTTCACTTTTAGTATAGGCGTGTGCTGTCTTTCTGACATTTAATATTTTTTCCTGTCATTAAGTATTTCGTGATAAATTGCATTATTCCATTAAAATTGACAAACACAACAGTAAAAGTGATTTATCTCCATAGATTAAAGTAATACTTTTGATGCATCTAGTTGATATTCTTTTATCATGTATTCCATGATCGTGGTATTCCGAACTCGGCTAGCTTCGTGCGTTAACATCATTCACTTTCCTCGCTCATTACCTATCCTATGTAATATTATATACTATTTTTTGCTTGGTTCTTAACCTTAGTAACAATCAACTTTACGTTGAGTATTTGAAGCATAATATAAAAATATTATACTCGTAGCATTGAAAAAACCTTATACAGCACTTGTGAAGAAACGAATTAGCTTATTACTTGTGAGTTTTTGCATATTCGGCTGGTATCTCATAATATTTTAGTGGACAAAAAGGAAGTATCACTTTTACTTTTAGTTCCACAGCGTTCAACCACTTCTCTTTAATATCTACATAAATGACTTTATTTAACTACCTATGTGTCTCCACGTAAATGTATGCTTTTTGCAGATGATACAACATTGTTATCTTCTGGCAGTAACATAAATTATCTTCAATGAGAAATAACGTCATATGAAATGATATTGAAGTATGGCTCTCACATAATAATTTATAATTAAATAGAAATATAACACAAAGATTAATTTTGTTGCCTAATCAGAACCTTAGTGATGAAATCTTTGTTAAACTTTTGGGATTGAATATATTAATCAAGTCACATTTATTAAACCACTGTTTTTATTGTGTAGAGGAATTTTTATAAACTCCTTTCATTAGTAATTAACTTGTTGGACACACATTTTTAATATGTTTTTTTGTATTATGTTATTGTATTTTTCTTTTGACATGCTACAAATGTATTACACGTAATGTAAATAAATATTATATTGTTTGCGTATGAAGTGCAGAAAAAATGAAGATAATTAATGAAATATATCTAATATACCTGAATCTTCGGATGTAGAAGAATCAGCATCATTATCATTATTCATTTATTATAAAATCTAAAAGAAAAATATGAAAATATTTACCAACAATCAGTGTTGGATGTCTACGTGTAGAGTATAGTTTTCTACATCTACACGTAAACAATGTGTAGACAAAGTAAACAAAGTAGACAATGTCAACAATGTCGACAATGTAAAATATTTTCATTTGTAAAACTGTACTAACCTAAAATTTATTTTGTTGTTACGCTAGTAGTGTTTGCAAGCTGCAAATACATCTTTTATAAATTATTAAAAAATTACAATGGCTGGTGTTTAACCAATATGCACTTATTTTGAAATGTTAAATTTTTAAATTATAAATATTTTCAGTTAAATATAGTTGTTTACGTTATCTACATTGTCTACATAATGCCTGATAATTTTCGTGATGTAGAATACGTAATTGTCTACGTGTAAACAATGATATACACGGTGGGCCATTTTAAGTTGCGTTTAGGAATATCTCGAAAACGAAGCATCGGATGAAAAAGCCAAAAAACACGACTAAAATATTTTCGAGGGGGACATCTAATGACACCAAATTCAACCCCACCACCCCAACCCTGGGTGGTGGGGCGGGGGTAAGTTTGAAATCTTAAATGGGAACCCCAAATTGTTTTTGCAGATTCGCATTCTACGTGAAAAACGGAATTCAGTGACATCAAAATTTTCGCCCCTGCCCCCCACCCGGGCCAGTTGGGCGGTGGGAAACTTTGTAATTGGAAACAGGAACACCCACTTTTTCTCAATGATTCGCATTCTACGTTAACAACTACATGCAGTACCATCAAAATTTTCACCCCTGCCCCCACCCCGACCCTGGGGGTGGGGTGGGGGTGAGTATAAAATCTTAAATCGGAACCCCAAATTTTTTTGAAGATTCGCATTTTGCGTGAAAAACTAAATTCAGTAACATCAAAATTTGCGTCCCTGCCAGTGGGGCGGTGGGAAAATTTGAAATAGGAAACGGCAACACCCACTTTTTCTCGAAGATATTGATGTCACTGAATTCCGTTTTTCACGTAGAATGCGAATCTGCAAAAACAATTTGGGGTTCCCATTTAAGATTTCAAACTTACCCCAGCCCCATCCCCAGGGTTGGGTGGGGGGGTTGAATTTGGTGTCATTGGATGCCCCCTTCGAAAATATTTTAGTCGTGTTTTTTGGATTTTTCATCCGATGCTTCGTTTTCGAGATACCTATTCCTAAACGCAACTTAAAATGGCCCACCGTGTATACTACATGACGTAGATTACGCGCCCAACACTGCCAACAATACAAAAATTGGCGCACTGAAAAAAAAGTGAAGATGATCAATGAAGAAGTTTTACTAGTATATTTTGAACAAAAATCCGGAATCCTCAAAGCTCCACGCCGAGAAGCACGTATTCAATGTTGAAAGCATGCGACATTATCAATGAAAAGAAATATTGATATAAAGAAGTACACAGTCCAACAAAGCCTCCTCCTACTCCGAGTGCGATTGTGGTGTGGTTAGTTTCACTCCTGTGATTTTAGGTTGCCGATCGGATTGAGATTCTGACCGGTACCTAAACGGATAACTGATAACGAAATTAATTTACAATTATTAGCACTTAGAGATTTAGTCTTAAAAGACAATCAAATATTATCATCTCATGAGTTCCTGAAAACGCATTCTGAATTCTGTATTATCTCATATTTCATTGAAATCGAGTGAGATTTGAGATTTACCATGTCGTTTTCTGGACAAAAATTGTACTATTTTTTTCTTTTTGGTAAAAACTTTGTGAAATATGATATGGCTGTGTTCTTTTTCAAATTTATGAAAACCTACTTCCGCATATGATTTGCACCTTCGACGGGTAAAAATAAAATTACGGCTCAATCCAAGTAGGTAAATCAATAAGTCGACCACATATGTTCCACATAAATAGGCAATTTTTAAGCTTGGAAAATAAATTCGGGTGCACGACTGGCTGTTCCATCACCTCCCGCTACCGGAGGCGTTGGGTGGTGGACTAAAACGATGCGTTTATCATCAGAGTCGGCTGCGTGTGACAGACACTCAGATGGCACGCACCACGAACTGTGATTGTGACTCTCTCACCACCACCAGAAAGCAGCACCAGCACCGTTCCATTTCCTTCGCTGACTCTCACTTCCGGCCTTTTAAATGTTTCTTTCTTTCCGTCTTGTTTGTTTATAATATATTCGTAATGAATATTGTTCTGTTTTTAATGAGATATCGTTATCTGATGAATTCTCCTTTTTGTATTGTGCTACTCGGATGATGGCGTAAAATACGAAAAGGAGGAATAACTTTCGTCGCCATTACCGACAGGTATAACAAAACAATTGAAAATTTCACCTCACGCCTCTGAATGAGGTTATTGGGTTCGGGCAGTCAACATCAAAGGGTGATTTTTCATTGAGATTGAGATAACACCTCGAATAACAAAAATACAAATTTTTAAACATGATATCACAACCTTTTTACGTATTTTGGATATAAAATTTTATTATGGATAAAATTGTAAAAATACAAACGATATTATGCAATTATATAATTTCGATTTTATTACTTAATAATTTTGTTTTTATGTTTGTCTTAGTTATTCAAAAACGGTAGGTAACTACAGGTTTAAAAATATAGAATACTATTCTGTCACCTATAAGGTCGAACGTCGAATTATTCGACCTTTTTGAAAGGTCGATGTGGCAACCACTGCCTTAGGTAGAACCACCTCTAAACGACTTAACAGTAGACACAGCTTCTACGAAGTTGATTAGTCGGCTTCAAATCTGCCTTCTAACTTTGCAGTGTACTATATAGGGACCTCTACAAGTGCAAGTTCTAACCCTTTTTGTTGAAATGTTGCTTTATTTGCAGAAATAATTTAAAAAAACATAAATTCACAAATTAAAATTTTCATATTTGATAACAAATTAAAACGTAGGTGCATTAGGTAGGTTATAAAGTATCTTCAAAATTTATCTAATCTATTTGTTATCTATGTATTTCAATCTAAATTATTTTAATTATTTAAGTGTCACCAGAGATACATAAATTATTTTTAAATTTATGCAATAAAAATATTTAAATTAACTATCAATTTTTCTTGATACGTAAATGAATCCGTAAATATTTTGTTTTGTAAGAAATACAACGCAACACAAATACACAAAAATTACAAAATCTAAATATGACACATACCATCGTTTCACAGTTACATATTATATGAAACTGAAAATCTGCTAAATTATTTTCTGAATTCAAATCAATATGAAAGTTTTTAAAGGGTGTGAAGAAAAAGGATGGCGATGATTATGTTCAATTTTCGTCGTTTGTTGCAGGACTGGACGTTACAAATAAAATTCGTTCAGACGAGAGACGCCGGGATCTACGAATGCCAAGTGTCTTCTCATCCTGCCACAAGCATTTTCATTCATCTCAAAGTCGTCGGTGAGTAACTTTCCATTTGCTAATGACGCCACTGCGGCTGCCAGTGAGTAAAGTTTTATCGCTCTAACAGTTTGTGGTTCTGTTTGTTCCTGAAGTTCAAACTGTATTTTGAAGGGTTATGAACATATGAATTACATTACTGCAGATTCTAGATATTTTTGGATCTTTGCCTTTTGCTTATCGAGATCAGTATTTTATCTCGAGCTGTTTTATTACATCGCATCGCACAAAGTCTTTTACTACCAAAGATTATCTTCGCTTTTTATTTTTTTGCTCTCAATGTTTTATTCCTAATATTATTTTGGCACTGTATGTAATAAGTTGGAAACTCTGTCCAGATCTAGATATTTGTAATTTTCTACCTTTACTTTATCTCGAGGAATTTTATTGCATCTTACAAAATCTTTTATTACCAAAGATTATCTTCGCTTTTTATTTTTCCTCATAATTTCGTTCATTCATTCTCATAATATTTTAACGCTGCATTTTCCTGAAAATACTTTTATAAACTAAAGGCACAAAAAAGTAACAAAAAAATAAAATATATGGCGAAAAATTGTTGTAAAATGTTAAGTTATGCACAAATGAATTACGTTTGAAGTTGTATATTTATTAGTAAATTATATTGCTATTTAATTTTCAACACATTATAACATTAATAAATTAGTTTATAAATATCTTTTTTGTTATAATATAGGTACCTTCTGCATTACTTATTTAGTTCTGCATATTATGTGAAGACTTTTCCATATATTATTTCAGGAAAAAAAGCCTCTGCTTCTTTTTTCGTTATCAATAAAAACTGTACAGCCTTAACTGTCTGTAGTTATAAAAAGTTATTTTAAAAGTGTTAACTTTTTATTTGAAATACTTTTTGTGTCGGTTATATATAGCTTTTTCCTCAGTCTGAATAGCACAATTTAGTCTTCTTTACCTTCACTTTTTTATCAATTTATGTTTTATAAACTGCTGTTGCTTTTCGCTTTTCACGTAGCTACTTATTCAATTGACTCATAGTTTTTTGTATTTACTTTTCGATGTATTCATGAATCGATTTATTAGGTGGAACAAAAACATTTATTTAAGTTAATGTATTTTTCCTATTGCCCGAATGAATTTTACAAATTATTATAACATTCGTTAGCCGGAAATATATCTCGTTAAAAGCTTTTTTTTAAATGAAAAGTGTAATATTTTCAAAATGGAATATCGTCTATGGTCTATAAGCAGCGTTATACGGTGTCAGTACAGTAAATTGTTCAAGTCACTAAAATTGTTTCTCTGCGTGCCTACCTTCATTTACCTTCTTAACAAACAGGGCTATGACCATCTCATAACCGCTAGACAATAAAAATCTGAGAAAGACTAAATCCCTGTTATTTTCTTATTATTATTTGATATAACAGTCGATTATCGTAATTATCAGTATATAAATTATGTAAATACACTTACTATTTACGCTTGATTTAGTAGTAGTTACTTTTTTCTAATAAATGCTTCTCTTATACCCGTATGGTTATACCTATTATTTGTGTTAAGTTTTGATCTAATATCATAAATCATATTTAGTTCTATTTTACGATAGTTGCTCTGCATTAGTATATGCGCCTGGAGAATTATGTCTCTCCTTTGTAGTAAGATGATCTTAGCATCTGTTATGTTTTGAATAATTTGTCTCTTGAGTTATTTTGAGAAACAGTAGTTCATAGGTCATATGCATCCCCCTATACCCCTGAGCCAGACGTTTCCTTGATTTTTGGACATCTGCAGGCAGTTCTTCGTTAGCCGTGGCCGGGGTTAAGAGGAATCCCCAGTGGTTTGTAAGACATGGTTTCGTATTATACTGATAATTAGTTACCTATATTAACATTCTTAATTTTTTTCTGAAATATAGCAAGTTTAATGCTTACTGGGTGTTTCTGTTATTTTGCATATTTTCAAAAAATTCTTATTAATTAAATAATAACATCCAAAATAAGGCATATTTTACGATATTTTAACTAAACCCTGGTTAGAATGCCACATAGAAACACATACAAAAATTTTATACGATTCTATGGTAGTCAATATGTGTATTGAAACACCTCTTTTACCATAAACTGCTGGAAATCCAGATATATATTTTATTGGTTTTTATCCGCATATACGAATGTAAGTCTATTCGATCTTATGAGTTTTAATGGTACACAGGTAGAACGGATTTTATACGATTCTATGGTAATCAATATGTGTATTGAAACACCTCTTTTACCATAAACTGCTGGAAATCCAGATATATATTTTATTGGTTTTTATCCGCATTTACGAATGTAAGTCTATCCGTTCGTATGAGATATAATGGTACACAGGTCGAACGGATTTTATACGATTCTATGGTAATCAATATGTGTATTGAAACACCTCTTTTACCATAAACTGCTGGAAATCCAGATATATATTTTATTGGTTTTTATCCGCATTTACGAATGTATGTCTATCCGTTCGTATGAGATATAATGGTACACAGGTCGAACGGATTTTATAGGAATCTATGGTATTTAATATGTGTATTGGAACGCGCATTTTACCATAAACTGCTGGAAATCCAGTAATTTATTTTATTGGTTTTTACCCGCATATAAGAATGAAAGTCTATCCGTTTGTATAGGATATAATGGTACACAAGTAGAGCGGATTTTATTGGAATCTATGGTACTTAATATGTATTTTACCATTCATTGCTGGTTACAGTCTATCTGTTTCTATACGAATATCGGTAGAAGGTATAAGTTAGAAGCCACAGGTAAAAATAGCGGAGAAGTAAGCACTTCGAAAATTAGACACTTAGTGATTCCTATACGGTTTTATAGTAACTTCGCTATTAACTTTTAATTGGATATTATCCGTTTCTATGTGATACACATTCTATTTGATTCTATGAGCAAAGTGGGATACTATTTTCTATGAGAATTTATACGCATTACACACCTTGTGATTTCTATACGATTTTATAGTAATTTCGCTATTAACTTTTAATTGGATTTTATCTGTTTCTATGTGACACACATTCTATTTGATCCTATGAGCAAAGTGGCATGCAATTTTCTATGAGAATTTATACGCATTACACACTTTGTTATTTCTATACGGTTTTATAGTAATTTCGCTATTAACTTTTAATTGGATTTTATCTGTTTCTATGTGACACACATTCTATTTGATCCTATGAGCAAAGTGGCATGCAATTTAGTAAATTAATATCCCACTTTGCTCATAGGATCAAATAGAATGTGTATCACGGATAAAATCCAATTAAAATATAATAGCGAAATTACTATAAAACCGTATAGAAATCACAAAGTGTGTAATGCGTATAAATTCTCATAGAAAATAGTATGCCACTTTGCTCATAGAATCAAATAGAATGTGTGTCACATAGAAACGGATAAAATCCAATTAAAAGTTAATAGCGAAATTACTATAAAACCGTATAGAAATCACAAAGTGTGTAATGCGTATAAATTCTCATAGAAAATAGTATGCCACTTTGCTCATAGAATCAAATAGAATGTGTGTCACATAGAAACGGATAAAATCCAATTAAAAGTTAATAGCGAAATTACTATAAAACCGTATAAAAATAACGAATTGAGTATTTGCGTATTAATTCTTATAGAAAATTAATTGCCATTCTGCGTATAGAACCGAATAGATTACATTTCTCATAGAAGCATATAAAATCCGTTAAGAATTTTATCGTAAATTTACAATTATTGCAGATAAAATATGTTCCGAATTGATCCAGATTAAAACCCAATAGAATATATTACCACATTGCGTATAAAATGGCAATATAAATATTACGGCTCATAGAATCCCATAAATTCTCATAAAGTTTTTATTACAACTTTGTGCATGGCGGATAAAATTCGGCGTGTGCACATAAGTTACGATAAATTCTCATTAAAACTTTATCTGTATTAACTACCATTTTATCTGGCATTTTAACCAGGGAATGTAGATATTTTATTAAGGCTTAAATTAAAATTTTAAAACAATAGAAAGTAAGTATGAACCTTATACTTCAATGTAGTGCAAGTATTTTTTATGAAATTTGCACGTAACTGCAAAATTTAGTATAAAACAAAACTCCTTTTTCGGTACAAAGTGGCTAAATATGGTTCATTCCTCGAATCAACCGATGTCGTGACAATGGATAACAATGGTTTGTGACGGCATCGCTTCATTCGTTAAATAGACCTTCAAGGCTAATGGGGATTCCTCTTAAGATAAGTCCAAGATGTAGCCGCGCTAAAGGCTTTACGTATTTGTGCGTAAATTTAGCCTCTTATGTTAATTACTCGTTTCCTCGTAATAAATTTTAGTAAAATGTAAATTTTTTATTCTATTAATTTGTTGTGCAGTCCAAAAAAAAATTGAAACAGGGAGTTTAAGTATCATGAGTGTTGCTACATTTTGTACTTGTACAATATTGTATTTGTCACATATTTTCAATTTACGAGTATTGGAGTGGCTATTATTTATTACAAAAACGTGACTCAATGAGCACGTTTCAATGATATTTGTAGCTCTTGAAAACTTTTTTTGTTTATTTTGTACTTTTTAGTAACAATATCTCTTACTTTTTATAGTATACTTGTTCTAACCTCTCAATAATGCAATACAGAGGCGAAAGCGGATATCTCCGGCCCTTCGGAGAAATACCTGAAGCCGGGCTCATCGCTCCGGCTGCAGTGCAGCGTGGTGCAGAGCACGGAGCAGCCGGTGTACGTGTTCTGGTACCACAACAACCGCATGATCAACTACGACGTAGACCGAGGGATCAACGTGACCACCGACCTGCAGGCCAAGACCAGCACGCTGAGCATCACCAGCGCCGCCACCAGGCACTCGGGGAATTACTCCTGCGTGCCCAGTAATGCGCAGCCTGCGAGCACTTATGTGCATATACTCAACGGTAAGTTTTAATATTCTTCTAATTGCTGCTTTCACCAATCCTGTTGTTTGTTAGCAAAACCATAACCCCCTATCTACTTATCTATATATATATATATATATATATATATATATATATATATATATATATATATATATATATATATATATTAATGTTAATATTGTTAACAGAGGAGTAGTTCATCCCTACGGCTTGTTTTATAATTATTTTTATTACAATGATTAATAGGCACCTTATGTCAATGCTGTGTACAAAGTAGAGGTGAAATTATCGGGTTACGCCGTGTCGTGAGCGTGAGTGATTTTGAAAATTTGGATCGTGATCTGGTGTGAACGTGAATAATATGTATCGAGCGTGAGCGAATTTTTTTCGGGCGTAAGTAAAAACCACAAGTCAGGACCTAACACACAATTTGCAAAATATCAACACAAAACAAATGATAATTATTATAGGTTATTGCTACTTATAAATACTCCTAGCGCTCTAGTACATAGTACAAAAATTGGAGTAAAATTTGTTAATCTAGTTTCGATTTTACGAAGCTAAAGTAAATTATCATTGTACAGTTTCATAAAAATATTTTAACGTAATCCGAACGTGACCCGTCGTGCGTGACTATAAAACAAATTCGTGAGCGTGGGCGATCGTGAGTTAAACATAAAATAACGTGCGTGATTGGGCGTGATTTAGTTTTCAATTTCGTGAGCGTGCACAAAAAGTTACTCACGCGCCCAACTCTAGTACAAAGGAGTACAGGAGTATAGTACCTACTTTTTTACGGCTAGTTGTTATTTATTTAAAAATAAACAATGTCTGGAAAAATTGATGAAATAATAACTGAAAATGCTAAAACTAATAATCTAATAAATTTGAGATATAAATGTAATTTAAAAATTATTGTGAAAGAATACATTTATATTTTACCTACTTAAGACGAATCCCCAGTGATTCATTAAACGTGATTTCGAATTATACTGATAATAATTAGTTACCTTTATTAACAATCAATTTTTACCTCTCGCCTCATATTCTATAATTACCTCTCGCCTCATATTCTATAAGAGAGGTATTGTAATGGGTCAAAATTTTCGAGTATGAGTTTTTGGTGGATAAGCACGTTTCAGGGTCTCTACAATACGAATTTACTATTTTCACGATGATGTCTGTGTGTGTGTATGTGTGTGTGTGTGTGCGTGTGTGTGTTTGTATGAATGTATGGACTGACGATTTTTCGTCCACGATAACTGAAAAACTATCAAACCTTTAATAACCAAATTTCATATTTAAGGTTTTAATAAGTATCTTAACACCGGATAACATTTTGGAAGAAATCCGCAAACCGGAAAGTACTTTTTGAAGCTTGATTAAGTTTTCTTTAAATATATTGGTACATTATTTATTTATGACAATTTCTGCAATTAAAAATAAAAGAAAATATAATTATCTATGGGTACAGTTAATTATAAATACAATTTGCTGAATCTGGTAGTATTTAACAATAAAATAAAGTACAATTAATATTCTATCTTGTTGTCCATGATATGAAATTTGTTTCTACATAAAATTTGAATGATTATGACAGTGACAGTACAGTTGACATCTTTTGCTTGCATCTTGGTTTACATTATCGTTTACATCTTACATGAACATAAAACTATTAAAATGTAAGTAAAACTATTTATTAGATTAGTCTCGAGATTAATAGAATAAGCAGAATTAGGCGAGAGGTCGTGTACTGGCCACAGCAGATTTTTTTTCTGAAATAAAGCAAGTTTAATGCTTACTGGTTCTTTCTGTTGTTTTAAATTCTTAAAAAATTGTTATTAATTAAATAATAACATCCAAAATAAGGCATATTTTACGATATTTTAACTCAATGTAGATATTTTATTAAGTCTTAAATTTAAATTTTAAAACAATAGAAAGTAAATATGAATCTTCTACTTCAATGTAGTGCAAGTATTATTAATTAAATTTGCACGTAACTGCAAAATTTAGTATAAAACAAAACCCCTTTTTTGGTACAAAGTGGCTAAATACGGTTCATTCCTCGAATCAACTGATGTCGTCACAATGGATAGCAATGAATTAACATGTTTTTCGAAATCTCAATATTCGTCATATGATACCTATTATTGTTACCTCTATTGTAACAATGTGTACAAGTTATAAACAATTAAAAATATTCACAATAAAGCGATTTTATAAGAAATATATTGCGATTTCTTATAATGGGCATTTTATAGCCTCCTACAAATTTAATTTTTTCCTGTTTGCAAAATTATTATTACATTAATGTAATTACGCTAATAAATACTGCATAACTAAGTATTGTTTAACTTTTTTGTATTCAAATGTGACAACCAGTGGTACCCAAAATGATATTGTTTTGCAAACTACTGTTAATTTTACGAATTTCAACAAAATTCTTTTTGATTCATGATCAGTGCGTTCAATTCTATACACCCATAAATTTTATTACACAGGCTGGATTACACCCTGTATAGGGGTGAGAGTTGTACCTTGGGACGCATGTACCTTTGGACAACTGCAGCCGCATCTAGCGTCAAATATACTAATTTCAAGTAGAATTTGTCAACACTGTTGAAAATAAAGTGATACACGTCATTTCAAGACTCATGCATTTATTGTTCAGTTACTGAAGATGAATATGTATTTTTTTTTTCAGAGGAAAATGCGGGAAAATGTATTTTTTGATCGTATGTTGCATTTTTTATTACTAAGTAGGTATGTGTGGTATTGCGATTCGTAACTCATAATTATTTATTTTATATTACAATTGTTATTCTATTTTTTTATTAAGATACGCACTAGGCGATAGATATTAATATTGATTTTTAGAGTTGTTGTTCTGTTTTTCAAAAATAAACATATTAATTTTTCATCTCTGTTTCATCTCATTTAAATATATTATATAAAATACTACATATGTACCTATTTGGTACCTTTCATTGTCTGATAGTCCAGTTAGTATATAGGTACATTGTTACTTCTTCGAAAACTTCTTGCATTGATATTTAAAAGTTAATTAAACAAATACTGCGTTATATTTAATAAAAATATTTGCTTAGTTGTACCTTTGGAAAATAATTTGCTTGTACTTTGAAACATGGTTCCAAGGCACAGGTATGTCTTCGAGGATATGTGAACTTTAAATTTAATTTTCAAGGATAATGGAAATTATAATTGCGTACATTTATCGCTAAACTAAAATTTTAAGTATCGCGCTACGGTATAGACTTTAAATCGTATAAAATGGAATGAACTCAATTATATTTCTTTGAATAAATATGTGTAACATAAAAAAATTATAAATTCATACGTTTAAAATTACTATATAGGTAGTTTGTTTGTTTCTGTTCGTTTGATTCTTTCTTTTTTCCCGAAGTACAACCAGCTCTGTTCCAGGTACAACACCGTATTGTACCTCGGGACAGTTTGCCATTTTTATTTCTTATATAAAACTTTACTATTATTCTTTCAAATATCATCACAATAAAAATAATAGTTATTAACAAAAGTTAGTTCTTTAATGTACAATCATTTTCCGAAAAAAAAATATAGAAAAAAAAATGTAATTTTTGTCCCAAAGTAGAACACCTTCCCCTACTATTACCGAAACTGTCATGCAGCCTAGGGTTAAGAAAAAATAAGATAAAATGAAAACTTTGTTTTAGTAGGTATAGGACTATGAAATTTTAATTCATATTTGGAATTTTCAAACTTTTTATTTGAGTTTTGTGAGACATATCTCAACCGAGTCAACGATTTTCATTTTAATACATTTTATACGAGTTATAATATTAATTATCATATTAACCCTTCAAATCGGGCGAAGCAATTCTACGATAAATTGATAAATATTAAAACATACAAACGCAATTAAATGCAAAAATTTATACATTCATAGGTATTTCCAATTTGTGAAAAGCATCGTCGGAAATATAAATACCTAATAATAATAAATGTCAGGTCGACAGGCGCTTGGGCCTGGATTGAACAGTCATTTAAAATTAAAAGCTTCTATAAATACAAATATCAAATCGATTTAATATATGACAGCATGGTTAAATATTTATAAGACGTGTTTGTTAGATTGTACGAGTAGGTCATATTATGTCAATACAGTATGAAAGTGTTAAAAGTTTGAAACTAAATCGCTTTGCAGACAAACATGGTCCTGAATAATTAATATAAATAGCATATTTACATATTATGTGCTATAAAATCATCAAATTGAATTCTTCTAAGAAATTGAAGTTTGAATAGTGCAGTGTAAAATAAATTATAGTTTTAGGCTGTTAGATATTATGTGTTTTTATGAAATCGTAGTGAAAAGTTCAACTTTAGTTTCGCATTTTTCGACTAATTAGAGCGCTACCTGTGCACTCGATCGTCGGCTATTGTTGCTTAAATTACCTATATATCGACTGGAAATATATTTTTTTTTACTGAAGTGGTTATTTTACTCGAAAAATAATATTCCACATTCGTAATAAAAAATCCTTCTTCACATCCTAGATTTAATTTTAAAATGAGAATAATGTTTAGTAAGGTACTGTGTAAGTTGTAACTTGTTAAATATCCATGATTAATTCAATTAATTTTCTTGGCTATTATTAAAATGTATTAATTGGCTAACGTATCATTATAAGTTTTACCTATAGTAACATTATAATATACCTACCTTTCTTTTATATAATATAGGTACAATGTATTGAAGATTTTGTAATAAACAATATTCATTACAGTTTGCCAAATTCAATGTATACAACGCTAATTAATTTTAATTACAATTTCGGAAATGTAATTACAACGTTACATGAATGATGTAAACCTTTAATTATTTCAAAATATTTTTCAATGCATGAATATGCTATTATATAGAACCGTATTCTATTTCATATCGCTCTTATTATACGAGTACTTATGTTCTATGTTCATGTAGGTACCTTGCACGACATGTGTGTTTGACGACAAGACAAGAGAATAAATTAAAGCCATTATACTCGTTTTTATCAGGAATTACTCTTTAAGTATCATCGCTTTATTTGCAGTTATATTAAACAAATCTATAACTTAAATTAAATTAAGCCATACAATTTGCTATACTTGGTTGGAACTTTTTGCTAGAGTTCATGCCAAATAGAAATGGGAATGAGATCCGATGCGCAGAAGATGCATTTGCGTTTGCTCCACCCGCCTTACTTGAACGGGCCAATGCTATTCTTTGTACGCTGCTGGTGTGAGACAGAAGATGCGCGTGGAATGATTGACATTCCCATTTCTATTTGGCATGAACTCTAGCTGTATTTCAATACTATAGAGTTGGGATACGTACCTTCAGTTTCAATAGGTACTATCCAATTTTCTTCGTATAACTTTTGATTATATTTACTTCGTATATAACGTACATCAAATAAAATGATCACAAGATTACAGATTTTCATAACCTAAAGCCTCATTCACATAAGCATTTAGTTTGAAGGTTTACATTTATATTCAAGTTTAAGAAACATAGCATTCACATAATAAACTTAAAATAACTTTAGCAAGTGGTAAACATAAACCTAAAGTTTGGAGTTTTTTAACTTTAGTGCTAGAAAGTGAAATTGTTGTTACATGAATTCAAACATTCTTAAACGTAAACGTAAATGTTAACTTTTAAAATAAATGCTTATGTGAATGAGGTTTAATACTTACTCTTCTTTTACATTTCGATTTATAAGAAAGTAAATTTTAAACTAAAGTAATTTTTAGCCTATACGAAAATTGAACAAGTTGCTTTGCATATCTCTGATAAACTCGAATTAAATCGAATAAATTCCTTGTAATTCCCTGCAGCTGTCACCACGAGTCATTGTATTCGGATCTTTTTCATCAGATATCACGATATCAGCAGTAAACATGAAAATCACGTGCATTAATAACATCACCAGTGGTCATAACGGTCGTGGATGCATGTCAAGTAACGCGGTATCTCCCTTCACACATCTATATGCTTTTGTGACCCTTGTGTTATCAGCCCTTCATCGAGCCTTGCTACCAGATTTAGTTCAAATCTCTCTGAATGTGAATCGTGAATGATAAATGTACAGTACACTGCAGTGATGTATACAGAGGGTAAGAGTATACAAGAATTCAAACAACGTTGTTTGAGAAAAAGCATGAAGATTTGTTTGGTTTTATAAAGAATGCAAAAATGATATTCCTCGTAAAGATATTTATGTGTAGATAATTTTATGTGTTGTAAGAAAAAATATGTTGTAATGAGTCAACAATGTATCAAGTATCAGTTTCGTGTATAATCAAATAAGAGTGTCAGATTCACTTAAAAAAGGGACGAATCCCGAATCGGAACAGAAACGAAAACCAGAACGAATCACAGCCATTTATGTACTTACATATATTTGTACACTACTGTAATATCACAAAAATAGTCTTAAATTCTTCAATTGATACCTACTCGAAGTTATCAATCGGTAGGTTGTTATTTAAAGAAACACACAAAGTATCGTGGTTTTGCGCAAATACATAATTTAAGAGCATTATGAATGGCCTAGTTTACACCGGGAGACCTGACATAGGCCAGACCCATATCTGACCTTTTCTAGGTCCAGACCCAGGTTGTTTACACCGCATATCAAAAGAGCCTACACAGGTCAGATATAGGTGGGATATAGGTACTTGTTCACGCCATCTAGAAGTTTAAGATAAAAAACAAAAATACTTTATTACCCAGTTTTTAAATTTGGTTAATTTCAAGTGTCAAACTCTTCAAACGTCATATTTATTTGGACTGTTAAGTTATTTAAAAAGGATATTGAAAATTTTTATGAAAACTTTAAAATGTTTTGGTGGATTCAAATGAAAACAAATATTATTCGAAGGATAAAACTTTTAAAAAAATTATAAAGAAAAGAAAAGAAGTGTTATTAAACATAGAGAAAGATACCGTTAAACAAAATAACACTTTCAATCAGCTTTTTATGAACTACATTACCAATTCTACCGGTTAATTTGTAAACTATTTTAGGTCTATCTGTTTACACCGCAATGAGTACGTTTGGGCCAGGGCCTAGTATAGGTCAGGCCACATGTAAAAGTGGCCTGACCTATGCCAGGCCGCTTCATATTTTAAGTGTTTACACCAGGCGGCCTAGCAACATTTGGGTCGAATTTGGGGTATATGTCGAATATAGGTCTGCGGTGTAAACTAGGCCATTGAAAACAACATAAATAGGTAGGCAAGAAGGCGAATATATAGGTACATATTTTAGGGATTTAATTTCAAAAAATAGATAGAAAAAATCTCAGTTAGGCAAAAAATTTGTAAAAAAATCTATAATATTTTTAAAAATTTATTTGATGCCATGTACCTACACATGAAATAGAAATAATATAAGCAATTATTATTATTAAATCAATTATGTTTCTAACGTAAGTCTTCAAAAGATACTTAATACAAATTCATGTATGAATAAAAATAAATATTCACTTTTTTGTTTTAGTTTTAAATACTTATAGGTACTTAAAACCACTTATACATAACTTTCATGATTCAATTATTAACACTTAGAAAAATACTTAATTTGAAATTTTACTTTCAATATTCTCCATCGTAAGAATGTTTCTAGTCTATGCATTCTGGAGAATAATTGTTTTGCAAAAGTAATGATTTTTATTGTACAATTTTAAAAAAACACACAAAAATCACAATTTAGGCAAAAAATAGTAAAATAGGCGAGTTTTTATAAAAATAAAAAAGCATTTTATGCAAAACTAAGTTGCCTTTACATGACTTAAAAAACTGCAAAATTGTTGTTATTAAAAACAAATAATCTTGGTGAGATACCTACCTATGAATTATGTTAGTTATTCTATTAAGTCAAGTTAGTGTAATTATTAAATATTAAAATTCAAATTTATATGTTATCGAGTTGTGTGATGACCACACACAAGAATAGAATTAATCAAATTATTGTTCAAGAATAGGCTGGGAAGAAGGTCTTCAGAAACCAATTAATTTGTTTTGTTAATAGAACGTTTCAAGAACATACTATTCTCATCATCAGCTGGAATTTATAATATACCTTTTTATAAATCTTAATAATATTGCTACAATAAGAGACCTTCTTCCCAACCTATTCTTGAAATATAAATCTTGGATCCCGTCAACTCATTATCTAATCAAATTATTGTTGTATCTATTTCTAAATAGTTTAATAATGAGTGAGATTAGATATTTGTGTTGACAGCCAAATATGATTTAATTTTGACAAAACATTCTGATTCTGTTTTTTAATCCATCACCATGAGTTTATAAACATCAACTTACAAGCTACAAATCTAGAAGTAATCCTCAATAACCCTTATCCCCTAAACCTCAAGGGATGTTCTGTTTACATCTCGGATGACAGCTAACTGAGCAACTCCACATACACACAGATATACTATACAGTGTGCAGTGTATTCTGCACCATACACCTACACTGCCCTTGTGCTAGTATGTCCACAACTTACTATTGACTGTCCATTTCCGTGGCTTTGATCATGTCCGTGACATCGATTAAGCATTCCAATTTGCTCGCACGGAATGCATCGACCATTTACTAAATAATATCAAACCCTGGATCACCTGATTTAATTAGAAATTATTCATCATGAAAATGAAACGATGATCAACTCCAATAAAGGAGATTTTTAATTAATTTTATCATGAACTTGAATGCATCCAAACGCTCGCCCTCGCTGTATGCTTGTGGCTTTTAAACGAAGGATAATCACTTTTCATATTAAAAAATAATTTGCACACGTGAATGCATGATTTTTGAATACAAATTGACAGTTTGTCGATATATTTTTGAACATACGAGTAGGTAGCTAACGATAATGAAAATTGTGTTTTCTTGTGAGCGAAGGTTTCGTAACTGAAATTATACATATATTTTTGTATCTGTTAAAAATCAAGCAATTAGGCGAATAAATAACGCAAGTGTCGATAAAATATTTAAATTAAATAAAACATATTTTTAGTAAAATGCTCTCCAAAATCGTTACTTTGCGAACTGTTTGGAGTCCGCAAATAGTTATTTTTTATTCCAGATTGCGAAATTATACTTTTCGAGAATGCAAAAGCATTTCGCTATCGAGTATCAAATAACGTTTTTTCGAAAAATATGTCGCAATATTAGTAAAAATTTAAAGAAAAATTATTAACACAAGATTAAGTAATCTTTATCAATATGCCATGTAATGTTAAATGTTCCCGTGACAACAAACCAAACAAACGATCTAATATTTTTTTATAAATGTTCTGTCAATATTACTAGAGTGATATCAGAAAGCGACGAAGACAACATGCTTTCTTCTAAAATTGCTGGATGCTGGATGTAAAAGATTTTTACATCCTGGATGTAAAAGTCTTTTGCGTTCTTTGACAAAAAAACTATCATTTCGCGTGTAGATAGTTGGCATGTAAATCTTAACTTATTTATAATTTTTCGAAAAATTGGAACTGTCTCCTGTTCTTTAATGCAACGTTACCTAAGCAACGAGTTATTGTTTACATTTTATAGGATTATTTTCACTGATTTCATTGTTTCATCGTCCACGTTTTTCAAAATTTTATTTTTAAGTTATATCTTAGAATAATTTTGTGTATTTACTAAACATATTTGGAGAGCATATCTTACTTACTAAAAAATATTGTATGTATAATACGTACACAAACTGAGTACCTAAAAAACTCATCGAATTTAAGGACTCGGCTTACTTACTAAAAAATATTGTATGTATAATACGTACACAAACTGAGTACCTAAAAAACTCATCGAATTTAAGGTCTCGGCTTATATAGAAGAAACTGATTCAGCTCATTACATAATTATTTTTCATACTTGTTATGTGTAAGTTATAAGACTGGAATTATTTTACTATTTAATTATTATATAGGTACTGGAAGTATTTATGGAATGGCTGAATTATTGAACGTTTGTTCAACTAGCATAATTATTCGTTTAATATAATTATGTCAGTTACATTATTATTAATAATATCAAGTTTTCTATTAGTGAGTGTTTACCTTCGGACACCATTTATATGACCTTTAGTAAAAATAGAAGCATTTTATCGAACTGAATGATCGAAAATGGATAAAATCGACATTCCTACGATTCATAAATTAATGGATCAAACTATGCACAGTGGAAATTCCAAATCAAGTGTGTGCCAAGGAGTTTACGGTGTAGTAGATGGAAGCATGCCGAAGCCATTAGCCACGCATATTGATGAATTTACAGCATGGAACAAGAAAGATGCACATGCAACGTGTACGATTATAGCCGCTATGCAATTGGAGCAAATCACGTTGTTCGAAAACTGTAATACTTCGAAACAATTTCTCGGCAAACTTGATTCAATATTTCAGCTCAAATCAGAAACGAACAAGATGATAGTACATGCAAAATTTCGTCAAAATAAAATTAATCCAAACGACACTGTAAACATCTCCAAAGTAGAAAATTTGGCAAAACTTTTTGCGAATCGCGAAGCAGGTGAAACTGTAAGTGATGTCGCTATAATGATGAAAATACTTAGTACCAACACTGCCTGCAAAATACAGGAACATACGACAAGCTTGATTGTCCCTGGACGAAGCCAAACAGACAATCCCAAACTTAAAAGCACAACTTCAAAACAAATCAAAAGGTTTCCTCCATTGTTTTCTATAACTGTGAAAAGAAGGGACACGTTTCCAGTAGATGTCGCCTATCCCAAAAGAAAAAGGCACCATCGAATAGAGCTCGGAGCGGGTCGTGAATTTTTTCGGGCCACGGCGTGACCCGCGTGAACGTGAGCATTTTTGAAATTTTGAATCGTGATTGTTCGTAAGCGTGAATGACATAAAATATATTGTGCGTGATCAGACGTGACTGATTTTTTTATAGCGTGAGTAAAACATCACAAGTTACGTCATGATATATAATTTGCAATCTCAACAAGAAACAAATGGCTAATTCGGCAATACTGGTAAGCGATCGAACGAACGGGAGGCGCTCTAATTGGTCGAAAAAATTGGAGCATAAGCTGTACTTTTCACTACAATTTTGTGGAGCTAAACTAACTTATTATTATTCGGGTTCATAAAAATATTTTTACGTGATACATCGTGCGTAATCGGGAGTGTCTATAAAATAAATTCATGAGTTATCGTGCGTCAAACGTACAAGGTCGTTCGTGATTGGGCGTGATTCCGTTTTTAGTTTCGTGATCATGCGTAATCCTGAACAAAAATTTATCCACGCGCTCAATTCTACCATCTAATAAATCGATCTGATCCAAGAGAGCAACCCAGAACTAGTGAACGAAGGCCATGAAATTGATCTTAACGTAAATGATAACCCTAATTATCATTATGCAGAATCATGGATAATAGATAGAGGTGCCGTAGTGCGTCATCCCATATGACCTATAGAAGAGATTTTTTCACTACGTGTGAAGAAAGCTTTAAATACGATGTAATCCTAGGCGATTTTAATACTGTATGTTTTCTTGTTTTCCCAATTAATTAATACGTTTGTTATTCTTTTATGAATTTTCTATGACTTGTCAATTACTTATGTAAACTCTGGCCAAATATAAACTAAACTAAACAATGAGGCAAGTCTGAAAATAAAAGGGAAAGGAACATTTAAAGTACAAGCTTTGATCAAAGGATATTGGTATGATCGCACATTAGTTAACGTAATGTATGCCTCAGACCTAAAGAAAACCCTATTTTCCGAAGGCGCCGTAGCAAACAACGACAAGATGAAAATTACGCACAACTCTATAAAGGTTCATCCACACTATGCCGCGTGGCAAAACAGATCGGCCTCGCAGAATCCGAGGTCCGTGAAGGTGGAGTCCCGACATGAAAATTACAATGTAACAATAATTCTATAATTTTTTGCTAATTTTGTGCTATTTTTTGCTATATTCCACAAATTTTGTGCTATGCTCGTTTTTGTTATATTCTCAATTTTTCACTTGGGACTTCAGGTTCACGCCTAGTCTCGAATGAAAATATATACATTTTTGGTATGTCTATAATTTTTTGCTAATTTTGTGCTATTTTTTGCTATATTCCACAAATTTTGTGCTATGCTCGTTTTTGTTATATTCTCTATTTTCACTTGGGACTCCAGGTTCACGCCTAGTCCTGAATGAAAATATATACATTTTTGATATGTCTATAATTTTTTGCTAATTTTGTGCTATTTTTTGCTATATTCCACAAATTTTGTGCTATGCTCGTTTTTGTTATATTCTCTATTTTTCACTTGGGACTCCAGGTTCACGCCTAGTCCCGAATGTAAAATATTAAATATTTTATTATGCTATAATTTTGTGCTCATTTTGTGCTATTTTTTGCTATAGTAAACAAATTTTGTGCTCATCAAGTTTACTTGTTTCGTTGTTTCTTACGGATAATAAATTGGGACTCCAAGTTCCCGGCTAGACCCGGGTGTTAAATGTTTAATGTTTTGTTGCACTATAATTTTGTGCTCATTTTGTGTTATTTTTTGCAATAAGAAATAAATTTGGTGCTCATCAACTTACTCTGTTTTTACGACAATTTCAATGGGACTCATAAGTTTACGTTGAATAGCGAAAATATGTGACTGTACTGATGGATGTAAAATTGTTAGTGTTACCACAAGGCGAGACAAGACGAGACTTGACATTGGTCTTAAGTTGGTCGCGACAACTTGGATTTCATCTTGGTCTTGATAAGACTTTAAGTAAGTCTCGTCTTGGTCTTGAGTCTCGACAAGACTCTTGGTAATAGGCCCCTCATTAATTATCAAATTTATGTATTTTTGAATCCATAATCAGTGAAACTACGATTGCATTTTTTTAAATTAAAGTAATAGAGATATTAATTTTAAATAATTTAAAATGTCACTTAATTTAAAAAATTCACATTTGAGTTAGTTTTTTCTGCGTTAAATAATTACAAGTACCTACTTGTAGATAATTGTACAATATGAACTGCGCAAAATACCTATACTCTATAATGTAATTTAAAAAATAATAAAAAATTCGTCAATGGTAAACGAAATGGTAAAAATTAATTTTAAATAGGTATATTTATTTATTATGTTTTCATTATTTGTGAATTGAGCTTGAAATTTATAGTCTATTATGCTTCTTTATTCGGAACTGGAAAATATCATACTTAAGTACATTTAAGTAATATAGCATAACTAATAGATTGTTTAATTTTGTGGACCAAACAAAAACAGTAACTATTAATTCCATACAATACATTACTAATTTTATTAAAATTAACAGATAATAATCTTACATTTACCCTGTTTCGGTATAGAGAAAATTGTGAATTAGGTACCGCAGATTAACATTGATTGCCCTTTTCATTTTCGTTTTTTATTCTGGAGGTTAACAGTTTAACTGATTTTTATTAGCATCACAAAACACAAACGCTAGGACATGTAATTCGTTTCTTCATAAGCAGATTAACACTTTTAAGGACCGAACATTGTAAATCATCTTTAATTTTACAGGTAGAAAATTAGGAGGAACAGTAAAACTGTATTACAAAAATTAGCATCTTCTTTAATAAAAGTAAAATTATTCGGAATGACAGAAAAGAGAAATATGAAATCAATGTGTGAATTTTTGGCAAAAAGTTGATGATACTACAAAAGCGTTTTTTTAAAAATATATTGCACAGTTATTATCATACGTAACGAATCGATTCAAGTTCATTTTAGATTTACAATAATACACCTGTACTACTTGTGTAATTGTGTATTAGTTTAAAATATTTTTATTTGTTTTATTTTTGTACTGTCTTAAATTGTTTAATAATTTTTTGCCACGAGTACCCACGCATTTGATGTAATTATGTCATTGTTTTTTGTTAAAATCAGGTCATTTAGGGATTGTACAAAAAGTAAATTATTTCTCGGACTAATACAGAAAATAATTTTCATTCATACATAAAATGTTTGTTTGGGACTCGTTAGATCTTACTTACTTGTCTCAAAATCATGCATTAATGAAACAAATTATAATTATAATTCTCCTAAAAATCCATTGTTTGAGCTTTAAGAACTAGGATAATTTAAAGATTTTGAAAAATTAATATAATAAATAATTTTCCACTGCATGTATACTTATGCTCAGCGTTTTATAAACTATTAAATAAAATTAAAAAAATTGTTGATGAAATAATAATAATAATACTCCTATACCTAGTTTTTTTATAACTATTTTTTGCAAATTTTTTTTTTATATAGGTAGGTACTTATTGTAAACTAGTTAATAACTACCTACACACATTATTTAATGTGTATCATTTAGCAACATAAACATAATAGCACAAAATGAGATAAAAATAATTATTATAGCATAACTACTATACATTTTACATACAGTGCAGTCACTTATTTTCAATATTCAACGTAAACTTATGAGTCCCATTGAAATTGTCGTAAAAACAAGGTAAGTTGATGAGCACCTAATTTATTTCTTATTGCAAAAAATAACACAAAATGAGCACAAAATTATAGTGCAACAAAACATTAAACATATAACACCCGGGTCCAGCCGGGAACTTGGAGTCCCAATTTATTATCCGTAAGAAACAAGTAAACTTGATGAGCACAAAATTTGTTTACTACAGCAAAAAATATCACAAAATGAGCACAAAATTATAGCATAATAAAATATTTAATATTTTACTTTCGGGACTAGGCGAGAACCTGGAGTCCCAAGTGAAAAATAGAGAATATAACAAAAACGAGCATAGCACAAAATTTGTGGAATATAGCAAAAAATAGCACAAAATTAGCAAAAAATTATAGACATATCAAAAATGTATATATTTTCATTCGGGACTAGGCGTGAACCTGGAGTCCCAAGTGAAAATAGAGAATATAACAAAAACGAGCATAGCACAAAATTTGTGGAATATAGCAAAAAATAGCACAAAATTAGCAAAAAATTATAGACATACCAAAAATGTATATATTTTCATTCGGGACTAGGCGTGAACCTGGAGTCCCAAGTGAAAAATTGAGAATATAACAAAAACGAGCATAGCACAAAATTTGTGGAATATAGCAAAAAATAGCACAAAATTAGCAAAAAATTATACAATTATAATTATATTGTAATTTTGATGTCGGGACTCCACCTTCACGGACCTCAGAATCCGCACACGTCCACACTACACTTTCAGTCTAGACGCAATGTACGCTTAAAAGGGGTGTCTAGAAGTAGAGAATGCTGACTACCTATAATTTATGACTCTAAGGTTGTGTTTGAACTAGTTGAACATACTAATAGTCCTCGGACTTTAAGCCGGCGATTGCGACTTCATTGGCTTGGCATAGTGTGGTTGTATGTTAAAAATGAAACAGTGATCGCGAATGCTGTTCGCATTTATAAGATGTTACTGCTGTAAATGAAGTGTTTCCAGCCAACTGCACCAAAAGTGGAAGAATCAAAGTATGGCACGAAAGGCTTGGCCATTTAAATGTTAAAACTATAGAGATGGTGAAAACTAATTTGGTAACCAGAATAAATTTTTAAAACGGTGAAAACATTTTCTGTGCAGCGTGCGCAGACGGGAAGCAACATCATGTGTGGGCCAATGGAAACATCATCCATAATTGGATCTAAATACTTTATTGTTTTTTTTTATACCCAGAATAATTCGAAGATACAATTTAATGAGTTAGTTATTCTGACAAACTCAAGGCCGTAAGAACTCCTGTCGTTTCACGACAAAGATTTTTTTTAAATACGTTAAGCAACATTTTTTTAGAATACCATGAGAAATTTTATAATTTAGAATTTGAATTCAAAATAATATAATAATATATGGCCAAATATGTTACGTTAGATTGCAACTACTGGACTGGTCGGCAATTGTCGGAAGGCACAAGAACCAGATCAACTGCAGATGTTGGTTGATCACACAAAAGTAATAGCGTGACCCATGCGTTGACTACGTTCTCCCAGGACCAAGGAAGTTTTGCTCACCAGCGGTAATAGGTATAGAACGATCACTATGGTCACTCGTGAGAGGGTATGAGCAACAATATACTTCGGCGAAATAGAGAAAATTCGACTAAATCCACAAAAATTGTGATAAGTAATGCACGTAAAAATAATATAAGTATGCGAGACATCGTTGCACCACAAATTAAGATAAAATTCTACTCGCGCATGCCACTGAATCTATAACCAACTCTGATGTTCAAAACCAACCTAACTCTCTTCGCTACACTCACAGCTAAACTTTTTAATGTATGAATATTAATAATTAAATTAACATCGCACTTCTTCTTACGCTACTACAAAAGCGCTGATGCCATCGATTGATTGTTCAATAAAATAAAATTAGTTTTTATGTAATTCAGCAAACAAAATAAATAAATAGGAATGGTGGATTCGATATCGTATGGGATGATGCACTTATAAATATTCTAAATTTGAAATTAAGTTATAATTTAACTTACAGAGCAAAAATAAAAAATATATATGGTTTATTCCAATTTTTTGTATTTTTAAAATACATAATCGAATTGAATATTTTTGTTTACCAATAATAACAGCTAACAGCCTTATGTATAAACAGTGAAGCAAATATGTATTATGTTCAAATAATTTTACGTAAATTAGCAAACGATTTTATAATGTAAATACGGTTCTGTAAATTTATAATCGTATGTAAACATTTAGTCAAAATTTTATGATTTTTAAATACGGTACCCTAAAAAAGTTGAAAGTATAGTAATTTTCTACTGAGACCGAGACTCACCTAATATGTAAATGCTATTATAATAAAATTTCACGCATGCTTTCAGGATTTTATTAAGAAACAAAATTTTATATTTTAGTAATCAACTTATACACATGAAGTAATTTATAAAATTTAAATTCAGAGAAATTTTTTAATTATAATCAGTGAACCGTGGTTTATTTCTGACCATCTATTTTGGTGAATATTAAAAATTCAAAGCTTTATTAATCTCTTCTTTAGAAGTTTTATCCCAAAAATGTTTCTTAGAATGAAGGAAGAAACTTCGGTAGTTCTAATAACTTTGTTCGAAAAGTTCAAAATCAATATCTGAAACTTTTGTTTTAGGCACACTGATCGGCTGATCAAAAGATTTTATATAGATTAGAAACAAAATACGAGTGCGATATTAGTAACTTTTTATCTGATTACTTTGGTACTTTATTCGCAAATAATATTAAAAGTTTCTTACTCAGTTGTTAAATAATAAAGAAACGAAATTGGATACTGTGTCAAGATGCTTTTGGCATCAAAATATCAATTCATATTTTTATTTTTCATGTCAAAAGCTCTTTTAAAGAAAAATGTAATATTCGGGTAGTACAATACATCAGAAATTAAAATACTGTTCAAATTTTAAGAAAAATATTTATGAATAAATCATTCTTAAAATATAAACATTTTTTGATCCGACCAGGTTAAAAGAAATGTTCCTAAATTGAGGAACAGAATATAAATAAACAGTAATACTTTTTTAAAAATAAATTATTACAATTATAAACAAATTGAAATTTGAGAATTATATTATAAGTAACTAATGTATTATGTTGTTTATAATTATCAATAAATGTTGCATATTAAAAGGTAATAACAGTTTTTATCCGGATCCACCTTTAGTTACGTCCCTGAATTTTATGCTTAGATAATAATTACGTCTTTTTTTTTTCAGGACAGTCTTACCTTTTCCAATTTTCTTAAAATATTTAATTTCCCGTGTATTTGTAAAATCGTTAACAACTTCCGCAACAAAATATTAAATATCTTTTTACCTTTTAGTTTCGTCAATATATAAATATCCTTTTCTCTATGGTGCATTACAAATCTAACTCTTTAATTGTTTCAAGGTACAAATTTTAAAATATCTGAAGGTACAACATAATACAACCCTATCTAAATTTTTAGTAATAAAACACAAAGAACAATATGGTTATAAATTGTGATTTAAAAAAAACAGCTTATGCTATACATTTTTATAAAAGTGACATATAAAATATGAATTTGTGTTACGTTAAGTAAAATGTAACAAAAAATTTGGTTTTTCATAAATATCTCGGACACTAAAATCCATCTGATGAACAAATAGTTAGTTAACTATGATTTTATGAATATAAATGCAGTGACAGGCTTTCAAATGTTAGTGACCCAAGGTACAGATAATCCCAAGAGCGCACAACCGCGTTTTAGTTGCAACATGGCGGCACCAATAGAAAATCACACATCAGACTAATAATTTTTGTTCAAAATTTTCAAAAATTTAGTTTAGAAGAAAGTTCGTCAGTAATTGGTTCATGTCCGTGACTCGAACCGCACAAAATATCGGTTCAGGTTCGGTTCGCAGTTAACTGTGCTTTATAAGGTTCGGGTTTGTTCCACTTTTCATATTTCTTCTTGGATTGAACCGGTTACCGGTTTTCATAAAAGTGATTCAAGTTCCGGTTTTTGTTCAACGATTTATTAAATAACAAGCAATTAATTTTAAAAAATCGTTCTAGTTAGGTACTAAAAATATATAATTAAATTCTAAATAACTTAAAAACTTGACGAAACTATAGAAAATGCAATTCAAATTTAATAGCATTTTAACGAAGAAAACGTTAAATTTCCGAACCGGTTCACAACTACCGGTTCAGCTCCGATTATGGGTATGCCAAATTATTTTTAACTGTTCGGTTAGGTTCGCAGTTAGTTAAAATAGCTGCGGTTCGTTCCGGTTTTCGTTCCTGTTCCGGTTCGGTACGAGTCCCTGGTTCATATACGTACTAGGCATATAATATAGTTATATAATGATTTCTTTTGTTTCGTGTTCTTCGTCTTAATTAGTTCTCGTTCGTTCATTACGAAATTATTACCGTCTTAAAGTCGTCACAATTACAAGATTAGTTGTAATTTCCATACAATTAATACCAAAATTGCATCAAAGGTAATATACCGCAACATGGTATACCACTCACCAATATTGTCAATTATCTAGATTAAACCACATCAGTATCAGTCATTGTTTTCTCTGTGCTAGCTCCAGCACAAAGGCTATTATTGGTAAGCTGGAATAAGACGTGTTTATTAGTATCAGGTGTTCGAAAGTTCTATAATGGATATCCTTCAACCAATCAAAATTTTCTATCGAGAATAGGAATAGGACAAAGACTGAAACGATGCATATCTTTACACTATGTTTTAGATCTAAGATTTATAAGAATACTGCTAAATAATGGAACCGCACTTATGCGTGCTATTATAATTAGGGTAACCATTTGTTAATAGGACAGTACGTACATTTTGAATGCTATCCTATTGTAGGTACTATTAAGTAGGTACACCGAAATGTACCTACTTTTTTATACGAAGCACGAAGATGTGTATTTGACCTTTAAGTAACATACAATTTCGCCTACGGCGCATTTTTCGTTATATTTTCTAACTAAAAGAGTCACGCCAGTTTTGTTTTTGTATAAAAGTTCCATTTTAAGAAATTTTTCATTGAACAGAAATTTATTGAGCATGGGAGAGGGAAAAACAGAAAGTTTCACATTCCTCAATAGAAATAGAATGTAAGTTTTAATAATAAGACATTTGACCTTGAATGTAAAAAAATTTCTCCTGCGTTGCATTTTCTTTCATTATTATTCTCTAGAAGTTTTATACTTTTTTTCAAAAAAGAATATTTAGTCGATACTTATATTTTTTATGTGAAGACACATTTTGGTTATATATGAGGATACCTTAAGTAGTAATTATTATACCTACCACCCTAACTTTATCCAGACACCCTTTAAAAAGTTTTAAAACTAGACTCGTATAACCTAAAATTATTATAGGTAGTATCAACTAAATAATTTAGATGTATAAAATAGACATTGTAGAAAACTCGACCCCCATCTTTTCTTTCAGTCGTTTGATAACGTCGTCCGCGAATCAGTGTAAAATTAAAGATCTAAAGAACAATCCAATCGTTTGTGAGGTAACAGACCAAGAAAATGTTTTATCTTCTAGTTAACAAAGCACGTCAGAAACGAAACATCCTGTTAAATGTGATAAAAGAACTAAAAGAAAGAATGAAATGGATTGAAAATGTATGTGTGCCGAGCCATTAATATGATATGCAAATGAGAAGCTCGCGACAAAGATAGCGGTATTAAGCTGCGCGGGCTCGACGGGCACGCTCGCAGATAATGTGATGTATTTCGCCCCGTTCCTGACTAAAATTGTCTAGCTATCTTCTCACCATCTTTCCGCGACGCCGTGCTGAGACTGTGAAGCTAGGCCCTCAATGTGCCCGGCACGTTCACAGTCTCATCACGGCGTATTACCGGTGTCGTAGACTCCTGACGCGTGACGGTGCTGAAATATTACGTTTGATGTAAATTTTGACAGCTGATTTAACGGGACACAAGGTTGTGCACGTGCAGATTTTTGAATTAGCACGTGATCACATGGAGTGTAATTTTACCTTACACCCGTATGTCGCATGTGGAACGTAAAGGATAAAGAAAAGAAAATTTAAATTTTATATAACTTAACTAAACTTCAAAAAACCTTCTGAAAGAAGAATTTTTATTAAGTCACTGCGTCCTGTTAGGCCAGTCAAATAAGGATTGAACCCCAACAATAATTTATATAAAGTTTTTATGTTTACACCTTTGTCTCGACGCGACGTGACAAATAAGATATGAAAAGTCAACATCGAAATTGTTATCCTAGATCAAAATATTTAAAGTCCAAAGTCCGTAATATGGTGGCGAATTTAGAATTTTGTATTACGCGCATCAAAATTCGCTTCAGAATTTCTAAAAAATAATATTCGCAAAATTTAAACCAGAAATATTAATAATAACACGACGTGCCTCACGATGGTCAAATGCAAAATACTACATGTATTTTCTCAACATGTATGGTTATATCAGAGCTGGGCAGAGTACCGATGAAAAGTACCTACTCATGAGTACCTACATGAGTACTGCCGTTTGAGTACTGGTTAACGATACTTGTGAGTACTTATCTTTTTCAGTACTCGACAGAGAAAATATTCGAACACAAACTGCGACACAGAAACTTTTTTTATTTCTGCCCATAAGAAGATAAAATCTGACGAAAATTTGATTTTAAAATATTGACCACTTATTTATTACATTTTTTTATAATTACATCTCTGAAAAAAACCTCTGCATCCACACCTACTACATGACTGAAAATTTTTTTTTTCTGTGTATGAATATTCTAGATTTTTATTTTGTGGTATTAAATAATAAGAATAAGAAACCTGCATTTCCTGTTTGTGCTACTTAGATAAAAATGCTGATATAAGTAATGTTATTTTGATAAAAATAACAATTGTAAATAAAAATTATAAAGATAAACAACTCCAAGATGTATATTCTTTTTAAATTAAATATTTTTACAATTTCTTTCTTTCGGTCTTTAGTGATATAATAATAACTCGCATGTTGAAATACTCATGGCTTTTTACGTTAAATATTCAGCATAGAGCTGTACGAAATTTTTTTGTTGCACTGAATTTACATATAACAAAAAGCAAATTCGCTCATTAAAAAGCGGCGGGCGGCAACATCGCAAATAATTTCCAGTCAAGCAGCTTGCCTGCAAACGACAAGGAAATGTCTGCCGGAAATTTTACATTTAATCATAGTGTTTACCGTTCAGTATGGTACCGCATTAAAATTTTAATTATTTGCATTAAGCACACAATATTTCCTTCTTATTTATCTCCACTTTGTGCCATTGTTTTCACTTTAATAATGAAAATGTTTTGCTCCAAAATATTAATAACATTCTTTAGGAACATTCTGCTTCATTTCTAGTGGAGAAAAAATATGAGAAATGTTGACAAGATACAAAAGGAATTCGTTATGGATTTCTTTCTCGAAATGAAGACGGTTTTCTTTTTGCTCTCAGAGACAAAATTGATATAAAACAGATACAAAGAACAGAAAATGAAAAAATTAAATATTAAAAGTTACTGTAGATATTACCAATCTACATGCCATGATGACATGACGCTTATAACTTATAATAAAGGAAAAAAATTACATCTACATTCTTTAATTAATCAAAAATTATTTAAAAGTATGCAAGACGTGAATATCGTTATCAGTACTTGAAATTATTTAATTGTGGTACTTGAAATAATGATCGAAATTACAGCAAAAGTTTTAAGTACCTAAACCTATCTATCGTTCAAGTTTCATTTTAGTATAAAATCGCCACAAAATTCAAGTCCTAAATTTACATACTGTTTTTTGTTGTGTGCTCTATTGTCAAACTTAAAATAGTTATTAAAAGTTATTATGTGTTTTAGTATTATATCGTTTCTTATATTATAATATTTTTTATCTACAACAATAGAATAATGTATTCATTATATACGTGAAAGTAGTATAATAAACCCCTCCATAAGGACACATTATGAAATAATGAATTCATTATTTCACACTGTTAAATAATGAGTACTTTATTCTCTCGAACTGTCAAACTGCCATCACATCTGTTTTAATATTAGTGTTACATCAAATTATAATTTTATGACGTTGTAAGCAGAAACAGTAAAAATAATAAAAATTTGTAAAACGCTGTATATAACTAGCCCATAATAGTTCTAAATTACTCGGATAAATTGTTATCACACCAAAGTTTGAGGTTAGGTTAATATCAATACAAATTTCTAGTAAGAAAATGTTGTTTTATTTAAAAAGTTGTAGATAAAACGTCGTATTTGACTCGAAAATAATGGCTATAATTAACTCGGTTGATTTATACACTCGCCTTCGGCTCGTGAACAAACTTTCATCCTCATTAATTATAGCCTGCATTATTTACTCGTTAAATAATATACTATAAGACCATTACATAATGTTTCATCTAAATCCAAATAGCTAATGGTTACACAACAAGGGCTCATGGAAGTAAAATACTAGCATCTTCCTTATTTTTTGTGTTCCGGATTTCAATTAGGAAATTGCGATTTGGAGTAAAATAAAATAATTTAAATTAAAATGATTACAAAATTAAGTAGTTACGGGTACATTTAAATGGTTTGATATACACTCGACAAAAGAAAAAATCTGACGTGGCCATCACACAACCTTCCGCCATATCTAGACTTTAAACTGAAATGTATACGTACAATCCGGTGCCCATTTAAAATATACAAATAAAAATCTAAAATATTCAAACACAGAAATTTGCATCACCTGAATAAAAAGATTCATTCACAGGAATCATCCTCCGTTCAATTACTACATTTAATATCTTACTTAGGACTTATATAGCGCTAGTATGCCAACTTGTCACCGTCACCGTCGGGTAATTCGTATTTGAGTTATGCAACTAACACCCGTCCTTGACCACACACACACACACACACACATACACACAGACATCATCGTGAAACTATCAAAAATGAGTTGTAAGGACCCTAATTCCTGCTCATCCACTAAAAATTAACTACCCGATTTTTTGCATGATTCCAATACCTTCCTTTACAGGTAAGCGGAAGGTAAAAACGTACCACTTGATAATGCACTAAAAATTCCGAATTTGGATTAATCTTCAAGTTCTAACAAGTTTGATGTTTCTTCTTTAAGGTCATGGAAGTTAATCTAACGCCAAGTTAATTTCACCTCCTGCCACTCCCCTGAGAAAAGAAATGTTTTTGATGTCAAAAACTGTCAAACTTTGACAACTTGTACCAGGCGCAAAAAATTCGTGAATTCCATCCACTACCAAGGCGATAAAGTTTATTCATTTTCCTGTCGGGAAAAAAAATTGAGTACTTTCGATGATTTGGCGCGAAGTAATGAATTTAAAAAAAAAAATTGAATTTTTTTGACCTTTGAAAATTTATCGAAATTTTCTACAAATGTACACTTTACCTTAAAATATTGAAGTGCTTTTTTAGTTTCATGTTCTCGTGATCACTTTAGACTTCAAACTTATCAAAATTTAAGCAGTTATGAAAAGCCCCTATCTTCGGATAAAATCTTCGTAAGTAACTGAAATTTTTAAAAATTTATCAAAAAATGAATAAATTGTATCGCCATGTTGTTCAATTGGGTCGAAAACATTTTTTGGTACACCATTATATGTTGTCAAAGTTTGACATTTTTGTGTGAAAAACATTGTTTTTTCTTTGGGTGTGCCTAGGGGTGAATTGAATTTGGCGTCACATTTATTTGCATACCATTGAAGAGGAAACTTCAGTCTTGTGAAAATTCAAAGAATCATTGATATCTGTGCAAAATTAGCCGAGTTATGACCGAAAAGGCACAAAATTGCAATTATTTTTAAAAAATTCATTACTTCGCGCCAAATCATCAAAATTACTCAATTTTTTTTCGACAGGAAATGAATGAACTTTATCGCCTTGGTAGTGGGTAGAATTCACGTATTTTTTTGCTCCCGGTACAAGTTGTCAAAATTTGACATTTTTTGACAAGAACTTTTTTTCTAAGGAGGATGGTAGGGGATAAAATGAACTTGGCATCTTATCCATTTTCAAGCCAATTTAACTGAGTTATGGTAGTCTAAATTTCGGAATTTTGGGTGCATTGTCAAGTGGTGCGTTTTTTTTTTGTCGAGTGTATTTAAAATATATTGGTTTGGTTCACCAAGTTCAGAGTAGAAAAAACACAGATTGTTTCCAGTAACAGTTCAAATGGACACAAAACTGTTTTTTTTTGTTGGTAATACAATAGGTAAAAATTAAATTTATTCTTAAATAAATAAATATGTACATTTTTTGTTTAAGTTCTGTATTATTATTTTTTTTTTCATCGTTTCGGCATTCTAAGCGTATGTTCTTAGCTTAAACCTTATTCTTTTTACAAACAAATTTAGCAAATCTATGAGTACTACATCTACTAAATTATGAAGCATTACATAGTTACATACAGTAGATCTGTACATCATCAACTATTAGGGATTAGCACAAATCCTGCAATATCCTGTAGTCTGTTTCAACAATCACATCCACATCTGTTCACCAATGATTAATGTTCTAGGTGAGAACCCAGCTGCGATGCAACACGGCGGCCGAGGCCTCTCGTGGTTGCGCAGCCCATCTTCGTGGCTTCTGCTCGTCTCTGTGGCCACCGTCCTCTCCTAGTGACTTCCTGGTGCGTGATGAGCTGGCTAGGATCATTCCTGGGAGTGAATCAATGAGCAAGTGCTCCAATGTGATCGAACAGGATTAATAAAAGTCTGAATTTCTTAAACTATGGTGATTTTGTGACAAGTTGTTGCTTTCCATTTCTATTTGAGGATGTTGTATTTTGTTATATTTTATGATTATTGAAATGTATGATTTTATGAATAATTTAAGGTTTTGAATAAAGTGCTGTGTTGAGTTTATGAAGCCTAATTTTATGAACGGAACAATGAGTATTTTATATTGTTATTTAAATTGGAATTTTAATCAAGGAAATAGTAACATCATTTACAGATTTTATAATTCGGTAAAGTATAAATAAAGTGTTTTTTTAATAGTTAAATAGTAATTAAGTCAAAACATTTATAAAACATCTTTCCTATCGTTGGAAACGGGCAGTTGTCCGTTGGTGTATTTTATTTATCTTTCAAAATTAAAATTTACTTGATATATTCAACAATGTGATTAAATAACATAAAAATTAATAATTGTTTATATATAATTTACATAATTTATTAAAATACATCGCACTTACCTACGCGCTCTACATTTCTGTTCTTTTAAGGATCATTTTATCAAAAGATATAAAAATAAGTTTTTATAAATGGATTGATTAGAAGATTAGAACGGTGATACCTACCCTTAATCAGATACATATAATGTACTTATATTAATATAATCATTATTTCATTATTATTTTATTAACTTTGGTACGACACTTGGCTATAATCATTTTGTACTTTATTTTACACATTATGGTCCAAAACATAATATTAATTCAAAAGTGCATCCATTTTTAAAATTAATTTTTAAATAAGTTACCTAGAAATTATTTTATGATCAAAAAAATAAATATTAGTTTTATAAAAATACTTGTAGATAGGTATTTCAGTTTTATAAAAATAATTATTTGCAAATAATATTACGAGAAATTAATACATTAAGTACTGATTATATTGCTATGCAATACATGAAAATTTTATACCGTAAATTTCAATCAAAACATAAGTACCTACTTACCTCTTATATACATTTAATGTAAATATTATAAAAAGTTTATTTTTCTGTAAAACATTTTTGTTATACTTTTACATTAATGAAGATGGTATAATTTACTTAAAGTCTGAATTAAATAAAATCGAATATTGTTTACTAACTAATAAACATAATAATAAATGTCATTTTAGAATATAAACTGTACCTATATTCGTGTACATTTTAGCAATTTTTAAATAGAAATGGAAGCAAGAGTGATTGTGAAGTGTGATCTCAAGATATAAAAAAAAAACTTTAAACTGACTTACCAGTGGACATTTAAGAAATGTTATAGATTAACTACAGATAAATTTGTCACAGGATAGTGTTGTTTAAAGCAACAAATCATTTGTTACAGTACGGGTTGTACAGTCAGTAACAATCAGAATGTACAACAATGATTGTAAACAGCTTCTAGGATTTGTGTTCTAATTTGCCAGAGTGAATGATCGTGAACCATGTTTCTTACATTTCACGTGTACTTATATGTGAATCAGCAGCTCACAAAATTGTGAGCGAATCATTAAGAAATAAGTCTAAGAGTAAAGAGTAAATGTATTCGTCAAGACGAGTGGCTCCATTTTTGACATGTTTTATAAATTTGTTAGCATTCTTACTGGATTTTTAAAGTGGTGAATTTGGAAGAAATTTTAGCTAAAATTAATTATTTTCTATACAAAAATGTTTATTGGAATTTGTACTAAACTTCTTGCAATATTAAAAAAATGTTGATTTATCATTATTTAACTTAGTCAAAATAATTTATTTACTATAATTTGTTTATAAAACAAGTTTTGTATAAAAACAGATATTGTGTCCTAACTGGCTTCTTAATTTGGTTAGTAAAATATTATAATTTACATGTACTTAAAATGTTCATAACGAAAGAAAGTTTTTGCGGTAACAAAAATATTATAAAAACGTATTTGATTGGACGAAAAGAATATTTTTTAAGCTTGAAATTTGTAAATCTTATAAATACAATTTTTCTGAAATCTATATGTTGAAATTTATCTTGGCACATTAATAATTATTTATTTCAGTCGTACATTAATAATTACTTATTTCTCGAATTTTATATGGCGATTGTTCGCCATACTTGGTTACGTTCCATCATTAAAGTCCTTTTGAATAAATATGGAATATCTTCAAATTTCTGATTAATAAATACAATGAAAATTCAATTCTTAATTAAAATACAAGATACCAAAATAAATCATTAAAACACATACTGACAAATTCTAAAAAGCAATAACGAATTGGAGTCATTTAACTACAGAATGAATAAGTGAGATGAATGATTGACAAAGCTGTTGGCTGATTTGATTTCCTAGTAATATAGACTAATATAAATCTTTGTTTAATGTTTACATTCCGAATTTATACTTATATATTTACTGTAACTCTAATAATTTAAAAATATTACGGGCATATTGTTAAAATGTTGTGTTATTCTACAATATCATATATGTATAAAATATTATTTTAATAAAAATGTAAATAATAATATAAACAAAGATTTTGTTGCTATTTTGTGCCATACGGTATCAGTAAACCAAATTACTTTTAAAAACTATTACGTAATATTTACACACTTTTGTCGATTAAACAAATAATTATTTAAAATACCAACCAAAACATGTTCGATAATAATTCATTCATTTGTCTGCGCTGTAGAATATTCTAGTCAGTTACAGTTTACTTGCGATGGTGAACGTTTGATTTTTATTTTATTGATGTTCTATTGTTGTATTACTTCTTTAATGCTATATTGTAACATTTGACATTTTTAAAATAAAATTCAATTTAGACAAAAATTCTACAAAACAATGGAGATATAGTACAATGGGATACACGGCAGAAAATACAAGGTAATATTTTAATATTTTATACAATAGCTCCAGATCCTGTAAATATTGTATTTACACAGTTTGATTTTAATATCACAGACATTTGATTCCATTAATAATAAAATTACGTACTTATTCTTTAAATGTTTAAATACTTATATATATAATTATCTATGTACCTATTACATTGAAATTAAAAGTTTAAAGGAAAGTAAATAATTTTTTTACAATAATTCCATTACGATATTTTATTGTCTTATTTTGATTATAATCTCTAATTCTGAAATAAAATTTCTTCACAAACATAAGAACAATTTTTGACAATATATAAATATATACTTTATTAGATATGTAGATTACATAGAAAATAATAGATAATACTATCAACATAATCCATTTACAAGATGATGAATATGAGAAGCGACAGTAATGTTTATTTGGTTTAATATTACATCTATCGTTTTACAAAGAGTTATGAAAGATTCTACACTTAGTTGAAAATGTTATAGCCTACCTGTACATTATTTACACACATAATACTGTTGGGTTCCAACTTCCAAGGTACAACTTAAAATTGTCACCTGCTGATGAGCAGTAGGATAGACATACCACAAAATGTTGATAAATATTGGTAGAAACTGGAGTGTATACTTGACTTTGAGTTGTTTTTGCTTCCGTGTTGCATTGCTGCTGGCTTTTCCACTGAAAATAAGTCAATATATTTTAATTTGTTCCTTTATTCTAATTTTTATTTTTACATACATACATACGTATGACGCCCATTGTGAATATACATATTTTGATAATTTTTATTAACGAGTAAGATAGACACGTATCTGACATAAAGAGGCTTGAAGATTGATTTATAAAATTTTTAAACAAAATCGACACAATAAAATAATATTAAAGTTTGAAGTCTATAACCTGCGTATGTATTTCGAATCGGCCTAACGATTCTGCCAGGATTAAAAAATCAATGTCAATATTAAATCATATTTTATTCAGGAACAGGATAAACATAAACCTTTTGATTTCCCGTTTGTATCTCGCATAGAATAAAGCGAACTACGTATTTCAAATAAATGTTTAGCACACAAAATACAGAATGCATCATAACTTCGAGTAGGTACCTTTAAGGGTACATACAGTTTGATATGCTGATTATGAATTTTTTTAAATCGAAAATTTCTAAAAATCTATTAATGTAGGTAATTCTATTTACCTACGTGTTCATTCAAATTGTACCAACTCTTGCGAATGCAGTGGTACCTACTTAAACAATATGGATCGTGTAAATAAACTGTACCTACCCTTAATTTTAATTTCTGAAAAATTATTTTAAATTTGTAATCACCAGCATACAAACTATATTATACCCTTAACGTATGTAAGGACTCGAATTTATGAGTAAAATTTTTACAATTTGTATAACAGAAGTTCGTGCTCTAGTAAGAGATCTATTTTGTGTTTAAATTTACCCTAATTTACTTTTTATTTTTAGTATTTCAAGCTAAATTTTTTCAATATCATCTTAGCCCATCCCATAACAAGGAGTAAAATATTACAGGAGAGGAATCGATGCTACATAAACCGTCCGTTTCAATGCAACTGTCAGGTGCGAGAGAGATAGCTAAATTGCCCTAGAATTTACCAATGTTTATAAGAGCGCAAAATACATATTTTACTATATTTATTTGAATGATTAAAATCTTTGCAAATACCAGCATAAGAACACACATTTTGAAATAATAAGACTGTTTATTTTTTAGACGTAGATGCTTTGTTAATATTTTTGATGAAAAAATTATCTCAGTCTCATGCTTTCTACCCATATCGACACAGTATTTATTTGCGAACAACGAAAATCACTCGTAACTTACTAACTGCTTAAATATCAGCAGATTTGACAAGCTACTCATTTTGTTATTTTGTTTCTCTCTCTCTCTCTATCTCTCCCTCTCTCTCTGTTTCTATATTTTACGTTTGCAAACACTTGACAACAATGAAATTTCTCGCCTGTAATATTTTTCTTCATGGTCAATAGTTAACTTCAAAGTAGTAAAAATTGAACTCTGCAAGTAAAATTTACAAAATTAAAAAAAAATACATACTACAATGTTGTTACTTATATTGAGAAACAACTTACATTTAGTTGTTGACTGTTTAATTATTGTGAACTTAATTTTATTAACTTTCATAAACTATTATTTTGAGTCACAAAAATGTATTAAGTAAATTTGTTATAAAATTGGCTTTGACATTTTGCCATTGTTAATTAAAGTACTATGTAGTAAGTATTTCACCGCATCGGTAAGGTAGTTCACTACCCGAATTGTGTTGTACACTACTACACTATGTACTATTTCTCTACTAATCATGTAATTATTTTATGAAACTACATAATACTTTCAAAGCTTTTTATTTCGTTTTCAATTTTGAATATTTGAATAATGTTCCTAATTATAATTGTATTGAAAATATTTAATTCATGTAGGTACAACAAAAACGCACAACGCTCATTACATTTTCAAATGAATATCTACTCCCTATCACTTCACACTGCCACATCAGAGACCATACTCGTAATTTTTCAACAGTGTTTTGTTTTGACAGTAAACTCACGGTGAACTCACAATTTAATGGCAAAACAATTCATCATCGTTTTTTCTGTAACCATGCATCCGAAATCCGAACACTATTCCATACGCATAGGTACATAATGTTTAACCAATTTTGTACTAATATTTCACTTACTATACTAATTCAATATGTTTGTATTTATAAAAAATATCTACAATAATTATTGTCAGTAAAGCCTCATTCCCACCTCTATCATAGTCGTAGTCGTAAGTCGTAGTCGTAGTCGTAAGGAAAACCGACCGTTCCCAGCTCTTATCATAAGGGTAATGTTTTGTTCACAACTAAACTAATAAATGAGTCAAATACATTTCAAATAATTGATAATTAAATTTTACTGTTATATCGGAAACAATACTAATTTGCCCAGGAAGAAAATTATAGTATTAGGACAAATAATAAAAAATAAATGTATACATAAAATGTATTCAATTGCATGTGAACATACCATGATTTTTAAAAATGTGTAATAAGATATATGAAATAAATCATAGTAATATTGAATTACCTTAAAAGGTATAAAACATTCAGAAATATTTAAAACAATATTATTTTTATTCATATTTATATTTCTATAACCTTTCTTTCGACGAGTAGTGCAGTGACAGTAGTGAAACCAGCAGCAATACATACCTCCATCTCTTTCTATTTATGATTACGACAAAATGTTTGGCAGAGCCAAATCCTTACGACTACGACTAACGACTAACGACTAACGACTTGCGACTACGACAAGAGGTGGAAACGCTGTAACGTTGTTTCGTATGTCAAACTCTCAAGGTTACGACTAAAGACTTATGACTACGACTATGATAGAGGTGGGAATGTGGCTTAAAGCAAAATAAATCGTTATTATTATAACAACAAATATTTGCAAATTTTAAATTAAAATGATTCCTTTATTTATTACTGATAATATGTAAATTTTACGTTAAATTTTAAAAGGAAATATTTTTAGCTAGGTATCGGCTATCGGCACATGTATGTGTTGTACCTACATGTTTTTGCACATAGGATATGAATATGAAAAACAAATAAGTCGATTACCTTTAGTAACAATTCAATAAATTTTAAAGTTGGCAAAACGATTAAATTTACTTTGTTTTTAATCTTTATTCTAAGTATAAAGTAATAAATTTTTAATTTGGGTTACCTACTTACAATTTATTTATACTTATAATTATAATCAGTGATGTGGCTGATCTAGATCTCCGATTTGAATCAATTTGTGTGATCTTTGATCTAATTTAGATCGTTTTTTCTGGATCTTAATTTTGATCTAGATCAAATAAATATGATCTATGATATCAGAAACAGATCAGATTTTTGGATGTTTCTACGCTATGAATGTTAAATCTTGTTTGTTTATTAAAAATGAAGTTAGACTTAAAAAACGTCTACTGTTAATACATATCATAAATTTTTTTTGGTATAATGTAGTCATAAAGCTATGTTAATTTATTTGTTAATGTATTTTTTTCAAATGTTTTATTTTGTTTATAATAATCAAAAAAGTGAACATGTGAGATCTTGATGACTGGTAATTTTATAAGATTCAAATTCAGATTAACGATGCCATATATTATAAATAATAATTGTTTATAATATTTATTTGAAAATGATTCCTTAAATTTTAATCATTTGTTTTTTGAAAAAGTGATAGATACTTACCGCGATCCATAAATTTCAGGAAAAAAATATGAAAATTCAAGTACCTACCTAATCATTTTCAAATAAACATTATAAATAAATATTTTTATAATTATATAAGGCATCGATAACTTGAATTTGAATCTTATAAGATTACCAGTATTTTATTATTATAAACAAAATATATATATATATTTAAAAAAAATTAAGTTAACTAATAACTTAACAAAGTTTATCACTAAGTGCACTACACCAAAATATGAAATTTTTAGATGATGTATACCTACCGGCTGTTTTCTGAAACAGGCGAACAACCCCAAAAGAATAGAATTTTTAAGTCAATTACATTTAGGATTAGAAACTACACTCAAAGGCGCATTAAACTACATACGAGTAAATAATGAATTTTTATTACTTCCTGTTTAGCCGAAAGTGACATCAACTTCCTTATTTTAAATGAAACACCCCGTATATTTTCTAAGATTTCGATTCTAAATAAAATTCTAAAAATACAACCATGTTTAATAAGCTACTTTTTCGTTGTAGATTACTAAGTAAATAAAAATTAAAATAGTACAGAAACAAATCGAAATATGAAATTAATGATAGCAATATATACTTAAACAAAACAATCACATTATTAGTAACTTGAATTATTATTTATTTTTGTTAATAAACTGAAATTTTTACTATCGTACGTAAAATCTGTTTTCTATCATTTATTTCATAGCTAACGAGGAATGATTCGATTTGTTTCGGTAATATTTTAATTAATATATTACTTAGAAATCTACAACGAAAAAGTAGCTTATTATACATGATTGTATTCAGAATTTTATGTAGAATCAAAACCTTAATAAATATACGGGATGTTCCATTAATGATAAGGAAGTGGATGTCACTTTCGTCTTAACAGGAAGTAATAAAAATTCATTATTTATGTAGTTTAATGCGCCTTTGAATATAGTTTATAAACCTATAATATAAATGTAATTTATTGACTTAAAAATACATTTTTTTTGGGAGGTGCACCTTTTTCAGGAAATTCCCGGTATATTGATAGTACACGTCTTTGAAGTTAACAATTTCTAAAAATGTGCCAAAATCATAGCTTATTTTTACTTCAAATTGTTGCTATTTCTTCACAAATAAAAACTTTATATAATAACGTAGAAATGTACCTGCCTTCCGCTAGAGGTACCAACTCACAAAAAAAAAATATATGGAAAATAATAGGCTATTTAGAATGGTATATATAAACTTAATATAGGACAATGTCTTAAATAAATATTTAAGATACTTGTTGAGGGGAAGTGGCCGAGATTACATGGAGTACCGACAACGAAAAATTGTCAGTGGCACTGAAACAATGGTTTTGGTACAACCATGTTTTTAGGTTAGCCTGCGGCGCACTTTAAAAAATAACTCGAGGACTGCGCGCTCCGCGCTCCAACTTGCGCTACGCGCGCCTTTGGGACTACAGTGAGCCGTTAGTCGAGGACAAGGTCCAACTGGGATAGTGAGACGTCAATTGTGGAACCTATAAATAGCCTTTAATTATCAACTAAGTTCCAGTAAGTGTATGTTGTTACTACCGTAAGTTCCGCTGCCATTCCTTCCGCTAGCGGAACTTTTTATTGCAAAAAAAATTAAAGAGCCTAAAATTGGGGGATGAGGCATTTAATTAGCCTATAATTTTCCATAGGTTTTTAAATTTTTTTTATGAGTTGGTACCGCTAGCGGAATGGAGGTTAGAAATGTGCATACTTAAGTATAAAGTTTGGTTCAAATTTTTTGATTATTTTTTAACAAGTTATTCATCTTTAAACCCAACTGACTATAATTATGAATCCGATAGCAAGTTTTATTTAATACCTATTGTAGATTGAATCGCTTGTGTACGTCTACTACATTTTCATTTTTCTTTCTTAAATGTAATTTAACAGTTCAATATTTCGCCTAATATTAGTAAACGAATCTTTTTATGATCTAAAAAAAACCCAATTTTTGATCTGATCTAAAAAAAAGATCCAATCATAAAAATTGATCTATGGTCTGATCTAGATCATATTAAACGTATGAAGATCTTGATCTCAATCTAGATAAGGCAAAAAATTATTCGAATTTTAAATAGATACGTTTTCCAAAGTCTCTTTAATTATAATGATTTAATCTTAAACGAAGAGCACAAACATTATTCTAAGCAAAAATGAACTTGTCTATAATTTGTATTTTTTACAATATTATTTAGAAACAACTGAAAAAATAAGCAGCTAGTATTTAGGGAGGGTCACTACCGGCGTAATGATACTGAAAAGTATGTTTAGTTTTTTCCTTAAAATTCATAAAAATAAAAAGTAAAAGTAAAAATTCATATTTTTAGAATAACAAATATATTTTTGAATAGATAAAGGTTGTATTCGAATGGGTCTATGCCACTTTTTTATATTTTTTGTACTCTATTTTTTATATTTATGGCTAAACATGGCCAATTTTAGCTACTTTGTGAATTTTGATACGTATTTGATCACATATGTATTTAAAACAAAAAATTTAAAAATATGTCATTAGACGCACTTGAGAACAACCTTTAGCTATTTAAAAATATCTCATTTGTTTGAAAAACAAGTTTTAATGGAAAAACTGAATATCGTTTTTCGCCATTTTGACGGCATATATTGAACCATTTGAAATTTAATTTTCTGAATTAAATAGTTCATAAAGAGTAGTATTTATTTATTTAAATTAATGAATTTATCCTTTATTCATTTGTGTTACAGGCCGTAGTGAAATCTAGCGTTTAGGTATCGACCCCCTTAACCCGGACTTGCAGTACCCAAAGAGAAAAATTAATATTCAAATGATTTTTATGTTGTTGAATAGATTGTATTTTGCTGATTCTAATAAATGAAGTAGTAGGTATTTCCTCAATATTATAGTTGCAGTTAAGTTTAAAACAAAAAATAAGCCACAATATTAACAGTTTTTGCATACTCATTTTAATCAAATTGCATTATTATGCAATATTCAAACTTTTCATCTCATTTACTCTTAAAATCTTAAAACAATCCATCATTTCCAAGCCAGCCACTCGTACCATATGATCCTTTCAGCTTCAGTCATACCAATCAGCACATCATCCCCATAGAGGTCAATGGTCCTAGACCTCACTAACCTTGCAACACATGCACATTAACACTCGCAGGGCGCGCGTTGCTCGGCACGCACGAGTAGTTGCCTGCGTGCTGCTTCTGCGCACGAGGAATCAGCAGCTCGGAGGTCTGGCGGCCGTGCCGCACGGCGGCGCCGCCGCCCAGGTCGAAGTTGATCATGCGCGCCCCGTGGTACCAGAACACGTAGGCGGGAGGCTCCGTGCTGCGCCGCAATACGCAGGTTAGCCGGAGCGATGAGCCGGACTTCACTATCTTGTCCGGACCGCCGACTATATCAGCGTGGGCCTCTGAAAAGTTTTAAATCATTTGATATTTATGTTTGGCAAACAATATTATTGGCATTTTTGAGTACTTTTATAATTGTTGGTATTTGGTTGGGTTCAACCGTTACATAAAGACTCGTCATGACTATTTAATTAAGGTAATAAGTTGATGGCCAAGCGAGCGAAGTGACCAAACTTGACAAAAATAAAATTTATAAAGTATCCCAAGATGTAAGAAATAAGACAAGGTTCAAAATATATTGAACTAATTAAATAATAAAATGTCTCAAAACTTAACACTTATCTTAAGTTAAATAGTTTAAGGTCATACTCGAAACCGTCATTTTTATTCACTTTATCTGCATAAATTTCTGCAAATAGGTACAAACAACAGGCGTAAATAATATATAATATATCAATACAATCATTAGAGATTGGCCTATGCTAAAGAATACTTGAAAATAAATATAATTTGCAGTAGAAATGAAAAATATAGGGCAGAATTCAACTTGGCACTAGTAGTTATAGAAAAAAATAAATTTTTTAAAAATAATTTTATGAACTATAATAAGATTTTGACAATTATCGGATTAAAAACATTACCATTACAGACTTCGTGTTTTTTCACTTTTAAGCGAGCTCTAAATAAGGTTAATGGATAGTAATAGGAAGTACAATAATAAATAATAGAAAATTATTATCCTTTAAAATTCAGTAGTAAAACTTTTTCGTTAATCCGTGGCAACAGCATGTCGGCGGGGATGTCAGTTGTGGTAAAGTTCACCAAAAAAGTTATTATTTTAAAATTCCTTTCATAAGCAATTGTCACAGTGTCTAGTACCAGTCCTAACTGATGAGAAATCTCATAATAGTTTTTTTTAAATGATAAAAAAGTCAGCAATGCCTATTCATCTGCCTCAAAAATCGAGTAAGTAAATGTTGAAAATAGGTCGAATATAATATATAAAATTAATTGTTTGAATTGTAATGGCGTATATGTAGGACAAACTAAGAATTGTTGAAACATAACATCAGTTTACAGACTTACAAAAAGAGAAATTTCTTAGAAATAGTTTACATTTATAAAAATAAGAACAGTGCCTATTAATTTTCGCACTAATACTGAAAATGTAAGCAAATGTTACCAAAATGTATTGGATTTAATTAAGATTCATTAATTTAAACTTGGCTGTTTCCCGGCTTCCTGTTTTATGTCGGTAATCTGTTATTTGGTTGAGCGGTTCTCTCAGCTGGTTTCTGAGAAGTGTTGCTTAGATTGTTTACACTTCACCCTGCACCAATAAGATGTTATGTTTTAAAATTGTGGGTAAACTCAAAATTCTTTCAGGTAACTTTCTTTACTGTTTTATTATTGATTACTTAATATTATATAAATAAATTACTGCTATTTTGTTTTCTTATTCCCTCAGTACTGATGAAGGGTTAATAAAACTCGAAACGTTTGCTTATTGAAGAGACGTATTTACACTGGCGGAAAAAAATGAAACACTTGAAATTTGTAAAAATATCGATCATTTTCAAACCGCCATAACTGGGTGTATTTTCAATCGATTTCGATGAATCTTCGAGGGCGAGAAAATTTGAAGTGTCTACTTTAAAGTCATGCATGCAAACTTAAGCGCAACCCCTTCCGTCCCTCTCTAGCACCCATGTGACAAATAAAGAATTTTAATTTTAAAAATGTCCAACTTTGACGATGTGTACGGAGTTTATTTTATTTTTTATTTGATCCACCGAAAGGGCACTAAAATTTGTTCAATTCCCTGTGCAGGACTCAAAGAAAGAAGTTCCTACGATGATTTTGCACAAAGTTATGGATGTTTTTTTAAAAAGGGCATTTTTTGGTTTTTCGCACCTAATTCAGCGACTTTTCAACCAAATTAGACGATTTATTCACGGAAAACCCATAGTGGCTCTACTTTAAGGGGGTAAACTCAGATTAGGATGATCTCTTTTCGTACCCTTCAAAACCCGAAACAAAACAAAAACACGTTTTTGGGCAAAAACACGTTCAACTTTGGCCATGTGTGCCGAGTTGGAAAAAATTTGTCGACTCGATCCACAGAAAAGGTATTTTGCATGCATGACTTTAAAGTAGACACTTCAAAGTTTCGCGCCCTTGAAGATTAATCGAAATCGATTGAAAATACACCGAGTTATGGCGGTTTGAAATTGGTCGATAGTTTTACGAATTTCAAGCGTTTCATTTTTTTGCCATTTTATTATTGTACGTCCTATTACTATACATCATCCGTTGAACTTTCTATATATTTAACATATTACTGCATTACTGGAGACGACCATCAACTTCGAAGTTCTAATTTATGGTTAGTAAACTGTAAACAGTGTCATTAAGAATTTATGGTTATTATGCAGTTGATATAATATAATTATTACCTATGTAAGTACGTAACTGTAAAAGTAAATGTAACAATATTTTAATATTATATATCTTATATATTTTCAAATTATTTCAAAAAAAAAAATCAAAAACCAGTAATCTTCAAAATAGGTGCTTTTAATAGCTACAATAAACTCGTTAATAGCACACTTAACTAGTTTGTTGAAATGTTATATATTGTTCTAGTAGGTAGCTTACAACATAGTACCCAAACAAAACTTAACTCTAATAACGTAATGAATGAATTAATATTATGAAAATTGTTTTCTATCAATACTGCATTTTTGCCAAAAACATAATTTTACAGCAGATTATAATGGTAGTGTAAGTTTATAATTATTATACAATGAGCTGAATGACTTCGAAGTTGTAAGTTTAGCATTTTTGCATTGTTCAGCTGAATGGTGGGTGTGGTTTTTAGACTACTTTAAATTCAGTGCTCATTCTCAATATTATAATAAAAATCAGCAATCAGAAAAATAAAAGTAACGAGTAACTTTTTTAAGTAATTAATTAAAGAAAACAGCTAGTAAATAAAATACACAATATAAAATTTCTGAATTATTTACTTTTATTTAAATTAACTTAAATAATATTTGTTTTAATTAATTTTAAATCCGCGATAATTAAGTAAATGTTTAGTTATAAATATGGCATACGAAATATTGAAGTATGAAATAAAATTAGCATCTACTAAAAATATTGAATGGGTAGAGCTATCTATACCCTTAATTCAATTTCATTATTTATTTTTGCTTTAGTTATTACTTTTATAACTAACATAACTAACATTAATCTTATTGATTGCATCTCGTTTCCCTATACTTAAAAGGTAGGTATAGGTATTGTTTTATTTTCTAATTGTATTATTTGATACAAACTGTACAGTTGAGTAACAAAGAAAACGGCGAACAAAAAACTCATGTTCGCTTTTATAAAAAGCACTCATTAATTAACAAAATGAAATTGTATTTTTACTATTGTAAATGTACCTAATGTATTCATTGTGAATCAAATATTTTATCTCGTAATATAAATTAAGTTACTTTTTTTTAATACGGTCTTTGGTATTGGCTCAGGGCTTAGCGAATATACTATAAATTAAAGTTCGTATCTCGCATCCATTATCTGAATCTAATGAAGCAACTAGTGTAATATATTATTTTAGAAACTGAGACTAAGCTGCTAAACAGTTATTAAACTAACTAGAAGATATTAATAACTTTAGTGTAGCTGTGTAACTTTAATTAATAAATTTAGTTACAGAAAGGCGTGTAGTATATGTTGTATGTGTTCGTATTATAATTAACTTACCAACTAATTGGAGTTCTACAAACAAACTTGTAGGCGGATGTGTTGAAATCTGACACTCGTAGAGGCCAGCGTCTTTGTCCGTGGCAAATCTTACGTGGAGTGTCCAATCCTAGAAGATATATCAACAAACATTAACATTGTAATTGTAGGTAATTTTGTTCCTAGAAACAATAATCAAACTGTACTTGCATTATAAAAACCAGATTAAAATGTATTATGTGTCAGGACCAAAAATCAGTGAAAAGTTATAACAAAAAGAGACAAAATAATCCTGTCTTTTCTAAAAAAGAATTTATTTATCTTATAAATTTATCACTTGTTATTAAAATGGTGGAACAAAAGTGTTCTTAAGTTGTTTTAAAATATAATACTTGTTTTAAAAAATTCAAATTTTAAATCAGGTATCACTACTTTAATTTTTTCAACTTATAGTGGACCATCTTAAGAAGGATTTTTTGATAAAGTAGAAACTAATCTCATATTAAACGCATATAGGTACTGCAAAACTATCTAGTGACTCGGCAGGTCAGGTCCACGCAATTTTTAGATCTGAAATAAACACTTCTATTACTTTTAGTTGTTTTGAACATTTATTGGGGAATGTTAGTGTTATTACTACCTATATTAGTTTATATTAAACACTAAACATTTTAGACGAACAGATTTTTATGTATAGCAGCAACGGCTACTGGTAAAATAGTATGGTTCCTATGCATATTGCTATTATTATTGTATGAGACAAAAGAAGTCTGATTTGATTCTACTTATATCTTAAAAACAGCAAATAAATTGGTTCCATTCTCAAGTTCACATAAATTTAGAATTATAATAAATTGTTTATTCATTGAAATTTTAAACAGTAATTACTAACTCCATAGCAACAACTTTGATTAAAAGTTTATTCACTTGTGCATTTAAACTTTTTTAGTATACGAGTATGCTCTCTAAAATTTTTACTTTGGGAACACTGTTTTGAGTCCGCAAAATTATATTTTGGGGAATCCAGTTGTTTAAAATAATTTACCAAAGTAATGAGCTATTTAATGAAAATATTTTCCCTAATTTTCATTTTTTCATCGCATACGTTTTTCAAAATTTTATTTTAAAGATATATTTTGGAATAATTTCGAATAGTTACTAAATAAATTTGGAGAGCATAAATAACTATTATATCACTGACATTATTTGCTTAATAAGTTTTGTTGTTGTATCAAAATAAATTTATAATTCATATTTTTTAAATATTTCATTTAAATTAAATAAAATATTGTATAAACCACGTGAGATAAGAATGTTTATTCACTCGATGAAATTATCACACTCGCCCTTCGGGTTCGGGGGCTAAACTTTCTTCTCATGAATATACATTCATGTATCTCACTGGTGTATAAATATCAAAAATCTCTTATATCAAGGGTGTATTGTGGATGTAACATTAAGATAATTTATTATTCCGTAAATTTACAAAATAGCAGGAGCAAAACCGAGAGCAAAACTTTATACCTACTCGTACTCGTACTGCTCAGAAGTACCTAATGTTCACAAGATTATTATTTTATAGTCATAAGGTACTTACTATACTGGCCTGCTCGTATAGAACATTGCAACATTTTATCGAAGTTAATAATTTATTTTATTATTCATGTTATTATATTTCAAATTAAAAAAGTTTTTTCTCCAAATTAAAAATCTTCTGGGTACAACTTTTGAAGTACCTATCAGTGGTTTTGTCATTTTAACATAATTTTCTGAAGTATCATTTTAATTTCCGTGCGACGTTTTTCATTCATTTGAGTTTGAGTTCTCCACTCTACAAAAATGATTGCGATTTGCGATGGTTTTAACGACTGAATGCACGAACGGGATTTAATTTCAATCTCTCGTCAGGAATAAAATCGCATCGGAAATCGTATCACTTGCGGACAATTGCATGTTTACATCGTAAATTTGTGGCGATTTTTATTCATCGATGATGAATTTTGACAGTTTTATTTTCACGCGTGAATGTAATACATTATTAGCAGTTTGTGTATTGGTCACTGTAAATGAGTGGTGATGAATTATCAATTAATTGATTGTTTTTATAAATGTTACATCAATAAATGTAGAATTAAATAAAAAATACTATTAGTTTGATTTTATTTAAAACAAATTATTACGATTGTATAAATTAGTTTAAAACTTCAAGAAGCATTTAGTTTTTCACAAAAATTCAATATACGTCCATGCAATTTAGTATTTCCAAGAAAATTAAATGTAAAACAATTGTAACATGCAACTCCTTTTTAATAACATGTTATCACTGTAATAATTGAGTTACCAACAGTTATTTATTACTTTACTGTGTTTTTTTGAAATATTCAAAGAAATAATGAAAAATGAATGCAATTGCCATGTACGATTTAGCCAAGTATGAGATAATATGAGTTCTTTTTAAAATGAAACATAAGGAATCAATTGATTTGTATTATTCTTTCTTGAACAATATAAGATATTTAGGCAGCTGCAATAGTTGCAAGAGACGCATTCAACATAAACTTTTAAATGTTTAAAGTATAAATCGTATTTCCAGGTAACAGCAGTTTGACACCAATTAACAAATTCAAATTTATTCCCTATAAAAATACGGTGTAATAGCATGCTCTAAAAGTAATCTCGATTTTCTGTAATTACGTCATAGCTTCAGTGCAGAGTAGCATAAAATTTTCAGAGCAAGGAGAGCAATGTTCGTTCAATCGAACAAGCAATAATTAACATAAAATAGTAATTTAAATATGGCGAATGTTTGTCAAAATAATGCATTTTATTTACTATTCATATTAAAAAAGTTCTACAGAATTATAATAAATTATTGTCTATTACATACAAAATCAAGTTTTAGGTGGGTTTTTGCTCAAAAATTTTACGCCTTATTCTTATATCTGCCAGACATATCAAAAATTGTGTATGACATAATGGATACATTTCTTCATATAAAAACACAAATGTCAATTATCAAAGTCGAGTAAAATCAGATTAATAAATATAATCACGTTTCACTTCGGTAAGATTAAAATTTTTCATAAAATTATTCTTGTTCTGAAATAATTATTGAGCATAAACCCATCTTAACTTCTAGTTTTCTTCCTATTCTCTTTCAAATACTCTAATAATAATTTATTTTAAATTAAAAAAATTATCAATTTTTTTTTTGTAAATTAAAAAACAGTTCGAAGATGTATAAAAATATGAAAAAAAAATTGTAAATAATTTTTTACATTTTCTCTCGAAGCATGTTCGAATTTGCATCATACTATTTTTGCACTTTTAGCCGATGCATTTTCTGGCGGAATGTTTGAAATTACAACATAGCTTACAAAGAGAAGTAAAATATGTAACTAATAAAATTAATTTACCTGTGGATTTTTTCCATGTGCTGTGAAAAATCTATCGTCGCTACTATAGGTTGTAAGCCCAACAGTTAAAAGTTGATAATCTGTTCTTCTTATCCATGTTACCTACAAAATATTAATACATTTATTTCCGGATTATTTTGTAGAGGTTTGTAGAAGTTTTTGTCAAATATTTGACTTATGCAATGAATAATGTATGTTATAGTAGCAAGTGAGCTGAGGTATAATAATGTGTATAGTAATAGATTGTGTAATATTAACATTGTCCGGGCATTTTAAACACTACACAACTTGCGAATTATTTATATTATACAAAGAGAATGTAATTTATAACAATTTATCTTATTGTTTCAATTTGATAACAAATTTATATTTATTAAAAATATATTATGGTGAAATAAATTATTATAATTTAATAAAATGAAATGATTTTCATATGCAGATAATAATTAGTTTCTTCTGAAATGAATTGCTGATTTAATTACTGATATTTATTAAAATTTAAAATCATTGAAATGGTTTGTTTTAGTTTAAATTGATGATTTTAATAATTTGTTATTGTTTCCAGTACAGAGATAATTATTTAAACGTGCCATCAATTAAATTAAACATATTTCATTACTTTGGCTTGACCTATTTTGGAACAATTTGGAATATTTCAATGTAGGTATCTCCAATCGTAATATAGTATAAAAATAATTTGAATTTGTAGATAATTAATAATGGCTAGAAAAAAGCTATATAATAAAGCAGGAAGATAATAAATCTAATCAAAAAGTTGAATGATTGTATGTCTGACTGTTTGTTTTGTATCGACATTTACATCTAGGTCGTATGTCTGATCCCCATGAAATTTTGCATGCAGGTCTTTTTTGACCAGGGTCAGATTTTAAGGTATGGTTGACTTCGATCGGACCATTAGGGGTGGGGGTAAAAATTTAAAATCTCTCTGACGGACGCAATTCTTGTTTATTTGTAACGAATGAAAATTTGTATTTGGTTTGAATTTCTCAAAATCTGTAGAAGATAAAAAAAAATTGAGGCCTGCTGTGAATTCCTCAATAAAAACTGCCTATAGAACGTGCAAATTGGAAACTTGTACTAATTCAAACAAAAAAGTAATAGGTGAAAAACGAAATTAGTAAAATTAACATTTTTGGGTATATCTAGTCACCTATGCATTTTTGTGGGAAAACAAAAACGTTTCTAAATTGGTCCCGTAATGGGACAACTTTTGTCTAATTTAACCAACTTCGTATCTCTTATGGTTCTCGAGATCCCCATGCTTAACCGCAGTTTCATAAGACCCTGTATATCAAGATCTTCTATACTGTTTGTCCGATCTCCATGAAATTGCATACAGTCAAATTTTAAGATACCTATGTTTTAATAAGATGTAAGACGGGATAATAATTAGAAGTGGGGGTAAAAAATACGAGTATAGACCATTTGTCCGAACCTTCTGAATTTTGCTTAAAGTCTCTTCTGACCAGTCAGATTTTTAAGTATGTTTCTTTTCTAATTCTGATGACTGTTGTCTTCTTCAGTATGATTTGAATGCTATTTATGCTTGGTCAGTTTCAAACTGCCTTTAGTCGTAAAATATCTTCACTTGGGGTAGTAAATATATGAAAAAATAATAATTAAAATGCGAGTGATATCCCAATTTTTATAATTCTAAATATTGTTATTTATACCGTTTACCGCCGTACCAATAGAATTTTTTTCACAAAAACATATTTTTCACGAAAATTTCTAAAAAGTTTTAATGGTTTCCACTATATTCGTAATAATCAGTGGTCAGTATAGTGAAATTGAATCAGTTTGAGAACAGATCGCATTTCTCGAAACCTACTGGGGCAGAGTAATTACTGGTGGCTAACGAACGAATGTAGGTAACAGTCATACAAATAGTTAATAATCCTCTGAATCCCTACTAAAGCAACTCACCGTACTCTCCCCAATATCCGTAACCTCACAATGCAACGTAGCCGTGGTCCCAATCTGCGCGAGCACCACCGTATGATTGGGACTGAGGAACAGTCTGCCGGGCGTTTTGGTGCTGTCGGGCTCAAAGGGTATTGCGTTGAGTTCCTCTCCGCCGCTGATGACACTCGTGCCACCTACGCCGCCCACGTTCTTTGATCCGTTGTGGGACAAGTGGCTCCGGGCATGTCTCAAGCCTGGAACAAAGTGGAACATGGTGTTAGATTCAGGATGCATGTGCAAATGTGCATGGATGCGTTATGCACGATATTAGGGGATGGAGGAAATTTAAGTTTGTTAATATTTACTTGATATTAACTTGGCTTTTCAACTTGAAAGTGAAATTTTATACATTGAGTTTGAACGTCGGATTTATAACTAATTTTACGAGTATATCATTGGCTAACTGCATTTGGATTGATTTCACTGAACATAATGGAAATGTTTCACGGTTTATTTACATAAGATTCGTCAATTCTTATTAATTTAAAGCTAGACACTGACGCAGTTTTTATATCCTTTACCAAAAAACTTCCGATGATTTAACACGAAGTTATGAATTTTTGAAAAAATTGCATTTTTTAGACTTTTGAACATGTATTGAAATTGTCACTTATAATATCACTTGTGCATTATTTTTTCTGGAAAGACTGCTAGCTTCTACCAATATTAGGCTGTGTTTAAATATTATTCATCAATCATCACTATCTAGCTTGGGATTTTATTTATAAGTTAAAATTATTTCAATAATAATATATTAGGTATTAAAAATGCAAAATATTTAAAACACCAGTTCAATTAATTACTTTCGATATCTAAGTTTGTTCCTTTATCCTCGTTCAACAGAGATTAGTTGAGCAATGACTCTTATTGAGTTCCAGTTCCTAGGAAAGACATTAATTTATTGTCAAATCGATTTAAAGCTGTTTCATTTTGAAATAAAACCGACATATTAATCTTTTTCATATTTATAATAACTAGAGACCGGATTTATAGAAAATATGCTTTTGCCTAAAATTGATGGCAACAAACGTTTTTCAAAATTGGACGAATCAGATTAAAATCCATTAATGCCCAACGTATGATATATCCGGATATATCATACGTCAAACAGTGCTAACTTTACGGTTATATTTCTTATAGCGTATAATATTTAAATATGTATAAATTGTACTTATTTTATTCATATAGATTTACTTTTATTATTTAGCAGTAAAATATAGCGTAATGTTAAGATTATTTTTAATTTTTATTAGAGCAAAAGATTTGGTTGTTGACAAATTGAGCAAAAGGTAAGGTTTTTGTTTTAAAAAATGTGTCATTGCTCTGTTATTTAGTAATATTAAAGGATCATTAAGCACTTATCAAAATAATTTATAATAAAATTATTTATTAGTAGTATACTTTCTAGTTTCTACCATATGATTTTTTTATCAAATTAAAATATTATGCTACCTATTAACGTTTGTGCAGTTTATCAAATTTTAATGCCTTTTTGTTTAATTTATCGACATTTTGTTTAATTTTATGATTTTTTGTCAAAATTTTATATTGTCTTTTTCTGCCGTTTTCTGTTTTTTGTACCTTTTAATGATTTTTTTAATTTTTAGGATTTTTCAACGTTCTTTTCAAAATTTTATAATTTGTAAGTGTATTTTTCTGTTTTTCTGTACCTTTTACTTTTAGTCCGGTCTCTTAATACCTATCATTGAAATTCGTGTTTTGTTGGGGGAATAATAAAAATTGCAAGAAAAATATACAAAAATATTTGAGTTCTTTAAAAAAGTATAAATCGATCATTTGCGATAATATTGACAGAACGAAAAAAATCTGACGTGGACACCACATGACTTCCTTGTACGCCTATTAAACTGTCCATACTTTTCTTAATAACTAAAATGTAGAATAATATATAAGTACTACTACTACTACTGCTACTATAGTCAAAATATATTTTAGCCATTTTATTTAAACTGTAGAAGAAGATATAAAGCATATTAATTTTACTATTGTCACTGTCATGTCACAATCATTTAAATTTTACATAGTAACAAATGTTAATCGATCATGGACTACAAGATATCGAAATACTAAATTATAAATATATACTTTAATTATTCTTGAATGATACCAGATACAAAAATATTTATAAAATACCGATTGTAGGTAATAATCACATAAACTTTCATTTAAAATAAAAAAATTGTCTTAAATTAAATATTTATCGAAATATTTTAAAAAAGTACTACTTCCGGTTTGTAGATTGAAACAAAAAATAGGAGGTGCACAACTAGATGCTATAACAGTCCTAAATACAAAATTTCAACTTTCTCGTCTAACCGTGTTTGAGTTATGCGACACACATACGTCCGTACGTACGTACGTACGTACAGACGTCACGACGAAACTAGTCATAATGGATTCAGAAAAGGTCAAAACGGATATTTCCATCAAAATCTGAAAACCGAAATTTTTCGCGATTACAATACTTCCTTATTACTCCGTACAAGGAAGTAAAAATTGTAAATGTTCAGGAAACGTGATTATGATATTGTATTTTATTATGATGTTTTTAACTGCATTTTGTAATCAGAATAAAATTAAAAGTCCATTGATCCTAACTTGACAATCACAAGTTTCGCTTGCGCTGAACATAACAGAATTTCTTACCCTATCTTTATGCTTGGTCAGTTTCAAACTGCCTTTAGTCGTAAAATATCTTCACTTGGGGTAGTAAATATATGAAAAAATAACAATTAAATTATTGTTTTAATTTCTGATCTAAAAGAGTGACATGAACTAAAATAAGTCTATCTGCTAGAAATTATTTCGAAATATGACGTTTTACTAGAAAAACCCTCGACATCCTCCTTCGATGGAAAAATTGGCATTAATTATTATGTTACTATTGCACAAAATTAATAATAATGTCAGTGTCAGTTAAGGAGGTTCCCTACACATGCAGTGGCGTACTCAGATATCAGCCTTTAATTAATAAAAATATTTTTATTAATGTAAAACAAAATTCGGTCAACGGGTGTTAATTGATATTGCAATTCGTTCAGTTGCGGTGATATATTTTTACAATAATTTCTAATTCACTAATCATAAAATGCTTGAAGATTTTTTTACAACAACAACAATATTGTTACAACTATGTGGTCAACCTTCTTCAAATTTTGGGAAATTGATGTCCGTGCTTGCATACGTTTATATACCAAAAATTAAGTAAATAGAACATTTCTAACATCTTTTTATTTAATCAATTAATGGAAAGCCATAAGAGCCCATGTAAAATATTAAAATTGAACAATTAATTTCGTTCAAACTACGTGGTCAAAAATTTCCAAAAAATTCAGGTATCATTTTTATGACACAGACAACATAAATTCAAAGTTTGGTTGCATTAGAACATTTTTTAAAATGTCTAGGGAACCTCCTTAAGTCTTCTGTTAGTAAATATTGTAGTGTTATATTCGTGTCGGTATGTCTGTTAAAAATAGGCACTATTTAGAGTATATTTGCAATAACCTCAGAAAATACAAAATTTTGAATTATGTCACTATTCTTGCAAATGAGTGAAATATATTTTTTTAATTTTTTTTTCTTTTAAAGTTATTCTTGTAATACAAAAAATTTACAGAAGAAATTCAGGTTAAAATACAAAAATTCAATACGAGTAGGTAAGTATACTGAGAAAAATTTTAATTGACCTCTATTTTTGTAGAATTGAATTTATATTTTTAGTCGAGATATTTTTAACTAACCTCGTATTTAAATTTTAAAAAAACATTGTACGGGTTTAATTAATACATTATTTAAAATGCAGAAATGTTTTTCTGTCCCTTAAAAACATAGTGTCGAAGGTTTTTCATATCGTTCGTTCAAGCATGCTGACCTATATTCGTTTTTGCTATATCGGTCAGGTGGAAATATTTGTTGATTTGCGATTTGATATGGCATATAGCATGGCTTCATATATCATGCATCAAAAAAATCACGTAGGTAACTACAAAGTACAAACTACACTAACCTCCTAAGATAAGACATAATTAGGGTTGCCAGATTTTAAAAGCGTTTTTATAGGAGAATACCAAAAATATAGGATATTTTTTAAAAAATACATAAATTCTAAACTTTTAAATCGAATTTAATATTATAATAAATAAGAAAACTTAAAAAAAGAGAACAATTTTATACAAAATATTTGTTAGTTGTAGTAATATGTATATTTTTCGTGACTACGAATTTTTTTAATACAAATTTTTTACCCTCTTAACAAAAATCATAATAATAACTTGCAATTTAATTCGAATTTTACAGGTTTTAGTAATTTTAAATCATTTCAAATATCACTCCACTTACTTAAACTAAAAATTATTCCTTCAAAGGCGAAAGTTGCAGACTTGCCACTGATTGATATTTAAACTGTCATTTTTTCATTTGTGAAATAATGAAGCAAAAATCCGAGCCAAAAATTAAATTGGCAAACTTGCCATATGAATAGTTGTAATTTAAAGTATTTATCGTAACAGCAAAACGAAGTAAATAGTAAAAATTAAGAATATCCTAGCCCATCTATTGCTACCTTCCTAAAGCTTATAGTATAATAATAATTATTACTATGTAGTAAATTAAAAACTTTAATAAATCGATGATGTTTCTTGTCTGGATATGTATACAAGAGCAGGATAATAAATTACTGGAATAATACAATATTATAATAAAATATAACTCATTAATTCAATTTTATATTATTGATTTTCACTCCTTTGAAATATAATAAATAAACTCTTACCGAATTTCAGTATCTTATTATCCTGCCGTTAAACTTTTATGGCTCTATCCTTTTAAAGACATTAATCGTTAATTTTTAATTTACAGTTCATTAAAAGTACCTGGACTTAAGCTTTAGCAATCTTCGTAAATTTATTGATTTTTATTCCTAGTAGAGACCTCTTTTAACATTTTAGTACATTTGGTTTTAAGCAGAAATCTACAAGCTGTCATATAGGTACTCGTAGTTTACATTTTAAATAATATTTCATGTTATTCAGTAACACCGCATTTGTAATTCAAATAAAGGAAAGATTGCGGAAATTATACAATTATGTTAGCCGTAACAAAGTACAACTTCACAACAGATGTCTCTACTGATATAACAGCGCCATGCGGCAAAGCTCCAAAGCTATTAGTTGAAAAGCTCGCCGCCAGATAGCGGCCCTTGTATTTCTCCTTGTGTATAAGATACACTTTTTTAATCTACAACACAATTTATTCGGGAAATATTTTTTAAAATTATAATTTGCAAAGGATATAAAATATTTATCATTCACCCAATTACAAAATATAATAAATATTTTCACACTCCAACACAATCAACAATTTAGATATTTACTACCAAAAGAAACTTTTTTAGGATAATGAAATTTAAATTGTAGTAGATTCATTTTACATGACGACAAGAAAGGGTAAAGTTGATTTGAGAAATTTTATCAAGCAGAAAAAAACGGAAATTTAATTACAACAATTAATTATAGTAATTACTCTATAAATTTCTTTAAATGTGAAAAGAGAAATATACTTAATTCTTATAACAATGTTCTTTTATACTTAAATTGTGGGATTTAATATAATTCCATCATTTCGAATGTAAAAAAAAACTATTTTGGGCCATTTATGCAGGGTTGGGCAGAGAAAACAAAGACACAAAAAAATAAAACTTAAGATCTGATAACGGTGAAAAAAAGAGAAATCGTTATAGTCTACAACATTTTATTTAAAATAAAAATTTTATTATATCAAAGTAAAATTTTTGCAAGGGTGCAAATATGAAGAATGTTCGTTTTGGTCTTATTTAAAGATGAATAAGTTGTTAAAAAATAATACAAAAAATTTGAACCAAACTTTATACCGAAGTATGCACATTTCTACTTTATAGTGAAAGTATCAAATTTATAAATGTATTTGTGTAGAAATAACAAAAATTAATAGAAAAATGAGCTATAATTTGACACATTCTCAGAAACTGTTAATTTCAATGACGTCTACTGTCAATATACATCACCAAAGAAAATTAATATTTTAGTATAGAGTAGTTTGTTAAGTTATTCGGTAACGTACATTTTTTTAAATGTTTATATTTTGTTTATAATAATCAAATAAGTGAACATGTAAGATCTTGGTTTCTGGTAATCTTATAAGATTCAAATTCAGGTTAACGATGCCTAATAATAATTATAAAAAAGAAATGTTAATCATTTTTAAACTTATTATATGAATTTTAATAATATTTTTCTGAAAAATTGATACCGTGAAGATACATAAATTACAGGAAAAATTTTTTTAAATAAAAAGTATAAATAAATCTTTTCTATAATTATATAAGGCATAGTTAACCTGAATTTGAATCAAGATTACCAGTAACAAAGGTCTTACATGTTCACTTATTTGATTATTCTAAACAAAATATAAACATTTAAAATTATTTACGTTAACACATAACTTACCAAAGTTTATAACTACATTATACCAAAATATGAATTTTTTAGGATGATGTATATAGACATTATACGTCATTGAAGTTAACGGTTTCTAAAAATGTGTTAAAATAATAGCTCATTTTTAATATAAATTGTTGTTATTAATATACAAATACACCAAGGAATTTATGGGTATCTCGATGTGTTCACTCCAACTGTGTGTTTATTAAGAAGTTTTTTTTTAAATTTGAAGTAATTTAGTGTAGTACTAATATTATTGATGTAAAGTATTATTTTCTTTTCTTTTGCGATATTATGGTAAGTAGGGGAGAGTCGGACAAAACCGGGTAGTATGATAAAACCGGGCAATGGCAAGTTTCTCTAAACGGTTGTTGCAATTTATCCGAGAACGTTTAAATCAACCTCTGTAAACAGCCACCAGTCGACAGGTCGAGTAAAAAAATATTATTTCTAGTGTAGGAATGGAACTTGAGTTTTATGGTAAGTTTCAATGCACATATTTTACATAATGGCTGATTTGTAGTTTTTGAAACATTTTATGTGTAACCTAATATATTAGTTACAATGTAGTGTGCCATTTTATGTAATTGAGATATTTCAATAAGAATGCGAACCTAAACAACGGTGCACTTGTGAGTGATTTACACGTTGTAAATAAAAGTGATTTTGTTTAATATTTGAAAATATTTCGAAAAGTATTGAGTTTAAAATTTGTTCAATTTAGATCATTAGTTGTGTAAATATAAATTAACTAACTATTTATTGCATACTTTATAATGATCATTGTAGGTATTTTGTATACAACTAAACTAAAAGAAAAAAATAATACATTCAATATAAACTAAAATTAATATAAATGTTAGTGGAATTAATATTGACGTTTATATAGGTACAGCTATTATTTAATACTACACTAAGCAAGATCAAAACCAGAAGTTTTTTGGCTGCGGGTCAAAATCAACCAATATGTGAATATTGGTGATATTTTCATTTTAAAACAGTGAATAATAAGATTTTATGAAGAAAATAATTACAATACGCTGTGTAACTTATTATTATACTTTTTTCGGAACTGAAGTGGGTCACTTGAAATCAGTAAATGGGTCACTCGGTGACCCGCGGGTCATAGGTTGCCGACCCCTGATTTAAACTATGTAGATAACCTAACAACTATTTGCTGAATAATGTACTACACAATACTACAATATAAAACATCACACAATGTTCTATCAAAATTAGTAGCATACACTTATTAAAAACTCTATACAGAAGAAAAAACAATAAAATAATACACACTGCAACGTTATGCTTATGGAAGCCAAAGTAAAGTGCACCGTTGTTCAGAATTTCACATAGGTGAACAGCGTCATATCATAGTAGTGCAGTATATCAATGCTTAAAATTTTGATTCACTGTTCTGTCTATTGATACAGTCTTACAAATACAGGTAGTTACGACGGCTACAAAACCGGGTACCCTATAACATAAGACTGAACTGGAAGAATTTTTTTAAATTCATGGTTGTAAATGGATCAAAGGTAAATGAAATAACAAGAAACAAAAAAATAAGTATAATGAAAACTATATCAAAGCCAAAATCTGTTATATATCGAATATTCAGATAGTTCAGTGTCACTAATGGTCACACAAGACATGTCGCCTGCTGTGGTTGTGATGACATGGATGAAATTTTACTTGCGACTTCTATTCATAACTGTGTTCTAGTTTTGTGTTTTTTCGTTGCCGTTTATGTACCTAATAGTTTTTGTAATTATTATTATATGTCTACCCGGTTTTATCCTACTGGTTGATGAAATCTGATACTTTGCCATTTTTTAATAAATATTTCCTTTTGACTAACTGCAAGGTTTTATTAAAGATATCAATGGTAGGCAAAGCTGATGTAATTTCATAATAAGGTAAAATTAAAGGTATGGTTATGTCCGTAACACAGCATTATATATCTGCTACCAGATTTAGTCCGACTCCTCTACTTGTGATTGTTATCGTAAGACAATTTGTTATTTCTTTTGTAAAATAAAAGAAGAAATATTATACGGGTGTCTCTGTACTTCGTGAAAAATTTAAAGGGTATGTACTATAAGACGTACTGATCATGGAACAAAAAGAATTTTTTTAAAATTCGCAAAATAATTTGCATAGTATTTAAAGGAAACATTTTGTTAGCCACTGGTTGATAGCTATTTTTAATGATTTTATTTAAATCTACTAATAATACAAGTAGTAATTGTTTACACAACGCCAAATAAATGTCTGATGTTGTGTAATTAAAAATTATGTTTCTTTTAATAAAGTACGCTGTTTCAGTGGTTCTAAAAATGTTCATTTCAAGTAAACCACCCTTAATTTTGCGAATTTAAAAAAAATTCTTTTTGTTCTATGATCAGGACGTCTTACAGTATATACCCTTTAATTTTTTTCCCGAAGTACAGAGACACCCTGTATAATAATAGAACAAATATTGTGAAATAGGAAAAATATATTATCTGCATCGCGGATCTTTTGTTATATATTTTCGAAGCTGCAAATTTAGTTTCTTACTATTGGCAAAGGTCCTAACAACATCATTGTAGTAGTTTTTGGCCGAGCTATACTACATTTGTGCACTTACGTTTTTGTACATTCTTATTAATATCCAGTTGAGATTGGAATCATATTCAACGTCTCTTCACAAATTATGCTCGGGTAGTAATAATTTAAAAATATTTAACAGATTCTATGTGTAATAAACAAAGTAAGTTGAATTTAGTTTATTTTCATATAATACGGGTACCTAAGGAGGAAACCGGCGTCCAAACTTTTAAATTTTATTTTATTTTATCGTTTAAGTGCACCCAAATTCATTAATTAGCTTCGAATTAGCTATTTGAATTAAGTCGTAAAAATACAATCTTATTAGATTTTACAAAATTCGTTTTTATCGTGGCATATTACTTCAAGTAATAATATTAATATTTTTTTAAATGGTAGAGTAAACACAGGGACGTACAGGGCCCACTCTGTAAAGCCCACCCAAAAATTTTCAACATTTTTACATTCGTTTACGGAAGATATTTAAAATATTTAATAATGCCTACATAATACTAGGGAAGAGATATAGATTTATACTCAATTTAGGCAAAAAAATGTTTGTGAATATTATTAGATATAGATTTATTGCTGGTAAATGCACGTGCAATTTTTATCTATGGATACATATTTGATATCATACTCTTAACTGGGTACTGTTTTTTTACGAAATTAATTTCAGGAGGAACTAAGTTCATTATTGTTGCTTCTTATCGCTAGTATTAAAATTTTTAAAATCTACGACAGTAGCTCAATAGAGTTGTTTGACCTTTAATTTAAAACAAAAACTAGGTACCTATTACATTAGGTACTTTAGATATATGGTGAAAATATGAAATTTTGAGAAATATATTAGGATAGTAATTTGCCAATTCAAATCAAATAGCTAATTGATAATCTAGTATGCATTAGAAAGATAAAATTAAATAGAACTTACGACGTTGTGCTATTTCAGTCCTTGTCCAGATTATTCAACAATGTGATTTGAGCGCTTTTAACCACCGGTTTCCCTCTTAACACTAGATGTCTCTAAAGTTTCCCTTCTGTATTTTCATTTTTCATCATAATACAAAAATAAATATACCTCAAGGGGATAAAAACTAGTTTTATAACAGGAAATAGCTTTAGCCGAAGCTCATGTAAGCTCATTTAACTTCACGTACCTCATTTTATGCAAAAATGCACCCAGGAGGGTAAGTGGATGCAGCGCTGCAACAGCAAGCAGTCATCGTGAAAGTCATCGCCGTGCAGCGCCACCTTTGACCAGAGATGCGAACGCGCAAGCTGCGAGCATTTCACCGGAGCGAGTAATCCTTTGCTGATTATATATGGCGGTGATACCAGGCCTATCCAACTACATGCGCAACTATATGTGACATCAGTTAAATGAAACCCTCCGGATATGTCGCAAAATTTAATTTTCTACATATTATATTTAATTACAGAAAGTTGGTTGGCTTTATGTCCAAGGGTTAATGACTCAACGAATTTGTGAACAGATTAAGATGAGCTTTATTTTCACAAATCATTGTTATGAAACTTGATACATTTTTTTAAAGGTTGAACAGATATTTTTTGTTCGTTGAGTTGTTGAGTTCGTTAGTAACAGTCTTTATTTAATTTTATCATAATTATTTTTTCCGAAAATAAACGCGTAGCATATTAATTTGCTAAATTTTTAAAGTAATAAATGAATTAGTCTAATGGACAGAAGAATATTAAATAAATATACAAATAGGTACAAATTATTGTAAATTAATCAAATTAAAAAAACGCTGTTTTACGAAAAATTGGTAAAATGACTCAAATTAAATCAAGTTCTCCAAAACAAAACGAATTTTATGTTTGCAACTCGGTTTGCAACAATAAAATAAAGATCAAATTAATATTCTACACATTTTTGTAAATTTAGCTAGGTATTGAAATTTAAAATATAGTAGGTACCTAGTATGTTTGTACTAATTAGGATATAAGATGTGCATGTGTAGTATTGTAATGTGCAACCAGACGGATTTTATTTACAAAAAGAATTCCCTTGTTAAACGACTATGTCAACTTGCCAACCTCTTGCTAAGGCATACGGTAGAATTTTTAAAATTGTAATTTCCTTATAAATGACATAAATTAATAAATCTTCAGTAGATAGGTACCCATCATTTACTTACATTTTATAATGAAGCACTTATAAATTTATGTTATCATCTTATGGCCATTTTATACTTCTTGGCACGAAATGTGTTGAAATGTTCACGTTTTTATTATATAATTCTTTTTACCTCTCGCCTAGAGAGGTATAGGGATCGTGAAAAAATTCGATGTCGAGATTTTTGTCAATTAGCACGTTTTAGCACCTTTAGAACCTATTTTGACTATTTTCACGATGATGTCTGTGTGTGTGTGTGTGTGTATGAAAGTCTGTATGTACGCCTACTATAGCCTTTCGTCCCGGTTCATTATCTCAAATTCTACTGAACATAAAATTATAATATTTTGCATTATACATTTATATATGTTAATGAAGAGCTGAAAAGATTTTGGTAAAAATCCACCAACCGGAAATGGTACTTTTCTTGTAGCACTATAACATTTTTTGCAAAAATTGTATAAAATAATGCGATTGTTACAATTTGACATACCACACATGAAAGAAGAAATTACATTGTACAATATTTAATCTTACTTGTTTCTATATCTTTAACCAATAAAGAAATATAATTTTTTTAAATATATAATTTTACCTACCACGATTTGTGAATCCCGAAATAGAAATAAAATTTAAAACAAAAATAAAATTGTCAATATGACAGATAAACAGAAATAATATAATGTATGATTATTTTATATTATTATATCAAATGTTATACGGTGTTGTTGTATTTTATTTAAATTAAAGCTTAATATTTGGTTAAATACGAGGTTAAATATTAATACTTCAATGTCAAGGCGAGAGGTATTGTAACGGCCACGTCAGATTTTTATTTTATATAACTAATAAAGTTATAAAAGTTCAAAGAGTTCTTTGTAATATGGTATTTTATCAAAAAACTTCTTATTTTCTTAGTAAAGTTTTTGAAAAGATTAAGAACGAATATGCCACTTTCTTTCTTTCACTTAAACATTTTAACATTTAATATGTCTTGCATTCTCTAGAGATATTTTATAACAACTTTTTGTACACATTCACTACATGAATGTGGATTAAATTCAAATTTTAATTAGTACCTACAACAAGCGTGTTTTTTATTGAAATTACGTTTACGATAATTGAATTTTAATTCCCTGTTTATTTATTTTAATGCATTAAAAATAAAACATTTTATATTTGTCTAACATTGTAAAACAAGTAGGTATGTAGTAATTTAGTGTTTAAGGAGCAGCAAATCTGAAGGTAAAAACTCCGCTAGCGCTACATTCAAGAAAAAACTAGATAAATAGTAGTAGTAAATAAATATTTCTAGTCTACACATGTTTTCTAAAAATGTACACTTTGTCGTATGAATGTTAAGCCAGAGTGCAGAGGCGGACTGGTAACGTTTCGGACCAGTAGGAATTAAATTCCGGCGGCCCAACCTCCGTACCGTCGCATGAAAAGAAAAATAATAGCGAATATTTTAAACTATATATAATAATATCATAAATATACTTTTTGGCCTCCTGAAGTTTAAACATAACAATCACACAGTGTTGACATCTATGTTAGTTGCGATTTTACGCATGCCATGAACCGCATATGTTTGGTAAAAAGCATCGAATTATATTGCTTTAATAGGCTATAAAAATGTTGCTTTGTAATAAAAAAGAGAGCTTACAGAAACGCTACTTTACACAATTTATTGTTCAATAGATAAAACAGATTATTTTTAAATGCGGCATTTACATCTCTTAGCAGCTGTTTCAAGGCTTTTTGACAGAAGGAAATTTTAGTGTAAATGTCATATGCATCTTCTTTTAACCTTATAGAAAATACGATATTTTAAATAAATAGATATGTCGCCCAAAACCAAAAAATATTTGCACATCGCTCGGTTTTATAAACACGATTCGCTTCGCGTCGTACTTAGAACCTCGCGTTGTAAAATATAACCTACCGCACTTTAAAAAATGTAAATAAATTTTGTATATTAGCATTTTTTAACGATGGACAATTATTTCATACAAGTTCAAAATCACATGAGTATTCATTTTTTTGTTTAATGTTTTACAAAAATTAAATACAGTGTTCGACGCATATTATTGTTCAAGATCAAATCATTTACAATTGAATTTTAAAAGATTAATAACTACATCACCATTTATGACCAAAATGAACTAAAACTAAGCGAATTTACCCTGTTTCATACATCGCGGTCCAGTGGAAAAAATCCCACTATCCCATCGGTCCAGTCCGCCCCTGCCAGAGTTTAAAAGAAAATGGAAAATGCTTTGCAAACGAATTTTACTTTTCGTTTAGGGTGAAATTCCTAATAATTGAAAGTTAATAAATTTTTTGTGTTCTATCTTTCTTTCTTATCTTATAAAATCAAAGTTCATGGCGGAGGGGTATAATTACAACCTGTACACACTCTTGTATACATTATTGCTATAAGATTTTCTACACTTGCTAGCTAGTCTTACACAATAATTCTATTATTTTGGCAAAGGCAATTAATAAGAAAACTCTTTAGTCAAAGATGCGACGTTTCGATCAATGTTCTGGTCATTTTCAAGTCATAGGTTAACTTTAAATAGTATTATAAATAAATAGAACGTTGAAAATTTCGCCTATGTAATTTTCAACGTTTTCATTATTAATACTCAAACGAAAAAATATTTGATCCAGTTAAGGACTAAAATGTAAAAAAAAAACAAAATGAGGCTGAAATGATTCAAAAAATAATTTACTAAAAATTAATAGCATTTAAAAAAATGTTACAATTTAGTTAAATGTTTAAAGCCGTTCCGAACAGGTTCAAAAACCATCGCTTTACGGAAATATTTTTAACGGTTCAGTTTCTGTGGGTTCAATAAAATAACAACGGTTCATTCCGGTTTTCGTTCTTGTTCGAATTCCTGATAGTCCAGGAACTTTAGACGAAAAATGGGCAAAACATCGGAAAAATTCCAACCAAGCTGAAAATTTGTATACACGTACCTTTTAGCTCCCCAAATAACCTCTAAAAAGTCCCACGAGTCCAGGGGTGGGCTTAACTTTTGACGGCTAAAAAACGGTGAAAAATTACCTTTTTTCGGTTTTTTGCTTATATCTTCGTTCCAGTCGATCTTACCGCTATGAGGTATACTTATACTTAAAAAATGTAAAATTCTCTACTAAAATGGTGATATAAATTTTATTAATAACACTAATAGTTTTTATGTAATCGGGCATTGAAACTCCGGTAAAAAAATTTATGGTTATTTTAGTACAGTACAGTACCTGCCGTTCGCTGTGTAATTGTTGATAATTTTTTAACTTTTGTTTAATGATTCATTATAATTGTTATTATTACACGAGCCGCAGGCGAGTAACATAATTATTCCTATAAATAATTACTGTAATGAATGCAAATGTAATATAATAGGTAAGTACTTTATTTATGAATAATAAATTTATTTTTTATGAAATCGTACAATAATGACTAACTTTAGCTCTGCTAAAACGTAGTAAAAAGTAAAACTTTAGTTCATAAATTATTATAAGTCATTAAACAAAAAATATGAAAAAAGATAAAAAAAAATTTAATTTTCTCTGGAAGAAAATCTTAAAATTTTGGCTTAACTAAGCCCTTCAAAAAAATTAAAATAATCCATCTTATAGAGAATTTCTTGCAGAATTTAATAAAAGAAACCGGATATCAAAATTTTAATTTGTTTAGAAATTACAGGTCATTAAACACAAAAATTATGAAAAGAGTAAAAAAACTTAAAGTTTCTCTCGAAGAAAATCTTAAAATTTTGGCTTAACTAAGGCCTTCAAGAAAAATTTCATACAATCTATCTTGTTTGCAGAATTTAACAAAAGAAACCGGATATAAAAATTTTAATTTGTTTAGAAGTTACAGGTCATTAAACACAAAAATTATGAAAAGAGTAAAAAAACTTAAAGTTTCTCTCGAAGAAAATCTTAAAATTTTGGCTTAACTAAGGCCTTCAAGAAAAATTTCATACAATCTATCTTATAGAGAATTGTTTGCAAAATTTAATAAAAGAAACCGGATATCAAAATTTTAATTTGTTTAGAAGTTACAGGTCATTAAACACAAAACTTATGAAAAAAGTAAAACAAAATTCAAGTTTCTCTCGAAGAAAATCTTAAAATTTTGGCTTAACTAAGGGCTCCAAGAAAAATTTCATACAATCTATCTTATAGAGAATTGTTTGCAGAATTTAACAAAAGAAACCGGATATAAAAATTTTAATTTGTTTAGAAGTTACAGGTCATTAAACACAAAAATTATGAAAAGAGTAAAAAAACTTAAAGTTTCTCTCGAAGAAAATCTTAAAATTTTGGCTTAACTAAGGCCTTCAAGAAAAATTTCATACAATCTATCTTATAGAGAATTGTTTGCAAAATTTAATAAAAGAAACCGGATATCAAAATTTTAATTTGTTTAGAAGTTACAGGTCCTTAAATACAAGAATTATAAAAAAAGTTAAAAAAATTCAAGTTTCTCTCGAAGAAAATTTTGAACGCGTGTACTCAGAAACGGTTAATCGAAGAGAGCAGTTCAAAGTGTCAATCTTAAATGTAGAACTACCCGTTTAGTAGTTATTGGCAAATAACCAAAAAAATCCATTTTCTTTTCGAATTTCCCGGAGTTGCCGCTCTGGCACCCGTCATATTATGATTCAGTATATCAAATAGTACTAGGATCAATCATAAAATATTTGTTGTACCCAACTTCCAGGTCCAAGCCGATTTTCTCATTTGGCGACCGGACTAAAAGGTTTATAAAAATGAAAAACTGAAAAAGTATCATTTTTTACCGTTTTTTAGCCGTCAAAAGTTAAGCCCATCCCTGAACTCGTGGGACTTTTCAGAGGTTATTTAGGAAGCTAAAAGGTACATGTGCACAAATTTTCAGTTTGGTTGGAATTTTTCCGAAGTGAAATGCTAAAGTTTCTGGACTATGATGGTTTTGATATTTTTGTTTTAAATATAGAGGTACTTTTTGAAGTAATTATGTCTCTTTCATATTAATTAAATAAATTATTTATAATTACGGACCGTTTTTACAGAGTTACTGAGTTATAAAAAGAAAATCCATTGAAGAAGTTGAAAGAATAATTCATAGCAAAGTTTGCTACAAACTAATATAATAAATCGTAAGAAAGTCTGTCACTAACAGCTTGCTTAATAATGCGTGCAGGTAGCGGCTCTTAATGTACGAGTAACTCTACTAAATGTTTCTAACTCCGGTAAAATTAGAAACAAAATTTCCCGTTTCCTTGGAGTAAGAGTAAGTTTCACATTCTGCGAGATGAATGTGGCTTAATGAACTTGGAGCATCTCCTAATAAATTCAGTTGGTTTGCGCAAGAGTTTAAATCGAACTTATCTACCTTTGTAGCAGTCTACTTGGAAAATTTTATTTCGTAATTCGGTTTATCAACGTTTATTAAATTTCTGTTGTATAAAATATTTATTTCACAATTCTTAAGACTTTGAGTTTTTATTTCTTCTTACTTTACAAAACTGTGATTTTGTAGGAACTTCAAAGTATTTTTAGAAGTACTTATATACTTCGTTTTGTTTGTAATAGTATTTCTTAAGTATATGCAGTATTAATATTCTTACACAGAGCTCTAGTTACTTATATGAATAATTCATTGTGTTTAACTTTTCTATAATAAGAGAAAAATTTTAGGAATAAATTTGATGTCAATTGTTTTTATTTTCCCGACTTTAGAATGAACGAAATATTATTTTCAGTAATCTTGAGATTTTAATGAAAATAATGAGACCTCAAAATTTTAAATTGAAATTTAAGAATTTATTTATTTTCACTAGAAGCTTCGGCATTACCTACATACGTTTTTAAATTTACCTATAGGCATACTGTGTAATGTGTGTTTGGTAGGTACCTACACTATAGTTTAATCCTTAAATTAATAATACACCGTTTCCAAAATTTGGAAACTCAGACACTAGAAAGTTGAGTTACTTAATAAATTCAAAATTACAATAATAATTGTTCTAGTCTTCTTGCGTTCTTCTTCTTTGCGTCATTTAATAGATAATATAAGTACTACCTTACTTAAGCCATTTTATAATAGTATACGAATATTGTACAGTACAGGTTATAAACAATTTTGTTTTACGTGGAATATTTAGTACCTAACTAGTTTTTTGTATAAATTAACTACTTACCTAATTTAATTGAAATTTTCGGAAATTTGCCATGGGCATAAAAAAGGCAAATTGCTAATTTGTTAACTTTTTAATAATGTACATTAGTTATGTATTAAAAGAAAATATATTTATAATAATTAAGTATTTTTACTGTATAGTAATGTAAACGAATGTAACATTTGATTCGTTATACAGGTACCCTACTCGAGTTGTTTTATCACAAACAATGCGCGCATAAGTTAGTAATACAAAAAATATACACACAGAAACATACTTTTTGATTAGAAATAATAAAAATAATGTATTCAATAAAAAATACTTTAACGTTTCGAATTTTTCAGTTAAGATTTTTGTTGCTTTTTTGCGCTCCGTATTATAAATCAGTCATGCGGCGTCTATGTATCTTATAGTCTGGACGTTAAGGGAGTTGCAAGCTGTTTGGTACATATGATGGGTGGACCAGTGACCTCTCTGCCTCCGTGAATGAGCCTTATTCATAAAAGTTGCAAAAAATATTCACTGCGCGGCATCAGTAGTAAGGGCGGTACAAATTTTAAAATGTATAATTATGCACAAAAATTATGTTCCTGGGGAAAAATGTAAACATAGTAGGTCTATATATGTACATGATTTAAAACGATATTTGTTTGGCAGATGATTGCCGATAAAAGGTAGAAAATGTGATTTAGGTAAATATTACAAAATAATGTCGGAGTAATCGAGGACTTGAAACTTACAAAAAAATTTCAAATTTTGTCTAAAACCAGATCTTCCAAAATTTTAAAAATAATGTTTCTTAAAGAAAAATCTGACGTGGACACCACATGACTTCCTTGTACGCCTCGTAAACTGTTCATACTTTTCTTAATAACTAAAATCTAGAATAATATAAAAAAATTGATCTAATATATAAGTACTACTACTACTGCTACTATACTCACAAATATATTTTAGTCATTTTATTTAAACTGCAGAAGAAGATATAAATCATATTTTACTATTGTCACTGTCATGTCATAATCATTTAAATTTTACGTAGTAACAAATGTTAATCGATCATGGACTACACGATACCGAAATACTAAATTATAAATATATACTTTAATTATTCTTAAATGATACCAGATTCAAAAATATTTATAAAATACCGATTGTAGGTAATAATCACATAATCTTTCATTTAAAATAAAAAATTTGTCTTAAATTAAATATTTATCGAAATTTTTTTAAAATTTACTACTTCCGGTTTGTAGATTGAAACCAAAAATAGGAGGTGCACAACTAGATGCTATAACAGTCCTAAATACAAAATTTCAACTTTCTACGTCTAACCGTATTTGAGTTATGCGACACACATACGTACGCCCGTACGTACGTACGTACATACGTACATACGTACAGACGTCACGACGAAACTAGTCATAATGGATTTAGAAAAGGTCAAAACGGATATTTCCGTTAAAATCTGAGAACCGAAATTTTTCGCGATTACAATACTTCCTTACTCCGTACAAGGAAGTAAAAATGTCTAAAATAAAATTGATTTTGGAAATTGGAAGTCGATATTTTTATTTATTTAGGAATTTCAGTTGATTAAACAAAAAAAAATGAAAAAATACATTTTCTTTCGAAGAAAACCTTTGGTGCCATAGCTGGAGCTATTTTTGTATGTTGAGATAAAATTGAAACTTCATTCTTGGAAATTGTCAAAATAAATCATCACAATTCTTTCGAAATATATGCCTTTATATGAAAATTATTTATTATTTATATAGAAAATGTTGTGCTCTAAAATTTGTATAAAACAGAGTGCTCCTCGCCCTACTCCTCCTAATATTATTTACAAGAAAATCGCAAATACTAAGAAAAATAGTTTCAGAATTTTTTGTGGGAATATCTACTAAGTAATCCAGATAGAATGTTTCCGATTTTGAATAATTGAATACCTACACCAAATATTTTTAAATAATTCATTAAAATCGGATTTGCTTCGAAGTTATGAATATGATGAAACACGCAATTTTTTTTAAAAATACTAATAATAATTTATTTTCTCGACAAAAATATGATTTGATTGACAATAAATAAGGTGCCAAAATGTACTTATAAAATATTTAAATTTGTAGAAAAATGTCCCATAAGTCGAATTTTGTTAGTCGGAAGTCGATAATGTTTATCCATTAAAAATGATAGTTGTTTCCTATTGCGACTTGGATTCGTATTTAATAAAACAACTAGGTATTTTCACAATAATTGTAAATACAAAATGTAGAAAATATTGTCTTCTACACAATTATTTACAGTTACTGTTTTACCCAAATACCCACTGGAAAGGAGATAATGCTAAAAAAAAACCTATTTCGCACATTATTTTTCAAGATGACGGCGCGAGTGGAAGTGCAGCAAGGTTGAATACTCATATTTCAAAATTCAAAACTAGGTACTCGTACCCGAGACTCGACCTTTGGCAGGGTAAAATTATCTTGCTACTGGGCTACTCGTTTACTCGTATGTACGAAACAGTCCAGGCGGTGTGCTTCTATTAATAATCTATAGTTTACACCACGTGACCTGGGATAGGACAGACTTATATGTGACCTATTCTAGGACAAGGCCTGGGTTGTTTGCACCGCATACCTAGAGACCTTAGGACAGGTCAAATATGCGTAGGATATAGGTACCTGAGGCTTAATTTTAAAGTAACAATTTTATAAGCATTTCCGCGTCAGTCTCTCTCCATTTAATTCCCTTAATCTTGTTATCACTTATATTTTGTATAAAATAATCAAATGCCAATTTAACCTAAACTACCAAACGTGAAACAGCGTATGAAAACAACATCTACCTGAAGACTAGTAAACTATTTTCGGCCTTATCTGTTTACTCCGCAATGAATACTTTTGGGCCGCGGTCTAGCATAGGTCCTGACCACGGTATAAGATAAGACAGGTATAACAACTAAACGTTCAGCAGTGTCTCTGCTTATTTAGTCGACTGGCTGTCTCTATATCTCTCTATTACTACTACTGCTGGTGCTGGTAGAGAGAGTCTACTACTACTATTCCACTGCTGCTAGAGAGAGATAGAAGAGGTAGGGCTAGTGAGTCTAACCTCTAGCGTAGCGTGCACATTGTAGCATTAAAAACAAGAATTAAAATAAAAATCATAGGTTTTTAACAAATTTATTAATTAAATGTATTGCTTTTAATTACAGCGAAATAAATAAAAAATTTGTTGTGGCCAACACACAACCTTTCGCCATATCTAGACTTATAAACATAAATGTATACGTACAATCCGGTGCACATTTAAAATATACAAATAAAAATCTAAAATATTCAATCACAGAAATTTGCATCACCTGAATAAAAAGATTAATTCACAGGAAAACTCTTCTGTGTTGAAGCCATCCTCCGTTCAATTACTACATTTAATATCTTACTTATGACTTATATAGCGCTAGTATGCCAACTTGTCACCCGTCTCACCTGTCAATATTTCTTACGCAGAAACAAAAATCAACAATCAACCGATCATGGATTACAAGATTTCAACGTTTTATTTGATAAATTTATTTTTTAAACTTTACTGCAGTTCTTTAATGCTACCAGATAAAGACAATTTTTTTATAACATAAGTTGCAATTAACTTTTCCTCTTATTCTTATTACAAATAAATACTATATTTATCCAAATTTATATACAATTTTGACAATTAACCTTTTCAATCTTCAAAAAATATCACTTCCGATGAAGATATTTGTACCAAAATCTAATGATCTCATCCAATTTATATGTACAAATGTTAAATACCAAATATCAAAATTTTTGGGTAATTCGTATTTGAGTTATGCGACTAACAGCCTTGATCACATACACACACACACACACATACACACAGACATCATCGTGAAACTATCAAAAATGAGTTGTAAGGACCCTAATTCGTGCTCATCCACTAAAAACTCACTACCCGATTTTTTGCATGATTCCAATACCTTCCTTTACAGGTAAGCGGAAGGTAAAAATAACCTCACACACTGAATTCAGTTTTGGCGTCAAAATTCTTACGCCCAACGCCCAAGTAGCGTCTTATATTATACCGTGAGCCTGACCTATGCCAGACCGTTTCATATTTTAAGTCTATACACCAGGGGTATGTTCAGAATCAACGCCGGAGTGACGCCTGATAAATACAGGCGTTCTGTATTATAGAGTGAGTTACCAGAGCAAAATAATTTCACGTTCAGAATCATTACCCAGACGTTATCCCTATCCTGATGACGACTTTTTACTTTACTCACAAGGTAGAAGTTGCTCGTCATGCGCAGTGTGTATGTTTATTCTTGTAAGCGCAAATTTTGACTTGTTATATGTTCTTCTTAATTCATTATTAATAATATTTTGTATTTTATTGTAATTCTCATCTAGCCCAGTCAATCTAGACAAAAATTCGCCAAACTTAGAAATGGAAGAGAGAATTCTAATTTTTTGCACAGATGATCCTTATAACGTAGTATAACTCTCCTAGAAAGTCCCAAGGTCACCGACGCTTGCTTCCCTCGGGAGAGGGCAAAAAGTCCTAAGGGATGGCAAATCATATATGCAGACTTAAACTCGTATAACTTTCGATCGGAATGACGTAGACACGTCAATGATAGCTCAAATTGTTGAGGATAATGTGCACTATACACGTAGACACTTAAAGTTAAATATTATGCCATAATAACCGGTCTAACAACTCCAGACACACAAAAGTGGTTAACGCACAAAATAATTTACGTATTTCAATTATATATTCTTATTATGATTAAATAACATGGTTCTACATTATTTTGTATAGAATAGATACAGAGAGTGACGTGTATAGTACCGGGAAAAATAATAAAACTGAAAAGAAAATTTTTATAAGTGTACAATTTTACCGATTATGTACAGAGGTAATCCAGTCAAATGGTAGAAAATAAGGAAAAGTTTTGGGATTGTTTTGAAATTTTTATTATTAAATTCTTCGAACATTTCTGTATAAGACAGATTACTTTTTAAAAATTTTGAGAGCCAAATTTACGATTTTCTACGAGAGAAAATTGAAAAAATCATAGTTTTTTAATATTTTTTGTGTTTAATGACCAGTAACTTCTAAACTAATTAAATTTTTTACTTTCGGTTTCTTTTATCAAATTTTGAGAACGATTCTCTATATGTTAGATTATTTTAAAATTTTGTTGAGGGTCTTTGTTAAGCCAAAAAATAAAGTTTTTCTTCAAGAGAAAATTGAGAAATTTTAGTTTTTAAAAGTTTTTTTTGTGTTTAATGACCTGTAGTTTCTGAACAAATAAAAAATTTGACATCCGGTTTCTTTTATTAAATTCTCCGAACAATTCTCTATAAGATAGGTTATTCTAATTTTTTTTGAAGGCCTTAGTTAAGACAAAATTTTAAGATTTTTGTCGCGAGAAAATTGAGAAATTTTAGTTTTTAAAATTTATTTTGTGTTTAATGACCTGTAATTTCTGAACGAATACAAATTTTGACATCCGGTTTCATTTATTAAAATCTCAGAACAATTCTCTGTAAGATACATTAATTTATTTTTATCGTAAATGCCTTAGTAAAGCCAAAATTTTAAGATTTTCGTCGCGGGAAAATTGAGAAATTTTAGTTTGTAAAATTTATTTTGTGTTTAATGACCTGTAGTTTCTGAACGAATAAAAATTTTGATATGCGGTGTCTTTTACTAAATTCTCTGAACAATTCTCTATAAGATAGATTATTAGACCGGATGTCGAAATTTGTATTCGTTCAGACATTACAGGTCATTAAACACAAAAAAAATGAAAAAACTAAAATTTCTCAATTTTCACGCGGCGAAAATCTTAAAATTTTGGCTTCACTCAGGCTTTTAAGATAAAAATAAAATAATCTATCATATAGAAAATTGCTCAGAGAATTTAGTAAAAGAAACCGGATATCAAAATTTTTATTCGTTCAGAAACTACAGGTCATTAAACACAAAATAAATTTTAAAAACTAAAATTTCTCAATTTTCTCGCGAAAAAAATCTTAAAATTTTGTCTTAACTAAGACCTTCAAAAAATTAAGAATAATCTATCTTATAAAGAATTGTTCGGGGAATTTAATAAAAGAAACCGGATGTCAAATTTTTTATTCTTTAAGAAACTACAGGCCATTAAACACAAAAAAACTTTTAAAAACTAAAATTTCTCAATTTTCTCTTGAAGAAAAACTTTATTTTTTGGCTTAACAAAGACCCTCAAGAAAATTTTAAAATAACCTAACTTATAGAGAATCGTTCTCAAAATTTGATAAAAGAAACCGAAAGTCAAAAATTTAATTAGTTTAGAAGTTACTGGTCATTAAACACAAAAAGTATTAAAAAACTAAGATTTTTTCAATTTTCTCTCGTAGAAAATCGTAAATTTGGCCCTCAAATTTTTTAAAAAGTAATCTGTCTTATACAGAAATGTTCGAAGAATTTAATAATAAAAATTTCAAAACAATCCCAAAACTTTTCCCTATTTTCTACCATTTGACTGGGTTACCTCTGTACATAATCGGTAAAATTGTACACTTATATAATTTTTCTTTTCAGTTTTATTATTTTTCCCGGTACTATACACGTCACTCTCTGTATCTATTCTATACAAAATAATGTAGAACCATGTTATTTAATCATAATAAGAATATATAATTGAAATACGTAAATTATTTTGTGCGTTAACCACTTTTGTGTGTCTGGAGTTGTTAGACCGGTTATTAAGGCATAATATTTAACTTTGAGTGTCTACGGGTATAGTGCACATTATTCTCAACATTTTGAGCTATCATTGACGTGTCTACGTCATTCCGATCGAAAGTTATACGAGTTTAAGTCCGCATATATGATTTGCCATCCCTTAGGACCTTTTGCCCTCTCCCGAGGGAAGCAAGCATCGGTAACCTTGGGACTTTCTAGTAGAGTTATATTACGTTACACCTGTGCAAAAAATTATAATTCTATCTTCCATTTCCAGGTTAAATCTAGATTGACTGGGTTAATCATCATCTTCGTCATTATCATCATATTTATAAAAATCCGTGACGAAATTTTGAAAAAAGTACTAATAATTACTGTATTCATCGTTTTACAATAATAAAATTTGAATAAAGTTTTACAAAAAATCTGATATCGACAGTACTCAGTTTGACAGTCCTATCTAACGTTTTACCCTTTTCCGTTCCGAATGACTAGATAATATCAAATATGACGTCATCGCTCCGACAATATTTGTCCAGATCTACACTCCATCATTCAGAACGTACACCAGGCAACCTGTCGAGATTTGGGTCGAATGGTTAAGTGTGAGAACAGCATTAGCTGGAATTTGCCAAATAAAATAAAACATTATAATTTTTTTTTGGCTGTGCTGTTTGGCCTCTAACCGTCATAGATATATCATTCTATACCTAATCGATGGTAAATTTGATACTCTATAACTTTTATTTGAAACATTTTTCTCAATTGAAAACAATTAAAGCAAAATTTTATAAATAAGTCGAACTTTGTTCTAAAACAAAAATATAATTTATCTTTCGTAACCCTTAATGTAACAAAAATTATTAATTAATAAATTTGAAACAAAGGCGTACACATTAAGAACATAGTAAAAATTAAATCAGTTTTGTAAGTCCATTAGTTGTTCTCGTCCAACGACGACTTAAGTAATATGGCGCCTTACTAACAGTTAAGTTGTAAGTCTTAACATATGTATCAAACAGCTTGCTTTCATCAAAAATGCAGGGTTCGGCTAAATTTAATACCTTATTGTTATTACTGTACCCGCAATAAGTGTTAGATATCCATTTTCGTCAACAACAATATTTGTTTTAATTATTATAATCCTGTTGTAATTATTTATAAAAAGAAATAACATACATATTAAGTTAAATAGAATGTAAAATGAAATGAAACAATACCAAAAGTATGTTATACAACAAACAAATTCTACATTAGTATACGACGGAAGGATAAAACAAAACTTGTCTGAATTCTTTCCGTAGCGGTGTTGTAGTAGACCCAGAACATTTTAACATAAAACAACACAGCAGGAGCAAACTGATGCTACATCCCGGAAATTACGTGCAATGTATTCTATTTCCTTCGCCTGCAAATTCTCCTACTACAAGACATGCGCATAGAGCACTGAGAGTTTGATATAATACTTCCTATCAATCTATTCTTTTACAGGAATTACTGCACTGGATTTCGTCGTAGAATTTATGCATCATTTGTTGCTAAGAGACGAACTCTGTTCTGGAATTGTCACCATTTTACATTGTTTCTCTCTGTGCATAGAATATAATTCAACTTAATACTAAATGATTATACTATAGAAACAATAATACTCTTGAATATACTAATAATACTAAAAATAAATTGTACATCGTAGTACAAGTTAGTGTTAAATACCTACATTCAAGTGATTAATTTGTGCCATGAATATGAAGTCCACAAAAAACATGAATAGGTAGCTTCTTTTCACGTGTTGAACACTCTTACTTATTCTTCTCTATCTACTTTAATAATTTTATTTACATTAGCATAAATAAGCATGTAACAATTAGCATGAACCAAGTGAAATATTTTTGCTCTGACATATTGCAATTATTACTTTGTGATAAATGGTATGTTATAAAAACAACAGATATGAAAACTTTTCATCAATTAACTTAACATAATACCTATACCTATCAATGTATATGATATAAGCAAGGGATCCCACATAGTCATTTTTCCCCTTCACAAAAAATCCCACGGAATACGTTATGCTCCTCTACTATAACGTATTTACCTAACAAAGTTTGCATTGATTATATTATCCAAAAGGAAACTAGTCACCTTTTCTTAGTTTTGCAGCATAGATGAATAAAACCGAATAAAACTATTTATAGACTGAACTATTTTGTCTACAGTGCTAATTTTTAACTCCCATCTTACAATATTTATTTAACACCTTTTTTTATAACTTACCAATAAAGGACAACTATTAATAGAAAATGTATATATATATATATATATATATATATATATATATATATATATATATATATATATATATATATATATATATATACAATATAGGAAAAATTTAAAAACAAAAATGAATACTTAGTCGCGTCAATGAAATCTTTTCCTCGGAAGTTCTTAAGAACAGCTCTGATTTTGAAGATTTTTTTTAATAATTTTGTTTTTTTATATTATTTAAAATCAGAAACTTTTTGGAGCGGTTACAGAATTATTTATATTGTTTAAATTATATTTATGTTATTTGTATAAAAAAACTCAGTTTTCCTGGATTTTTCCGAAAAAAATAATTTTAGTATAAAATATAGTTTTTAGTAATAATTCAATAGGTATAGTCCAGTAATTTTGTCATCTAAAAAGTGATGAGCTACCTTGCTTCAAATGGGGTACCTAGTTATGATTTTTTGGTATGTTGTAAGTATATGATGAAGGCCTTATGGTAAACAAAAGCAAAATTTTCGACCTTTTTTACTAGCTTTACAAGAAGTTATGACAGAGGAAAGCGGTGCGTTTCTTAGAAATAAAATTAGTTTCATTAGTAATACACAAAAAACGGCAGTAACTTGAAAATATAGGTACCTATGTCGAACACGAATGAAAATTGCAGCCCTAGCCCTAATAGGGTGTACTAGTATTAAACTAAAATGCCGTTGCTGTATTCTAACTTGGATCTAATGTAGGTCACGTACCTACCTACAAAATTTTAAAATATTAAGTGAGGGTCAAATGTTATACCTAAATCCTGCGTGCGAATACAATTATTCAGATTGAACGTAGTAGTCATAAACATAATGTATTGCATGTTTTTTACGAGAATAGGTCATAATTTTACACTTTCTTATGTTAACGATAAGAAGTTAGTGTTAAACCATTGTTGAAGAGAGATGGAATAAATTTCATGAAATATTTTTATATCATCGGAAAAAAGTAGTATGATGAAATTAATTGATTGACAAATGTCATTTATAAATAATGTAAATAAAAAAGGGCCTAAATTGGATCCCTGTGGTACACCTGACTTTGCAATAAAAGGGCTCACCTCAACAATTGTATGTTACAAGGTGGGTATGATAATATATTTGCATAAAATCTGTGCTTTTTGTAATTGATTATAACAATATTTTAAACTGTCAAATTTGTTAAAAATAATAATTATTTTTCATTTTATCTCAAGATATTATGCAAAAAATTAATATTTTTGTAAGGTACTACGCATTAATAGAAGAAGTAGGTATTTACACTTCTGTTATTTATGTCTTATAAGATATATTAATAACAATAATAAAGAAGTTTAAACTTAATTATAATAAACTGATTTATGTTTCATATAATACACAATAGGAAAAACATTAACATTAAACAATTTAAAATACTTTAAACCTAATTAATTATTATTAGTTAAATGCATTTCAACAATGTAATCCGTTTATTAAATTATACAAAAGTTAAAGACAAAAAAAGAAATTTAATTGTTGTTCTTCCACGTAATTAAAATTAAATTAAATTATTCCAATATTTAATGACATTATCATAATATGCCAATCATATGAAATTTAATTTATTATAAAATATGAAATTTATATAATATATAAATAATTAAATTTGGATGGTATAAATATAATTTTATATTAGAGATGAAGTTTTTATAAAAAAAAATATCATATCATACAAGACGATAAAATTATATTTAACACACTTAAATGATAAATGAACAATAAAACAAATAATTAAATCAAATAAAACAAGTTTAATCAATAACTATGCATTTTATTAATTTCGTTATTTCGGTATGATGTGCATATAATTGGAATATTTGAGTAAATTAATAATAAATGAATTATTTTATTTTAGTAAAGTTCTGTATGGTCTATTTATATATACAACGTTTTGTGTACATACAGAACTTTACTCAAATAAAATAATTCATTTATCATTATGAGTTCTGAAAACTTCTATCAATCTATAAATTAATAAAGTTTTTAATAGTTGGCAATGGATGCGACTTCGAAAAGCTCTAACATAAACCAGTGGTAGCTGTCAACTTAGCTGTAAACTTTTGTTTATTCATTATAATAAACAATATTTAAATTCTTTAAATTAACACCATTTATGCTGAACTGAACATTTTATAAATATGGATAATAACCTTGCGACAGATACGTTAATATTAATTCAAAATGTTTAATAATTATACCTATGTATAAAAAATTCAAAATGATTTTTATTAAAAAAATATAAAATTTACTCCATTTTTTTACGTCGATCTTAACTTTATTAACCCTACTTCAGAAAATTTTCAGAACCATTTTAGGAAAACTTTCATTTCAGTAAACTAAGGAGTATAAAAACGAGAATAATTTGAATCCAATAATTAAAAACTAAGGTACCCTACGATAAGAGCTTAATTGTATTCAGATAATTTTACATGACAATGCGTTTTTTTAACGATTTTATAATATTTTTTTATATTAGTTTATATCTATTACATATCATATGGGTTCATAATGTAACGTAATGTTTAATTTTTCCTAATATACATTACAAAAAATGCTCGACTCAATAAATAGATAAATATATTTACATGGGAAATATCATACACTACCACACTGTTTGTGTAATTATTTTGTTCATGATTGATAAGTAATGAAAATAATAGTAAAATCCAATAAAATTTAAAGTTACCTACTACAAAATAAAGAAGTAAATATATTTTTCCGCAATAACGCAATTACGTAAAACCTAATTGATTTAGAGCATAAGTAAAATAAAATATCAGCACTAATACTACCTGCTCTGATAACTACTAAATATTTGATGTAGGTATTCAATTGTTTTGTAAAGACAATATCTACTATTCATCACATAAAATTTGAATAATTTATTATATAAAGTCCATGTGTCATAACTCCGCTACAGTGACAGTGTCATAGCTGCATGCAGTTACGAATTAGTGCCTGTGCCAGTCCTAAACGCAGATAATTTGCTCATACTTGAGCTAACTAGCCCTATTATTCCGTGGTATCCATTGTACTCAGGTACCACAATGCTGAACATGCGCTTATATGAATATTATTGTTCGCTACCTAATAATCGCCTTCACATTTAATAAATGATGCGAATGCAATTATCACACTAGTTCAGTTAAGCCCTAAATTTGTCATTAATCTGTCCACGACCACTTAATGGCATCATTCAAATTATTGTTACTGAAATTTTAATATGTAGATTAATTTTGATATTTAATGGTACATTACAAAATATTTCAATAAATCCATAGCGACTTTATGTCTTTAATAAGCATAATTTGAAATCACAATTACAATTTCAATTAGAGATGTTATTATTATTATACATATATTTTTAATTGCAATTTTAATCTTGTTAAAATTGACTGTCAACTTGACTAAAGTACCTATTATTAATTTAATTAATTGAATAGTTATAATTATCTATTATTGCATCAAATGTTTTGACAGATGAAAATCCATTTAATTATAATTATTACAATCACTATTTTAATTATAATTTGTATTGTCATTTAAAGTCAAGTTAGTAAATATAATTTTATTTATTTATTTATACATATAGGTATCGCGAAACTACAGTGACTGTTGAGGATTGAATTAGTTCTAGCAGGATAATAAAAACACTTAAATACAAAACGTTATCATTGATTTTTTAGTTTTATGCCCATTTTACACGAGGCAAGTTTTACCTTATAAAAAGTTTTTTTTTCAAAAAAAGAAAAAAGCAAGTGTTATAAACTGTTATTTTTCTATGCCGTTCACACGGGGTAACTAATTATTTTATAAAATATATTAAAGCTACAAATAATTAATTTCTCCGTGTGAGCAGCTTCAAAAGTTTTTGATTTTTAAGAAAACGTTTTAGGCAAAACTTTCCTTATGTGAATAGGGCATTATAACTTTATTAAAACAGAATTTTTATATTTTGCACAATAAAATCTGATATAAAAAATACAATATTTTAAATTTTAATCCGGAAAACTCGTATAGGAGAACACGCTATTGCTTGTGTTCCAACTGTCATACCTACTACATTTTCAATGAAGCCCTTTCCATACTCTTGTATTTATGTATAATATACTATTTTAGAATCTCATAAATACAAATTGACCAATACAACAACATTTTGAATTTCTTTCAAGATAATCCTTGACATGTTGTCTACTGTCAATTTTACATTCCTACTATTTTCAGTTGTGCGCTTATTTCATAAAAATCTGACGTGGGCACCACATGACTTCCTTGTACGCCTTGTGTGTTCATACTTTTCTTAATAACTAAAATGTAGAATAATATAAAAAATTCTTTTAACTTATTATACTAGTATACTCACAAATATATTTTAGTCATTTTATTTAAACTGCAGAAGAAGATATAAAGCATATTTTACTATTGTCACTGTCATGTCATAATCATTTAAATTTTACGTAGTAACAAATGTTAAACGATCATGGAGTACAAGATACCGAAATAATAAATTATAAGTATATACTTTAATTATTCTTAAATGATAGAAGATACAGAAAAATTTATAAAATACCGATTGTAGATAATAATCACATAATCTTTCATTTAAAATAAAAAAATTTGTGTTAAATTAAATATTTATCGAAATATTTTTAAAAAGTACTACTTCCGGTTTATAGATTGAAACCAAAAATAAGAGGTGCACAACTAGATGCTATAACAGTCCTAAATACAAAATTTCAACTTTCTACGTCTAACCGTATTTGAGTTATGCGACACACATACGTCCGTACGTACGTACGCACGTACGTACGTACGCACGTACGTACAGACGTCACGACGAAACTAGTCATAATGGATTCTGAAAAGGTCAAAACGGATATTTCCATCAAAATCTGAAAACCGAAATTTTTCGCGATTACAATACTTCCTTATTACTCCGTACAAGGAAGTAAAAATGTCAAACCTGTCAAATCGAATTTGTTTTTTTCACCGCATGCAATGCAATAATTTACGAATATTTTTAATAAATAATAAATTAGATGATAACGTTGTGCTTTATTATTAAATAAGTAATAAAGTAAATCCAATTCCAATATTGACGTTTAAATTAACCGACTTGATAATATTTTTAAAACACAATATAAACGTAGAATGTAACATGTCATCAGATTGGATTGGACTTTGACTATAGTCTGTATTTTCATTATTTTATCACTCATTTTAACATAACTAATTACTTAAATTATTGGTAAGTTCTTTATATAAATGGAAATTGTTACTATTATCTATTTCTACTTTGTAGCTTGATAATTACTTGAATATAAGTGGAAACATAAAACATCCTTGTAATAAAAAAATATTGTATATTTTACATCATTAAAGCCATTCATCCATTAATAAAAATTGTAAAAATTACTACTCTTAATTTCCAACCTAAATTTTTATTTTAAATAAACTAGTTTCTAGGTTTTAATAATAATTCCAGTTAACACTTTACGCACAAATAATACATTATGAGAATAATGGTAATTTCAATTACGTTACGTACCGGTAAGTTGTCAGAAGTGTAATGTGTAAACAAAAATTATTCATTTCTGTGGGAAAGGACACAATATTCGTTTCTAAAATTAGGAAGATCAATAAATATTTTTCAGAAACTTGACGTGTAGGTACCTATTGTAAAAAGTTATATTAATATTTCAGAAATTGATTTCTTGAATATTCGGTTTTCGTATTGAAAGCATCCAAGACCAAGAGTAAATTAAAACTGATAATATAAAATTTTCACAACAGATATTTAAATTTTGTAATTTGAATATTTTTTTGTTTAGATTTTTGTAAATAGTCAATTAAAACTGTTCCATAAAATCTGAATAAAGTAGTGGCGATAAATTACATAAGCTAATGCGGGTAAATGATGAAATAGAGCTATAATTTTCTTATTATTTTATTTTTATAGGGAACTGCATATTTAGTAGGTATATTATGGAATCTAATGAATGATTTTTAAAATAAATATATATGTAATAAAAAATTGTTTATCGCAGTTTTTAGATTACGATATAAAAACAATTTTAGAACCCAAATAGTGCGTGTCATTCTTTCCTAACATACAAAGTTTCTATTCGAAACTACTAAGAACTAGCGCAAAACTGACAAAGTGAAGTTTGTTGAAAATTTATGTGAAGAAAATTGCAATAGTTTGAAATAAATATGACGTCAGTTGCATCTTCAAAGGACGCCGCAAGAATTTTGAAGTATTCTAGCAGTACATTATAGACGTGGTCTTGTTACAACACACACGTATTTGGTCAATTTTATTTCGTTCATTTCTTTCAAAGTACCTCCTAAACTTTTCTTATTTGTCCTATCTTTTTAGATTACAGGTCTTGTTATTTGCCATCCGATATCTACGTGACCCTTTTCCTATAACCGAGACATGAGTGGCGACATACTCTTGGCAAACAACTTCGAGTACGGAAAATGCCAATGGTTATTGGGCCTACGAGCTACGATCTACTACTACCACAGTCCATGTTCAACGCTTCAATATACTTACACGTATTTTTACTTAGTTTGACTAGGTACTAGAGGTATACCGTCTTTTATTTTGCCAATATAGACCAAGTTTCCTTGTACTGCATGTTTGCAATATTCAACAACATTGAAGATTACTAGTTTGTCGGTACTTCCGCTCTACAGTTCTTCCGATATGAATTACACTGTTTTCATAAATTTTCTTCCTTATAAATATAGAAAAATGTGATAGAATCGTTTATAAACCTTTAGTAGTTACTTTAAGAAACATCAGAATCGATGTATATATTTTCTGAAGAAAGAAGATAAATAAACAGTATCTAAAGTCCCCGTCAAAGTGCGAAGAGCAGGTTAATAGGATTTTTGTCACGGTGAAGGAGAATGCATATATATCTTTCTAATTTTTCAAAAATGTACAAAACTTAAACCTTCAGGACAATTATGATCAAGGCCGGAACTACCACGAAGCGAATGAAGTGGCGCTTCAGGTCGAAGTAGGTTTCCATAATGCATTTTGAATTAATATTTTCAATGTTATGACAGTTTTTTTCAAAAATTTCCACACATCCAGTCACATAACGACATACACATTAAATTTTAATGTTTCTTTTTAGAAGATCCAACGGAAATTTCGGAATCAATTAATAAATAATATAAATAAAAATTTGAAGTCTGAAAGTAAGTCAAAAATATTTTATGTTGAAAATAATTTCAAAACTTCATAATGATTATTGCTTTAATCAACAATTTTGTTACAATGAGAACGACGATTTGGCCTGACCGTTTTCCAGCTAAAAATGTTCCAAATTGTGCTTAAAAATATGGTCTGGACATAGGCCGAAACGTGGATCACATTGTAACAACATTGTTTATAAAAGCCATGAATCCATTATTACGTTTTTAAATAATTTTTAAATTTTATAAATCTAATATTTAAAGCTAACTGTCTGCCTGTTCGTTTTGTATTTACAACTAGATTCTAGACTGTTTGTCCCATTCTCATGAAATTGTATGCAGGTCTCTTTTGACCAGGGCCAGAATGTAAAGTTTGATTTCGGTCGATCCATTAAGGGGTAAAAATCAAAAATCACTCGAACGGACGCAATTTTTTGTTTTTTCGCAACGAAACTCAGTACTATTGTAATATAATAAAATATATGAATATTTAAATCGGGGCATAAATTCATATGTATAAATTCATTCGGACCATTTGGAGTGGTGGTTAAAAATTTAAAACCGTTTGTCCGATCCTCATGAAATTTTGCACAAGGTTTCTTTTGACCAGAGTCAAACTATCAGGTATGTTTGAATTCCGTTGAATCCTAAAACTTTCTTTTATCCGGGCAATTCCGAGTAGGTACTCATCTCAGCTAGTAATATAATAAAATATATATATAATAGTATGATACAGGCAAGGACTTGATAAAAACAAAATAAAATGATTTCTTATTTCTTGTAAAAACCAAAATATAAAAGTGGAATGACAATAAATTATTAATTTGTTATTTAAATTAATATTTAAGATCTACAATGGGTTAAGATCGATTAGATATTAAGTATAGTTTGTTGTATATTATAAATAAATCACTAATATTATTGATTAGGACGATTTAGTAGATATCTACTCGTATACTTATAGTGTGTATGTTTGCGCAAAAAAGCGATGCGCAAATTGTACAGAACAATACCTACTATCGGAGTAATAAGTATAGTCACTCGAATGTAAAATTGAATAACTTGTTTAAAAATAATCCAAAAAATTAAAATATAACTTTATATATAAAATATGCATATTTCTACGTTAATGTATAGAATTTCAAATTTTTAAATGTATATGTGTAGAAATAACAAAAATTTATAGAAAAAATGAGAGCTATGATTTTGACACATTTTTAGAAACTGTTAACTTTAATGACGTCTGCTGTCAATATACATCATGCAAAAAACTCAAATTTTAGTATAGTATAGTTATAAGCTTAGTTAAGTTATTTGCTACTGTAATTTTTTTTAAATATTTATATTTTGTTTATAATAATAAAATAAGTGAACATGTAATATCTTTGTTATTGGTAATCTTATAATATTCAAATTCAGGTTAGCGATGCCTTATATAATTATAAAAAGATCTGTTTATAATTTTTATTTAATAATTATTACTTGAATTTTAATTTTAAAAATTCTGAAATTTATGATTCCTGAGGTATCACAGAAAACAATTATTTTAATTCATATAATAAGTTTAAAATAAAAATGATTAACAATTCTTTTTTATAATTATATAAGGCATCGCTAACCTGAATTTGAATCTTATAAGATTAACAGTACCAAAAATATTACATGTTCACTTATTTTATTATTATAAACAAAATATAAATATTTAAAAAAATTTATAGTAGCAAATAACTTAACTAAGCTTATAACTATACTATACCAAAATTTGAGTTTTTTGCATGATCTATATTGACAGCAGACGTCATTAAAGTTAACAGTTTCTAAAAATGTGTCAAAATTATAGGTAGCTCATTTTTGCTATAAATTTTTGTTATTTCTACACATATACATTTAAAAATTTGAAATTCTTTACAATAACGTAGAAATGTGCATACTTTAGTATAAAGTTTTATTTAAATTTTTTGGATTATTTTTAAACAAGTTATTCAACTTTATATCCGAGTGACTATACTTATTATTCCGATAGTAGGTATTTATTTTTAATCGACTTCTTACATAATAGTATATTATACAATGACGCTATAATGGATGCTATTATTTTGATGAAGTTTATAATACGAGCGAGCAAAGCGAACGAGGGTTTTAATCATCAGAGGGAATAATAGCCATATTATAGCGAGTTGTATACTGTACTGTTCAAATCGAGATTAGGTTACCAAACTGGCCATTATTATGTCTATTTTGAAATGGCGAACAGATTGCTGAATTCTACCAAAAATCCATTTTATTTCATGTAACCATGCAACCGTATTTTTCTATTCTATTCTAACTGAATAGGTATCGCTAGTCTCACTTTATGACACGCAAATTTTTTTGGAAGGTTGGTATTGGTAGAATTAGATGGCATTTACTCACATTTACATTAGAATGTTTAAAGGCTATAGCCGGGTAAGATGGTCAAATCGGCCCCCAAAGGAAATCGATCGGGAATATGATTTCTATCATTTGTACCCAAAATTGGAATTTTTGGTAAAAATGTTAACCCCCAGACCCCCCACCCCCCCGTAGAAATAGCCAAAAACGTGTTTTTTACAATTAATTCTATTTCTTTTTTCTATTAAGAATTCGCGTTTGAAAAAAAAATTTTCCTGAAATTTATGAACAATTCTTTTCGATAAAAATTGTTTTGACATTTTTGCCGCCATATTTGAATTTATAAAAATTTATAAAAATTAAAAAAGTGGAAAAACACTTATTTCACTACGTTAATATAGAGGTGACGGCATGAAAAAAATCTCAAAAATTCCTCTTCGAGAGAGGAATAATTGGTATTTTTTTCAGATTTTTTCGATTGGTGCAACCTTTCGAAAAAAATTAAAAACCGTATTTTGTGTTCCAAATCTAGGTTTTTCTTCCCATATGACAATAGAAATCCATTGAAAAAATCGCAATAATTCCTCTTCGAGAGAGGAATAATTGGTATTTTTTCAGATTTTTCCGATTGGTGCAACTTTCGAAAAAAATTAAAAACCGTATTTTGTGTTTTGTGAACACATCGAAAAGAATTGTTCATAAATTTCAGAAAAAAATTTTTTTCAAACGCGTAGTCTCAATAGAAAAAAAGATATAGAATTAATTGTAAAAAACACGTTTTTGGCTATTTCTACGGAGCGTGGGGGTCTGGGGGTTAACATTTTTACCAAAAAATCCAATTTTGGGTACAAATGATAGAAATCATATTCCCGATCGATTTTCTTTGGGGGCCGATTTGACCATCTTACCCGGCTACAGCCTTTCAGTATAACTTCTAAATCTGTTTTGCTTTATAAATAAGTTTTTATTCAATAAAATTAACGAATATAGCTCGGAATATAGTAATGGAAAATGTATGAATTCAATATTTTCTATAAAGTCTTCACTAATTACCTGAATACTTCAGTATTTATATACTCTTACCGATACCTTTTTTTGGAGAAAATCATTAATATAAGTATATCTAATTTAACCGATGTCTTAGTTGACGTCAGTTTCAAGATCCCATTTTACTTTACATTAAATTATGAAAAGGGACAGCCTGCTATGAAATGTGAAATGTTTAAATATTTACTGTTTTTGTTTTATTATGCAACGAAAATCAGAAAGAATACTTCCATAATTCCTTGAATTATTTAAAGACACCTCGCAAAGAAATCTTTTTTTCAGCAAAAACATATTTTTTTAACAACTGCCAAAAATAATATTATATTTAACAAGGCGCGAATTAGTTGGTTGTTTTTTGTTTCCATTTATTTTGTTATACCTTGACAACCCTTGAAAATCGTGAAAAATAGTACTTACTAAAATTAAGGAATACATTTTGTAATACATGTTTTCTGTCGCACGCCGTGTTCAAAGTTAGAAAACGAGCCTGTAGGATAGTTTTCTAAAGGAAAAGTGCGAAAAAATGTCTTTCATCTATTTTTTTTATATCTGGCGTCTTTTCAACATTTTCATAACTTCCAGTAGGTATATATATATATATATATATATATATATATATATATATATATATATATATATATATATATATATATATATACGTTAATAGGTATACAGATTTATATGCGGAGTACAGATCAAAAAGAATTTTTAACAAATTCAAAAAGAATTAAATGTTTTTAAAGAGAAAATATCTCGTGCCACTGGATTGATAAGTATTTTTAACATTTTTACTAACGATATTGTAATAATTTAACTAAACTTTAATAATGGATGAATGAATCTAATTTTATTTAGGTTTTAAATCCACTGCTACAAATAAAGTTCCTACTAAGTGAACTTCCCTGATTTTATGAATTTCTGAAAAATTCTTTTTGATCTGTAATCAACATATCAAATTGTATAATGTATATACCTACCCTTAACGTATGTATTTGAATTTATGAAGCACCCCTTGTATACACCAAGTCGATGTAGGGAAAAGTGTATTGTTTATTGTTTGATGACATTGTCACTGTAAAAATAGTATATAATTATTATTGAACTATTCTGTGATTAGTGAAGACACAATAATTTACAAAGTGAGCCCTGCCGACATTTAAGTAATTGCGTTGCACAAATAGATAAAGTTTTTCATCATTTTGATAAACGTTTTCTCACGGTTATGGAAAACAAATTTAACTGTCAATTTTCCTTAGTTACCAACATAACCTTACTTTTGTTCTAATTAAATATTAAATAATTTAACAAATTTAATTACAAAACAGCTGAAAAATGTTTGTAAAATATGCCAGTATCTAAGTAAGATCAGCTTAAAATAAATTTCATAATTGAAAGAAATTTGAGTTGCTAAACATATATCTATGATTTTTTTATTTTATGCGTGTACGTGTGCTGATAAAAATGGATAGATTTTGATGTATGTTCGGCGGGATCGGCGAGCCACGAAGGTAGAATTCAGTACCTTGTGAGTTATTTATGAATTTTTTATCTCCAACATTACATATATAGGAAATCATTTCTCACTGTTGTCGATACTCATTCTGTATGACGTATCTGACGTTTACTTCATTTATATGTATGGTATATATTTTCTGCTTTTCGAAAAGCAAAATTTTTATCTGTTCATTCAGAAAATCTTGAATATATTTACACGAAATAATATTTCTTTCAGGAATAAGGCGTAAATGCAATCTCACCTGCATACGGAATTTATATATTTTCATTTATTTGAAATTATTTCATTGCGATATTTTGATAAAATAATATAATTAATCTAACCCATACAAACAAGCTGATTTCAACTGTAGTGGTTGCAGCAATTAATTTTCACTCTAATTTACAAGTTTTTACACTCAATAATGAGTATAATTATTTATACAAATAATATACTGAAAATTATTATACAAACATTAAATTGCACATAATTAAAACTCATATAAATTATATTTAGTATATTGTTAGCACAGTAGAACAAATTGAAAAGTCGCTACGCCGTTAAACCGGTCCCACACTAACTGGCCTGGCGTATTTGGCAAGTAATGACAAATATTTTAATGATATGAACCGAATATGAACACTCAAGTCCGACCTCCCCTGGGTTACCGTATTTTTTGTTCACCTTGAAAAGAGGACACCGAGCGAAGCGAGATCTATTGCGCCGTAGTCAATATTTTTTTTTTAGAAAGGGACTTGGCGAGCAATATTTAACAGAAGAAAAAATAAAGAAAACCAAGTAGCTTACATTAAAAAATATATATTTATTGCAGTCGCCACGGAGCTATGATAGCCGACTGGACTAATGGTGATCCGATGTACTAGCGAGCATGGATGTTGTGATTGTCTAAAAATTTGATTTGAATATAAAAAAATATTGTCACTGGCTAAAATCCGAATCAAAGGCGAATTTTTCGAGTGAGGTAAGTAAACAAAATTAATATAAATTTGACATCACCACTTATAATAAGTACCTAGTATTAAAATGGTAAAATATTTTAATTTACATTTTATCTGTTATCCGCGAGAAATCATTAATTTTAAGAATTTAAAATAATAATATTTTTTTTGTATAACGAAAAATACCGAAAAGTTATCAATTTAAGTATCAGAATTTCGAAAAAGAGAACAATTGTATTAAAAATGATAAAAAATACCATGCCCGCTACCCGGACATCTACCCTAAAAAAGAGGACATGTCCGGGAAAAACAGGACGTCTGGTAACTCTAGACCTCCCAGACTATTGGCGTATAAATACTTTTGTTGTGTTGTTGGCCAATGCTTATGAATACTTGCCACACAATATTCTAAGGTAACAAAACAAAATCAAAGTTGCGCCAGTAGTATGGGAGCTTCGGCAAGTAAAGTTGAGTAGGTAAGCATTGGCAAGTGTAATAATAATTATCGTTTGAATTTGATTTACCGACAACCGATAGGAAACGGCAAGTACTAACATATACAACCGCCAACTTAGACAAGTATCAATAAATTCATTTCCAGAGTATTGGTCATTGTGGATACTTGCCACTGCTTGGTCAGTAGTGCGTATATAATATTTTTATGAAAAGTTACCTCTTTTGATATAAAAGGATAGTATTGTTAGTTTATTTTTATTAAAATATAATTTAAATGTTTATTTATTAAAATAGGAACTGTGATATACTAATTGACTGATATTAAGTATTATGAGAACAGTCGTAAGCCAAGAACTGAAATTTTTAACTCACATAGGGGAATTGTACCTAAAATGACATACCAATTTTTAAAATCTTTTTGTGACAAATTCTTATGATGAAATATAAAAAATATCAAATATAACGGCAAAAATACCTTACTTTGGAACGAATTAATGATGAAAAAAAAGTCAAAATAAACAACCGTTTCGGCACAAAAACTTAGTCTTGATTTAAAAACACGAAAAGCCACGAATAATATTTATACTAATCGGTCTGCAGCAGTGTCTAATTTTGCTTACTCCTAAATTAGAAAACATTTAATAATTAAAATATTAGAACACTCCAGCGTAAGTTCGATTAGTTCATATTTTGTGTCTGTTTATTTGAGAAATAGTTTAACAAAATATATTTCGGTCTTATTATTTTGCAGGTAAATTTTTTATTAAGATTGTTGTTTATAGGTAACATTCTACGACAAATTGAATGATATAATCCCTCGCCTTTAGCTCGGGATTTTGAAAATGTCACGTCGAAATGTTACCAAGCAACAATCTTTTGAAATAAATTTTTCCAGCAAAATAAAATAATGGTCCCTTGATACATTACTATTGACAAAATAAGTTATTTTTAAACCATTTGTACAAGAATAGATAAATCTAATATAAAAATAACAAAACAGTATCATATTTTATAAAACAGTGCTATTTTTTAAATTTTTACAAATATACAAATCTGTTTTTGTAATTCTTGGATAAAGTATTATAGTTTTTTAAAGGCTTGCATATGCATATGTCACATTATACATGTTTTATTTCGCACAAACAAATTCAACAGGAAACAAAAAGCGAAAACATTTAATAACATACGGGTAAAATGACATAATATAATTTTGTACATGTACTCGTATCTACTATGTAATTTTACCCTACAGTATTCACGATATTGACAAAAATAAAATGTAAGTTTATAGTGCTTATTGAAAATAAATTGGTACTGACTTGTGAAATATTTCCACACTAAACTTATACGTTATTTTCACATTGCACATGGACATGCATTTGGACATGCATTTCTGGTTGTTAGTCAATACATTTTCTTGACATAGCCGATATCGTACAATATAAATAATTGGAACAGCACATTTCGCCCAATTCGAGAAATGGCCAGTATGTCATTTTACCTTAGTATGTCATTTTAGGAACATCTCCCCTACATGATACGAAAATCACCAGTTTCATAATTTTCATTACTTATTAGAATTTAACCTCGAATTCTAAAATTGTCTAATAAAACTGGGAAAGAAAAATCAGAGGTTAAAGATCTGACATCCAGCTATTTAGGGGTTAAATTTTTAACCGGCTGATTCATTACATCGTTGTAGCGCCTCGGCCGCTTCTAAAGCACCAAGCGGCAAACGCTTGCAACCAGTACCAATAGCACCGCTGTAACACAGGAACCGGTATACCACGTAGGCAGACCAATCGGTCTCCCGCGGGCATCTAGAACCTGGTTCGTTTCGCCTTCACATCCACATCTAATGAATATTGCATCCACGTACCTCTGCCATGGTGCCGTAGATAACGCCAGCGCCGTTCGCCGATGGCAAGCTCCCAAGTGACCGGAAATAGCAGCAGTAGCACAGCCGCTGATTCCAGCGGAGACGGAATCCTCATGACGCACCACTTTCAAATGCTAATAGCGGTTTAAAATCACACCATTATCCATTTCACGATCACGACAACCACCCTTCGCCTTCGGTTTATTTCTCCCCGTTCATTGTCGAGCACACTTGTCCGGCTTTGATTTTGTGTACACTTGAACACGAAAACATGTTTTTCGAACGAAGGATTTGGGAATTGTCACCTGGGTTTTTAATGCTGTGTCAACAACAATCAGTGCGTTGGCTTAGATTTATCGATTGGCGGAATGCGGAAAGCGCAACCTGAAATAGGCTTAATGCGTAACAATGTTATCTCAACCCCCAACCAAGAAACATTTAGATCGCTTGTACGATTAATTAATTTTATCTGAATTATTACATACTGAGTTTTTTTTAAATTCATAAAGCTACAGTTTCACAGAATAAATATATTTTTTTTCATTTCAAATTAAAAACAAAGCATGCCAGTTTTTCAAACAATTTTTTTTTACAAATTTATAGTGGGATTCTGTTTCAAATCTGTAGTTGCTACAGATATATAAAATTGTAAATATTAAACAAAATCGCAATGAAATTTATACGCATATGAACATTTTTTATTTGTGAACAAGTATTGATGTGTTTTTGTTCAATATTTAAAGATTTACAAATTTGTAAAACTTACAGATTTGAACAGAATCCCACCATAAGAGTTGTATTTTTTTGCATGAGACATTTTTGTATCTCAGTTTTATTTAGCATTGTTTTGCATTTGAAGTAAGTATAATTATTAAGTCACAACAACAAAAGAAAAGTACTTTTAATTTACTGTACACACGTTTAAAATAAAGATTTTTTTATTAACAAAAAATACAATATATGACTTTTTGACGAATATTTGGCAAATATCTTAACGTAATCCATTTTTAACTTATTTTAAATTACGCATTCAACAAATTGTTTTCTTTCTTTCTATGCAAAATTTTATATGATATGCCAAATTCTATTAAATACGTAGCTTGTAGTATTGAGAATTTATATTTAATGTCTGGTCCTTGTTTGCCCCTTTTTCATTTTCATTTTTACATGAGAATGTACCTATCCAATTTCAAAAGAAACGAGATGTCAAAGAAATTCACAGTTTTATTAAATTTTTATTTTGTAGCAATGAAAGTATTTTCATGTAATGATTAAAACTTTAAAAAGAAAGTTATATTTTTTTGTATAACGTTTTATCTTTTCATCATCTCGAGAAATATTTTAAAGACAAGAAAGAACAATGAAGATATAGTTTGATTTTTTAAATTGTAATGAGTATATTATTTAAGTTAATTTTTTTCCATAAATCAATTTTTTATTATTGTTATTCCTAAAATGTGCATAAATTTTGTATTTAATTACTTTTAAAATTAATTAAGAGTGTATTATAAATTAAATAATTGCCCGGATTTAACCTTTAATTAAATATTTAATGACTTTTCAAATAATTTTTTTATGAATTTTAATAAATTTTATATCGACTATGGCCAACATTTATTTATATAACGGAACAAAAAATAAATTGAATTTAATTTTAATATATTTCATCGTGTCAACAATAATTCAAAGTGATTTATTATTGTACGTTTCATTTTTCATCAAACTTAAAATTAGCAATATCCAGTTGAATTTTTTTTAATAAAAATACGTTCTGATTAAATAAATAATTAAATTTATGAAACAAAGCAGGTGTGGAGCACAAAATACTAATCCTTTTAATTCCCGTATAGGTACGAATAAAAATTTATACACGCATCAAATAAGAGATTAAACTTTTTTATGTAGGTATACCCACCAATAATATCAATACGTTCAGGTTCGGGATTAAATCAATTGGAATAGTAATCTTAATACAAATAATTACTGAAAAACAATTTTTTTTAAAGATACCTTTAAAATAAACAAAGCATATTGTGTTGGAGTCCTGTGATTTTCTTTGTAAAAAAATGTGGAGTACCACCATAAAAGCGCCATTTTGAGCCATAAAAAAACAAAGCTGCTAGATTACAGTGTGTTTGTTCAACAAATTTTAGCTTTTAACAATATAAATCCACTGTAAAAATGTAAGTCCATTTAGATTATAGTCCGTTTGCTGACAACTGTAACAAAAATATTCGCAAATTCACGTTCCTTTATGTTCTGTAAATGGTAGTATCTAGTTCAAATGTTTTATTATTTTTTTGTAAACATTAGATAATAATATTTTAAATAAAATTGATAATGCTAGTACTTAAATTTAATAAAAAGTTTTTAATTATTATTAAAAATCAGTAAAATAAAATAATTTGCAGTTACCGGTTATTTATCTTTTTTGTACGGCGATAGAACAGTTTAAAAAATTAAATATAAACTAAAATCACGCTTTCAATATAAAAGTAACTTACATTTAATTAAATGGTTTGTAGAAACAGATAATCTTAAACAACTCTATGATGTTATTTGTTATAATATAATTTAATGCAAGATTCGAACTCACAAGTGTTCTTTAAAGTAGAGTAACCAGTGATTTCTCTTGTTTGTATAGCGCAGTTAGGAAAATTAAATGATATGAAATATAAAAAAGAAATAACACTCATTGAAATTTCAATATAGTATCTTGTAATTCTTTGAAGCAAGGTTCGAACTTGTAAGCACTCTTTGGATGCAATTAAGGTACCTGCTTGGGCAAATTAATATTATGCCTCTTTTGACGTAATCTTTTCATGTCATCTTCTTTTCTAAACACGATAACGAGGTTAAAAATGCAATAATAGATCTTTGTGGGTTCGATAAGTTATGATGGATTCAGGCCTTTGTGGTCGTCTACACAAATATCAGAAGTCTACCCTCTTCCTACGCCACTGAAGGTTTTCATAAAGGCGTTATATCAACAACACTACAATACGTTTGATTGATAACGGTTGCCGAACTGGATATTAAATATTCATGGCACCCTACATTTCAGAGCAGGCTTAATCTAATTTTGCTTTGGTTTCAAAATTTTGTACTTTAATCAGTGATAATGCACGGTGTTCATTAGTTCTGAAAAAATTTTGTATGTGAATCAAAAATTCAGCGCAATTTTAATGGTTTAATGCTATTTTCTGTTTTTAGTTTTAGCCTCGATTTTAGCTAAAACACACTTTAAATATCGCCAATTTTTTAAAATTTTATAGCAATACTGAAACTAAACTACCATACTTATATTTTTTTTCTTAAATTTGTAGGTAGTAGTAGGTTTATACATTATTCTTCGCAGTACCTACATTTTAAAAAATATATCTTATAACAAAGTAAATTAATTTCAAGATAATCATCTTTTTAATCTGGCAGCTTATTCTATTTTTTGTCTTTTCAGTTCAGTAAAATGTTAAGCTCCGTTTTTATTAATTAAGTCTAAAATTAAAAGATTAAAACATTTCATCTGTGTTGTTATTTATTAAAACGCATATTAATTTTTATTACTGCGTATTGTAATTATCATTAATATTTAGTAACATTTATGATAAATTATTTTATCCTGTCTAAGTAATGAAAATGGATGTTGGCGTCACTTATGTGAAAATAAAATAAATGCTTATTCTTTTTCGCTGTATAATGTTTTAGTTTTTATAAAAGCAACGAGAATTTATAAAAATGGACAGCACGGAAAGTAATCACAGGCAGATATTAATTATTAAATGCATCCTATGAAAGCTCCTATTCAATAATAATTGTGAATTTTTAATATACTAATACTAATTTTATTAACGTATGAAACGATCCAGGAGATAGTCGATGGCGTAATCAAATATTACTAATAATAATAATAATGACAGTAACGATAACATCAAAAAAGATAATAAGAAATAAAGTGCTTATAAATATTTATCACTGGTTATTGATAAAAACAGTATGAAAATACCAATATTATATGAACGCAGAAATATTTCAGACCCTCCTTAATATTCCAGAATGTTAAATATTCGAATTAGTTTTGGACACATTCATGTAAAATGCTTCAAATAATTACAAACTAATTAATTTAATTTGGACGCGGACACCAAAAAGTTTGTATTTACAGACAGCGTTTTTGCTAATTAAAATATTGCCAGCATTTATCCAACATGAACAATTTTAACTAACTTTTGTCACTGTGTATTATGAAATTTAATTTTGTGCAACATGAAGTAAATACTAATTGGTTACGTTGTGCCAATTAAATTATTATTTTATAAAATCAAGAACTAGGATTTAAAAAAAAATTTAGTAACATGATTAACTAGGTAGCTAATTTGTATAAATATATATTTTAATATTATTTATTTTAAATTTTCGGGACGCTAAAACGGTCATAATTATTATATCTGTTTTTCTTACTTATACAAAGAATGTTTCTCAGAGCTAAAATTAATCGTCATGAAACTTGTTTATTTATTATTTATTTCATCACCAATCACACACTTCGAAACAATATTTTTACGTCTCAAAAAGGAGGAATAATAAATAAACAAAAAAGTCGCTAATAAATAAATACTCTTTAAAAATATGCAATTTAACTTTTTTCGCGCATAGATACATTGGGCACTTTATATATATATATATATATATATATATATATATATATATATATATATATATATATATATATATATATATATATATATATATATGAGATTTTGTTATTAATTTTGCAAAACAAATATAGATAGTACTTAAGTCCACCGCCGAAAAAGTTTACTCAAATAAGTCGAGAAAAATTATGAAACCACACACATTCAAATAAAAACTTGTTTGAATTTTCACCAAGAATAAGTATATATTATGTAGTATTGAAAATTTATGGTTAAAAGTTTTTTGTTTTTCTATTCTTTATCTAATTAATTTTAAAACTAATTCCAGAATTAAGTAAATACATCCGGGTATTTATAAATTATTTACAATAAATAAACTATTTTCTAACCTATTACAATCTACCAAACTGTTAATACTCTTTCACAACACAGTCCCAAACACAACACTCGCACTTCCGAAGTTCCCGTACTTGCCGGAGTAACTGACAACGCGGTGTGTTCGCTTCGCCGGTCGGTTGGCGACTGCCGAAGCGCAGCGCCGCTCGGCGCCGCGACGGTGGCGGCGGCCAGAGCATCTCCCCGCAACTAAATCGTGACAGATACACATAAACATTTAATCGTATCGATCTACACCAAGTGACAATTTTTATGTTTCTCGCGAAGGGTGTTTTGATAAGATATTTTTGGGGTGAATTTGATAAATGTTGACGCAGGAAGTATGTGGGGTTGAAGGGGCGGAAGAGAGGCAGTGATGGGGAAAAGTAATTTGAAAACTAATTTCATATCAAGATGTATTTTGGAGGAATATAAATTTTTGGATTAGGTATAATGTGTTACTGGCAATGCCTGAAATATGCGACTTTAGTGATAAAGGCCGATCAACATGAAGAAAGTGTTGCCGTAAAACGAGACAAGACGAGATATCCGCAGCTACCTTGTCTTGTCTTTAAATATTGAGATAAAATATGTTTTAATTCCCCGTAAACCTGTCTTAATAGAATCTATTCAACATATTATACACTGCTCAAAACAATTAAAGGGTCAAGATTTTTTTTTTGAATAACTTTTTTTTCAAACGTAGAATTAATATGAAAATTTATTTATAGATACCTTAAACCTTTATTTAAACAATATTATTAAATTTCAATTTCAATTAATACGTAACACTGAACATGAACAGTCAGAACGAAAACCTGCGAAAAATAAAGTGTAAAAATTTAACATTTAGTTAATTTTTTAAAGATTTATATATAACTTTAATAAGGTGTATTACCTCCGTTAACATTAAATACAGCTTGGCAGCGATGTGGCATGCTGCGGATAAGCCTGCGTTTGTTTTCTTGTGGAATCTCTTGCCATAACTCCACTGGAGAATCTTTCAGTTCCCGTATTGTCTAAAGCGGGTTAACTCGACTTTTGATGCGTTGTCCAAGTTGATCTCATAGGTGTTCAATATGATTGAGGTCAGGGCTACATGCTGGCCATTCCATTTTTTCAAAATTGTTGTCCACAAGGTACCGTGTGACTAGTCTAGCTGAATGCGCGCGGGCTCCATCTTGAATTAAGACAAACCTGTCACGTCTATTCGGCGCTAAAAGAGCAAGCGGTTGTACATGAACATTTACAACATCGTCTACATAGCGCCGTGCAGTCAAAGTGCCGTTTCGAGTCATGACAAGTTCGGTTTTAACACTGATGAATATTCCACCCAAGACCATAACTGAACCTCCGCCAAAAGGTACATGTGGCAGCATATTGTGTTGGATGTAGTGCTCATTTGTTCTTCTTCAGACTCGACGAGGTCCACCAAGCTTGTGGAAATTGAATTTTAATTCATCAGTTAAAAGTGCAGCACTCGAGTGTCTCAGTTGATATATTCGATGTTGCCGTGCATACAGAATTCGGGCTCTTTTATGCTTCCTGGTTAATGAAGGTACTTTAGCAGGAATTCTAGAAGATAAATGTCCCTCAAAAAGACTATTTCGTATAGTCTGATCAAAAATTATTTTACCATTTGCTCGAGAGAGTTTATTTTGTAGCTCTCGAGCTGTAGCGAACCGCTTAAGTAGGCCTTGGAATCTTAAAAATCAGTCTTCATTGGTAGTTATTGGTCTTCCTCGGACTTGCAAAGTACGTCTAGTTATAACCCGGTCTCCTAGTGTCTCTTCCATGCCATCCAGATAACTGATTGTGTAACTCCTAGACGTCGAGCTGCATATCGCTGTTTTCGTCCTTCTGTAGCAAAGTTATTGCTTCAAACATCTGAACTTCTGTTAAATATCTTCTGTGGCCTTTGTTTTGATCCATTTCATAAAATTTCACTGATACTTAACTGTTATACTTTAGTAAATGCTTAACAAAATATCGAAATAGGGCAAATTTCATTCCAGTTTCGCTCATTTTTTATTCATAGCAGTAAGAATAAATAAGGACACAAGACAAACAGATCAAACTAGTTCAGATACTTAAACAATACATAGGGCAACTTATAGTCTTAATATAGGTGTTCCTGATATATTGCAACCATTATTTTTATATAAAAAAAATCTTGACCCTTTAATTGTTTTGAGCACCGGCACGAAAAACGAATCACTTTTTTTTTGAAAAAATGTTAAGGACGACTGACAAAATATTACTATTGCTATATATTAACTAGACATTCTAGAAGTCGCCTCCATTAATAACTCTTAAAAACATTAACAATTTACTTAAATGTTCTTTTTATATGCGCATCAAACCGAAATTACGAAATTTATTTAATGCATTGTTATTGATTATACTGGTATTATTTCTTTTCATCATTTGTTTTACTGTTTATTTGTCATTTTGATATGGTCCATGTGTTCAAAATGGCACTTTATGCAGAAACTGTAGTTTCCAACATTACTTTAATCGAAAACGGAAGAAGTCAACATTTCGTAGCTAAACAGTAAAATGTATCACTTAGTACTATTTAACGCTGTTATACACGTTTACTAAATAAATATTTAAAACATTAATTTCATAATACAAAATGCTTTACTATAAAACCCGTTCATAAAATATGTCATAATTATATAAAATAAGGGATACTAACTACCATTTTTTTCAAAAGAAAAAGTGCATATAGGTATCCGTATAGAAGAAAAGTTAATATTGGAATTTACTCGCGAGTAATATATATTGTTTAATAGATTACGAAAGTCACCAACGATTCGTCTTGCGTCAACACTGCTATCGAACAGATAGGTAACCTTAATATAAAAAATAAATTTGGTCGTTTGTTTGCATCCCAGCAAACACAGTAATATAACATATACATTTAAAACATGAAACACGCGTTCTTTAAGTTTCAAAAGTAATATGTTATGTAATATACTTGTAAGTTACATGTAAGGCGGAATGTCCGCCCTGGAACATTGTATCGTATACATAACATACATAAGTTTATAACATATTGATGACATGTAACTTTAACATATCAGCCACAAATTTGAAATATGGGTGTTATGTATATAAATTAATATTAATGAAATATTTCATTGTAATATATTTTAAAAATAAAAATAAATTAGATTATAAAGCTTAACGTATAAAAATGCATTTCAGAAGGTAGATTTTTATTGCAATTTACTACCATGCTTTCATTCAATTCGATTTAATTACAGTATTTGTCGATTTTTGAATTTGGATGACTACTGGAATTGAACCCGGGACCTTTGGACTGCCATGACCACACGTTGACGTCTGAGCTAAACTGGAATTTAAAAACAGGCGCCTTTTTAGCCATAATAACCGATAATAACAATATTAATAAAATGTGAACAATTTCAACAACAATTAATACAAATTAAAATCGTATACGTTATGTTAAATATTAATGCAAAATAATAAAAAAATCATACTTGAATTTTAAAAATAATATTATTGTTTAAGCTTTGCCCGCCGTATGTTATTAATAAAAAACTGTTAATTTTTGCTGAGGTATGAACATTAATATTACTTTGTTTACTTACAAACACTCCATAATATTTAAAAAAAATCTGACGTGGCCATCACACAACCTTCCGCCATATCTAGACTTTAAACAGAAATGTATACGTACAATCCGGTGCCCATTTAAAATATACAAATAAAAATCTAAAATATTCAAACACAGAAATTAGTATCACCTGAATCAAAAGATTCATTCACACGAAAACTCTTCTGTGTTGAAGCAATCCTCCGTTCAGTTACTACATTTAATAGCTTACTTATGACTTATATAGCTCTACTATGCCACCCGTCTCATCTGTCAATATTTTTTATGCAGAAACAAAAATCAACCGAACATGGATTACAAGATTTCAACGTTTTATTTGATAAATTTATTTTTTAAATTTTACTGCAGTTCTTTAATGCTATCAGATAAAGGCAATTTTTTTATAACGTAAATTGCAAATAACTTTTCCTCTTATTCTTATTACAAATAAATACTATATTTATCCAAATTTATAGAAATTTTTAACACTAAATCTTTTCAATCTTCAAAAAATATCACTTCCGGTGAAGATATTTGTACCAAAATCTAATGAGCTCTTCCTATTCGTATACAATTGTAAAATACCAAATATCAAAATTTTTGGGTAATTCGTATTTGAGTTATCCAACAGACGGCATCGGCCCGGACCACACACATACACACACACACACACGCACACACACACACACACACACACACACACACACACACACACACACACACACACACACACACACACACACACACACACACACACACACACACATACATACAGACATCATCGGGAAACTATCAAAAATGAGTTGTAAGAACCCTAATTCGTGCTCATCCACTAAAAACTCACTACCCGATTTTTTGCATGATTCCAATACCTTCCTTTACAGGTAAGCGGAAGGTAAAAACCATTGAGTAGGTATTCTTAGATTACTCTGTTTATATTGCTTAAAAACCAATTATTAAAATTTGATGAATATTTTCTTCGTATGCTCTTGCACATTCGATTGCATAGTGCTGGTGCATCTATTTCTTAATAAATAGTACTCGTATGACTAAAAGCTAAAACATTTATATCGTCTATGTGTTTGCTGGGGTAACACTATCACACTCACAAGAAATAATATTGAACATACTAAAATAATTCATAATTAGTTTGTTTATGTTGAAGTAACAATAAGTAGTATAATAGGTAGAGGTACCTATCTATAGGTATTATTACTGTTACATCAAAAATATTGCAGACATATAAATTAATATAATCAGTACATCAAAAGTAATATTTAAATAATATTTAAAACTTCGTATATCATACATATAAAATGTGTGATGTTTACAATATGTACCATTATTTATGGAACTTACATATTTCAGTATAATTTGTAATTAATATTACAAAAGTATTGTGTATACAATGTAATGTTATGTATATGATATATAAGATGTGTGATATTAAATATACCTATCTAAATTATGTTACTTATATATCTTTTAATTAATATTACAATCGTACTATATATAATATGTAATGTTATGTGTATGACACGTAATTAAAAAAATATACATATAATATGATTCAAGAGAGATATAATGTATAATTTATGAATATACGTAATATTACTTTGTGCCTTAAAATATCTCCAAATGTTATGTATCATTCATATGTGTGTTTCCTGGGATGGAAAAATATAACTCACTGTGAACTCACTACATCTACTATGTTCATGACCGGTTTATTCAAAAAAACTAAAATTCAAAGCATTGTTGTAATTGTACTGTATATATATATATATATATATATATATATATATATATATATATATATATATATATATATATATATATATATATATATATATATATATATATATATATATATATATATATATATATATGAGCATTTCCATTACTTTTCGACAACTTTTTTTGGGTCAAAAATTTCCCAAACATGAAACTTTGAGGCTGTTTAGAACGAATTAATTGCGGATTTTTCCCGTAAAAATCAATTTTTTTCATCTATGTAGAAAAAAGTTATAAATTTTTAAAGATTTGAAATTTAGGTAATTTTTCTTACAATAGAGTATTTTAAAAAAATTGCAATTACGTGCAACTAATAAATAACGCTTCCCATGTAATAAAAAAATCAAAAAACGCGCGAAGTAGACCCAATTTTTTTTTGGTTCAAGGTCAAATGCTTTAAACGCCTTTAAATACTTTGTATCATAATTTCAATGAAACGTTCTAAAATCAATTTTTTACGCATAAAATCAATAAAACAATAGAACTTTATTTCATTACTTAAATAAATAATTTTTTTGTGAGTCAAGATAAAATGCTATAATCGTAAAAACAGCAGATAATATTTTTTAAATTTTGTTTTCTCTAACGCACAAGAGTATATTTAGTACGTCCACAAAAAGTACATACATATTTAAATAAAGTAGGTAACAGAATAGAAAATAGAATAGAAAAAACATTCAACAATACGCGACTAGCGTTCTGCAGCTCTCGGTAAAACAACATTCAAGCGTGAGGCGAACAAATTTTATCTGTTCTTGATTATTATGATTCTTATTCTGTCCATATATTAAATATTTATAATAAATATTTAATTAATATAATTTTATTTATTTGTTCATAATATAGTAATGTTGAATAGTAGTTGAATGATGTCATTGTTTATTATTTAAATATTGATAAAACTATTACAAGTTCTATTTGTTAGATTTTACATTTATTCTTATTGGTTATTCATAATTTTTATTATAAACTATTAGTTTCAAAACATAACTAATTATAAAATAGCATTCACAACAATAAATAAGATAAGCAATCAACAACAAAGTAAAAATAAACTTTGTTTCTTCACGTGTATTTAGTTGTGTGCGCTAGGCTATGCGAGGCTGTGCGCTGTGTATGTGTGTGCGGTGTGCCTTGCGCGAAGACAGACGATATTTCCCTAGCCTCTCTCAAGGCCTCTCCACCGCATGAACATACGAGAATACACACACGTCACTCCGTCGCTCGGTCGCACTGACGATGAATGAAACCAACCGTTGCAGCAGCAGCCTCACTGCACTGTACACATTATTTATAATTCGCGCGAAAATAACACTATTTAAATACTTTTTTTGCATTATTGTGCAACAATAATTATTTTTAAATAAATATGTAGTCGATTTATAGTAAAAAATAAATTAGATAAATAAAATTATAATAAAAATAAAAAATTTAAAATTACGATTTTACGCGGTGAGGCTCAGCCTCACCTGCCTCATCTGACGCACCGCCACTGCATAGCAGTATTTTTAAATAGTTGCAGTACATTGTGAGATATCTGTCATTTTAATATATCTATATCATAAGTTAGATCCTTGGCTACTAGGTACTGTACCAAATTTGACCGCAATCGATGCAGTACATTTTGAGATAGCTAGCCACCATTTTGTTTCAAGATGGCGATTAATCTGAAATTTTGCTAAAGTGCATTGTTAGATGACAAAAGTCTATTTGCAAAATTTCAGCTCGATAGGATTCCAGAAAGTGGGTCATTTTTGACTTGTTTTTTGCCGTACGCACGACGACAAGACGATGAAGTTAATATAAAGGATTTAAAAATATGGGCGGCAATGTATAGTCGCTACAGATTCATTGCTCAAATTGTAAATATTTTTACTTTTTTATACACAGTATAAGTAAGTCTAGGTATCATGAAAAATTTCGGTACCGGGCATTTCGCGAAAAAACATGGTTTGAGGTCCTCTGAATTCGTTTTAAACATTTTCTCAATGATGTCTGTGTGTGTGTGTCTGTCACTTTGGTATCAATGAATAGTTTTTTCCAAAGTTAATAATTTGTGCGTTTATAGTGATATAGAAATATATGTCAAATATAAAGAATACGTAAGCTTATTATTGCATTATAAAGTAACAGGTAAATATTGTTGTGAAAATATGAAAAGTGTTTCAGAAAAACTGCGCCAATGTAGATAGGTTATTTTAATTTTAAGAGAACTGAGTAAAATCGACATGTTTTATAAACTGAATAATGACGATGAATAGATGCATTATGAGACTGCGTTCATATATTGTGAAATTATTTATTTATAACGACGATCTCCGTCGTAGAAAATGGAGGATTTTCAAACAGGTTTTGTCAATATATTTTTGATCTAAAGGTAAATTATGGAACATAGCCGCTTAGATATATCTAATTTTCAATTTTAGATACTATTTATAGTATTAACGTGCATTTTTATATTTAAATCAGCGTCTATATAGTGATGCCTGATACAGCCAGAGATGCACCTAGATCTATTACACATTCTGGCCGCTAGAAAAAACCATATTGGCAAACCTAATTATTCTTTAATCGTGAATAAAAACTAAATTATATATTTAATCGTATCATCAACTGTTATTACCTCTTTTTCCATGCAACATTTATTGATAATTATAAACAACATAATACGTTAGTTACTTATAATACGTTAGATACTTATAATTCATTAGTTACGGACTTAATACGTTGGATACAGCCATAATAACATCAAAATTGTTGATTTGTTTTAACATCGCTGCCGTTGATGATACGATTAAGCTTTGAATATAACGCGAATATATGCGATTTAAGCCACCTTGGATGTTCAAAGAGACTCGGTTTCACCTCGTCGCTTAGCAACATCATCGGTATTATAAATCGCATAATATTCTTGTTATATTAATAGCTATAATAAATACATTTTAATAATTATAGTTGCTTGAAAACGAACAAGCTTAGTAACTTATTCTATTAGGTCAAGTGCAATAAGACGAATAGGTACATAGAGTTGTGTATAAGAAAGTCGTGTGATGACCACACCAGATTTTTTATTGAGCGTTTATTGATACCTCATGCAGATAATTAAAGGCCAATATAAATATTCATCTTAAAAAATTTAAACAATTATGGACCTAGGCTACATATTTACTTAATAGATAAAACAGTTAAAGAAAACAACGCTTGTGTTATGAATATTTATTTAGTAATTCTATTTAATTAACAATTATAACTTTAATCAATCAATTCATGTCTCGAAACGGAAGTATTATGAGAAGATTAGATAATCCTCGGGTTAATAATAGTCTTAGCCAGTAGATTTGGCATTCAATTTAATCGTGTAGCTACTGACGTGTGGATGTGCTAGTAAATAACTCTTATTTATTTATTGTGAATGTCTAGTGGCGAACTTCAGGCTGACCTGGTTAGTTGATTCGTGAGTTGAGTTGTGAATTGTATAATGAGCTTTGAGTTGAGAGATGTGATGTATCGAGTCCTTGTAATTCGCTGTTCTGAATGCGAGTGTACCTTATCCTGGCGTTCGCCGTACTGGCAGGACTAGTCATAGCCGCCGCTCTGGGCCGTCCGAACCCCTGGTGTGGTTCATGGTACCAAGTGAGACTACCTAGTGTGAGCAAAATTCTATAGTCGTGCTCTAGTAATGACCTTGTAGGGGTAAGTTAGAGTAAGTCGGGTTGCGGTTGTATGCACGAGCTAACGGTTTCGCTAAGTTTAGGTTTTATCCTGACTTTTCAACCTATTCTCTGATGGTCACGAAGGATTGCTGTTTGTGTGTTCAGCACTGAGAGAGACCAGCACAGAGATGACTCTCAGGAAATTATTCTACCCGTAGTGGTTGATAATCCAGATACCTATGTTTCGTTTCTTTTATTACAGATACCAGCTTCATATACCAGAGTGTACTATGAGTGATTTATATATATATATATATATATATATATATATATATATATATATATATATATATTCATTTTAAGTGGTGCACCATTGCTATCTCGAGAAGTATAAGAGCTACGAAGTTGGTTAAATTAGCAAACAATTTCTATTTTATATGACTACTTTAATGAACGAAAATTTTTTTTTTATTTTTTATTGGCTTATTCGATTCGGTAATTTTTTTTTAATTCAACGAGATATTAGTTTCATACCCGGACATAACAAAAACATGAGAAAAACGCTATTGAAAATTATGATAATTTAATTAAAATATGATTGTTACAAGAGTGCTATGGAAGAAAACAATTGAATATTTGTTTCATATTAATTATTATTTGTAAATTAAAAAAATTCTTTGATTTTAAGCAACAGATCAGGATCGCTACTGAGTGTATGAGTTCAGGGTACTAAGTAGTCAGTAGGGTATAAGGTGGCGGTAAATACGGACACGTATTTCGACCTTATTTGTTCTGATCAGTGTAGTATACTAGAATCTTTTTCACTAACAAATAATATGAAAAAATATATTCAATTGTTTTTTTCCATAACACTAACTAACAATCATATTTTAATTAAATTATCATAATTTTCAATAGCGTTTTTCTTATGAAAGGGTATAAAACTAATATATCGTTGAATTCAGAAAAAAAATACTGAATCGAATAAGCTAATAAAAAAATAAGTCCCCATTTGAAATAAGAAAGTTGCACCCCGTAGTTTGAGAACCACTGGTCTAAAAAAATTTTAGTTACAAGTAGTGAATAGTATATTACCGTACAAGTGAAGAAACTAAGAATTAGAAAAATTCCGGCAGTGGATGCTGTCAAAAAACGTTAAAGATTGAGAAGTAAGTATTATGTGTTCTCTTCATTATGGTTACACATACTCAATAAAAGATATGGAGATGAGCTGCTTTTTTTGCTTTTTTCAGTTAGTCTAAAATAATTTTGTTTTCAATAAATGTAAATTTTCATGTAAATATATATAGTAGAGTGCGGATTATTATACCTATATGCATTTGCATATATTGTATAATTGTACATATTAGTATTTTTTAGAAATGTTTGCATTTCATACAAAAATAGATCAAAATATGGTATACATTTTTTGCATGTTTCAATATTTTTTACATATATTTATTAAAAACGCATATAACTGCATATTTTAACCCAAAATTTCATATTTTTTAAAAATTTTATATGTATAAAATTTATAATCGCTTAAATTTAATACCACCTACAGTAGTTTTTACATTTTTATTTTTAAGGTAGGTAGACACACAGGTCGTATTCCAGAAGTTATACGTTGTTTTGTTTTTTTTTATATGATATTCTTGTGCATTGTTGACAAAATGTAGTATTTTTCTGATTTATAAAAGTAAATTATTAGTAAAAATGAATAAAATTATGTTGCATATCTGCATATGCTTGCATATATTTGTAAAATATTGCATATTTGTTTAATTTTGTGCATATATTGAGCATATTTTGGCCTTATTTCAATGCATATTGCATGCATATTTTGCTCATATTTGCCTGCATATAATCCGCACTCTATATACTATAAGTATTATGAAATATATTTTAAATTTTACTAATACTGTAATGAGAAGGTGAGTGGGCTAAAGTAATTACACTTATTAACTTTCGCCCACCCATTGCCATAGGAATAACTGGAGTGAACAAAACAAACGGTTTCAAGTATTGTTTTCAAGTAAGAAAAAACATATTTCAATAGTAGGATTGAACAAAATAAATTACCACTATAGGTAAGTAGTACATAATTTTGTCCATACATAATTGGAATAGGGATAATAAACGAGTAGGTATATTCCGCAATCATTTTTTCCTTATTTTTCTCTGAATCCTCTAAAATATATTGCAAAATAAAACGAAGTTTTAACGATATTTTGTTGTTACTTTGTGACAGGAGACAAAGGATAAAATTCACAACAAATTTGCCCGACGGTAAAATCTCATAAAAACTTTTATATAAAATTTTTATCAATACCTGTCTTTATGCGAGAGGCTTTCTATATATTTCTTTTTTTTATTTATTTAACGATAATTGACAGTCACGCATAGAGCTGCACGCAACAACGTTAAAGGCGTATTGAAATAAAAAATTATTGTTTCAAGGTATTATGAATACTGAGCAACAGGTAATATTTTACCACAGAATTTATTAAAGGAAAAATGGAGTAGGATATATTACAGCGGATTTTATTCGGCCATATTTTTAAGAGCCGCTGAGTTCATTATTAAACAAAGATTATTAATCCGTAGTCTACTTGTTGAAATATTTTATAGTGTTATTATTAAAGCCAGTTTTCTCGTTGGAGTGTGTATTTGGTTTGTTCTTTACTATTATTCTAAAACTAGGGTAAGCTACCAATATTTTAAGCTTTGTAGAAGTAGAAGAAAAGCAGTTACGATTGTGGAATACCTGATGAACTAGGAAATTTATTAAAGTACCTACCTTTTATTTCTACACGCATATAGAATTTGGAAATTCTAATTTTCATTCCGAATCTATTCAAAGCTCCAATATTATATCTATTTATCTACCTACAAAATGAACAACAAAGCTATTATTTTGCAGTTATGTAACTAATTGACAAAATGGTTTGAATATTAGTTTGTCTTTAGTAAAAAAACACATTAACATAATGGATTGTTATTTTAGAAAAAATATAAGTTTGTTATCTATCTCTATCTGAATGAAGAGGTTTTTACGCATATAGAAATGTTTTATGAACTATTTTAATCATGGGAAAGTTGGTCTTTTCATTAGTATTTTGTGATTATTTGTAATGATATCGAACAAAAATATATCATATTGAATTAGAAAATATAATTAATGCATTTTTTATGTAAAATACAATAGTTAATGAAAATGTTTTATGTATAATGTAATTATACAATTATAATAATATTAATAGTGTTAACATTGAAACTAAAAAAAAATAGATAAAATATAAAATATGACGGTAAATATAGGAATATTATAGGTATAATATATAAGATTTGTTCAAAAGATTATTCAAGAGTAGTCAAAATTTTATTGGTCCTGTCAATCTTATACTATCAGAAGACAAACCAAATCACGGCTAATTAGAAGAAAGTTGCGCACAAACGAATTTTCGTTTGGCCTAGCCGGCAACTCCAGAGCTGTGCACGTGTGCAAATTTTTATTTACGATCACGCACGCTTACGAAACTAAAAACTAAATCACTTCCAATCACGCACGACATTTTACATTTGACACTCACGAATTTATTTTTATAGTCATGCCCGGTCACGCACGACGGATCACGTAAAAAGAGAAATCGAATAATAAAAAGTTACTTTAGCTTCGCAAAATCGTAATGAAAAGTACAACTTAAGCTCTAATTATTACGACCAATTTGAGCCCTACCTGTGCACTCGTTTCGCCGAATTAGCTATTTGTTTCGAATTGACATTTTGAAAATTGTGTAGGTATTATGTCGTGACTAGTGATTTTTACTCATCCCCGAAATCACTCATGCCCGATCACTATTGCATGTCATACGTCTAATCACGTATTAAAGTTTCAAAATGGCTCATGTTCACACGGGTCACGCTGTAACCCATCGTGACCCAAAAAATGCACGACGCGCGCCCAGCTCTAACTCCAATACGAAAATATATGAGTGTTACAAAATGGTTTAGAACATGAATTTTGGTTTAAATTTAATTTAATTTCAATCTTCATTATCTGTATGTAATTGACGCATCATAAATTTATTGTTAAAGCTTGTTTTTATAGAACACCTTTTAATGCAATAAAATACTCACTAGTGAGTAATATGAAATTACTTAACGCATGCTTTGTGACCATATAATAAATTAACCTTCTTGCGATATAGATGTAACTATTGGCTAATAAATCTTCTTCCTTTTTATTTATAGAATATATTGTAAATTTGGAAATTGTAACTAATTATAGTCTCCACGATAAATATTTACAATTTCAAATTCTTCAAAAACTTCACTTTGGGTTGCGTAAATTTAATACATTTGTTAAAATATAATAATCTAAGCAATGGATTTTTATCGGAAAAATGAAATATTTCTGACAGTTTGTTGTCATTTAATATTTCTTATATAATTTCATAACGTAACATCCACATTACAATACTAAAAAATGTGCCGTAAATCATTCTAGTACGATTAAAGTGCTGTAATGAATTTTGACAGTTTGACACGAAAATTAATTATTTATTTAAAATACCTACTAAAGATTTTGCCATTTGATAATTTGCAATCAGGATGTGGATGCAGCACAATTTATGCTACATTTATATAATATTATATTATATTGCGAAAAAATCTAATTAGTTTATTGAAAAAGGCAGTAAATGTTACAAACTTTATAACGTTTATTGTAAGAAACTCATGCATCTGATCGCAGATAACAGCAAATACTGACTGGAGAATTCCGTAGGCCCAAATTCGTCGTCTCATCAACATGCGGGAGCGTTGTGCACAAGTGCGTAGGCAACGCGGAGGAAACACGCGATACTAAACATGACATTCTTATGATACTTTAAATTTCAAATGCTCATAACTTTGGATCAAATTATCGTAGATACTTGTTCTTTCTTGAACTATAAAGAAAATTGTGTGAACTTTAATGTCCTTGCCTTGAATATATGGTCTACAATTTTTTTTGCAATCTGTGCAAGTTGTTAAAGTTGAACTTTTTTTTCAGTCAAAAACTTTTTTTTTCTATGGTGCTTTACTGGACATGGGATGTATCGAATGTGGCTTTCAGGTACACCATTCGAAAGAGGAGACTTTGATCTTTTTAAAACCCAAAGAATTATTGATTTAGGGTCAAATGCAACCGAGTTATCACAGTTTGAGAATTGGACATTTTTCGTCAAAAATAAAATTTTCCCCTAATTTTTTCTCGAGTGTATTATGTGATACTCCACCGCACTGTATACATTTAGGTCCATTTTGCGCAATTTTTGGCACCTTTCATACGGTTTTATAGAGCACGCGTTTGGCACAACATTTCCACCCGCCATTTTTGATATATCCTCTCACTTTGGGTACTTTGGGCAGTCCCAACTGTTGGTTCCAACTACTCGGTTGTGCAACTAAACGAATTGACACAACAAAACTTATGACTACTACCATCTACCTTTACTTCAATCGGTTGTGCAACGCAACGAATTGACACAACAAAACTTATGGCTACTACCATTTTGTTTAAACTTCTTAAACCAGTGGTTCCCAACCGGTGTTCCTCGGAACACTAGTGTTCCGCGAACTTGTTAAAAACTTAGTACCTACATAACTAAAACCTAGACCTAGATTAAGAAAAAATTATCACTATTGGAAGAAAAGATTACAAATTACTTAAATGTAGAAATTTATTTGCTACAGTTAATACGCCAAGTTATGGAATTTTGTTACAAGAAGAAGAACTAGTTACCTTGTCAACGGATCGTACTCTTAAAATAAAATTCTCCGAAATAACTCTTAAGGAAATTTGGAGTTCTGTCCAGGCGGAATATCCAGCACTGCCGGGCGCGTCCCCAGGTGGCGGATAGGAGTACGGCCATTTTCGTAAGGGAATGGTTAGTGATGACTACGTGTAGACGCTCTGGGCTTAAAACCCTGCTATGCGCTCTACTAAAGTTATTGTTTGTGCCGTGCGTGGCGACCCGTGTCGGGGGATGAGAGGATCCTGGTGGCTGAGTCGTGAGACAACACTCCACTTTGGCCTGGATTTCTCCTAGACGGGCGGTCGAGGCTAACCCACCTCGATCAATCTGCTGTGGCGTCGGATCAGACCGCCGTTAGAGCGAGTCTTTGAGGCTGACGGCCATACAGAAGACCCAGACACCGTCGGGTGTTCAGTCGCACTCTTTCGGCTGACTGGTAACCTTCTCGTGTTGTTTGTCACCCTTGGAGGCTATATCGATCCGGTAGGCCTTGGCGTTGAAGTTCAACGTCCCCTTTTGTGGGGCTCCCTGGTGGGTGGGGCGCTGGTGAGATGAACCTTCGTTTTCCTCATGGATGAGTTAACCAAAACTGCCATGACCCCAGCGGGTGCGTCTTCGGACACCCTGTTACCCTCCTCAGTAGCAGGTGCGTCTTCGGATCGGGTGCGTCTGCGGACACCTCGAATGGTTCAAACCCCGAAGGCACCGCATCAGTGGTGCTGAACAAAAACGACGGAAGAAGGCGCGCCAAGCTGAGCTGGCTAAAGCTAACTCAGGTGGCAATCCTGAACCCGCCGCTTCGACTCAACGGATACACGATAACCCCTCTGTTTCTGGACAACCGTCCAAAACAGTGGTTCAGGCTGGCGGCTCCAATCGAGTCAAAAGGACCGGGCCGGATGGTTCAGACCCCTCTTCTAATGTTAGGAAGAAGACCTGTCCCACCTACCCTCCCTCCTCGCAAGCCGGTGGGCAACTATCTAGAAGCCTCTAAGAGGCATCTAAAGGTTGCGGTAATTTGTCGGAGCAACCCGTCAGGAAAGATCCCCTCTCCTAAGACCCAAACTCTTCAGGACTATCTGACTCAACAGTTGGATCACTGTCTGTTTGACCTGAAGGAAGGCGACCAACCCCCTGTCTTCGACGGGTGGCACTACTCAGGCGAGTTTCTTCGCATCACCTGTGGTGACAACCATTCGTTGGAATGGCTGAAATCCACGGTGAATGCACTCCCTAGTTTGTGGGATAACGCCCAGTTAGAGGTTGTGGCGCTGGATAAACTGCCTCGTCTGGTCAAGACAGCTGTCTAGATTCCGGGTAAAGCCGATGAAAGAGAGACTGTCTTCCGGAGGTTGGCGGCCCAGAATCCGCACCTCAAGGTCTCCAACTGATGCGTCTTTCACGACGCAGCTAAGGTGGAGCCGCTGGACATCAGTGACGACGACGCCAAGACTTTGGTGGGAAAAGGGAAGAAGCTTAGATATGGCTTCTCCCAGCTCTCCGTCAAACTAAAGATCGGTGTTTCAACACCACCTCCGTTACCCTCCTCAGCAGAGAATGCAGCTCCGTCCTCGCAGGGTGCAACCTCAATGGAACTAGTCTCCAACGAGGCTGCTGAACTGAAAGAGCTTGAGTCTCTGCTAATTTCCGAACTTTCCCTCAGTTCCCTTCAAAATGAACCCACAACCTCAACCTAATCCTCTTCAATACGTCCAAATCAACCTGCAACACAGTCGGGCGGCAACCTCCACTCTGAGACGTCACCTAGACTGTAAGCAGGAGAGTATAGCCCTGATCCAAGAACCTTGGATTGTAAAATCCAAGATCTGTGGGTTAGGCGACAAAAATACCTTAACCTTCGTAGGATTTGGTATTGATAAACCAAGGACCTGAATTGTAGCTCCCAAAAATTTACAAGCTGTTATTCTACAACAACTTTGTACACGTGATCTCGCGGTTATTCTTCTTAGTGAAATCACTAATAATGGCAATGAAGATATTATCTTAGCTTCTTGCTACCTCCCCTCAGATTCTCCACAACTTCCTCCAAGTCTCGAACTGGTGAAGCTTGTTGAGTTCTGCGAACAAAATCACAAACATCTCATTGTCGGCTGTGACTCCAACTCACACCACATCATCTGGGGCATTAAGGACATAAACCCCAGAGGTAGATCTCTTTGTGAATACATTACCAGTACCAGGCTAGAAATTCTTAATAAGGGCAATGAACCCACCTTTGTCACTGCACGTGCTCAAACTAGGGTTGACATCACCCTTGCCACTCCAAAGATACCGAGCGAAATATCAGGATAGTTTGTATCACCTGACGACTCTATGTCGGATCACAGATCGATATGTTTTACACTGAATGCTAAACACCAAGAGCTCTCCTACCAAGAGCACAAAAATCTTTACAAAAAAGCTATTAGGCAAAGGCAGAGAACTGCTTGGCGCAATTACGTCAGCAATATCGAAGCAACAGCCCCCGTAGCTCGTTTGAAAAAATCTGACGTGGCCATAACACAACCTTCCGCCATATCTAGACTTTAAACAGAAATGTATACGTACAATCCGGTGCCCATTTAAAATATACAAATAAAAATCTAAAATATTCAAACACAGAAATTAGTATCACCTGAATCAAAAGATTCATTCACACGAAAACTCTTCTGTGTTGAAGCAATCATCCGTTCAGTTACTACATTTAATAGCTTACTTATGACTTATATAGTGCTAGTATGCCAACTTGTCACCCGTCTCATCTGTCAATATTTTTTATGCAGAAACAAAAATCAACCGAACATGGATTACAAGATTTCAACGTTTTATTTGATAAATTTATTTTTACTTCCTTGTACGGAGTAATAAGGAAGTATTGTAATCGCGAAAAATTTCGGTTTTCAGATTTTGATGGAAAGATCCGTTTTGACCTTTTCTAAATCCATTATGACTAGTTTCGTCGTGACGTCTGTACGTACGTACGTACGTACGTATGTATGGACGTATATATGTCGCATAACTCAAATACGGTTAGACGTAGAAAGTTGAAATTTTGTATTTAGGACTGTTATAACATCTAGTTGTGCACCTCTTATTTTTTGTTTCAATCTATAAACCGGAAGTAGTACTTTTTTCAAATATTTCGTTAAATATTTAATTTAAGACAATTTTTTATTACCTACAATCGGTATTTTATAAATATTTTTGTAATCTGGTATCATTTAAGAATAATTAAATTATATATTTATAATTTAGTATTTCGGTATCTTGTAGTCCATGATCGATTAACATTTGTTACTACGTAAAATTTAAATGATTATGACATGACAGTGACAATAGTAAAATATGCTTTATATCTTCTTCTGCAGTTTAAATAAAATGACTAAAATATATTTGTGAGTATACTAGCAGTAGTAGTAGTACTTATATATTAATATATTTGTATAATATTATTCTACATTTTAGTTATTAAGAAAAGTATGAACAGTTTAATAGGCGTACAAGGAAGTCATGTGGTGTCCACGTCAGATTTTTTAAATTTTACTGCAGTTCTTTAATGCTACCAGAGATAAAGACAATTTTTTTAGAACTTAAATTGCAAATAACTTTTTCTCATATTCTTATTACAAATAAATACTATATTTATCCAAATGTATACACATTTTTGACACTTAATCTTTTCAATCTTCAAAAAATATCACCGGTGAAGATATTTGTACCAAAATCTAATGAGCTCTTCCTATTCGTATACAATTGTAAAATACCAAATATCAAAATTTTTGGGTAATTCGTATTTGAGTTATCCGACAGACGGCATCGGCCCGGACCACACACATATACAGGGTGTCTCTAAAATGAGTGTACATGGCTTAACCACAGCTTCCTGGGCCCAAAATAAGACGATTTAACTAAACTTACCTATATCCAAAAGTGTACCGTTAAGCCGAAATTCTGATTCAAAGTTCTTGCAAAAATAACGAATTTTGCTTATAACTAAAAATTGCTTAGGCAGATTTAGCTGAAATTTTGTATGACATGAAACATGACTATAAGTCACCTTTGGAAATGATATTTGTTATTTTTAGTGCACTGCTATTGCGTAAAACTTTAGTGCTAGTCCCTTAATTAAGCTGTAACTTTTTAATGGTCAGGCTGAGAACTTAAAAAAAATTTTAGAAAGAGACTTTTATAAGTAAACTTTAATTTCTTCGTTCAATTTTTAATATCTCTTACGGTTTAGACAGAAAAAAATCAAATCCATGTGCTTGCACCGTGTATTTCTCAAAAATACAATTTTATCTAGCGTTTTTTTTCGAGGAACGTTGAAAAGTAAAGTTTACAGTCAGCCCAACACTGAAAATGAACTTTTAGCAAGAATTCAAAATGTTTCTCTGTCAATAAAGAATAATGTACAATGTTGCAAAGGTCACAATACAATTTTTTGCGAAGAATTGACCTTTGCATTCACATTGTGGTCACATTGAGCATTTATTGTAATTTTAACAATAAACTTATTTTTTTCTTATTTATTATTGTTTGTTAGACTACTAGATAAAATTGTATTTTTGAGAAATACACGGTGCAAGCACACGGATTTGATTTTTTTGAAAGTTCCCAGCCTGACCATTAAAAAGTTACAGCCTAATTAAGGGACTAGCACTAAAGTTTTACGCACTAGCAGTGCACTAAAAATAACAAATATCATTTCAAAAGATGACTTATAGCCATGTTTCATGTCATACAAAATTTCATCTAAATCGGCCTAAGCAATTTTTAGTTATAAGCAAAATTCGTTATTTTTGCAAGAACTATGAAGCAGAATTCCGGCTTAACGGTACACTTTTGGATATAGGTAAGTTTGGTTAAATCGTCTTATTTTGGGCCCAGGAAGCTGTGGTTAAGCCATGTACACTCATTTTAGAGACAACCTGTATACATATAGACATCATCGGGAAACTATCAAAAATGAGTTGTAAGGACCCTAATTCGTGCTCATCCACTAAAAACTCACTACCCGATTTTTTGCATGATTCCAATACCTTCTTTTACAGGTAAGCGGAAGGTAAAAATGTTCACTAAAGAACCAAACCAACAGCTAGGCTGCCTCAAACACGAGGATGGTTCCGTTGCTACCTCCATTACAGAGAATAACGAAATTCTTCTAAAAACTCATTTCCCTGGCTGTGTCATATAAGCGCTCCGTCTTTCTTCGGCAATCGTTGATGAAACACGCACAACCTGGGCAATAAATACATTGAAGCCTTATAAATCGCCAGGCCTTGATGGGGTGGTACCTGCCCTTCTTCAGTGGGGGTGCAATCAGTTATTACCCCATCTAGTTTGGATTTTCCGAGCTTGCATTACCCTCACATATGTTCCTCTTCAATGGAGGGAAGTTAAAGTAGTCTACATTCCAAAACCTGGACGCTCAGACTACTATACACCCAAATTTTATCGTCCGAGAAGTCTTACCTCTGTTCTTCTTAAAACTTTGGAAAGATTATGCGATAAACACATTAGGGAAACTGCATTGGTTCGTAATCCACTGCACCCCTCTCAAGATGCATATATTCAAGGCAGATCGACCGAAACTGCTCTCCACGCAGTGGTAAGCAAGATCGATAAATCGCTGGAATACCGCAATACCACCTTGGGTTTATTCATAGACATAGAAGGGGCTATCGATAAAGCCACTTTCGGCTCTATAGTCAATGCTCCAAAAGAACACGGAGTCGAACCTCCGCTGTTCAAATGGATTAAATTCATGCCTGAGCATCGAACAGTACAATTCTCCTCGGGGGATTCTAATATCAAAGGGTATGTTACCAGAGGCTGTCCTCAAGGAAGCGTACTGTCACCTCTTCTGTGGATAACTGTGGTAGATAGTCTTCTAAGACTCTTCAACAATAAAGGCTACGCAGATGATATCACAATCCTGTTAGACGGAAAATTTGAGAACATAGCAAACAATGCTCTCAAAATAATTGAAACTTGGTGTGGGGAACACTCTCTTTCGGTAAACCCTACTAAAACAAAGATGGTTCTCTTCACAAGAAAACGTAAAGTTGGCATACTTAGCATGCCTAAAATTTTTAATCAGACTCTTTGTTTATCTTCCAGTGTCAAGTATCTGGGTATTATACTTGACAGCAAACTCAACTGGGGTTTACATCTGATCTGCAAGGTCGAAAAAGCCTGCATAGCCTTCTGGCAATGCCGTAGTGTCATGAGTCAAACTTGGGGCTTAATCCCGAAGCTTACACTCTGGCTCTACGCAGCACTTGTCTGGTGGCCCACAGCCAGAAAAGCAGTAGCCATCTCAAAACTGGAACATGTTCAAAGACTGGCATGTCTAGCAACAACAGGCGCCATACGCACCACCCCGACAGCAGCAATGGAAGTCCTTTTATGTCTCCCACCTCTGAATCGTCATATAGAGGAGGTAGCACTGAAGGCCGCCTTGCGCCTGTCGCACTCAGGCCTATGGCCTAAAATAGGAACGAACAGCAGACATTGCTCCATCTAAAAAGAAGCAACTTCTTATGCCCCCCTTTTACAGATGAGCACCGACTGCATTCTCTCCAAACACTACTTTGATAAGCCATATCAAATTATTTTAGATTGTCAGGTCTCTTCAACGCCAGACATTCTTATTTTCACTGATGGTTCCAAGAAAGGGACAGGTTCCGGGTCAGGAATTTTTTCAGACCAAATGGATCTGTACATCCGTATACCCCTAGGTGCATACACCACCGTGTTACAGGCGGAATTTATGGGGATAATGCATAGTGCATTACTAGTCAAAGAGCGTAACGTTCTAAACAAAATTATCAGAATTGCTACAGACAGTAGGGCAGCTCTTCTAAGCCTGAGTGGATACAAATCAGGACTTGTCGAACTCTGTCACCTTGCTCTGTCAGACATATCTAGAGACAATGTCGTTGAACTCATATGGGTAAAAGGACATAATGGAAATGAAGGTAATATTTGTGCCATTGAACTAGCCAAACGGGGCTCGTCAGTTCCATCCTGTGGTCCCGAGCCCATGTTACCCCTAGCAAAATCGGTTCTTCATAATATAATTCGAAATATCACATCCGAAAAAATTTCACTCAGCTGGAACACCACTTCTAACTGCAAACATACGAGAAATCTTACCCCTGAGCCAACTGTCAAATTGGCTAGCTATCTAATAAGACTTTCAAGGAGCAACCTTAAATTTCTTGTTGAAATTCTAACGGGACACGGCCGTTTTAACAAACACATGAACCGTATAAAAATCTCTGATAGTCCCCTTTGTAGAGGCTGTGAAATCGATGAAGAGACCGTGGAGCACATTCTTTGTGAGTGTCCCACCTTATCTTGCAAAAGAGGATTCATGCTAGGAGAACTGTGGCATGCCATGGCCACACTTAGCACAATCCCCGTTGCTGACTTGCTAGCCTTCTTCCTCAGTGTGGAATGGTTCCAAGATCAGTAGCCCAGAGCTGTGCACCCGAAGGTAGTACAATGGGCCCATTTGAGAGACCTAAGTACGTGAGAAGTTTACTTCACCCTCCCTCTCATATTCAGATCCAGATCCAGCTCTTTTCACAAAGGCGCTGAAAATTTTGTTGCAGTTTTCGACATCATATTTGTGTGAGCTCGGTTTCTCCTTTCTCAACGTTATCAATATAAAAACTTAAAAACGCGAGAGACTTACTAATATAGAAGAAGAAATAAGAGTAGCAAAATCTGCAAAAATAAACATGATCAGGTATCACATTAAATTGATTAAAAAGAGGTTTCATTTTTATTTCTAGTTTAAAATAAAAAGTGTTCCGTGACAAGGTTGGGAACCACTGTCTTAAACCTTCTGCCTTTTGGTTACTGGGCAGTTATCGTGTAACTTTGAACGGGCCCTTGAAGTAAGTATACATTTACTTGCATTAAATGCCTTCTCTTGTTCGGTAATCCAATACCGTTTTACGTTCTTTTTGCTGTCCGTTTCTTTGTTGCCCTATTTTCATAATCTTACTTTTACTTGGTGTTAATCCAGCTTTACCTATATATAATGCAAAAGTCTGGATGAACCAGTTGCTGGTCAACATCTTTATCTGAAAACCATAAGTTTTCTTTACCCTGATGAAGGCACAGATGTGTGCCGAAATGTTGGTTTCGTAAGCAACAATAAAAATACAGACTGTACCTCGACTAACATCAAGCTTAAATTTACTTATATATTTTTCTTTCTAAATACTATGTTTTGGTGTTACAATCGTAACTAGTTTATCTCTTGTCTTGTCAAAATTATAGGCATTCTTGACATTTCGTCATAATCTTCATCATCAAAACCATTATCATGTTCATCAACATAACCATCATCATATTCATAATCAAAACCATCGTCATGTTCATCAACATAACCATCATCATATTTATCAAAGTAACCATAATCATATTTTACACTTTCATCTTTACATTTATCTCTGTATCTTTTCAACATCCGGTCATATCAAATTTACTTACGTTCAATTGTTTTAGATCTACACATACTACAGTTTTATTATGTACGGCACCTGACTTCCGTCTGAAACCTTTCGTTTCTCACTATCTGTCACTAGTTACATATAGTAGGTACCTTAACAATCTTGAACGAGCCCCCATTCGCGTCGGCCTCTTCTGACAACAGAATATTTTTTATTATCTTATTATTTTAGGGTATTTACCATATATTGAAGCAACCCATTCGTTTTCTTTAGTGAGCATACTTTTATTCCTGTTTTCACTGGTTGCTTTTAACCAACACATAGTGTAACCGTCGGCCTTAATCAAAAACTCAATTTCTGACAGTCAATTCCAACCCCCAAAAATGTAAAAGAGGAAAGCGTCAAACTACTAGATGCTCATCTTGACCCTTACTTAAATTGGCCTAAGCATACTATGGTACTGGTCCAAACTTTAAAAGGTATTATTTTTAATCAACGATCAAAATCAATTTTTCTTTTAGAACCACAACGTAATGCCTATTTTGTACGACTTCATTCCCATTTAACTTATGCGATAAGACTGTGGGGTAATTCTCCTCACGCTCAAACAATCTTCAAACTACAAAACAAATATATCGGAATTATTGCCGGTTCACACTATAGGAAGTCACGCCAGAAGCCGCTTATTGAAACAAAAAAATCTGACGTGGACACCACATGACTTCCTTGTACGCCTTGTGTGTTCATACTTTTCTTAATAACTAAAATGTAAAATAATATTAAAAATTCTTTTAACTTATTATACTAGTATACTCACAAATATATTTTAGTCATTTTATTTTAACTGCAGAAGAAGATATAAAGCATATTTTACTATTGTCACTGTCATGTCATAATCATTTAAATTTTACGTAGTAACAAATGTTAATCGATCATGGACTACAAGATACCGAAATACTATAAATTATAAATATATACTTTAATTATTTTTAAATGATAGCAGATACAAAAATATTTATAAAATACCGATTGTAGGTAATAATCACATAATCTTTCATTTAAAATAAAAAAAATTGTCTAAAATTAAATATTTATCGAAATATTTTTAAAAAGTACTACTTCCGGTTTGTAGACTGAAACCAAAAATAGGAGGTGCACAACTAGATGCTATAACAGTCCTAAATACAAAATTTCAACTTTCTACGTCTAACCGTATTTGAGTTATGCGACACACATACGTCCGTCCGTCCGTACGTACGTACAGACGTCACGTCGAAACTAGTCATAATGGATTCAGAAAAGGTCAAAACGGATATTTCCGTCAAAATCTGAGAACCGAAATTTTTCGCGATTACAATACTTGGTTACTTCGTACAAGGAAGTAATTATACCACCTCCTTCTTGTTTCATATTCACTAAAATGACAATCATTCTACTAGTAGATACAGCCAACTTCAATTGTGTTTTATTGGAAGCACGAAACACGAGCAAAATAATAATCTATCTTCAGATTCATATCAACTTCCCTGAAAACGTAATCTACCTTAGAAGAAATCATCAAAATCACGACGTTTGGAACTATCCATAACTATTTTCTTTCTAAATTTTGGTTTTAAATCTTTGTTATTTCGTAATTTTCCATTAAAAATAAAATCTTGACCTTGTCCCATTCCTTATCATTAAGTGCTAAGGCAAGAAATGCCTTATGGCATATTTTCAATCTTTCCCTGAAAACATGTAGGTAGGTACATTCCCAATGGTTTATTATTATGTAATAAAACTGCACCTGAAACCGTAAAACTTGAGTCAACCAATAACTCTAAGGATTCAATTGGATTGTAATAAGCCAAATCTGGAGCTAATCTTTCAGTACTTTAAAGGCTAATTCCAATTCTTCATTCCAAAGCAATACACTATCTGATTTTAAAGTTTGTAATATCTCTGTAGTGATCATTTTTGTAGGAAACACCTACTCTTGTCTACCTTTTAATTTTTCCAGGTCCACCTGTAAACCTTCTTTTGTACAATGACCTAAAAACATGATTTCTCTAACATTAAATTAACACTTATTGGATTTAATTTAATTGCAACTTGTTTATCTGTTTTTAATACTTCATTTACTCTTGCCTTAGCACTTATTTCTCTTAAGTTGAACCTTAAACTATAATATCACCCAAACGGTGTTTGAAAAGTGCACAATTTAGAACTCTCTTCATCTAAAAGAATTTAACAACAACCACTCATAGCACTTAACTAAGTAATTTTTTACTGCTACTACTATTCACTTTGCATTTAAAATTTCTTAATACCAAACTAAAGTGTGAGTTTCTTTTGTTCAATGAAGTAATCCCACTTCTGATTTGTGAGAAACTCATGCATCTGATCGCAGATAACATCAAATACCGACTGCTCATCATTACAACCCAAGATAATATAGTAGATCTAACAACAACATCTTACAAACATAACTTATTCATAATATATACATTCCTTAAATAGCTTACATTATACAGTTTGTAACATTTACTGCCTTTTTACTTCCTTGTACGGAGTAATAAGGAAGTATTGTAATCGCGAAAAATTTCGGTTTTCAGATTTTGATGGAAATATCCGTTTTGACCTTTTCTGAATCCATTATGACTAGTTTCGTCGTGACGTCTGTACGTATGTACGTATGTACGTATGTACGTACGTACGTACGGGCGTACGTATGTATGTCGCATAACTCAAATTCGGTTAGAAAGTTGAAATTTTGTATTTAGGACTGTTATAGCATCTAGTTGTGCACCTCCTATTTTTGGTTTCAATCTACAAACCGGAAGTAGTAAATTTTAAAAAAATTTCGATAAAAATTTAATTTAAGACAAATTTTTTTATTTTAAATGAAAGATTATGTGATTATTACCTACCCTACAATCGGTATTTTATAAATATTTTTGTATCTGGTATCATTTAAGAATAATTAAAGTATATATTTATAATTTAGTATTTCGGTATCTTGTAGTCCATGATCGATTAACATTTGTTACTACGTAAAATTTAAATGTTTGTGACATGACAGTGACAATAGTAAAATATGCTTTATATCTTCTTCTGCAGTTTAAATAAAATGACTAAAATATATTTGTAAGTATACTAGTATAATAAGTTAAAAGAATTTTTTATATTATTCTACATTTTAGTTATTAAGAAAAGTATGAACAAATAAGGCGTACAAGGAAGTCATGTGGTGTCCACGTCAGATTTTTCAATTTAATTATGCAAACTGCAACAGAGAAATTCATTACTAATTAGTTTTCTTCCCACTTCAAATAAGAACAAGAAAGAACATTGTCAATTTTATCTCAATATTGCAATAATTTGTTTAATATATTATCATGAAGTGAGCAAAACGTATTGGAATATCATTATATTACATTATATTATAATGTATAATATATATTGTAAATAACAATCACTAGGGGAAGGTGGGGCAGAATGGGGTAGCGGGGTGGAATGGGAAAACGCTGTTAGCGCGTGCGCATGAGTGTAGGAGGCCATTAAATAATATTTTGACGTTTAGTCAGAGGTCAAGTTTGGTTAGAAGTACTATTTGTTAGTGTTGGTCTTCACCTTCTGCCGGTTTCTACCCCATTCTGCCCCAGCTTCCCCTACTTATTATAAAATAAAATAATTATGCAATAAGTAGTTGTACCCATTAGAAAAAATGTTATATTCTTCTCCGTTGAAAAATACACTATTTTTTATTGATTTAATGTAACAATTATTAACAATATACCTACCTAGTACTCATCTAACTAAAAATGATACCACAAATTAAAAATATTGAAATAAATTTCATACAGCGATTGAACAAAACCTATAAGCATACTGTATAAAGCTTATTTGGGAACAGAGTAAGTAATATATTACATAATTAAATGTTCTTATCCCCTAAGCGGTCGTTGACAGGAAGTAAGCAAGGGTAGCATAGCGTGTAGATTTAGATTTCTATCATTTTGTCAGAAGATCATTTTAATTAAACAATCTCGTGCGTGCTTACTGTTTTTGCTTGATGAATTACAGAGCTTGGCTGAAGCTGGTGGAGACTGGAGTCAAGTTGCAGAAAGGCGAAGAAATTATCCGTCTTATAGTTACAGCACAGCGCAGTTAAATGTAGCCTGTTTTCCGCCAGAGATATTAATATTAATTTCTAACTGGTGGCGAATTTCTAGGAAATTCTTGGAATGCGCCGTTGTGAAATTATGATAAATTTATTTGAACGCAATTATAACTTACATAGATTCGTCTAGTCTTATTAATATTAGAAGAATGTAATTTATTATGCTTTTTTCGAAATTGCTATAATTTGCATAAGCAAAACATATATTTTGTTTGAAATTATGTTAACAAAAAAATTAATGGTTTTATCACAAAGCAAATTTAATTAGTACCTACTAAGTACAGTTTCAGTGCTTGCCTTAGAGCTATGTGCGCCCTAGGCTTCCAACACAAACACAAAAATTTGAAACTCATTGCATATCTAAAAGATAGCAATCAGGCTTCGTCATTCTGTGCCAATGGCGGCCGTGTGGCCAGTTGCTCATGAGCCAAACCAAATCTGATTGTTAAATGTAATCTCCTGGAAAATAAAGTTTTTCTATAAGAAATGAGAGAAAGAATAGTGCTGCGGACCCTTGAAGAACTTCAAATTAATTATTTTGCCCTTTCACCATTATGTCTGCAAAGATAGGTAAATAAACATACACCCCATTCCACAACCCTAAGACAGCTAGCAGATGTGTTATGTGTTGCCTATATTGTGGGATAATATACCGCAACAAAATATTGATAATTGCATTTTAAGTATGCCAGAGAGATGCTGTACACGCTCTAAGTAACGCTAAGGCTAAGGTACTAAACTAACTAAACAAAAAATAACATTAAAGATACTGCGGTTATTATATTTATTTTTAACGGGATTAAATAATTTATTTCAATCTTTTTGTTAATTTGATTTATTTTAAGTTATTTTCTATTGATAAATATAGTTATTACAATCTCTAAGCTTCTCTTTATTAAATAGCTCTATTCAGTTTTGAGTAGTTTAATATTATCAGGTTTTGTATTTTCGCCGGTCATTATAACATAATCAATTAAAGTCCGATATAAATTTTATCCGAGACACTCAGATATTAATATAGGTACGTCAAACATAAATAAGGAAAACTTTCTGGGAAATTTTAGTTGAACCTGTAAATAACAATTCGTTAAATATTCTAAAACAGAAAACAGATAATACGTTGGGTTTACTACTATTTGGAAATGCCGTTTGAGTGAGATATTTATATAATATTATGATTTGACTAAATCCTTTTGAAGTGAGCTCTTAATCCGCAACAATTCGTAATTAACTTCAAAATATGTTAGCTGATCCTTCATCAAATTATGTCAAGAACTATGATCCTGCACTGGGAACATATTCCCGAATCCCGTCATCAGACAGGCCGATGATACGGGCCGCGTATCGTTCTCAGCGTGGGCCACGAGGGTGGCAGCGGCGCCGGCGGAGGGGTGGGGGCGTCACTGACGGCGGTAGCGGCCAGCCACACAGCCAATGTAATCCCGCAACACGACGTCCCTGGCGTTTACTTCGCTGTTGTCGCCCGGTGTAATTTGTTTCCGCGCGGTCGACTCAACTATGGAAATTAACTCTGTAAATCTTATCCAGGAACGCCCTAATTTTTCACACTTTGTGAATAGCGGCTTCCCTTTCACCAGCAGCAGTAGCAGTGGCAAGTAGCGACACCAGCCGTAGCGACGAGGTGGCGCACTACGCGTCCAACGAATGTTTTATTTATGTTTCACATACCACCGGGCTGGTTTGTTAGTTACACCAAGTACATTTGTTATCGTTATTACCGGTTACGTTATTTACCGACTCGTCGTTGACTGTTTCCGGATGTTTTTGCGCAATGCAAAAGAACGCCTCTAAATCAGATTAGGTATCCGCTGCTGTCATCGGCTTCCATACCGACATAAATTTTAAACTTTGCTAGCTTTGTTTCAACATATTTTATGGCACGCACCAAGTGTATTTTTCAAACTTTCAAATTGTTAATGCACAGACGAAATGAATTTATTGCGAATTCACTAGCTTGCTATTAGCTGTATCCTTTCTTTTATTTTCAAAACAAGTTGAATCACATAAATAAATAGGTATGAGTAATTAAATTTTTCAAAACTTATAGGTACGTCAGAAACCGTAAAAAAAACAAACATACGAGTACAAATAATACTTCAATCAAGCTGTGCTAAATATTCCTTTCAATGTCTACATTCTTTTAACGTAGATAACGTGTAATTTTACGCGTAGACAAACACGTAATCTACGCATGTAGTATCTGCGTAACCAATATAACCAGTATACACAATGTAGATAAAGAACAAATCACACCGAGAACGAATAAAATTATAGGTTAGATTTTCTGACAATTTGATTATTTACATAGGTACTTTGCGCAAAGTCTACATTATCTACTATTTTACATAGTTTACGTAAACTTTACGTGTAGGCGTAGAAAATAATACTTTACGCGTAGATGAACAACCCTGAACCCTGATTCTTTTGTCTATTTCCACATACTCGTACATTCAACTTACAAAGTAAGAACTTTTTGTTGTGTTCAAAAATTCATTTATAGACTATTTTTGATCTTATAATTTTCAAAAGATGAGAATTATAGGTAGTGTAAAACGAGGTAAAATAGAAAATCGAGGTAATTCAGAACAAAAGTTCGGCAAATTTTCAAAATTATACAAACTCTTCTTTTTAAGATTTAAATTAAAATTTTGCGCCTTTTTTAGGAACAGATTGTTGTTGTTTAGGTTCCCAATAAACCTTTTTTCATTTGTGCGATGTTCAAACTAATCTCAAGGTAATCGCATTTGTGATATCATACTCTTCTACACCACAAACATCACGCAGGGACCTCACATTTTTATAGCAACTATGCGTAAACAGTCTATACCTAGCCTCCAGCACGCAAACTAACGAAAACGTAAGTTTAGCCTATAATAAATACCACATTTGGAAAAACATGACTGTAAATAGTATTCATACTGTGATGAAAACAAGCTGTTTTCTGTTCCGCCGTCGCTGCATGCAAAATAGTTTTCCTAATAGTTTCAAAATAGTCTCGTTAGTAGCTAAGTTATAGCACTCTTTAATTATAACCCCACGTTGTAACGCAACAGCAGCAGTAGTTAAGAGTAGCGCCAGTCGTGGTAGCATATGGACTACTACAAGACTTTCATTATTCATAAGAGAATACATTTTGATTCAGGGATATTATATGTAAGTGGAGTGCAGATCAAGTCACAGAATCCGAGAATTAATTCGATTATATTTAATAAGCACTCAAGAGTTAAGCTTGATGTTCGATATCTGGGGAATTCCTGCTCGTTCCCATTCATTCAAGACAGATTCATTAAAATCCTGACGAGCTAAAGGGGATGTTTTACATGATTACCTAACCGGAACAAATTACAAGCCAGAAATATTTTCGCAATAACCTTACGAAAACTCAGTGACTTAATTAAAAATAAAACCAATTTCATAAATGACACTTTATTTATAATAATGTTTCAATAATAACGTTCTTCTTACGCGGATTTTTTTATGGTAATCATTCAACAGAATTTTACGCCCAATTATAGAATGCTAGATATAATAATTATAGTGGAATCCAACCACATCTAGACTGATTCGTCTTAGTGCAATCAGAATCTCAATCCGTGCGACGGCCTTTGAAATTCAAAACGGCAACAGAAGAATTCTTATGCAACCAAGACTACATTTTAGACGATTAAGTGATCAGCTTGAATCACACGAGTAAGATTTATTGTAAATTTTTGAACCGCGGAACTCCGGGTTCGTAAGTCAGTTGGTACGTCATCAGCATCACATGTAGAGAGCTGTGCCTAAATTTGTACAGCTACTGCCGTACTGCCTCGACATTCAAATTGACCATTCTATTAGCACTAGATGAAACAATTAAAATACAAGGTTCGCCAGTCAAATGGAAATATTTGATATGGGGCTTAGAGCTCGTAGAGACGTGGTGGAGAAGAAAATAACCGACTCAGCATTATCAGCATGGTCTACCATTTAGTTTATAATAAATAGTTGGACGGGTGAACAACGTGGCCACGCAGTTAAAGCGTTCTATGTCAGTGGCGAAAGTTTGGTGCAAACGCGGCGAGATTTTAGACGTCATTTCAACGTACCGCGCAATCAGCCTGTTCCGTCGAATAGGGCGATTCGAACGTGGATAAACATTCTTGAGCAAAGTGGATCGACGTGTAAAAAAGGTGGAAGTGCAAAAACAGTTCGAACCCCCTGAAAACAGCGCAGCTATTCAACAGGCGATGTTGAAGCTGAGATAGAACGTTTTAACTGCGTGGCTACGTTGTTCACCCGTCCAACTATCTATTATAAACTAAATGGTAGACTACGCTGATAATGTTGAGTCGGTTATTTTCTTCCCCACCACCTCCCTACGAGCTCTAAGCCCCACATTAAATATTTCCATATGACTGGCGAACCTTGTAGGTATATTTGGTTTTGTTTCATACGAACAACAAGCCTTTATTGCACAGTGTTGGCAGTTATACTATCTTCTGATGATGTTAAACACATCCTTTAAATTTTTATTTTCAAATAAATTAATTTTTATTTTTTTGTTCTTACAAAATGAAATTTTATAATATAACTTTATATATAATAAAAGAAAAAGTATATACAAATACTCGTAATAAGTTTAAATTGCAAATGTATATTTTTACATAATGCTGACAGCGCTATTAAATATTGTTACAACGATTTATAAAAGATACATACACACACACACACAAGCGTTAAGGTCAAAATTGGATAAAATAAAATTACAACTTTTTTACCTTCCGCTTACCTGTAAAGGAAGGTATTGGAATCATGCAAACAATCGGGTAGTGAGTTTTTAGTGGATGAGCACGAATTAGGGTCCTTACAACTCATTTTTGATAGTTTCTCGATGATGTCTGTATGTATGTGTGTGTGTGTGTGTGTGTGTGTGTGTGTGTGTGTGTGTGTGTGCGTGTGTGTGTATGTGTGTGGTCCGGGCCGATGCCGGATGTCGCATAACTCAAATATGAATTACCCAAAAATTTTGATATTTGGTATTTTACAATTGTATACGAATAGGAAGAGCTCATTAGATTTTGGTACAAATATCTTACCCGGAAGTGATATTTTTTGAAGATTGAAAAAGATAATTGTCAAAAATTTATATAAATTTGAATAAATATAGTATTTATTTGCAATAAGGATAAGAAGCAAAGTTATTTGCAACTCACGTTATAAAAAAATTGTCTTTATCTGGTAGCATTAAAGAACTGCAGTAAAATTTAAAAAATAAATTTATCAAATAAAACGTTGAAATCTTGTAATCCATGTTCGGTTGATTTTTGTTTCTGCGTAAAAAATATTGACAGGTGAGACGGGTGACAAGTTGACATACTAGCGCCATATAAGTCATAAGTCAGAAAGTCAGATATTAAATGTAGTAATTGAACGGAGGATGGCTTCAACACAGAAGAGTTTTCGTGTGAATGAAACTTTTGATTCAGGTGATACTAATTTCTGTGTTTGAATATTTTAGATTTTTATTTTTATATTTTAAATGGGCAACGGATTGTACGTATACATTTCTGTTTAAAGTGTAGATATGGCGGAAGGTTGTGTGATGGCCACGTCAGATTTTTTAAACTAGGCAACTTCAGATCAGGAACGTTAGAAAAAACTATGAAAATGAAATAGGTCGTCATAGCACTTCTGAAAAATAATATGAAGTCTCTGAAGTATTCATTTTAAGAAACCATATTGTTTAAATTTATACTTCTATCATAATAATAATTATTATAAGGTGTATTTATTTTTTGTTGGGATAGTGTTAACAATGGAATTAATTTAAAATGATACTTTACTGATTTTCAAATTTCAATTGTCATGTAATGGTATAGTTACAATATTTTATATTTTATGGATCTATTTATAGTATTTTTATATTTTAATGTTTTGTATCAAGTACGACTTGAACATTATTTTCTTAGTTGTTGACAGTTGGTTTATGTTTTATGTATTTTATTTTCAAAGTTTTAATATTAAACATTTAAAAATTGATTATTATTAATCCAAGTCTACTATTTAAAATAATCATGAAGCCCTTCAAGCTTATAGTCATCATTATACTGTTTATATCAAAACAGCAGCGAATGGGCCGCCGGAATGCCGGGCAATTTCCCGGTGGACCGGCTGGATGTGGCTCGGTAGCCGGTTGACTGATGGTCAGTAAAATTTAATAAATATTAAAAACATAAAACCTAATTTTCAAACTACTACTTAAATTGAAAATATTGATATAATAGATATATTGCAGTTATTTTAATGTAATTTTTCACAATGATTTTAGAACGGACCTGTGAATGCAACATTGTAACACAAAAAAATAAATTCTTATCTGGTCCGCGAACTCTTTTCTTACTAGAACCATTTTATAACAAATCTAATATTTTTAAATTTATATATCAATATTGCTGATACATAACAAAGGAAATAAGATAAATTTAGTATATTCTTACATGCTTTGAAGGTTCATTGTTTTAAAATATGTCAATATTGAATATTGTATATTACAATATTTTTATTTCGTCCGTATAGTGCAGCGGCGGATCTAGAAAATCTCCAATAAGGGGGCGAATTCTTATCTAAAGTAATATTTCGATGCTTTTCTTTTAAAAAGAAAGGACAAATTGCGCCACAGGCGAAAATTTTTTAGGGTTCAAGGTCAACGGCTGTTTCATTAAAAGTCGAGTTTATCTATAAAGCTGAAATTATATATATATTTTACCCTTTTTCACGAGTAAAAATTAAAATAAATAACAAATTTTAAAAATAAATGAAATGAATCCGCCACTGGTATAGTGTACCCACACATGTAATGGTAATAGCGAAGTTATTACCCTCCTTACTTTCTTTCAAATTACTAAAATTTTGATATACAGTCCTCGTTTCTATCAAATATCAAATTTGGTATATCAACGAAAAAAATTGCCCATCTCTGCTCCCGAGTAGTCTTTTTTTAAATGTCATAATAAATAATAATAATAATAATGTATTTTTGTTTTGTTTTTAGTTAATTAAATCTTTGTATTTATTTGTAATTTGTATTGTTATACACAACTAGATATGGAGTCGTATTATTTTGAATGTACTCGTATTACCATTTTTCTTGTTTTTCTTTCATATAAATTAGAATCTATTAATAAGTCTGCGACAGCAAAAATTACAGTCAGTGTCAATGTCAATACTAATTTGTAATTGCATACGTCTTTAGTAATTAAAATTTAATATTAACTTTCTTTCTTAAAATTAAACTCTGTCAAAAATTAAATATAGGTATTGATGCTTTTTACAACAACAATATTCGTAAATTTTTCTTCGTATAATAGTATATTGTACAGCGACGCTATAATGGATGCTACTATTCCTGAAGATGAAATTTATAACACGAACGAGCAAACCCAGCGCTACAGCGCTGGTTTTAATTATCTGAGGGAATAACAGCCATTATAGCGAGTTGATTACTGTACTTTATCTATTACTTACTTATATTATATTACGTACAAGATTTTAATAAAATAAATATCAATATGCAAAAATTTTGACATTTCCAAATGTTAATTATCTATCACCATAACTACATCATTAAACAGTGCAATGTTTTCAAAATAATTTGCACAGAGAAATTGATTCAAACAAAGTAATTATCTGATTGATGGAGAGGAGAGAATATTGACTATTATTACCTGTTATTATTCCATGTGGGATTAATTTATGACATTATGTAGCCAACATCACACATTAAATGTTCATGTTATACATTAGTCGTAGATAAAATTATTATATTAAACGGGCGTCTCTAATATATTGTAATCCTCATGATATTCCTCTCATTATCTCATTCTTAAACAAATTAAGCAAACGAAATAAACTTCTTCGCTTTGGATATTGCAAAACGTGACTTATTATCCTAATCCCATTTTCCATTTTCATCAGTACACGAAAATCCGTTATCATTTCTAAATCTGTACACTAAATCTTAATATCACACCGTATCTTCGAGCGAACGGCAAATGTATGGGCCCCATTTCTCAAACACCTGCGTAGGGCTTCGCGGGCGCGAACGAAAGCACCGACGAACTCTTCGCCATTTGCCATTACGACCAACCTTCGCCTTCACCGTTTATCATGAAAAACTACTACTGTTATTATATTCCGAGCACCTTATTCCTTATAATTTTTATTCTGGAGGTTATAACGAAAATTTGCATGGAAATTCGACGCATACGAACTTCGGAAAAAGCCCGGAAATATTTGAAAAATGCTTTGTGTTTTGATTAGCAAATATCTTTTTAGTGCAAGCAAACTAGAAAATTTTTATATGGGCTCGTCGAAAAAATTCAAAGAGATTTATTTTCATAAGAATGTTGCAATTGACTTCCTAATTAACATACTAAAAGTCCCCATCGATCCGCCTTGTGCTAAGTCCACTATATCTTATAAATATGGCGGAACAAGACGACCTTTAATTTTAAGCAAAAATATCAATTACCAAACAGGAAGAACATGAAATTTCCTTCCAAATAGTCAATTTTGTTTTTACGTTATTCATATAGTTTTAGAAAAAATCATAAAATAAATATTTTATAATACTAAAAATCTAAGCCGATTTGATTAGATCATGATTTTTACTTCCTTGTACGAAGTAAGGAAGTATTGTAATCGCGAAAAATTTCGGTTCTCAGATTTTGACGGAAATATCCGTTTTGACCTTTTCTGAATCCATTATGACTAGTTTCGACGTGACGTCTGTACGTACGTACGTACGTACGTACGTATGTACGTACGTATGTACGTACGTACGGACGGACGTATGTGTGTCTCATAACTCAAATACGGTTAGACGTAGAAAGTTGAAATTTTGTATTTAGGACTGTTATAGCATCTAGTTGTGCACCTCCTATTTTTGGTTTCAGTCTACAAACCGGAAGTAGTACTTTTTAAAAATATTTCGATAAATATTTAATTTTAGACAATTTTTTTTATTTTAAATGAAAGATTATGTGATTATTACCTAAAATCGGTATTTTATAAATATTTTTGTATCTGCTATCATTTAAAAATAATTAAAGTATATATTTATAATTTATAGTATTTCGATATCTTGTAGTCCATGATCGATTAACATTTGTTACTACGTAAAATTTAAATGATTATGACATGACAGTGACAATAGTAAAATATGCTTTATATCTTCTTCTGCAGTTTAAATAAAATGACTAAAATATATTTGTGAGTATACTAGTAAAATAAGTTAAAAGAATTTTTAATATTATTTTACATTTTAGTTATTAAGAAAAGTATGAACACACAAGGCGTACAAGGAAGTCATGTGGTGTCCACGTCAGATTTTTTTCTCATATTACACAAAAAGACTGTAATTTATTAACGAATCAAAATTAAGAATTCAGAATTTCAGTATTCGATTCTTAACATATTTTTCTATAACAATAATTTAATAACATACATTTTAAGACGCCAGTTTAGAAAAAACTTAAACATATTTTCAAAATCACAAAAATATATTTTAGTCACTTCTTTAAAATTTTGTGTTTAATTTCTGTCCGGATTAAAATCTTATAAAGAAATATTTCAAAAATATGATGCTGAAAACCGAATGTGAATATCTTTGTCCGTTCAGGAAAAACGGTTATTTAAATACAACTTTTAAAAAATATATTAAAATTTTATTGATCTCTCTCTAAGAAAAACTTAAAATTCGACATGATTTTTAAGTTTAAAAATCATTTTAATTTATTGCCACTAACCGGAAATCCATATTTCTTCTTCAGAAATTACAGGTGATTAATCATATTTAATAATAAAAATACTAAAATTTCTTAATTTACAAGTATATAAAAATTTCAATTTTTACTTAATTACTAAATTATAAAAATTAGTGTGCCTGAGATCGGAAGTATATATCTTTATCCGGACAGAAATTAAACATAAAATTTTAAAGAAGTGACTAAAATATATTTTTGTGATTTTGAAAATATGTTCAAGTTCTTCCTTAAAATGTCTATTGTTAAATTATTATTATAGAAAACTAAGTTTCGAATCGAATACACTGAAATTCCAAATTCGAAATTATTATTATCCGTTAATAAATTTTATAATCTTTTATGTGTAATATGAGAAAAAAATCATGATTTAATCAAATCGGCTTAGATTGTTAGAATTATAAAAATATGTATTTACGATTTTTTCTAAAACTGTATGTATATCGTAAAAACAAAAGTGACTATCTTGAAGGAAATTGCATGCTCTTTCTGTTTGGTATTTGACATTTTTGCTTAAAATTAACCATTTTCGAGATAATTGCAAAAAACAGGAGAAAGGTCTATCTTTTCAAGATAGTGGACTTAGCACAAGGCGGATCTATGGGGACTTTTAGTATGCTAGTTGGGAAGTCAATTACAACATTCCTATGAAAAAAAATTCTTTTTGAATTTTGTCGCCGATACATGCTAGTTCGACTGGACTATTTTCACGAATCGTTCAATGTATTAATAATCTTTGTAATTTTGCTCCAATTGTGTACGAAACTAAAACTATAGAGCATGATGTATACTTAATACAAATATTGAGGATTGCATAATATCAACTATATGTGCTAAATAAATGCAGCACCGTGGCATCACCTACTAATAATTTTTACTGGCAGTTTTTAAGTAGCACACTTTATGTGTCAGTGTCAAATAATTGAAATACTTATAATTTTGTTCAGTGTTTCACATTGCAAAACAGTTTTCTTAGAATCTTGCTATCTACAGAGCATAACTGGGTGTTATTATCATTTATTCTGTATCTATGTACCTAAAGTTAAAGTCATTCGCAAAATTTTTGAATCACCAAAAATCAAAGTGATTTTTTTACTCTAGTTGTATAGTATAATGTAATTTGCGATCGCGAGTCTCCTTGGCGTAGGTATATTTTACATTTTTAAATGTTTTAATTTTTCTATTTTCGATTTGTATTTTTCTCATAATTTTTCATATTGTATGGTATTTAAAAAAATGTATCATATTATAAAACCTGTCATTAAAAATTATTAGTAGGCGATGCATTTATTTTCACATCTAGTTGTCATATGTTGATCCGCATTTCACATCACAGTTGTATGACAGCGTGCTATAGAGTAAAGATTTCTATATTTATGTTTTAATTTTTATGAGAGTAATTTTTATTTTTTATTACAGTACAGTATATCCGTGGTAATACTTTTTGTCTTTGGCTTTATAAAGAAATTTATTTCAATGATAAATTTAAGATTGTTTTTTATCTTATTTCAAAATAACAATGCTTTATTGAATATACTTTGTTTCCCGTAACAAAACCGATATGATTTAAAAATAAAATATTGGAAACGATTTTAATAAAAGACTTTGACTTCATTGAAATTCAGCATCAATTAAATGTTCTCCTGAACTCATGTTATTATAAATTCTTTTAACATTGGTTTATTATTCTAATCAAACTCATAAAACATTGAAATATTTGCATTTGTTTGAATAATTAAATTAATTAATAGATCATGTTTTAAATAGCTACCTATTTTAATTGGCTGTTTGCATCGTACTGAAAATGAAAACATAAGTAGAAATATAAATTTAAAAAAAAAAATTATATGTTTTTTAGTAAAGTGTGAACGAAAATTTAGTGTGTCGTCATTATTTTCAGCAGGAGAAAGGGAAGCACAAGTCGTTGTTTGCGATTGCGGCCATTCATTATTCTTTAATTGTGCGATCCCAGATAGCAATAAAGTCCTGAGAATATTCTATGGTTGTCCTGAGAATGCCCTGGATATTCGAAATATACATGTTATATTCCTACAACCTGATAATCATCTCAAAATATCCTATTTTGATTATTCTATGAATATCTAAAATAAATATTTATGGAATATTCCTATATTCTATAAATAATCTGGAAATATTCTGTTAAAATTATTCCTCGAATATGAAATAAAAATATTCTAAGATTATCTTATTTTGTATATTCCAAGTTGAATATTTAATAGATATTTTTATAATATTCAATTTTGCCAATGATGATCTTTGTCGACACAAAATTGATCACGGCGATAACAGCATAATATATATTATAGCAAAGCCACGGTCAAGCATCGCCGAACACGATTACTACAACTTGAATAGGAGGTGCACGTATTTCCATATTCCGGTCTTGAAAAAAGTACGTTTGCTTTTATATTATCTAAGATTTGCTTTTTTTCTGTACGTTTCTCGTGGTACAAAATTTATAACACAAAATGGGGTCCTCCCAAAAAAAGTGTTTGATTTGTTTTGAAAATTTTAAAAAATCGTATCTTAAAAACCAAAGACTTTTATGACATAAGTAAAATATATATTTATGAATATAGTTTTATTTATAAATTGTTTTTACATGTAAAAATTACTTTTGTAAAATTTTGACCTATGTAGCAGTGAGTAGGTGTGTGAAGTTGTTGCAATGCTTTACTAATTTCATGGCAATGCAGTGTTTTGTTGTGTTGTAATTTGAAGCAAGATGGCTGTGAATCACTAGCGTCACGTGTTACTATAAGTGGTTAATAGTTTCGAATTGTTTTTCTGTTTATCAACACGGGTATAATTTAGTTTAGTGTTCATTCTGAAAAATGTAAGTATCTTACTTTATTGTCAATAGTTATTAATGAAATCAAGAAGTGAAAAATCTCTTGGTAATACATTTAGAATACCTAACCTAACATAAACATGATGTTTTAACAAGAAATCTTCACTTCTTGATTGATAATAATAATGAGCAGCACTCTTTTCTAAGTTAAATAAGCAAATATAACAAACAAAGGCATATTTTCCTCGATGTGTTCATTTGTAAATAAAAAAGAAAAGAAAATTGTTTCCGTGGTAATAAGAGAAGCTCCTCTAGCTTAAAGAAGAGTGCTGAATTCGGCCCATATTATCTCTTGGTGTCTTTCATTATTAATATAGTGGAGATATACGTCACATGCAAAAAGTTTATAAGACACATTTATGCTACGATGTATTATAGTCAAACATCACTTCCGTTCAGCTGTAGTTTTGCTCAAGCTCAAGTATACTGTTCTTGTTGGTCCTTATTATAAATTTAGGCTGCATTATTTAACCAAATCTAAAGATTTGAATACAGGTATAAATTATTCGCCTCCAACATACTATAATTGTACTTTTTAAAACCGGTAACAATAAAAATATTAGCAAGTACCTATTAGTTTGACTTCACTATTATTAATCAAAGCTTGGTGTCTAGTTTACACATTTAGCATTTAGGTATGTCCAAATATTTATGTTGGGTTATGTTTCCTTATAGCATGAAAAAAGTAAAGTCGGACATTTATCTCGTCAGCACTTTAATAGAATCTGCAGAATTAAGACAGATCATATTATATCACTTATCAACAATGATAAAGCTGATGTTACAAGTGAAATTGAGTCCAATAATCCTCAATCCTCTCCAAGATCTTCCCAGAGCATGCCATTTTTAAAAATTGTGGTACGTGTAAATATTCACTTCTTTCTCATGCTTAGTGACTTAGGTATAGAACCTATGGTAATGTTATGATGTAGTGTGTACGTGTATTTTTACTTTATAAAAAATAAATTTTAAATTTAAATCATAAATTACTTTAAAATCGAGACCAGTTAATTTTTTAATTTGATTAGATATTTACATTTACTTACGTTAAATATAATAAGATTATGTTTCAATTTGTGTAAGTATACTAAATTAATGTGTTTCAAGGTTACTCGTAATGGCTCTTATTGGAGGGGAGAATGTGAGCGAATTCATTCGAAGACTAATAGCAAGATTAATGACGAACGAATTAGCCATTCAATATAGTTGGAAGGGCCATAAAGGGAAGAAAAATTTTTATAAATTAAAACTTGCCACTGCTATTATCGGTAAAGTATTATTATATTACCAAACTTAATATAGTGTTTTGTTTTAAAAATAATTCGTTTTTTATTTTAGCAATTTCCAAGAGGAGCAAAGTTGGAAGAGAGGCAACAGAAAAACAAATTGAAATTCTTATTGCCAAATGGCTAACTAAGGCACCAGAAAGGATAAAAAGAAGTCAATGATGCTTTTTGTAAATATTGTACAGTGTATATTTTTTTGTTAATCGTTTACAGAGTGTATATTATTATTATTTTTTTTTAAATCATATAGCGTGTATAAATGTTTTGTTTCTCAATATAAATATATTTATTCCAAATATAATTAATTTTATTTTTCAAATAAATATTCCTTAAATATGATCATAAATATACCCAGAATATTTTAAGAATATTATTTTAATACACTGTTAATATTCTAAGAATATTATATCGAATGTTCTTTATAAATATATATAGATTATTCTAAGAATATTATTTTAGATATTCCCTGTATATTTCTGAGTTATTCCTAGTATATTTCTGGAATATTCAATATCGGAACATGGGAATATTCATTTAATATCCTACAAATATATATGGATAAATATAGGATATTCCGACAATAACTGAATATTCGAAATAAATATTCTCTGTGTATTCTTGGAATATTTCTTTGCTATCTGGGATGTGGTTCTACGTCACATATTAGATATTCAACTTTCATTAATAATTTTTGGGCTTGTTAATAAAAAATTTGTGAAAATAAAAATACGTGTCCCAAGATTTTATCTCTTTTTCAAAAATATTTAATTATTCTATTCAGGCTCAAAAATTCCGAGATATTTATAATAAGTACGTATCAATATATAGGTTAATAGATACATGCTTTGGCCGTAAATAACTTGCTTTTACCTTAATACGTCACTTTTATTCCTAGATACCTACTACATAAGTAACCATTATTACTTTTTGTTAAAATGTAAAAAAAAATATTTCTTTGCCTATTGTGGTTTTATACTAGGTAGTTAAATAAAAAATATCAGAAAAAATAACAGAATGTATACATTCAAATGAAATTGTCTTAAAACATTTGCCTTGTTTTGAGACTTGTGTATAATTTAAAACAATGCAAGGATTGAAAGTAATTATCAAGTTTTGAGAATAAAGTTTCGGTAAACTTAAAAATGTTCGTAAAAGATTTGAATGTTTTATTTTGGAGTGATGCGTACAATATTGTTAATGTACCGTTAACCCTCAACACTGGCGCATTTTTTAAAACTTTTCACATTAAACATGAGAGCATTTTAAAATGAAGAGCATGCCATAATGTAACTTGTCACAAACAATATATTTCAGGAAATTACTCTATAAGTTTTTCACTTTATTTTCTTAAAAAAGCAAGAGGTACAACGAGAAATTTTCGTCAGATGTACAAACATATCGCTGCTACTCTCATGCAACCTTTTAGCATTCGTTTCATTTCTACATGTGCAATATAACGCCGAGGAAATGAAATAACTTCTATCACTTTTAACGATGATGAGAAATACTTTGCGCAAAATAAACGAGAAACATTTTTCCCTACATTTAAATGCGCGGAATACAATACGAGTTTCACATCTTGACAGTCGTGAGTTTCACATTTAAAAGTAATCTTAATCTTTTATTTCAGACAACACGAAATGAAAATGTATTTTTAAACAACTATTTAATACCAGGTAGGATAGTAGGTAGCATTTTAAATGCGTCAAAATTATTTAAATTATATATGAAATTCTATATCGTTCTATTGTTCCATTATTATTCAAGTATTTTTCCCTTTAAAAAAATGCAAAAACAGTTAGTAATGGGACTAACTCTTATTTCTTAAAATGTCAAAATCATAACGATTATTTATTTATTTCTTTAGTGAAATTTGTTGTGTTAACCTGTAATACAATTTATCGCAAATTTCGGTTTTAAAAAAGCAATAAAGGGCAATAATTTGAATTTGCGAACAAAGTCTTTTTGTAGTTTATTTTTAAAATTCTCAAATTAATATAAACTTAATGTTTTTACCCCAATTACTAAAAATATAATATTTAATATGTTTATTTTAGATTTCGACATCCTGCAATTAAAACAAAATAATTCTGTAGTAGTAGTAGTAAATGTCTTTATTTTGCCTTTCGGCTTAAATCTGTACATTTGTTTCCGTTAATTAGTGAAAATAATATATTATATTACAATAAATAAATAATACAGTAATTGTTCATTTAGTGCATTTGATTCAATTCATTTCAGGGTTTTTCTCCTTTCTTCTTCTGTAGTATATAGGAGTTAAAAACATTAAATCATATGATTTTTATTAGGTTAGAGAACTTCGTAGAATGTCACTGAAAATCATATATAGTAATCCGTGCTAAATACGATTTACTTAATTAATCAAAAATTTCTTGTCAATAATTCTGAGTTTTGTAATTTGGATACAAGGAAGATTTCTGTTTGCTTATTTAGGTTAATATTTGCCGATGTTTATCAAGTTTGCGTAGTAATACAATTTGTATGAGAGTCACGCAAACAAAAACAATTATCTTTAATTCAGGTAACCTTTTTATAAGTCTCTAGCTACGGTCGCTGAAATTAACAAAATTCCCAGAGAATAAACCCTAAAATTATATTATACTATCAGTACCACGTATATAGTATTTAAGAGAAGAAAGTCTACAGTCAATTAGGTAAATACCGTGAACGAGCCTAAAGCTAAAGCAATTTTATGAGTCACGTGAAACTTTTAGACAATACCGGTACCGGTTCTTGTCAAGCTGTTATCTGTTCCGTTGAAATTCTTGTTCCTTTAGCCCACTTTATAAGAAAAACTTTAGTATTGACTTGGGAATATCGAACCTTGTGGTTCACTGTGCTAAAATAAAGAGAAGAAAATTGTGAAGTGGAATAAATAGCCGTTGTCGAAACTATTCAGAACTCAACACGAAAAGAACAACAATGGAAAAGAAAGAATAGAAAATATAGTGCACTTTTATGTAAATCTTAACATAGCCTTCGCTTACTGCAAATTAAGATTTGTAAAATATAAGAAAATTATTAAAAAGGACTCTACCCCTGGCAGTGAACAGTCAAAAACATTGATTCCGCACGCTATTCTATAGCGTTTATTGTTTTGTTAAACATATTAATAACAAGTAATTTATGTTTGAGGGGAAAAAATAATTTATAGAGCCATATTTGTAAAAAAACTGCAATATTTTTAAAAAAGGAGGTTTTCGCGCGCCACTGTACAGCTTTTATTTATAAGTTAATTAACTTCAAATTTTAATATGTTGTCAACAAAGCTTGGATCTACGAAACAACCGATCAATTTTTTTAAATTCGTTTTAAAATAGAAGATATTTTTGTTCAAAAAATAACAAAAATTGTCAAAATTCAAATTAACATATTTCGATTTTAAAGCAAAAATTTAAAATTCTGCATCGACCATTTTGTACATTGTACTTTTATCTTCAACAATATCTTTAGATTATTATATTTAACAAAACAATAAACGCTGTGGAGTGGCGCGCGAAATCCATGTTTTTGGCTGTTTTCTGGCACGGTAGAGGATCGTCTTAATGCAAAAAAATATCTAAATCGTGACAGAGTGGACTAAAGCTTGATACAGTGATAGTATTACGGGTAATAAACTATATTATGGTCGCGTGCCAAAATTTATTCAAAAAATAAAAAAATGTGAAAAAACATAGAGGAATTATTTTTCCCAAAGTTAAAGCGTCTACACAACAGCCGAATATACAAAAGCAGAATACTATAATAATATATTCTGGTTCTGAATATTCGGGCGTTTAATTATTCTGGAAATTTCGTATTTTGTAAATGAACTGTGGATGAATATTCGAATTTTGAGTATTCGGTTACTGAATAATTCTGGATATGGCGTATTCTGTTAATGCCCTTTCGCTTAATTAATATTCGCTAACTGAAAAGATTTTTCTGAGAATGTGTATTTTAATTTTGAATATTCTGTTTTTGAATGATTCTTCCTGTCACATTCTGGAAAATACTATTCTGTTTTTGAGCGTTCGGCTGTTGACGACGTATGAGGATAAATGAGATGCATTTGAAATATTGTATTAAAATTTAATTCTGTCAAGTAGCCTTGAAACAATACTGGTAAGAGATATAATAGCCAGTAAGTGTCACATTTAAAATTTATCTATTTTTTAAATTATATACTATATTGAACAATAAATTGTGTAAAGTAGCGTTTTTGTAGGCTCTCTGTTTTATTACAAAGAAACTTTTTTTAATAGCCTAAAGAAATAAAATGCGATTCTGTTTACCGAACAATATGCGGCAAAGAGTTAAATTATGGCATTTGTAAAATCGCAACTACCATAGACGTCAAAGATGTGTGATTGTTATGTTTACATTTCAAGACGGTAAAAATGAATTTTCAACATCACACATTGTGTGAAATTACCTATATGATATTGTAGTAGATTTAAATAAAATATTTAGGAAAACTAGATACCAATGGTGTTAAAACTGTTCACATTACTTTTGCAAGTTTTTCAAAATTACAGCCACACTCTGTATATTGTTTTAGATATCTAGATTTTGGTACGTCCGCACAAACATATTCTAAAATAATCAAAATACGAAAACATTTAACAACATAAAATACGGGGGTAGACTTTATTACCTCTCCCCTCATTCTATAATAGAGGTATTGGTATTGTGCCGGGTAAAATTTTTGAGTGTGAGTTTTTGGTGGATAAGCACGTTTTTTTCGGGTCTCTAGAGTAAGAATTTAACATTTTTGTGATGATGTCTATGTGTGTATGTGTGTGGGTGTGCGCGTTCATTCGTTCGTTATACCGTGTGTTACGACTCTTCCGGAAACGGTAACTCAAACATTAAAATTCCAAATTTTATATTTAAGGTTTTAATCGTATCATTAACTTTTATTACCTTTTAATATGCAACATTTATTGATAATTATAAACAACATAATACGTTAGTTACTTTATAATACATATGATACTTATAATACATTAGTTATGGCCATAATACGTTAGATACAACCATAATAACATCAAAACCTTCCATAAATTTCAAAAGTGGGTATACCCAAAGTGTGATGATATTAATAAAGGAGTAGAAAGGAATATATAAATAAATAAAATATCCTTGTGTCTTTATCACACTGTTCTTTAATGAAAATAATTTACCGACCGGTTTCGATCATTTAATGATCATTATCAAGGTAAAAACCGGGGAGAACAAAAACTACAGGAGATGTTGATAGGAATTGAAAAAATATAAAACCATTTTATATTAGTCTTAAACTTAGAATTTTAAATACGTATTTAAAATGTGCGAAAAACCTAAAAATGAATTTTTTTAAAACACCCATACCTTTGTGCCAAATCATGGATCAAGTAAAAAAAAATCAACTTCATACACATCGTAAAAGTTGGATATTTTTAAAATTAATAATTTTTTTTTCACATAAAATTTCCTGTCATGAAATAAACATAAATTAAATTTTCCTTATTTGAGCTGTTTACAGAGGATGACATGTGAAACAAAACGAATAAATCAATTTAAAAAATACTTCAATTAATTACGATAAAATGTATTTCAGGAAAAAAAAAAACAAGAAAAATAAAATAATTATAAATTTCTGTTTTGATTAGTGTATCTTTCTTATGATCCAATGAATCATTCAGAAACACAATTTCAAATCAGCCAACTTCAGAGTGATAATATAAATATTATTGTTTTGTTCAATTTTACATAGATGTCTGAAACTAGCCCAAAATGTTTAACTATGTTAACTTTGTTTAACAACAAAGCTTATTCGATGCAATTTTTATTCTGAACATCTTTTGTATTTACACTTTTGCTTTAAAAGCAATAATAAAAGTAAAAAGTTAGAGCGAAATAAAAATTTCAACATTTCAACAAAATAGTCTACACCTGGTATTTAATTTTATATAGAAGTAGGTACTTAGGTAACAACTCTGTCATTTTACCCTACGGTATTTAAATTCAAAATAGTGCGCAAATCATAACTTAGGATGTTAAGATAAACTTTAAGGTAGATATCCTATGACTTTTTATTATACCGAAAAACAATAGTGCACGATATTGATAAAAATAAAATGTATTTATAGTGCTTATTGAAAATAAATTTGTACTGACTTGAGAAATATTTCCACACTAAACGTATACTCTATTTTCACATTTCACATGAACAGGCTTACATGTGTTTCTGTCAATACATTTTCTTGAGATAGCAGATACCGCACATTAGAAATTAGAACCGTGCATTTCGCCAAATTCGAGAAATAGCCAGTATGTCACTTTATCTTAGTACGTATTTCATTTCATAATAGGCACATCTCTACTGTGATTCCATATTTATGCAACATGCGACGGCTTTCACATTCTGTCAAACAGTCCTGTTTGTAAGTGAATTAGGTATTTGGTATTTCTATATTTCTATAATTTTTACTTAAGTAGGTACAAAATGAGAGAAATAGAAAAAAAAACAGGTTTATTGTAAATTACGTGGAATCATTTTTTTTAAACTTTAATTCCTTTTCTTTATAGAATACAAAAACTTTAAGTGGGCGAAAAGTAAAACTCAGTGACATTTCATTTTGGATTAAACTGAAACCTGAAAGAAACTGAAATGCTGAATAAGATTAATTATATGAACCGACTATGGTACAAAGAAAGTTTGCTACTTTGAAAGTTCAAAGGATTGTTAAAAATGATTAAAATACAACCAGCATAAAGAGCGATGGTTCATTGGATCCGCTTCCGATGACCGAGAAGTTTATCCCTGAACAATCATTGGATTATAATATTATAAATGATTATTTAAAATGTAATTTGAAGTTAATGCACAAGGGTAAGGATCAATTATGCCCGAAATCTTGAGTCAACCAAGTGTTGGTGCAGATAAGGTAGTGGCCGTAGTCTCTGACTTTGCAGTGATGCGCTTCGCTGTTGTACTCCGGACTATGCAACACGGGTAAATGAAGCAGCAAAGTTCGCTGCGCTGACGAAATTAGATGAAGTTGGGAATTAGTTGGATGGATTTAATTAAAAATTAGAACGGAGGAAACTACAGACGAAATTACTTCCTTACTGACTGAATGCATGTACGCATGTTCCTAAAATACAGTGTAGTAAAAGAAAGACTGCACAATGAAAGAAATCTTCAACGCGGAAAGGAGCTAATGAATTAGTTTTATTTTTGTAGAAAGTAAAAGATTTTAATATCCTCTAAAGAACTCTTTGTCTCTTTCACTAAAGTAAACTAGCCTTAGCTTTTGTTTTTCAGATCAATGTACTTTATTTTCATTTGAAGTATTGCAGCTACAAAAGTTATTCCACATAATATAATATTCATTACAAATAAGTACTAATATATTTATCGTATTTAACATTACATCTTTCATAATGCACATATTAATTGAGTCGATGAAAAACAAAACTTAAGCCCACTCTGGTATAATTCTTAATTATTATAATAAACATTAAATATGTAAAGTATCTATTAACTGTGTGAAATACATTTCTCTATATCTAGTACAATTTTTAAGAATTATGATACAATTTAAAATTCAGTGTTTGAAACGAGGTTTGAAACTTCAGAATCTTGTAGTCCATGATTGTTTGACATTATAACATTTTCTTGATTGTATAAATTTAAAAAATCTGATGTGGCCATCACACAACCTCCCGCCATAGACTTATAAACATAAATGTATACGTACAATTCGGTGCCCATTTAAATATACAAATATTCAAACACAAAAATTAGTATCACCTGAATCAAAAGATTCATTCCTCCCTAATTCGTGCTTATCCACTTAAAACGCACAACCCTATTTTTAGCTTACCTTACAGGTAAGTGAGAGGTAAAAACATGTTAATATCTAGGTTTATTCAGAATACAAATTCGATTCAATATTCATAAGTTATATCTCGATTGCAATGAATTTAATCGATAAATTTGACATGTCTAGCTTATGAAATAAATTTTGCTTAAAAAGTGTTTGAGTACATAATAATTTGAAAAAATCCCGAAACCGTAGGTCGAGGGATTTTATCTGAAATTATTATGTACGATAACACTTTTTTAAAAGAAATTTGATGATTTTGAATAAGCCAGACATGTCAAATTTATCGATTCAATTCTTTAGCACGAGAGGTGTGTGTTAAGATTATTTGATGAATTCATAGTAAAAAAATTTATTTATGCTTTACATATACCTATTATATTATTATTAATTAAATTTTAACTTGGTATACAGCAAGTATACACTATTTAAAATTTTTGTTAAAAAATGCTAGCTTCAATTTCATTATTATTTATTAATATAATTATTCCAAAAATTGTAGAAGAATATTTATAACAACATTCAATATTGAGTCGAAATTGTATTTTGAATAAACGTAGATATTAGCAGGTTTTTACCTTCCGCTTACCTGTAAGGAGGTATTGGAATCATGCTAAAAATCGGGTTGTGAGTTTTAAGTGGATGAGCACAAATTATGGTCCTTACAACTCATTTTTGATAGTTTCACGATGATGTCTGTATGTGTGTGTGCCACTTATCGCTAGGTACTGATAATTATACTAGCTCCGGTGTCTAATTCCATAGTTATTTTCTTCTTTTCTACTTACATAAAGAAAATATGTCATTTAATGTATAAGTTTTTCAGTTGAAATAATAGTAATTGATCAACTAGATCAAAAACTGCAACTAAAAGTGATTTCAGATTTTCAATGAATCAAGATGGACGAGATCAAGCCGTGCATAAAAAGTTATTCTACCATAAATATATATTATTTTAATCAAATATAATCTAAGGTTAACTTTTGAATTAAGCAGTGCTCATACCAAAATAGTATAGTAGGTACAAAATGTAAAAAATGTACATCTTTTGATGTCTCCGTATCATTCATATAAATATACAATTATTTATAAATTTATACAAAACAATAATCACTCCTGCACAATTTAACACTACAAATGCGTTCATATTTTTATAAACCTGCATCTCAAAGTGAATTTGGTTGAAGGTTAGAATTATTTCACCTGACCTCAGGAATTGTCTGCTTCACAACAAATGCGCCTATGCGGTGTCTAAATTGTAATAGATCAATGAGTGCGACTGTTTGTTTTTAAATTGTTTATGTTGTACCTCCATGTTTATCGCGATTTCTTCTTCGGACAACAGCCTTCTCATAATGCTTTCCTTCAAACAATGTTTAATTACAACGATTAATTAACAAACGGAAGTTACCCATACAGAAAAAAAACAGAAAAACCAATGAACAATTTTACACCTATTGCTGTCATCTGTTTTTTCAAAAAATCTTCGAATATGCATTCTTGGCTAGATTTGAAATTTTTTTAAACAATAACAATATAATATGTGCAAACCAGTTTCGCGAAAATCTTTCTACAATCACAGCGATTCACTTTGCTTACGAAAGAATCATCACCGACCTAGAAAGCGGTATCAATCCAGTTGGTATATTCTGTGATCAAAAGCAATCACAGAGTACTACTGGATAAGCTTTTTACGTACGGCATTAGAGGCCTACCGCTGGACTGGATTGCTAACTTCGTTATTAACCGAGAGCAAATATACATCCCTCACCTGGTCCACTGACTTTGGCTACTCTACAATCAACTCCAGTAATACCATTATTAACATTGACCTGCCACAAGGGAGTATACTTGCTCCCATTCTATTCATTCTATATATTAACGACTTGAATTCTATATTTTCAGAAGAGTGTTCAATCACTACCAACTTGACATGAATCGTCCATGGGATGTTTAAAAATATCTTATTCTTGTACTTTAAGTGATGTTACGTAAGTCTATCCTAGCCACATCCTGAGTACGATCAAAAATTACATACTCAATACAAACATCTCAGAGAATTACATGGAATGCATAATTGTGATATTATTACCAAGTTACAACATTGGGATGTAACATAGATAATGTTACCAAGGGCGGACATAAGCAATCGCAAAGATATTATTAGGATGTAAATGGGCAAATATAGCAAGTAACAAGCCGGGATGTTCACATTCTTGAAATGTTCTGGGGATTTTATGTTGTCAAGTGTGTATGTACGCTAATGACGCAATGACACTTCAATATTTGTATCAAACGATAATAATACATCCGATTCTGCCTACCTCAGTGCAGAGATGCACTATCTCAAGTTTCAAGTAGTAAATTCCTTGGATTTTCTATCAATGAAAACTTAAATGGTACCAATCACGTCGAGTATTTGATTGCCATAATCAGTACGGTATGTTTTCAAATCAGGCAGCTGAAGACCGTCGTTGATTTTAATTATGTCATCTGGTTTTACAGAGCACATTTGGAATCACGTTTGAGATATGGCATATGCTTTTGGGGTTCAGCTTCAACCCTATCAGTTGCATTAATCAGTCAGAAGTGAGTAATACGTTATTTGGCTGGAATCTCTCAAGGAACCAGCTGTAAACCGCATTTTATCAGTCTGAAAAATCTCACTGTGACTTGCATCTATATTTTAGAACTATCAATTTACATTTACACGACCCAAAATAAATCTGTTACTCAGAGCACAGTTCATTCGTTCTATACCAAAAAAAGAACTGTTTTCGCGTGCCATTTTGTAGGTTCTCCTTGACCAAAAACTCCCCTCACATATAGTCCAGGCATTTTAGATAATGTTTTGGCAAATAGGGGAAAAAAATGATAGACAGCTGAATTTTGGTATATACGCTCATAATGGCTTCTAGTTTAACATACTAAAAGTCCTAAACGATATCGCGTGTGCTTCCATTGCTACGACCTTGTAAAGACCTTGAGGATGAGATTTTTGCATATAACTCACGAACGGTGACACCAATTAAAAACTTTTTTTACGAAAATGTTGGTAATTTAATGTACTACAAAAAGGCCCTTACCAATTTTATCGTCAGTTTATTTATTTCCCTCAAAATCAGGAAAAGGCTAATCACCGTTTTGGAATCGTTGAGAGCCCGTGAATTAGACTTCCGATTTCAGAAAAATAGCTGCCATTTATGAATGGAATATACTATCGACTTCCGGTTTGCGGCATTCAATTCCTTGCATATTTTTCTATTAGACGTATATATTTTTTAACTTCATCAGGCTTTGGTTTAGCCGGAATTTTAAGTTATTTTAATTTTAGTATATTACTAATTTTTTCATTTATTATGTTTAATCGAGTGTTATTTCTGAACGAATAAAAATACTGACTTCCGGTTTTCGGCATTAGATTCCTTGAACATTTCTCTACATTATACATTATACTAAAAATGTTGAAACATCTTCGTTTAGCCGAAATCTAATGATATTCTTTAAGAGAACACATGGATATTATGGAATTTTTTTAAATTTTTTGTGTTTAAACAAGTGTAATTTCTGAACGAATAAAAATATCAACTTCCGGTTTTCAGCATTCGATTCCTTGAACATTTCTCTATTAATTCATTATACCAAAAATGTTGATACATCTTCGTTTAGCCGAAATCTAATGATTTTCTTTAAGAGAGCACAGGAAAATTATAGAAATATTTTTTATTTGTCATGTTTGAACAAGTGTAATTTCTGAACGAATAAACATACAGACTTCCGGTTTTCAGCATTAGATTCTATGAACATTTCTCTATTAAACACATTATACTAAAAATGTTGAAACATCTTCGTTTAGCCGAAATATAATGATATTCCGTAAGAAAGCACAGGGAAGTTATAGAAATATTTTATTCAATATAAAAAGTATAAATTTATTGAATAATAGTATATTATTTAACGAGCAAATAATGTAGGCTATAATTCAAGAGGATGAAAGTTTCTTCACGAGCCGAAGGCGAGTTAATAAATCATCCGAGTGAATTATAGCCATTATTATATATAGTCAAATACGATGTTATATCTACGACTTTTTAAATAAAGCAACATTTCTTATTTACAAATTTGTATTCATATTTACCTAACCTCAAACTTTGGTGTGAAGACAATTGACAATTCATCCGAGTAATTTAGAACTATTATGGGCTAGTTATGCACAGCGTTTTACAAATTATTACTATTTATTTAATTATTTTTACTGTTTCTGCTTACAACGTCATAAAACGATAACTTAATGTAGTACTAATAATAATTGTAAAACAGGTATACTATAATGTGTTTAATAGAGAAATGTTCATAGAATCTAATGCTGAAAACCGGAAGTCTGTATGTTTATTCGTTCAGAAATTACACTTGTTCAAACATGACAAATAAAAAATATTTCTATAATTTTCCTGTGCTCTCTTAAAGAAAATCATTAGATTTCGGCTAAACGAAGATGTATCAACATTTTTGGTATAATGAATTAATAGAGAAATGTTCAAGGAATCGAATGCTGAAAACCGGAAGTTGATATTTTTATTCGTTCAGAAATTACACTTGTTTAAACACAAAAAATTTTAAAAAATTCCATAATATCCATGTGTTCTCTTAAAGAATATCATTAGATTTCGGCTAAACGAAGATGTTTCAACATTTTTAGTATAATGTATAATGTAGAGAAATGTTCAAGGAATCTAATGCCGAAAACCGGAAGTCAGTATTTTTATTCGTTCAGAAATAACACTCGATTAAACATAAGAAATGAAAAAATTAGTAATATACTAAAATTAAAATAACTTAAAATTCCGGCTAAACCAAAGCCTGATGAAGTTAAAAAATATATACGTCTAATAGAAAAACATGCAAGGAATTGAATGCCGCAAACCGGAAGTCGATAGTATATTCCATTCATAAATGGCAGCTATTTTTCTGAAATCGGAAGTCTAATTCACGGGCTCTCAACGATTCCAAAACGGTGATTAGCCTTTTCCCGATTTTGAGGGAAATAAATAAACTGACGATAAAATTGGTAAGGGCCTTTTTGTAGTACACTAAATTACCAACATTTTCGTAAAAAAAGTTTTTAATTGGTGTCACCGTTCGTGAGTTATATGCAAAAATCTCATCCTCAAGGTCTTTACAAGGTCGTAGCAATGGAAGCACACGCGATATCGTTTAGGACTTTTAGTATGTTAAACTAGAAGCCATTATGAGCGTATATACCAAAATTCAGCTGTCTATCATTTTTTTCCCCTATTTTTTTTATAATGCCTGGACTAATACTTGAACTTAAAATCTTTAATCTTACCAAATGAAATAAAAGAATGCAAAACACTTAACATATTTAAAATTAAATTAAAGAAGCTATTACTCAACAAAGCATTCTACAGCTAAGACGAATTTTTTTTCAACAAAATTTTAAAAAATTCAATAAACACATTGTAACAACTTGTAATTAGGTAATATGAATCATTGTATGTATGTACGAAACTGCGAATTCACATGTTTTCAGATATTAAAATTGATGGTGAAAGTAGGCTTTTGAAAAAACGAGTGGCGAAAATAATTTCCACACTCATTTTGTACATTCTGTGCGAATTTTTCAAAAAGAACATTTTTCATACCTAAAATACCTTTTTTTGTTGTAATCTCTGTAAAAAAACATTCAAACGGACGATTTTCACTGAATTTGAGACATAAATCATTTTGCTGAACGTTTAATTGTTTAGGAAAGAGATCTTTCAGAAAAAATAAATTTAAAATAAAGTAAAGGTATATTATTGATTGGGGTACAGTTTTCCTAATCCTATTTTCTTAATTATTCTTTTTCCCTAACTTATTATTTTCCTAATATTTTTTTCCTAATTTTTTTCCTAATCCTTTTTTCCTAATATTTTTTTTCCTAATTCCTATTATTTTCCGAATATTTCACCTAACCTTACCTAACAAATAGGTGAAATATTAGGAAAATAATAGGAATTAGGAAAAAAAACATAGAAAAAAAGGATTAGGAAAAAAAATTAGGAAAAAAATATTAGGAATAAAGGATTAGGAAAAAAAATAGGTAAAAAAGAATTAGTAAAACTGAACCCATACCATATTATTATGTAAGCTAACAACATTTTATAAGAAAAGCTGGAACATCAGCAGGTCCAGATGAGTTTTTGCTTATTAATTACATTTTCATACATTAAGCAGTTTAGTCTATGCATAAATAAGGCAATAATTTATAATATTAAAATATATAAATTAATTCCTATTTTCTCTAATTTTTATCGCAACAACTAATTGTACGAATTTTTTGATTAAATAATGCATCGTCATACCTTTTGTTAAATTTCTGATTTTAATTTTGAGAAATATAGCCAGAATCGTGAATTTCTGATTCTATTGCACCAATATTTCAGTGACAAGTGCAACGTCTTAACATGGAATAGAATGTTTTAACGGATAAATAAAATAAAATTAATTATGGACATTTATAAATAAGTATAAAAACTAGGAGAATGTTTGATAGAACTAATATTTCGAATACCTACCAGTGTCACCAGAATTTAGGTTCCTTCATAATATTGGATGGAAAATTTATTGAACATAATTAAGAAAGTATTTGAACTTCGAACCTCAACCTCGTTATTCAGTTCTCTCTCTCTGTAAGGGCCAAGGGCGGCGAATATTGCAAATCAATGACATTTAAAAACCTCTTCCAAAGTTTAGATTAGAATTATTGTCGAATGCATAAAAATAAACTCTTTTGAAGTTTCAGTCAAATCCCATCACGTCATTCGTTTGATAAGTACGGGTAGTAGTAGGTACATTAAAATATTAAAGCCTAGTTACGTCAAATGTTAAAAACGAAATTGATTGTCAGATTTTAATTATAAATTTTTTGTACACTCACAAAATGCAAAAAGTCTGTCATTATACTTTTAAATTAAATTCTATTTCAGGATATTTGGATCACGATTTTTTTAATAATTACGAAAAAGTCGCATTCTGTACTGAAATAAATTCGCATTGTTATTTTACTTGATGTATTTTCTTTGTAATATTTTCGCTGTATATTTCTTAAGTGAATTTTATTTATACTTTCTTCATGAGCGAAATATTTAAATTTTTAATATAAAATCGCTGTGTTGTATTTTATACATTCATAGGTACCTACCTTACCTTTATATTTCAAAATTTTATTGTGATTAACTTACAATTTATTATCATCAGTCCAAAACAAATATTTGCAAGTTTCAGTCACATTAATTAGGTACCTACTGATTTTTTTGTTTTGTAAATAGTATGTAATTTTGTATTAGGGTAAATATTTTTTTAACTTGAATATCAAATAATAGATCATAATTTTGTTTTTTTATTATTGTACCTACTTTGCTTTGATGTAGGTACAGTAGAATCGGGGAGACAGCCGAGGTACGTCATCAAAAAATGTAACTAAATTATGTGACGTCAGCTGTGAACATGTTTACATTAGTTCTTTGAATCATAATGTAATATGATGTGTATGTTGCAACAATCACGAAATGTTGTTTTGAAAAAGACAGATTTAAGAAAAAAGATTTAAACCAAACTGGTAAAAAAGAAGCCAAAAGAAAATCAGAAACTCACACAGTAAATCAAGCATATAAACGTACTATAATTCAGTGTTACCACTCGAAGAAAAAAAATTAAAATTGATGGATACATATACAGTAATTTAAATACATAATTATATAAACTAATTTATATTGATTTAATGATAATATAACACGTAGGCATATTTATAAAACTCATTATTAATTTTTGTGTACATTTGGTACAATTTTTGTTTTCGTTTCAGTTACTTTAATATTATAAAGTTTTTCACGAAACGATGACGTACCTCGGCTGTCTCCCCGATTCTACTGTACCTATTTTGTACTATTTTATGAAATTTGTAATGTAATATAAAATATTAAAAAACTATAACGGTTTCAGTAAATTATAGATTATTTTTGAAATAAAATGGCACATTTAATAATAAATCACTCAGTTTATATTATAAAATTATTGAGCTGTTAAAAAATAAGCTAGAGTTAAAAAATAGGAAGTGTCTGTGCCTCTGCTGCCGGCAACGGATTTATAGGTTTCACTGCTCTCTTCTGGTTATCTATTTTATTTATATTTTTAAGATAAAAATTATTATTGTATTATTACGAGCAATTTTAGAAAGTAGTAGTAGCAAAAAAAATTTCATCTCTAACAACACTGGGTAGTTCATTTAGTTCAGTTAAACCTAAGACAATTAAGTGAAAAGCAATTCTTTAAGTTTACAGAAACCGGCGCCGTAACGAAATAAGTCATTAATTTATTTGTCGGTTGCCATTGCTAGCGGCGGAGGCACAGGCTAAAAATATAACAATGGCAATATGATGACATTCTGCAACTCCAAATTTGGTGTTGTCTTGACTTAAAGTGATCCTCTGCCCATGGCAGAAGAAAACAGTCAAAAAATAGCGTTTATTGTTTTATTAAACATAAAAATAACCAATAAAAAATCTGCTGTGGCCACCACACGACCTCTCGCCTAATTCTGCTTATTCTACAAATCTAATAAATAGTTTTACTTACATTTTAATAGTTTCATGTTCATGCAAGTGTTCATGTAATATGTAAACGATAATGTAAACCAATATGCAAGCAAAAGATGTCAACTGTACTGTCACTGTCATAATAATTCAAATTTTATGTAGAAACAAATTTTATATCATGGACAACAAGATACTGAAATTTAAAAAAAAATAGAATATTAATTGTACTTTATTTTATTGTTAAATACTTCCAGATTCAGCAATTTGTATTTATAATTAACTGTACACATAGATAATCACAATTTCTTTTATTTTTAATTGCAAAAATTGTCATAAATAAATAATGTACCAATATATTTAAGGAAAACTTTTCCAAACTTCTAAAAGTACTACTTCCGGTTTGCGGATTTCTACCAAAATCTTATCCGGTGTTAAGATACTTATTAAAACCTTAAATATGAAATTTGGTTATAAACGGTTTGATACTTTTTAAGTTATCGTGGACGAAAAATCGTCGGTTCATACAAACGCACACACACACACACACACAGACATCATCGTGAAAATAGTAAATTCGTATTCTAGAGACCCTGAAACGTGTTTATCCACCAAAAACTCATACTCGAAAATTTTGACCCATTACAATACCTCTCTTATAGAATATGAAGCGAGAGGTAAAAACAGGGTTTTCGCGCGCCACTGTACAGTTTTTATTTATAAGTGAATTAACTTTAAATTTTAATATGTTACCAACAAAGCTTGGTTCTGCGAAATAACGGATCGAATTTTTAAAATTCGTTTTAAAATAACAAAAATTATCAAAATTCAAATTAACATATTTCGATTTTAAAGCAAAATTTTTAAATTCTGCATCGACCAGTTTGTAGATTGTACTTTTATCTTCAACAATATCTTTAGATTATTAAATTTAACAAAAAATAAACGCTGTGGAGTGGATCGCGAAATTCATGTTATTGGTTGTTTTCTGGCTCGGTAGAGGATCGTCTTAACTTGTCCGTGTAAACTGATCCGCGTAATTCATTCCAAGTATTAGTAAGTAGGTATGTCTTTCTTACAAATCGAGATAAATTTCATTGGCCTCTCTATATTGAAATTTATATTTTTAGTACATTTTGTGCTATATTGTAACAATTTTGTGCTGTATTTATATACTAGGAAATCTTGAATGAAAATTTGTGGGGCTGCAGACATGGCTGGCCCCTTAAGTTTAATTTAAAAAAAATTATTTTACGTTAATAATTTGTGCTCGGTTTGTGCTCAATTGTGCTATAAACTAAACGTTATGTACATTTTTTGTTGATCACTAATTTCAAATAAGATTAAGGGGGCTATTTAAATACGTGCCCCTCTTGTGCATTTTTAAATAAATTATTATTCCATCGATATAAAGTGCTCATATGTACTAAGTATTTTGTGCTGTGTGGTACTTTTCGTAGAAGTTAGAGTTTAATAAGTGGGGGCTGCATATATGCTTAATATGTACCAAGTATTTTGTGCTGTGTGGTACTTTTCGTAGAAGTTAGAGTTTAATAAGTGGGGGCTGCATAACCACTCAAAATTATTATTAAAATAGGTAAGTATTCTTATTACATTTATAGTTTGTACTAGTTTTGTGCTCAATTGTGCTGTATACTGATATTTGTGCTTATTATTTTATAAAAATAAAAATGATTGAACTATTGAAATACTGTAGCTACCTACTCCTCATACGCATTTTTAGAGAAATATTATTTCAACTAAATATTGTGCTCGTTTGTGGTCGAAAGTACAATAGTTTGTAGTATGATACTTTTGGAAGTCACTGAAATATGAAAACTCTCAAATTGAGTCAAGAGCGTCATGGCCTATACGGATAAAATATGAACTGAAATTTGGAACCATTTCAATATGGTCTGGAAGAGTTACCGACCAGATCGTGGCTTTTCAGACCAGCATTTCCTTAAAGCCTAGACATTGTTTAATAACCAGTTTAAGTTTCAACAATATATAATATTATGGCAATAGTTTTTATAACATTATAATGTGTAATACTCCAAGATGTAATTACAAAATTAAATTACAATAAAAACATGTAATAAAAACAATTGTAAAAGGTAGTATAAATAATAATTAATTATATATTAACAATATTATAAAAAGACAATAAAATAAGTATTCTACAGGCTGATGATGGTTGCCGTTTCGGCGTCGAAATGTTCCAAAATTTATTAATGTTACAAAGAAATTTATTTTTTTGCTCCTACTGCCACCTAAATTTTATACAAAATTAAATATTTTTTTGTTCTTCATTTATGTGTATAAATTTATCATTTTAACTAAATCCGCCGACTACGATGTCCGCGCGGACTAACGTGCCGAAACTCACTGTGGTTTGATCGGCTGACGAGGTCGTGGGTTTAAATCCCACTGAATAGCATGGACGTTGTGATAGTCTAAACATTTAATTCGTATAATATGTTGATTTGATACACATTGATACTGGCAATATCTAAAATAATACAGCATGAATTTTTTTGTTAAAATTTACAATAAAAATTTCTTGACTAATTAAATAATTTCTGTAATTAAACTGCTGTCAAGTTTAAATGATAAATAATGGAACAAAATCAGTGTTAACTTTATCAATAAAAATAAGTACCTAAATTAAATTCCAAATTATTCCAAATATTTAATTTCGAATGTAAAGGTATAACCTTTCCAGAAAAGAGGCAACTAATTTGATTATGTGTTTTGTGTATTAGCAAGAGAATTTAACAATAAAAACGAATATTTTGAGGTAGAATTTTATTTCTAAAAACCAATAATACTTAACCATAACACAGAGTAAGGCTTATGTTCTTTCCATCTTTTGCAGGAGTATCCCGAGGGAAATTTCCATTCCATGCATTCTCCTCCAACTCCCGACAACGCCAACCTGATAAAACTCCCCATTGTCTGCAAAATTAATAACGGTTCCGTCGAATATCCATCGATCGTCTTCAATCTCTCCGATATTAAATAATCTCACTTAAAAAGAATAAGCGGCTAAAACCAACTTATCTTTAGGGAATTACTTGCATACGAATTTGATGATTTATTCTATCAAATCATTTTCTTTAATTCAAAGTGTTTCAGTCTCAGCATATAGTGATCGGCCTCAATTGTACAAGCCCTGGTTCCTAGTATTAGAAAATAGCGCCGCAGGATAATTTTTTTTATTTATACTGAGACTTATTTAATTTTACAAGAACTTGTGCAAAGTATGATCTCTTGGTCTCTCAATTGGCCCACTATTGTGTCGGCCCACCGATCTTTGCTCGGTAGGCCTTATGGCCGGTCCGCCCCTGCATACATGGAATAATAAGTGTAATTTTCACGGTGACTTAAATCGTACAAAACACATTGTTTTCTTCAGTAGCGCATGCAGTAGGAAGGCTAATTCAATAACATTTTTAAATAAATCAAATAAATAAATAGACATTAGCCTTGGGGGGCGGATATGAAAAATAAAAAAAAATTGATAATGTAAAACAAAATTCGCTCAAGGCATGTTGGCTGATGTCATTGCAATTTATTCATTTGCGGTGATATATTTTAACAATAATTACTAATTCACTAATCAAAAATGCTTATTCTTTTAAAATAGGTAACTTGCAAATGGGTTAGAAAAAAATATTTTACCTTGAGCAAAAAAAAAAATTGCATGCGGCGCTATTGGCAACAAAAATTATATTGCGTTATATATTGAATATATCTGCAGTTCTGCAAATTTCTGCTTGTAAAAAATATAAAATATTTGTAATTGTTCCGCGTATGAGAAGGTGTTCTGAGACCTAACTATTTTTGTTCTATTTTTTTTGTGATGAGTTTTTAGGAAAATAATTGTACCTAAATGAAAGAACAAATCACTTTTGTTCATAGCTATAATTTTTATTGTGATGATATTTGAAAGTATAGTAGTAAAATGGATCTAGGAAAGTTCACCGAAAACAATTCACCGAATACAATTTACCGAAAATCGAATATCAATTCACCGAACAAACAGTTCACCGAAATACAATGCACCGAAAAACATATTCATCGAAAGACAATTCACCGAAAAACATATTCACCGAAATGATAATTAACTTTCCTTCACACTTTATCCAGGCTTAGACTGGAAGCAAAATGCAGGTGTGTTTAAAAGTAGGAAATTGATTCCTTTGTCATGTATCATTTCATAAAGCTTAAATAACTTAAGTAAGTAATCATTTATGTTTTCTTAGTTGTAAATTTGAACTAGATGCTCTATCCTCATAAAGCACAGTCCCTGTATTTTTTACGCATCGGTGCGCCGTCTTGGCCACTCACGTACTGTTCTATTTGAAGTTTATTTAAGCTTAAAAAAATTTAGCTGTTACAATACTTACATACATTAATCCTGCGGCAAGCACTTTATTGAAACTTGACTTTACCCAACCCACATTTAACGGTGTAGGTATGTAACTGTAAGTATTCAAAACATGGAGAATTTACGTTAAGTATCCTTTTCCGAATGCCTGCACAATGCTGCTAGTTCTAAGGGAAGTTAATTATTATTTCGATAATTTTATTTCGGTGAATTGTCTTTCGGTGAATTGTATTTCGGTGAATTGTTTGTTCGGTGAATTGCAATTTCGGTGAATTGTTTTTCGATTAATTGTATTCGGTGAATATTGTTTTCGATGAACTTTCCGGCACCCAAGCAAATTATTGTCCGAAGGTACAACAAAGCAAATATTTTTATTAAATATAACATAGTATTTTGTTTAGTTAACTTTTAAATTTCAATGTATGAAGTTTTCGAAAAAGTAACAATACATTATAATAAATGGATTATCAGACAATTAAAGATATCAAATACGTACCTACTTAGTAATACAAGATGAAATATAGATGCAATTAAAGATATCAAATACGTACCTACTTAGTAATACAAGATGCAATATAGATGCAATTAAAGATATCAAATATACGTACCTACTAAGTAATACAAGATGCAACATACAATAAAAAAAATTCCCATTAAAACAAAACATTCCCCAAGTAACAATGGCTGACCGTAAACCAAAAATAAACGTTGTATTTTAGTCGTAATTTAATACTTTAGTCGTAAAATACTTTGACGTCGCACAGACGTAACCCAAAGTAATATAGACTGACCGTAAACAAAAAATCGACGTTGTATTTTAGTCATATTTTAACGTTATATTTTGACGTCCTGCAAACGTAGAATCTATGTTTATATAGACGTCTACCATATACGTAATTTTACCATCACGTTTGGACATTGTAATTAAATCATAATATAAGTCATAATCAGACGTCGTATTTTACCGTTGTATGGATGTAGAATCTATGTTTATATACACTTCTTTTATGGACGTAGGTAATCTTATAATCTATCATTAATAACAACTATTTTGCAAATTGTTTGATCCGAAATCAATACAAAATTATTTGGATAATGATCTGAAATAATGTGTATCTTTTCTTTCAATTTTTTTTCTACCAGATAAATTTTCATCGCTTTTCCTAGTATATTGACTCCCTTGAAATCTCTTTACAATTTGTTGTAAGGTAAAAATCCCGACCAAATCATTTTTTAAATTTTGTCTAGATAAATGCTCATATTTAAATGCACTCAATGTATCTAATATACCGAATCTTATACAATCTATATTATTTATTTCTACTAAATTAATACTACTATCATTCATTTTATATTGACATTTCATAACATCGAACTATAATGTCAGATTGGCCAACCGGTTAGCAAAGTACGGCAACGTAGGATACTGTCCCGAAGATCCATGTTCAAATCCAGCAAGTTCTAAAGATTTTACTTCTTATACAAACGAAGAAAGTTAAATTAAAAATCGATTAAAAATAACTATAAAAATCAGCAATTTATATATTTTTGTTAAATTGCAAAAATTGTCATATTTTCATTAGATTAAAGACGTTACACAGCTACTCGCTGAGAAGTCGTCAAGACGGTCAGAGACGAACTTTATGACGACGATACAACATTGTTTTCTGGTATTTGATGTTACTTGGGTCATCTTCGGTAACTGAACTACTGAACAATAACTGCAAGAGTCTTAAAACAACGTGTTTCACTTAATTTTCAACACTGTTGTCAAATTTTACTTGAAATTAGTATATTTAACGCTATATTGATGTTGTCCAAAGGTACATGCGAGGTACAACACACTTTTCTAATAGGCACATTAATTATTGAGTAATTGGTTCAACATTCGCCCCTAAATATTTTAACTTTAATTTATTTTTAAAAAATGTGTAGGTAAATAAGACGAAGTATAAATTATAAATTAAGGTAAAAATAACCCATCCATGGTAAGCAGGTAGGTGTATATCAAGTAGGTATAATAACATTACATTAACATCTACAGTCCGAAATTAAGTGTTACTAAAGAAACATTGATATTTCTTTATTAGATTTATAGGGAGACTATTAGTTGTAAAAATCTACCGTAAACCGTATTTCATATTCAATTTAAAAATGTAAAATCAATAATTAAATTTAGTTTGATATCTAATAAATCTTCGCTGTATGCAGTCTGAAACATGTCAAAAGTCAAAACTATGAAAAGTGCAGCTTTAGCTGTCAAGCTATGTACAAAACTAATGAAATATGTAAATGAGTTCATATCCTTTATAGTAATATTAAACTTGGCATTCAGTTTTACTTTATAATGAAAAGTTGGTTGGAGAAAAACCGCAATATTTCCTAAAAGTTCTGACAACTTCTAAAATTTGTGAACGGCCAATCTCTGATACAAGGCTATAAATTCCAAACTTGTGGATCACGTATTAGATGAACTTCCTGACCTGTTGCCATCGCTAAACAGTGGAATATCGCGGAGCGCGCCTGCTGCGATCCTGCAAATTTATTACACCCTAAAATCCGTCCTTCATAAGCAAATGCCGCTATGCAGGACTGCACTCTTGGGAGTGTACATACAGAATTGATGTAAACACATTACACTAATTAATATTAATGTATCGAGTTTCTTGAACGCAACACTAATAATATGCGGTAATAGACATCTTTCGTGCTGCATGCATGTGGTATTTGCTTTATAATCAGGGGGCGGATTGCCAGTTTTAGTCGGCAAGTCTTTTTACTTTGTTTTACTGCTACAGTGATTTTGCCATACTTTTCATACTGGATCATTACCTAAACATAAATGTTTATAGATAGTTATATAAATATAATTTCAGTTTTCGATGTAGGGGAGAGGTGGCATGAAAGGGACAATTTTTTAAAATCATTTGAGTTCAGCAATTGCAAATTATTTCTTTTAAAAAAGTACATATTATTAAAGCTATATGATTTAACTATCTTCTTGTCACATAAACAATTAAAACCAATCTGTCTTAAACTGAAAATTGATTTAAATAAAAAAATCATGCAAATGTCCCTTTCAAGACTTTTACAGGTATTAAAGGGACACTCCCGGTGTTAAAAGGGACACTTACATTATTGACGACAAATGGGCGTCAATGACAAAAATGCTTGGACGTAAGCAGTATCAATGCTTTTAGCTGTCGCATAAAGTTTTAAAAATAATGTATTGTTTTTAATAGACCTTATATGTCGTATACAGGTTGAACCAGAATATAGAAAAGACAACGAGCTGCGGGATAGTTAACATATTTTTAAATTTATACTTTCTTTTTATCAAGTCAAGTCTTATATAGGGCGTAATTACCATCAAAACACACCCTTTATACATGTTTGATATTTTTTGGTATGGATATATATGTCCCTTTCAATACTTATACAGGCTGTCATCGAAATGCCCGTCGTCGATATCTCCCTTGTCGTTAAAAATACAGCATAAATTTATTAACAGAATTTTTCATCTACTCAAGGAGCATAACTTAAAATTATTTTCACATATACAGGGTGTTGCATAACGACTTGGCAATAATTGTTCGTCTTTTTTTAAATGAAACACCCTATATATTTTTATATATTTTGAATTGTATTTTATTTACCTATACGAAAATATAAGTTTCATTTTAGTTTTCCGCGGCGTTGCCAAGTTATTCAATTTTTTCTCTAAAAAAAGCCGAATACACGTATTGTTTTATAAAGGCGTACTGAAGTTATTTTAATAGTAAAAATTATGAATTTTTTTTTCTGTACAGCTGTAACTATACTCTTTGTTCTGACATAACTTTTTTTAAATGTTATTATACAGGATGTTCAATACAGAGAATCAAATTTACTCAATTTCAAATGGCTATAACTCGTCATTTTCAAATGGAACACCCTATATTTTATTATTCTGTTGTGTGTATTTTTGCATCTTCTTATGTTATAAATGGTGTCCTATGCCTTAAAACATTAATTTAATTAATTTCGAAATTAATCATTTTAGGCATAGGACATCCTTTATAACATAAGAAGATGCAAAAATACACACAACAGAATAATAAAATATAGGAAGTTCCATTTGAAAATGACGAGTTATAGCCATTTGAAATTGAGTAAATTTGATTCTCTGTATTGAACACCCTGTATAATAACATTAAAAAAAAGTTATGTCAGAACAAAGAGTATAGTTACAGCTGTACAGAAAAAAAAATTCTTAATTTTTACTATTAAAATAACTTCAGTACGCCTTTATAAAACAATACGTGTATTCGGCTTTTTTTAGAGAAAAAATTGAATAACTTGGCAACGCCGCGGAAAACTAAAATGAAACTTATATTTTCGTATAGGTAAATAAAATACAATTCAAAATATATAAAAATATATAGGGTGTTTCATTTAAAAAAAGACGAACAATTATTGCCAAGTCGTTATGCAACACCCTGTATATGTGAAAATAATTTTAAGTTATGCTCCTTGAGTAGACGAAAAATTCTGTTAATAAATTTATGCTGTATTTTTAACGACAAGGGAGATATGGACGACGGGCATTTCGATGACTCACCCTGTATATGCACAAACACTAATAACATTTTATAAAACAAAAATGAACGATCCTTTTTAGAAATACTCAAGCTTAATTATTATACCTTTAGAGTAGTTACTTAAAAACAATAAAATATAATTAATATCTACTAACTCACTATTAAAAAATCTGACGTGGATACCACATGACTTCCTTGTACGCCTTGTGTGTTCATACTTTTCTTAATAACTAAAATGTAGAATAATATAAATAATTATTTTAACTTATTATACTAGTATACTCACAAATATATTTTAGTCATTTTATTTAAACTGCAGAAGAAGATATAAAGCATATTTTACTATTGTCACTGTCATGTCATAAACATTTAAATTTTACGTAGTAACAAATGTTAATCGATCATGGACTACAAGATACCGAAATACTAAATTATAAATATATACTTTATTTATTCTTAAATGATACCAGATACAAAAATATTTATAAAATACCGATTGTAGGTAATAATCACATAATATTTCATTTAAAATAAAAAAATTGTCTTAAATTAAATATTTATCAAAATTTTTTTTAAATTTACTACTTCCGGTTTGCAGATTGAAACCAAAAATAGGAGGTGCACAACTAGATGCTATAACAGTCCTAAATACAAAATTTCAACTTTCTACGTCTAACCGAAATTGAGTTATGCGACACACATACGTACATCCGTACATTCGTACGTACGTACGTACAGACGTCACGACGAAACTAGTCATAATGGATTCAGAAAAGGTCAAAACGGATATTTCCGTAAAAATCTGAGAACCGAAATTTTTCGCGATTACAATACTTCCTTATTACTCCGTACAAGGAAGTAAAAATTACTCAAAAGTCGACCACTTGATTTTTGATAATTTTTGATATGAAACACTAAATGCACATCTATCTCCTGAAGTTAGTAGGGGAAATATGCCTATGATAACACCCTTAACTTTAACACTTAATTACTGCTTTATTTAAAAACTTAGATAAAGATTGTTGCTTGGTAACATTTCGAGACAAATGACATGATCAAAATCCCGAGCTGAAGGCGAGGGATTTTATCATTCAATTTGTCGAGGAATGTTACCTATAAGCAACAATCTTAAGAAATGAGACCCGAGATATATTTTGTTAGACTATTTCCCAAATAAACAGACATAAAATATGAACTAATAAATTTACGTTGGACTGTCCTAATATTTTTATTATTAAATATTTTCTCGTGCCGGAGTAAGTAAAATTTGACACTGCTGCAGACCGTGTTTTTAAATAAAGAATAATTTTTTGTGCCGAAACGGTTGTTTATTTTGACATTTAATTTTTTTACTAACCTTTGAGTGTCAAAATTTTAAATTTTAGTTTCTTTCGTTTCGCAAGTTCATTAATAATTGGTTCCAAACTAAGGTTTTTGACGTAACTGTATTTTTTGGTGTTATATTTGATATATTTTTATTTCATCGTAAGAAGTTGTCGCAAAAAGTTTCATTTGACACTTTTAATTTCAATTAAAAACAATACAAAATCAATAAAATTTGCATACATGGCCATGTAACGGGTAAATTGTCACTTGAACAATCCCTAGGGCATTTTTTAAATTTTTGCCGATATATTTTGTATGTCATTGGTCAGAATTTAAAAAATTGAAGCAAATGCTTGGTTTAATTAATATGTGGGAAAACGTCATGCAAATTTCATACCAATAACAAGCTTAACACAAATAAAATCTAGCTATGAATTTTACATAAATATTACTTACTTCATTTTAATATTTCTTCGTACACTAATTATAAGCGTGTAAACTAGGGTTGCCAACCGTTCTGGATTTCGCAGGACATCCTGGATTCAGGCTTAAAATCCTGCGTCCTTCCAACGACGTCCGCAGGACGCTTAATGTCCTGTATTTTACGAATCTCCTGGCAACTTTCGGTTTTAGAAGCGATTTGCTTTCTTGGGTCTTGAACAATCGTTTTTGCTGTTTTATCGAAATTTCGCTTCCTATTTAGATTCTAAATTTGATTTTTCTGAAAATAACTTGTTATCAAAACTTGATATGTTTTCTTTAAAACAAATATTCACATACGAATTAGTCGTGGAAATAGTTACTAAATTATCGCTTGAAGTAAATCTAGACAATCTCTATGAAGTGTTTTGTGTGCTAAAACCTGCTATTCAGATAGCCTGTGGTGGAAAAATGGAATAAAGTTTTTTTAGCTAATTCTGAACTTCCAAATTTTTACTTGTACGGAGTAATAAGGAAGTATTGTAATCGCGAAAAATTTCGGTTTTCATATTTTGATGGAAATATCCGTTTTGACCTTTTCTGAATCCATTATGACTAGTTTCGTCGTGACGTCTGTACGTATGTACGGACGTATGTGTGTCGCATAACTCAAATACGGTTAGACGTAGAAAGCTGAAATTTTGTATTTAGGACTGTTATAGCATCTAGTTGTGCACCTCCTATTTTTGGTTTCAATCTATTAACCGGAAGTAGTACTTTTTAAAAATATTTTGATAAATAATTAATTTTAGACAATTTTTTTTATTTTAAATGAAAGATTATGTGATTATTATCTACAATCGGTATTTTATAAATTTTTCTGTATCTTCTATCATTTAAGAATAATTAAAGTATATACTTATAATTTAGTATTTCGGTATCTTGTACTCCATGATCGTTTAACATTTGTTACTACGTAAAATTTAAATGATTATGACATGACAGTGACAATAGTAAAATATGCTTTATATCTTCTTCTGCAGTTTAAATAAAATGACTAAAATATATATGTGAGTATACTAGTATAATAAGTTAAAAGAATTTTTTATATTATTCTACATTTTAGTTATTAAGAAAAGTATGAACACACAAGGCGTACAAGGAAGTCATGTGGTGTCCACGTCAGATTTTTTAAAAATAGTTCAATTATTTATATTTTCAATATATGGGGCAAACGCTGATTCGGCAGAAGTTTTTTCGTTATGCGCAGCATCCTGGGACAGATTCTCGAAACAGACTACTTGTGGAACATGTAAAAGCTGAACTTCAAATAAAAATTAATTTTAGTTTCTCATGCAAACAATTTTATTACCATGCGCTCCAAAATAAAAATTTATTAGAAGCTGCAAAATCAGAAAAAAATATGCGTTTTCAAATAAATGATCTTTGTATTTTTAATAACTAATTCAAGCAATATTTTTAAGTTTTTTTGTATGTAATGAATAAAAAAGTGTCCTGTTTTTTTGGATATTGTCCTGTTTTTTTTAAACCCTTGTTCTGCGAATTCAAGTTTTGAACCTGGCAACACTAGTGTAAACGCTGCTAAACTTCGCCAGTAGTAACAAAATTGAGATATGCGCTTGCGTATACAACTCCCACTGAATATATTCATGCAAATTTCATACCGATAACAAGCTTAACAAAAATAAAATCTAGCTATGAATTTTACATAAATATTACTTCATTACTTACTTAATTTTAATATTTCTTCGTACACTAATTCTAAGCGTGCAAACGCCGCTAAACTTCGCCAGTACTAACATAATTGAGATATACTTTTTAAAGTACGACCAGTATGCCATCATAGGCAGCATTACATCATAGGCAGCATTCCATCATAGGCACATTTCCCCTAGCTAATGTCTTTATATTTTATAATATTTTCTCTTACAGTAGTAGCATCTTATGAAAAAATCTGCAGATTTACAATACATACAATAATTAAAATATTATCAGAGTCCCATTCAATACCAGTCCCTTTCATGCCACCTCTAGGGAAGAGGCAAATAATTAATTAAAAACGGTGTTTTTTTAGAAATTTAGGTTTTTCAAAATATAATGTTAATCTAAAAAAATGTTTTAATATTTTATTTATTAAATTTAACCTATTTTATGAAAGTTTCTTCACTGAAACAAAATACTGTACTTACTTATATTATATGTTTTCAAAATTCGAAAGTTAATTTTGTGAAGGAAACAGTATCGGGCCACTGGTTGAATGGGTAGTTTTAATATTAAATATTACGTTGTAATAACAACTAGATAACTATGTTTGCGTAATAAAATAATTAAATTTAGTTTCAAGTATTCTCACACATAACTCTGTCTTTATTCAAAATAAAGAGTTTTCAGTTGTACTAAACAATGTTCTTCTGTAATAAAGTAAGCTACATACTCTTATTTATAGGAATTTCAAAAATAATCTTTTTGTTCCAGAATCAGTACGTTAAATACCTCAAGTTATGGTACACCTGTATATAAAAAAATTCTGCGGCCTACCGATTCTAAGCTAAAGTTTTGTAATCTACTTTTATTTAAATCGGTATTTTACTTAATATTCGTAAAATTTATTGTGACGTAATTGATATTGATTACGATGTAAGGTAAGAAGTAAAACAGAATCATTAAAATAGATTTTCTTTCTCAGCTAACAATCTAGAGTTTTACTTCAAATAACCAATCATATTCCTCTTATTTTTAAATGTTATTAAATACCTATATATGTATTTATATATAAATCTAACATCTGAATAACAAAAGATATAACATAATAATAATTTATTTCATTCATGACCAAAAGTACATACCTAACTAATAGGATTTTAAGTGGAAAGAAAAACTAAGCACAAGCAGAAAATGTTTTTAATCTTTATGGGATTTGGAATCAAAGTTGAAACTTTAAAAAAAATTTATCGTAGAAACAAGAAAACGTAAACAAAACTTCAAAAATTAATGAAAGATATCTTGAGAAAAACATCTATACAAAATTACGTTTCCTTAATGTATTATTGAAGATACTGACATAAAAAGTATATCGTTAAGTTCTTTGTATAAACAGAAGATATAATAAACACCATGTTTACTTTTTAATTCTCATGTATGAGATTCTTAAAATATGTACCTAGTATTTGTCTTTTGAAATAGATGAAACGTATGAAGGTAATATTTATCTTTACTTCAATATATATTTTTTTAAATTACCTCGACGCAATAACCGTAAGCTCAGCTCCGTCACGCGCGTATTATTTCAAAGTTTTTTCAGTGGTCTGAAAATAATTAAATTAAAAGTAAAGTGGGGTGAAGGGATGTGTTTAGATTTAAAATAAAAAATAAAGTGAGATGTTGTGCACAACGAAGAAAAAAGTGTTTCAAAAGGAAGAAAACAACTGAAGGTCATCCGATTAGTCAGTCAACTGGCGATCGGTAGTGCACACTATTTTCAATATAGTGACCGCGGTTTAGTTTATCCAGAATACATTTTAACAAATGACCTTAAAAGCCCATAATAAATACTAATCGTTGCTACAGTGAGAAAATTTTCGCTTGCTCACAAAAATAGGTTCTTTGTAGTTTACAGTACATAACTACTAAAGTTGAAAATTATTGAAACTATTTATAGGCATAAATTTTACAAGGGTCTTAAGAAAATATACCTACCGAGCCAAGTATTAAACAAAGATGTTATCCTTGGCTTAACAATGTACGTAGGTACGTTACTGAACTGAGAAACTCATAATACCTACTTATATATTTCATGATGAGTTACCAGGATTGTATTGAATGATAGATTTTTTAATACAATATAGGTAGGTTTTAGATGGTCTTCATGATACGGCAGATTTCTCCTGGATTCCTATTTCCATACGTCAAAGAACATCACTTTTAATCAGAATCTTCACTGTCAAATTCCGAATCAGACGAATATAATTTTTAACACGTGGCCTAAAATAATAAAAAAATGAACCCGTAAAAACAAAGTTTTTGACTATGAATCCTTTATATATGAGACTCGATCGATATTTATTTATATTTTTCGACAACTGTCAAAAAACATGACATTTTTGTATTGTTATGGATACGCAAAGTTTGTGATTTTTTCACAGTGAAGGCCTAAAAAAGAGCCGAAATAAATGCATATAGCGTCATAATAAGAAACGTTTATTTTATCCAACACCCGTTGAATTGTAGTAACAATTTTTTTTAATACTGATAGTAAATTTTAAATAATAATAATAGTAATGATAATAATAAATTACAAATTTAGAAAAGCTTTATCAAATAAAATATTAATATAGATAATTAATAATAATGTAGTACCTACCTATAAAATATATTCATGCTTATACCTACCGTTAGATCTTAATTCATCACCATAATTTATATTTGTTTTAAAATAATAATGCTTATAATAAAAAAATGCCTTATTTATTAAAATCTATCTGACTTCTCTGTATATTGTGTTAACTTGATATTTTTGTTTGCACGACAATTTAACAATTCGACAGTAACAGTGCAAGCGTGTAGTGTAGATATTATAACAATAAAACTCATACTAGTTGAAGGTGCAAGAGTACGTAGTGCAAAGTATAATGTGTTCGTTTAGTTATTTCATAGAACAGCGAAAAGCTCAAGATGTTGCCCTTTTTCACGCCTTGCAAAATGTGAATTTTGTCGATTTTCAAATCGAGTGGAAGTGCCATCCTCTTGGCGTTTTGTCTTGTCGGCTCCGCTACAATTCTTTATTCTGGCCTTATTTTAAAACCCTATACCTGTTGTTCAAAGATGTCATTTGTCATGACGAAATTGTTCTCGTTAAAACTTCACAAACTTTTTAGAACATCTGAACTTGGCAATGTTCACCGCTGCCTGAAGAACGTTTTGTTTATTTTAATTGTTCTCAACGAATCTGTAAAATTTAATTTAATAAAAGACAATCAAGTAACGAATCCTTTTTCTGCTTGTTAATCACAATAACGAGGAAAACGGAGCCTAAACAAATATTAATATTAACTTTACGTAGTACTAGAATAATACTTAAATAAATATGACTAATTTAATGTTGCCAAAGGTACCTTTATATTATATCTTTTTTTTGATTTGTGCACTTGTTTTGAATAGTGGAAAGTATAGAAAACCATTAAAAATCGTAGTTTTCCAATAACTCTCTTGTCGATTGGAATGTCTTTTTTTTAAAAGTTACCTACACATTATCTGCTATATTATTTTAACATCGAACTGTTAATAAGTTTCCAAAAAAAACATCCCACATTTTGAATAAAAATAATATAATTTTAGATTTGCTTTTTATCAAAAATTTTGTAAATAAACTTTTTCTCTAAGTCGTACCTAAATCAAATTATTATTAGTGAACTACGAACGCCTTTCTGTGTGAAGGTATACTGCCGCCTTAATAGTTCCTATACAGGGCGATGTGTTTAAGACGATTCACCCTTAATAAATATATGTTTTAACATCTAGGACACATTTTACTAATTTTTTTTTTTGTTAAATCACTCATCTCACCCCCATCACTCTCAATTTTAAAATCTTAAATGGCAATATACCCTTTTAGTCCGGCGGCTTAGTGAAATTATTGTGCACTTCGAGCCAAAAGTAATTTTTCTCATTTAACACACCTTATTGAGTATTTTATGGGGTGGAGGCATCACCGGAAGTTTCCGCGTCAGCCGCCATTTTGAAAAATTTGTCCCCGTTTTTTAGTTTTTTGCGTTTATCTTGCAAATGGTGTACATTACGAAGAAAACTGCTACACCAACATGTAGGGCATAAAATTCTCTTTAAGTAAGATTTATATAGATTTTTTTAATAAATGGCACTGTTTGCTGGAAAATCGAGAAAATGAATATTGCATATTTTGAAATTCTTTATAAAGTCGTTTTTTAGTCATATCACAGGCAAATGGCTGTAATATTTTATCGGATAAAGATATCGACTTTCAGTTTTAAAAATTCAATTTCTGATACATTTTTCTATAAAAATATAGTTTTCAAAATTTTTCAGACTCTGGTGTAGCCACAATTTAATTAGGTATATTCTTCGAGAAAACAAAATAAATATTTGTAATTTTTGTGTTTATTCATCTGTCATTTCTAAACGAATAATTATATCGACTTCTGGTTTTCAGCATTCGATTTGTCGAACTTTTTTTTTAGAAACATTGTTTAAAAAATTTAAGAAGGCCTTTGTTGAGCCGAAATTTAAGCAATTTAGATATATTTATTCATATTTTGAGTTTAGTTAGCTGTAGTTTTCGAATGGATTAAAACATTGACTTTTGGCTTTCAGTTCTGAATAGAAACATGTTTGTGAACACTAGTACTGAAAATCATAAGTGATATTTCACAGATTTACTGCAAGATAATTTTAGTGTTTACTAAAATATCACTTCCGGTTTTCAGTATAAGTTTTCACAAACATGTTTCTATTCAGAACTGAAAGACAGAATTCAATATTTGAATCAATTCGAAATCTACAGCTAATATAAATTAAATACAAAATATGAATAAATATATCTAAATAGCTAAAATTTCGGCTCAAGATAGGCCCTCTTAAATGTTTAAAATCATGCATCTAGAAGCAAAATGATAGAAAAATCGAATTCTGAAAACCGGAAGTTGATATAATTATCCGTTTAGAAATGACATGAATAAACACAAAAATGACTAATATTTATTTTGTTTTCTCGAAGAATATAATTAAATTGTGACTACACCAGAGTCTCAAATTTTTTTAAAATTATGTTTTTATAGAAAAATTTATCAGAAATAGAATGCTTAAAACCGAAAGTCGATATCTTTATCCGATAAAATATTACAGCCATTTTTCTGTAATACGACTAAAAAACGAAATTTATAAATAATTTGAAAATATGCAATATTCATTATCTCGATTTTCCAGTTAACAGTACCATTTACAAAAAAATTTATACAAACCTAACTTATAGAGAATTTTATGCTCTACATTCTGGTGCAACAGTTTTCTTCATAATGTAAACCATCTACAAGAGAAACGCAAAAAACTAAAAACGGGGACAATTTTTTTCAAATTGGCGGCTGATGCGGACACTTCCGGTGATGCCTCCACCCCTTAAAATACTCAATAAGGTGTGTTAACTGAGAAAAAAATTTAAAATTGCTTTTGGATCGAAGTGCACAATTCATATTATACACTCGAGGAAAATAAAAACGCACCACTTGAAAATGCACCAAAAATGACACAATTTCAAAGTGCGATATCTCGGCTGCATTTCGACGATATTGGATGAATCTTCGAGTTCTGAAAACGTTGAAGTCTTATCTTTAATGTGATTATAGCCAATGTCACAAAAAATTCACTCCACCACCTTCCCACCCCCCTAAGAAAAACAACTGTACCAGATGTTCAAAAAGGCCCAACTTTGGCAACTCATACGCAGTGCCAAAAAATCGTGAACCTTATTGGCCAACAGAGTAATAAAGATCAGTACCTACCTACGATGATATGGCGCGAATTTATGAATTTTTGAAAAAAAAAGTGCTTTTTTGAGGTTTTTGGCTATAACTTGGCGAATTTTGCACGAAAATCAATAAATTTTGGATTTCCGAGAACGTTGAAGGTTTCTCTATTCGGCCCTGTAAGTTAATTTGCCACCAAACCCGATCCACCTCTGCCACGTCCGGATAAAAAAACATGTTTTTGACTGAAAAATGTTCAATTGTATCAACTTGTAGCATGAGTAAAAAAAATCGTGAACCTTATTGCCCAACAGGACAATATAGTTCAATCTTTTTCCTTCAATTTTCTCAAAATTTCAAGTAGGTACGTGCGATAATTTGGCACGAAGTTATGAATTTTTGAAAATTTTTTGTATTTTTGTGCTTTTTGCCCATAATTTGTCCGATTTTGCGCCAAATTCGTTTATTTCTTAAAACATCTAAAAAATAAAGGTGTTTAAAGAAATAAAAGTTTAAAGCTTGTTTTACATTATACTTTTTTCGTCTAGATTCATTCTAGATTTCTCGTTTGATTTCCATCCGAGATTCGTTCGATTTTCATACTTTATTTCCAAACTATTCGTATACAATCGGAATTCTTCGATTTTTTCCGAAGTGGTTCAAGTTAGGCAACTTCAAAATAATAAATAATATTCTTACTTATTCTGACAAGTGACAACTTAAAATGTGGAGGTTATAATTTATAATGAAAAAATATTAACACAACTTGAATAATACGAACAAGTCCAAAACTCATAAACGTCAACGTGAACAAATCAAAACAAAATATTAAAACTTTTAAACGTTGGTCAAACTGACTCCAGATTGAACTGCGCATGCGTAGACAAATCTAGTATGAATCTCGAATAGAAAAATAGAGCCGGGCGTATATTTCTATACTAGAAAAAAGTATGGAAATCGAACGGAACTCGGATGGGATTTACATTATACTAGAAATGGCTAGGAACTTCTCGGATCAATCTCGAACTAGAATCTAGACGAAAAAAGTATAATGTAAAACAGGCTTTAGAGTCACTTTTAGATAATTGTTAATGAACTTCAGAAACCTCAAAAAGGCACTTTTTTTCAAAAGTTCATAACTTCGCGCCAAATCATCGTAGGTCCTTGAAATATTGCGGACCTTTAAGGAAAAAGTCTAAATGTGATGATATCCAATATGACGAAAAATCCACTCCACCCCTTCCCACCCCCCTTAGAAAAAAATGTACCTGATATCCAACTTTGGCAGCTCATACGCAGTGCCAAAAAAATCGTGGACCTTATTGGCCAACAGAGTATTAAAGATCATCAGACTTTTTCCTTCAAGGTCCGCAAAATTTCAAGGACCTACGATGATTTGGCGCGAAGTTATGATTTTTTGAAAAAAATGTGCCTTTTTGAGGTTTCTGAATTTTATTAACAATTATCTAAAAGTGACTCTAAAACTTTTATTTCTTTAAACACCTTTATTTTTTAGATGTTTTAAGAAATAAACGAATTTGGCGCGAAATCGGACAAATTATGGGCAAAAAGCACAAAAATACCAATTTTTTTTCAAAAATTCATAACTGCGTGCCAAATTATCGCACGTACTTGAAATTTTGAGTAAATTGAAGGAAAAAGATTGAACTTTATTGTCCTGTTGGGCAATAAGGTCCACGATTTTTTTTACTCACGCTACAAGTTGCTACAATTGAACATTTTTCAGTCAAAAACATGTTTTTTTATCCGGGGGTGGCAAGGGGTGCATCGGGTTTGGTGGCAGATTAACTTACAGGGCCGAATAGAGAAACCTTCAACGTTCTCGGAAATCCAAAATTTATTGATTTTCGTGCAAAATTCGCCAAGTTATGGCCAAAAACCTCAAAAAGGCACTTTTTTTCAAAAATTCATAACTTCTCGCCAAATCATCGTAGGTACTTGAAATTTTGCGGACCTTGAAGAAAAAGTCTGATCTTTATTACTCTGTTGGCCAATAAGGTCCACGATTTTTTTGGCACTGCGTATGAGTTGCCAAAGTTGGACCTTTTTGGACATCAGATACAGTTGTTTTTCTTAGGGGGGTGGGAGGTGGCAGAGTGGATTTTTTTGTCACATTGGCTATCATCACATTACAGTTAAGACTTCAACGTTTTCAGAACTTGAAGATTCATCCAATTTCGTCGAAATGCAGCCGAGATATCGCACTTTGAAATTTTGTCATTTTTGGTGCATTTTCAAGTGGTGCGTTTTTATTTTCCTCGAGTGTATATTACCCACTGTAAGCCGCCGGACTATTTGTGGCATATCAAATGATAGCTATTGAAAAATTTTACACAGTCATGTAAATAAATTAAAGTTAGCAACAATAGTTTATAATATTTTTATGGTTTATTAAATGCACGAAGTGCTATGAAAATGACAAGAAAACAAAAAAAGAACACTGTATAACAATAGTTATATGTTAAAATGTTTGTAAATTTGAAATAATTATATTCTTATTTGAATTATTATATTCATATTTTTCATTTATTTCTTCTAAATCTAGCAATGCAAACAATTTTCACTTTGTTAATAAAGCAGTGGCCACTGTACCCCTGAGTCATGATCACTGTACCTCAATAGTGGGGTACAGTCGTACAGTGGAGAAAAATACCGACATGTATATGTTTTTCTGTTAAATAAATAGCAGCTTATAAAAATGTATCAAAATTTATATACAATTGCTGAGACATGCTTTTAGAGTTTGGAATATTAACCGTTACAAAATAATGTACATAATCAAAAAAATTGTATAATTATTGTAAAAAAAAGTATCCACTGAGCCCCGCTGTCCCCTACTTATTTATCTATTTCATTTACATTTCTCAATTATCGAGAAAAAGTTGTCCCTTTTCCTGGAAGATTGAATATTGATTCTTCTTGAACGATATAAATCCAACGTGTTGTTGGACGGTTAATGATGCTCCTATGGATTAACGACTCTTGATGTTGGCGCTCACTTCAATCAGATCATCGATGATTGAGCGAAAAACGAACACAGCCCGCGCGCGCCAGTGAGCAGTTCGATTCGTTTAAAGTCCCGCTCACGTCGTTAATTCCTTAATGACGGCCTTTCAATCCAGCCAGTAGATTTTTGTACAGATTAAATTAATACAACATTTGTCATCAGTCGAGCTGTTAATGAAAGAGATGTTTATACTGTTGAAAACATCGTAAATTATCGTGAGAGAGGAAAAGTGTTTGAATGTTTGCTTTGCTGTAATTATACGAGTATAATTTTTAGTACAGGCGCACTAGAAATTATTTATATGGGTCCGGCGACATAAGTTAAAGAAATTTTTTCCATAGGAATGTTGCAATTGAAATAACATACTAAAAATCCTCATCGATCCGCCTTGTGCTTAGTCCGCTATCTTGGAAAAATGATGGAAAAAGACAACTTTTCTCCGGTTTTTTGCAATTTTCTCGAAAATGGCAAATTTTAAACAAAAAATTTGACGTGAACACCACATGACTTCCTTGTACGCCTATTAAACTGTTCATACTTTTCTTAATATCTAAAGTGTAGAATAATATTTAAAAATCTGACGTGGCCACCACAAGACCTCCCGCCATATACCTACTTTATTCCTTTAACTTGTTATACAAATATATTAATATACAGGGTGTAACAGCGAAACCAACCAACACCTATATTTTCTTTATTATTAGTTACAACAAAATGTTAAATAGGAAAGTTGTAGGAGACCAAGGGGGACATCTGATTAAAGAATAAAATAATTTTTTAAACCAGTGGTTCTCAAGTTAAAACACAAAGTTATATTTTTTCAAATGGGAATATACATATTTTTTAGGCCTATCCGATAGAGTATTTTTTTCTGAATTCAACCATGTATTCGTTTTATATCCTTACATAATAAAAATTTTGAGAAAAATTCAGTTGAAATTTAAATAATTTCTAATTTTTAATATTAATGTGCAGTAATATATGGATGAAAAACAAGTGATAAATTAAATATGGACGTGGTTTCTTTGGATATCTCGTGGCATAAATATCGCAAGCTTGTATGGCATTTTTATTAATTTTTTTAAATTTATCACTTGTTTTTCATCCATAGATTACTGCACATTAATATTAAAAGTTAAAAATTATTTAAATTTCAATTGAATTTTTCTCAATATTTTTATTATGTAAGGATATAAAACAAATACATGGTTGAATTCAGAAAAAAATTACTCTACCGAATAGGCCTAAAAATATGTACCTATATTCCCATTGGAAAAAATATAACTTTGTGTTGTAACTTGACAACCACTGGTTTAAAAAATTATTTTATTCTTTAATCAGATGTCCCCCTTGGTCAGCTACAACTTTGCTATTTAACATTTTTTTGTAACTATAATAATAAAGAAAATATAGGCGTTGGTTGGTTTCGCTGTTACACCCTGTATAAGTACTACTACTACTGCTACTATACTCACAAATATATTTTAGTCATTTTATTTAAACTGCAAAAGAAGATATAAAGCAAATTTTACTATAGTCACTGTCATAATCATTTAAATTTTACGTAGTAACAAATGTTAATCGATCATGGACTACAAGATACCAAAATACTAAATTATAAATATATACTTTAATTATTCTTAAATGATACCAGATACAAAAATATTTATAAAATACCGATTGTAGGTAATAATTACATAATCTTTCATTTAAAATTAAAAAAATTGTCTTAAATTAAATATTTATCGAAATATTTGAAAAAAGTACTACTTCCGGTTTGTAGATTGAAACAAAAAATAGGAGGTGCACAACTAGATGCTATAACAGTCCTAAATACAAAATTTCAACTTTCTACGTCTAACCGTATTTGAGTTATGCGGCATACATATGTCCGTACGTACGTCCGTCCGTCCGTCCGTATGTACGTATGTACGTACAGAGTCACGACGAAACTAGTCATAATGGATTCAGAAAAGGTCAAAACGAATATTTCCGAAAAAATCTGGGAACCGAAATTTTTCGCTATTACAATACTTCCTTTTTACTCTGTACAAGGAAGTAAAAATTGTGTCTCATTTTACACAAGAACTACCTACTGTAATTTATTAACGGATATAAATTTCGAATTCCACACTTCAGCAAAACATCCAAGTTTCAACATCACTCAATTGTGTTTTGTATTGGTTTGAAGAACTTATTTTATTCCTTTACATTTATAATAAATGTGACATGTGATCAAAAAACGAAAATATCATTTTTATACAGTATTTAGTTCAGTTTAATAAACCAAAACTGAGTATGTGTGGGACTCACGAAGTGTACTTATAGGGTTATTTATTTAGTTCAGTTCAATCAAAGTTTGTACTAAAACCAAGTAAGTAGGTATTTTATTGGTATTTTAAAATTTAATTCAGTGCAATCAGAGTGTCTACCAAAAAGAAGGGTACCTACCTATTGGGTTGCTTATTCAGTTCAATACAGATTTTCTTCCAAAAACCTCGGCATATTGTGTAATAAAATAATAGGACATTATATGCCGAGTCATTTGAAAAACAACTGATTTTATAAAACGAATGATTTTATAACTACCCTGCGACAAATACAATACATTCCTACTTTCTCACTCATCTATTCAACAAACAAAGTAAAACCGATTGTTTCAAATAATAAATTTTTCATTTCAATTACAAATTAAAAAATAACCTATAAAATAAAAATAAAACTTTTCAAGAGAGAACTCATAAGTAGGTACTAAAGTACCTACGTCTATATTATTAAAATTATTAGTCTGTTTTTAATTTCATGCATGTGTATATATTATATTTCGGAAACTCGCTGTCACAGAATATCTCTTTGGTGGTCAAGGGACCAACTAAAGAGAACGATAACATATTAAACTATTATAAGTTATGAAGCAAGAAGGCATATTGACATGAATTCAGTCCTTGTAATTAATACATGCTATGTCAAGAAACTAGTGTAGCAAACACTAAAACTAAATTATAACTTTATCCAATAGTGTCTCGTAGAAACGGAAATATTCTAACTAACTCTGTACATCAGTTACCAAATTACTGTTACGTACAAATTTCAAACAAATAAGATGTGAATGTGATACCTTCGACGCACAACGCTCAACGCTGTTTGTTAACACACAACGCATTATCATTAGTTTTGATACGTCATTACTTGACATTGACTATGATGGTGTTACGTACTTCAAAATTTGACAGGTGGACAAACGTCCTGTGCCAAACTAACATGAATTATTTTAAATGTCACTCGAAGTAACTAAAGCAATATTTTGTGCACTAAAAATAGATAGGGATATAAAGTGTTCTAAGATTGGCATTCCAATCTTTCCAAACTATGAATTATTAAGTTCAAACATATGTTTGATGTAGCTGTTTAAATAAACTTTGTAACATACACAACAATACACAATACGTGACGTTTGTGAAATCTTTATTCTGGCAGAAACAGAATTTGTTTTTTACCTCTCGCCTAGAGAGGTATAGGGATCGTGAAAAAATTCGATGTCGAGATTTTTGTCAATAAGCACGTTTTAGCACCTTTAGAACCTATTTTGATTATTTTCACGATGATGTCTGTGTGTGTGTGTGTGTGTGTGTGTGTGTGTGTGTGTGTGTGTGTGTGTGTGTGTGTGTGTGTGTGTGTGTGTGTGTGTGTGTGTGTGTGTGTGTGTGTGTGTGTGTGTGTGTGTGTGTGTGTGTGTGTGTGTGTGTGTGTGTGTGTGTGTGTGTGTGTGTGTGTGTGTGTGTGTGTGTGTGTGTGTGTGTGTGTGTGTGTGTGTGTGTGTGTGTGTGTGTGTGTGTGTGTGTGTGTGTGTGTGTGTGTGTGTGTGTGTGTGTGTGTGTGTGTGTGTGTGTGTGTGTGTGTGTGTGTGTGTGTGTGTGTGTGTGTGTGTGTGTGTGTGTGTGTGTGTGTGTGTGTGTGTGTGTGTGTGTGTGTGTGTGTGTGTGTGTGTGTGTGTGTGTGTGTGTGTGTGTGTGTGTGTGTGTGTGTGTGTGTGTGTGTGTGTGTGTGTGTGTGTGTGTGTGTGTGTGTGTGTGTGTGTGTGTGTGTGTGTGTGTGTGTGTGTGTGTGTGTGTGTGTGTGTGTGTGTGTGTGTGTGTGTGTGTGTGTGTGTGTGTGTGTGTGTGTGTGTGTGTGTGTGTGTGTGTGTGTGTGTGTGTGTGTGTGTGTGTGTGTGTGTGTGTGTGTGTGTGTGTGTGTGTGTGTGTGTGTGTGTGTGTGTGTGTGTGTGTGTGTGTGTGTGTGTGTGTGTGTGTGTGTGTGTGTGTGTGTGTGTGTGTGTGTGTGTGTGTGTGTGTGTGTGTGTGTGTGTGTGTGTGTGTGTGTGTGTGTGTGTGTGTGTGTGTGTGTGTGTGTGTGTGTGTGTGTGTGTGTGTGTGTGTGTGTGTGTGTGTGTGTGTGTGTGTGTGTGTGTGTGTGTGTGTGTGTGTGTGTGTGTGTGTGTGTGTGTGTGTGTGTGTGTGTGTGTGTGTGTGTGTGTGTGTGTGTGTGTGTGTGTGTGTGTGTGTGTGTGTGTGTGTGTGTGTGTGTGTGTGTGTGTGTGTGTGTGTGTGTGTGTGTGTGTGTGTGTGTGTGTGTGTGTGTGTGTGTGTGTGTGTGTGTGTGTGTGTGTGTGTGTGTGTGTGTGTGTGTGTGTGTGTGTGTGTGTGTGTGTGTGTGTGTGTGTGTGTGTGTGTGTGTGTGTGTGTGTGTGTGTGTGTGTGTGTGTGTGTGTGTGTGTGTGTGTGTGTGTGTGTGTGTGTGTGTGTGTGTGTGTGTGTGTGTGTGTGTGTGTGTGTGTGTGTGTGTGTGTGTGTGTGTGTGTGTGTGTGTGTGTGTGTGTGTGTGTGTGTGTGTGTGTGTGTGTGTGTGTGTGTGTGTGTGTGTGTGTGTGTGTGTGTGTGTGTGTGTGTGTGTGTGTGTGTGTGTGTGTGTGTGTGTGTGTGTGTGTGTGTGTGTGTGTGTGTGTGTGTGTGTGTGTGTGTGTGTGTGTGTGTGTGTGTGTGTGTGTGTGTGTGTGTGTGTGTGTGTGTGTGTGTGTGTGTGTGTGTGTGTGTGTGTGTGTGTGTGTGTGTGTGTGTGTGTGTGTGTGTGTGTGTGTGTGTGTGTGTGTGTGTGTGTGTGTGTGTGTGTGTGTGTGTGTGTGTGTGTGTGTGTGTGTGTGTGTGTGTGTGTGTGTGTGTGTGTGTGTGTGTGTGTGTGTGTGTGTGTGTGTGTGTGTGTGTGTGTGTGTGTGTGTGTGTGTGTGTGTGTGTGTGTGTGTGTGTGTGTGTGTGTGTGTGTGTGTGTGTGTGTGTGTGTGTGTGTGTGTGTGTGTGTGTGTGTGTGTGTGTGTGTGTGTGTGTGTGTGTGTGTGTGTGTGTGTGTGTGTGTGTGTGTGTGTGTGTGTGTGTGTGTGTGTGTGTGTATGAAAGTCTGTATGTGTGCCTACTATGCTCTTTCGTTCTTATTCATTATCTCAAATTCTATTGAACATAAAATTCTAATATTTTGCATTATATATTTGTACATGTTAATGAAGAGCTGATTAGATTTTGGTAAAAATCTGCCAACCGGAAATGGTATTTTCTTGAAGCATTTTAACATTTTTTGCAAAAAATATAGAAAATTCTGCGATAATTACAATTTGTCATACGACATTTCAAAGAACAAATTATATCTTACAATATTTATTTAACATCTTGTCTATATCTCTTACCAATAAAGGAAAATTATTTTTCAAAGATATATAATTTTACCTACCACGATTTGTAAATCACAATATAGGAAAAAATTAAAAACAAAAATGAATATGTCAATGTGACAGATGAACAGACGTAGGTATGCACAATTTCTGAAATGTTTGTGGCACCATTTTAAAAGAAATGTAAATATTATTAACTGAACATAATGTAATAAGGTAATAATAAAGTTAAATTTTTATTTATAAAGAGCTAATTAAGAACTAAGAACTATAAAATTATTTTTAAAAAGTTTGTAAATTTATTGCAAAATTATAATTTAAGAAAGCCTAACTAAAACCAAATTCACATAAATTACAGTGTTAAGGCGAGAGGTCGTGTGCTGGCCACAACAGATTTTTTTTTTCACGGCATGCAATGTAATAATTTACGTATATTTTTAATAAACAAACCGACTTGATAAAATTTTAAAAATAAAATGTAAATATAGTACGTGACGTCGTCACATTGTATTGTAAACCAGAGAAATGGTGCCCAATTAATAATTTAGTCGGCGATAAAAGACTTACTTCTATCACTTTTGTAAATAATAATAAAACATAATTAATAAATTAACATCTTCTAAAATATCTTACTTTGCTTAAAAATTTCTTGTCGCAAACATAAACGTGTTAAACTCTATTTTAATTTTAAAGAAAATCAATTCTTGCATTAAATATTCGGTCATGGGTTCATGTAAATTATTTTAAAAGTAAATTTTCTAATATGCAAATTATCGGAAGGGAATGTGATTTAGTCACCCAGGCTCATTTAAATTACGATAGACTGCTGCTGTGTTCATTTACATTTTTCATAAGTCTTTCAAGCGGATTTAGACTTTGAACGAGAACATTTTTAAATTATAAATGAGACTAACAAAGTGGGCAAGTGCATGCGGAAAGCCTCAAATTAATTTAAACTGAACTGTACAGTGAAACAATTAGTTCATATGTTATTAACATTTGCAAGTTTGAATTTAATTAGATTACCTTGTGTATTGGTTTAATTATATTATTTGCTTATAGGTAATCGAATACACCAGGAATCTGAAATCAATACATACGCGATCCAAATAGACAAAATAAGTTATATAATTGGAAATTTAGAGTAAGAGCTTACTGCAAAGCAGTATTGTGATATTGTGAAAGTAATAGCTCCCGACAGTATTTATTCGCAGTAATAAATCGAGTTACACGATGCTCGTAAGAAAGTCTGACAATATTTTGTGGAGAGCTACTTCATAAATTATTTGCACATGCTTCCATGATGCATCGTAAAAATACACTTCCTTCTTGTAATATGTTCGTGTCATTTTTATTTTGAATTTATTTTATCGTTAAAACTATGTCAGTAGGTACACCGTACAAAAAAAATTGGGAAAACTGTGGTGCTTTAGAACTAAGTAGATATGGATTGTTATAAAATAGAATTAATCATGTTTAAAACGATTTCTGAATTTATTCCATATCAGACCAGATAATTGATAAAAGCATTATTTCGTAGGAAAACTATCAATTAAATCCCTATTCAATGTAATAATACATTAATTTGTATGACCAAACATTAATTATTGCACAGATAGTTTCACTGTAATTAATTTTTAATTTAGTTAGAATTTGTATATCAAACAAAATTTTCCACAAATAGTTCAGGTCGCTTAGCATGTGGACACACCGAACAAAAGCACTAATTTTTTTTAGGAACAGGTAAGGTACTTAGCTTTTCATTTTTGATAGGAACCACCTCCTCCGTCGGCCATCTTGGATTTTATAGCGGCCATTTTGAAATATAGGTATATTATCAATATCTCGGCTTCTAAGTCACTTAGGACCACAAACTTGGTGTCTAAGTATACATAATTGGGGTCAAGGAATACAACTACACAATTTTTGAATGTATCAGACTATTTATTTATGCATTAACTGATTATATGTAAAAATTATGACTTAATAATTAAATTTTGGATTATTAGAGGCCTTAAAAAAACAGTACAATGTATCTTACATAAAAATGTCTGAGAAATCCAATGCCGCAAACCGGAAGTCGATATCTTGATCCGTTCAAGAATTAAAGTTGATGAAACACAAGAAACTTTTAAAATTCTAAAATTTTAATTTTTTCTCTCTGAGAAATTAATTAAATTTTTGATTATTAAAGGCCTTTTAAAAAAACAGTGCAATAAATCTTACATAAAAATGCCTGAGGAATTCAATGCCGCCAACCGGAAGTCGATATCTTGATCCGTTCAAGAATTAAAGTTGATTAAATACAAGAAACTTTTAAAATTCTTCCGGTTTCTTTTATTAAATTTTAAAAATGTTTTTATAATAAATACGAAAAATTTTAATACTTCTCAATTTTCTCTCGAAAAAAATTGATATTTTGGTTTAATGAACACTCTTAAAAGTTTCTAAAATAATGTATTTTATAGAGAAATGTTCGTAAAATTGAATAAAAGAAACCGGAAGTCGATAAGTTTATCCGTTAAAAAGTTATAGCTCATTGAACACAATAAATATTAAAATTTAAAAATTTTCCAATTTTTTCTCGGAAAAACATTTGATATTTTGGCTTAATGAATAAACAAAAAAGATTTTAAAATACTGGAGAAATGTTCGTAGAATTTAATGCAAGAAACCGGAAGTCGATAAATTTATCCGTTCAGAAGTTACAGCTCATTAAATACAATAAATACAAAATATTTGAATACTTCTCACGAAAAAAATATATGATATTTTGGCTTAAGGAGGTTGGGGACGCCTGCAGTGGCGTACCCAGACATTAGCCTTAGAGGGAGGATATGAAAATAAAAATATTTTTGATAAGGTAAAACAAAATTCGCTCAACGCCTCAACGCACGTTGGCTGATGTCATTGCGTTGCTGTGATATTTATTTTTACAATAATTACTAATTCCCTAAACAAAAATGCTTGACATGAGTATATTTTTTTTAAATAACTTGCAAATGGTTTAGAAAAAGTACACAAAATCTTCAAGAACTTATTTTTAAAGGTTTATAGGATATATTAATACAAGTTCTATGAATTTTTCATCATTTTATCATATAGTTTAAACAAAAATTTAGTGAATTCCCATAAGAGTCCATGTAAAACGAGCGTAATTTCAACATTTAATTACTTAAAAACCGGATAGACGAAAATTTAAACAAATATATTTTTAGAATCTCAATAGTGAAATGAAGGCACTGTATAAATTTCAGCCTCTCATCATCATTTTAATATACGGTCACCAACCTCCTTAATAAACGCCTTTAAAATTTTCTAAAATAATATATTTTATAGGAAAATGTTCGTAAAATTTAATGAAAGAAACCGGAAGACAATATTTTTTTGCATTCAGAAATTATAGTTAATTAAACACAAAAATTACGAAAAAAGCTAAAATTTCTCAACTTTTAATTTTTTTGAAAAAAGTGCTAATTTTAGAAGTGCCATATTTTGGAAACTATTGGACGTACAGAGCTGCGATTGGGCTTAAATTGTTGCAAATTTAATGTACTTTAAAAATGATACGATCGAAAGTTTGTTGAAATCGGACCATTACTTCCATAGATATAGCCGTTTTTTAAAAGCAACGCCGGCCATCTTGTATTGGCCGCCATTTCTATTAGCTACCACTTGAGGATGGCAATCATGGTTTTTAATGATCCTTATACTCATATATAACTATGGTTAAAACGAAACTTTGTACCCCCAAATTATACCGAAATCTTGAATTTGGTTAGCTGGCCCATGGACTATATAAATAGGATCTAATGTAAATTCTTTTAAACTATATAAAAGTTGTTAAAAGGGTTAAAAAGTTATTTATTGTAACATATTTGTATTGATCAAACGATGAATAAAATGCGACTACTTCTTTACTTTATCACCGAAATTGGAATGATACCAATATAAATCACTAGTAGTTCTAAAAACTCTGGATGTTGAGGACATGTGATTGTTTTTCTATGAAAAATCATTTATTTTGAGGCAGAATAGAGGCAATAGATGGTTGCAAAATTTCAAAACTTGTCAGCAAGAGCAATATCTGCTTTAGGTGCAATTGTCACTGTCAGCTTATCAGACGATATAAATGTAGCTTGGATGTAATATGGTAATATTTGTAGAAATAATTATTCTAGAATTAAAGTGTCATTTTTATTGATTGCAAATACGAACCATGTTTTTCTTGTAACTGATTCATAGCTCAAATATAAAAGATATTATAAAGTATTTTGCTATAAAATTGCTACTTTAGTTAATTAAAGCATTATAGGTAATTATTGCATATAACACTTTCATAACATAAGAAGAATGTGAGCCTTATACTTTTACAAAGCATTTTCTTCTCGAATTTCATTTTCAATGGATGAAGGTGTTATGTGTGTTTCAAATTGCACGTTCTTTCACGGAACTTCTTCTTTTAATATTATTCTTCCAATATATTTTGTACACATAACGAAACATAACACCTTTATCAACAAAATATCTTTAAAACTATGCGTTATAGCTGCAGACTTTGTACGATAATAGATAATGTACATAACACTTTTTTTTATAAAAATGTTACTTAGCACCTTCATCCACTTGCCTCTTCAATTATCATTCACGATAAATAATAATAATTAAATCTAGTATACCTCTCACCTATTTATAGGTTATAAAATGGTAATATAATAGGTAGGTAGTAGTAGGTTATATTGTATTTTTGGCATAATAAATTTAAAAAATTGTCAACTAGAACGTCCACTGCTCTACAACCCAAATATAATTTTTCATATAATTTTATTAACCATGTTTAAGTCTTGGACTAAATAAAATTTTCTTAGCGATATAAGCTCTAACAAAGAACAATGCATAATTGAAAAATGCACTTTCCTTGTAATGTGCAATAAAGAACCGAGCTATTCTTTACTGATGAAAATTTATTTCGCACATTCGAAATCTTTGAAAGTTTTCCTAAATAAGACAAAAAACCTGGAATAAGGGAAGAAAAATCCATTGGCGGCTCACAGTTACAGCGCCAGTGTTTTGAGCGTGACGTTTCACGTTTAATTGCGGTTCTCGTAATGTGTTTTTTGCTGTGAGGCGAAGGAGGTGGCGAGGGCGCTGTGATCGGACTCATGGACCCCCGGACTCTATTTTGGGGTTCAGTGGCGACTCGTCAAGTCTTACACAAGTAATTTTTGGACTGGAAATGATTTAAAAGAATACACATTATAATATAGGTTGTCAAGTAGTATGGAACCCATTACTTCGACTAAGTTAAGTAACAAGCCATGTGGCCTCAAAACCTTTAAATAAAAATATTTTTTAAATAGAATTAATGGCAACATGAGTTTCGAAAAATAATAAATGTCACTTGGACCACTGTCAACACCATAACTGTCAACAAATGCTGTGAATGGTTCAAAGGCTCGTGGTCGGCCCACAACAAAAGTGGTAACATGGACAATTCGGCATTAGAAGCATTATGAATCTGATCGTTACGAGAAATGGCGGCTATAATGGAGTGCTCTCATGTTTCAAAAGACGTACGTCTATACTAAAATTTTTACAGCGTTACAGAGGTGTACGCCTTCCACGTTTACTTTTATTATAATTGAAATATATGATACTTTTACATGAGTGTATTAACAAAGGATGTTTTAATGCCTCCATATTTTAATATTTTTTTTGTCTTTGGCCTATAAATTTAAAGTAAAAAAATTAAAAATGACGTTTTTTTGTCATTATTTGATATGATATTTTTCGGTCACTACAAATGGAAAGAAAAATTTAGAAAACAAAAAGCCTGCAAATAGCCTTCTTTTTTCGAATAATTTTTGTTTTACTTAATTCCTATAAAAATACAGAAGTTATTATGAACATGTTATATTTTCAACTTCGAAATGACACTGTAACTAAGATGCGGCAAAGTACGAGTTCCGGGCTGGTTTTGGGTAGCTGTAGTGGCTGTAGTAGTAGAGAAGAGAGTGAAATAGAAAAAAAGTAATATATAGAGAGTATTCTAGGAATTCGAAAAAAGGTAGACGGTCCTCTTAAGACAAGGGATTTGGATGCTACATAAACTTTTGAATCAGAATTGGACACAAAAATAACCATCCTTTTCTATTCTTTAGAAAAAAAATTTGGATTTGATGAAGGAAATTTTAACTTACCCTCCGTATAGTCCAGATATCACTCTCTCCGACGCTTAGACTATAACTTAGTTTTCGGTCTCTTCAACATCATTTGACTTCGAAGACAAAGGAGCGGTCAAACAGTGCATCGATCTCAAAACAAATCGAATTCTTCAGATTTGGAATTGAAAATTTGATGGAAAGATGATAACAAGTAGTGCTTTACTAGGGAGGGTAATTTCATTATTAATTAAAAAAATATCTATTTAGTATTCGACTTTTTTCATTAATAAAAATAATATGTTTAATACTTTAACAACCTGATATTTTCAAATTAATTATTATAATTTTACTTCATTTATTTACGGGTATTGGTGACTGTAAAGATTCGCGCATTATACATTTAAGAATGTTAAATAAATGTTGACTTTGAATTTATACAGTCGGATTTTACTGTAAAATAACACTTATAGCCTATAATTGCCATGTAAAATATTATGATTGGTAATTTATAATTTGCTTGCAAGAAATCTTTGATATTATTCTTTTCTGGCATTCAGGTTCATTAATTTGAAACAGTATATTTGATGAACTGAACATTTTAATCCTTTTGCATGTTTCCGAGAGATAGACTTGTCAACAATACATAGATATAAATTGTAATATAAACAAAGCAGTGCTAATAATAAAGACAAAATTCAAAAAAGTACTTAGTATGGTTGTGTTTATGTTCGAATAAATCATTATCATTATAGTAGTCTTTGATAATATCGAACGAAAAGCATTCTAATTTTAAGTGTCTGAATTGTTAACTAACAAATACGCACCTAGTCAACAATTATTGATTTTTTTTTATTTCGACTATGGGGGGCGCTGCAGTTTGTAAACAAAACATAGATTTGGAATTTGACATATGGGTAAGAAGAACGGTACTGACTTCTGAATTACTTACATTAATTTTGTTTGTAATTGAAACCGTAAATTAAATATTTGATATTATGTTGAACGCAAGATGCAAGACAAATTGTTTCTTACCAAACGTCAAATTTGCGATATGACAGATACGTATTTTACCAAGAAAATAACATTTCATGATGTTACAACAGATGGCATGTCGTATTTTCACTTTACCAGCGAAGTGGTTGTAAATGATATAAATTTTAAGTCGGCACAATTTCCACTTCAAGTCAAAATTACGCAGGGTCTAAATTGGTTGTAAATGTACCTTTATTTTCTACCGTTATTTTTATGAGCAACATTGTGTACATACATTATCGACATCCTTCTGATTCCTGAACACTCTGCATCATTGTCTCCACGTAAACATATCGAATAACAACTCTTGTTATTTAATACACAATTTATATTTAGAGTACTACGAGTAGAAGTTTTCCAACGAGTCGTCACTGGGCGCCGTAATCGGGGCCGCGGACGCTACTTGGGGTATCGGGCTACTCAGCGTCTTCGCACTAAGCCCCGTTAAGACCCCCTCCATCATTGGGGGATTGATTGGCGAGGGGAGAAATACATCGGATTCGTTCGGTAATCTCCGCCATATTGCCTTACTCCGCACTGTTAGGACCAACTGACTTACATTATACTACGGCTTTGTCTACGATTGTCAATCATGAACCAGTGTTTTGTACTGTCGGGTCTAATGGGGAAATGTAGTAGGAGTTTAACGCTATTGATGAATTTGTTTTTGTGTCGCTTCATCATTTGATATCCTTTCAGCGGATATGGATACTTTAAACTTTAAAGGATTGTTTTGAATTAATAGGATTTTTTTTGTAATATTAACAGTAATTCGTTTTATGATAAAATATAACGCACATTGTTTTAAAATAAATATTATTCATATACCCAAGCAATATAATTTCAACTAAAAATCAAGTTGCCACTTGAGTACTTTTTGTATGGATTAAAAGAAATATATATATGTAATAAAAATAAAATAAAAAGTCTTTTCGAAAGATATGGTATGATAATATCCTTAAATTTTGTCAATATGTTTGAGCAATAAACTCGTACCTACCTATATTTAGTTATTATTCTATAATAAAAAAAATACTTATACTGAAATATTAATCTAAGATATTGCTTTATCTTAATCTTTATTAAATATTGCAAATTATTCAAAATTAAGTGGAGTATGTTTTATAAAGAGATCATAGAGGACATTGCTTAAAAAAATTTAATTTGATAAAAGCAGCGTAACTTAATTTCTTCTTGTTTCGAACTTTCGTAGACAGTAGCAATTCATTAGAATAATTTTTAACTTTAGGGGATGCTCCAAAATAATCTACTTAGCCATCTGTTCTGTTAATTTTAGTTTTGCAATTAATTTACTTTTTGCTCCCTATTCCCTAATTAAACGGAAGTGTTCAAGCAATTGTTAGCAATAATTCATTATATTAACCATACATAAATCATATTATTTATTAGATTAATAAATCATAATAGTCCATTCTACGGAACAGTGCACTAATACATACATATGTACGTTCGTTTGATTCAAAGCCCAGTATAATATTAGCAGATGTGGGTTTGGGGCCCAGGCCGTGGCCGCTACGCTGTGCTGCGGTATTATTGCTTTAGAATCGCCCCTCAGAGGGGTGAACGTCCCCGTTGCGTCTCTCTTCGACTCCACCGGTAAAGGCCCACCCGGCGAAATTCGGTTCCGCTTTGCGTTGATCACATTTGCACTTGTGTACCTATGTATTTTACATATAGATAGGGGGCTTTAAAGAAAATTGGAAGCTTTCATCACGTATTAAGTTGACTCAAGTTGCTCAAACATTCCACAATAATTAAATACCTTTAAACTTTTTCTTATAGATTTTAGAGTGAAGACTCAATGATTTTATTTCTTTAAAAATGGTATGAAAAAACCTAAGAACTTTCAAAAAATATTTAAATTCTTGGTTATGGGTGTTCATTTAAGTGGCGCACAATTGTTATCTCGAGAAGTATAAGGATCTACGGAGTTGGTTAAATTAGCAAACAATTTCTATTTTATAGGACTATTTTAATGAACGAAACAATATTTTTTTTAGACCAGAGGTACTCAAAATACGGGGTGTAACTTTCTTATTTTAAATGGGGACTTAATTTTTTTATTTGGTTATATATTCAACGGGATATTAGTTTCATACGCTTGCATAACAGAAACATGAGAAAAACGCTATTGAAATTAATAATAATAATAATATTTATTTATACTGAAAACATACAGGGTGAGTCATCGAAATGCCCGTCGTCGATATCTCCCTTGTCGTTAAAAATACAGCATAAATTTATTAACAGAATTTTCCGTCTACTCAAGGAGCATAACTTAAAATTATTTTCACATATACAGGGTGTTGCATAACGACTTGGCAATAATTGTTCGTCTTTTTTTTAATGAAACACCCTATATATTTTTATATATTTTGAATTGTATTTTATTTACCTATACGAAAATATAAATTTCATTTTAGTTTTCCGCGGCGTTGCCAAGTTATTCAATTTTTTCTCTAAAAAAAGCCGAATACACGTATTGTTTTATAAAGGCGTACTGAAGTTATTTTAATAGTAAAAATTATGAATTTTTTTTTCTGTACAGCTGTAACTATACTCTTTGTTCTGACATAACTTTTTTTAAATGTTATTATACAGGGTGTTCAATACAGAGAATCAAATTTACTCAATTTCAAATGGCTATAACTCGTCATTTTCAAATGGAACAACCTATATTTTATTATTCTGTTGTGTGTATTTTTGCATCTTCTTATGTTATATAGGGTGTCCTATGTCTAAAATTATTAATTTCGAAATTAATTAAATTAATGTTTTAAGGCATAGGACACCCTTTATAACATAAGTAGATGCAAAAATACACACAACAGAATAATAAAATATAGGGTGTTCCATTTGAAAAATACGAGTTATAGCCATTTGAAATTGAGTAAATTTGATACTCTGTATTGAACACCCTGTATAATAACATTTAAGAAAAGTTATGTCAGAACAAAGAGTATAGTTACAGCTGTACAGAAAAAAAAATTCTTAATTTTTACTATTAAAATAACTTCAGTACGCCTTTATAAAACAATACGTGTATTCGGCTTTTTTTAGAGAAAAAATTGAATAACTTGGCAACGCCGCGGAAAACTAAAATGAAACTTATATTTTCGTATAGGTAAATAAAATACAATTCAAAATATATAAAAATATATAGGGTGTTTCATTTAAAAAAAGACGAACAATTATTGCCAAGTCGTTATGCAACACCCTGTATATGTGAAAATAATTTTAAGTTATGCTCCTTGAGTAGATGAAAAATTCTGTTAATAAATTTATGCTGTATTTTTATCGACAATGGAGATATCGACGACGGGCATTTCGATGACTCACCCTGTATATAAGTAAACCCAATAACATGTTTACAGTGAGATAATATTTACAAATTTAGTCGTAAAGCTATGTTTACTACAGTAAAAATATCAAAAGTTTGAAGCAATTGAAAAACATTGTGCCTAAGTCTTAATCTTATTGAGGGTACACAGATTGGTAGCACAGCTAGTAAATCAGGTACATCGATAGTATGGATTAAATTAGGTACATATAAACGTAATCAAAATAAATTCACGTCTACACTGAACACACATTGGTGATACATTATAAATTTTAAAATACAAATATCTCAAAAATCTTTTTTGAACTCTTTCTAACATATTTGAATTAGAGTAAGTAGATGGATTCCAAATAACACAGCCATATTCTAACATAGATCTTACAAGAGACGAGAATAGTGTACTAACACTAAAACTGTTATCAATTCTTAAGATGCATCTCATTGTTCTACATGATTTTTCTACAATCAGCTAATAATGTTGATTGAATCTAAAGTTACATTGAAATAATAGTATATTACTTTACTAGTGGGAGAAGGAGGTACTTCGCTTCGCTCGTGCTACCAACTTCACACGAGTGGGATTCCCTAGTTCTCACACGAATTAAGTACGATATTTTTTCTTACAAGTACGGCAGCTGTGCTTGAATTTATTTATTAATTTAATACTAGTTTTATCTATCACCACTATAATTGTCTTAAAATAAACTCATTTTGATAGAATAATAAATTAATCAAGGTGACAAATGGATGACATTTTTTTCAAAATGATAGTAAAGCGAAGTGGTCCATGATCTGATCGTGTTTTAGTGTCTTAGTTACCAAATAACAACGAAAACAACAAACTGAAATTTTTATTTTTGCGAATGTCAGATGATGTCAGACTGTGTTAATATTTTGCATAGACAAGATAATTTGCTTTAAAATGAGTTATAATTCCGAAGAACAAACGTCGGATGTGCCATTTGATATCGAGGAAGAAGCAGAGACTGTGATCTCCGAACTTATCCCTGCAAAATTTGGATCCAAATATGAATTGGTCTTAAATTGGTAGGAACAGTGGTGCAATTCGAAGAACATTAAGGCCATAAGGACCATATGTAATGAAAAAGCATTGCTCGTATATTTTGAAGAGTTAAGTAACAGCCAGAAGGTGGCCATCAACACTTTGGTGTTACTACCTATTCGATGTTGAAAACGGAAAGCGAGAAATATTTATGCAGGAAGGTAAGGAATATTTACAACGTGTCATGTGATTTTTTAACGTATAATAATAATTTTCAGGTTGTTTTGATTTTTGGATTAGCAGGTGGATGCAGAGCAGAAGAGTGGAATTAACAACATAAGCAATGTCATAGATGAAGGATGTTTTAGAGTCGTAATTCCAGATACCAAAACTAGTAATACGTAGAGAATATTGATGGTATTAATTTAGTACAGACTGTCAGCCGAAATTACATAGGACTACGGTGTAAACTTTGTTCCAATGATCTTTTTTTTTGGCATACAGAAATGGTTGATGCACAAATTCGCCTGTTGTGATAAATACAATAGGAAGTACCTATGCCGAAAATAATTGCCGAGTTTTTGGGGTTACCAGATATGCAAAAGAATTTACTTATCACTGTTTCCGGCGGACCCCACTACAATGTTGACAAAGTCAGGTGCAGATCTTCGCGACATACAACAACACGGTGGATGGCGTTCTGATTCGGTTGTATACAGACTTCTGCCGAGAATAAGCAGAAAATCGCAGTCCAAATTTTGAGAGAGAATGGAGTAGTTTCATCCAAAAAAAAATTGATGCTACCGTCTCAGTAACCAATTCCACTTGCACAAGCACACAACTGAAATCGGCCAGTGTTAATGAAGGTGTTAATTTATAAAACTATTCAAATTGTGTTATAAATATTTATAAAAATAATAAATAATTATCTTTTTATATACTCGTTAATATTTATTGTTTACTTATTTCATTTGGCGTTGACTCACATACATTTCGAATTAATAGGACTCTAAATCTATTTCTGAAAATATATATAGTTTGACTGATTTATGGCCATTTGCACGAGTTCAGGTTAAAACTGATAGTTAGCTGACAATAGGTTAACCTTAACTACTGGTTAAATTTTATTTGCATTGCACAGCTGTAATGAAATGATAATGTATTGAACCCGTAAATTAGGCTTTATTGAACAGAATAACACAATATGTTTTTATGACAGTAATATTAATACTATTGTTTATTTAAACAAATTACGATCCTTGATAACTTGATCATCACATTCTCCCGTGCTTCTTTTATTTAGCAACATAATCGATTAGATAAGCAGGTCGATGGCGTGATCTCTCTGAATGCCGTGTGCCACAATCCGTATGTAATGTTGGACTCGCAGCAGGCTCTGGTTCAGTTATAAATTCAGGCAATAAATCTGATCTTTCTTTTTGCGTAGTTATGGCGGTTTCGGATTCATTATTTTGTACCGGTGATGAAGTAGTTGGAGCGGTCATGTTATGATCAGACATCATTCTTTCACCTGCTTCTCCATCTGGAGCCAAATGTCGGTTAGAAATCGCTTCCCCAGCTGGAGCCAAATGTCGATTAGAAATTACCATTTCTCTCCCGCTTTGTAGTCTAACGCGTGAATGTTGAGGATTAGCTTCCAACAATTCTACCTCTTCTACAATCGGGTCGTACTTCCTAGTCCGGTAGTGATTGCGCATCAGGATTGGCCCTGGAGTTGTGAGCCATGTCGGAATTGACTGCCCATTTGAAGATGTTCGGGGATGTGAAAACATTCTTTCGTGAGGTGTGCAGTTAGTTGCGGTGCACAACAGTGACCTAATTGAATGTAATGCTTCTGTTAGTACGAACTCCCATTTTGTTATCGGCAAGTCATTGTTCTTCAATGCCAATTGTACTGTCTTCCAGATTGTTCCATTAAACCTCTCGGTTTGGCCATTGCCTTGAGGATTGTATGGCGTTGTATAACTTGTCGCTATACCTTTTTCATGAAGAAACTGTTTCAAGTCGCTAGAAAAGAATGATGTGCCACGGTCTGAATGTACATATGTTGGCATTCCAAATGTAGAAAACAATTCAGTCAGCTTGTTTTTTACGGTGTTGACAGTTAGGTCTTGACATGGGAAAGCCCATGGAAATCGTGAATACTCATCTACAATAGTGAGGATATAACGGTTTCCCAGGCCAACATTGGGCAAGGGTCCTTTAAAATCAATTGAAATTCTTTCCAGTGGTGCCGTTGCTTTAATTAGTTTTCCTCCATGTTTATAAAATCGCGGTTTGATTTCTGCACATATAGCACAATTTGAAATAATCCGTTTTACTTCTTCGACGGAGTAAGGCAAATTTTTACTTCTTATCCAATGTACCATCCTTGTGATTCCTGGATGACAAAGGGTTCTGTGTAGCTCTCTTAATGCATCAGTAGTTATTGTTGTTGTTGCTACAACGTTCGCTCTAGATAAAGTGTCAGCCACTACATTGTCTTTTCCCGGTCGGTACACAATATCAAAGTTGTAATTCGACAGCTCTAACCTCCACCGTTGTATTTTATCATTCTTTATTCTTGATGAGTGTTTTTGATTGAACATGAACGCAACAGACTTCTGATCTGTGATAAGCCGGAATGATTTTCCTACTAGAAATTGTCTCAGCTCCATTAAGTTGTAGTCCAATGTCACCCAACTCTCCCTAGACTATAATGCTTTAAATGTGCTAAGTATGTGCTTTACTGTGCGCTATATATTATAGTATGTGCGTCCATACAAAATGGTCCATATATGTTTGTAAATTGCGACTACAAGTAAATACTAATAAACAAATATCAGAAAAGTAAACATTTATCATGATAGTAGTATTGTGCCCCGTATGTGCTTCTTTGTGCGCTATGTTTTATGACGTGTGCGTCATTAGTGTTCCCGCAATTCACTTGATAAAAAATGCGACTCCTGTTCCATAGTCGCAAATGCCTACTGAAACTATCATGCTTATAGTGTGCTCAGTATGTGCTTTTCTGTGCGCTGTATATTATAGTATGTGCGTCCATACAAAATGGTACATACATGTTTGTAGCAATGTACCCCGTATGGCATCTGAGTAAACCATATTATAGTAATTAAAGATATCAAGGCCGAGGGTGTTAGAATAATATACTTACATGAGGTCAACAGAGCATACTTTCCTAGGGCTAGTAGACAGTGGCTGATTAAGGAGGGGATGTGGCACCCGGGGACGTATAATTTTTATCTTTATCGATTTTTGTTTTGTCATTGAGATTTGTTTAACAGATTATTAATTGTTAGTGACATTATGTTTCTATGGTAATAAGAAAATTATATAGCAAATAATACCCTTGGGCGTATTTTGAAAAATAATGGCCTGTGGAATTATTTATTATTATTGCGCTGGAAACAGGGATATTATGACAATAATAAGAAAAAAAATATCACTTTCGGTGAAGATATTTGTACCAAAATCTAATGAGCTCTTCCTATTCGTATACAATTGTAAAATACCAAATATCAAAATTTTTGGGTAATTCGTATTTGAGTTATCCGACTGACAAAAATCCGGCCCTGACCACGTAACTACACACATACACACACACACATACATACAGACATCATCGTGAAACTATCAAAAATGAGTTGTAAGGACCCTAATTCGTGCTCATCCACTAAAAACTCACTACCCGATTTTTTGCATGATTCCAATACCTTCATTTACAGGTAAGCGGAAGGTAAAAATGGGTCCAAACAAATGAGACATTCTGTACAAATTGCATTTTTTCCTATTTGTAAAATTATTATTACATTAATGTCATTATGATTAATTACGCTAACAAATATTGCATAACTATTGTTTAACTTTTTTTGTATTTAAATGTGTTAATTTTACGAATTTCAACAAAATTCTTTTTGATTCATGATCAGTACGTCCAATACTATACACCCTTAAATTTTGTTACACAGGTTGGGTTACACCCTGTATAACAAAAACAAGAATTAAATTTTGTATTGAAATTCATTTTTAATTTAGTATAATTATTTTGTTACACCTCCATAAGATAATATTTAATATCTCGTTATTAAGTTTATAAACATAGCGCACATAGAAGCACATACAGGGCACATTGCTACAAACATGTATGTACTATTTTGTATGGACGCACATACTATAATATATAGCGCACAGAAAAGCACATACTGAGCACACTATAAGCATGATAGTTTCAGTAGGAATTTGCGACTATGGAACAGGAGTCGCATTTTTTATCTAGTGAATTGCGGGAACACTAATGACGCACACGTCATAAAACATAGCGCACAAAGAAGCACATACGGGGCACAATACTACTATCATGATAAATGTTTACTTTTCTGATATTTGTTTATTAGTATTTACTTGTAGTCGCAATTTACAAACATATATGGACCATTTTGTATGGACGCACATACTATAATATATAGCGCACAGTAAAGCACATACTTAGCACATTTAAAGCATTATAGTCTAGGGAGAGTTGGGTGACATTGGACTACAACTTAATGGAGCTAATTGTCTCCACTTTCTTAAGCATTCAACAATAGCAGCAGCTTCTTTTTCGATTGCTGGATGGTTACGTTCGCTATTGGTCAAAGTTCTCGAAAAGAATGCCACGGACCTGCCTTCTTGTGACAATATACCTGCAATAGCATAGTCTGATGCGTCGGTTTCTACTGTAAATTGTGCTTTATCGTCAATTGCGCTAATAGCAGATTTCGCTATTTCTTCCTTTAAATTTTCAAATGATGTAATAGCATCTATGGATAATGGAAATACCTCTTGTCTAACAAGGGAGTGTATCTTGTCAGAGAACCGAGGCACCCATTTAGAATAATGGGCGAAGAAACCTAAAGTTCGTCGAAGTGACGCCGAGTCGGAGGGTACTGGCAATTCTAGAAGTGGGCGTAAACGTTCTGGATCTGGTTTAATTTCTCCGTTACAAATGTATCCTAGAATATTTATTTCTCTTTTGGAGAATTCACTTTTATCAAAATTTATTGTAAGGTTGTAACGAGTAACTGTATCGAAAATTTTTTTTAGTTTTATATCATGATCAGCTTCATCTACCCCGCATACGGTTATGTCATCAAGATAAGCAAATACCCCTTGTAAATCATCTTTTGAAATGATTGAATTAATTGCGCGTTGAAAAGCTGCTACTCCATTAGTTACACCGAATGGTATTCTTCGAAATTGATACAAGTTTCCGTCTGCTTCAAATGCCGTATAAAGTTTGTCTTGTTCTAAAATTGGTATTTGATGGTATGCGCTTTTTAAATCAATTTTGCTATAGACTCGATACTTGGCTACATTTGTAACTACGTCTTCTATACTTGGCAAAGGATACGCGTCCAGCTGTGTGTATTTGTTTATTGTTTGCGAATAGTCGATGCACATTCGTTTTTTACGATTATCGCTTGAAATGACAAGAACTTGCGCCCTCCAAGGCGATAGACTTGGTTCTATTATCCCATTTGTTAATAATTTCTCTATCTCGGAGCTAATAAATTTCATGTCGTCTTCTGAGTATTTTCTTGAATTTATAGCTACTGGTTTACATTCAGGTATGAGATTTGTGAATAGACTTACCGGTTCTATGTTAGCACATGTTAGGGCACATAATTTCAATGGAGCGCGTGGTCCACCAAAATACATTTCCAGAGTATTATGCATCTTCAAAATGTCGTGACCAAGGATAACATCAGCACACAACCCGTCCATTGTCAATAAATCAACCTTGAATTTCTGGCTTTGCAGTTTAATTTCTAACGAGCAGATGCCGTCAACTTTTGAAACCAAATGTGTCGACGCCATGATGACTTTTTGCGAGCATGGAATCTTTTCTAGATTGTATCGATTTACTATGCGATTATTTATGAAACTGGCGGTACTACCAGTGTCAATAAGTGCTTTAGCCGTGATCTGTTCATTTATAATTATGTTAATAGTGGCTTTACTTAGATCCATCGTAGCGGCAGTGATGCATGATAATAATTGAGATTGAGTTTGTAATACGTCTGATTGGGATCGAGTCTTTTCATCTTCAGTTGAGTTAGCTTGTATAGCAAAAGCTGTTTGTTTTTGTGGTCTGCTTTTGCATACTTTAGCAAAATGTCCTTTTTTGCCACAGCTGAGACATGAAGCTCCGGCGGCCGGGCAATTTCTACGGTCATGTCGTTTGTTTCCACAAAAATAACACAGATCATTTTTAGTTGATTTTTGATTATTTGAAATAGCAGCGTTAATAGGGAAATTAATATTTGGCTGATGATAATTCTCATTGTGTAGTTGTGCCATCTCTAAAGACTGTGCTTGCTTGTGTGCATCATCTAAACTGAGGGAGCTGTTCTCTAATAGCCTTTGTCGAATCGCCGATGTGGATAGTCCGGATATAAATGCATCTCTAATTGCATCCATTTCATTCTGTTCCGCGGTTACTGATTTGAAATGGCAGTCCTTGGCCAGTAATTTAAGGGCTTGCAGATATTGATCGATTGTTTCACCTGGTTGTTGTTGTCTTTTCGCAAGTTTATGTCTTGAATATACTTCATTTGGTGTTTTTATAAATAGTTTTTCGAGTCTAGACAGGGCAATATCATAGTCGGAACAATCTTTGATGTACGCGTATATGGCTGGCGATAGATGATTTACAAGGAGATTAAGTTTTGTTTCTTTTGATATTGACTTTTCAGTAGTAGTGATGGCAGTTAGAAAATTTTCAAATGTATTTTTCCAATGGGTCCACTGAGGAGATTGGTCCACCGACGAGGAAGGATCTACATCGAAACGTTCGGGGCGTAAATATTTATCCATCTTAATCTTTATGATTCTTCGGCTTTTATTCTGTTCAATAAATTGTACTGAAATGATAATGTATTGAACCCGTAAATTAGGCTTTATTGAACAGAATAACACAATATGTTTTTATGACAGTAATATTAATACTATTGTTTATTTAAACAAATTACGATCCTTGATAACTTGATCATCACAACAGCATAATTTTAGGTCATAGTTAAGTTAATCTATAAATATTAGAACTATTAATTTTAGACCAAAAAATGAATGATATTATAGTGATGTTTTAAAGAAATCTAGTGAATTTTGCAATAATTTTTATGTGTAGCTGTTAGAATCGTTTTATTCTGTCGGAATTCTGTATACAAATACAAAATGTTTTCAATTTTAAATATAAATCAGATTGGTTTGACATATAATTATTGACAGGTGAAAATGACATTTCTATAACCAAGTGAGTTTATAAGTTTATATAATTGCAATAATTTATCTTCAATATTATAATGATGTTATAGAAATATTCTATAATTGATTATGGTGCTACATTAGAGAAAAAAAAGTTATAAATAAATAGTGTAAAATTTGGCATAAAATTCGTATAAAGTGACATTTTATTTCATCGACGAGCAAAAAGGACAAACAATAATAGCGATGGACATATAATTTGAACATATTTAATATGTATAACATTATTTTGTTATCATTATTGTGTGTACCAATATATAAGTATTTTTAGTTCAGTCTAAAACTAATTTTTAAACGTAATCTAGTAAATAAAATCATAAATATGATTAGCTCATTATATCTATTCGTCCTGGTCCTGGTAATCTGCGCAATATAAGTAAAAATTTCAAATATCTCGACATTATCGTCGAAATTTGTAGGTTAACTTATAGTTAAGCACTTAAAACCTACAGAATCCACTAGTTAAAATTAACTAAAAATTAGACTGTTTAACCTCTGGTTAAGAACCTGTGCAACGAATTTTTAATATAACCAACACTTTAACTACAGGTTAGCGCTAAACCGAAGTGGTGCAAATGGCCATTAGAGGTTAGGAAAAAGCGCGATTTATGGGGAATTTTTGAATATAGTACGCGCGATGCGGCGTTAACTTCACTTCGCTTGCGGCGGAATAATTGTGAGAGAAACACGGACTTCTCTCACTCATTTTACTTCTCCCACAGTTGGAGAAACACGCACTTCTCCCACAGTTGGAGAAACACGCACTTCTCCAACCAAAAAGAGTGAGAGAAGTAGGCACTTCTACAGTACGTGTAAGAAAAAATTCATAAATCTTTCATTATAGTGGGGTCGCTTAGCATGATAATGTGGACACACCGGACAAAAGCACCAATTTTTTTTTAGGAACAGGTAAAGTACTTAGCTTTTCGTTTTTGATAGGAACCACCTCCTCCGTCGGCCATCTTGGATTTTATAGCGGCCATTTTGAAATATAGGTATATTATCAATATCTCGGCTTCTAAGTCACTTAGGACCACAAACTTGGTTTCTAAATATACATAATTGGGGTCAAGGAATACAACTACACAATTTTTGAATGTATCAGACTATTTATTTATGCATTAACTGATTATATGTAGGCCTTTAAAAAAACAGTACAATGTATCTTACATAAAAATGTGTGAGTAATCCAATGCCGTAAACCGGAAGTCGATATCTTGATCCGTTCAAGAATTAAAGTTGATTAAACACAAGAAACTTTTAAAATTCTAAAATTTTAATTTTAACTCTCTGAGAAATTAATTAAATTTTGGATTATTAGAGGCCTTTAAAAAAAACAGTACAATGTATCTTACATAAAAATGCCTGAGGAATTCAATGCCGCAAACCGGAAGTCGATATCTTGACCCGTTCAAGAATTAAATTAAAATGTCCGCTATAAAATCCAAGATGGCCGCCGGAGGAGGTGGTTCCTATCAAAAATGAAAAGCTAAGTACCTACCTTACCTGTTCCTAAAAAAAAATTGGTGCTTTTGTCCGGTGTGTCCACATTAACCCTAAATTCGGCGTTAAGCGACCCCACTATTAGTGTAACTCATTACAGTTTTTCATTATAAATAAGATAATTATGATGATAATTAACAATTTTTGTAGAATAACTAATAATTTTACATTTTTAAACATTAAAACTTAATTTATTGCTTGAACACCATATTTCTAAATTACATAAGTCAGTTTATAGTTTGTAGTATAGAGTCATAAACATCATTAATTTCTTTAAATATCTTTAAATCATCCGCATATAATAAACATTTTGTACTAGTTAGCAGTTGTGGCAGATCATTTATAAAAATTGTAAATAGAAGAGAGCCCAACAGACTCCTGAGGTATACCAGAGGATGGAATAAATATTTTGGATTTAGTATCATTGTATGTGACATACTGTACTCTATTTGTTAAAGATGATTCAAAAAATAATGAAGTATTATAATTTTCTCCATACACCTATAACTTGCACAGTAATATATTATGTGTTATGTGAAACTCTATCGAAAGCTTTACTTAGATCAGTATATATCCAACTGCTTACCATTATCAATTGTTACTGATATTTCTTTGGACATCGTACACAAATTAATTGTAGATCTGATTGCGCATGTGTCGCGTCACCGGACGATAGATACAAGCCATTCTATTGGTTAAAAATGCTGTTGGATTTTGTATTTGAATTTAAATTTGCCGCCATTGTCAAGGCGAATGTGTTTCATTAGTTATGCTTGGAAAAATGGCGAACGTTGAATAGTAGTAAAATTGTATTGAATGTTATTTAAGTTCTGTATCATATAATTAAAGTGTTGAATAAATGTCAGTGTTTTAATAAAATCAATAAATTATATGTTGACAACAAACAACATAAAAATTGGTCCTTCGAGCCAGATCCAGTCTTCACAACAGTAAAGACACGAAAATCAGTGAGGTTAAGCTATCTCATTCAGCAACGTGGCGAACGGAACAACAGGGTCCAATTGCGCACATAATCAGACAGCATTCCAACTAGTTAAATCAACATCTGACACTTGAAATCGTAGTGTATGGGTAAGTGAATCACTATCAAAGTCCATTCCTCTTTTGTAGTATTTCTATCCATTATGCCACCAAAGAAGAAGATGGTCGAGGAGAATAAGATGGCAAAAGATTTAAAAGAGTGGAAAAAACAACAACGTACCTAATATGAAGGCGCAGTTGGCCAGTTTTACAACTTATATAAAATCAATTATGTCAACAATCAGCACAAGATCTGAGGCAACTGAGATTTAGATTAGATAAAATTATACCGTATCTGGAAGCGTTTTATGAAGCGCAACTAAAAATTAAGTGTCTTAGCTCAGATTCAACCATATTATGAATCTGAACATGATAACGATATGGCTCAAGCAGAACGAGTAGCATTCGAAGACAGTTATTTCGAGGTAGTAGCTACAGCAGAAGCGCTACTAGAGAAGCAAAACGTAACAGCGACAGCAATCGCACAAACAGTAGATAGCCAAGCAGATTTTCACACTCATATAAGAAGTATACGATCGGAAGCAGATGTTCACATTCCGACAATCAATGTTCCATCATTCAATGGCTCTTACGATGAGTTTGTCATTAATACATATAAATAATGCTCTGTCGGATGTTCAAAAATTCCACTATTTAAAAGTAGCATTGAAGGGCACGGCAGCCAATGTAATTCAATCAATTGAAATATTAGCAAGAATTATAAGGTAGCATGAGACATGAGACCTTCTAATAAAACGGTTTGAAAATAAACATATTATCAAACAAAAGCATGCCAAAAGCTTTAATAAATTTGCCAGCAATTCAGAAATAATCGGCAGGTGAGTTAAGACAATTTGTAGACACAATTCAAAAGCACTTACGATCATTGCAGGCACTGAAAAAACAAACGGGCATGTAGGATACATTATTAATACCATTATTAGCAAGCAAATTAGATCGTCATACATTTAAAGAGTGGGAGGTTTCTACAGAGAGAGCTGAAATGCCAAAATACACCGAATTTGAAGAATTCTTAAACAAAAAATGTCGTGTATTGCAGTCGATCTCAACAGAAGATGCGCAGTCAATCAAGCCAATATAAAGAGCTAAACCAGTGGCGTACATTGCGAATATGGATGCATGCGTGAAGTGTAAACAAAAACACTTCATTTTCCAATGCGCTGAGTTTTTGAAGCAAACAGCAGAAGAACGAAGAAAGGAGGTAAGAAAACTAAGATTATGTTACAACAGATTGCGACCGAACTACATGCAACTACATGTCGTCTTTGTGACCAGCATCATAACATATTGTTGCACCTCAACAAGGAGGAGGAGGAACAGAATACGGACAGGGAAAGCGAAGCGGTTCAGACTGGAGCCGTAGCTGCTAATTATTCATCTACAAATAAAATAAAACCAACATTGTTATCCACTGCAGTTGTGAGAATCAAGGGTAATGATAAAAAGGTTTACACACGCCGTGTTTTATTAGATTCTGGATCTCATGCTAATTTTATCACTGAAGAAATGTGTAAAAGAGTATATTTGAAGAAATAAAATATAACCATGCCAATCAGTGGAATTAATCAAGCAACAGTGAACAACGTACACAAAACAACAGCTGTGATACAATCTAAGTATAGTAATTATGCTGCAAAACTTGACTTTTTGATACTGTCAAGTATCACGGGGAAATTACCAGTGGAGATCATCGACTCATCAAACTCAAAAATACCTTCCAATCTGCAAATTGCCGATCCTGAATTCAACAAGAGCTCAAAAATCGACATGCTGGTTGGTTCAGAGATAATCTGGGATATTTTCTGTCTAGGACAGAAATAAACTAGGAAAGGATTTACCTGTGCTACAACAAACACGCTTCGGGTGGATTCTTTCAGGCCCATTAACATAAAATAAGCAGACTAGATACAACCCAACATGCACAATTAATTTAAGTGGGTGCTCGGCGGCTAGGGCTAGTCTCTAACTGACGTCACGTAGTCACGCCCAAAGATGCGCAGTGTCCGACTTTACGTATTCTTTTGACCATGGTATTCACCTACCTTAGATGAAAAATGTAGGAAAATCTCTTTATTTTCGATTCCATGGAGGTTTTTTTTTAGATACATGATTAGAACTCTTTATTCTGTACTATCTATTCTATCTTTCTAACAAAATCTTTTAATTACTGTCAAACTCTGGTCCGTGAAAAATTATACAATCGAATTCTGGCATCCGTAAATGGATATTTTAATTCGTATAGAAATGATCGTCAAATAAAATTACTGAAGAAAAATTCCACTAAAATTTCTTCGATTTCTTCCAAAGAATATCTTTTAATTTCGAGTGAACCAAAATAGTTTGTTATTAGCATGTTTCGTTTTGACCCGTTCAGAATCTATAATTGATCAAACACAATAAAGGAAAAGTTTCATACAAAGTACCTTGTAGAGAATTATTTGGAAAACATCATATAGGAATCCGCTGGTCAATATTTTAATTCGTTTAGAAATGACAGCTCAATGAAAAGTCCGCGGGTGAGGATAAATCTGAAAAATATGAGTCTGAGAAAAGTGCTTAGTATGCAGTGCTAAAGTGGTGAAATTAAGGCCCCGGTATACCTACTATAAAAGTATCTTTCGTACTTTACTAATAACTTAATTCAGGGTCACTTGAGAGAAAAAATTTATTTACAAAAAATGTCTATAATTTTATGCTTTATTCAAAAATTTCAAAATTCTCAAAAAAACTAATTTCAAAATTTGATTTTTTTTAAATTTGAAATTGGGAATAATTTTTGTAAAAATATTGACAATCCGATGTTAAGATACTAATGTAGATTATGTGTAAGTACCTAATTTTTTTGAAAAAGATATTCTAATTGACAAAAGAGTTATTGGTAAACTACGATTTTTGATGTTTTTCTAAACTTTCCATTATTCAAAACAAGTGCGAAAAGTCAGAAAAGACGATACATATAACTAGTATACTGTACCCAAAATTTGGTTGATAAAGCACTTGAAATGCACGAGTAATTAATTTAATAAGGAACTACACTACTACTACTACACGCTTAGTATACTAGCACCTTAACATTGTGCCCCAAGTGCAACGTTAATCAATAATTTCATCCAGCATGTCTGTAGAAACATTTCTGCATAAATATAGTGTCCGTCTCCAAGTAACAGTGAAATTATTTTATCTATCAAGATAATAACCAATTACTTCTTGAAAATATCAAACGATTAAAGGAAAATAAAAATCGAATTTCCGAAAATAACAGACTTTTAAAAGAACAAGTAACCTTACTTAAAAATTAAATTAATACTGTTGAATGTCGAAGAGATAGAACGCAGACTGATTAAAGGCAACAAAACTCATTCAACTCTATCAGTATTAATACCAATCTGAATAATAAATATGTAACAAAACAATATATTACAAACTGGTCCATGTGAGGAAAAAACAATTAGTTACAATAAGGTGGCAACACTGAACAATAGTGATGGGTCTTTCGTTCATTTTTAGTGAGTCAGTTCATTTCGCTCCGCTCAGTAAAGTGAGTCGTTCACACTGAGTCGTTCATTTGAACGACTCTGTAAAACAGCACTGTGCGTTTCAAATGACACCGTGCTACCGTGCTAGTGTGCTGCTCAGCTGAGCTGCTTTGCTCATGTGCTCATGCTCACAGCACTGTGCGCTCGCCTTGTGTGATTGTGCGATGCGCAGCGATGTGGCATGTGCCAAACTACATGAACCTAGCATTTTAGTTAGTTGATAGTTGTATTCTCGTCTTGATTACTCGTTGCTGCAAACAATAAATTATTGAACGTTGCTTATTGTAGTTGTATATGTATATTGACAATGGAAAATAAACAAAATAAAAATTCTGCAAAAAGGAGTACCTATTGTCTGACAACATTTTGAAGAATGTTCAACAAATTTAGCAAAATGTTACTATTACTTTTACATTAATGTATTTTTTGCATTTACTTTCCAGTCCTACATTGTTTCCACTTCCCATATTGTTGATTATTTTCATTGTTGTCCGTACAACAGAAACGCCACGCTTCTCAGAATACACAGCACTCAGCACCGTGCGCTGTATCTATGTTTCGTTCGTTTCGTTCATTCCACTCGCACTCGTCCGTCTTTCTGCGTTCAGCGAGCGGAGCGGTGAGCGGAGGCTAAATAGTAGCACGGAGCTAGTGTGAACTGGTGTGCCGTGCTGAACGAACTAAAGAGTCGTTCGTTCACGGCACACTCAAATGAGTCGTTCATTTTGAACGACTCGTTCATGAACGACCCATCACTACTGAACAACAATAAAAAGCACAGAAAACTGTCAAATAACAAAAACAATTATTCTGATACTTAAAATCAACTTAGCACTAATAATAAAACTAGGTACTGTTTCCACATAGTCCGGCGGTTATAGGACAAATTTCATATCAACTATATATTTTGTGATTAAAGTGTGAAAATTGGCATACATGTCAATTAAACTATTCTCTTTCATATAAGAAATGGTGCGAAGGTGTTAAGTACCAGAGACGGCTGCTATTTTGAAAAAAAATTTCCGCCATTTTTAGTTTTCTTTATCTCGTATGGTTAATATTGCGAGAAAAATTGTTACATAGGATATTATATAGAGCATAAAATTTTCTATAAAACGGTATATTTATTTTTTTCTGTAAAATATATTTGAGCAATTTTCAATAAAAGCGTAATTTTGTCTTTTCAAACAAAAACAGGTTTTATTTGCGAATGAATCAAGATATCGACTTCCGGTCTTCAACATTCGATTTCTCAGATAATTTTTTGTTATATACAACATTTCGGGAGTACTAGTTCGGCCACAATTCAAACATAACATCTTAGGGACAATTCATAGTGAAGTTTTAGTATTTTTTGTGGTTTTTGAGAAGTCATTTCTGAAATAATTAAAATATTGAATTGAGGTTTCCTGCATTAAATTCTTCAAAAAATTCTGCATAACATACTTTATATAGAAAACGTTCTTATGCCTTAGTGAAACCGATACTTAATGAGGTTTTCCTGGAGAAAATATGAAAATTTTAGTATTAATTTTATGTTTTGTGTTTGATCAGCTGTAGTTTCTCAGCGGATCAAAATATTGAGTTGAAACTTCCACCAGTCGGTAGCTCGAAAATTTTTCTATTAAATTCTGTAAATTTTAAATCGATATTTTGATCCGTTCAGAAACTACAGATGATCAAACACAAAAATTAATTAATAAGTATTAAAATGTTCATATTTTTTCTAGGTAAAACTCTTTAGGTATCGGTTTAACTAAGGCATTAAAACGTTTTCTGTATAAAGTATGTTGTAGATAATTTTTTGAAGAATTTAATGCAGGAAACAGCAAGTCAATATTTTAATTCATTTAGAAATGACAGCTCCAGAAACACAAAATATACTAAAATTTCACTATTGTCTCTAATAGGTTATGTTGAATTGTGGCCGAACTAGAGCTTCCGAACAGCGTATGTACAAACTTATCCTACGGAATAATTTTCTGGAGAATTGCATTTCAAATTTCAAGAGTGTTCTTACTTCAGAAACGAATTATTCGTATAATATTCAATGCTCCCTTTAACGATCATTGTAAACCTCACATTTTAAGACTAAGAATAATAAGCATTTTCTCTTTATATTTATATATCTTTACTTTGTTTTTAAGTCAAAATTATAACAAATTATAACTGCAGAGACACAAACACCAGACTAGCCATAAACCTATGTAGCCATCCCTAATCCAGCTTCTTTGAAAAAGGTCCCTATTACATTTTAAAAAATTCAATAATCAGTAGCATGATTATAAAGAATCTAGCAGGTACTAAACTATTTAAAACTAAAATTAAACATAATTGTACTATACACTGTTACTAAAATATTAATAAATATTACAATATGTAATCTATATTTTCTGAAATGTATTATGTAATTATTAATATTGATATTATTATAGTCACTTATCCTATACTTTTTTGTAATTGTTTCTGGATCAATAAATTATAAATTATTATTATTATTATAAACATAAAAATGTTTTAAAGTTTCATTATTTTCTCATGGAAATTATGTTTGATATAGGTGACAAAAAATATCTAAGAAATCGAATATTGAAGGCCGAAAGTCGATATCTTGATCCATTCAAAAATAACAGCAGTTTTTGTTTAAGAAAACAAAATTACGGTTTTACTTAAAATGACTAGAAATGACTCATTTATAGTTGCACGATTTTCTCAAAAACTATTCATCTTAGAAACAAAAATTTGTATGGAAAATGTAGGAAAATTTCTCTAGTTTAATTTGGTGTAATAATTTTCCAAGGAAAATTAACCCTCTCTAGCAAAGCAAAACCCGGTTTTTCGCTTATTACTTTTTAAGCAAGAAATATACGAGGTGGCAAACTTGTAATTCATGTTCAGCACCCCAAAAAACATAAAGTGATGAAGAAAAAAGAACTTCTCCATAATTTTAAAGGCATAAGCCTTGTTTGATCTTAATTGACTGGACTGCAGATAAAAAACATTAATAACATTACATATTTTTTGAATTTTTCATAAATTTTGTAAAATGGTATCAATTATATCACATAATAATTTTTAGTACTACATACAAATTATATAAAATACCTACTATGTATGTTGTGTCTAATTTTGTACGGACTGGCAATGCAATTTATTTGATATTTAAATGTACATTTCTCTAAGTCCGTAAAACTAGAAGAATAAATCGCGAACTGTTGTTTTAGATCGTTTAATTTTTAATTAGGATGATTAATATTTATCGATAAAGTGAACAAAATGAGTACTGACACTGACTCATAGTAACAATTAACAAATAACTTATGTGACGTCGAGAAAATGCAATACTTTGATTGATCGTTATTGCGTATGGTCAGGGTATTTGTAGAGAGGGAACCGATGAACGTAAATTGATAATTTTGAATTCTTGGAGATCAGAAGTGATAAAATGAACAAGAAGGATGAACAGCAAGAATAATACCTGTATATTGTTAGTAAAGAATTGTACCGATTGAACACAGTAATTTATTACACTAATTTATTATACAGCAGACGATATTGTCTACAATATTATAATATTTTGAAATAATTGGGTATATTATATTTGACATAATATGCTTTCTTGTTTTGTTTCAACAAATACGGATATAAGCTTCTTAAATTAGTACTCTTGGTCATATTCCTTTAGTCTTATTGATTAATAAGATTCATTTTGCAATAAATATTTTTATGATAATTACTTTACAATCTCATATGAACAACCATGATTCTATTTCAATCAACAATCCTTCTGCTTCACATATAGGTACAACACTTTTATTCCGTAAAGTTTTAACTCAGTGTTCAGAAAATCTACATATGCCCCACTTACTTAATATCTACACCACGTTTATTAGGTTTAACTTACACTTGCTCACTTGTCTTAACAGCTGAGCACCACGTTTACTAGGTTTAGCTTACACTAGCTCGTTTGTATTAACTAGTACTGGGAAAAATATCGATATATCGATAAATATCGATATAATTTTTAAATATCGGATATCGATATTGAAAATAATTTATATCGATATATCGAGTTATCGATATTAATCGATATTTATCGATATGTATCGATCATTTTTTCCCTCTATTTGCCAAAAAACTATCTAAAATTAATACATTAAATATAAACTAAAGTGAAATAAACTATGTAGATAGCCTAACAACCACTTGCTGAATGCAAAATAAAAATTTTATTTTAAAAATTTACTACCAAAACTACAACAAAAGAAAACGTCACATAATATTCTATCAAAATTAGTAGCATATACTTAATGAAAACTCCATCCAGAAGAATAAACAATAAAATAATACACACTGTAATGTTATGCTTATGGAAGCCAAAGTAAAGTGCACCGTTGTTCAGAATTTCACATTAGTGAACAGCGCCATCTCTTAGCAGTTCTATATCCCAATACTCGGAGACACCCGGGAGGAACATTATATCATTATGTTGGTCAACACGGCGCGGTAGTAAACTAAACGGCAGATTATAGAAAAAGACAGCTTGCGAAAGATAGAAGCAGTTCTCGGTGAATCATTGCGGACTAAGCCAAGTAGAGAAGTGTAGAACAATATTAATTGCTTTGAGTTCTGTTTCGGTTTAGAACCACAATTTCCATAGTATCGTTTTGTTCACTTCATTACATTTCTAAAAAAATGCATTATTGTGAAAAAATGTCAAAATTGTTTAAAATGAAAAAAATAGCTTATTGCCAAATTTAATATTAAATTCATAAGATAATTATTATTGGCACAGATTAAAGGTAAAATTTAAAAATGAAGGCGATCCTAGACTGACCGAATAAATTTAAATTAAAAAATCTAAATGTAGCATAACATTTTAACGAATGATTTTTGTACGGAATTGCTAAGTACTTAGCAATTAATATTGAATTAATTAAAATCAAAACATTCTTATGGTATATAGAGTATTATACAAAAATTTGCAAAACTGATTAAAATATCGTTCCGCAAATAAAAAAATCTGACGTGGCCATCACAAGACCTCCCGCTATACCTACTTTATTCTTTTTACTTAGTATACAAATATATTAATATATAAGTAGTACTACTACTGTCATTTTATTTAAACTGCAGAAGATATAAACGATATTTTACTATTGTCACTGCCACTGTCACTGTCAATGTCATAATCATTTAAATTTTACGTAGTAACAAATGTTAAACGATCATGGACTACAAGATACCGAAATACTAAATTATAAGTATATACTTTAATTATTCTTAAATTATAGCAGATACAGAAAAATTTATAAAATACCGATTATAGATAATAATCACATAATCTTTCATATAAAAAAATTGTTTTTAAATTAATTATTTGTCGAAATATTTTTAAAAAGTACTACTTCCGGTTTATGAATTGGTACAAAAATTTACTGGGCTCTTAAAATTCGTATTAAAATCTTAAATATAAAATTTGGTGGTTAAATTTTTGTAACTTTTTGAGTTATAGAAAACGAAAAAAATGTTACACACAACCTAACATACATACATACATACACACACACACATACACACACACACACACACACACAGACACATACATACACACACACACACACACGCACAGACAACATTATCTCGAAAATACTTTAGTATTCTATGGATCCTAAAACGTGCTTATCTCTTAAAATCTCTCACTCGAAAATTTTGACCCATCACAATACCTCCCTTATATAATATGAGGCGGGAGGTAAAAATAGTAATAAAAATTCAAAAATATGCAGAATTATAATAGGTTGTTAATTATTTTTATGATTAGTAATTTGATTTCAATATCAATATTATAATAATTTAGTTTACGTTAAATCTGAGGTGCCCAAACTTTTATCTGGTAGACCATTTTCAAAATTTTAGTGGTTTCGGTGGACCTCCCTCTGCTGCTACATTTCTACCATATTCCCAAAACTCGTCAAAAAATGTGAAGATTATATATCTAACGACGAAAATTTTTTTAAATTTTGTAGACCAAATCGTGAATCGTGCGGAGCTAGATGCCCGACCGTCAGTTCAGAGACAGTTCTCTTAGTCTCTTTGACCAAAGCCTGTATTAAAAAGAGTACTCATGGGTCATGACTGTCAATTTCTAACAGCAGTCAATCGTCTTCGGACTAAAAAATAGAAACCCTAAGACATGCTTATCAATCAAAAACTTACAAAAGAAAATTTGTACCCATTATAATACCTCCTTTATAAAATATTACGTACACTTTTTATGTTTTACATGTAAAAATAATAGTTATTTATGTATCAAGGGCATCTTGATGATGTTTATGCTCATCCGAGGGCGACATGTTTACAAGCCCAAGGGCCACTGGCTCGAGGGTCTGTAAATCGCCCGAGGGCTATAAACATCAATGATGCCCGTGGTTCATACAATATTTTATGTCTTACTATTTTATTTAAAATATTGCGCGCGTGACATTTCGCTTTGACGTTTCGAATTTTGTTAATATTTTTGGTATCCTAGTAACATACAGAAAATATATTAATTTCAGAAGAAAAACATTAGTGATGTCTCAATATTACCATGGCAATTTCTTAATGCCCTAGGGTATAATGTAGTATATAACATACCTCGTATCCATGACATAATTAAACAATTACATACCTACTAGGAAGACATAAAAATTATTTTGTAATAACGATATACAGGATATATCATAACTTGGAGTATTAGCTTTGTTCGATGACATGAACTAGGTTGTTTTAGTGCACACTTTTTTGCACTGAAGCGTTCGATGACGCAAAGGTCCAGTTCATTCAACGTGTTCGATGAGAAAAAAAAGTGTGAACTTGAACACACTTATTTGTACTGAATCTTGAGGTGGAGTAAGTTAGCGCAGGGTGTCGGAGTGGGGATGTAACGTCAAATTTCAATTATGCGCATAAATAAATAAAGAATAAACTTTACTATCATCTAAATTTTTGAATTGATTTGACTCCTTAAATTTTTCACTTAGGTATTGAAATTATTATTTATTCTAAAATGTCTTATACGAGTACATTCGTTGTCCGTGTATGACGGAACATGTTCAAAATAATTTTTTATGCAATTTCGTTTTTGCTTGTTGTTACATAATAGTTATTTACAAACCAAAAGCTGGAAGATTTTTATCTCACATGAGCGGTTTTTTATAATAAAACTATAATCAAATACGTTCAAGTTGTCGTTGTAGTCTGATCATTAAATTTGAGGTTACAATGTTTTTTCTACTGCATACAAGTTTTAGTTTTAAATATTGGCGGTTTTCGGTGGTCTTGATTTTACTCTGAAATGTTCTTTGCATTTTTCCTGATTGACTACATTGAAAAATTGACATTTCCGATTGTCAATTGCGTGTTTAATATGTCATTTCATAGATGATGAGTACAAAAATAGATTAATATAAAATTTCTTCCGTATCTGTATCTGAATCAGATGAAGATTCCATGACTGACACTTCCTCTTAAATCAGTAAAAAAAATTTAAAGACAATGCTTTGTATATTTTCTTTTCCTGACATCTTGTCACGTACATGTACAAAAAACAACAAAAGTCATGAACAAACCATGGTAACCAATCTAAACTAAAACAAATTATGTTCTAATTTGCACTATTGTGTTTTTTGAGAATCAAAGAACTAGAATACACTCACTATTGTTCACTGTACTTCACTGCACTGTTCTGCAATACACTTCCAATTTTTTCATCGAACAGACCTACTTATACAGGTTGGTGAAGGTGAAATGCGAACATAGGGAACATACATGACAATCGAACTTTCATGCCAGGTATCTTGATATATTTTGTAGTAGTGTCACAAAACGAAGTAATGTGAATTTGTGTGACAAAAAGAGTAATCAATAACAGAAATAATAATAAAATCTAAAAGTGAATGTAAACTTTCTCTTTCTGCTCGTACACATACATTATTATGCAAAGAAAATATTTTAATGAAAATAAAAAGTTCAATAATATGACAGCTACTTTGACGTTGACAACTCCATTGTCATGTATTTCCCTATGTTCGCATTTCACCTCCACGAACCTGTATACGAGTACATATGTTAAGAGTACCGTAAAACCATACAACATTGAACACTTACCAGATATTATTGGTTATATCTCAAAACCAGGTGCACATAAAGATAAATAAAAAATACTGTCATAGGGGCTCCAGTATAGGGTATGACTCTGACACAAAATAAATAAAAAATTTGAATTTTTTATAATAATAAAAAAAAATGTGTAGTGTTCAAAGTTGATCTCAAATTGGACAACTTTGAACACCCATGTTTTAACTACAGTTTTCAAAGCTATTTCGATTTAAATACATCATTGAACATTGTTATTCTTTTAAAAAAAATTATCCACAAACTCGTCCACGAATGAATCTATTTTTAGGGCTTCTAACAAGGAAAACAGCATTTTATATTATGAAATGATTTATTTTACCGTTGTAAATCTTGTAAATTAAGAAACAAGTAACATTATGTATAAAAAATAGTATAAATAGATAGTATGAACTATTTAAAGTTTAATAACAATTCAGTCTCATCTTTGGTATCTTATAATTATAGGCATATATTTCAATCAAATTAAAACATTTGAATGCAGTGATTTAAGATATCTTTTCTTGGTTTTTTTTTGGTAAAAAATAATCACCCCGCTTATCAATTTCAGGATCTAATAAAGCCATTTTTGGCCAAAAAATTTAAATGGCGTGTTTCCTGATATTCTAAAAAAAAAGACAAATACTATCGTCATCTATTGTTTTAGTAATTTTGCCAACAAAGATCAGTTACAGCTTCTGACTTTAAATTCACTACGAGAATAATACTAGTGTGTATTTCATTGCTAAAACCGTCATTTAAATTTTTAACTACACCTTTGAACTGTCCTCAAAACAGTGTTCAAAGTTGTCGAATTTTGACCTAAAAAGCACCGACTTTAAACAAAAAATTATATCTCTGGTAAATAAAATTCTAATTAACTACATTAGGTCTCAAAATTATCTCAACACATAAGGTTACTGGAAATCAATTACTTTGATACAGTGAAAAATTATTTTACTGTACTGGCAAGTAAAAGTTTGTACACATTAAAAAACAATGTTTTTTTGACTTTTGAAAACACCGGTAAACTGAAGTGTAGTTGGTCATAAAATAAACTCAAATGATGCCTACCTACTTCGAAAAATATCATTAATTTCATATTTACGTTGAAAATGGGGTAAAATTAAAAACTACTGATGCCTTATACGAAATAAACAAAATGCAAAAAATGTTCAAAGTTGTATTTGAGTTCAAAGTTGTATGGTTTTACGGTACTATAAAGTTTGATATGCAGATTACGGATCGAAAATTTTTTTTTTTTGAATTTCAGAAATAAATTTCAAATTATCATTTTTCATGCCTCTGAATAGATAAATTAATTTAACATAATTTTTAAAGGTACTTAATTCGAATTCTAAATTAATGTAATTTTATTTGGATTTTCATTTAATTTATTTTTAATAGTACCTACCTAATTATGCGAATGTAGTAATAGGTACCCTTAACTTGTATATACTACTCGAAATTATGATGCACTTGATTATAATATAGGTAAGTAAGTTATTTATAAATACGAATATTGTAAATTATAGCTGTGGATAAAATCACGTCGATTTTCATTAATTTAGCTATTTATGTATGAAATAGTCAGAAGTAGACTTGAATTTGTTAGTTTAACATAAAAACAAGTTCGAGCAACCAATGCCAATTATTCTTCCGCTTGGTAATTTAAAGACAAAATCGCTTTGATCAGCTATACTGTCAATAAACTCCGCTACAACGAAACAAAACAATATTATTACTTCGCAACTAATCAAATAGCCTTTGTCATTTGTAGGGATGTGGGGTTGGGGGAGTTCAGAAAAACTAGTAAAAAAAGAACATAAATCCGGTCGCACATCTGCGCCACCGTTGCGAATTGAAAAAGCAATCAGTTGACTCATTAAACATTCACTTTAAAGTTTGTCCTGTGTAGACACAGCACTTTGTTAAGTGGCCCGGGCTCTTGTTTAGATAGGACCTCTTCAATCCACAGCCCTGATAAACCGCCACTTCCTCCCTTTCGTCCATCAACCCTTCGCGAGGATTTTAAGTTTATTCTTCTTCGCCTTCTAATGAACAGCCCTACATCCCGCTAACTCTGCCACGATCCAGGGTCCACGGCCCGGCAAATACAAACATTTCCCTCGCACTCTCTTCGTAGGTACTTTGTACCACTATTTGTACGTGATTTTTTTTATTTTCTTCTGATCTAAAACTTAATTATATCTTTAATTGAATAATGGAGTCCACGTGTTGTTTACTTTAAAGTTGCTATATTTAATGCTGTTTCTCTTTTGATGTTGAAGTATCCATTTAGTATTGTAGACTCTTAAAAAACGAATCCTTAAAAACAAAGTTTTTCACTATAAATCCTTTATTATGAGACTCGATCGAAATTTATTTAAATTTTTGTTTTTGAACCAGATCGGTGCAGTACATTTTGAGATAGCTAGCTGTCATTTTGTTTCAAGACGGCGGACTGACATTTTAATATACCTATGTTTCAAGACAGATTCTTAACTATTACTGTACCAAATTTGAACGCAATTGTTACAGTACATTATATATTATGATTTCGGGATTTGAACCTCATTTGTAAATTTCGAAATGCATTTAAAGAAAATATTATGAATTCAAATACACTATAAAAAAATTCTGTAAAATTACTATAATTGTTACTGGAATCAAAATTGCCTAGCTGAAATATAGTAGGTAATATAATAAATTTACATAAAAAAGTAATTTTCTTTAACTATATAAAATTACATACTAATAAATTTCATATTAAATTCAATAACTACATAATTTAAGTAAGTTTACTTGGTTTTACTTAATTTACTCGTTAATTTATGTCCAAAATTTAATTTGAAAATTATGAGTAGGTACCTATATGTTATTTTACATAGTTAGACAAAATTGCATTTTTTATGTAAATTCACCTAGGCAATTTGAATTCTAGTGACAATTATAGAAATTGTACAAAATTTGTTTACAGTGTAGGTTTATTTCCTTTTCTTCATTTAAGTTAATAGTAGGTAGGTAAACTAAAATTTACAAATCAGCACATTTTAAATGTTGTTGTTTTATTTAAATTTAAAACATACAAAATATGTATATGTAGTCTATGGTTTTTTTTAATTCGTCATGAAAATCCTCATTTCCGAACTAATTTGAGTCTTGAAAGTAAGATTTCCATGACGAGTAATTTTTACTTTCCACTGTCTGTAGGAACAAACACAAATAACAGGAATACCTAACAATTTTTCAAAAACTTTATTTAGAAACAATGAACTAATTATATATATTTTAATGTTAATGTTTGTATTTTGAGCATTTGAGACATTTATCGCAGGTAAGGTAGCTTTTTTGAACGAAGAAATGTCAACAGTATTTTTCTCAGTAGGTACTTTAATAAAATTTGTCACTTTGTTTACTTGTCATGATAACGTTTTCTAAAATTTGTTACAGCTCTGACGATTTATGCAAACCTAATTTTGTTTTTAATTTTAAGCTTCTATAATTGCCGATTTGAAAAAAATAGAATACATCACGCGTCATAAAAATGTCTTTGCTTGACTCGGAGGCTTTGAAGAAATGCTCGGACGCTGCGCATCCTCGCATTCTTCATACAAGTTTCCTCATCTGCAATGAAACATTTTCATGACTTATAATGTAATACACTATTGTTTACAATAACAAGTTGTTTAGAGAATTTTGTAAAGATTGTATTTTTACACCGCGTACATATAAGAATATATCACTTCAATTGAGGCGGAGAGTTGTAAAAGCGCATTTTTGCTTATCAAAACGTTTGAAAAGCGCAGAAATATAATCAGTAAATTTATGTTCAATAAGCGCAGATCGTAACATTGAATAAGCGCATTTTTCGAAAATGAGATTTCTGACCATAACAAATTAGTCCAGATCGTCTTCGAGTATGATGGGGTTAAGTTCAGAAAAATGTTAGGCAAGAATATTTTCTAGTTTTAAAAAAATCAAAAAATATTGTGATTTTCAAATGTGCACTTCTGTGCTTATGCAACTAAAATTTATGCGCTTTTCAAATGTTATTTTATGCGCTTTTCCAACGTGATTAGCAAAACTGATAAAGGCCAAATGCGCTTATTTAGCTCACCCAATTGAGGCATTGAGGACATTGACGTCTCAAGTAGGTAGGCGATGCAGGCACCGCCTGTGGGCAGAATTTGAGGAGGGCGCCAAAGCCCAAAAATATAGATATATGCAGAGCCGGGATAAGGATGAGACAAACGAGGTACTTGCCTCAGGTGATCAATGACAAAGGGTGCCAGATTAATAAAAATGAAAAAAATAATTTATAGCAATGTTCGTCAAATATTAAAAGCAAACTAAAGATATGCGACGAACGCTCTCGTTCAATACGCTCATTTCCTTGTGAAAATTCATAACGCTATAAAAAAATTCGCTAACACATTAATATAATATTATTTAGAAAAATATCTCAATGTAAAGTTCAATTTTTTAATGGATTTCTGTTGTTATTTAGTGCTTACCGCCTTCTAATTTGTAAACAAAACCTACTACCTTGGAAACAGAGCCAGTAAATGCTAAAATATGACCGATCAGCAAAAATTTAATTTACGATGGTGGTGATTTATACTTTAATAAAATGTGTACTATTGTTTGAAATTTTATTAACTCGTACAGAAATGAAAATTAAATTGTCCACGACTATTGTGTTATAAATTATAAAACATTTATTATTCGAATGTTTGCAGAAATAATTGCCCTTTTACTCACTAGTAAATTCTAAATAATATTTTCCAATTGACACTTTGACCAATAAAAATTCTGGTATTAGAGCTTTTAACCAATGGAATTTCTTGTGTTAAAGCCTTATTTAAACATTATAGTCCGTTGTTAGGTAACGTACACAAATTCCAAAATTAAAAGATTTTTGACATCAAGCTGTTGGTGCAAATTGGTCTAATAAAATAAATGAATTACATTACCCATAACTTTGTGCCAAATCATAGTAGGAACTTAGTTCTTTGAGTCCTGCACAGGGAATTGAACAAATTTTAGTGGCCTTTTGGTGGGTCAGCTAAAAAAAATTCAACTCCGTACACATTTTCAAAGTTGGACATTTTAAAAATTAAAAACATATTTTTTTCACAGCAGTGCTAGAGAGGGGCGGAAGGGGTTGCGCTTAAGTTCGTATGCATGACTTTAAAATAGACACTTCAAAGTTTTTTAAACTCAAAGTTTAATCCAATCCAATTTCTTTGAAAAACGGACGAGTTATGACAGTTTGAAAATGCACATATTTTTCAACTTTTCTTAGGGGGGGGGCTTCTTTTTTCCGGTAGTGTATTTAGTATGGTCGTAAATAAAGTTTAATATTCTACTTGAATTTAACATGGCAATTGAATTGATCACTTGAATCATTACGATACTCGCCTTCGGATCGTATAATTAATTTTAACCCATTAACGCCCAGTGTCATATAAATAGGACAGCATAAAAAATATTACATTTAAAATCACTGAATACTTTGATTTTATAAATTTAATAATTAAACGTTTATTTAGACCTTAGGTTATCTAAAAAAAATTATTTTGTAGCGTACATAAAAATAAGAGCTGTAATTTGATAATATATATAATTTACAAAATTGAAGCTCGTTGTTTTGTTCGGATTATTAATTTTTTTCATAGAGTAAAATAAACTTTACGATACTTTTTGATGCAGATTTGTATTAAGAATAAATAAATTTTTTATCCCTCGTTATCAAAATTATAAAAAATTTGACGTCAGCAAAAATAATGAGTAAACAAAGTAGGTGTCATATACATAGGACACTGGGCAGATATGTGTACTTTTATCTGCGTAATTTTTGGCGCGCTTGATGTGCAGTCTGCATGTATATTTGAACCGTGTTAGTTATTTTGTTAATTTATTGATCAGTAAAATTAAAAAATTAACTTTTTTGCAGTTTTTAAACGTAAGGTCAGAAAATTGTCACAAAATATTAACATATTATGTGTAAATTTATGTTCAACCCGAACGAAGTATTTTTTAATATAACTTTCCATGTTTTAACTTTCCAGTCATGCTATTACAAAATAATACATTATTATACATAGACATACATTATCTTTCACACCTTTTACCCAACTTGGGTATGGTAGACTCAGATATTGTGAGTTTTGGTATAGATATTATTTACCGCGTGTGCGGTTACCAGCTGAGCTGAGCTGTTGTCAACTCATTATTATTTTTATTTTTCATTATTTTACTTAATTTTATATGATATTGTTTATATTTATTAAGTTTTCGTGTTGTTTGATAACGTATAAATAAAATATAACATTTGCCCGAAAACTAAAATTAGATATCATATTTGCCCAGTGTCCTATATATATATATATATATATGACACCTATTTTGTAAGAACTGACGCATCAAAAATTATTTTTTTTATTTTTCCCATGATTCTAACATCAAATTAAACTTATAAACAAAATTTCATACAATTACCTTTAAAAAAAACTGTTGGGCGTTAATGGGTTAATTCTCGTTAGTAATGATCTGATGATAATCATCGTTAAACTAACTTCGAGTAATATACAATTTATAGTTTATTATTCTACGTTTATTTTTACTCAGATTTATTATTCCAATACTCAGATTACCTCCTTTCTATAATCATATTTATAAAATTTATAAAATATTTCTATTTCATACCTACTTGTAACATAAAGTGACATTTTTCGGACTATTTATAGGCCGACATTGCTAGATAACCTCATTAAATCAAGCATAGTATTCGAAAAGAAAGAGTTTGAAATAAAATGTTGTATGTATATTGTATATGTATCTGAGACAAAAAGTATGTACTATATATATCACAAGTGCATGACAAATACCTGAATATTTTTTCGACTGCACGAATGTGCACGAGAGAAAATAATATTCTGATATATTTGTCATACACGAGTGGTAGGTATATTGGTAGAATATTTCTCGAGGAAAATTTGATATTTTTAATACAAAATAATTAATATTTGATCTGTCACATAAACGTCAGATCAATGACATTGGCACTTTGTCCATTGCAATTTTTTAATTATTTGAAAAAAAAATATAATGTAGAAAGTAAAAATATCTGTATTTGCCATAGTACAGACGGTAATTTCAATAAATAACTAATTTCTTGATTATTTGTTTTTTGTGTTGACAGCTGTCAAAAATACTTTTGTATGCACTTGTGCAAATACTCGCGGGTACTGCACTTGTGCAGGTACTCACTGATACTTGAGTTACTTGATAGTTTTTAAAAAATACTTTAACCTGATTGGTTGAAATTTTTCGAGGAAAATATTCACAAGTAATTCCGTACTCAGCTAGACTCCTCGGTCGTAAACAATTTGCTTTTTTCTACATAAACATTTTTGTCATAAATACCATCTTAATGTTCTTTTTTTACAAGTTCATCTGAAATGTCTGTAGTCATACTCGTAAATAAAAAGTTTCATTCATTGCCTTCATTGGAAGTTTTCCGAATTAGCTTGAAACCAATCCAGAACCATTCGTATTGGTAAATGTTCATATTTGAAAATTAAATTCAGACGTTGTAGATGCTGTACAGATCAATGCCATTCGCCGTGCTCGTGCATCAACAACTCTTAATGACCATGCGTTGTTGTGTTAGTGGTTGATACGAATTTGAATTGAAATTTCGGAGATTAATTAATTATATCCAGCAAAGCCCCGCTCAGCTGCCATCGACGGAGTTCCGACTTCGTGATACGACCTATAATTTTAGCTGTTTCGAACTACTGTTGTAATAAAGTTTCAATCATAGTTAGTTGAATATTGAATACTCCTAATTGTATGCTTCATGTGTTTCTCACTTACACAAAAGATCCATTTGTGTATAATACATTCAGTGTTCAGTGATTTAGACTTGATCAAAATCACAAGAATTTTATGGTGTTTTGTAACATTTATCTGTTTAGTCATGCAAACAAGGCATTATGTAGCATGTTTAATATTTTCTTAATTTTTTGCAGTTTTTCTACTGAATAAAGAGTAAATAAAATAAATTATAGGTTATTGTTGAACAGAAAGTATAATATAGTAAGGTACTGCAGAGAATTAATCTTGGAAAACTGTGACGAACTCCAGAATTTCTATATATTCGAGACTACAAAAATATCCTTACTGACCGCGGTGCGTACACTATTTTTTTAGCGAACTGAAAAAACTATCGAAAACAATAATTACTAACATCAACATGTTTTTTCAATTTTATTTTACATGGTTTTATATTTTCAATTAATTCAGAAAATTGAAAATAAAAACAAATAATGAGACGATGTTTTTGCGTGTACCTATATATTTATTTTCAAATGTCGACACGGGACATATTATCTCAGGTCTGTGAAGTTGGCGTATACATTGATAGATTATTTGATAATCGAATAGTTATTGTTGATATTCAAAGATCGTGTATATGAAATAAGATCAATAAATTTAAATAAAAATAAATGTTTATTTTCTTCAACAGTTATAATAAATTTGCTCATATTTTGCTAAAAATTGCTAATAGTATTAATTTTTTGCTATGCCCGTTTTGAAGTTATTTCACATTTAAAATATATACGCAAACTACCCGTGGCGTATACATGGGGTAAAATTTCAAGTTTGTTAACTAACATTTTTTGTTCATTTTTTGCTATTTATTGCCATATTGATGACATTTTTTTGCTTTTGCTGTTCTCTGTCATTTGTTACGAACTAAAAATCTTTGTATACGCGAATTTCACGTTGCAAATACATAGTGTAAAATTTTAATGCTATAATATTTTGCTAATTTTTTGCTATTTATTGCTATTTTAAAAACATATTTTGTTTTTCTCATTTATTTATTATAAATTAAAATAACCATTGTAACATTGTATTAAAGTAGTATATACGCATTTCTGAAGGTATGAGAAATTCATGCACGCATGTACACATAGTGTGTAATTTTTAATAACAACTATTATAATATAGACATTATTTTTTGCTATTATTTAATGCTGTAGGTATTTATGAATTTTTTTATTATTATCATATATACTATGTCCCACAATTCAGGGGAGCTTATTAAATTTACTGCCTTCTGCTGACCAATCAGATTGCTCATTTTTGCCCCAGATTTACAGTCGATAATTTAGCTCCAGTGTTTACAAAAATGTGTCAGTTCTCTTGTTCTTTTATAGATTAGAATATCTGAGTTCACATTGTTATTGATATTTGATATACTATTTCGTATACTAAATAACAATAACGAAAAATTTTTCATGTGAACTTTTTCAATATGCATTCTATATTACCTATAGCAAGAAAAAAATTATTTAACGTAACGTAGGTACTTTTGTTCCTCAAATTTTTTTAAATGGAAAATTACAAATTACTTTGCTTGTACCTTAATGCTTAATTTATTGTCATACATATATAAATAATTATCCTACATAAATAAATAATTATACGACTATACTATGTAAATTCGGAGAAGCACGCAAAAATACCATTTATGCAGGAAATATAAATTTGAGTGTAGTATGGCGGCAAATTTACAGAGGAAAAAAAATTTATTTGAACTTATTTTATATTCTATATTATAGCATGAAAAATATTCTATTTAGGAACGCACTTTTCTTGTGGAAATTATTTAAGTTTTTTAAAATGAGAGCATTTTATTTATTTTTACAGTTTTGAAAACCACATATTTTTATGAATTGAAAAATGTATAAGTAATTGTTTTATTTAATTTATTTTTTTATAAAAAATATTTTCAGATCTGCAAATATAGAAAAAATATTTTGTTTTATATATATATATATATATATATATATATATATATATATATATATATATATATATATATATATATATATATATATATATTATGTATCCTTACTAGATGATGACATAACAAATAGCAAGGAACTCTCTAACAGAGTCTCACGCTGTAACAAGAGTCCTTTAAGATAAACTTTGCTATAAATATGAGTAAGACAATGAAATATCATGATTCTTCTGTGTAAACTCAAAGGTGTAACTAATAAAACACGTCTGTTAAAATAAAAGATTTTTTTTATTATATATCGATCACGATCATATAATTGGCGCAGTCTGCTTGGATCACAAATAAAGAAGTCAGTGTGCTTGAAAAATTCGCCGTAAATCTGTACAGTGCTTTATTCAACAATTTCAATTGTTGCTACGTGTGATCGAACCAATAATCAACACCGCGAAGAAACTCAAAGCCTAACACGCAAGAAGCCTTCGTAAAAGCAAAGCTATACCAATAAGCCTTCGCTTTTATCAACAATCAACCTAAACAGTGGTTGCACCAGAAGTCTATTCATACGACCCATCAGAGGTCTATTCGTACGACCCATCGAGTCCACCAGGCCCAGCAGTCCACTAGGCCCAGCAGTTTACCAAGCCAACAGTTCACAGTAGAAGATATCCGTCAACTGAACGTCATCAGCCCCTCGCAACAATTGAGATGTCAACAATACAGATACTCACAATAAACCTGTAAGTCTCATTGTTGTTTCTTTCCAACAAACAAATTCATGTCAGATAACGAATCACAGTCATCTGATACAAGTGAAGTACTTGATTACATAAGTACTTTAGTACGAAATATTTCTTTAACGCCAAGTAGGTTAAATATTCCTCAGATTCCTAATACGAATACAACAAATAATTCAGAAACCAAAATGACCGCTACTTATTCAGAGATCAAAAATCTTGCTAGTGTCATTCCTGAATATAATGGTGATGCAAATAGATTACCAAATTTCATAATTCAAGTAGATCTATTCTACGAAATTTTAAATTCAACAACTCTTGACGAGTTGCAAAAGAAATACGCTTTCTCACTAGTTTTGAGTAAATTAACAGACAAAGCTATAAATCTAATCAATGAGAACACTTTCAAAAATTGGTCTGATTTAAATAAATATTTATCAGAAAATTTTGAAGACAAACTTACTAAAGAAACCATTTTATTAAAAATATTAAATGTTAAAAACACGAATAAAATTCACGAAACTTTAATACAATTCAAAAATGATTTTGCAAAGTACAAATCAAAAGTTCATTTATTAAAATATCATACCGCTCAGAAAACTATATTAATAAATGAAATACAAGAATTAGTCGTAAGACATTTCATTACATTACTACCTACTCACGTAAGAGGATCTTTCATCAACAACAATCCCACTACATTAGAAATGTGTGAAAATATATTAACAAATGATTATAACTATGCACTCCAAACTTCTAAAAGTCCATTGTTAAGATCAGATATCCCTCAACAATCACAAAATTTATTTCATATACCTCCACAAAAATTCCCTGCACAACAATTTTCCTCAAAACCTATAAATATTCAGCAAAATTCTAACAAACCAAACACCGCTTTCGCATCCAAGCAAAACGCCTACAATGCTGTCAGAACTAGACAACAATTTAAACCACAACCTATGTCGGGAATAACAAAAAGTACAATCCCAATGAGTACACAAACAATAAAACAAAATTATTTACAACAAAATTTTGAATATGAACCTGAAAATTTCGAAACATCTCCCCAGGAAAACCTAAACCTTGATGAAAATTCAGATTTTGAAAACGATGATTCAAACAAAAATCATTTTTTAGAGTCCATAGAGCCTCCAGACCAAGAAACATAGTTATGACGTCCATTACTAACAAAATTCCAGTCATTAAGTTATCAAATTACAAAGTATTAATAGATTCAGGATCAAATGTAAATCTTATAAGTGAAAATACTGCAAAATTATATAAATCAAAAATCGTAAGTGAGAATTTAACGTTTAAAACAGCAAATTCAAAAGTACATTGTAAAAATTCCGTAACCTTCAAAATCTTTGACCAACCCCATAAATTTTTCATCCATACATTCAATAAAGATTGCGATTTATTATTTGGTATAAACATACTAAAAGATTTGAAATGTAAAATAGATACAATTTTGAAATAGAGTATTTACCCGGAAAAACAAACAAAATTGCAGATTACTTATCACGAATAAGAGAACCTTTCAAAATTAATTATGTGATCGGATATGTAACCGAAACAGATATATTTTGTCATTGCGTTTCTAAAGATAATCGCTTTGGTAAAGGATTAGCCTTACAAATAGATGAACAATTTACAAGTAAAAAATACTGCGAGAATAATTATAAAAATCAAAACATGATAATTCAAAATTTTGAAAACAAAGTAATCATACATTTGTATACAAAAGACACCTATAAAGAAGATGTCAATTTAAAACAACTAAAACTTTGCCTTATTACTTTGAGAGATTACTTAATCAAAAACGACTTATTCGAAATTAATATGCCATATTTATCATGCGGGCTAGATAATTTAGAAAAATCGAAATTACTTCAATTATTAAATAATATTTTTAAAGACACAAATATTCAAATTAATATTTACGAACTTCCACAAAATTTCGCAAATGCACAAGAAATCGATAATTTTCTTAAAAATCATTCAAATGATTCAGTAGAGAGTTTATTAAATAACGCCGAAGATATAGAAAGATGGTTAGAAAATTCCACAAACAATACTGTGTAACGTTACTGTTAAGCCGTTATAGTTTATTAGAGGTTCGAAGGCCAATTAGTTAAATGGGTAAAAGTCAAACAAACAACGAGACACAGGAAAACACAAGTAACGGAATGTATTTATTTAATGAAAGGTGATGATAGAACGTACTTTTATTTATATATATATATTTAACACAGATATAACTATAAACTAATATTTAAAGAAAGAATAAAACGATATACAAGTAGACACGGACGAGGTATGCAAAGTTGCGCGGGCGGTACTGAACTGTCCTCTCGGCTGTCTTCCAGATGGAGGACCCGAACTCGCCCCCTTTTCCTCCTAACGGCACCTTCCCCGCTGTGGTCCATCACTTGGCTTTCTTGGGGTATTTCCAGGGGTTCGAGAGTACACCCCGTCCGGGACTTCTAAAAGTGCTAGGCTATCTAAAACATAACTTAGAGGGTTCTGAGGGTTTCGAGAGTATGAATCCTCCCGAATTCCCAAAGTGGCAAAGAGGCAACCGCTACAGACTCCCCCTCTGGATTGGCGTTACGTCCTCGAAGTCGATCCAGCTCTCACGTAGCGGGATCTTCCACGTCGGAGGGCTGGAACTTCCTCTTGGGTGCTGTTGGAGGCCGGCACTTCTTCTTGCGGTATCGGCTGGACTTCTCGTCTGGGTCTTCCTCGCCGTCGCAGTGGAATGACCGGCTTCTGGCCCGAAGCAGCTTGGCATCTGGTTAGCGCCGACGCATGATAACGGCCGAGTGGCGCTGACGGTTGGTCCGCCGCGACGACCTCGTAGACGTCTCCTGATTTGGCATGAATTTTATATGGACCATCTCTTTTTGGAACAAATTTGGCGCTGATCCCCTTGGCGGCGTTACTTAGCACGTGAGTATTAACCAACACTTCATCGCCCACTTCATATATCGGCGCCGGGCGTCGTTTTGAGTCCGCGTACGCTTTACGCTTGTCTTGAGCAGTTTCGCTGAGCTCTCTCGCTTGTTGCAACGTGCTCGTCAATGTTTTCAGGTGCACAAGAATAGACGACTGAAACGTTTCCGACGCTACAATCTTTCGGACGTCGTGTTGCACAGCGTCTAAGGTCCTCAGTTCACGCCCAAAGGTAAGGTAAGCGGGTGTTTGTCCGATGGGTTGACAAACAGCCGTGTTGACTGCAAACCGGATCATCGGCAGCTTATCGGCCCACATAGTGTGGTCCTCCTTCAGTAATATAGCCAGCTGCGTCTTCAGTTCGCGGTTTCTTCGCTCGACTGGATTTGCCTGCGGGTGATACAAAGGCGTCGTCACCTGGTCAATTCCTAGGCAATGCGCTGTTTGTTGCATCACTGCGCTGACATACTGCACTCCGTTGTCTCAAGTTATACGTCTCGGGATTCCATAACGCAGAAATATTTCGTTTATGAGCATGCGCGCGCATGCATCGGCAGTCGCTTCCTGCAATGGAAAGAGTTCCAACCATCTGGAAGCGATATCTTCTATTATGAAGACCCATTTATAGCCCGATGCGGTAATAGGAAGTGGCCCGAATAAATCAATGGATATTGATTCGAACCGCTGACTAGTGACGGGAGTTCGTAAAAGTCCAACTGGTTTCAAATTAGAAGGCTTATACCGCTGACAGTCAACGCAAGTCTTCACATACTCCTCCACGTATCGACGCATGCCTGGCCAATAATATTGCGAGGCTATACGCAGTAAAGTCTTCTCGGCTCCGTTGTGTCCTGCGGTTGGGGCATCGTGATGCTGCTCCAACACTCGCTTGCGTTCGGATGCAGGAACTACCAGCGGGGCTTCTTCTGAGTCAGCTTCGGGTACATACCGATAGAGGATTCCGTCCAACATCATGTAGCTTCGCGCTCTCCAGTTGGGTGCATCGGAATGATTCGGATCCTCCAGGCTCGTTATGATCTTCGCTAGTTCCGGGTCTCCGAGCTGCTCTTCTCTGATCTGATTCGGTTTGCTAGCCGGCAGATCGACAGCAAACGTGCAGATTTCACAGCTGGATTCCGTGTCTTCGCAGCAGGGCGGCCGCGAGAGGGTGTCAGCGACAACATTGCGTCTTCCAGGGGTGTAATTAATGGTGATGTCGAATTCTTGCAGGAAGAGTGCCCACCGTGCAAGACGGCCGGCGGGCGCACGCAACGACATCAGCCATTTGAGGGCTTGGTGGTCGGTTTCGACGGTGATTTTCGTGCCTTCTATGTAACCCCTGAATTTCTTTACTGCGTAGACTACGGCCAACGCCTCTCGTTCGGTTGTGTGGTAGTTTCTCTCGGCCGAGGTCAGCAAGCGGCTGACGTATTCAACGGGGCGCTCATCTTCTCCCTCCCCCTGCAGCAGAACAGCGCCTAAGCCGTAGTTACTGGCATCGGTGCGAATTATATATGGCTTCGTGAAGTCGGCTTGTCGCAGCACAGGAGCTGTAGTTAGGGCTGTTTTTAAGGCGGAGAAAGCGTCTTGTTGAGATGAATCCCATCTCCACCTGGTATCTTTCTTCGTTAAATCGCTAAGCGGCTTAGCGATTTTCGCAAAATTTGGCACGTACCGTCTATACCACGAGCAAGTTTGCATAAACGTGAGCACTTGTTTAACGTTTTGAGGCACTTTCATTTCGGCGATTGCTGCGACTTTATCCGGGTCCGTCGCGATGCCCTGCTCGGTTATGACGTGGCCGAGATACTTTACACGCGTCTTACAAAACGTGCACTTGTCGCGATTTGCATAAAGTTTAAAAACACGAAGTCTATCAAACACTTTATTTAAGTCCACAATATGCGTATGAAAGTCATTAGAGAGCACAATCAAATCGTCCAGGTAAACAAGCACTTTCGTGTCTTTCAATCCACTTTTAAACTTGTCCATCAAACGCTGGAACGTCGCACCCGCGTTTTTGAGGCCCATAGGCATGCGTAAAAATCTATATGTACCGAACGGAGTCACAAAAGTCGTTTTATCGCGATCTTCTGCACACATGGCTACTTGGTAGTACCCGCACTTTAAGTCAATGGTTGACATATACACAGTGTTGCCAGTGTCGTGCAGCAGCTCATCAATCCGGGGCATGGGATAACTGTCGGTTATCGTAATCGCATTCAACCGCCGGAAATCTATACACAGGCGCGTGGATCCGTCCTTTTTGGGTACCATCACAACAGGGGCGGCCCAGGGTGATTCACACTCTTCAATGACACCCTTGGCGACCATGCTGTCGATTTCATCACGGAGTGTAGCCTTCTTCGGTGCGGACATCTTATAGGGTGGCAGCGCAATGGGTGAATGGTTTCCGACATTTATCGTATGTTCAGCGAATGGCGTCGGTTCTCCCCCTTGCTCAAAGATATCTCTGTTGGCTTCGATGAAGACGTCCAACTTCTTGCGCTGATCGGGATTCAGCGTAACGCCTTCATCGTTTCGAAGGCTAGAGATGTAACTAACACAGGCGTGACTCATCGACGTATCTGGCATCGGTTCTAGCGGCAAATCAAAGACGCGCTGCGGGCTATCGGCAAAATTCCATGTATATTGAGCGATGTTTAGAACTATTTCCGCATCGAGTAGGAAGTCAGCGCCGAGCAACGTTGTATTGTTATTCGCATCCGGAAAAACTATGAATGTTGTTTTTATGGCCCGTTTCTTCAGCAGCACATTGACGGTGGTCACCAAAACAGTCTCCGTACGTGATGCAAAGTCCGCGAGAGTTGTCGTCATTACAGTCTGATCAAACCGTTGACCTTTCGCAATTAAAACATTGTGTAATGAGCGACTAGCGACACTTTGTTGCGCGGCGGTATCAACATGACCGGTTCCCGTTACACCCAGTATTTCAATGTGAAGAATGGGCCTCGCACGCGGTCTAATCTTCAGCGCATCAGTCTCTAGCGCACTGAATCCAACACTAGGTCCAGCACTTGTGTTAGCTTTGGCGTTCTGACAATTGGTGCACTTGCTGCGGATGACGCCAGGTGCTCCGCAACCGTAGCATGACACAGCGGGCTTCTTTTCAGTGGGAGTTTCGCTGCGGCGCGCTGCTAGCTTCTTGCACGCGGATTCTAAATGGCCGAAGTTGCGGCAGAAAGTACAACGCGGTCGCGTTTTCTTGTTTTCCGTTGTATCGTCGGAAATAATTTTTGTTTTGACAGCCGGTTCGATGTGCTCTTCGGCAATCCTGGCGAGTTTGAGCAGGTCATCGAACGAGCTGACTTCTTCTCGGCGCACGCGTTCCCGTATTGTTTGACTAAGCAGCCCGTAAACCATGTCAAGCTGTACGGACTGGTCGAGAGCAGGGAGCGGCAACTGAGCAAACAGCGCGCGACATTTGCAAACAAAAATGTCGGTCCTTGTGTTCCGATCCTGCTCTTGAGCAAAAATTTCTCTGTACACTTTGTATGCGGGCTTCTTGGTGCCGAATGCTTTCCGTAAATATAATGTAGCATCTTTAAATGATTCAGTACTACTTTTTACTCCTGCCCACCATTCAGCAGCTAGATGTGTCAGCAGCATTGGAAGACCTCGCAGCGCATTTTCATCACTGATGTCGGCACAATCCATCAAAGCGAGCTGTACATCTAGCGAAGTTTCCTGTCTGTGTGTGTGTTGGTGGAGGTGTTTCCGTCTGCACAGAAGCTTGTAAGCCTCTGATGAGTTCTCGCAGCTGTTCGGTTGTCATTTGAATCGGCGCCGCCATATTGCGCTGACGAGCTGAGCGTCGTGGAGACGTGATGGCGCTGGAGTCTGCGCTGTAAGCCGTAAGTCAAGATGGCGGCAACTGATGCTTTGCGTGCTGCGTGACTCTGATGCGTCCAAGATGGCGGCAACTGATGCTTTGCGTGAGTCTGGTGCGTCCAAGATGGCGATGCGCGCGATTGATATATAACGTACACGAACTTTCACTATTTTCCCCACCGCACTAATTGGGCCACTAGGTTGGGCGCCACTGTAACGTTACTGTTAAGCCGTTATAGTTTATTAGAGGTTCGAAGGCCAATTAGTTAAATGGGTAAAAGTCAAACAAACAACGAGACACAGGAAAACACAAATAACGGAATGTATTTATTTAATGAAAGGTGATGATAGAACGTACTTTTATTTATATATATTTAACACAGATATAACTATAAACTAATATTTAAAGAAAGAATAAAACGATATACAAGTAGACATGGACGAGGTATGCAAAGTTGCGCGGGCGGTACTGAACTGTCCTCTCGGCTGTCTTCCAGATGGAGGACCCGAACTCGCCCCCTTTTCCTCCTAACGGCACCTTCCCCGCTGTGGTCCATCACTTGGCTTTCTTGGGGTATTTCCAGGGGTTCGAGAGTACACCCCGTCCGGGACTTCTAAAAGTGCTAGGCTATCTAAAACATAACTTAGAGGGTTCTGAGGGTTTCGAGAGTATGAATCCTCCCGAATTCCCAAAGTGGCAAAGAGGCACCCGCTACAACTGTTCATTCCTCGCCAGAAGCACCTATAAATGGTTTAAAATTTTTAGAGAATCGAATTAATGTAGCTGACAATCAAATAATAATTCAAGAAGACGAAGAAAACAATGTAGAAATAAAAAGACTATTTGATCGTAAAAAATTAAGAATGATACTTTCATTAGAGCCAGAAAATAAAGAAACACAAATGTTTGAATTTATTCAAAATTATATAGTACCTAAAATACGATATTATTGTATCTGCACAGACGAAATTGCTAATATCTTAAATAAAATAATACAAGAAAAGTTTGAATTTGGAACAATAAATTTAATAAGAGTTAATCAACAAGTTGAAGACATAGAAAACGAGAATGAACAAGACGAAACAATATTCAATTACCACCACGGCAAAACTAACCACCGCGGCATATTAGAAACTTATAATAAACTAAAAACAAAATATTATTGGCCAAAAATGTTAGAAACTATAACGACATTCATAAACAAATGTGAAATTTGTAAAAAATGTAAATATGACAGACAACCCCCGAAATTAGAAGACCATCTTACACCAACCCCTCAACGACCCTTTGAAATTATAAATTTAGATTTATTAACCCTTGACTCAAAATATTATTTAACAATATTTGATCAATTTTCAAAATATGCTCAAATATATTTTATAAAAAATAAAACCAGTAATAACGTGATTAATATAGTTTCAAATTTTATTAGAGAGAGATTACAACCACAAACAATCATTTGTGACTCAGAAAAGGAATTTGATAATTTAGCGTTCAAAACATTTTGCCATAATAATCAAATAAATTTACATATTACATCTGTCGGTAATCCAAAGTCAAACGCAATAGAAAGACTACATTCTACCCTAATAGAACATTTGCGAATATTATTTCAAAAATATCCAAATAAAAATTTAGATGAAATCTTGACAATAACTATATTAGCGTACAATGACAGTATACATTCTACCACGAAACTAACACCAAATGAAATACTATACGGTAGAGATTACTCACACATGCGACCAAGAATGACCTCAACAGACGAACAACAGATAGAAACATTTTTGAAAAATAAGCAAAATGAACATGACAAATTACGAAATAAAATTGTCAACGAAAAATTAAAACGCTTTAAACCAAATACTACCCATACAAAATTTAAAAACGCCACTCATGCATTTCTCAAACAAAATCCTAGATTGATAACAAAATTCAAAAAACCATTATTCGAAAAAGTAAAAATTGATAACTACAATGATAAAAACCATACTATTGAAGTAAAAGGAAAAATTCATAAAAGGAAAGTAAAAATTGACAAATTAAAAACATGATTTGTTACAAATTCATATTCCTATCCCAAGGTCAATTTCTCCTAGATATTCCCGAGAACAATGGATATAAATTATTAGAACTCGGTAAAACTCATATTAATGAATATGATTTACGAAAATATAGAAAATCAAATTAATAAATTAAAAATTCATAAATCCAATAAACAAAATTAAGATCACAATCATCATTTCTATATTATTTATAGTTTCTTATTCTTAGTAATAATATGTCTTGTCCTATTATATAAGTTTAGAACTAAGTTTTTCACCTGTTGTAAAATAAATTTAAAAAAAAAACCCCCAGTAATAATAAAGAATCTGTAGAATAAAGTTCAATTAAATAATAATTATTGTAAATGGTAACCCTTTATTCTAATTTTAATATGTTATAAATTAATAAATAAATATAAGATAAAAATATGTAAGGGAAAGACATCTGATGAAACAAAAACTATTCAATTTCCTATTTCAACTAATAATACAGAACATCAGGTTTCTTCTCCATTCCCTATTTCTTAGCCATCATCTACGAGGGGACGTATTATGTATCCTTACTAGATGATGACATAACAAATAGCAAGGAACTCTCTAACAGAGTCTCACGCTGTAACAAGAGTCCTTTAAGATAAACTTTGCTATAAATATGAGTAAGACAATGAAATATCATGATTCTTCTGTGTAAACTCAAAGGTGTAACTAATAAAACACGTCTGTTAAAATAAAAGATTTTTTTTATTATACTTATATCGACCACGATCATATAATTTATATATATATATATATATATATATATATATATATATATATATATATATATCAATTTGATCTTATTTAAATATAGATTTTGATCTACCTTAGATCAAATAAATCTCATCTATAATCTTAAAAAAGATCAGAATTTTAGATCTTTTTCTACGTTTTTAGTACAGTAAAATTAGGTTTTAAATGGGAACTAATTCCGATAAAGCTGAAAATTGGTATATAGCTTCGTATTACCTCTCTTATTAACATACTAAAAGTCCCCTACAATCCGAGTGGTGCGTCAGCCGCCATATTGGAAAGATGGCCGCCGTTTTCAGTTTTTTGCATTTTACTCAAAAGAGGTCACTTTGCAGTGAAAATTACAGTTTTCACGTATCATGAACGGTAAGCGAGAAAAATGCGAAAATACATCTTCTAAATTCGCAGTCAGTGTAATTGTTGTTGAATAAACCATGAATACATCTACTATAACATAAAATGTTATTATAATAATATATGCAATAGATAACACAAACATTATGTTACAAATTTTAAAAAAAAAATAAGTATTTTTATTAATTTATTAAAGGTTTACCCCTATCCACACCATTTAGTGTACATAGTACAACGCTTTTGCAATAATATCATAACCTTGTTTCGTGACACAAAAACGACTGTAACTTTTTAAGGAATAATAAAACCGACTTCCGGTTTGAAGCATTCATTTTGACAGACATTTATCTATCAAAAGTATTGTTAACAACTTTTTGGGGGAGTATAAATTAGCCATAATTTCAAGAAAGAATTTTTTTAAATTAATTTCTCGTGTTTAATCAACTTTAATTACTAATCTAATTTGAATATCGCCTTCTGGGTTGTAACATGTAAGTTTTTGACATTTTGTAGTAAGATAAACTATTTTAAAAAGTTTTAGTGTCCTTAGCAAGGTCAAAATTTAAACTTATTTTCAAAGAGAAATTGTAGTATTTTGTTTATTTCTTGTGTAATTACCTGTAATTTCTTAACGAATTAAGTTATCACTTCCGATTTGCGGCATTGGATTTCTAAAATATTTTTCTATATGATACTTTATACTAAAAAATTTTAAAGGCCTTGGTTAGTCTTAAATTTAAAGTTTTCTCCGAGAGAAGATAGTTAAATTTTAATATTTTTTTTGTTTTGCTGTTATTAAGCAACTGTAATTTCTTAATGAATTAAAATGTATACTTCCGGATTTAAAAATCAGGTCTCTCACACATTTTTCTATTATATACATTATTATAAAAACTTTAAAAAGTTTTTTCCAGGCAGAAATTTAAAGTTTTTTTTCGAGAGACAATAGTGAAATTTTAGATTGATTATTTTTAACTGTTTTTAAATTACTGTAATTTCTGAACGAATCAAGATATCTGGATTTCTGAGACATTTTTACCTTCCGCTTACCTGTAAAGGAAGGTATTGGAATCATGCAAAAAATCGGGTGGTGAATTTTTAGTGGATGAGCACGAATTAGGGACCTTACAACTCATTTTTGATAGTTTCACGATGATGTCTGTGTGTATGTGTGTGTGTATGTGTGTGTGTGTGTGTGGTCAAGGGGTGTTAGTCGCATAACTCAAATACGAATTACCCGAAAATTTTGATATTTAGTATTTAACATTTGTATATAAATTGGAAGAGCTCCTTAGATTTTGGTACAAATATCTTCATCGGAAGTGATATTTTTTGAAGATTGAAAAGGTTAATTGTCAAAATTGTATATAAATTTCGAAAAATATAGTATTTATTTGTAATAAGAATAAGATTAAAAGTTACTTGCAACTTACGTTATAAAAAAATTGTCTATATCTGGTAGCATTAAAGAACTGCAGTAAAATTTAAAAAATAAATTTATCAAATATAACGTTGATATCTTGTAATCCATGATCGGTTGATTTTTGTTTCTGCGTAAAAAATATTGACAGATGAGACGGGTGACAAGTTGGCATACTAGCGCTATATAAGTCCTAAGTAAGATATTAAATGTAGTAATTGAACGGAGGATGGCTTCAACACAGCAGAGTTTTCCTGTGAATGAATCTTTTTATTCAGGTGATGCAAATTTCTGTGTTTGAATATTTTAGATTTTTATTTGTATATTTTAAATGTACGTATACATTTCTGTTTAAAGTCTAGATATGGCGGAAGGTTGTGTGATGGCCACGTCAGATTTTTCTTTTAGGTACATTATACTAAAAAAAATTGCTGGACTTGGTTAGCACGTAATTAAAAAAATTTTCCGATAGAAAATAGTGAAATTTTAATATTGTTTTTGTTTGCTGTGTTTAATCAACTATAATTTCTTACCGGATTAAGATATATCGAGTTCCGGATTTAAAAATCGGATTTTTCAGACATTTTTCTAGTATATACATTATTAGAAGAACTTTTAAAAGTTCTGTCCAGGTCGAAATTTATAGTTTTTTCCAAAAGACAGTAGTGAAATTTTAAATTGATCATTTGTTACTGTGCTTAATTAACTGTAATTTCTTAACGAATCAAGATATCGACTTCCGGTTTCTGGAATTGGATTTCTTTGGCATTTTTTTGTAAGACACATTATACTCAAGATTCATTAAAAAATTACAGTTAATGAAACAAGAAATAAAAGAAATACTACAATTTCTCTTTGAAAAAAAGTTTGAATTTTGAGATTGCTAAGGCCGCTAAAAGTTTCTAAAATAGTGTGTTTTACTAAAAAAAATAATAAATTAAAAAATGTACATGTACATGGAAAGCAGAAGACAATATTCAAATTCGTTTAAAGTTAGTCGTAATTTTCTTTTTTGAAATTGTGGCTAATTTATGACCTACCTCCCCCAAATGTTGCGAACAATAATTATTATAGAAAAATGTCTGTAAAATCGAATGATTCAAACCGGAAGCCGGTTTTATCATTCGTTAAAAAGTTACAACCGTTTTAGTGTCATGAAAGAAAGTTATGGTATTATTGCAAAAGCGTTGTACTATGTACACTAGGTGGTGTGAAAAGGGTAAACCTTTAATAAATTAATAAAAATACTTATTTTTTTTTAAATTTGTAACATAATGCTTGTGTAATCAATTGCATATATTATTATAATAACATTTTATGTTATACTAGATGTATTCATGGTTTATTTAACAATTACACTGACCGCGAATTTAGAACATGTATTTTTGCATTTTTCTCGCTTAGCGTTCATGGTACGTAAAACCTTTAAATATGTTTTTTGTAGAGAATTTTCTGCTCTACAATATATTAATTTGAAATTTTGCTGTAAAGTGACCCCTTAACGAGTAAAATGCAAAAAACTGAAAAAGGGCGGCCATCTTTCCAATATGGCGACTGACACACCACTCGGATTGTAGGGGACTTTTAGTATGTTAATAATAGAGGTAATACGAAGCTATGTACCAATTTTCAGCTTTATCGGAATTAGTTCCCATTTCGAGCAAAATTAAGTCTAATTTTACTGTACTATTTCTGCAAAGTTAAAATTAAATAAGGCAGTAATAAATTTTTAATTTTACACTGTGTTTGCATGTGAAATATGTGCATGCATTTTGAATAGGTACCTTCTTAGAGTACTTACAGAAAAAAAGCGTATATTTACAATATGTACAACAATGGATATTTATTTTAACAAATAAATGAGAACATCAAAACATCTCCTGAATACAGCAATAAATATCAAAATAAATGACCAAAATATAGCATTAAGGAGGTTTTAATTTTACACTACCTGCATGTAGGTATACATTAGAATCCCGAGAAAAAGCACATACAACAGCTATTTTAATTTAGAACAAATAAATGAAAACAGCAAATTTAGCAATAAATAGCAAAAAAATAAGCATAATATTATAGCATTTGAAAAGTTTTAATTCTACACTATGTATACGCAACGTGAAATTAGCATATACCTACATTGGTTTTCAGTTTATAACAAACAGCGGGTACCAACAAAAAATTTTATTAATACGGCAATAAATAGCCAAAAAATGAGCAAATTATTATTACATTGAAAAAGTTTTAATTTTACACTAAGTATACGCAACGTGAAGTTAGCGTATATAAAGGTTTCTTTTATAAATATATAAATGAAGGAAAACAGCAAAAAATTTCATCAATACGGCAATAAATAACAAAAAATGAGCAAATAATTATAGTGTTAACAAATTTGAAATTTTACCCCATGTATACGCCACGTGCACGTGAAGTAGGTACCTATATAGTTTAAAAGTGAAATATCTTAAAAACGGACAAAACAAAAAATTTAAACTATTAGCAATTTTTAACAAAAATGAGCAAATTTAATATAACTATACGTTTATCAAATATCTATCAATGTATACGCCAACTTGACAGACCTACATAATCTCTCTATCAATTTGTCAAGAAGTAGCTTTCAATAGACAAATACACAACGTGTTAACATATTTAAAACACAGATATACGCATTTTCTTACAATACAATTTAAAATGTTTTGAAATAAATAATGCATTGAACGATAAAAAATTTAATTATTAGTACCTGTATAGATAGATACATTTTTTGAGCACCACAAACAAAATCAAAAGTTGCCAGACCTGAAAAAGCTTAATTTTTTAAGGAAATAATAGCAGATTACCTACTGCTACTAGTTTTTAAATTTTGCAAAAAAAATTATAAAATAAAAATATCATGGAACATATTTTAATCAACTATTTTATATTCCATTTTGTTCAAGTTTAGAGCAACAAAAAATTGTTGGAGAAATTATTTATCTATTTTTCGCGCGTCCGTTGTGCGCAAAAATAATTTATCGATAAAAAAGTTGAGAAAGTTTGTGAAGGGCCTTTGTGATACAAGTAGACAGATGTTCATCTTGTTTCTCAGTCAAAAACCTAAATTTAGGGTACGCAGCGCAACTTAAGTGATTGTAGAATAAAGTGTTATCGAGCAGTCAAGGGTAAAATTAACTTTTAGTTTACGAAACAAAAGTTTTATCTGCTGTAAACGTCAATTTGCAATAATTTATTTGCCTGAAATAATTAAGAAGTTTCGTTTTCTTCTTTGGAACATGATATTTTTTCCCGTACCTAACCTAATCATCATGTAAATACTCATTTGCACTTTTACTAAACTTGCAACAGGGAAGCGGGTAAAAATAGATAAGGCAACTAAAGAGTTCTTTTATTTACCTTTATAAAATATAAAGTTTTTAAATTTTTACGGTTGAAATTGAAAACTCAAAGTATTCAGTAATTTAAGAAGAATATAGGTACCTACGTAATACCATAGACCTAACTCAATGTTAAAATTAAAATGTTAAAAATTAGGTCTATGGTAATACGTACGTGAAAAAATAATAATTTTAGATATTTGGAATTGGAACTTTATCTGCATGTGGTAAAATTGACCATAAAAAACAACATCAGAATAAATTAATAATAGAAGAATAGCTAAATGTTAGTGGTCTTTAATTTTAAGGCAAAAAATATGTAGATCGTAGATGTTTCTAACTTTAATTTTAGCATAACATAATTAACTGTACTCAAGCATTCTCGTTTAACTTAAATTCTTTTACAATTCAACAGTAGTAACTTTCAGGTCAAGTAATTTGAAGCCTGAATTTAAGATCCAGAAAGACAATTTCGTTTTATTGTCAGAGGCAGCTGTAAATTTTAGAAATTAATTGGTAGTAAAAGCAGTTTATATCCCCTTCTGTTTGTCACTATTTTTTAGTTAAAAGAACAAATTTCAGAATTTAGTGATGTACGTAACTAAACTAATAAACCCTTGATCCGTTTAAAATCCTGTCGAAATAAGGCAAAGTGACGCCGCCTTGTTGAGAGTAATAAAACAGAACTGACTTTAAGACGAATTCGGCAAGGAAATCTGTAGGAAGCAATAAATGTCTAAAGTCTATAGATTGTTACGCGCATACCACAGCTCTCCTTAACAAAAGATTTTCGTTACTGAATATTGTACAACAGTCTTTATTGATGTTTTCGCGTGGAAACAAATTATTTGTGATATATCTTTCACAGTCCTTTGTAAAGGGTTTGTTTTTTCGTTCCTCGATTCAAATCGAATGCTTTTACGTTTGTTCGGTGTCCTAGTTATTTTGCATTTCTTTTTGGATAAATGTTGTCGTTTATCTACAGTTCTATTCGGTTAGTCAAGCTTTTACAATGAGTTCCATACATAGATTCTCACGTGCTCTGTGTATTCAATTTCATTTTATTCTTTTTTTCAAAGAGTGAAATGTTTAAAGCTAAACCCATACTTTTAAATTTAAATCGCAACAGTCCGATAAGTGTTTCATTAATACAGATTACATTCGAGTACTTTTGTTATTTATTTTTGTTTAACTAACTAACTAACTAACTATTGCTTTGTAATCCAATGTATTCAATTTGTAGTGACAGCTAAATAATTTTATTTTATTTTAATCAAGCCAATAGTAATGATTGAACAATTAAGGGTAAGTTAAACTTATAATCTTATTTTTTATACAGATATATACATATTTTAGTATGACACGAAATTTGATTTGTCGCTACGTGACGTGGTCTGGCCGTGGCCATTCCATAAACTAAATAAGTTTGGGATTTATTTCCAATCAATTCATTTATTGTAACAATGCGCAATATGATTTTGATGACTTATCAACATTTTCCATATTTATCAAATTTACTTCTCTCACATGTAGGTATGACGTAAGTCAGTTATGTATATTGTCTTTGTCTTCAGGCATAGAGTGAATAATACTCTTTGATTAATATTGTTTATGCTTCAAGATAAAGATAAAGTCAGTGAGAGATCGTGTACCGATTCACTCGCGCGAGAGTGTCTCACAGAGTGAGCACTACAGGTACTCTATTTTGTAGTTTTGAGTAATTTGTTGTTTCTATGGGAGAAATTTGTATATTCAGTCGGATTTAATGTTCAATAATAAAAAATCAAAACAAACTAAACTTTATAAAAAAGTATGCACATTTATACCTTGTAATATACGAGTAAAGTTTTAAATTTTTAAATGTATGCTGTTTAGAGACAACAACAATTTATAGCAAAAATGAGCTGATATTTTAACCTACTGTTAATTTCAATGACGTCTAATATCAATATACATGATTCAAAAAATTAATATTTTGATATGATAATAGTATAATGCATTGTTAACCTGAATTTTAATTTTATTAGATTATCGGGTAACCAGGATCTTACATGTTATTTACATTATTATAAACAATATATAAACATTCAAAAAAATTATGTCAACAAATAACTTAAAGAAGCTTTTATAATTACATTATATCAAAATATGAAGTTTTTAAAATCTTGTATAGGTATTGCAATTAAACGTCATTGAAGTTAAGAGTGGGTTAAAATCATAGCTCATTTTTGCTGTAAATTGTTGCTGTTTTTACAAATAAGCATACATTTAAAAAAATTAAACTTTATATTACAAGGTAGAAATGCGCATACTTTTGTATAAAGTTTAGTTTGTTTTGATTTTTTTATTATTGAACAAGTTACCTATATAACTTTAAATCCGACAGAACATACAAATTTCTCCCATAGAAGTCGCGACAGACGAGCAGACGGCAAGAGCGAGACGGAGTTAGCTAGCTACCAATGCACGCGTCGGTCGGAGCGTAGTCGAAATTTCATAAAACATGTACTTTTATAATTCATAAAATAAGGCAATTACCTTACTTCCAAAAATTATAAAGAATACACTACACTACCATGACCCAAAACATCAAATATACTTCTGTAGAGAACACTATTTTTTATATAGGCCTTAGTTTTTCGATAAACGAGTGTAAATATAAAATTTGGATAATTTTGGTTGATTTTTTCTATCGTTCTTTTCGAGTAAATTCGATTTAAAGTTTCTGTAGTCTGTAAGCCACAATGTATCAAGTATAATTTAAAAAAAATAATAAAAAATACACCGGCAGAATTTTCTCCTCTTTGTCATTATGTGCCTAACTCGAATTTTGATTCTAGTACCCTTTTGCCTGGGTTCTTATTTAACAAATTTGAAATTTATATTTACTAGGTTAGTAACTTTCATGGGTGAAAATTTCAGCTTGTAACACCGATACCCCCACAAAACGCGTTTTTGACGCTTTTTGAAGCGTGGAGCTCTCTACTATATAGTTCGGTAGTAGTTTGACTTAAGATAATGCAAAAGTCAGCGGGTAATCGTCTTTGGGTTCAGATTCAATGTCTTCTGGCCCTTTTGGCTCACGTCTCACAACATGCATTCTCGTAATTATGTAGTAGTCTGTCGAGTTAGTGTGTGACTATATATCTCGTACAGATTTTAGTGTTTTTCATTAATAATAGTAGTTTTAGTTTATGTAAATATTAGTGTTTATTAATAAATTCATATATAGTGTGTCATATCTATGTATTATGTTTTTTTTTTAATGGTAACCAACCTACAGTATTAACTTCCAATTACAGGATGGTAGATGTTATTATAGTGGAATCCAACCACTCGGACCCAGTGGTATTATTGTCGGTTGTGCTGGGAATCGAACTGGGGACCGCTAGCATGCTAGGCGGACCCTCTACCGCTGAGCTAACCACTGTATATCTATGTATTATGTTTTGTTTGTTTATTATAAAACTAACTAACGCAGTCCCGCAAAACCCGTTCAGTATCCTTCCTAACATGTATACATCACTCAAGTCACTGATTTTGCCACATTATGGAGAATTCAAAATATGTTAATTTATTTGAAAGAAAAAAGTTGCAAAATTAAATTTTATAACATCCTGTTTTTACTACTTTCTTGTTCATGACATCGATGTAGCAAAATATTGTTACTAGTGCTGAGTGTAGTTTATTTTAGAAATTAGTAAAATTGTACCTGTGTATTTGGTTTTTAATTTTGGTTTCAATAGACTTGTTTAGTGATTACGTCACACTGGTTCCAAACTGGTTCGTTGCTAAGACCGTTGCTATGCAAGTCAGTAAAACAGGCTTGTTTGACGTTTGCCGTTTGACAATAACTGCGTCTTTAAATTTATTTTGAGATTTAATTGTTTTAAAGTGGCTTAAAAACACGTAATAAAGTTTAGTTCGGTAATAAATTATTTTATAAATGATTTTTGATTGTCAAACCAAACTGTTTTATCAACTAGCATAGCAACTACCTTAGCAACGAGTAGCCATTTTCTTGTTTGGAACCAGAAAGTGACGTCACACTAAACAAGTCTATTAGGTATTTTTTTTAGTCTGGCGCGGTAATTTTTAATCATAACGTACCTGTATGTATTTTTGTTAAGTAGATAATAATAGGTAGGTACATATTACTTCTTAATAAGATACCTACATCTAACACTAACAACAAATTATAGTTATATGAACTTAAACTCTTTCAAGTTAAATGTGCAAAATTAAGCAAAATACTCATTAACTTGCTAACAAATCAAAAAGGGTTATAAAGTGCGATGTTAATAATTACATTTTGTAAACGTGGAACCAGTCATTAAAGTTAAATGAGTGGTTAAGAACCGATTCTGGATGCAAATGTGAGCACACCACTGTGGTATCTTAATGGTTTCAACTATTCTCTGACTATTATCATTTAGTACTGGTGCTGCTTAGGCGCAGACACTAGAAACACTCCTACAAGCGCGTCTATGCGCGCATTCCAAGAGTGTCTCAGTGTTTGCATTGTATACGCACCCCTTTACACCCACAACAATGAAACAGGGAAATGCTGATTTGTGCGATACCGTAAATTGAAGATGATCATCTTTATCAAAGTTTGAATTTCGTTTTTCGTTAAAAGATTATGCTTTATTAATTCATTATAAACAAATAAAAAACGTACACTCGTTTTTATTAAATGGCTTTTGGATACAAATATGTGAGTAGGTACCTACTAATATTTTTGTGTTGCAGAAATTTTCCAACTTTATAGAAATCGTTAAATTTGGATTTTTTAGGCCTAACATTGCGTTTATTTATTAAGGGGTTATAAAGGTTGAGAAACATAAACATCCTAATTTTGAGTTCACCTTCGTAAAGTAGTAGAAAAATCGTCTTTTTTCGCAAAGAATTGTTCAATTTCGTTGATACGTTGGCAAGTTATAAGCCAAAAACCCCGCAAATACACTTTTATTTTCAAGTGCGCAAAACTTAGCCTCGAATTAACGTACCAACTCCGTTTTTTGCGTATCGTGTAGGAAATTGATTGAATTTTATTGCATTGTTGGAAAATCGAATCCACAATTTTTGTAACTCCCCAGCGATCGTCAAATTTTATCATTTTTCCCCACAAAAAAAAACCGTTTTTTGATCGGGTATAGCGAGGTGGCGAAAGGGGGTTAAACCTAAGATCGCTTTCACGTTCGTAAAGTAGACACTTGAAAGATTTTCGTACTTAAAGTTTCATCCAATTTCATTGAAAAACAACCGAGTTATGACGGTTTGAAAATACACCTATTTTTCAACATTTCTGAGTGGGCGGTTCCTTTTTTCAGGTAGTGTGGTTAATTTCAAAAAAAAATCTTTAAAAACTTTTATTTCATGTTATTGTAAATAGGAAAGCATGCATGAAATTACTACACACTAATAAACTTATTTTCAAAAACATGTTGAAAGATTTTAAATGCTATAAAAAAGAGAAATGCAAACTATGTATTAGATTTAAATATAATAGGCTACTTGCAAGGTAGGTATACTGAAAATTAGATTTATATCACTATGTTTTTAGTCGAAAACATAAGGTGAAAATATAAATTTACTGAAAAAAAAATTTTATCTATGTTTTTACTTCCTTGTACGGAGTAATAAGGAAGTATTGTAATCGCGAAAAATTTCGGTTTTCAGATTTTGATGGAAATATCCGTTTTGACCTTTTCTGAATCCATTATGACTAGTTTCGTCGTGACGTCTGTACGTACGTACGTCTGTACGTATGTGTGTCGCATAACTCAAATTCGGTT